>OY743180.1:31696461-33042794 GCA_963555705.1 Ligustrum vulgare
GTTTGAATGATGTCAGTTCTGAGTAGAAATATGTATATGCTTTGCAGTTACATCTTGAAGGTGATCCTCTGCATCAGAAATTTTTCAACTTACCATTGATTCGTTCAGAGTTATGATTATTTACAGCAAGTCCAAAATTAGGCTCTTTATTGAGCCTTTTGAGGCGTTGTCTGTGCCACAATATTGCAATTTGCTGTGGATGAATATCACTCCGCTCATTTATTCAAAAAAACTATTTAAAATGAGCTCAAACAGGAGTAGCAAAATTGTTTTATTTTATTTTATACTATTTGCACACATTCTCTATGCCTCCTCTCTCCCTCTCTCCTCTTTTAATATAGAGATGTCTGTTTGACTTGGACTCACTCCCACGCTCAGACCAACACTCTCATCAATAATACCGTCACTTTTTTCCTCCATATCGTCCGTCTTCTACTGACCTTCTTAATCATTTATACTACACAGACCTGTAAACTTTTCATAGTAGAACCTCAAACTCGGCCGATGGGCCAATTGCGCCATCGCTGCCACCAATTTACACTCTCTTCCGCCACCTTGACAGCCTTAGCTTTCCTTCTAGTTACTTCAGTTTCAGCTCTTAGCCTTAACCCAACTCGTCGATTCAGTAAGTGCAACTACAAATTACATCATTATTAATTACAAAACGAATTTTATTAACCTGTTTGTGTGTTCTTGTGTGTGAGCTAGCAGCTGTTGTGGTGAGGAAGGAGGTGGTGGTGGTAGAGGTAGGACTGACTCGGCGGAGACTCGGCGGGCCTGGATCATGGCCACCCACTTGCAGATCCAAGTGTGGGAGATGCTCGCCGTGTAAAGCAGTGCACGTGCCGATTCAACCTTGGCTGAGTATCCCATTGGAGTACTATCCAGAGGCTTGGCGTTGCAAGTGTGGCAACAACCTGTTCATGCCTTAGCAGCTTTGAAAATGGACAGTCACCGCTTTGAGTAGAACTAGAACTTAGTCTTAAAGTCAGATTATCAAGGGATTATCTGGATTGGAGTGCAAATTTTATTTTTAATGCAGTGTAGTATAGTCAGAAGAATGTATATGTTTCAGTTGATTACTTATTAATAGTCTGATCTGTCTAATACATTTTGCTTGTTTAGTACTGAATATTTCTTTGTTTTCATGTAAAAGACGGATCAACATTGGGAATGTAATATTTTAGATTTCTTTGATAATTAGAGCATGTTTTTAATGGTACAAATTTTACCTCAACTTTTTAAATTGAATTTCAACTATATACTCTTAGTCAAGTCTACCATTTTTTATTTTTCAAATTTTTTAAACCACACATTCATACAAAAAAAATCACAAAAATAAAATTTTTTCACATTACCAAACAGACTCTTATTTTCATGATTTTGTTGGGTGTCGAACAGAATGATTAGAGCAACTTCAACCGTGATCTAAATTACACCCAATTAGTGATTTATTTTTCCAAAATCGTCGTATTGATCTCTAATGGTGGGGTGTAAAATGGATGTAAAATAAAATTCCGGTCAAAGATATAAAAAAAGATCCACATTTACATCTTATTTTACACCTCCACATGAGACAAATTTCACTTAAATTTAGCCATCATTCCATAAAATTTGAATGTGAGTATATAATTTAAATATATTATATTAATTTACATTATAATATAAATTCTTATTTAATTTACACATTTTCTATTTTTTTATTTTTTTGACCAAATTTCGAATTTTTTAGTTCGATTTATTCATAATATTTGTCGATATGCACAAATAAAAATAGATTAACATAAAATTTACTAACTAAAAAAATCATGCAAAAGCTAAATTTAAATCTTATAATTTACATATAATCATTGGAACAAAATTTTAATATAGATCTACTAGGGATGGCAACAAGACTGGGTGGGGTCGGGTCAACGTTTCCCCCACCCCACCCCACCCCACCCCACCCGCGTCGTCTCAAATAATTTGCCCCACATTCGCCTCGTGCCTCGCTTAATCACAGGGCAGATCAAAACAGGGCAGGGCACAGGGCAGAGCGGGGCGACAAATCACCCCATTTAGCGAACCATTTATATTACAGGATGGGGCGAGTTTCATAAAACTAAACTATTTTGAATTAAAATCAAATCACGAGTTTCACACACACAAACAAAAGGGTCCCTACTAACAATTGTTGTTTCCATTATACAATGCACCAATAAAAGTAATTAGCATCTACATTGCAGTTTTTCTTATTGCAACTAACAATGTTGTATTGGAGAGATATATAGTAAACTACACTACACTACACTAGAGAAGACTGAATTACTCTCTTTAGGAGATTGAATTATTTTCTTTGATCTTTCTTGTCTTCCTTATGCTTCCATAAAACATTTTAATGTTCAAAGTCATTCCACTGAATGAAGAATTTTGTCTTACCATTCAACTAAAAACTGAGGAAATACAGAATAAAAAAAAATTGAAAATAAAAATAGTGAATAATTTCCACACGGCATTGATTGGTTAATTAGTCAAGTATACCTTCTCCTTTTTTTTTTTTTTTTTTAAATTGGAGAACATGGTGGTGCGGAATGGGGCGGGGAAGGAGAAAATCGTCCCCGCCTTGTTTAGATCGGGGTAGAGTTTTTTTGCCCCATATTCGCCCCACGACCCCTTTTATGCGGGACGGGGCTCCGCGGGTCACGGTTTTCATAGTTCGTTTTGCCATCCCTAAGATCCACAGTATGTATATTGGGATGTAAAAATATTTTTTTTAGGGGGGAGGTAAATTGCACTACTATTGGAGTTGCTCTTATAAGCCATTTTGGGTGAAAAAGAATTTTGGAGCATTTTGTAGTTAACATGTACAATATTTTATTTTGTGAACGCTTTATTCATTATGAGTATGAAAGATTAATATTTTTTTCGGAGGCCTTTTTTTTGGGTTTATTTTTTTATACAATTTCTCAAATAATTTTTTAATCATATATATTTTCTTTCTTCAATTTTCAACAATACATTTTACCTAGAAAACACAAAAACAAAAAACCGTGTGGAGCACCGCCAAACACTCTGTAAGAGGCTTAGTTTAATGAGAATCAAAACAAGGCTAAAGTAAATAGACATGTATTAAGAAGAACACGATTGAGTAGGGGTGAACGTGGTTCGATTTGAGAGGTTTTGACATATTTTCAAACAAAATCATTTTAAGCGGTTTGACATTTTCCTAAACCAATCTAAATCATTTCATTTTACAAATCAAACCATTTTTCACGGTTTGATTCGATTTTAATTCACGGTTTTTACTTATCAACGTAATATAATATATTTTAGATATTAAATTAATTCGTATATTTTAATATAAAAATAAAATAATTTAATATATAAGCTAATACGAGAATTAATAATGTTATATGCTAAATTCAATCGTATTTGTTTTCAATTCAAAATAAATACATGAAGTTAAAAAAAAATTGTAATTGTATTTTATTTGCTTCCTAACTTCTTTTTGAACAAAAATGACAGGTCATCGTCACTAAAATCTTTAGAAAAATCATAGTTTTAGACATACCATACATAGTTATTCTTTTTTGCTTTTTGTCTAAAATTATATATGGATACTTCTAGCATAAATGTGTGATATGATTCTAATAAGTACCAGACCTATAATTTTTATTATGATGCTTATACAATTTTCACAATAATTACATTTTCCCATGACTCTTTTCTTGCTGGTCTTAGCTTTGTTGTTTAGATTCCGAAATTCAGCAATAAATTCTAAAAAATAAAATAAAATAATCGAATGATATATTATTGCTTACAAAGAAATTTAAACATGTGATATTCAAGTTCTTACCCTAATTCGAACATTTTGATATTGATCGAAAAATCTTCACTGACTCTCCAACATAAAATCAAATACATGAAGAAATCTGAAGTAAACGTATCGTCTCGATCTATTGTTCTAAGACTCTAATTGCTGTTAGTAGAGATGAACTTGGAAGTTGGAAGGAGACAAGGAAGATGAATGAAAACAAAAATTGACTGATTAAATTAGGAAGTTGAAACATTTTAGTTTTGAATCTCAATTAAATGGACTTTTAGGGTTGTAGTATTTTGCAATGTTTTCAGAATCGGACCGGCCATCGACCCGGCCAAGAGACTGGGTCAAGGTTTAGAGGGTCAACCCGAAGTCGACTTGGGGTCGACCGAGCATTAAATAATATTAAATAAATCAAAAAATTTTAAAAAAAAATGAAACCCGGGTCCGAGTCGACTGGGTCGGCCGGATTTCCCGGGTCAACCCAGGTCGTTGACCGGGTTTGACCCGACTGGGTTATCCAGCCAGGGTCGCGAGTTTTCGAGTCGGCCCGACCAAGCCGGGTTTGAAAACAATGGTATTTTGTTGAAGAGTAGTATAAGTTATAGGTTGATGAGATTTTATAGTTAGGTATTAGAAGAGGACTTTTTTTTTACTAGATGAGAACTTTTATTCTTTAAATAAATTTGAAATTTTTTTGGGAAAAAAACTTTAAATTTAAATAAATTTAATTTAATTTTTTTAATTAAAAAAATAGCTGTTTGATTTAAACGATTTTTAAAAATTGAAATCTAAACCAAATTACTTTGAAATGGCTTGGCTCGATTTAGTTAAAATATTGGTGGGTCCACATGGAATCAAACCAATAGTTTCGATTCGATCTGTAATTTGACAATTTTTTTGTAAAACCGTACGATTGAAGAGCAATGGGTACTTTTGAAAGAGCCACGTCAGTGACGTCAAAGATATCTTGAGAGGAGTCTTTTTTTGTTTTCATTTGAAATTATAAATCTATATTTTCAATCACTCGGTAAAAATCAAATGAACAAATTATATTACCTTGTTAAACTCTACAGAAAATAAGCACGCAGTAATATACCTCATCAGGTTGATAAAGAACTTTGTTTATAACGTTTTCATATATGATTGCAAAATGAGTTAAAAATAATTTGAAGAATTATATTGTTTCTATTTGGTACAAATTAAAATCTAAATTTTAATGTAAGTTAAAGTCAAAAATTAATCTCAATTACATAATTTATGAAATCTATAATTTCTCAATTACACATTTCAACAATTTTTATTAAAATTTAATAAAAATTTGATTTCAATATCCATCGAGGCATATCTCGCAAGTCAAAACTGTGTAAATGATATTCTCAACTGGATAGAGCTGCACTCTTGCGTCATGATTTTTAAGCTTGTTTCATATAGCTAAAAATTTTACCACGATTTTTTAAATTCAATCTAAATTATTTATTCTTAGTCAAGTTCATAATTTTAGATTTTTTAAACATTTTTAAACCACACATCCATCAAAAAAATAAAAAACTTACAAAAATAAAAACTTTTTACGTTACCAAACATGCTCTTAAAGTTCGAAAAACTTGTTTTTAAATACATTTTGAAAATCATATTTTTTTTAAATCACTTTTAATTGCACGCATTTTTTAAAATCACTTTTCATTTTTCAATCACATATTCTAGCCCTATGTTAGGTAATTTCCTTTTTATTTTTTAAACAATGAATATGATTTTTTGAGGTAAAATACATCTTGTTTGATATTGATTAAAATCAGATTTTTAGTCGATTTTAATAAAAATTGATAAGATGTGTAGTTGAATATTCGTGTGTCCCATAAAATATATAGTTTAAATTGATTGTTGACTTTGACTTTAGAATAAAATCAGATTTTACTCAGACCAAACATAGGCGTAGTTAAAAAATGATTTTGAGAAATGTGTGTAGTTAAAAAGTAATTTGAAGAAATGTGTTTTTTATAAATTTGTTTATAAATAATTTATTAATCGGTGGCTTAATAGATAGTTTTCCATTTGATATTCTCGTCGAAAAGAATTAGAAGCATGACAAGCAAGTGTTAACTATTATAAATTTTTATTAGTTTTAAATACATTTTGAAGGTATTTTATGCAGTATAATTTATTGGATCAGAGAAGACAAGTTGGGGAAGAAGACATAGGAAGCACCTGTATTTGAAGAACCACTACGGTCAAGTCAGACTGCCCATTCCCAGACCATACATAAAACATCTTGGTTATCTGAATTATGAAATATGGAATGCTCTTAAAAAATGTAACGAAAAATTATTTGATGTGACATTTGATTTCACTGTGAAAATTCTTGGCATGCAATAATTACAAGCAATTATTTCAAGTTATGTCAACAAATCGAGTTGAGCCGAACTACGAGACGAAAATTAAAGGGATTTATTAAATGTAGATTTTAAAAGATTTTTAATAATTTTAAAAGATTTGAAAAGTTTTTTTTATATTCAATTTGGACTTTAGAAACTACATTAAAATCTTGAGGTATATAATATAGATTTTAATAGACATTCTAAAAGTCACGATGTATTATATAAAGACTTTTAAAAATCTTTAAAAGTCCTGTATTATTCAAAATATCAATAACTTTAAAGACTCCTATGAAATCTTTTATATACTAACTTTTAAACAGAAAGTGTTAGAAAATTCTATCACGGATAAATTTATTTACGATTCAAAATCATCATGCTGAATTATCAAAAATTAAATGACTGAAGCGGAAGCGTACCTTAATCAAATATAATTCACGATGAACGATTCGGTTGATTGGATCTTCTAAATCAATACGTAGTCCTTATTTTCTCTCTGATGATGGTATGTCAGACAGAATGAACAATACGTATGATTTAGGGACCATAACCGACTTTATATACTAAATTGTCAGTTAACCTAATTCGACTCATCATGAATTAGGTAATGACCTGGTATCTACACATAAAAACGCATACATTAATTAGATGCATTAAATCCCGATATATATATATAAAATCCTTATTAGATCACTTTAAATGGGCTTAACCAAATTTGATAACCTTTTATTCAATACATAATAATTCACATATAAGCCCACACGATTGATTAAAATCCTTACAATATCCCACTTGGGCTATATGTGTAGCCTTACAATTGTGTATCAATCATAACCTTATGAGTACTTAGAATTTTGTTATCATTACTGAATGCATCCCCAAACAATCCGATCAATCAATTATATCAACATAGGATTAAAGCGGCTTTCGCTACATTAATCGTAACTAAACCTATCAATGGTCACGTATATCGACATAACTGAATGACATGAATCAAGTATGGATGTGTAGCATGGAAATTACATGTAATGTGATCTTCAACATGCATATTTTCAATTGGTCCAACTTTAGTGAGATCATCCTCAAACGAGTTCAGAGATAATAAACCTGAAACCATACAGCTGTAAATAACTTTAACTTTAAACCGTATCCAAAAGGACAGTAAATGTGTCTAATGCACCCAAAATACAAACTCTCACTGAAACCAAATATCCTTTAGAAATACAACACCCATATAAGTATTGTGCTCTTGAAAGACCTTGGGTTGTAATACTTTAGCAAGCGGATCCGCAATTATGGAGTTTGTCTCAATGTGCTCTTATTGACACGTGTCCACTCTAAACTGTATCCTTCACAATCAGGAACTTATGTCAATGTATTTTGACTTAGTTGAGCTCCTGTTGTTACTGGAATATAAATCTGCTGAGTTATTGTCACAATATAACTTTAGTGATCTTTCTATACCGTACAGAATATGCAGCCCAATGACAAAATTTCGCAGCTATATTCCATAATTAGATGCCTGCAAAATCGCTACAAACTGTGCTGCCAAGTGAAAGAAGCTAAAGTGTTTGTTAAGCACTCCTTTCGGAAATAGTTCCTCCAACTAGTAGATAGATGAAGCCTGATATGTATCTTTTACTGTTTTGGCATCTAGAAAAAAATCGAAATCATAATACCATATGATCTCCAACTGATCCGATTTTCTGTATGTGAGCATGTAATCTTTGTTCTCTTTAAATACCTTATAACCCATGTTTGGATGCTTTCCAAATGATCCATCCCATGGTTACTTAAATATCTCATTAGTATCCCAATAATGTATGCAATATCCGAACGCATACAAATTTGAGCATACATTAGATTTCCTATAGCTTAACTATATGGGATCCTCTGCATTTCTTTAACTTCAAGATAACTTTTCGGGCATTAGTTGAGACTAAATTGTCTCCCTTAGAGATATGGGTGTCCCCTGATTTACTATCTTGCATGTCAAACCTCTTAAATACTTTATCGATATAGCCCTTTGTGACAATCCAAGAATATCCCGAGAACAATCCCGGTGTATCTGAATTCCTAATATAAAAGAGACGTCACCAAGATTCAAAATTCCTTGACAAAAATTTCATCATTTTATGCGACATGCTACATCATTGGTGGCAAGCAATAATCAACATATAAAACCAGAAAAATATACTTACTCCCACTGAACTTGTAATACAAACAACCATCAACAACATTAACATCAAGACCAAATGAGATAATTACTTGATGAAATTTGTATTACCCTTAACGGGAAGCTGACTTGAGCACATAAATGGATTTCTTTAATTTGCAAACCGTCTCATCAATGTCTCCATTTATAAACGTCGTCTTAACATCCATTTGATGTAACTTGAGGTCAAAATGTGCAACAACCTGACTTTCCTGAAAGAGTCTTTCGTAGAAACCAAAGAGAAAGTCTCTTTATAATCAATGCCATCATTCTATGTAAAGCATTTAGATACAAGACGAACTTTATATCTTTCCACATTACCTTTCGAATCCCTCTTGATTTAAAAATTCATTTAAGACCAATGAGCTTCGCACCTTCTGGTAATGGGACAAGATCTCAAACTTTATTGTCTTGCATATGCTTATACTCCTTATTTACGACATCAATCCACTTCTGAGAGTTAGAACCCTGCATGGCCTGAAGGAATTGATTGGACCATCTTTCACCATTCCATTATTTCCTTATATTCTTGGAAAAATACTATTTAAATTATCCGAAATAGCATTTTTTCCCTTTCTCTCGTTGATCTCCTTAATGGCTTTAGTTATTGAAATTGTTGAGTTTGTACTTCTGAAATTTACCTTATTTTGGATGGGAGGTTCTTCAATATTGTCGAGTTGAGGTTCCGGATATGATTGTTGATCAATGACATGCATAAAAACTTGCACATTGTCGAAAGCAACAATAGGAATCGAAATCGATCATTCCTCAACTTCTTCCTTAAAGACAATATCTCTAACCTTATTTCTCCCCCAAACTCAACATCCTCAAAAAATATTGCATTTCCCGTTTAAAATTGACTTTAAGTGTGGGATAATAAAATTTATAGCCCCTAGATCGCTCAGAATAACCAATAAAGTAGTTGCTTACTGTTTTGGAGTTCAATTTCTTTATGTGGCCTATAAGGTCTAGCCTTAACTGGACATCCCCAAATGTGAAAATACTTTAGACTAGGTTTTCTGCCTGTCAAAAGCTCTTAAGGTATTTTAGCAGCAGTTTTAATTGGTACTATGTACTATCTTTCTTTAAATGTCAAGATTTCTGACAAAAGAAACAATCCTTAATGTGTTTATGTGGTTTCTTTTGTTCTGAACCCTTAGCAATTTTATGTTCTTTATTTGTTTTCTTGCCCTTATCTTTAGAGGTATTTTCCAAGTGAATACTTTCAGTTCTGTCCTGCTTCAACTTTTCTTCCTCTTGCACACAAAATAGAATGAGCTCATTGAGAGTTCATTTTTCTATTTGATAGTTACAACTGACCTTAAATTGACTGAATTGTGCAAGAAGCTTGCACACTATGAAATGAGCTCATTGAGAGTCCATTTCTACTTTGACAGTTATAACTAACCTTAAATTAACTATCTTGTGCAGGAAGCGATATCAATATCAAATGCACGAGCAAGTCATTAGACAAGTCGAGTTTTAGTTCCTTAAGTTTTGAAGCAGTGTGAGACATCTACATGATGTACTCCCTTATTTTCCCATTGCCTTTATACTTTATTGAAATCAAGCTTTGCATAAGTGTGCTTGTTTCAACTTTATCGTTTTTCGCAAAACGTTTCTTAATTTCGGCAAGGAATTTATTGGCATCATTTACCTCCTTAGATACTATGCCACTAAAGGCTTCCGGAATGCCGCACTTAATGATCATGAGACTCACGTAATTTAAGAAATCTCACTTCTCAAAGTTGCTCATTTAATTAGATGAACTTTCATCCGTAAGAGGAGCAGGTTGCTCAATCCTTAGTACACGGTCTAGATCTATGCAGCCAACGAAAAGTTAATTTTCTTGTTTTGATCCTTAAAGTTTGTTCCATAAATACAGGGATTAAATTTGAGCTTGTAGATATACTACTAGCAGAATTTGAAACCGAATAGAGAACACTTAAATAAAATAACTCACATAAATACCTTATTATACAAATCATACTTTCAAACAATGGTAGGGCATATCACAAGATACCTAGCACAACATCAATATTTAGTCTTTGGACAGAAATATTGACTTGTAAGTGGTACTCTTGGTATAGTAATCAAACACTGACAGTAATACATGTCAACCAACAAATCTTTCTTTGGACCGATTTATTGATCACACGTAAAATCAAATAACTGTCACGTATTTATCACCACAAGTTCATGTGAAATTCGAGCCAAATATTGACCTTCCTTTGGGCCGATCAATATCCGCATGAAATAACACACAAACACCTAATTTTCCCTTGGTGTAGTGATCAAACACTGAAAATAAGACATGTTAACCAATAAACCTTTCTTTGAACCGATTTATTGGTCACACGTTAAACCAAATAATTGCCACGTGTTTATCACCACAGGTGCATGTGAAATTCGAGCCAAATATTGACCTTCCTTTGGGCCGATCAATATCCGCAATGAATAACACACACAAATACCTTCTAATATTCAAAGTTAATTAATATCCACAAGAGAGGTTGCTTTGACAACATGTTGCTTCAACTAACTTACTTTCGAATATTATATCTCTTAAAAAGATTCTGATGTACCAAGATTTGAAACTGAAATCACTGATTTGCATATATTTTGACTTTAGGATTTGAATTATAGAATTCAAAACTTTAGAATAAAGCAATCCTTAAGTTGAGAGAGTCAATTGCAATATTCTTAAACTTTAGGTGGCCAATTATGTAAAATTTTAAGCTTGAAGGACTTAAATTATAATTTTACCAAAACCTAATTGGCCAATTTAGAGAAATTCCAAACTTTAGGTCCCAATTTGAAAGAAAATCAAACTTTAGAGGGTCAAACTAGAATTTTTTTCCAAACTTTAGGGACTGAATTAGAAGATTTTCAAACTTTAAGGACTGAAAATGAAAATCTTCAAACTTTATGGACCAAATTAGAGAATTTCAGAACTTTAGGTCATGTATTAGAAGATTTTCAAACTTTAGGGACCGAATGTGAAATTTTTCAAACTTTAGGGACTGAATATGAAAATTTTCAAACATTAGGGGTTGAATCCTAAAATTTTAAAACTTTAGGGACTGAATTACATAATTCAGAACTTTAAAAGACTCAACTTAAATGGTTTTGTAACTTTAGGGGCTGAAGTTATAAATTCCATAACTGTAGGGCTTAAGCTTTAATTCAAAATAAACAGGGAGGACTGGAGGTGCAAATAAGTATAATTATCCAAAATTGCAAAGAAGCCCTTGAAGACTTCAAATTCCTAAGCAAAACCCCCTGGCCTAAAACAGATTTTCGTAGCAGACATTAGGGTTTTCAACCCTTGTCCGCCGTCGCCTACAAACCCAACAGCACGTCTCGTCTGCAACTCATTCACTGGCGTTCTGGAAACAGCCGCACGCAGCCAGTCCCCAACGCTGCGACCTATAACGCCATCCATGGCGCTCCTCGCCTGCAGTGCCGCGCCCAATTCAAATCCTGGCGCTGCGCGCCCTTTGCTGACAGTGTCGATGACTGCTGTGGTTGCAGGAAAAATCAATTTCAACATCATCCAGAATTATTTCAACCACCATCAACCGGCCATACCTCAACCATACCAGATTTCATCCAAAAATTTAACACCAAAACCATAATCAAATTCGAAAAATAAGTTACAGATCCAAATATTCATAATCCCAAATTTCAATGAATCCAAAATAGAAATCCAAACCTTAATCTAATTCATGATGAAACCAACAGATATGCATATTTATCAATTCACGAAATCAGCCCACTATTCGCATAAAAATACGTACATAAAATATCGATTTGGTTTCACATATATGCACTTGAAATAGATCTGATAATTCAACACGATGTTGGCTCTGATACCACTTGTTAGAAAATTCTATCACAGATAAATTTATCTACGATCCAAAATCATCATGCTGAATTATCAAGAATTAAATAACTGAACCGGAAGCGTACCTTAATCAAATATGATTCACGATGAACGATTCGGTTGGTTGGAACTTCTAAATCAATACGTAGTCCTTATTTTCTCTCTAATGACGGGATGTCAAAAAGAATGAACGATACGTATGATTCAGGGACCATAACCGACTTTATATACTGAATTTCCAGTTAACCTAATTCGGCCCATCATGAATTAGGTAATGGTCTGGTATCTACACATAAAAGCCCATACATTAATTAGATGCATTAAAACACGATATATATAAAATCCTTATTAGATCACTTTAAATGGACTTAACCAAATTTGATAACATTTTATTCAATACACAATAATTCATATATAAGCTCACACGATTGATTAAAATCCTTACAGAAAGTACAATTACAGAATCTCTTAATTTGTTTCTCATTAACCTCCAAGATTTTTGAAAGACTTTAAAAAATAAAATCTTTTAAATTGTAATTTTGTTTCTTCTATAATCTACATTCTTTCATGTTATTTTTAGAAATTTTAAATTTGTGATTTACTTTCATGCTAATTTTTAGAAACATATGACTAAAAAAATCAATATTTTTTTTCTCTTCACCTTATATATATATATTCTTTCTTTATATTTTGGCTCTCTTCCTTTTAATCGTTTTTTTCAACTTTTCTATAAAAATAAATCCAACTAAATTTTATAAAAAAATAATAATAAAATTGTAACAAATAATAATTATGCAAAGTTATTCTAAAATTTTTTCAAGAGAGATTAGTATATTCAAAAATATTAATTAAAAGTCAATCGAAATTTATAAAAAATTGTATATTCAAAAAAAATTATGAACATAGTACAATTTTTATGTAGATATCAAACATAATTGTAATTTTCCCCCATTTTTTAATCACAAATGTTTTTTTGTCCTAAAACTATTTATCTCCCACGTTGTAATTTTTTGGTAATTCTCTTAACATAAAATTATTATTAGCGATTAACATTCACACCATACGAAATTTAATCTATAGTGTTCAAGTTTTTCAATTATTAAGAAATAAAAGTCTGTAAAAGTCTTTGAATGTCTTTTAAATCAATCTACAAAAATCTTTAAAAGTCCATGAAAGTCTTTTAAATAAATGTTAACAAAAGTCTTTAAAAGTTTATACAAATTCATAAAAGTCAATAAAATCCAATGAAATACATTAAAAAAATCCATTAAAAAAAATCTTTAAATGTCATTCAAAATCCCAATTGAATAAACCCCCCTAAGACTTGAGTTTGACTAGAGTTTTTAAGGGATGTACTTTTTTTCCTCGAGATGAGCCAAGCCAATGCTTGTCCCCAAAAAATAAGACTTGGCTCTAGCTTTAAGGTCGAGCTTTTTTTGAGCCGAGTCCCACCAAGCTTTTAAGTTTTATTTTATTTTTATAACGAAAACCCATAAATTTATTATTGAAAATGTATATAAACAACTAGACGAGACGAGCCGAGCCCGCAGCCGAATTTCAAGGCTCGAGTTTTTTGTGCAGGCCTTTTATTTGGTTTGAGCCGAGCTTAGCCAAAGCTCGTAAAAAAACTCACCTCGAGCCTACGATTCGTTTTGCCATCCTTATTTATACATTAATTACTTTTCAAATAAATTGGCACAATTTTTACTTTCTCTATTTCATAATATTTTCTTTTTTGTTTATAAATAAAGAAATTGTTATTTTCGAGATAAAATATGTGATTGAAAAATAATTTTAAAAAATTGTGTGATTAAAATGTGATTTGAAAAAATATATTAATTGTTTATAATTTTCTTTATAAATAAGTCTTCAGAGGCTTAAAAGCATAGGACAACACCAATATAGCATATTCAAATTGGAAAAATACATATATGAGGCTATCACAAATACACAATTCATAATTGCATAATAAATATAATCCATTAACTACACAATTTCAGTATATTCCGAATCGCACAAACTGATCAGAGAGCACACACTACAAGAAAAAGGGCTAGTAGTGACAAGTATTTCTTAATATTGTGATAGTTATAAGTGTCTAAAAAAATTTGTGCCAGGTTCAAGAAGCGTGTATATTCCGCATGTCAGAAAATAAATTGTGGCGCTTATATGCGTCACTATGATTTGTGACGCTTTATTGTGTCGCTAAATATTGTGACGATTGAAAGTGTCACTAATAAAGTGTGATGCTTACGTTTAGTGATGCGTTCAAGTGTAATTACTAAATGGATTTTAGTGATACCTCCAAATATCACTATTACTTTAGTGACATATAAAAGTGCTACTAATTTTTTTTTAGCTTTTAGGGACATATAAAGTGTCCCTAATTTTATATATATGTTAAAAAAATAAACTATTTTTGAATTTGAAATTATACATATTAAACCATCCACAATATATAGCAAAAATTATCTAAAATACATCACTAATGCACAACAAAAATTCATAATAATCTATACAAAATCTCACCGATATACATAATTAATATGTTAAATAAAAACATGATCATTAAAAAAAATATGAGTAACATATCATTAACAAAAACATGATTATTAACATATATGTTCCATGCTACACAAAAACTTGACTATCATATCATTAACAAAACAAAAGACTTAATTGTTCAAATATCACGGTGATCTCAACAAAACCACAAGATGATTATATTCTTCTTCTTCTTAATCATTAGAACAACTTCCATTTGATGAAGTATTGTGTGTATCATTCCCATTCAAATCACGAAAATCATGAAAAATAATAAATAACAATAAATAGCTATAATTCTTATACATTCCATCAAAATAAAAAAAAAATTTATTCATCAAAGTACATAAGTCTCTCTCCTTATTTGTAATAATCTTTTGTGTCTAAAAAAACGAACATCTCATGCTTAGATTTTCCGGCTAAGATACTAAAATACTGAGCAACAGGATATTTCAACTTGACTTGCGTTTTCCCACCAAAAATCACTTTTATATAATAATTTATAACTTATATTTTCTTTTAATGTGGCATAGCACTAAAAGATGTATGAGAAAAATACTCTCTAATCAACCAAAGTAAAATTCTCCATAATTTGTATCCCTCATGATCATGTGGTCTTAATCTAATATGACATACCAAATGTTCCCTTAATGGTGACACACTAAATACTAATTCAGTGCCAGCATGAGTTCTTCCGTGTTGACTTCTAGCTTTTACCCTACAGAAAGCAAGCAATTCTTTTACTATCATTAGCCCGGAGATGGTAGGAAATTTCTCCAGTTGAAGGTTGATGGCAAAATATCAATGGTCATTACAAATTTCTAAACCAAATATCATTGCAGAATAGATAAAATTTCTCCAACAATAGAAAAATTGCATTTCGGTAAAATGTTGAATACTGAAAATTCCTTTTCAAATTGACAAACTTGTCCTTTTGCACATGGGACAGGTATTTTCCTGCATTAGCTACTCCCTGACCCAGTCATGATGAAATTTGTATTCACAGTGAAGTTCCCCAATATTCTGACCCTCAACGTATTCATCCTGTATTAAAAAAAATAAATCAAATTTAAATTATATATACAAGAAAGATAATAAAATTCTAACCATTAAGATCTCAGGCTGCTGTGCCAATATAATATGCAGCTCTTACCAAACATATACTATGGATGTCTTCCTCTTCTGGAGAAGATGTCAGGGAAGTAAAGTGACGGTACCATTTCATGTGCCAGAAAATATCCTCCCCCCTCAGTCCATCTTACATTTCCAATTTGCTGTTCGAGGCCAATTAATTCCTTAGTAGAAACACAGTTAAAGAGTAAGGTTTCATGATAACAATTCAAAACGAACTAATAGCATATTTCATTGTGTATAAACATAAGTCAAACTTAGTTTTCAATTATGTATTTTTCCAGACATGATTTTAATAGTTATAGTTTTTACCAAAAGAATTTACTTTTAAGAACCAAATTACATTCTAGAAAAGAAATTTCTCTTGCACAATACAACATGCTCTAGTTATATCAGTGGACTAACCTCATAAGGCATATCATGTAAATCAAGCTCAGTATCTTCATCCATATCATAATCTTCTTCCTCGTAAAGATCTTCAGGTGTTGAATTACGGACATTTTTACCCGTACAACCTCATCTCTTGCTTCATCCTCCTGAATAGTTAATTTGAGGCTAACATCATTATTGATATGAAGGTTACTCGGTCGCATTATAATCCTCCAAAAAAAATATTTCTTACCTAGTGGTGGTTAAATAAAGCCAAAAGGAAATCGGGCGTTGGTGAATAAATCCCAATCCCAAATGTAATGCTCACGCACATAAACAACTGATAAGTGTATTTTATACACTTATTTCTATCCTAAAAGTAGGATTTTATATGTTTGTTTTGGAATATTTGCTATTTATTTTGCGTTATTTGTTTACATTTCAGAAATAATCCCAAATTCGAGAAAACAAAGGAATTGAAGCTAAAATTGAGCAATTGTGTGTAAAAAGTGTCAAAGTGAGCAAATCAAGAATTGATGCAGTCAATCAAATAGCTAATTTGAAGAAAAAATCGAATTTGGAAGAAATCAGAAGTTCAGGGGTTAAATTGCAACAATCAGAAGTTGGGGGACTTGCTGTGCAATTAAAAGTAGGGGTGGGCGTGGGTTGGGTTGGGTAGGTTTTTTGCCCAACCCGAACCCAACTCACCACGGTCGGGTTGATAAAAAATCAACCCAACCCAATTACGATTTCCAACCCAACCCAACCCAACCCACCAAATTTCGGTCGGGTTGGTCGGTTTGGGCTTTGGCCAAATTAGTAAAATTTTTGAAAAAAAAAAAAAAAAAAAACTCATGAATCTATCTTTAATTCAAATAAATTATGTACACTACAATAACCAAAGATTCAATAAATTGAATACTTGCTAATAAAGTTAAAATATATTCAATCAAGGGTCGGGTAGGGTTATTCACCCAACCCAACCCAATTTTCATGAAAAACCGACCCAAACCGATCGGGTTGGGTCGATTTGGGCGGGTTCGGCGGGTTGGGTCAGTTTTTACCCAACCCTAATTAAAAGACAGGGACCAAGTTGCAGAATTTAAAAGATAAAAATTGCAGCCGGAATTACAACCGTGCGGCCGCAGGTTGAACAAGGCGTGCGATCGCACGGTCAAAAAATTCGGCGATTGAAGTTTACCTGCAGAGTCATGCGACCGCGTGTTTTTGAACCGTGTGGCCGCACGGTAATCTCGACTGGGCCTCAACTGGGCTTTTTGCGCGGAATTCAGCAGTGTTCCCCACAATTAACCTAATTCTCATGAACATTTATAAATACATGGCTTGGGGCACGAAATTAGGGGTTCCCAATGTTTCGAATTCATTGAAGAGAGGCCAAAACGCTGTCGGATTGCGGAGGGATCCCAAGCCAAGACACAATTGAAGAACGAAGATCAAGGACATGAATAGGGTGACATCTATCCATTCCTTTTGTGATTTATATTCAATTATGTATCTAGGCTAGGTTCTTAAATGCTAGAATTGTGATGAAGCATTTATTTCCGGATTTTATGTATTGATTATCATTTAATTTCATAATTCATGGGTTTGAGCAATTGATTTATACTTTTTTATCATGCAATTATTTGATCACTAGTTATATGAATTTAGGTTGTGATTTCTTAAGTTCGAAAGATTGAGATTTCATTAGACTTGTGTCAATTGTCACAAAGTCCGATAGGGGATAGAAATATACCCTTATGCTTTGTATTATCTGCTATAGTATTCACAAAACTTGTAATGCTTTTCTATACATTTAGATTCGTCATAGAAATATATATAGTCGGATTGTGTATAGAAATAGGTGTTGATTCTTGTCCGAAAGGGAGTCTTGACAATATTAGGAATATGGATTTTCAAAACCTCATGAATTATTGTTAGACGTTTAATTTAATGCATAATTAATGGAATAAATGCGGATTCTCAATTCTAGCATGTTTTTCTCATATTTTCTCTAAATCAAATTTCCTCGTTCTTTCTAGTTTAATTTTAATTCAAAATTTCCAAATCCTAGGCTTCTCTAGTTCCGGTTAAGGTAGTAGTCTAAAATACGATTTAAAACAATCTCTGTGGGAACGATATTCGGACTTAAAATTCACTTTATTACTTGCGCGACCCGTGCACTTGCGGAGCGCGAACAACCACCCTAATGCAAACTTCACCATTTTCGTGAGAAATTAATACTCATTAAACAAACTTCCAAAGCAAAATACACATGTCAAGCACAGAGAAACGAGGCCATTGCTGATGAGACTAAGACAAGCGCCCGAACAACATGCACCGCATGGTATTCAAACTTTTGTTTCCCCTCACATATGAAAGCTGGGATGTAAAAAAGAAAGAAAATGATATTTTCCAATTAATACAATTCCAAAAGACTCTGGTCTCACTAAGGGCATCTCCAACGCTGACGGAAAACTCTATTTTACACCAAATTGCAGTTGATTTTGTACTCCAACAAAGACTGCATCTTCAACTGGAAAATGAAGTTCTCTACAGTAGGACTTTAGAAACTGCATTTCATTTGGGGGCAACTATTTGGTTGCCCCAAATAGTCTCCACACTTTGTTTTAGATTAATTTTGCCCTCAAGTGATCTTTTAGATTCCAGTTTTGCCCTTTTTTAATTTTTATTTATTTTACTTAATTACAAAACAAGGTTATTTGATGAATGCTCTCAAAAATTTATTTAGAAATTGCATCATATATTTTTTTTTCCTTTTTTTTATAGATGGAAAACATGGTTATTTCATAGTTATCGAACTTTTTTGAATTTGTGTTTTTAATTTGACCATTTTTTTGTATTATGAATCAAAAGATTCAAAACATTAAGTTTAAATGACAATAAAATAGATTACTCAATAATACTACATATTTGGAAACACGATTGGTACGATGACATAGAGATTGAAAAAGTGCAATATGAAAGTGACGACATAAATATTGAAAATTAAAATACGATACAAGCTACTGAGAAGATAACGATCTAATAATCAGGTAGATCGGATCCAGATCCTCCAAGATCGTAAAAAAAAGGACCATATGGAGCTGATGAACTTTGTTGATCCCTATTCGAATCTGCACTTTTTTTCAGCATGATTCGTTTTTGTTCATTTAGAAAAAATTCTCGTAACTCCGGATCTGAAATGAAGCTCAAATCTTTGGCTAGAATGATAGTTAAGAAATTTATTTTTACGCATAGTGCAGTCTGTGGAGGCGCATGATAGTTACTTTGTACATAAAAGGGATGGACTGGGTAGACTAGGGTTGTCCTCTCTCCAAAAGATTACTGCCGTCTTTAGAATGCTGGAGTATTTCATTGCGGCGGATGCAACTAATGAGTATTGCAAGATTGGTGAGTCGACAACTATTGAAAGTTTGAAAAGGTTTTTTCGTGCAGTTATGGAGTTATTTGGAAGCCGTTATTTGCGTTCATCCAACGCTAATGATATTGCAGGGCTTCTTCACGTTGGTCAACAACGTGGTTTTCCCGGAAGGCTCGGTAGTCTTGACTGTATGCATTGGAGGTGGAAAAATTGTCCAATTGCATGGGCAGGCCAATACGCATGATGGAGTGGATCACCAACCATTGTCTTAGAGACCGTAGCGAATTATGATCTTTGGATATATCACGCATACTTTGGTATGCCAGGTTCAAACAACGACATCAATGTTTTAGAAGCCTCCCATCTATTTGTCAACCTCGCTAAAGGTATTGCTCCTCCCGCTAATTACGTCATACAGGAACGCGAATACAATATGGGCTACTATTTAGCTGATGATATATATCCGAAGTGGGCCACTCTCGTACAAACAATTCACGAGCCACGTAGACCGAAAAAAATATTTCGCAATGAAACAAGAAAGCTGTAGAAAAGACGTTGAACGAGCATTTGGGGTTTTACAATCTAGGTTCGAAATAATTGCAGGATCGTCACGATTTTAGAAGAAAAGCATCTTACACGATATCTTGACTGCATGCATCATTATGCACAACGTGATCATAGAGGATGAATGTGATGTTGAAGCACTTATTCGAGATTGGGTAGAAGCGCCGAGCCCACAAGTTGAGATGGTTGTAGATGAAAATGTTCATTTTCAGGAGTTTCTCGCTCGTCATCGTCAAATTAAGGATAAAGAGGCTCACATTGCACTCCAAAATGCTTTAATTGAACATTTGTGGTAACAACATTCAAATTCCGAGAATTAAATTATTGAAATAAATATATTTGGTGTATTTATCATTTTATTTTAATGATCAAATAAATATTTCAAATAAAATAATAATAAAAAGTATGTTCAAAAAGAAAAAAAGAAAAATATTATGTTTATTTGCTGTGAAATTTGAAGTTTTGGATTGGATATGAGTTATATTATGTTTATTTTGTGTGAAATTTGAAGTTCTGGGTTGGAGATGAGTTATGAAGATAGAGTAAGAGAAACTGCATTTTAGTATAAAGCTGACTGTATTTTAGACTTTCTGGTTGGAGATGACCTAAACAAAAATGATTCAAGATGGGTCTAATCTCGAGAAGGTTGTCATTTGAGCTAAGGTTTCGAAAAACAGTGAATAGCTCCAATAATTCTCTTAGGCATAGCCGCATATGTCAACAAACAATAGATTATCTCTGTTTAGAAATCATATAAGAAAATGACAACAATAATTATCTAACTTTATACTTTGTTTTTAACCTCTCTTCACTTAATATTTGTTCATTTTTACAACTTCACAGCATCACTTCACCTCCATCTGGAGTTATAATGATAGGAATGAAGAATGAGATTGTTAACCTTGCCAACTTTAAACGGCTAGATTTAACTTCTTTTAACAACTTCACCTAACGTAATGTTAAAGCTGTCATCATTTCCTTCATTTTTCTTTCCAAATCATTCAAACTTTTGTGTCCCCTCGTTCAATTTTTCTTTTCTTTTTTTGTCAAATTTTGAAAGTTGATAAACAACTTTGGAAAATTTGAAGTAAAATCCTAATCTATGAATACTTTAACAACTCAGTCATCAGTTTTTATCTCAGTATTTAAAGAGAATTTATTTGCTCATCCTATCCAACCCTCCTAGTTCCTTTGTCCAAACTTTGGTCACCCACTTCCTAATTATTTTCCTTCACTGGTTGGGTTCATCTTCCCTTCGATTTGATTCTCGAATACCCACCTTATTCCCCTTCTCTCTTGGGATGGACATATATCTATCCCTTCCCCGTGAAATGTAAATATAGTAACCTACTTTTCAAAAATCAAAATCAATATGGACTTTCCATCAATAAACAATTAAAAAAAAAAGTACCCATGAACAATGACCCAAAATCAAATACCTGCAGTCGGGATTTGGCGTGAAGCAAGTGGGATTTTTCTTCAAGAACAATGGTGTGGAACAGCAATGGACAGAGCTATCGTACCTGCTATCGGGATTTGGTGTGAAGGAAGTGGGATTTTTCTTCAAGAACAATGGCGTGAACAACAACAGACAGAGCTAGGGAAGAGATGAAATTGGGGATCTTTCAGCGTGAACAATGGCGTGAAGGGAAGAGACACACCTAGTAATGGCAGACGAATTTGGGGATCCACCGGTGATTAAATTGGGGCTAGGGCTAGGGCTAGGGCTATGGAAGAGACCTGGTGATGACAGAAGAATTGGGAATTAGAGGGAGACTTTTACAAACGAATTGGTGGTGGCAGACGAAATTGGGGATCATAAAATTGGATTTGGAGGAGGAGTCTTTTTACTAGGCTGATAATGGATCGAATTTTAATTCGAACCCAATTTGAAATCCGATGAAATTAACGAGAGATGGATATAAGGATTCGAATCCAATAATTCGTTAGCTAGATAGAACAAATATGGACATAAGTCAATTCGATCCGATTTTTTTATAATAATATGATATATTTTATATATTATTATATAATTTTAATCTTGTAATGTATTTTGATAAGTTAGCAAATCGGATATGGATTTAACTATTAAATATCTGTCGGATTATCGGATCGGATCAACGAATTATTCTTATCGGATCGGATTGGATAAAGACAGATCCGATCCATATCCAATCCGTTTACACCCCTACTTTTTACATTTTCACGCTCAGTGAAATGAAATGGACAAAGGTGGAGTAATTAAAATTGCGACGTTTGGAAAGTGAGAGTTATAAATGATACTAAAGGGAAAAATACATATATAAGGTGTTTAGAATACACAATTTCAATTTTAAGATATAACTTTAAAAATTTCAAAAATCAGGTATTTTTTTTAACTAAATTAAATAATTAATTTTTTTTATTAATTATATAAATTCAGGTCACAATACAAGATAAATTCAGGTTACAAAATGTAAATTGCTTAAGTCACAAATAATTTTAGGGTCACAATTTATCAAAATAGTAGGTCACAATAACAGTTTTATCAAGTCACAAATAATTGCAAGGTCACAAGTTTTTAATTAATCAATCCCGAGTTATTTCTAGGTCACAATACAAGATAAATTCAGGTTACAAAATGTAAATTGCTTAAGTCACAAATAATTTTAGGATCACGATTTATCAAAATAGAGATCACAATAACAATTTTATCAAGTCACAAATAATTGCAAGGTCACAAGTTTTAAATTAATCAATCCCGAGTTATTTCTATATCACAACTTATCACATTATGAGGTCACCAATCTTTTAAGTCACAATTATATATTATTAAGTCACAATTCACTTATTAATTATTAGGCCACAGTATATCCGAAAACTTGCCCACGTCACATTCTCACCACCATCATCTCACAATCACCACCATCTCAACGTCGAGGCCACCGCCACTGCCAAAAAAAAAAAAAAAAATTATCCATCACCATCACCATCTTCTTCAAACACACGCACAGATCGCCACCTAATGCAACCCACCACCACCATCCATCATCAACCATACAAAAAGAATGATAAACAGATGCAGAAGGATGCCAAGACTATAAACAGACGGACAATCGGCGACAGCAAATGGACTGCAACTACAGCCCACGGCCCGCCCACACAAAGTCGCACTGCACGGCCACTAACATCGCTCATGGACACCTCCTATTCGCCAGGTCATAGCCCACGCGGAGGATACGCACCACAATCTCCACCTGTTGCCGTGCCCTTCTGCTACACAGGCTCCCGTCATCGCGCGCATATTGCAGGGCCTTGTGGTTGTGATCTGCTAGCAACAACTGCTCCAACCTCCATCGCTATTGTCGTTGGAGTCCGATTGAACGACGATGGTGAGGCTTGAGATTCATAGAGAGAGATGCAATGTTGGGGTGGGGCACGGTGGGTTGAATTGATGGTTGGGGTGCTGGAGGAGTTGAGAAATGAATGTGTGAGAGAGAGAGAGAGAGAGAGAGAGAGAGAGAGAATAGTTGAAATTAGAATTAGGGTTTAGTATAATTTAGTTTAATTTAATAATTATTAAAATTTATAATAATGACCTGATTTTTGAAGTTGTTTAAGTTTGGTCTTATTTATGAATTTGAATCTTTAAAGGTAGGGTTGAGGGTAATTTTCACGATACTAAATTATAAATAATCTTTTTTCTAATTTTTTTTATATATAATTATTTGGACGTTTGGAACTCTCATAATATTTAGTAATGTTTTCAAATGTCACTAAATTGCAAATAAATTGTATTTTAAATTATTTTTTAATGAATATAAATATTTCTGAAACTTCCACCAAACGTAGCAAAAAATATGTCATTACTAGACATTTTTCTTGTAGTGACAATTATGTCCTTGGCCCTGGATTTACATGAATTCGATATACAAGGCAGGGGAAGTTACAAAACCTCCCGGAGTTGATTCAATCATTCAACCACAATAGCAAAGTAAATCGTCTCTGATTGAATTTTCCGATTAAGCATTAATCATCACGATTCAGTAAGTCCATCTTTTCATATATGACCTTGTGTATTTACTGTAGTCACAAATTATGTTTTTGAATTAAAATTTCGAATTTTAATCGATTGGTTGCACAAATAAGCATTCAACTCTGTCAGCTCCGTTCCTTGGGCATTTAATTCAAGCATTGAGATCACCTAATCTAATAATTACATATAGGACAATGCTTCATTTGTGTTACATCAATGTGATAGGGGAATTTGTGACCTGCGATATCAGACTATTTCACGCGATGGGATAATTTTGATTTGATTACATGATGAAATATGTGACTTGGAAGTTGTAGCGCTCCGAGTTCCGTATACCCGATTCACTACGTCATTTTCTGTCTAAATTTTTCGAATAATATTTTTGCGGAAGAAATAATTGAAATTCATTTTTGGCAACATTAAATAAACTGTAATGGCCGATAAAATTGAAACATTTATGAAACCATTTGAAATAGTAAATCGAACCATTAATTTTGTAAAGAAATTGACAATGTCATAATTTCTCAAATAAATGAACTTCTCTAAATTATTCGATTGTTTGGAAAAATACGGAAATCATTAACGTCAAACTTTCAACCGTTTAACGATTATTGCCACCATCATTCATCGCTCGCCACCGTCTCCGAAATCTGCAAAACTGTTAAAAAGTAGGGTGAGTATTTCATGGGGGAAATACTCAGTAGACTCATCGCAAATTAATTTAATTTATAAGATGATTAAACACATAAATCCCGGCTCTTTATAAAACGAGCATTGATAGAGCTTCTTTATAAAACGGCTCTTGATAAAACTCATATTGTGCATTACAGCACGGGACATATTTTGCAAATCATAGGCTCTTTGAAAATAGCTCTTTGAAAACAGCTCTTTGAAAACCATATACTTACAAAAACATTTTAATTATGCCAAGCATAATTTCTTTTGAAAGCATAACATAAGATAGGATTGAAATCCTCATAAACACAAGGAGACACAAGAACTTTACCGAACTTAGGTGGCAAGAATTCTTATGCAGTAAAATCATAATAACAGTAAGATCATAATAACAGTAAGATCATAATAACAGTAAGTATACCAAAACATAATTCATGAAATTCATAGGGATCATTTCCATCATAACATAAGATAGGATCGAAATCCTCATAAACATATGCGACAGGAATTTTACCGAACTTAGGTGGTAAATCCTCATAAACATATGGAAAGACAGGAATTTTACCGAACTTAGGTGGTAAATCCTCATAAACTTATGGAGACACAAGAATTTTACCGAACTTAGGTGGTAAGAATTCTTATGTGCATAGCAATGATCCAAAACATATAAAACATTATCGTAAAAACATAGGGTATACTTACTTTTCATAAAAACATAAGGTATATTTACCTTTCATAAAACATACTTAATTTTCTTGAAAATTGACTTTCACAAGTCACATGACATTTATATGAAATCATAATTTAAATCAATTAATAAGTGCGAGTCTACCTCAAATCCGACGAGTGCAAAGTTGAGCGGGAATGACTTCAATTTCTTTAAATTCTCCGTACGCTTCGTCTTAGCCAATAAGTCACTTTAGTATATCGAATATATAGTTCAAAATGATAAATTATAATTTGAAGACTAAAATTGATGTTTTGAAAGTTAAGGGACTAAAATGAATACTTTTGAAAGTTGAGGGATTAAAATGAATACTTTTGATAGTTGAGGGACTAAAATGAATATTTTCAAAAGTTGGGATTTAAAATCAAAATAAAGTAAATCAGCAGGGACTGAATAATAGATTTTAAAAATGAGGGACTGATTAAACTCATTTAAAACTTAAGGGCTGAAATTGATAAGTTTAAAAGCTGAAAGGACTGAAATAAAATATTTTTAAAACATAGGGACTGATTTGAAATAACTTTAAAACTTCAGGGACCAAAGTGCAAATTCTCGAAATCAAAATATTAATTTTAAAAATATCATTTCTCTCTTCATTTCTGATCGAGAGAAGAGACAGAGGATGGCGACGGCGATGGAGGAGACGCAGCGACGCCAGGCCACGAGCGAGGTGTTCTGCCGGTGATTTCGCCGGCGCTGGTTACGAGGAGTGGAGAGGGTGCAAAATAGGATAGTTTCTGGGCTGATTTGGGGGCGATTTTAGGGTGAAACCGAAGCTAGGGTTCGCAGTTCTTCCGACCAAAATCCGGTTAAGATGGCGACAGTCAAGGTGAGTAACTGGGCTTCATCTATTTCTTGGTTTGGGTTTTTATTTTGGATGATTGATTTGGGACTAGGTTTGGGATTCGGTTGGGTGTCCAACTGAAGGGCAGTGTGCGATCGGTGGTTTTGACATTGATGATGATAAATGGCGAGGTGGTGGTCTGAATTGGTTGTAGTGGCTTGAGGTAGTTGGGCGTCAAGGTGATGATTCTGGTGGAAATTAGCTGTAGATTGGCTGCAGTTGGTGGTGGTTGCCTTGATTGGGCAGACTGTGGCGTGGTGGCAGTTTGGGTTGGTGCCGTGATGATACTGATGATGGTTGGTTGGGTGGTGGCTCTTAGTTGATACATACAGTGGTTGCAGTGGATGGTAATTGTGTAGACAATTGAGGCTTGGTTGATGTGTTGATGATGGGCTGTGGTGGTGTTTGGGAAATTGGTGTCTGGAGCTGGAGGTGGTAGTGATCGCGAGTGACTGCAGAGGCGATCTTGGAGTTAATGGTGGAATTGGTGACTGGCTATGGTGTTGCAGTTGGAAATCATACTGTTGAATTGGCTGATTCAGGGGTGATGTGCAGAGACATTTAGTTTGGCAGTCTCTTGGTGATATAGTGGGTTGAATTTGATTTCTGAATGGTGATGAAGATGTATGCTTTCGGCTATTAAGGTGATGAGAATGATGATGTTGGAGAATATTAGATGTAAAGGTGGAATAGAATGTGAGTTGCCATGTGTGTGATGAATGATGAAGATTCTAATGGTATAAAGAGAGAATTGTGGTGGTGTTCAACCGAGATGGTAGTGATGATGAATGGAGAAGGAAAATAATTTAAAAAGAAAAAGAAAGAATAAAAATAATTAATGGGATACTAGCATAATTAGGCTAATGTTTAATTTAAGATAATTAATTAGATATCTTTAATAATTTGAAATTTAAAATGATTTTGAAATAATACTTTGAATAAATGATTAAAATAACATAATTTTAGAAATTCGGATTTTAATTTAAAATCGAACAAATTCGATATTTCTTGACTTGGCTAGACGAATCCGTCGCGGCGTTAACTTCAAAATAATGGGTGAAATAGTAGCGACACAATTTTCTAAATATTAAAATAATTATAAAATTGCGTAAAAATTCTGGGTCGCTATAGAAGTATTTTTCACTGTTTAAAAATCGTATTTGGTGTATTTTAGCACAGTTTAAGACGTATTTTTGACCTTGCATAATGTACTGGATGCTTACGCATCCAATGAAAATATGTAGAATGTGACCTCAGAAGGAATTTGAGTTTTTTTTCACCTTGTGTAATGATTTCTTTCAGATTGGTAGTTAATATTGTGACTTGCAAAAAATGTGATCTTAGTCTCTTAATTTTATTGCACTCGTGAAATGGGCGTATATGAACCTTTCGAATATCTATAGTCGGTGTGCCTTGTCAACAACACAATTATTTTTTGTGACCTTGCATAATGCTTCAAAGTGGGATGATCATATTGGCGCTGCATAATACAAATGAACCTGGAAGAAAATCTCATTGACTAACTTTACAATCATTACTTTCTCACTGACTAATGTTATAATCATTATTGTGTAGGTATGTGTTACGTAGTATATGGATCACAGTGTGCCTTGGTTAAATTTGATCAAGATTGTGATTATTCATAGCTTGTGGACATAACTATGATCGAGTTTTGCTTGGATAATAACAAAATTAGAGATGGCACTGGGTAGGTAGGGAGCGGGTTTGAAAAATTCATACCCTACCCACTTAAGAGTTGCAGGTCGGGTGCGGGTATACTTTTATACCCATTTAAAACTCGTTACCTATTTTAATTTTAATATTTTTTTTGTCATTGATAATGAAGTAAAAATATAACAACATCCATTGTCCAAAAATAAATACACTTCAATTATCCAAAAATAAGCAAATATCAAATAGTCTACTTGTCTAAAATTATATACTGTTAAAATTTAAATACAATAATTTTTTGAAAAAAAATTAATGGGTATATGGGCTGGGTATGTGTTTTTCTACGATACTCATACCCTACCCATACCCATGTCGGGTTTTTTAAATCTATACCCATACCCTACACACAACCCATTGGGTAGGATAATTTTCGCCCATTTGTGTCGGGTACCCAACGGATTTTGGGTACGTGGGTATTGTTGTCATCCATAAACAAGATTGTAGTCACCATGAGTTATGTATTGAATAATGACATACAACCAATCAAAATAAAAAATGATAATAATGTTTTTGTCTTATCTGACATTGAAGGCTATTGATAGAGAGCCTTTCAAGTATCCCGTAATTTTTGATGTGATGATCGTAGATAATGTATAGCATAAAAGGAGTTTCGCTTTCATGGAGCCAATTGTAGTCAGTGAAAGGGGCAGCGAAGAACAATTTATATTGTATGAAATAACGTCTGATATATGTGCTGGAACAATGGAGACATCAAGTGTCCTAGATGATAGTATGATCACAATTGTAACTAATCCCAATGCCAGAGATGTAGAAGTGCAGAGGGTTTTCAGGAAAAAAAGAAGTACTAAAATTGAGCATGACATTTTATGTGATAAACCATATGTTTGAATTCATGGTTGTCTAGTTGGACAACCATGAATACGTAGTCAGGTGTTCAAATGAAGCCTGCAATTTGTTGTGCTGGTCATCCAGGTTGGGAAAATAAAACTATTTAAAATTAGGTATATGCACAATTTTCATACCCGTGGTTCAAACATAGTGCTAGGTTCACACATACAAGTCTACAAATCTGTTGTGTCCTCGTGCAAAAATTACAAGTTCAACACCACGCGCACTGCATACATCCCAAATGATATATGCAAAGACATGCTGCATGCTTATGGTGTTTCATTGAATTATGTGAAAGCTTGGAGATCAATCGAGAACACTTTTAAAATGATAAAAGTGACCCCACGGAATCTTTTACTATGTACCAGGTTTTTTGCATATGCTTTGACGTACAAATCCTAGCTCGGCCATAGGATTGCAGGTTGATGGTCAAAATCAGTTCATATACTACTTCATGACAATTGGGGCCTCAATTCGTAGATGGATACATTGCAGACCTATTATTGTAGTTGATGGCACCTATTTGAATGGACATTATAGATGATGCAATTTCTTTTGGGAAACACGACAAAGAGTGCCGAATAAACAATAAACGATAGGAAAGATCTAAATTCAGCAAAATAACAAGAGCTAAGAATAAAAACAATGGAAAAGAAATGATAGATTAGACGATAGGACCTTGACCCAAATTTCAGACACAATGAATGACGATGCATAAGAAAGAACCAAAGTTGTCGAACGTCACAATGAATGTCAATTTCCTTGATAAGTTTTGGTTGGAACGCTACAAATATTCATAAATATTTGATAAGTTCAATGGTTTTCTTGAAGAATAAGAAAAGAGAAATCTAAACATTTCCAAGAGAAAACTCTCAAATTCAATTTCAATATCAAAGTTATGCTTTACAATGATGAAAAATACTCAATATAATGTCAAAAACGTATAATACCTAACCCTAGTTGTAAAAGGGTTCCTAGTTACGAAATAGAATAATTAAAATGGAAAATAAATAAAAAATCACGAAATTCCGACTTGATTAAACTGCGCACCCGCACACAAGACCCAAATACGGTTATGTTGATTTGCATAGTATCCTTGCGGTCATGCATCCTTTCCACGGCTCGGCCACGTAGCTTTTCTAATAGCACCCTTTTTTGATATTTCGAAGTGGCTTGATCTGTTTTGATTCCCTACTCAATCCCAACACGAATCTTGCTCATTTTCCCATGTAGAATGCTACTGCATCGCTTGTAGCTTGATTTCTCCTTTGACCTCCTACCTTGGATCACATCATCCACCCTCTCTTAAAAAGGATTTGACCTCGCATCTGCAACTTGTCCAATCCTCTTGTAACTTCTACAATTGTTGGCTATTGGAGGAGGCTTGTACTTGGGGTTATCCTTCAAATTTTTGGATTGTTCTTTCTTGCAAGTAACTTTCTTCCCGACTTTAATTTTATGACTTGATTTTGGTACCTACAAAATAGAATTAACCAAACTAGGAGGGGATATGTTAGCATGGTCAAGTGCAAGACATGGATCCTTGTACACCAACCTTTGTGCAAAAAAGCTCATTTTATAGGTGGACTCTCTTTTCTTTTTCTCTTTGCACTCATGCTCTCTTTTTTCTGAGGTCGTGGCCTCAACCCACTACAAGAAAAAACACCTTTAGCAACATTCGTTAATTGCATGTTGCTAAAATGGGTCTACTGCAACATTCAGTGGTTGCATATTGCCATTGGTTCATTTATTTGACATTTAGCAACATAATGCTTGCCTTTTGCAACGTTCATTGTTCGTTGCAAAAAGGCTCGTCTTTCTCAACGTTCACTGCGTGTTGCAAAAGATAAGTCTTTTTTGCAACGTGCAGTGAGCGTTGCAAAAGGTTTACCGCAACGCGCATTGAACATTGCTAAAGGTCTACTGTAACGCGTAATTCAAGCTTTTGCAATATGCAATGAACGTTGCCGTATTCTTTCCCTCTACAGCAACACTGCGATTTGAAACATGCACACAAATGCTGCAAAAGGTCTTTTGCAATATTTTTTGCGCGTTGCTGTATGCTATTTTTGTTGTAGTGACCCTGTTATATTCAATTTTCTACCTCTCATTTTTCTGAAGTTGTGGCCTCAACTCTCTTATTTTTTTCCCCTAAAACTCACATTTTACTTTTAGTTGATCCTCTTGAACCTCTTTAGGTGATAAAGGATTAAGAGTTATATTTTTCCCACCCTTTAGAAATTTATACTGATTTTTAAATCCATCATGCACCACCCTCCTATCATGTTGCCACGGCATTCCCAACAAAATTTCCCAACATGCATAGGCACCACATCATAAATCATCTCATCTTTGTAACCCTCAATGGTAAACTTGACCTTAACCTGCTTGTTCACCTTAATTTCCCCCGACTTGGTCAACCATTACAATTTATAAGGGTTAGGATGTTTCACCTTAGGCAATCCCAATTTTTCAACTAACATTGTACTAAGTATATTAGTACAACTCCCCGTAGTCAATTACCATTTCACAAATCTTTTTACCGACCAAAAACCTATTGTGAAATAGGTTATCCATTTATTCATCAATTTCATCTACTTTAGCTCTAGAAGTTAGGATACACCTATTGACAAGTGAACCCTTCACAGCATAAGTCAATCCTTCTTCATTACTACTACTAGCCCCAATATCTACTAACTTAGGCATCCCCTTAAATTCATCCTCTGAACTAATTTCACATTATCACGCATAATCATTACCCATTTAATTGGGCATTGAGATGCTATACGACCCAAACTCAAAAACTTAAAGTATTTAATATCCCTATCCTTAGTAGGTTGAGAATCAGAAATATTTTTACCTTTTGTTGTAAGTTCCTCCCTTCCTTTCGGGACATGATCATCATTGTGTTCCCGCCTTGGTTGTAATGTAGGGTATGATCCAGGTGAATGCCTTGTTGTACCCTTTCGCTTTAGTTGCCTTTCCACCTTCATTGCTATATGAACCATGTCTTCCAACTCTACATAGTGCTGTAGTTCAGTCACATTAGCAATATCCCGATTTAACCCACTCAAGAACCTAGCCATAGTTGCCTCTTGATCCTCCACATTATTAGCTCTAATCATGGCTACCTCCATGTCTTTATGGTTCTCCTCCACACTCCTAAAACCTTGTGTGAGTCCTTGCAACCTTTGGTAAATATCCCTATGGTAGTGACTTGAAACAAATCTCTTCCTCATTATGGCTTTCATCTCACCCCATGTATCCACCAGTCTTTCACCATTCCTCCTCCTACCCATCACCAATTGATCCCACCAATTTCTTGCATAGTCAGTGAATTCCACCACAACCAATCTAACCTTCTTTTCCTCCGAATAATTATAGCTCAGACATCAACTCCACTTTCTTTTCGCAATCTAAATAAGCTTCCGAGTCACTCTTCCCATGGAAAGTGGTATGGTCATTTTTATACTTCCTAGATTACCATCCACTTCATCCCTATTCCCATGCCTCCTTCTATGACCCCTTTCATGCCTATCACTCATTTCACTCCTTCTTCCCACATTAGCTATTGATGAGTGAATATTTTCCCATCCACTATCAACCCTTTCCTCATCAAATCCATATCCAAACCTATGTTTGTTTCCCCTCCTATGCTCCCTCTCATCACCCCTCATAACTCTAGGACTTGTATGAGTTCGCTCCTCCCTTCGTAACTGAGCAATATTCTCATCATTCCAAACCATCCTAGCCATCAATTGCTCAAATTTATTCTACATCGTTGCCCTTATACCAACATCACGCTTACCCGTCCTATTCATACCTTCATGATGTTTTTTATGACTCATTGATGAAGCTGTTGATTCCCTCATGTCAACTCTTTTGTTGTCACCAACTGATGAAAAAGATGATCCTCCCCTGTCAGACATTGTTAGTTCTCAAAAATCAAATAAAGATTTTCCTCATGTATTTGTTTTCACTCTTAATCCCTTTCCAAGCACCCAAAGAACCAATGAAAGATTCAAGAATTAGGAAAATAATGGAAGAAATGAAGAAAACAAAGAAAATTGATATTTGAGAAAATTTAGGAACATTCCTCGAATTTTTTAATGAATTTTCATATTTTTTTTACTTGAAACCTCGACTACGAGCATGGAAAACAAACGAAATTGAATTGGATAATAATTGAATAAAATAAACATGTTTGAAATTTTTTGGGATTTTAAAATGGATAAAAAACTAAAAAAAAAGGCATGAAGAACACGAAGAACAAGAAAACTCAAGAAAACAAAGAAATATCAAGAATTGAATTTAGATTCAAGCTCTGATACCACCTGATGCGATTCCTTTTGGGAAACACGACAAAGAATGCTGAATAAACAACAAACTATAGGAAAAATCTAAATTCAGCAAAATTACAAGAACTAAGAATAAAAATAATGGAAATGAAAAGATAGATTAGACGATAGGACCTTGTCCCAACTTCACGACACAATGAATGACGATGCGGAAGAAAGAACCAAAGTTGTCGAACGCCACAAGGGATGTCAATTTCCTTGATAAGTTCTGGTTGGAACGCCACAAATATTCATCAATATTTGATAAGTTCAATGGTGTTCTTGGAGAACAAGAAAAGGGAAAATTCAACATTTCCAAGAGAAAACTCTCAAATTCAATCTTACTATCAAAGTTTTGCTTTATAGTGATGAAAAATACTCAATATAATGTCAAAAATGCGTAAAACCTAACCCTAGCCACAAAAGGGTTCCAAGTTACGAAATAGAATAATTAAAATGGAAAATAAATTAAAAATTCACAAAATTCTGACTCGATTAAACTGCGCGGATGAGTGGTTATACTTTGTGTGGTCGCGCACAAGACCGAAATATGGTTCTGTTGACTTGCATAGTATCCTCGGGGTCACACATCCTTTCCATGGCGTGGCCGTGTGGCTTGTCCGACAGCACCCCTTTTTGATATTTCGAAGTGGCTTGATCCATCTTGATTCCCAACTCGAGTCCAACACGAATTTCGCTCATTTTTCCATGTAGATTGCTGCTGTATCGCTTGTAGCTTGATTTCTCCTTTGACCTCTGGCCTTGAATCACATCAACAGTGGTACTCTATTCATGGAAAGCACTCTAGATGCAAATAATAGCATTTCTGTCCTTGCATTTGGTATTGGTGATAGTGAGAATTAAGTTCTTGAGAATGGTGTTTTGAGCATTTGAAGAAGACATATGGCACTAGACAGGGGCTTTGTTTTGTATCATATATCCATTATTGTATCAGGAAAGCTATTGAAAGGGTCTACCCTATAACTTGTCATGGTATATGTTCATATCACTTGCTATAGAGCCTGAAGAGACATTGTGGTAAATGAGTTTACAATATCACACAACCCTACAATTTTGCTGTTCGTATGTACACCTTGTTGGATTTTGAGTATCACATGCTGTAGTTAGACACAATCAACAAAGGTATTAGACGTTAATTGGTATGTTCTTTCACCTAATGAATTTTGTGATTATATTTACAGGTCACACAGAGTTTGGCTTAATGTTCTTGTTGTGTTATCATTTGTAGAGTGACATAGGTTTTGAAAAATGGTCAAGATTCCACATGCCCGCAAATAGGTATTCCATAATGACGTCGAACATTATTGAATCAGTGAATGCAATGACAAAGCCAGCCAAGAACTATCATGTAATGTCGTTGATGGAATCCTTAACATAAAACTATAAAAACCCGTTTCTACAAAAATAGAGACAACGCGTATGGGACTTTCACAAAACTGTCAATCAAGTATGAGAAGTTGTTGAGAAAAAGGTAATATAGATCTAAGGAGTCTACGGGTAATCTTTGTGTCCTTATTATCTCGTAGCGTGTGCTTTATATAAGATGTCCATTGTGAAACTGTAAAATGTTTCCATGTATCGCCATCAAATTAGATAATTTTTTCGGTTCAAGATGAAATCACATCATTTATCGTTGTTATGGAGCATCATACATGTACATTTAGGATGTTTCAAGTGGACCAGTTGCCTGTCTACACGCTCCATCTGTAATTTTCGTTACGAAGAGGGATCCTTATAAATATTGTTCTTACTATTACACAAGATATGTATATAAAGCAGCATATGAAGATAGTGTTTTCCCACTTGGCAATCCGAGTGAATGGTCATTGCCAAACGAAGTACAGGATATTATTGTATTAGCTCTCAATCAAAAGAGGAGTTCGAGAAGACCAGCAGAGAAGAGGAAAATGTATGTGTGAAGGTAACCAAAGGATGAAATGTGGATGTTGTGGGAGTGGAGGTCAAAACTGTCGCACTTGCGCAAGTTTGTTTCCCATCATTCACAAGAAGGCCAACTCCAAAATCAACTGAAAATGTTACATCGTTCTAATGTTTTTGGATTACTTGCAATTTCATGTCATGACCTAGTATACTTATGGCATGTTTACACATGGGTTTTAGTTAATATCACATTGTTTTGAAATTTTCTCAAGATTTTAATAAAATTTCATCTTATTGAATATTGCAGTATACCTTACCTTTTATTTTTTGTTATCTATAAGATTGTGTGTTTATTGTTTTCGAAAGAACGTCGCCTGGTGAAGAATGTATCACACGTCATGAAAATTACTTCTAAAGGTTAATAATAAAAAGGGAAAATTGGTCAAAAAAGTATCACCTAAGGACAATACAAATTTTCAATCATGTTCATGTAACCTGACATGTGTTAATGTGACCTTGATGAAAAACATTTGATCTAGTCATATTAACAAGTGACCAGGTCATGAGTGAAGCACTATTGACTTGTAACCTGAACTCAAATTGGACAAAAAATACTTCTATTTGGATATAACATATCAATTCGAAAATGTTAATGTCACATTGTTTTGAAATCTCACATATTTATATTGTTCTAATATATTTATTTTAATTTCCATTTCTTGTCATGAATGGGTAAATTTATGGTTTGTTGACACATGAGTTTCAGATAATGTTAAAGTGTTCTAAGATTTTAGCACGATACAAATGAAATTTGCTAGCATATCTGAATGTATACGTGGCCTGATTTAAGGTACATGTGACCTGGTATAACCTAAGGACCGATCAAATTTCCAATCGTGTTAATGTGACCTGGTGTATACGAATGTCTTCTGGATGAGAAATTATGTGACCTGGTCACATTAACATGTGATCATCCCATGAGTGAAGTAGTGAAATAGATACATGTTCCTAAAAACAAGAGGCAACTTCCTATTTAACACTTGTTTCACATGTGACTGTTGTTGCAATAATTGTTGATTTGAATGTAAGGACTTGTGACCTGAACTTAAAGTAGACAACCAGTACTTCTATTTGGACATAACATATCAATTAGAAAAAGTGAAAATATTAAAGTTGAGAAATAGAACAATCTACCTCCAAGATCAGTATTCTGGTTGTAAATACATATACACGTGACCTGGGAACAAAATATAATATTCTTTGAATTGATTGACCATTCACTCTTCATCGATCACAAAGTTGTCTACCCTCCGTATTGTGCATGTCGTACTCTTTTCAACTTGCCGGTACTTGTAAATAGTTGTAGCTATGTCCAGCTGTGCTTGTGAAGCATCAAAATCCATTAGCATGGACTTCATGTTGTGATATAACACGTATTTAGCATATTTAATTATGAAAAAAAACCACGATTATTCCTAAGTAAAGATAAAGATATTTGTGTCATAGATAGACATGAATATATGAGATTTAACGATATGAAATAAGGTCACATCCGTACCCGTTCTGCTATTGAGGAATGTCCTCTACTAAGTGCAACTTCAAACTTAATCAATCGTTGTAAGGTAGATCAGATGCGCAACTCCAAATACCAATTGTATTCATCAACTCACAAATAAGCATAATGAACGGTTTAATCACCTCATATACCATGTTGTTCTTGTATGTCCTACAACATGAATTGAGGATGAATAGCATATGTCTTCTTATGTCGAGCTATCCCAATATCCAGTGTGCACTATTAGTGGGCAAGACTGAAAGTAGCACGTAATCAAAAACAGTCCATGGAGAGTTCATATTCAATCGTGCCCCCGTCATAATGTCGATAAGATACGACTTGGATAGTAGCATATTTGAGTATTTCATGAAGCGAGCTACAAGTTTTTCGTCAAAGCCTGGAAGGTTGAGTCAATGGTTGTAATTTTTTTTTTTTTTCACATTCGGACCATGTTGTGCAAAATTGGAGTATATAGTGGAAGCAGGCGTCTGTGTGCTGTGACAGTAGAAATGTGGCGCCCCAAAATCATTTCCAATTTTAATTCATTTATTTATTTAGCTGCCATATTTTAACTTTTCAAACGAATAAAATAGTGTTTTATCAACCAGCTCTAAATATAAATTTGAAATTTTATTTTTAAAGCATAATTTGACATTATTAAAAATAATTATTTTTCTTTGAAATATCATTCGTAATTTAATTAGAAGAAAACAAAATAAACTAACAATAATATAAAAACTTTGTAGCTAGTAGTTGACATAAAAATATATATTTAAAACAAGGAATAGAGAGTGTAACACCCCGAAAATTCGTGCTTTAAATTTAAAATAAGTAAGAAAATTTGATTTAATTATTCCATTTTAGAAGTAGTCAATATTATATTTTCGGTAATGGGAGAGAGATGAAATTTTGAGAAAAAGGGCAATAAATTACCTTAACCATGATTTTGGGGACCAAGTTGACATAAAATAAAGTTATGGGTATTATTTGGACTCAATCATACTTAACTTTATAGGAAGTGATTAAGCTGAAAATTTGAAAAAATTCAGCTTAATTTACAGAATTGTCTTTGTAAAGAGCTCGACTTTGAGACCTTGGTAAATAACGTATATTGATCATTTCCGATGCATATTAAATTATCTCATAGACCACCATGAGGAGAATATATTGGTATTGGAATTTAGTGCATATGAGGTCGGTAGTTACTTTAAAAATTGAGCTAAACTTGCTTACCCAGAATGTTGAAAACCTTGAAAATTTGACTAAGTGTGGAACCATGTCGGGCAGCCAACTTTGGACGAGTGATACGAACTGGATAGTGATCGACCTTCTTTGCATGTATGACCGTTACAAAGCTTGTAGCGTGAACTTTCCAATGGTATAAAGAGTGACCAAAATGGACGTCGTCTCGACCTTCAAATATTTGTCCAAAAGTGGTCACTTGGAATAGAAAATCTGTGGAATTTATTATTATTATTATTATTATTATTATTATTATTATTATTATTATGCATGAGTGGGACACTTGTGCCAGAGCACTTATACACATTAGGACTTGTTTGGCTAAGCTGGTTAATTTTAGAAGGCAAGTGCGATAAAAATGAGTATAAATAATCGTTGAAATAATATGAAAACAACATAACTTGTTAAATAAGCTGGAATTTAATGAGTATCCAAAACCAACACATCCTAACACTTAAGCTCTATATAAATACTACCATTCTACTTAGATTAATCCCATAACACATCCACAACAGAAACCAGGTGAAATACTCTTCCAAAATCTTAGAATTTTAAGAATCTAATCCAATTCTTCTTACTTTTCCTTTTAATCTATGAATGTACGAGTAATGAACACTCATATAGGTAAGAAGTTCATCACTTGTATGTTCTTATTATACCAGAAATCGAAGAAATCAATATTTAAACTCAGAATTTTATCAGCAGACTCGGACGCTACTAGTGGCCTCCGAATCTGTCAACACAGGTTTTGGGATTTTTGGCAGAAAGGGAAATATTTTGGGATAACCTTTCTTGTTTAATTGAAAACCAGTTTATAGAGCTTAATCCCCCAAATTTCTAACTTGTTTATATATGTTAACTATAATTTCAGGATACACTACTAAGGAGAAACTTCTACATTGAGTGAGTAAAGTGTATCTAAATTTTCTATAGTTTATATTTATTTCTGAATTCTTTTATAAGTTTCTCTTTCAGTTAGTTAAAGTATGCATAGATTTGTATGAGATGTTCCTTATCAATGGTGAATTCTAGTTAAAAGATAGATATGATGAACATAGAGAAAATTTTTAGAGATTATAAACTATGACTAAGTTTGTAATAATACCAGAATATTGTTGTGTTTGATGTTATTAAAGTTTTATAAAATTTCTTCTTGAGAAGATGTTTAAATGTGAATTAACCTGAAACTGATTTATGAATTTTGGGCACTTAAAATCTAACATAAACCCTGTCATGCATGTATATGGAAATGTATTTAATAGTTGGTTATAAATCTGGGAAGAATTTACACATAATAAGACTAGAGATGAAGGGAAGATTGAATGGTATTATGATTAATGTTGTTCCTTATTGCTAAGATCTTTGATTTAGGAAATAATAGGTTGAAAGTATGTGGTTGAAAAATCCCAGCAGAGTTAATCAGTTTAGAAATCTGGAATGTTGAGTATTAGGAAGGAATTAGAATAAGTTTTTCAAGTTGAACATATTAAATCCTATCCCTGGATGCTTAGGATAAGATATCTTTCCATAATACATGAAAGTTAGAACCAATTAGCTTTACTAAATCAAGTAGGAATCTGTGCAAATTTTTTTATAACTTTGCATGTGTTTAATGTTTCATATTCAATACCAAATGAATGAAATTATATGGTTTAATCTTCTTCTATGATTAATTAAGGAAGGAATGAATAAACAAGAATGAAATGTACTGCTGAGAATGGAAAATTAATCTGTCATCGTTCTTGATAAGGTTCCTATCACATTTTGAGAAGTGTAGTTTCCACCAAATATGTTTTGATAAAACCATGAATATTAAGCATGAAAGAAGCAGTGCTAAGATACAAAAATCTAGGAAAAGGTTGGTCACAACGCAAAAGAATTTAATTCCTGTCTCTCAAATGAGTTATGTACTATGTCCAAGAAATAAGTTTGATTTATGATAAGTTTACAAAAGATGATTGAGAAGAATTGTGCATATCATTACATCATTTACATTCATGATCATGAAACCATAGAAAGTATGCTACACCTAAGAATATTGATCATGAATAAGTAAAAATGTCCCTATTTAGGTCATTGCATCTACGGAACAAGGCTCCCTAATTGGTCATGGGTTGTGAGATACCCTTTGAGGGGTAAGTATCTCATGAGACACCCTGAGGGGGAGTAAGTGACTCATTTATGCTAGACAGCCCAAAAAGAATGACTGCCAAGTATTTTGTACTTGGGGCATAAAAGAACGCCAATTTGTGATCCCGTGTCTTAAGTACACATATGATGCGCGCGATGTACAACCCTAATAGGGAAGGGCCCAAATAAAAAGATAAAAGAAGGAAGAAAGAAAGAAAGGATAGTATAAAGAAAACAAGTATTATGATCATCATGCATAACATCTCATACATTGTACTTAGGTTTTCATATTTGTTGATAATGAAATGAATGTGATGTTTTATGCTTGATGTACAAGTTTTAAATTTATGTGATAAAATGAAAAAATAAAAGTTAGGAGAGGTTAATAATAACTCTTGCGATATTTTACATCCATGGTAAGATTATTATCTTGATATTGATGATAATGACTTTATATGTTGTGCTTATGTGTATGTAGTTATAGCTGCCATACTTATGTAAATGCAAGGTAAATAACAAAGTTCAGAGGTAAAGTTAATTAAGTACATGAATTATACTTGCTTGTCAACACTTTGCTCACTAAGCTTTATTGCTCATGAGTCTTTTCATGACTAATATAGGAAATGGAACACGATCTATTTGAGATTGTATAACCTTGGGGAAGGGCGAATACCGATACAGAAAATAGTTAAGGTCAATAGACACAACAACCAACTATCGAACCTACTAACCGGAGAGTCGAATCGAAAGGGAAGATTGGTTCTATCACGGACCTCATGACGGCTCGGAGTATCATATCATTACATGTCATGAAGTTTGGGCTCATTTTCCTTTTTGGTCGGGGATGTATTTTATGGAAAGGGTGTATAAGACCATTTCACTAAACCGCAAGTGCATAGATCGCAAAAGTAATATAATGGATGTGAGTCTAAGTATCGATCCCACGAGGATTGTTGTAAATTTTATTTTAGACTACAAACCTTAACCGGAATGAGAAACTTGATTGAGTTGAGAATTTTGAATTAAAAACTAACTAAAAAGAACGAGAAAAGTTGATTTGTGAAAAATGATGAATTAAATATATTAGTATCATGAATACATGTTAACCCTATCATCCATGTATTTGACTTAAACAATTAACAACAATTTATGGATAATTGAAAATCCGTGTTCCTATAGTTGTTTATTTCCCATTTCGAGGGATGCACAAACACCTTTTTCTACAAGAGACGAGCCTATGTTTCTATGACCAATCCAAACATGTAGAAAAGCATTAACCAATTTTGAACACTTTTTTAAGGATAACACAAAGTATAGGGGTATACTTATATCCTCTATCGGATTTGTGGCAATTAATCAAGGCCTAAAAATTTCCTACTCTTTCGAACATAGAAAATTATCACAAACATCAAGAATTATGCATCCACAATCATAGATGAAAATAAAACACAATTACTTGCATCAACTCCATGAATTGTATAATGTAAATATTAAATCAAAACATGGAATCAAGAAATTAACATTTCATCACAATTATAACAATTAAAAGCCTAGCCTAGATACATGATAGAAAATAAATAGCAAGAAAAGTAAACGAATGTCAACCCTTTCATCTTCTTGGAATTATATCTTCAATCTTGAATTGACGTGGTTTCTAAACATGTAAATTGCATTTTTCCACACAAGGCAGTTAGGATTTGACAAGTATTCATGACAGACCAAGAATAATCCATCCCCAATCCCACATTCCAGCGTTAGGAATTTCAATGAACAAAGCTTATACCATTTTTCATTCCATTTTTCTTTTATTTAGATGACCTTTTCATTTAATGTCCTTGTGTTTTTACCAGCTTTGTACAGAACTTTTCATACTTGCTTTCTGTATGACCTTTATAGAGAGCTTTAGGTCGGTGATTCCCAAGCCAGAAGACTTTAGGGTACAAGGTTCAAAGACCCCTCAGATTTAATTACTCGAGTCATAAAGGCTTAAACATAAAAGTTAAAGATGTTTTAGTGTTTATACCCGTTGATCAAAACCCCTCACACCAAAGATGTAAAATCAAGAACTTCAGGCCCTCAATCCATCAATGCCTACTAAATTTATTATTCAAAATTGGCTATGTGTTCAAGTTTTAAATCTTACATGGATGAATATTTTGAAAAATTAAGTTCACATGTTTCCCAATTTTCTAACTAAAGCACAAAAGTCAATTCAAATCATGTCATAAGTAATAAATAAATCAACAAAAACTTTCAAAATTTTCAAATTTTTATGAATTTTCTACCCAACATCTAATGTATGTATACATAAAAGCACATAAATGAGATTTTCATCCCCAAACTAGAACTATGCATTGTCCTCAATGTATTCAAAGAAAATAAATGAAATAAACGTAAAATAACAAAGAGAGTTTATGTACTTCTCGGGTTTGGAGAGATGATTTTCTCATTTTGAAGCTTTGACTTAAATGCTTGGTTAGATGAATTGATCATTTACTTCCTTTTCCATGTTCGGCTTGAAATGTCCCGTGGTGATATTTTCCTTGCAAACAAGAATTAATGATCATTAGAAGCATAAATATCATATAGGAACTAAAACAAATCAACACAACACACCAAACTTCGACTTAAAAAATTTTGAAATTTTTGAAAAGTGGTCAACCACTGATTTTCAAACCATGACATCGCTTCGAAAAAATGAAAATTTCCCAAGACATGTCGCAGGCATATGAATGTACATAACTCATTCTACAACATATTGAGAATTCAGCACATTTGGAGTTCATATGGATCATGAAAAGATGTGACAAAGTAGGTGCCCGGTGAGGTTGAAATTGTGGGTTGTGGTGCAATGACCTTGTAATGAGGTGCTTTGTAGTACAATGATGTCCAAATTGAGTTTCATGCCTTAAATTAGTGTAAACAATGAATAGGTGATGCACAAATGATGTATAACATGTAGTGAAGGTGATCATCCAAAAAGAATTTCAAAAACTCAATAAAACATTCATTGTGATATTTAATCGAACACCTTGTGTGCATAGTAAGAAATCAAAGAATTGCATAGAGTTGGAGACTTGAATTTACCCAAAATTTTTCACCTATAAACTCATAATTCAACACTCCAGTCACTAACTATAACCTATCTCCGTCCATCCACAATTTCACAATTTACACAAATATGAAGAATACTAAAATTATGCACAAATCTTGTAAAGTTGTGATGAATTCCATACCTTTGAATGATTTTGATGCAATGCATGGTATGTAATGTAGTTAGAACGATGTGCAAATATAGGGGAATAGTTGGGGAATCAATGTTGGATGATTTAGGGGAAGAAAATCGAGTTAAAAGTGGTTAAAATGAAAGTTTGGCAAAATATAAGGCATTCTGTCGTTTCTGCCTAGAAACATAGCGTGCGACCGCACGGTTCTCCTGAATAGTATCATGAAAATTTTCAAATTTTGAGTTTTGACCCCATTTTGGACCCCTAAATGCTATCCAATGCTTACAACCATCCTCTAAACTATATGTGCATGTCCTAAGCTAGGTGATCAAGTGGAAGATTGTATGAAAAACAACAAAACAAATAGAAAACAAGTAAATCCTAAAAATGCTAAAACATGCAAAAATAGGTGCAATGAAGTTTTCAATGCAACTAACATGTCAAAATGTGAATTCTAAACATTTTAGTGACCCTAAAATGCAAAGTATAGCATCCAAGCAAATAAAAATTCAATGAATCCTAAAAATGCTAAAACATTCAACCTAGAATACTAAAATTACTTAGAACACATAACAACTAAATGCATGCATTCTAAACACCCTAGTGTTCCTAAATGTAATGTCAAGCAACTAAACAACTTTAAAGCAAATAAGTAACTCAAAAGCAATAATAAAACAACTAAAGGAAAATGTGTTTGAAAAGTTGGGTTGCCTCCCAACAAGCGCTTTATTTAAAATCTAGAGCTAGACTTTTTGGCAAACATTTCAAGGTGGTATGAAACATGATGTTGAGGCCCTATCATATACCTTGACCTTATGCCCAGAAATCTCCTCATTCCCTTGGTGAAGTAGTGGTTCCACCTCTATTCTTGAGTAGTTTTCAAGAAGTGGATTATAATTCACTAGTTGAACTTGTCAAATGTTACTTTCTCATCTTCCACTCAAAGCAAGACCTCCCCCTTTTTCACATCAACCAAGGCTCTAGCAGCAGCCATAAAGGGTCGTCCTAAAATCAGTGGTACTTTACTATCTTCCTCCATGTCTAGAATCAAGAAGTCAGCAGGGAAAATGAATTTGTCCACTTTAACCAGCACGTCCTCAATGACTCCATATGGGTATCGAATGGAGTGATCAACTAGCTGCAAGATGATTGAGCTTGGTTTTGGGTCCCCTAATCCTAGCTTATATAGACTGAAAGAGACATCAAATTTATGCTTGCACCAAGGTCACATAAAACTTTGTTAAATTTTTAAGTCACCAATGATGCAAGGAATTGAAAAACTCCCTGGATCTCTTAGCTTGGGTGACAGCTTCTATTGCAAGATGGCACTGCACTCTTAATTCAGGGACACCTCTTCAAGTTCCTCAAGTTTTCTCTTACTTGACATCATCTTTTTCAGGAACTTGGTATAACTAGGGATTTGGTTAATTGCTTCTAAGAAAGGAATGTTAATGTGCAGCTTTCTGAGCATGTTGAGAAATTTATTGAACTGCTGATCCTCCTTAGGCTTTTATAATATTTGTGGGAATGTAATAGGGGACTCATGAGGCGTAATTGTCAATTTCACCTCATACCCCTCTTTCTTTTCATCAGATAGCTTCTCAGGTGCCTCAACCTGTTTTCCCTTCTCTTCACCTGGCTTTTGAACATGAACCTTAGGTAATTTAACTCCACTACGTGTAGTTATTTCGTTTACTTATTGTTTCGCATTCCAACAATTAAATCTTTAGGGAAAAGGAGTAGGTGGTTCAAACACTCTGTCACATGGAGCAAAAGTGATCCTCCCCGGTACAAAATCTACCTCTCTTTCAACAGTTTTAATTGCCATCACTTGCTCCTTAGGATTAACCTCAGTGTTACCAGGCAGTGTACCTAGGGCTCTATTTGCTAAAGCCTGAGCTATCTGACCAACTTCATTTCCAAGTTTTTGATGATTTCACAATGTAGTTTCAGTCATCCTCATGAATTAGTCAGTTTTGGTCATTAACTGATCGGTTTTAGCCATAAACTGATTGGTTTGGCTCATGTCTTGCTCAGTCCTCTCCATCAATTTTATGATCATCTCCTCTAGTCGAGGTTTCTTCTCCACTGCCTATTGTGGAGGGGCTTACTGGCCTGTTCCATTTTGATCATCCCTCCATGAGAATTTAGGGCGATTTCGCTAACTAGGATTATAAGTGTTTATGGTTTATTTTGGTGGTATCCCCCTTGTACAAAGTCTACTTGTTCAGCTTAACTCGCCAGAATTGGACAATCTGACGTACTGTGATTAGCCCCCACATTCCTCACATCCAGTTACTACACTTCTCACTGATTGGTTGGTTTGTATGAAATTCATCAAAGAGTCTATTTTAGCAGACAATGCCGAAACATCATCCACTGCATAACTCCTGCTGGTTTCTTTTGGATTGTTCTCTCAGATGCCCAAATTGCATTGGTATAGGCTATTCTCTCAAACAGTTCAAGTGCTCCATCAAGAGTTTGGGTAGTTATTGATCCATTGGATGAGGAATCAACAAGACTCTTGTATTGAGGGAGTAGGCCAATGTAAAAGTATATCACCTTCACATTTTTAGGTAGTCCATGTTGAGGGCACTTTCTAAGCATGCTTTTAAACCTGTTCCATGCTTCATCCAATGAGTCAGACTCTTGTTGTTGAAAAATTGTTATCGCATGTCTGAGTTTAGCGACCTTAGCTGGGGCATGAATTTTGTGCAAAATTTTTGGGTCAAGTCATTCCAACTTGTTATACTTGCAGGAGGACGGGAGTCTAACCAATCTATTGCCCTATCTCGTAAGGTGTATGGAAACAACCTAAGTTTGATGGCGTCATCTGAAACACCCTTATATTTAAAATGTTCACACATGTCTAAAAATTTAGACACATGAGCATGTGGATTTTCATCGGGTTTGCCATAGAATTGATGTCCATTTTGAAACATGTGTATCACATTGGTCTTTAATTGGAAGTTTGCAAGACCAAAAGGTGGATAAACTATGCTTGATTGGTTTTGGACAATTTGCGGGGTCATGAAATCTCCTACAAGTCTATTCCCCTCATCATTTGGCTCAACACCAGGTAAAGCCAGATTGTTGTTTGCAATTTGTTCCTCTTTCTGGTTTTTCTGTTTATCTAGTTCTCTAGCTTCTCTTAACCTACGATCTAAAGTACGTTCTATTTACGGGTCAACATCGAAAAGATTCTCATTCTTCAAACGTAACATACACAACTAAAAGAAAAACAACGAAATTAGTGACTGAACTAAACTTAGAATTTAAAATCCTAGAATAAAAAAAAACAAAAAGAAAAATAAAAAGAAAAAAGAAAAAAGGTAAAAAGTCCCTGGCAACGACTCCAAAAACTTGTTTGCTAAACCGCAAGTGCACGGATCGCGTAAGTAATATAATGGACATGAATCCAAGTATCAATCCCACGAGGATTATTGTAAATTGTATTTTAGACTACAAACCTTAACAGGAATGAGAAACTTGATTGAGTTGAGAATTTTGAATTAAAAATTAACTAAAAAGAATGAGAAAAGTTGGTTTGTGAAAAAGGATGAATTAAATATGTTAGCATCATGAATCCACGTTAACCCTATCATCCATGTGTTTGACTTAAACAATTAACAACAATTTAAGGAGAATTGAAAATACGTGTTCCTATAGTTGTTTATGTCCCCTTTTGAGGGATGCATAAACGCCTTTTTCTACATCCAAACATGTAGAAAAGCATTAGCCAATTTCGAACACATATTTTAGGATAACACAAAGTATAGGGATATATTTCTATCATCTATCGGACTTTGTGACAATTAATCAAGGTCTAATAATTTCCTACTCTTTCGAACATAGAAAATTATCACAAACATCAAGAATTATGCGTCCACAATCATAGATGAAAATAAAACAATTTAATTGAATCAACTCCATAAATTGCATAATGTAAATGTTAAATCAAAACATGGAATCAAGAAATTAACGTTTCATCACAATTATAACAATTAAAAGCCTAGCCTAGATACATGATAGAAAATAAATAGCAAAAAAAGTAAATGGATGTCACCCCATTCATCTTCTTGGAATTATATCTTCAATCTTGATTTTGGCGTGATTTGGATCCCCTAGCGATTGAACAGTGTTTTGGCATGAATTGTGATGATTGGGAACCCCTAATTTCGTGCCTTATGCCCTATATTTATAGATTCTCTGAAAGCCACGGTCAAAAATAAGAGAAATTTGCTGAAAGTCGTGCAAAAAGCCTAGCTGCAGCCCATAATATAATCATGTGATTGCATGGTACAAATCCATGCGATCATGCAGGCTTCCAGAAAACATTTTAACCATTTTTGTCAAGACCATGCAATCGTACCATTATAATCCATTCGATCGCATGGTTATCTGGGTAGAGTTCAATTGTTCATCTTTTGAAGTACTTTAAATTGTTCCACATGTTTTTATTGCATATCAGGTCCTTCAACTTTTGATTGTTGTAATTTGGCCCCTATACTTCTGATTTCTTCCAAATTTGTTTTTTTCTCCCAATTTTCTTCTAATTGGCCTTTTGATCTACTTTATCAACTCTTGATTTTCACACTTTGAGACTTTTATTGTCCAATTGCTTGATTTTAGTTTCAATTCCATTGTTTCCTCGATTTTGGGTTTATCCTGAAATATAAACAAATATCAACGAAATAAATAGCTAATTGTAACACCCCAAGTTTAAAAATCTAAAACCTAGGCGTGTTAACTTTCATTCACATTATATGCGGAAATAAATCATTTAAATATTAAAATTTTTATTTATCTATTATAAAATTTTACAGAAATTTCGGCAGAATCTCCTCCATAAATTGGATTTAACCAACCTGTAGAGAGACAATATAACCAACATAATAATTTAAACACGATCAACCACATCTCAACCACATTCATCATCGCCAAAACCAATTCATTCAATCCCCAAACTCCTCAACATAAAATTTCCAAAAACAATAGACATTGACATACGAAATAGTAAGTAGTTAAATAATTAAAGCGACACCATTCTTCATTCGAAGCTAACTTCAACCAAACCATAATCAATAAATTGAACGAGAAATAATTTAGGTGACAACTTAAGTAAATTTAACTTTATTTCAAAAATGACAGCGGTACTGGCTGAGTCAACCACCAAGTGTTCTCCTCATGTCATCTAGCTTTCATCACCTGAAATGTTGGGGAGGGATTGAGGTGAGCTAGAGCTCAGTAAGTAAATTTATGCACGTGATGCATGCTTATGACATGAAATGCTTTAAAAATTTGAAGTATGTATCCCCATTGACTTTAACCTTTCCCAACTTTCAAACTTTTCAAACTTTCACTTGACATTTCAAAACTTTTACTTCATTTCCATCGTGAGCTCATTTGATGTAACTTCTAGTCAATCAGATAACAATGGGAAATTCTTATTTGGAACCAGATCACATTTACAAGTAAAACCGCAAAGCGGTTAACATTCATTCGACCGCAAAGCGGTTCATTCACTTTATTCCACCGCAAAGCGGCTCATTCACTCCATTCCACCGCAATGTGGCTCATTACATTCGGGTACGCCGGTCCCCCGCACCCCATTTCCCACTCGCATCTTTCTTGAACTAGAAGTACACCCATTCTTTTTTAAAAACTTGGGATACATACTTTTGAACAAACTTGCACCTTGACACATTTCTTTCATTTAGAAACATTTGACTTCCCAATTTCAATACCAAATGCATGCTTGATGATGCAATGACATGATAACGTGCATGCTTGAACATTCATCTTATACTTTCATAAGGTAAACAAAATTTATCAAAGCAAGTAAGTTGCAAGACAGTCGTTTACACATTAATTTCACATTTACATTCAACTTTGATAAAAATAGGGGGAAGTTTACTTACCTGACGTCCTTAGTATTTACCGTTATCTGGATTTACAAGTGGAGTCTTGGATGCCCTTGACGTCAATGTACCAAAAGTCCTAATTATAATCATTCATTGAATAAAATATAACTTTAGATCGAAAACACTTAATCATTATCAATTATGCAAAACAAGGCTTTAAGCTATGCCAAAACACACTCATACCATACTCGAACAAGGAAATAAATTTTCAAGGGCACAATTTGGAACTTCACTTATCAATTTACACAAAAGCCAAAACTAGCACAAAATTTGATTCGGTATAAAATCCACATAAATATCAAAATTTTAAATCCCTAACTAGTAATACCAAACTGAATCATAAAACTAAATTAACAAATAAAAATTTAAATTCTAACCCAAATAAAAATCTGAAATTTACTTGTATGTATAACATTACCCAATTCAAAAATAAATTTATAGTTCTTCCTAAAATTTAATATGAAACTTCAATTAAACAAATTTAAAATTTTCGAAATTTAAAACTTAGTATAAAATCTTTCGCACATTTGAAAACATCATCATTCCAAAAAGTGAAACAGAAGTAGTTAATTTAACGATTAATATCATGTTTCCAAAATCAGAAGTTGATATACACATTCACACAATTTTCCCCCAAATTTCGAAAATTGTACCATTTCTAAATCAAAATGAAATTAAACATTTCAATTACACTAACTAATTCAAGAATTTCGAATCTGAAAATTAATCCATATAAACTTAAAATCTGAAATTTACACATGAGAACCATATACAGTCATCAATCATCAATATATACATACAACAATTAGATGTGTGTATTGTGTGTGGGTTAGACATTGTGTGCGTGGGGTGTGTTGTGTCTTGCGAGTGTGGGTGCGAGATCGAGGGAAGGAGTGTGCTACTGTGTTGGGTTGGTAACCGGCTGTCGGAGACGGTGGGGTGGTGGCAGTAGCGGCGTCACCGTGAGAGGAGAGGAGAGAGGGCGAGACAGAGACAGGTGCGACGCGGGACCGAGAGAGAGGCGAGTCTGAGATCGATTTTCTAATTAGGTATTGGATTAAGGTTTTAATCTTTTGGATTTTTCCAATTACTCCCTCAAGTTCCCTCATCTGTCTAATGAAGCTCGTAAGTTTAACTTACTCCCCAATTGTCGCTAAACTTCTCCCAAATTCAACTTAATGTATTTAGGCCATTTACAAATTTAAATAAGTGAAAATAAGCATCCTGAGAAATTAAAATAAGCACTAAGACACATAGTTGCACGTAAGAATTTATAAACTTTTTCAATGGTACATTGATCGAGACAGCATCCAAGTACTTCCACTGCAAAGAAATTCAAATCATAGACATTAAGAATTATAAATTTATAATTGATAATAGCATTCACATGAATATTGCTTGAAATTTAAAATTTCACGAAAATAAAAAGCGGTCTTACACTAATATTCTTGGACAAGCAGATAAAATCCTATTTTTAGGATGTAAATAAGTGTATAAAATACACTTATCACCGTTCATGTGTACGATGCCTCCGCCTATGAACTAAAGGGCGTCTTACTTTTTATTTCTTGAAGAGTAAGTGAGATGTAAAACTTCTGTTTTAAAAAGAGTTCCTTGGAATCAAGAGTAAGTATGTAATGAAGAACCCCATTTTCTTTTGGTGAAGTATGTAAATCAATCCATTATTTTGCTCATGGAGTGATAAAAATGGGAGTAGTGATATGGGAAGTATATTTTGTAAAATAAGTAAGGACACTCTATTATGAAAGGGTAGGAATATTTTGTAATGTATGGGAACTCTACTATGATATGATAAGTAAATGAAAATCTTAAGTAATGTTATGTTCTTATGAATTTCCTTAGGTTTGCTAATGATCCCCTAAATTGGGGAGTAATTATAAAGATTTTAATGTGTTAAAAGAATACAAGAAATTTGATTTTCTTTCGCTACGTTATACTAGTTACCACACAAAGTAAAATTTTAGTTATATCTTACGCTACCAGTAGCTAGAAAAAAAAAACAAAAAAAATTACGGGAAATTCTGGGGACGTGACAGAGAGTGAATAGAGGAAGATAGTTGGGAATTGCTATTTAAAAATCTTTAACTATTTTGAATTCAAATAAAAATACTTAAAAATAGTTGGACCTTTTTCGGGTTTCCCTGATAAGAGGACCATGAACAACGGTCAGGTACCCAGTACATAGTTGTCCTGTCATTTGAGAACTGGCACAACCTCCATTTCATGCATTGTCACACCTACAATGCAAAACTAAATGAGCTAATATTCAGCAAGTAACATATGCATGATCATGCGCATGAGTTTCGATTCACTTTCTCACAATTATTTCATTCTAGGCACTGTGCCTTTTCATTATCTCAGTTTATCCACATTTTCTACTTGGGCCTAAATCCCACTATGTTGTACCGCATGAGCTCAAATATCAACATGGCCGATAACATGCGCCTTCCAGTGCTTGTGGTCTGTCATCGCTTTCCGAGAGTCAAGACTCCACAGTTTATATCCATCGTCGCCCACCAAGACTCAAGATGCTGCATCAGGAATTATATTATATTAATCAGGCCTGGCCTATTATATACGGCACTAGGCGTGCCGAACCAAAATCCCAAGGCCACCGAGAGACCTCCTGACACCGCGCCAGACCGCCAATACCCCATCATCGACTACCCTTAATGACGCGAAGTAAAGTACGATACATTCGTAGGGTGATTCTACTATCATCCACGTCATTCTCTCTGCATATATCTCCATATACTCTTTATCTCTTTCTTTGCTATTTATGAGAGACTTCTTCTAAGTCCAAACAATGCACATGTCAATGCCCATGTCAACATATATTTCATGCATCAATGGTACATCATGTGCATTAATAACATGCCATATCATCAATTCACGTCTCGTATTTTTTCATCACATACAAATAATTGTCGCATCATATTCCACGTATATTGCACCAGCAATATATATCACATAATCATATAGGAGAACATAATAATATTAATATTATGTTTTGCATTGTAGTTGAAATGTTACTTACCTCATTCCTTAGCTATCATAGAGTTCATGACTTTATTTTTCAGTATTTTACACCACTAATCCGCTTGTAGTCGAACTAGAATAATCATCACTCCTTGCCTATCATGTATATATAAACTATAATTTAGTCACGTGACACTATATTATACTTCAACTACAAAATATAAATTAGGGTCCAACAAAATTAAGGTGGATAATTTACCTACAAAATATTTAGCGGATATAATTATTGGGATCGCCCTAATTTAAAAGGGTTGATTTGCTTTATTATACTTCATAAGAAATTACTTTATTTCACTGTTTAAAATAATAATCATAATTATAATTAATAATATAAAACTAAATTTATTATACAACATTATATATATAATAATTTATAATATAATAATAATAAAATAAATAAAATAAAAACAATTACCTTACAGGAAGAGAGGGGGGGGGGGGGGTCGACCCCCTCCGGTCTTTCTAGTTTTCCTCCCGTTTTCATCAACCGACTGCCCATATTTATAGTTTTTATCGGGGATTAAGCTGCAATTATTTTATTTTCTCTTTTAGTCCCCAAAAAATATAAGATTTATAATTTAATCCCAAAAATTATTTAAAACTACCAAAATGACTCTAAAAAAATTATAGGGTCATATAAAGTCGAAATAGAAAATTCTTGGGGGCCAATATGAAGTTCTCAAGGAATACATCACAATGATATTTTTGAATCATAAAATCGAAATTCGAGGTAAAAGTTATTGCTTGTCAATGTTTACCACTTAAAACTATTTTATGCCGATTTGTTTTTAATGGCTATTGTCGTCTTAATTTTCGGTAATCGTATTACCATCAAAATTGAACTTTCAGCATACCATTCTAAAATACCCACGATCTAGTTTCCCGTATCCTTGCCGAAATGTAATATGGTCAACTATAGCAAAAGTTGCGGCTTGTCAGAATAGGCTGTTTAAAACTAAACTTTCGAATGCCAACATTCTTTATTAAAGTTTTGGAGACACATACTTCAACCGAATACGTGTCTACAATATGTCATTTTGAAGGTTATTCAATGCTCTACATGATAGCATTCTCGAATAGTCAAAACAGATAACAAAACTAAGAATTAACACGCCCCGAAACTATACGAGTAACTCGTCGTTAATAAATATTATTTAAATAATATAATATAAATATATATGTGCACGTCACATATATATGTAAATAATTATTATATAACTTTTAATTATTACTATTTTGACCAATAAATTTATGAATTAACTTTGGTCTATTATTTTTCAACGTTGGGACGAATTCTTAGTACCACTTTGAAGTATATTCCATATACTTCAATCCATATCTTCCCAATTATGGAATTGATAGTGAATTTATTAAATCGATAAAATTACTTAAAGTAATATTTAATTTTCTTATGTATTTTTCATTTATATTACGCAACTAAATTAAAACTCTTATTAAATGTCGAATAAGTCCATTTAAATAAGTCAAATAAATTAAAATTTATATTTGACTTTCAAGTGGGTTCCTTTAAATATGAATAATTTAATATAATAATGGGACAAATTTTTGGGTCGTTACATTCTTCCCCCTTTAAGGAAATTTCGTCCTCGAAATTTAATGGTTTAGTTATATTAGTTTTTATCTTCTATTTGAATTCTTCTACCTTCAAACTTGAAACTCGTGTCTTCATGAGAGTCAATTCTATTATTGCTTAAATCGTACTGTGTACACTATTCGCATCATGTTTAATTCAATTATTATAATCTGTAGGATTTCTATATAGCATTTTCTTTCTCATCGTCCTTTTATAGTTATCCATCCGGTGAATCGATATTCTTCACCCACGCGTTTAGACCACAATTTCAGTAAAAATTCTCCACTACTTCATCATGATTAACTTACCATAATATGCCTCAGCAGCGACGTAAACTCGTCATAGGTGATAACTTAATCGTAATCGAGTTCTACTCTTCCACGTAATCTTTATTAGTGATCTTTCCTAGATAGATCCACACTTCAAACAATTATTACTTGTGTTGACTCCTTACTCAATACTTTCAAAGTAAATATGGTGGCCATGAAATTTAGGTTGTGATTCAAATATCCTTCTTGTCTTGATAAACAATTAGCTTCATCATCATGTCCCGCTAATTCACTCCAAGTCATATAAATCCTCTTTTAGCTCAAATCTTTAGAATTAGTGTAAGAACGCGTCAATTTCGTAAAAATATTAGCCCTTAAAATATCATCCTGTCATATTAGAATATTTTTTCAGTTGAACGTCATTGTCTATTTTATATAACTTGAAGACAGTATCCTGCTAATATAAGAAACTTCCCATTTCAATGGAGTCCTAAACTCGATGGGCTCCTACTGCGGTTAAGCTGAAAGTAATCCAGCTATGTTTCATAAAGTAGTTGTTGTGAATGAGAGATGATCAAATAAACTTTACGCAATCTCTTCAATCAATATAAATAAATTAATTCATTCTATCGTTCTAACTATACAACTCATTATCTCCAAATGTTTCAGCTGCATAGCATTGCTATCCATTTCTTTTACTTCAATCTATATAGTGTTTCCAAATCACAATATACATGTTCAACTTAAGGAGTTTACCATAAATATGGTATCCTAATCTTATCAATTCATAAATTCAGACTTCAAATCTTCTCAAGCAATCAGCTTAGATGATTTAAATAATCGAGATTTTCTCAAACAGAGAATGATACTAACATTATTTTAGGATGATTTGAAATATCTGAACAAAGCTATCCATCATAATGATATCGAGAGATTCGGAACAAGTTCATCGAATACACATTTTCTTCTAGTCCTAGCTTAAAATTAATGTATAGTGATTTGAGTATTGTGCTAATCCATGTTAATGGAATTACATCAATTGAGGCAATAATGGTTATGTGTCAAGTCAATACAAAAGAATTGTTGAGCCCGAAAAGGATATATAGCACTTGAGCTAAATACGAATCGAAATGTCACAATAAAGTGCTATATGAGTCGAACTCTTTCCCTTATTGAGGATTTCCAATAAGGAGATGAATTCAAGAGTTCTCAATTATGACATAATAACTTAATGAATTCGTACGTTTGCTGAGATTCAAACCTAAGGTTTCATAGACACTAAATCATATCTGTCTATATGAATGGGTGCAAAAGAAAGTTCAATAGAAAACTAGGCTAAAAGATTTTAGATCCATTAGGTGAAGAAAGTATCTCTTTCATAGATACAAATTTCAAGATCATCGTATTTCAAAGGAGAAATAAATATGATACAAGTTTCAATAAAACCAGGATTGGTCGAGTTGTTTTAATAATAAGGTAACGACTAAGCTATTAAAAGTTATGATCATAGTAGATCAAAATATGAGTTTGTTGTAATGGGTGATTACAACAAAATTTAGGCTCAGTGGGAACAAACAATGATTCTTTCAAATGAAGACATATGTGTTGGAATTATATATGCCCATAGAGTATAATTCACGACATTCGAAATAAAATGTTTATTGATTGTATTAATATAAAGCTGCGTTTGTCCACGGGTCGGTTTGATATTACAAATTGAGTGTTTAAGTTGTTAAACACGGAAAGATTCAATTTGTGATTCGATCTAAAATTAACGTTCACGATCAGTAAATAAATATGGACAATTTCTTTTGATAAGATCGTCTCGATTTTATTAAAGTCTATCTTTGACTTTGGTAATAAAATTGAGAGTACGTTTGGAACGTATTGGACGGGACCACGTGAAATTAATTTGTGACATTGAACGTGCAAATTTAATTTCACTTGATTATCGTACGTGGGACCTTAATCCTAATCGGATAATGGACTTCGATTACTAACTTGAAGTTCTTTGAGGTATCAATGGGTGAGATCAAATTGCTGATCAATATCTCGATACTTTGGGAATTAAAGTGAACTAACGAGGAACATATATTCGTATTATGGAATCCGTCACCTTTTAGATATGATCATAATCTCACTGGTTCTTCTAGTGGACAGTTGAATCTGAGCTCAGTAATTCGACAGTGACTGTTGAATTCTATGATGTGATGGGATCACATCGAACTGTCAGATAGAAGATGAGAGTTGAGAATTTATGAATATTCAGAGAAGGGCATTTTGGTCATTGTAACTTGCTCCGAATATTCGAGTTGATCGACGAGGGTAACATGTAAGAACGATAAGTCAGATGATATAATTATTGATTAATTGTTTCAGTAATTTCAATTTTACTAAGAGTGCAATCTCGTTCTTTTAGTGGAATAGAATGTAATTAATAAATTAATTTTGACTGTTCAAGAGTTGATCGGGTCATAATTAATTTATTGGAGCTTAGTTTAATTGGGTCCGATCAGGTTCCTTCGGTGGCTTCACTATAATGGGTTTATACAGGCTTATTACATGTATTGGGTTGTGCAGAAATGGGCCTGGGTTATGGTACTAGGCCTGGTAGGGTTTTGGAGTGTAAAGAGGTTATAAATAGTCTTCTAAGACTATTTTTATTAACCTAATTGGCAAAGTGGCGAAACACACACTAAAGTGTGTAGTGTATGTTTCCTCTTTACAAAGAAACCCTAAACCTAGTTTAACATAGGTCTTGAAAAAAGGTGACCACACACCTGCACAGCTGCCATTGGAGAACACCGAGGAAAGCTTGAGGGTTTGAAGCTTTGGTGAAATCAAGAAGCAGTGAAAAGAGATTATTGTAAAGCACGCTACAAGGATAATATCTCTTTCTTTTTGTGTGCACAAAATTATTTATTTCAAGTTGAATACATAGAACAGAAAATCCTGTAACGGGATGATCTATCACAAGAAATCAATTTTTGTGAGTAGAGCAACCCGGGTTCCCAACAATATGTATATAGAAATCAATTAGTATAGAAAATTGAGGCTCAAATGAAATAACTGGTGAGGGCAATATTTAAATTTTCCCTTATCACAAAGGAAGAAAGAACTTTGGACTTAGGTGCCAAAAAAATGTTCTTTTAAGAAATAGAGGGATAGAAGAAAAAAACGCATTACAAACACCAATTCTCTACATTTCAGTTTTAACGTCATACTTTGAAACATATGGGGATACAACGACGTTAATGGAGATTGAGGAAAGTTCATGGGAAAAGAAAATTCTTTAACTCCAACGAAAAACTGTATCCAAATCATATGAATTTCTATCCAGGAAAGTGAATTGACATGGATATATTTCATTAGAGTCGAAATATATCATAATCAGATCAAGACATAAAAAAATTACGGAGTTTTGTTCTTCTGAAGATTAAGATTTAAAAATAGAAAAATCTTGATTCACAAGCTACCATGTTTATTATGTCAGGTAGATGAATATTAATGAGTAATACTCAAGTTAAAAGTAAATCAAGATGTCACGGTTCGAGAGAGGATTGTACATTCTTTCATGAAGCGAAATGACAAAGAAAAATATGTGACTTATAGATGGGAAAATATCAGATCAGGAATTATCAGAAATAATCGATTTTTGAATACGTAAATTGAATGAGTAACACCCGAACAATAAATTATCAAAATCGAGTGTTGGAATTATCACATCATTTCCTGAATTTAAATGATAAATAGGAAGATGTGATTTATAAATAAATGAATCTAAAATATTATCCAACGTATTGAGTACTTTACAAGATTTAAATAGAAACATTTGGTTAAACAATTTATATGAGCTTAACCAAAAAGGTTTCATTGAGAGGAAAGACAAGTGAAAGATTTGCAAATACCGAAGACAAGGTTCACTAAGAAAGTAACATCAATCATTGGTTTTCCTTCACATGAAAGTGAGAGGGAAAATCTTTATAAATGGAGACTCAAATTTCAGATCATTTAACTTTCACAAAAGGACAATAAATAAGATTACAGTCCAATAAATTGAGGTTTGTTATGTCATTTCGAATAACACGATGACTGGGCTTAAGGATATGATTGAATGGATCACAAATGAAACTAATTGATTATATTGCAACACTCTATAGTAATCGAATAATGTGCATTCACGGAGGGTGAGTTATGGGTTCCAAATTTAATTGGTGTACTAAATGTGAAGGGAAATCAAGATTTTAAACATTCAATATACCGACAAGTGGGTAATTTAGAATTTCAGAAAGTGGATAATGATTGGACCATCTAGAGATACATTTGAGATGGCAACAATCGGATGATCAAGAGACACAGTTGAGATCAATAGAGACACAAAACAAATGGATTACAATAGAACGTTTTATCTGAGTCAAATAGTTATTAATGAACAAATGTTCATTAGTGAGACCAATAAACGTCAAGTCAAAATAAGGTCCACATAGGAGTCAAATATTTATTAATGAACCAATTTCATGAAAACAGAAGGATAACGAGTCAATAGAATGTTTAGGTAGGAGTCAATATTCAAAACTTACGACATCTTAAAAAATAGATATTCAATAAGGTTAATCAAGAATAGAGTCTTCGAAATTTTCAAGAATATTGTTTTAGAATGAATTTCGAGACCGTTGTAATAAATAATTACAACATAAAATTTGGGCTCGTTGGAATATATTTCAATTCAATGAAGTGAAAGATCACAGGCAAAGAATATCAGATTATTACGATTTTCTCAGCAATACAATTTCTGAGCTTTCCTTATATTAAGGAAATCAATAAGGGTACTTTTAGATAGGATGGTGGCGAGAGAAGATAAATTAATGCCACCAAAACATGCAGAATAAATTATATAAAAATTAAAGTTCGATAAGGGTGTTTTGGTGAGTATTTTATGAAGGGAAAGAGTTGAGTTGTAGGTGAATATCAAGGAACAACATGATCATTTGCACAATATCAATGGGAACGTACATATGGTTGGAAATATCATTACCATTGCCGTTAGTGGTCATTATTATTCTTAGTTGCTCCATAAAATAACTCAACTGATGCACATCTTAAATCGTGCATCCTAAAATTGGCTGCAAGGATTATCATGATTCATGCTTCAACAGATATATAAGTTTCCTTAATACGAGGGTAATCTCTTAAAGAATTCCAAAATCTTTCCAATGATGGAACTTGAAATTATATAGGTCTCGACACATGTATCCCTTATTCTCAAGTCAATAATCTTTTTTTTTTTTTCAAGTATCGACATCTAATCAGAATGCACATTCTCAAAAATCTTAAACTCAATCAAATTTTCAATATAATCCATCCATTTAAAATATTTAATTATTGATAATAAGTTGTAAATTTAATCTCTTATTGCTCATTGCAATAGAAGAAATTGACATATCAGATGATGTAACATCTTAGACGTCATCACTCTTAATATACATTTCACTAGAACATCTTCGTTCCTAGTATTTTATGAATTACACAAAATCTTTAGCTGTTAAGCTTGTTCAATCAATGAACGTCGCTCCAAGATATCACACTTATTATCTCATCATCTTGCAAAATATCCATATCAAATTTTATCTTGTAGGCTCTAGACTCCTAAGTTGAACTGTCATTTCAATTTTAACTCAGGATATTAAACAAATATCCAAGTAGGAAAATTATTCCAAGGAAAATATCCACTTAGAATTTCACATTTCTGACAATTAATTCACATAAAACAAGTAATAACTCACTTGGTTGGTGCACTCCAAATGACTATGGGAACTGTGTTCAGAATCATTTAAAACCATGATCTGATACCACGTGATTTGGCACCCTAAATTCATTTCCAATTTTTATTTATTTATTTATTTACCCACTATATTTTAACTTTTCAAACGAATAAAATAGTATTTTATCCACCTGCTTTAAATATAAATTTGAACTTTTACTTTTAATGCATAATTGGACATTATTAAAAATAAATATTTTTCTCTGAAATATCATTCGTAATTTAATTAGAAGAAAACAAAATAAACTAACCATAATATAAAAAGTTTGTAGTTAGTAGTTAATATAAAAATATCTGTTTAAAACATGGAACAGAGAGTTTATAGCGGAAGATAGCTGAGAATAGCTATTTAAAAATATTTTAACTATTTTGAAGTCAAATAAAACTACTTAAAATTAGCTGGAACTTTTTCAGGTTTCCCTGGTGAGACACCCACGAACCACGATCAGGTACCCAGTATACAATCGCCCCATCATTTGAGAGCTAGTACTCCATTTCATGCATTGTCACACCTACAATGCAAAACTAAATAAGCTAATGCTCGACAAGTAGCATATGCATGATCATGCGCCTGAGTTTCGATTCACTTTCTCACAATTATTTCATTCCAGGCTCCGTGCCTTTTCATTATCTCAGTTTATCCACAGTTTCTACTTGGGCCCAAATCTCACTACGTCGTACCGTATCAGCTCAAATATTAACATGACTGATAACATGGGCCTTCCAGTGCTTTTGGTCCGTCATCGCCCATCGAGACTCAAAACTCCACAGTTCGAATCCATCGTCGCCCACCGAGACTCAAGATACTGCACCGAGAATTATATTATATCAATCAAGACTGACCTGTTAAATGTGGCTCTCGACGTGCCGATCCGCAGTCCCAAGGCCACCAAGAGACCTCCCAACACCGCCCCCACACTAGCGTCGAAGGTGACTGTCTGGAGTCTCAAGCGAGTGCATATATTCATACGCAAAGTAAAGTACGATACACTCGTAGGGCGATTCTACTATCATCCACATCATTCTCTCTCCATATATCTCCATATACTCTTTATCTCTTTCTTTGCTATTTATGAAGGACTTCTTCTAAGTCCACACAATGCGCATGTCAATGCCCATGAATGCCAACATATATTTCATGCACCAATGGTACATCATAATCATGTAATGTGGCATTCTAATGAATTCATGTGCATTAATAACATGCCATATCATCGATTCACGTCTCGCATTTTTTCACCATATACAAATAATTGCCACATCGTATTTCACGTATATTGCACCAGCAATATATATCATATAATCACATAGGAGGTTACAATATTATTAATATTATGTTTTGCATTATAGTTGAAACGTTACTTACCTCATTCCTTAGCTATCCTAGAGTTCATGACTTTATTTCTCGGTATTTTGCACCACTAATCCGCTTGGAGTCGAATTAGAATGATCATCACTCATTGCCTATCATGTATATATAAACGATAATTTAGTCACATGACACTATATTAAACTTCAATTAAAAAATATAAATTAGGGGCCAACAAAATTAAAGTGGACAATTTTCCTACAAAATATTTAATGGAAATAATTATTGGGAGCCCCCTAATTTAAAAGGGTTGATTGCTTTATTATACCTCATACGAAATTAATTTAATTTCACTATTTAAAATAATAATCATAATCATAAATTAATAATAAAATAAAATAAAATAAATTACCTTACGGGAAGGGGGGTCGACCGCCTCTTCTTATTAATTTTTTTTGGGGGGGGGGGGGGGGGGTCGACCCCTCTCCGGTCTTTCTGTTTTTCCTCCATTTTCATCAACTGACTGCCCATATTTATAGTTTTTATCGGGGACTAAGCTGTAATTATTTTATTTTCTCTTTTAGTCCCCAAAAAATATAAGATTTATATTTTAATCCCAAAAATTATTAAAAACTACCAAAATGACTCTAAACAAATTATAGGGGCGTATGAAGTTGAAATAGAAAATTCTTAGGGCCAATATAAAGTTCTCAAGGAATACATCAGAACGATATTTTCGAATCATAAAATCGATAACCAAGGTAAAAGTTATTGCTCGTCAAAATTTATCACTTAAAACTATTTTATTTCGATTTATTTTAAAATGGCTACAGTCGTCTTAATTTCTGGTACTCCTATTATCGTCAAAATTGAACTTTCAGCATTCTATTCTTGATGTGATTCGGGATAGAAGCTCCGTCAAGTCACGAGAAACGCAACCACATTTTACATAGGAAAATGAATAATTTCCATGTTGGAGTCGAGCCGAGAAGACAAACGGATCAAGCCGAGTCGAAAGATCAAAGTTTGAGAACCATAAGGACTTTTCACGGCCGTAACCAACATGTCACGGACGTAACCTCCTCTCGGGTGAAAGCGCAAGATTTCAAGGATTTCGGACTTACAGCTGTAAATCTCAGGTCATGGCCGTAACCTTTAGGCAGGAACACTTTTACGGCCGCAATTTCCATCTTCACGGCCGTAACTGCTCGGCGGATAAGATTTCGCAGAATTTTGATTATTTTGTTTCCTTTTACATTTTAGTCATTTTAGTTTAATTAGGACTCTATTTTGAGCCCATTCGTGGCTAGGGTTTGTTTTGCTCATTTATTATCTTTCATTCATTGTAACAGTCAGACTTTGATTTTGATAAACAATTTATTGATGATTCAATAAAATTACAAGTGGATTTCCTATATTTCTTCGAACTTATTAATGAGTGATTCTTTATGGCATTCATCCTGAACTTATTAAATATTCGCGAGAATATTTGTGGCATTCAAAACAATTGAACTTATCAAGGATATGGAACTCCTTGTGACGTTCCCCGTTATAGTTCTTGTTTCATCATCGTAATGGGTCTCGGGTTTAATATACCCCTGGTTCTTGCATCGTGAGGCTCGAGTCGTAGTATTATCGTCTGTTCCAACCTGAATTTGGATCTTTCCCAATGTTCTTCATATAATTCCGCGAATTCGACGTGATTCCCCTCCCGAGATCACATCGGTTGGTATCAGAGCTGGACTCTGAATTCAGGTTTTTCTAATCTATCCAGTTTGATTTTGTGTTTTTATCATAGAGTCTACACAAAATCACTCATATCTTGTTGTTGAGTCTTTTTTTCAAGTTTTCGTGTTCTTTGTCTATTTTTCCAGTTTTGATCCATATAAAAATACGATAAAAATTCAAAAGTTTTTATTTTATTCGATGCTTATACAAATTCTGTTCCGTTTGTTTTGTTGCGTTCTTGTCAAATTTTAGGATTCATAAAAAAATTAATTTTTTATTTATTTCGAAAATTCATCCATTATTCAAAAAAAAATGGAGTCATTCCAAAATTCAAGAATCACTTTCTTGAGTTTTCTTTAAATTCTTGGTATTCATTTCCACCAAGTCAAAATTAGAATTTGTTCTCGCTATTTGATGTCTAAATCCTCCTCGTTCTTGAATTTTTTCTAAAAAAACACCACATAAGGAATGGATTATGATCATGGCTCCTTGTTCAAATCTAGATGTTATGTGGATCATAAGGAGTGTAGTGTGGTAATTGATGGAGAGTGCTTTATTAATTTTGTTAGTAGCACCATGGTTGAAAAATCAGGATTACCCCTAGTACCACACTATAAACCTTATAGGATGACATGGATGAAGGAGTTTGGGAAGTTCCAAGTAACCAAACAAGTTCTAGTGCCTATCGCCCATGGAAGGTATAGTGAGGATGTATAGTTTGATGTAGTGCCATTAAAATCTTATCATATTTTATTGGGAAAACCATGGATACGTAGGAGTGAGGCTGTTTATGATAAGAGTATGCACATATACAAATTCCTTAAGAAAGAGAAAGCATGCGCACTATATGGGTTGACATTAGAGGACGCACTAGAAGATTCACGGAGGGTAAGGAAGGAGAGTGAAAGGTGGTGTAATAGGAAGCGTCGTGGGGATAAGGATATTGAGAAGAATGAGGTAGAGTTGAAATTAAACACAGATGATCAAACTCCAAAATTTGTTGAGGAAGAGGTGGCAGTTGTAGTTGAATTGCAAGAACCTCGGGATAGGGATGTTGATGAAAATGTGGAGTTAGAAGAGGTGGTTGGGCTTGATAGAATGAAAGGTGAGAAAGAAGTTTCAAAGGGAGAATGGGGTGAAGAGAAGGGCCTCGTGGTTCAAAAAGTGGAATTTGCGGTGATGATTCATGAATACAAGGATCCATACCTTGTACCTCATGAAACTAACATTTCCCTCCCCATGTTATTTAATTCTTTTTTTCAGGTTAATTTCATTTGGGAAAAATTGGTCACACCACCTACACCCAAAGGTGTTCCTACTTCAAGCCATTCATGTAACACTAGTTGCAAAATACTATGGGTTATTCCTCTGGTATGGAAGCAATAATTTCCCATTCGATCCAGGTGGAGCAGGTCTACATCAAGGTCCCAAGAGCAAGAAGTATTTGAGAAGCAGCCCCAAAATTTATTCGAGGTTGAATCATTGTCAAGGGAGGGAGGATGATGTGATCTGGGATAGGAGCTCAAAGGAGAAGTCAAGTCACGGGCAACGCAACCAGATTCTACATAGGAAAATGAATAATTTTCATGTTGGAGTCGAGCCAAGAAGACGAACGGATCAAGCCGAGTTGAAAGATCAAAGTTTGAGGACCAGAAGGACTTTCAAGGTCGTAACCAACATATGTCATAGCCGTAACCTCCTCTCGGGTGAAAGCGCAAGATTTCAAGGGTTCTAACTTACGAATCCATCTTCACGGCCGTAACTGCTCAGCGGGATAAGATTTCGCAAAATTTTGATTATTTTATTTCCTTTTACGTTATAGTTATTTCAGTTTAATTAGGACTCTATTTTGACCTCATTCGTGGTAGGGTTTGTTTTTCTTATTTATTATCTTTCATTCATTTTAACAGTCAGTCAATAAAATTATAGGTGGATTTCCTATATTTCTTCAAACTTATCAAAGAGTGATTCTTTGTGGCGTTCATCCTGAACTTATCAAATATTCGCGAGAATATTTGTGGCGTTCAAAACAATTGAACTTATCAAGGATATGGACATTCCTTGTGGTGTTCCCCCATTATGGTTCTTGTTTCCACATCGTAACGGGTCTCGAGTTTAATATACCCTTGGTTCTTGCGTCGTGAGGCTCGGGTCGTAGTCTTATCGTCCGTTCTAACCTGAATTCGGAACTTTCCCGACGTTCTTCATATAAATTCCGCTAGTTCGATGTGATTCTCTTCCCGGGATCACATCAATTCTAAAATACCCACGATCTAGTTTTCCATATCCTTGCCGAAACGTAATATGGTCAACTATGGTAAAAGTTGCGGCTTGTCAAAATAGGTTGTTTAAAACTAAACTTTCGAATGTCAACCTTTTTTATTAAAGTTTTGGAGACACGTACATCAACCGAATACGTGTCTACAATATGCCATTTGAAGGTCATTCAATGCTCTACATGATAGTATTCTCGAATAGTTAAAGTAAATAACAAAACTAAGAATTCACGAGCCCCGAAACTATACGAGTAACTCGTAGTTAATAAATATTATTTAAATAATATATATATATATATATATATATATATATATATATATATATATATATATATATTTGTGCACTTCACACATATATGTAAATAATTATTATATAACTTTTAATTATTACTATTTTGACCAATAACTTTACGAATTAACTTTGGTCTATTATTTTTCAATGTTGGGACGAATTCTTAGTTCCACTTTGAAGTATATTCCATACACTTCAATCCATATCTTCCCAATTATGGAATTGATAGTGAATTTATTAAATCGATAAAATTACTTATAATATTTAATATTCTTATTTATTTTTCGTTTATATTACGTCAACTAAATTAAAACTCTTATTTAATGTTGAATAGGCCCATTTAAATAAGTCAAATAAATTAAAATTTATATTTAACTTTCAAGTAGGTTCCTTTAAATATGACCATACAACCTTGAGTGTGTGACAGGAGAATACAAAAAAATGTGCTATTATAGGATATCGTCAAACTGTGCTAGATAGCGATGACTTAGGACTTATAAGTTCGTGCTACCGTGTTTCACAACTGACGAGTATTGACCCAAATAAATGAGAAATAGTATGGTCACAAAATATCTTGTAAATGGCTAAATATTTGAAACTAGAAATAAATAAAACATTCACACTTATTGTTTGTTTTGTAGCCTCGATTCAACTAATTCTTGAACGCCATAATTTATGTATCATCTGCGTCCTGATCACATTTCTCAAAAATTATAGCAGTTTCTGGTTGTTTCATTTTTTTTTTCTAGCATGACAATGAATGGAGATTGCAATGTTCTAGGAAGTCTAGTTACTCTCTTAACATGACTTCTAAACATTGGTACAGTTGGGTTTATTAACTACAATTGAATACAACGTGAAATGTTCTGACATATGTGCTCAATCAAAAATTATGTGACTTGAATGCAGTGAGTAACCGAACTGTTATGCCTGAACGGAATATATAGATTGTGATTGTTAAGTAAAATGTAATTGTATATGTGAATCAAAAAACGAAAATATGTTGCATAAATTAACCTGATGACTGGCTTCTTCAAATTCTTGAACAACATCGACTACTATTTTGTCGAAGTTTCCTGTCCATCGTCATGTGTACCTAGATCCATGGGGCTACTAGGAGGTGTTGGTCTCTAGGTGAATTCCATTCCTAAATTGAACGAGTGAGATTTGGACCATTGGACCATGATGTCATCTTCAGGTTACATCTTCCCCTTGCATTTAACATCTAATTGTTTTTATGACTTCGGCTCCTGCTAACATGCTAAATTAAACATGTTCATGTTCTAAGCTAATGTTATACACAAAGCATAGACGATACATATTTAAGTACTACCTTCACCACCTCGATAACACGTTCATGATGATCCAAACCCCTTTCACTCAGTTTCTTGTGGAAAGCTTCTATTGCACTTGATATCATGGTAGATACAGAATTAGAAAAGAAGGAGATATGTGTCCTTAAGTTATTTTGTATTCCCTTTTGTGTATCGGCAATTGCATTAAGTTCTCGGGTCCTATCAGAATTTATAACAACAATATGTTCGTTCACCTCCATATTCAAATGTTTGCTCTATTACTGAATATGAGAATGTTGATCTTTCACTTCGTTCTTCCACCGGTGAAACATCCGTATAACACAAAACGTGTGAGAACCTATGTCATGTTCAATTTAAAAGTGGGTTATGGTACAATAAACAAATTACGTCGATCGAAGGACTCTCTTCTGAATTTGTCTCATTAGGGTTCATTGTAGTATCAAAGTTAAGATACAAATTTCCATAAAGCCTGTCTGATCCTATCCTGTCCCCTCCTAATAGGTCAGAGAATCCAATTCATTTTTGGACTTATGCCTTGTTTGTGGGTTGGGGGGGGGGGGGGGGGGGTCAATCAAATCATCGTCTTCATCATTGAAGTGTTCCGAACCCTCGACAATCGGAGTCATAGCAGGCTTGACGGAAAAAGTTAAATATTCAAGCCAAATAAAAGTGTAATCCAGTCACCATGTCGGAATTAGATGCATAATATGTGTTTTTCGAGTAGAAATGGGCCACCAAGCAAAACTCATGGGCTAAAGCCCTTGAGCCGACTGATTTTATGGTCATCATTTGGGGTTTCAAAACAGCAAGTCAATTATGCAGACGAAAATTAGGATTTTTGTGTATTTTTAGGTTAAATTTTGTTTTTAATTATTTGTTTGTCTATTTTAGAATTTTAGTCTAATTAGAATTCTATTTTGAGTCAATTTGCGGTTAGGTTATTTTGCTTATTTATATGCTTTTTCAATTCATTGTAAAGACAGAAATTTTGAGATTAATAATATTTGAGAGAGGATTCTCCAAAATTGAAATGTTGAGTTTTTCCCTTTTGTTTCGAACTTATCAAAGATTCGATCTTTGTGGCGTTCATCCAACGAACTCATCAAGGAATTGACAACCCTTGTGGCGTTAACCAATCTTGGTTCTTCAGTCCGCATCGTCATTAATTGCGTCGTGATTGTTGGGTCAAGGTTTTACCGTCAAATCTATCTTCTATTTTTTCTTTATTTTCTTCGTGTTCTTATTATTTTCGAGTAAAATCTGATTTAGATCTTTCCTAGGTTTTAATTTTCGTTATTCCGCGTTTTTCGACGAGATTCCCCTACTGGGATCTCATCATCTGGTATCAGAGCTGGACTCTGAATTCAGGTTCTTGTGTTTTTCTATCCAGTTTGATTTTTATATTTATCATCGAGTCCCATAAAAATCATCCATATCTTGTTGAGTGTTTTTTTTGTTTTCTTGTTCTTCGTGTCAGTAAAAATTTTCAGTTTTTGATCCATATAAAAATCCAACAAAAATTCAAAAGTGTTTGTTTTATTCGATTCTTATCCAAATCCTGTTCCGTTTGTTTTGTTACGTTCGTGTCGAATTTTTGGATTTATATATATAAAAAAAATTATTTTTTTAATTTTTTTTTTCGAAAATTCATCCGTTATTCAAAAAAAAAAAGTCGTTCCAAAATTCAAGAACCATTTTCTTGAATTTTCTTAAATTCTTGATATTCTTTTCCTTTCAAGTCAGTAATAAAATTTGTTCTTACTATTTGATGTCTAAATCCTCTTCGTTCTTGAATTTTAGAAACACCACATAAGGAATGGATTATGATCCGGGCTGTTTATTCCAAACTAGATGTTATGTGGATCATAAGGGGTGCAGCTTGGCGATTGATGGAAAGTGCTTTACTAATTTCATTAGTAGCACCATGGTTGAAAAACTAGGATTGCCCCTGGAACCACACTATAAACCTTATAGGATGACGTGGATGAGGGAGTTTGAGAATCTCAAAGTAACTAAACAAGTTCTAGTGCCTATCACCCAGGGAAGGTATAGTGAGGATGTATGGTGTGATGTAGTGCCATTGAAATCTTATCATATTTTATTGGGAAAACCTTGGAGACATAGGAGGGAGGCTGTTTATGATAAGAGTATGCACATATACCAATTCCTTAAGAAAGGGAAAACATGCGTACTATATGGGTTGACATTAGAGGAAGCACTAGAAGATTCACGGAGGGTAAGTAAGGAGAGTGAAAAGTGGTGTAATAGGAGGCATCGTGGGGATAATGATATTAATAAGAAGGAGGGAGAGTTGAAATTAAAAACAAATAAACAAACTCCAAAATTTGATGAGGAGAAGGTGGAGTTGGGTAGCGAGAAAATAATTAAGAATGAAATTGTTGATAATGAGAGGAATGAATTGGGGGTTGAGGTAGAAGTTCAAATTTTGAGCTTTGAATTGGTAGATCCACATTTGAATACCGTTGAGGGAGTGCATGAAATTAGTGATAAAAATCTGGAGGTAGAAGATGTGGTTGAATTTGAAGGTAAATATTTTGAAAACGTGGTTGAAGATGCAAAGGAAGAACGAGGTGAAGAGGAGGGTCTTGTGGTTCTTAAAGAAGAATTGGAGATGGTGATTAATCATGGATACAAGGATCCATACCTTGTACCTCATGAAACTAACATTCCCCTCCCCGTTCTATTTAATTCTTTCTTGCAGGTTAATGGTATGTGGAAATTTTGGCAACACCACCAATGTCCAAAGATGTTTCAACTTCTAGTTATTCACGTGACCCCCGTTGCAGAATATTTTTGGTTGATCATGTGCAATGCAAGAGAAATTTTTCGTTTGATCCAGGAGGTGAAGTGAAACAATAGGAACAAAGCTATGATTCGGGACGAATAATCCTAAAGAATGAGGGTATGATGTGTTCCGGACCCTCGACAATCGGAGTCATAGCAGGCTTGACGAAAAAAGTTAAATATTCAAGCCAAATAAAAGTGTAATCCAGTCAACCATGTCGGAATTAGATGCATAATATGTGTTTTTCGAGTAGAAATGAGCCGCCAAGCAAAACTCATGGGTTAAAGCCCTTGAGCCAACTGATTTTATGGCCAAATTCCATCATTTGGGGTTTCAAAACAGCAAGTCAATTATGCATACGAAAATTAGGGTTTTTGTGTATTTTTTAGGTTAAATTTTGTTTTTAATTATTTTTTTGCCTATTTTAGAATTTTAGTCTAATTAGAATTCTATTTTGAGTCAATTAGCGGTTAGGTTATTTTACTTATTTATATTCCTTTCCATTCATTGTAATTCAAACTTGAGACTTGATTTTTGATATAAACAATTTTTATTGAGGATTCAATAAAAGTTATAGGTGGATTCCTATGTTTTTCGAACTTATCAAGAATATTTCTTGTGGCGTTCAAATACCGAACTTATCAAATATTTCTTGAGAATATTTGTGGCGTTCAAACCCAGAAACTTATCAGGGAGATTGGACAAATCCTTGTGGCGTTTCGAAAGTCGTGGTTCTTTATTCCGCATCGTCGAGCCATCGCGTCGTGAATATTGGGTCATGATTCATCCGTCCAACCAAAACCCGAGTTCGGAACTTTCCGGCGTTTCTTCCGCGCTTCGAACCTCATCAATCATTGATTTTACCTTCATGGCCAATCCTCCCATCAGTAATCCTCAATGTTCTTGTGATGGATTTTTTAGCTGATGTGTGGAAACCTTGACTTTATCATCCCCTGGTTGTCGTGGTATTCTGTAAGGAACCCCAGTCATGTTTGCCTGCACCATCTCCATATCACTTGGATCAAGGTCGCGAACTTCTATTTGCATGTGCAATGAAGTGTTAGGTTCATGATTTGTGACCTCATCTAAATTGAATGTGAACGGAGTCATATGTGACGAATGTCATTTGTATGTTACATGAGACATATGTGGCTGTGACCAAAGACATATTTGATTTAATAACTTTGATTTAAGTCAAAGTCAACAATCCATTTCAACCACATATCTCATGGGATCCACAACATTCAATCACGCGTTTCTTAAACTTTATCAAAAATCTACTAAAATTTCGATTTTAATCTCTAACAAATAGGGGCTATATTATGGTATGTCAACTATTACCTATAAATTCTAATTATTATTTTTTATATATTTCTTAATAGTTTAATGTGGGGATGTTAACGTAATAAATAACGACTTAAGGGGAAATTTCATCTTTCTTTCTTTTTAACCACATTTTCCATAATCTTTAGTAGCTTGACAATATTCTTTGTTATCCTTCATCATTTGTTCTTTTTCTCCAATTTGCTCGATCATTTACATTATAATCATGTTGATTGGTATTATTACATGGCATCAAATCCTAAATTTGTGCATTGAAGATGCTTCTTCACTCCATGTCTTCTCAAACCATTTGTGCAATTGCAATTTATTTTTTTAAATCTAGCTTCTTCTCTTTGAGCCACAACTGAAAAACCTCCATTTCTTTTTAATGCAACCTCATTTCCAAGATTGGTGACCATAGTTTGTGTTACGATTACAAGGCCTACAACTCTAGGCGATGCGAGTAGTACTAAGCACTTCGTGTCAATGACACATAAATGACCATGAGCAGCAAAACCTTCGATGTGTGAGGGTGGGCTCCTCATTTTTTAAGGTGGCCTAAAAAAGGAAGCGTGTTCGTGGGTAATTTTTTTGATCATATGGTGGTATTAATTTTTTTTATACGAGCACTGAATTAATTATTATTTTGGTTGTTGGTCGTGATACTTGTGTAAGAGTTGCTTGTTTAGTTGCTAGTTGGTGTAATTTTACACTTATTTGGAGAATGAAAAGTGAACAATTGTGAGTTCTCTTAAATTTGTTTGTGCTTAATTTTGCCTCTTTTTTTTTGGATATTTTAAGTTAAAACTTAAATTTGTATGAGATTGGAGGAAAACGGGAAAGCTACATGTGGAGCATATGAAGAAATTAGTGCATAAATTTTAGCATAGATATCCCCATTACATATTATTGGAATGATAATTGAAGTTAGAGTTCAACATAAAAATGGAGCACAATTTAGAGTTATAGACCGAATGTTATGCACGTTTGGAATTCAATTGACAGAATAGGTAGAGCCTAGGCGCCCTAAGGTGCCAATAGACAGCAGGAAATTCAAAGATGTGGTGGCGTTGCACCGAAATTCTTCCGAGCGCTTAGGCACCACCTAGGAAATACGCAGCTAATTTTAGGTCTATTTTGATGTTTTAAAAGCCCAATTGATCCAAAATTCGAGAGAATAAAGGAAAGAAGCATAAAATGGTTAGAGAACATCCTAGAACTCACTTTTCAACAAAACTAATCAAAGGAACGAATAATTGAAGAGAGTCACAGTGAGAAGGGAGATCTAATCGATTCCAAAATAGTTTTTCATATTTCTCCTCATGTTTATGATTTTGATGTTTATTTACTTTCAATCATGAACTAAGTATCTAGGGGATTGACGTAATCACCCTTCGCTTTCTATGTTTTGATTTTTATTCATATCTTTGAGGTTCTTTTCAAGTATATTTGCGTAATTGATTCTCAATACTTTCAATTAACTGGTCATTGATTGATTGATTTGATATCTAAGATTCGGAGCTCGAGAGAGGGAACCTTAGATGTGATCTAAAATAACAAACCTAGGATTTTATAGGTTTCGAGAGAAAGTATAGATCATTTGAAACTATTTCACGAAAGAACCATGAAACTTAACGAATTCTTGAAATCTTGATTTGGAATAGAGATATTGGAATCAAATTTTAGGAATGGTTTTTACTCGGAACATATAGGTGTACTTTATACACTTAGTTGTGTACCTAACTTAGAATAATTATTGTCATTCTTGAATATATCCTACTTAATTGCTTTATATTTTTTTTCATTTCAAAAATAATCCCAAATTCATATGAATGAAGCAATGGAGTGAAATAATGAACAATTGAAAGGCATTTGGAGCAATATTGGACAGGGAGGATGTTAATGATGTCAATCGGGAAAGCTAAGAGTAGTTCAATGTGAGAAAGCAAAGTTCGGGGGCTTAATTAAAGAAGAAACAAAATTGGAAAGAAGAATTGAAGCAATTCGAAAGTTTAATGACTAAGTCGTTGCAATTGGAAGATGAAGGCTCACGTGCAAATAAAGTTCAGGGACATACTTAAATACATTTGAAAAGATGGAAATTGCACCTGAAAACATTTAACTGCATGGCCACAGCTTCGAGACCAAGTGGCCGTGTGATAAAAAAAAAAATTGTTCAGATCTCCATTTTAAAGGCTTGCACGGCCACCGGATATTCTACTACGCGGCAGCACAGTAGTTCGGCCCTTCGAAAGAAAATGCCCATGCGCGATTTCATGTTATGTTCTACCTAGGTTTCTTGACAACCTATCTATACTACTTCTCATGCACGATGGAGGCACCTTTGCACACATATTCAAGAGGCCAAATTCATCATCATACATTGGAGATTGTTGAAGGTAATTGGGGGTAAATGCGTGAGGATTGAAGATCAACAAGTGGAGGCTACTTCTTAGTGCAAGAGTTCTTTCATTTGTTTATTTGATATACCCATGATGTTGTTCTTTATTATTATTCATGTTTTTAATTCCAACGTTATGAACAACTAAACTTCTTGTTGACATTAACGATGTAGCGTAGTTTTTTGCTTTTAATTGCATTGTTCAAGTTTTACGGATGAATTGCATGTAATGGTTTTATTTTGTGATTAATGCGTTAATTAACTTGTCACTAATTCATTGCTTTAATGGGTTGTTTTCATAATCCGAGAGGTGAGCTAATGACTTAGATCTAGGAATAAAATCCTATAATTGAACGAATGATAGAGATATACGTTTGTTGTTATTACGATCTTAAATTGAGTTATTGTGTTTCATGCACCTAATCATTACAAATTGTGTCTAGAAACACAGTTAACTAATTAGGTAAAGTTGATTTAAACTCGAGAGAGAAATTTTATATGCATAAGTCAACTCGATCAATCACATTATTAGATTAAAACTTAAATGGTGGAATTAAAAGTATTGACTACGTGAAATTGTGAAATCTCAGCTTCTCATCCATTGATTACAAAAACACACTTTGTTTTATCGTCTAATTGCTTTTAGTTAAATAATTTAGTTTATACAAATCTTCCTTTAGTTATTCAAATAAAGCAACAATTAGAATAACTTTGATAGTTAATCATAACCCTTCTGGGACGATAATTCGGACTTTTAGAACCACTTTATTACTTGGATGTAACATCGTACACTTGTGATAAGCACACATCAAGTTTTTGGTGTCTTTGCCGGGGATAGAAAATTAATATCGATATCTTTTAATTTTTGATTTAATTTGAATTTTATTTTTAATACTTTTATTTTTAGTTTATTTATTTTAGTTGTTGTTAAAAAGTTCCACAAAACTATGATTTGTTTCCTTTAGACGCAGAGATCGAATGAACTTTTCGACAAAGGCGACGACAGCAGTTGGAAGAATTTCAACAACAAATGGCAGAAGATAGAGTTCCAAACAATCCTCAACTTCCAAACAATCAACAGGATCCTATGAATGCAAATCAGTTAAATCAATAGCAAGTAATTATATTGGAGCAACAACAAATACCTGGGGGAAATATTTAAGGGGTTACATGATTCCCCTAGTGGATGATATTCGGAAATGTATTGCTCTTCCGCCAATACCAACAAACAACTATGAAACTAAAACCTCTTTGATTACACTGATCCATCACATATGTGTCTTTCATGGTCTACCTTCAAAAGACCACATGCACATTTCAGAACTTTTTAGGAAATATGTAACATGCAAAAAATGAATGGAATTCCAAATGAGGCAGTCAAAATGAAGCTCTTCTCTTTCTCTCTTGCAGATAAAGCGAAATCATGGTTTTATTCATTGACAGATGACTCTATTACATCTTGGGCCATATTAAGTCAAAAATTTGTAAATAAATTCTTCCTACTCGGTCGAATGTTAAAACTCAGAAGAGAGATCTTAGCTTTCAATCAACAGCTAGGGGAATTGATCTTTGAGGCATAGGGAGATACGAAGAATTGTAGAGATAGCGTCCCATTCATGGTATATCCGATTAGATTTTGGTCCAACAATTTTTATAATGGGTTGACATATGAAAACAAAAGACATGCAGATTCAGCAGCTGGTGGTTCACTTATGGATTTGACCAATAAGCAAGTAGCTGATATTTTTAAGAAGATGGCAACAATTTGCTATCAGTGGTATTCTGATCGGGTAGCACCAAAGGCTAGAGGGATTCACGAAGTAGATGGAATTATAGTGATTATTGCAAAGGTTGATGCTTTAGTGTAGAAATTGGATGGTTCGGGAAAACAACCCATACATGTAGTTCAGGGGAATCAAATATGTGATATTTGTTTTGATAATCATGCATCACATAATTTTTCTGTTGCACTTCAAGGTTAACCAGGTGTAGAGCAAGCAAACTATGTGGGAATTAATCAAATGCAAAAATGGCCATATTCTCAAATTTACAATCCAAATTGGAGAAAGCATACTAACTCTTCTTGGTCAAATAATCAAAATGTCCAAAACCTGCTTGGATTCCAATAGCAGCAGAAGCTGGAACAAAATTTAACCACCTTAAGTGAAAGCTTGACAATAATAATGAAGATGATAAAAAGTCATCAGGGTGAAATCAATGAATTGAAAAATCAAATGGGGCAGTTTGCAACTAGAAAGATTGAGATACAGCCAGGACAGATGACAAGCAACACTGAAACAAATTGCAGGGCCATCACTACAAGGAGCAAGGTTCAGTTGCCAGAAGTTTAGGTGAAGAAAGTAGACTAATCAGAAGAAGTTGTTGAAGGAGGAAAAGAAAAGGACGTGTAGTCAAATGTAGTGAACCAACTTGATGAACCACAAAAATCAGATTGTGAGGAGAGGACAGCAAGGCCACTTGTGAAAGCTTATGTTCCACCACTTCCATATCTAGGGAGGGTTGCGGATCATGTTGTTGATCAATAGTTCAATAAGTTTCTAGAAATGTTAAAGAAACTGCACATAAACATCCCTTTTATAGAAGCCATCAAGAAAATACCAAGCTACGCTAAGTTCTTGAAGGAGGTGATGTCTAAAAAGAAGAGCTTGGAGATTGTGAATTGGTATCCTTAAATGATGAATGCAGTGTAATCCTATAGAAGAAGCTACCACCTAAGCTAGAAGATCCAGGGAGTTTCTCTATTCCCTCATTATTAATAATTTAAATTCAATAAAGTTCTATGTGATTTTGGTGCAAGCATTAATCTAATGCATTTGTCTGTTTATAGGAAATTGAATTTGGGTGATCCAAAGCCAAAAAAAAATCAAGTTGCAGCTTGTTGATCGATCTATTCGATAATCATATGGAGTTGTAGATGACATATTGGTGAAAGTGAATAAGTTCGTTCGATAGTTTGGGATTTAAAAAAAATATTAAATCTTTTTTGAAATTTTATTTCCTAGGATATAGTTTGGATCAACTTTATGCTTTAGCTTGAATATTGGACAACCTAAAACTTGAATTATTTTTGACTAGTTATTACTTGCTTGATTTCATCTTCATGCACAGATAGCAATTGTTGAATTATTACTTGTGTATGAATATATTTAATACTTGGGGGGTATGTCTATGCAACTTAAACATAGGAATGACTTGTTAATCCCTAAACTTAGATATTTAGACATCCCAACCAGAAAATAGAACCACACAACTCAAAAAGCAGTTTGGGGTGGAGAGATTAGAATGTGCATGTATTGATGGGATAAGGGAGGGTTTGTAGTTCTTGGTTTTGCACTTTTAATTGAAACGGTTTGGTCAAACAGTATAAACCAACTCTAGCATAAAAATAGAAAAATTCTAAAAGTCTTATTCCACTCTTCGTAGCCTTTTTTACTCGAGCAAGTAAGCTTGTAAGGGTGTTAAAACATGGTACCATAAATTCAACTGAATTGGGAATTATTAGCCTAAAGCTCGTTACATGGGTCAATTAAAATCCTTAAGGGAGAGTGGACTTACACAAAAGACAATCAAACATCTTTAAACTTTTCTTTGTCGCCTTTTTACTTAGGTTATTAAGTTTGAGGGGTTCTTTGAGACTGGTGCCCTAAAGTCATCTAACTTGAGAGTCATCGACCCAAAACTCGCTAAAGGAGTTACATAGAAAGAAAATAATAAAATTACTACACAAAGATAGTAAAAGACATGGACAATAAAAGGAAAAGTCGTCCATAAAAAAATGTTTGGTATAAGCCTTATTTGTTGAGCCTTGAGCATTCAAAGACTCAAATCGTCATTCATTGAAATACGAGCAATCAAAAAAAAAAAAAAAAAAGACTTGGAGTGAACAAAAACATCAAAGATTAGAGATTAAAAGTTTTATGTTGAAAACTTCAAATTATATGTATAGGTATCAACTCATTAATTTTTAGAAAGTGCATAAAGCTCAAATCATTTTCATGAAATTATTTCTTGCATAAAAATGTTTTTATTCATAACATGAAATAGATTTTGGAAAAATGAATATTTTGATATAAAATTAAATTTTCGAAATCCAGTCATTTTGGTCGACCGAAATTCACTAATTGACCGAAACTCTAGTTTACTCAGCCGAAAGTCCAATGGTTCAAAATTCATAACGGCTATTTCAATGGTTCAGTCGATCGAAACTCCTGAATTGCTCGACCGAAAGTGCTAGAGTGGGTTTTTCTTGTTCTATAAATGCCCATCTCTCTTGCATTCAATTCCTACATCTTACAAGAGCAATTGAGAGTATTTATTCACTTGAAAATCATTGATTTTACTTGATTTTATATTTTACTTCATTTATTACAAAGAATCTTTTGATTGATTAAATTATTTATACATTTTTATCAAAGATTCTATTTTGAAGAAAACTCGTTATTCCTATCTCTTTTTTATTATTGATTGAGTTCTTCATCACCAAATACTTATATTAAAGTGTATATCTCTCTTTATACTTGACTTGTATTATTTGTTAAGAGAGATCATTAGTTGAAAAACTTTGACACAAGCTGAACTATTACATATCATGCATCCAAATTTTTGCAAACACTTGAGCTTTAAACATTTTCTATCTATTGTGGTGTTATCCTTACTCTCAAAATACTTGACTTGATTATATCATTTTTTAAGAGAGTTTTTTAAGTTGTAAAATTATCATTTGTATTTTGGTGGTTTCGAGATCCTTGTGAAAAATTGATTGAAAACGATAGTGCTCCTTTTTGTAAAGTCACCTAAGGATAAGTACTCCTTATTGTAAGTCACTTTAGAATTTGGTACTCCTTGTTGTAAGTTATCATTATAGTTGATTTGGCCTTGCTCTTGACAAATAGCTCAATAATAGAGGATGTAGATCATGCTAGTTTATTGAACATCTTTAAATCATTGTTTGCACTCTCTTAACCCTTTTACTTACTTTCATTGCATTTTTTTTATATCATTATTTCATATTGTGCAATACTTTTAAGTGTTATTTGGTAAATTGTTTAAGTTCACTTATTCCTATCACTTTACCTTGATAATTTAGTTGCTTCAATCATTAAGTGTTCATAATTGATTCATTGTTTCAAACTTGAGATTATTTATCGAAAAAGTTTTGTAAAACCAGTTCACTCTCTCTTGGTTAGTTAGTCTTGGGTTATCAATTAGTATCAGAACCTAAGAACTCATTTATTTAGATTTTACAATCTAGAGTTAGGCTAACCAAAATATTGAAGGGCAATCTACAAACCGTCCTCCATTGTTTGATGGCACTCATTACAATTATTGGAAAACTAGGATGATGATATATATTCAATACATTGATTATAATGTTTTTGATGTTATTGAATTTGCTCCTCACAAGCTTACTAAGATTATTAAGCTTGATGGAAAACTATATGAAACTATTTCAAAACCTAAAGAAGAGTATGGTGAAGATGATACAAAGAAGTTGTCTTTAAATGCTAGAGCCAAAAATCTTCTCTATTGTGCTTTAAGTATTAATGAATTTAATCGTATTAGCACTTGTAATTCAACACATGATATTTGGAAAACATTAGAAGTTACTCATATGGGCACAAACAAAGTTAAAGAAACTAAAATAAATCTTTTGTACAAAAACTTTGAAAATTTCTTCATGAAATAAGATGAACCCATTGCTAGCATGATTACTCGATTCACCGATATTGTTAATGGTCTTAAAGGTTTTGAACGAAAATTTACTAATGGTGTGAACTTGTTAGCAAAATGCTTAGGTCTCTCTCAGAAGATTGGGATTCACTGAGTACAATGATAGAAGACACCAAAGAAGTCAAGACATATCTTTTGGAAGAGCTCTATGGAACCTTGTTGACCTATGAGCTAAATCGTGCTGAAATAAAAGAAAAGTCTAGAAAAGCAAAAGAGGAAGAAAAGAAGGATCCTCCTAGAAGAAAAATTGCTTTGAAATCATCAAATGATGAAGAAGCCTCAAACTCAAATAAGGGTGATGAGGAACTCAATGATCTCATTCTTCTTGTCAAGAAATGGAGAGGCTTTTGTAACAACCATATATTCCAAAAGAAAGAAGAAAAAAGTGAAGAAAACAAGGTTTTGTGCTGTGATTGTGATAAATCTGGTCACAGAAGTACCGAATGTCCCAACAAAAGAAAGTTATTCAAAAAAGAAAGCTCTACAAGCAATTTGGAATGAAAGTGATGATGAGCAAGATGAAAATGAAAATCAAGATGAGGTTGCAAACATGTGCTTCATGGCCATTGAAAATGAGGTAAATACAAATGACATTCCCTCTTATGGTGAATTATCTACCTCATATGAAGAAATCATTGAAGCTTTTGAAAAACTTGCTCTTAAGCACTTCACTCTTAAAAAGGAATATATTTTGTTGAAAAACGAACCCAAAAAGACGTTGGAAAAACAAAAAGTTGTTGAAAAGGAAAATAATGATCAAAATGCCTTGATCATTGAAAACTTCTCCCTAAAAGAAAAAGTTTTAGATTTAATTTACATTGTTTACAAATTCATTCAAGGCAAGAGAGGTTTTGACTTGATGCTTGGTAAACAACAATGTGTCTTTGAAATCGGTTACAAACCATCTTTGAAACAAAAATATATCAAAAATATTTTTGTTAAAGCTTCCACTTGTTATTCCTCTCATCAAAACACAACATGTAGTTTTTGCAATAGAAATGGACATGTAGCTTTTAATTGTTTGGTGAAAAGGAAACCATAAGTAGGTTTAAAGAACCACTAGCACTAACTATCAACGACCCAAAGTTATGTGGGTACCAAAAGTCAAAAATTAAATCATGTTTTGTAGGTATCAACAAAGATACAGAGCAATTGGTTCTTGGATAGTGGTTGCTCAAAATGCATGACCGAAGACAAATCACTCTTATCTAACTTCAAAAGAAAGGATGGAGGTCATGTCACTTTTGGAGATAATGCCAAAGGAAAAATTATTGGCATTGAAAATATTGGTAATCGTCTATCTCACTCTATTGAAAATGTTCTAGTAGTATATCATCTCAAACATAATTTACTAAGTATTAGTCAATTAAGTGATAAAGGCTATCATATCAAATTTGATTCTTCAATATGTCATATGAAAGATGCTACATGGAAAGATGTATTGTTTATAGGAAGCCTGATGAGAATCGGGAAAGTCAAACCTTGATGCACGTACCCGTGGGACCCATGACTAGATCCGGAGTTGAAGAGGTTCAAGATTCGATGCTAAACAATGTGAATAAATCAAGAAAAGCAAGTCGAGAATCAAGTTGGAGCCAAAAAGAAGACGAAATTGGAAACAGCCAATTTTGGTCGACCGAAACTAATTCCGGTCAACCGAAAGTCTGCAGAGTTTTTTTGAATCAAGCCTCAGTCAGTATCGGATGAGCAGAGGTCGACCGAAAGTCCTGTTTCGGTCGACCATGAGATCGACCGAAATAAGTTCGGTCGACCGAAACTTATCTTTCGGTCGACCAAAAGTCCTCCGAAATGAAATAGCGGGGTTTTTGTTGCAATTTCCACAAAAACGGGGTTTTGTTGCAATTTTCGAAATTTGCACCTTTTGCCCAATTTTGTACATTAAATACTCTTTTTCTTTCATTTGTAAAGAACTTGGATGTTGAATGGAAATGCTCTCTTGAGAGGCCCTTCTTGAGGTAATGTTAAACCTTCTTTGATCTTGTATCTTCTTGGAATTTCTTCAACTAAATCTAGAGTATTATTATTCTTGTGTTTGTTGTTGATTTCCGCCACCTTGGAATTTGTTTTAATCTCTCCATTGGGCTAGGGTTTATTAATCCTTGAATTTTGGGTTAGATTTAAACTTGGGTTAAGGTGTTTATCCTTTATTTTACCACTTTAGCTTTCTTGGGTTTTGTATTAAATTGTTGTGGGAATTTTCGGTCAACGCACCGAAGGGGTTCGCATCATTTGGTATCAGAGCTTGGCTCTAATTTGGTAAACCTATCTTTACTTCTTGTTGTTATTCTTGTCATTGTGAAAAAAAAAAAAAAAAAAAATCCGAAAATTGAGAAAATTTGGGGAAAAATCTATATATCCATGTGTATTTGTTGATTCTATGTATTGGGTATATTGATTGTGAGTTGTTGGGAAGAATTCCATATTCATTCACTATAAAACCTACACTTTCCAAATTGTGTATTCAAAGTGTTTGATAAATTGTCCCAAAGAAAAATACTCCCTTATGCTTTATTGTTCAATACACATATATTGCTAATTACTTGGGGCTATCCAATTCCCATTATTGAGAGTGTCATCAACATTTTATTCTATATATATCACTTGCTTCATCCATTGGATAATTGTTGATCATTCACTTCTTGCCCAATTGTGTTGTTGGGGAGTTATCATATATCCACATTTTATCCATTCAAGGTCATTCAAAGATTGAGTACAAGGTGTTTGATAAATTGCTTCATTCAAAATTTACACTCTTGTGCTTATTTGCTCTACATATATGTCTTGTCTAATACTTGTGGTTTTTCAATCCCATTGTTGAAATTGTGATCCTAGCATCTTATCCCACATAAATATTGTTCATTTTGAGTTTAGCAAGCATATAAATTCTACTTGCTATTTGTGTCTACTTGTTCTAAATTCCTTCTTCCTTGTTGGTGATTTCTTTAATTCCAAAAGAATTATACTTTGTGATTTAGTTGATTACCTTCCTTGGAGAACATGAGAAAGGAGATTTTGAGTGAAAAAAGGCAAGAGTGGTGAGCTCAATAGAGGGTAAAAGCCAAATTTGAGTGAAACACGAGAGAAATATTTTCTTGTGAGAACACTTTCACACTTGCACACCATGTCCATTTTCAATTCTCAAACTCAAGATTCGAAGTACTTGTTGAAAAATCTTTCAACCACCATGGCTAGACAAATGGAGGAAAGTAGGGGTGAGTTGAAAAATTTAGGAACAAGAGGGGAGAGTACATCAAATAGAGGAGGTGAAGAAATGATGTGTAGTAGAAGAAGGGTGATGGATAATCTTGGGGACGTAGTGTATAGGGATGGAGGTAGAAAACAAAATGGGAGTTTGAATAGGAAAATTAGAAGGGATGCTTGGGATGATGAGAGGGATAGTAAACAAAATGGGAGCATGCATAGGAAAAGAGGAGAATGGGTAGGTAGGAGTGGAGATGGAATTGATGATAATATTGATATAACAAAAATGAAGAGTCCATCATTCCATAGGAGGGATGATAATGAAGGGGAAGTTGAAAAAGAATGGAGAATGGGTAGAGGAAGAAGAGAGTGGGTAGATAGGAATGGAGTTGATGAAAATATTGATAGTATGCAAATGGAGACTTCATCATCCCATAGGAAGGGAGGTAGTGAAAGGAGAGAAGTAGTGGAGGAGATGAATGCTAGGCTACCAAAATTGTTGGCTCATGATAATGAGAGGGAGAAGCATGGAGGAAATACTTTCTACACTAGATGCCTTGTGGGGGATAGGGCATGTAGTCTCATTATAGATGGGGAGAGTGACACGAATTTGGTGAGTGCTAGTAGGGTAGAGAAATTTGGGTTACCGGTTATGAGGCATCCTAGTCCTTATCTATTGCAAAGTGTTGAACGACTATGGGGAGGTGAGGGTAAGTGAACAAGTTCTTCTTACTTTTCACATTGGTACTTATAGTGATCAAATATTATGTGATGTGGATCCCTTACACACTACTCACATAATTTTGGGGAGACCGTGGCAATGTGAGCGAAATGTGAATCTTGATAGGAGGAGGAACCGGTGTAGCTTCAAAATGAATGGAAAAAATGTTGTGATCCTATCTTTGAGCTCGGAAGAAGTATGCAAAGACCAAATGAAGCTCAAGAAGGAATTCGAGGAAGAAAAGGAGAAGGAGAAGGAAAAAGAAGAGGACGAAGCGGAGGATAGGAAAACAAAAGAACCTTCAATTGATAAAATTGAAGAAAATAAAAATGAGAGCAAGAGAGTTGGGGCCACGTCCCTAGAAAAAGGAGAGGCAATGAGAGTTGGAGCCATGACTCCAGAAAAAGGAGAGGTGAGAAAAGAACCGAGGGTTGAGGATTCTACCTCAGAAAAAGGTGAGGAAGTGATGAGTGCTACCAAGAAAATTGAGAGAAAAGATCACCCCGAAATGTTCTTTACTCTTGAATACTTTAACACTTCCCTCCCTAGTTTTGTCATGTCTTTGTTGCAGGAAATTGTGAGGCCAACTTATCAAGGCAACAAAGAACTCCAAAAGCATGCCTTATGGAAGAAATTCATGGAAACATTTTCCTACAACAACGAGTACAACCGAGGTAAAGAAAATGGGATAACCAATGCAACATCTAGGAGGTATGCTCCTAACCATTCTTTAAATGCAAGGTTATTGTGTTATGAATACATTAGAGGGTTGTATGATCTTGATATAGATTTGATAAGTGTGTTGTTGACTTGTGAAAATGTCACATGTGGTAGGGATCATTGTCATGATGAGTGCTTAATTTGTAAATGCAACTTTTTGCATGTGCCCAATTGCATAAGTACCAAATCCTTGTGTGAAAATGTTGCATATAGTACATTGCATGGACATGTTGAATCCTTATTTTGTGAAAATATGTTTGACGTGCATATTTGCTCTCTAAAGAAATTGCTAGCTAGGGGAGTCCATGGGAGAAATTTATTGAGATGTCTTGGTGATAATAGGACTTCACTTCTAACATTTCTTGATGCCCCCTCATTTTATTTTGAACATGTTAAGGGCATGCATGTTAATAATCCAAATTTGTTAAACATTTATGAATCATGTTGTGAGCGATATTTTGATGAATTCTATGGGCATGATAATTATTTGTTTTGGAAAATTGGATTGTTTCTTTTTAAATGTGCCATGTGCAAATTGCTAATGGGAGAGGCACGTGATAGTTGTTTGATGGGGCGGTTTAAAATCAACGGGGTTTTAGGGGTATTATGTGATCAATTTTATTGGCCTATTTTGAAAATTGGTGTTGAGCATGTTTGCACTTGCAGTAAATGCCGAACTTGTAAAATGGCTAAACTTAAGTTTTTCCCCCAAGAATTCCATACATATTTACCCATCATGAGTAAACCTGGGAGTACTACTTCTATGAATTTTATAGTGGGTTTACTTGGAACAAAGAAAGAAGATGAAGCTATTTTTGTGATTGTTGGTAGAAGAATTAAAATGTCACGTTTGATTGCATGCTATGAAACCAACAAGGTCATCAACCTAGCTAATCTTTTCTTTCAGGAGGTCGTGCATTTGCACGAAGTTGGTGCTAATTTTGTGGTTGTTAAATTTGCTTGCGGTTTAATTGCTCATCATAATTGTGACGACCGGAATTCTCGACCATTCGAGTGCCACTAAAAGTGACTCATATCATATTATCTAGACTTAAATAGTAATGTAAAATTATTCAAAAGAATAATTAGAATCCCATAATTTAATTTGTGAATAAAAATAGAACATAATTTTCTTACATAAAGTTCAACATAATTATCTCATCAATCTTAACCACTTTTGCCACTTCCATGTTGACCGCCTCGAACCTTCAATTATCTGAAAATGGTAAATATCGTGGAGTGAGATTTATAAAATCCCAGTAAGTATACCAAGCATAATTTTCTTTTGAAAGCATATGGATCATTTTCATCATAACATAGGATAGGATCGAAATCCTCATAAACATAGAGAGACACAAGAATTTTACCGAACTTAGATGGCAAGAATTCTTATGTGTAGCGCTACTAAACTCCGGTCCCCTTAGCATAATCATAAACATATCATATGGGACCAATAGCAATCTGGTGAGATTGATTTCATAGCAATGATCCAAACATTTTCGTAAAAACATAAGGTATATCTAATTTTCATAAAAACATACTTACTTTTCTTAAAAATATAAGGTATTTTACTTTTCATAAAAACATACTTACTTTTCTTAAAAACATAAGGTATTTTACTTTTCATAAAAACATACTTACTTTTCTTAAAAATATAAGGTTTATTTACCTTTCATAAAAACATACTTACTTTTCATAAAAACATAAGGTATACTTACTTTTCATAAAAACATAAGGTAATACCTTTCATAAAAACATACTTACTTTTCATAAAAACATAAGGTATATTTACCTTTCATAAAAACATACTTACTTTTCATAAAAACATAAGATATACTTACCTTTTAAAAGATTAAAATGAAGTGTAGTAGTAAATGGACCAAAACTTTCTTGACCACCTTGAATTTTTCTTACTTGTGAATTTTGTCAAGAGGTTGGAAATAAGTGTATATGTGTAGAGTTGTGTGTAAAAGAGATGGGTTTAAATAGATGTATAAAGTTGGCATATTGTAAACATAATCATTCAATTCTATTAATTTTAACACATCATTTTCTTAAAGTAAAGCACCATTCATATACTTTTCCATATTTATACAAATAATATGCTCTTCATGATTATATATAATGGAGTCTATCAATCATTCATATACTTTTCCATATTTATACAATTATTATGCTCTTCATGATTATATATAATGGAGTATATAAATCATTCATATACTTTTCCATATTTATACAAATATTATGCTCTTCATGATTACATATAATGGAGTCTTATCAATCATTCATATACTTTTCCATATTTATACAAATATTATGCTCTTCATGATTATATATAATGGAGTATATAATTCATTCATATACTTTTCCATATTTATACAAATATTATGCTCTTCATGATTACATATAATGGAGTCTATCAACCATTCATATACTTTTCCATATTTATACAAATATTATGCTCTTCATGATTACATATAATGGAGTCTATCAACCATTCATATACTTTTCCATATTTATTAAATTAAGATTCTCATAATTATTATATATAATGGAACCTCTCATGCTTGCATATATTTTCTTAATTTCAATAATAAAAATAATTTTTGTATAAATAAATATTGGGATAACATTGAATTAAGTACTTGGACTTAATATACTTTAAATCAAGAGAATGGAGATATTTTTAGAAATTCGGAATTTAATTTAAAATCGAACGATCTCGATTATTTCTTGACTTGGCTATACGAATACGTCACGGCGTTACTTAATAAAAATGGGTGAAATAGTAGCGACACGATTTTCTATTAAAATAATTATTAATCGCGTAAAAATTCTTGGTCGCTACAAACTTACCCCCTTAAAATAATTTCGTCCTCGAAATTAAACTTACTTGATCTTATGATTTCTGAATACTTAATCAGAATCTCTTCTCTTCTTTCTCTTAGTAATCTCATCATTATAATATCTAACCCACTGGACTTTTACTAAATGCATCTCTTTGTTTTCTTAAGAACATGTATTTTTCTTATCAATAATAGACATATGTGTCTACTCATAAATTCTAACTCAAAATGAAAATTTCCAATCGTATGTGATATTTCATCATATCTTGTAGTACTCATGTAACCTGTCACTTATCATCGTATCATGTAACCTCAAATATTCGTATTAATATCTCTAAAATTTCAATAAATCTTTACTAACATATCATACCATAATAATTTGTCATTTCTTCTTATCACCAAATATCCCAAAATAATTAAAACGATTACCTGAATATTCTCTATGTAATATACCCAAACATGTTATTCACATATCAACATAATCATCAGTTTATCTTTCCAATATTTGTAACCCAAAATTTCTGCAAAATTCAATAAACAAATATCTCCCAAATAATTTAAATTCTTAACTCAAATATCATAACATTTCCCGTAAGGTATTCCTTTCACTTGCACAAACTTATTAATCCTGATTCAATACAGTCCTTATTTGACTTTCACGTATCCCCGTATTATTTCTATACCTTGATTATTATATCAAAATATCAGTACCCAAAAATCCAAGAAAATATTCCATATCTCAAATCCCGTCATCATCAAATCTTCCTTTTATCAAGAAAGTAAACGGCGCATAAACTCTTGTTCCCTCTTTTCCATTATTCTATTCCGCGCTTTCTTGCTGGAATCAATATCACGCGGATTCCCTCCGATCCTTAATGCTTTTAAATAGTTCATGCTGGGAAGAGGTTAGATCCATAAAAAACATGGATATCATTCTTACAAACATTCACAAGTATTATTCCAGTCTTCCAATGAATGATCTGAGGAAAATTTATCGAATAAGACTCGAAAGATTGAGGTTGCTGATGGCTCATGGTGTTTCAGAAGATGTTCGCTGGTTGATCGAAGCAAAGGTTCGACTATCTGGTGAATTACCTATGACATTTCCAAAGCACATGCCTGGTTTAGGCAAAAGCACCTTCGCAAAGAAACGAAGAGCAAAAAGGCTGAATGGTTGCTACAAATGTGCTCGTTGGAACTGTGATACTCGTTGCAAAACAGTAGGATATTCTTCTACTAATCGGGATGATAAAATCAAATTCATAAAGGGTGGACTGAGTAAGGAGTCTTTGGATGATATTCGACTGACTCTTGAGACGCACCCAAGTGGTTATGTGCAACGTGAACTTCTCTCCTTATACGCTCAGTTTAACGAGGACAAAAATCGTTATAGTCTCCAAAATATAATAGCAAAAGATCCTGTTTGCCAGTCTGTTTTACAAAATGAGGCTTCTGGCAGTTCAACAATGATATAAGGTAAATCTCTTGATACACATTTAAAATATTTTGCTGTTTTCTTTCACGCGTTTTGGAAATAAAATATATTTTCCTTTCTCGAGTTTTGATAAAGCTGGAAATAAATCACCGAAAGGTGATATCTTTGGTAAAACAGTCAAAAGTTGGCCGATTTTGTCAAAAGTAAATCTTTACTTTTTCATAATCAATCAAAAACAGTAAATTTTTCCGGCTTTAAATAGCCAAACATATTTCATAGTTCAGGCATCCCAAAATCACATCTTCTTCGTAAGTTTTCTCTTCTATACTATCAAAGATGGAAGCACCAAAACTTCGACAGATCAAAACTATTTGTGTATTTTGTGGATCAAAAGTGGGGAAAGGCTTCAGTTATCTAGAAGCGGCCGTAGATCTTGGAAAGAAACTGGGGGAAAAAGGTATCACTCTTGTGTATGGGGGTGGTAGCAGTGGTCTAATGGGTTGTGTTTCCCAATCTGCTCTTGCAGAGAAATCAAAAGTAATCGGTGTCATACCTGTCCCTTTGGTAGATGTTGCAGGCAAAACACGAGGGCATGAAGTTCAAACCTTATCCATCCATGAACGCATAACTTGTATGCTATATGGTTCTGATGCCTTTATAGCCCTGCCCGGAGGTTTTGGTACCTTAGAAGAAATCTTTAACATTACCTCGTGGGCTCAACTAGGTCTCCATACTAAGCCTATTGGGCTTCTGAATGTTAACAATTTCTTTGATGGTTTGTTAACCTTTCTTGATTATGCTGTGGAACAGGGATTCATCTCTCCATTTTCCAGAAGGCTCCTTATTTCTGCTCCTACTATTGATGAACTACTGGATAAGCTGCAGTCATATATCTCAATACAAGATCCAGCAGGGGTTAAGATAGATTGGTCGCAAGGAAGGGGAATCAAGCGAAAATGGAGTCCGGTTAATGTAAACTTAACTTTATGAATCTTAGAATAGGTGGGGGTAGAGTACGGAGTATTCTTACTCTCGAGACACCCCTCTAATTTCCTAGGATTTCCTTAATGTTTAAATCTTGTGTGTACCTCAAAGGTTCCAGGTGGTAGATTACGGAGTATTCTTACTCTCGAAACACATCTCTTTGAAGGTTTCTTTATTTCCTCAAAAGGTCAGAGGTGGTAGGATACGGCTACTCCGGAAACACATCTCTCAATTTGAGGAATTTCCCATGTTGCTTTCTTTTGCTTTTGCGTGTTTCATGTATTTCTTTTCCAGTGTGACTCTTTGTATGTTCTCCTTATGAGAAAATAATAAAATCTCTGCTATCATCTACTAAATCTCGTTTGTGATGTAAATGAACTTGCATGTCTAACCTTAATTCCTTTAGTGGATGCTTATCATATCATGCTCTTAATTCCAAATGATAAAATTCTGGACAGAGTCTCCCTTGTAATTTGGACTTATCCCAAACCATAAGCATACTTCATAACTCACAATAATAAATAACTCCACATTTGATCACAACAATCTAAAAATATTGAAAACGATTCCAACACTTCAATATCATCAAAAAATATCCCATAATTCAATTCATAATTTCTCAACATAACAATTTCAAATCATATTTTTCAATATCACAATATCACTTCCTTCCATATCTTAATTGGTTCAAAAGATTACTCATACTTATTTTTATAAGTCATAAATCATATTCCCAAAATTTAATCACAAGGCCAAAGTTCATAATAAATTTCTCTTCAATATAGAGGCATAATTCACTTACTCAACATAATATCCATTACTTAATTCCCAATAACCAAATCTTTAAATCTCTAACTTCATAATGCTTCTCATAAAAGTCTCATTAAAATCATATCACTTATAATCTTAACATCTCATAAAACTTCATAAAATTGGCTCGCTATTTCTCATTAAATCTAAATGATAGATAATCTGAACATATTTCTAATCATTTCTGTTGACTTCTCATACTTAGTGCCATGTCTAAAATCAATTATGCAAAGTCCATTTAAGGTTCATCATTTCTAAACTCGAGGACAACAATTATTTTGAAAATCATTCTTAAGTCATATTATTCCCATTATGCTCAACACCCGTTCTCTTTCTTTCTTTTCTTTCCGAATTTTTTTTTTTTCAGAAATGAAACTTGAAGAGTGGTACCAATAATCATCCACAGTTTTTCCTTGCTTTTAAGCAAAGGTAGTGATAAAGAGATAAATTATTGAACCGAAAATTGAAACTTGAAGAGGAAGTACTAATAACCATCCACAGTTTTTCCCTTATTTTTACACAAAGGTAGTGATAAAGGGATAAATTATTGTACGAATTCATTATTAATTTTGTTTGTTTAATATATTATTCCATATATTTTTGGCAAAAGTTACAAACCAACTTATTTTTCTAATTTAGTCAGTCTTACTAAGCTTAACATGAACCAAAATTCATATCAATATCCTCTATGTCTCATGATTCTACATTAAAAGGAATAAATTAAAATTCAGGCTTCTATCAATTCATATCATACTCAACATGTATATTTCACTTAAAGATTCATAACATATGAAGATTTCATACTTAACATGTCTTAATAAAATCGTAAATGACTTGCAAAGCATATAACATACCTGGTTCGAGGAGTCAATACGTGGAGAGTGACATAGTAGAGTGATGAGTTAAAATATTTCTTATTTTCCTTTAATCAACAATAATTTAATGTGGTTGTATCCAAATCAACATTTTCTTGAATCATAATTCCTAATTAATCACAGTCTTCAAAACAAATCCAATATCGATATAGTAATTATCTCCCCATCAATAATTAATAACTTAACCCAAATAAAATTTATCGTCAAATCTTATTTTCCTTTAGTCCCCGAACTTCAAGAAATTTATCAAAGACATCAATATAAACATCATATCACTAACTAATTATAGTCCATAAAATTTTCAGGACATTACAAACTCCCCTGCTTAAAATGAATTTTGTCCTTGAAATTCGCACATCAAATTTCATCATACTTTTCAAAATCATAACCATACTTGACATGTGAAAATTCAACTTTTCTTATCATAAAGCAAGCTTTTAAAGTCATGCCAATAGACTAACTTTTCATTTCATCACATGTGTAAAAAAAAATGTGCAAATCTTTACATTGTTTTAAACTCATAAATCTTATAAAATAATTAACCCAACTAAAATTTCAAGGTCAAATACATTAAAGAAGAAACTAAACTCTAGAAAATTTTGAAAATATGTCTTTGAAAAATAATTTCCAAGATTTTTTTTTTATATAATGAATAGTGATTTCGTTCACTGTTCATCATGAATAGCACGTCGTTTTACTGTTCACGTGAATAGTGATTTTTTTTTTTTTTTTTTTTTTTTTTAAAGAAATAAAATTTCAAAATCTATAGAATCGTTTTTAAAACTCTTTTCTCTGATACCAACTGTGACGACCGGAATTCTCGACCATTCGAGTGCCACTAAAAGTGACTCATATCATATTATCTAGACTTAAATAGTAATGTAAAATTATTCAAAAGAATAATTAGAATCCCATAATTTAATTTGTGAATAAAAATAGAACATAATTTTCTTACATAAAGTTCAACATAATTATCTCATCAATCTTAACCACTTTTGCCACTTCCATGTTGACCGCCTCGAACCTTCAATTATCTGAAAATGGTAAATATCGTGGAGTGAGATTTATAAAATCCCAGTAAGTATACCAAGCATAATTTTCTTTTGAAAGCATATGGATCATTTTCATCATAACATAGGATAGGATCGAAATCCTCATAAACATAGAGAGACACAAGAATTTTACCGAACTTAGATGGCAAGAATTCTTATGTGTAGCGCTACTAAACTCCGGTCCCCTTAGCATAATCATAAACATATCATATGGGACCAATAGCAATCTGGTGAGATTGATTTCATAGCAATGATCCAAACATTTTCGTAAAAACATAAGGTATATCTAATTTTCATAAAAACATACTTACTTTTCTTAAAAATATAAGGTATTTTACTTTTCATAAAAACATACTTACTTTTCTTAAAAACATAAGGTATTTTACTTTTCATAAAAACATACTTACTTTTCTTAAAAATATAAGGTTTATTTACCTTTCATAAAAACATACTTACTTTTCATAAAAACATAAGGTATACTTACTTTTCATAAAAACATAAGGTAATACCTTTCATAAAAACATACTTACTTTTCATAAAAACATAAGGTATATTTACCTTTCATAAAAACATACTTACTTTTCATAAAAACATAAGATATACTTACCTTTTAAAAGATTAAAATGAAGTGTAGTAGTAAATGGACCAAAACTTTCTTGACCACCTTGAATTTTTCTTACTTGTGAATTTTGTCAAGAGGTTGGAAATAAGTGTATATGTGTAGAGTTGTGTGTAAAAGAGATGGGTTTAAATAGATGTATAAAGTTGGCATATTGTAAACATAATCATTCAATTCTATTAATTTTAACACATCATTTTCTTAAAGTAAAGCACCATTCATATACTTTTCCATATTTATACAAATAATATGCTCTTCATGATTATATATAATGGAGTCTATCAATCATTCATATACTTTTCCATATTTATACAATTATTATGCTCTTCATGATTATATATAATGGAGTATATAAATCATTCATATACTTTTCCATATTTATACAAATATTATGCTCTTCATGATTACATATAATGGAGTCTTATCAATCATTCATATACTTTTCCATATTTATACAAATATTATGCTCTTCATGATTATATATAATGGAGTATATAATTCATTCATATACTTTTCCATATTTATACAAATATTATGCTCTTCATGATTACATATAATGGAGTCTATCAACCATTCATATACTTTTCCATATTTATACAAATATTATGCTCTTCATGATTACATATAATGGAGTCTATCAACCATTCATATACTTTTCCATATTTATTAAATTAAGATTCTCATAATTATTATATATAATGGAACCTCTCATGCTTGCATATATTTTCTTAATTTCAATAATAAAAATAATTTTTGTATAAATAAATATTGGGATAACATTGAATTAAGTACTTGGACTTAATATACTTTAAATCAAGAGAATGGAGATATTTTTAGAAATTCGGAATTTAATTTAAAATCGAACGATCTCGATTATTTCTTGACTTGGCTATACGAATACGTCACGGCGTTACTTAATAAAAATGGGTGAAATAGTAGCGACACGATTTTCTATTAAAATAATTATTAATCGCGTAAAAATTCTTGGTCGCTACAATAATCGCAAGTTTTCTCCACTTAAAACTGCTTGTGACTTTAACCTATTAACTCTGTTGAACTTTATGCTCATGTTTATCGAAGAAAGAGTTGGTTTAGGTGGGCACAAGAATGCACCTTTAGTTAAGCCCCTTTGCAGGAGGCTCGAGCTTCCATTCAGGGGAATTGGAATACAATGTATTTCCAATGCCAACCATAGTAGGAAGCATATTCCATTTCACCCGGGCGGCTGGATGTATTCCCATTCGTGGAAGGAGCGACCCCCCGATCAAATAAAATCCAAATTGCTACTTTGCAGTGTTGGCACATCTCAAGCTTTTGGCAACGCCTACAAATTGACTTTGCACGGTGAGTATGAAATTTCAGTTACATTTATTGTGTCTGAATTTTCTATTTTTATTGTAGGTGCCGATTCGAGGTCGAATCTCTTTCGAGATGGAGGAGATGATGAGAATCGGGAAGGTCCAACTTCAACGCATGAACCTGTGATCCACAATGTTGCAAGATCAAAGTTCAAGGAGTTTCACGATAGTGCATTCAAGCAAGATTCGAGGTCGAATCCTTTTCAAGAGGGAGGGGATGATGAGAATCGGGAAAGTCAAACCTTGATGCACGTACCCGTGGGACCCATGACTAGATCCGAAGTTGAAGAGGTTCAAGATTCGATGCTAAACAATGTGAATAAATCAAGAAAAGCAAGTCGAGAATCAAGTTGGAGCCAAAAAGAAGACGAAATTGGAAACAGCCAATTTCGGTCGATCGAAACTAATTCCGGTCAACCAAAAGTCTGCAGAGTTTTTTTGAATCAAGCCTCAGTCAGTATCGGATGAGCAGAGCTCGACCGAAAGTCCTGTTTCGGTCGACCATGAGATCGACCGAAATAAGTTCGGTCGACCGAAACTTATCTTTCGGTCGACCGAAAGTCCTCCGAAATGAAATAGCGGGGTTTTTGTTGCAATTTCCACAAAAACGGGGTTTTGTTGCAATTTCCGAAATTTGCACCTTTTGCCCAATTTTGTACATTATATACTCTTTTTCTTTCATTTGTAAAGAACTTGGATGTTGAATGGAAATGCTCTCTTGAGAGGCCCTTCTTGAGGTAAGGTTAAACCTTCTTTGATCTTGTATCTTCTTGGAATTTCTTCAACTAAATCTAGAGTATTATTATTCTTGTGTTTGTTGTTGATTTCCGCCACCTTGGAATTTGTTTTAATCTCTCCATTGGGCTAGGGTTTATTAATCCTTGAATTTTGGGTTAGATTTAAACTTGGGTTAAGGTGTTTATCCTTTATTTTACCACTTTAGCTTTCTTGAGTTTTGTATTAAATTGTTGTGGGAATTTTCGGTCAACGCACCGAAGGGGTTCGCATCAAAGCCGAAGTAAAGATGTTTATACCATCAATATTGAATTGAAAAGGAATTAAAATGTTCGTCAAGTTTTAAAGATGATACTTGGTTATGGCATAGAAGATTGAGTCATGTTAGCATGGACCTAATTTCAAAAATATCAAAAAATTGCTTTGTTAAGGGCTTACCAAATTTGAACTTTGAAAAGGACAATATTTGTGATGCTTGTCAATTTGGAAAACAAATAAAAAGTTCTTTCAAAACTAAGAAATTTCCTTCAACCTCAAAACCTTTACAACTCCTTCACATGGATCTCTTTGGACCTTCTAAAACCGCAAGTTTAGGTGGGAAAACACTATGAATTTGTAATTGTTGATGACTTCTCAAGATTTACTTGGGTTTTATTTTTGAACTTGAAAAATTAAGTGTAATAATCCGAAATTTTGTGCTCATTTAATTTTTTAGGATGATAATTTAACTTCTCAAAATTTTATAAGGCCAAAATTATTAGTGATAACCAAGTTTGCATTGTTGGTTGATTAAAAGTTTGCCAAGATTAGTTAATTAGGGGGTTGGGATAATTTTCAAATTTTATACCTATTTACTATAGATGAGCATTTCTTTATTATTCACTTGGCAGAGAGTGAAGTTTACCTTTGTAGTGAAGTAACAAGCAAAGCATGAGGTTTTGAAAGCAAGCATGAGGTGTTGAAAGCAATCATGAGGTATTTAAAGTTTAAGCAAGCATGAGGTGGTTAGTGTTTAAACAAGCATGAGGTGTTTTGAGCAAGCATGAGGTGTTCAAATTAAGGCATAATGTAATATTAAGTGCATGAATGCATGCATGAAGTATTGAGGATGAATTAAAGCTCACGTGGAGGCCCTAAACTTCAACTTGGTAGATAGTCACCTTTACACCTTAGTCCATGGGTTTTCTTTACCTTCAGATAATTAAGTAATGTTTCTTGCTAATGTTTATACAACCAAAAAACTACTTTCAAAAGAAAAACAGACAGCAAGAGTTCATGAAGAAGGGTAAAGAGAAAAGATATAGTGAGAATAGAAGAAGAAGAAGAAGAAGAAGAAGAAGAAGAAGAAGAAGAAGAAGAAGAAGAAGAAGAACAAAGACTAGGACTTTCAAGTACAAATTTCCACCAAAATTACTTCAAGTTTTAAGGTAAGATACTTTCTATGCTCAAGTGGTAGGATTTCATGGTAATATTTATGCTTAAGTTATGCATGAAAACCATAATATGAAAGATGTGGACAAGTCCACAAAGTTAGATATCTATTTATGCCTTAGAACAAGTCCAAAGGGCACCGGCAAGCCGGAATGTGCAAGTATGTGTTTGAATGTTTTCTTTTGTATAATATTAACATGTTAAATCTAAGCATGGTATCTTACTGAGTATTCCTTATACTCATAGTATTTATACTAAAATTTTAGATGTGTGATAGTTGAGGTTGATGGAAGTCAGTCGACATACTCGATGATGGGTCAAGGACAAAGTTATTTTGTATCAAAATTTCCTTTTCGTATGTTTTACTCAAAGAATATTTTCCATATGTTTTTCTTGTGGTATTAAATATAAGCATGTTTAAGGCATGATGTAATATGGTACTGGAAGTATATTTTGTAATCACATCTTTCATGTTGTGCTTAAATGCATTTTCATAGACTTTTTCCTGCAATAGTTAAAGATACAGAAACTGGACAGATTCTTAGGGTCAATTGAATGTGCAATTACGAACTCTAAAAAAAGCCATTTGAGATTCTAAAAATACCGCAGCATCCATCTTTGAATCTTCTTTACATGAGCAAAAAAAAAAAATCACTGAATTTGGATATGTGTGGCACAAGATATAAATTTTTTAAGTGTCGAAAGCTCAATCTGAAGTTTCTATGCAGTACCTCATTGTTTTAAATAAAACGTCTATATCATATGATCTTGGTAATTTTCTATATTTTAATATAGGAAACTACTTGACAATATCTTTCTAATGCCATAGATTTCATAGAAAATGGAGTTGGGATGAATTTTATAAAATTATTTGAACTGGCTGCCCAATTAGCCGTGATAGCACCGAGTTCGTATATGTAAAGAATAATTTCAGGTCAGCATGCACTTCTACTGGCCATTAAATGTTACAGTGATATTTTACTATAAATTAAAAATAAGTTTCCAGTATGTAATACATTTTATTTAAGAGTTTTTACATGTAGCAAAGGCAGAAGTTATTATGTTTAGTACGTGACACTCGAAATTTAAGTTCGGGGCGTCACATGAAGCTTTAAATGTATTCAAACATTTTTTGTAAAAATGTCCAAAATGAAAAGGGATATTCTATCACAACCATTAGAAATAACCATGGTGGGGAATTTGATAACATTGCTTTTGATGATTTTGTAAAATAAATGGGTATAAACATAATTTCTCGTCTCCTAGAACTCCTCAACAAAATGGTGTAGTAGAAAGAAAGAATCGAAAAATGCAAGAAATGGCTAGAACCATGTTAAATGAAAACAATTTACCTAAATACTTTTGCGCCGGAGCCGTTAACACCACTTGCTACATCATGAATAGAGTTTTGGTAAGTCGAAAGAAAACCAAAACTCCACGTAAGCTTTGCAAAAATAGAGTTCCCAATATTGATTATTTTAAAGTTTTTGGTTGCAAGTGTTTTATTCTTAATAGAAAAGAAAATTTGGGAAAATTTGATTCGAACTCCGATATAGGAATATTTCTTGGATATTCACCTACTGGAAAAGCATATAGAAATTGAAAGAAGATTAGAGTTTAATGAAGGAACAAATAAGACATCTTTGATAGTTAATGTAGGTGATAATGAAATAGTACCAACACCAATAGTAGGAGATGTAACCCCATTGACATTAGTAGTAGTAGGTTTAAATAGAGGATAATTTGCTAAATTTGTTCCAGTCACAAGTCATATGATCCGTTGCACTGGAGTAAATTATCCAATCTCTATTAATAGTAAAATATGTACCTGACATAGCAGCAAAAGATGGAGTTGAAGCCAAAGCTCCCTTTGGAGCAATATCTTCTTCTTAAATACTTGAAGACACATTAGACATCTTCTTGCTCTTTGGATGCCATTCTGGATACCAATAAATTTCGAAATGACACATACCCCTGCAGTAAGTACACTTTAGATCTTTCTTAACTTTCTTCCAAGAAGGGACCTTTCTAGATACGATCACAACTCCATCTCCAACCACTCTGCCAAGCATGGCCTCCTGACGATTAGCTTCCACGCAAACTATAGCATAAATAGTTTGTAGATTTGGAAATGGTTTGATAGACAATATTCTACCTATTGCTCCATCCAAGTAAGAATCAAGACCAGCTAAGAACATGTACAAGCGTTGAGAGTTTACCTGTGTGGTATATTTTGTAATGTCGTTGGCACACTCCATGGATCTAGTATTATCAATATTGTCAAGTTGTTGCCAAATCTTCTATAATCTATCAAAGTAAAAGATTACAGACCCACCGTTTTGACAAAAAAAATATACCTAACAGTGTAATTGATAGTCTTTTGATGCATCCTGTTCGACTGAATATGTCTCATTTACAGCTTTCTATATTTCTTTAGCAGTAGAAAGGTGAAGAAAAAGAGACCTAATATCTTTCGCCATTGCATCAAGGAACCAAATTTCACCAAGCAGTTTTCATCCTCCCAAGCTTCATAATCATCAGACTCCATATCTTTAGGAGAAGTTTTAGACCCTGAGATATAGCCCCAATTCTTTCTCCCTCATATTTTATTTTGAGCGTTCAACGCTTATTCAATATAATTGGTGCCATCAAGTCGTTTTGGAGTGATTAATGCGGAATGTTCAAGTGTTCAGACCATCGTAGTAGAATCACCTTTTTTTTCAAACCATCCATTGAGAAGGAGACACCAAAGAAGAATAGAAAGAAACAATCGTGAACAAGAGAAACCAAACTTCAATCCCTGGAGTAGATACGGGGAAATTGAAATTGATAGAAAACTATTTTCTATTGATTAATCAATTGTTACATGTGTGTGTATATAGTACAACTCAAGAGACTAAATATGTTACGATGAAATCACAGTCCCTCAAATTAAGCACATGATCATTCCTTGATTTCCTCAAACCATATGATTCATTGATTTCCTCCAATCATGTAACTCCTTGATTTCCGCCAATCATATAATTTTTTGATTTATTCTCTTAAAACATGTTCTAAACCAAGCCAAACCAAAGTATTGTTACACATAGTTAAATTTTTGCCCCTTTAGCATCTCATGAACATGTAATATTGGCAGCTTTGATTGAAGGCCATGTCATCAAAATTCCATTTTAGTCAAATGAACGGACGTCGACAAAATTACATTAAGTCTTTGTTGATGTTATTTATTTGAGAACAAATTGTTTTGAATAGTGATTAATGTGATATTGTGCGGATGAAAATGAAAGAAAAATTTTGAATTTATATGTAGAATGTTTTATTGTCCAAATATGTGGTTAAAATTAGGAACTGTAGAAAAAATAGTTATTTTTAAAAAGAATCAAATTGAGGCTAAATTAAACAAACTTTAAAAACAACACATTTTCCCAACCCACATTTTAACCACGAACATTTCTCAATCACATTTCTCAATCACTTTTCAAGCAAACATTTTATCTCGAAAGCAGCACATTCTTTACTCATGAACCAAAAAATTCTTACAAAACACAAGCTAAAGTATAGTTATTTAATTTAATTACTGTCTAATTGAAACAAAATTGAAATCAGATTAAAGTATAATTATCTCGAACGGAATTTACCCATGTTTTCGCATTTTGCTCAATCGATCGGAACTTTGACCATTTTGAGACCTTTTTAAATCCATACTTTCTATGTGGCTTATTGAAATTTTGATTTGCATAACATTTTGATCTAATCAGCTTAAAATCTCCAGCCAAGAAAATTTATTCTGAAATCTCAAAGTCAAAATATGTCTCTACTTATTCTAGATGATTGATAATCGCCAGGAAATAATTTTTTATTATCATGTTAGAACCAACTCGCAAACTCTATTGCACTTTGATGTTGAAATGATCGGATGATCACTATGGTAAACTGTAGAATTCCCCCGATGAATTCCTCCTATCCTTTGTACCTGAAAAAGTGTGGAGCTTCTTCCCCATCGTTTTTAACTTCGACATGATAATCAGTTATAATTGTGGAGAATTGTTGTAAAGATAGACTAATTGGATTTATTAAGAATACATACCTGGTACTCTCAAAGTGTGGAGTATTTATAGATATTGCTAGTAACTGCATACTAGTGATTAGTAACCGCCCATTATGGAGTTAATTGCCAATTAAAAATGGGGTTGCCACGTGGATCAATTTCTCTTCTTGACACATGTCAATTGTTTGTTGGATGAGATGATTAGCCATATATCATGGTTTTTGTTGGCTTCCTAAATCGTAACATAATTTGACATTATCATGCTATTACGGAGTGATCGAATCGATTGTTCAGAGATCATGCGATGTGTATTATTTTCATGAATATCAATAGTTCCCTCAAAGGACCATGATCTTTGTGTCTGAGAATTATGATCATTCGACCGTTTCCCAAACATGAACACTTCAAACTTTCTAGAAATGATGGCTCAAAGGCTCTTATCAATAGGTCACTAGGTCCTAGTCTCCATGCATCTCACCTCTTCATTATAGCGGAGAATCACTTTAGTCTTTAAATCTATCATTTTAGCCCTGTTCGACGGCTGGTCAACCAAAAAAAAATGATTTTTTTTTTCGTTATTTTTTAGGTAGATGAATGATTAAAAAATGAAGAGAGAAAATGTGTAGGGTTAGAGATTGATTTGATAAATTGTGTAGTTTAAAAATTTGTTTAAAAACCAAAAACAAAAAATAAAAATAAATAAATAAATAAATAAAACAAAAGTACAATTTTTACCGAACAGAGGCTTAGGATGCGTTCTCTTTGTGTTTCAGTTTCCTGTTTTCATTTTCGAAAATGTTTTCTGTTTTCCATTTTCTGTGACTTTTTTCAAAATTGCTGAAAACACGTTTGGTTTGTTATTTCTGAAAACTGTTTTCGAAAATGAAAAGCTGGAAAACGCGTTCTGTTTAAAATTTTGAAGAAAATTATTTCATATTATTTGTGAATATAAATGAAATAAAGATAACATATTTTGAATTACACAACAAAAATAAATGAAATAACCCCTATCACACAATTTGGTTATACTAAAAAAGTTCAAAACTTAATGTTGCCATTCTAAAGTAATCGTTCCACATTTGAGTAGTAATTTTCTCTTCTAAAGTAATCGTTCCATTTCATACTTTATATAGATACATTCTTCTAGTAATCACTCATAACGTTTAAAATTTAAGTTTCAATAAAATTTGCAAAAATCAATTTAAGTTAAATAATTATGTCCTTACAAAATAAGTGTCTTCAATACAAAAGTAAAAAAAAAATGTTTAATAATTAAGCACATGATACATCATCAGAAAGATGGTTGAATTTGGAGTTCTACGAAAAAAACAGAGTGCAATTCGGAGTTGTACATCAAAAGTTATACATGTTTGAAGACAATGACCTATAAAGCAAATACGAAAAGGACTAAATTGAAAGAAAAGTAAAATTTGTGAACTAATATGCAACAAAATCTGAAGTTGTGGGACCTAAGTTGCAAATAAATTAGGATATTTTCGAAAGAAATTTCAAAATTTGAGGATTAAAATGACAAGTTTTGAAAATCAGGGACCAATAATGTAATTAAAAATGATAAATTTTGACAAATTTCAAATTTTTTTGATCATTTTAATTTATTTTTTTAAGTGAAAAACGCGCGTCGCATTTTCCATTTACAAAGCAAAAATTTCGAAAAACGCGGAAAACGTGATTTTCACGTTTTCCATTTCCTTTACAAATTTTGAAAACGTTTTCGAAATTTTTTTCCGAAAACGGTGCAAGAGAACCCATTTTCTGCGTTTTCGAAAATGGAAAACGGCTGGAAAACGCCAAAGAGAACGCAGCCTTAGTTTCCATCAGACGGGAATTTCAAAAGTTTGAATCTTATTCTTATTCTTATTCTTAATATCTTAATATAAAAGTAGAATAGTCGTCATCAAAATACACATAGTTTCTCGTCAAAAAAAACTTTCTAGATTAGGATTTTTTTTGCTAAAAAATAGTTTATTAAATATTTTAGCAATTATTATTTTACATGTATCATTAATTGCATTGGCATCCATGCTATACTATTAATAACATTAAAATGTTATTTTTTCTATTTTAGTATTATTTTTTTAATAATTATTGTATTATTTTGAAATCGAAAGATATTTAATATGAGTGTCAAATTAAAGATCACACTGAAAAGTTTAATGCAAGCTAACAAATGAGAGCAAATTGTAAATATATTATCCGTAAAATCATAAAAAAAATTAAAGGTAAAGTTTTATTTTATATTTTATATTTTTTCCTCAATATCTAATTCATTTTAAATTATATCATTTGAGTCCTATAATATTATCTATAATTAGTTAACTGAATTCATTTTAGTTATAGATACACATAATTTCCTGCCAAAAAAAAACTTTCTAAATTTGGAATATTTTTGCGAGAAAATAGTATATTAAATATTTTAGCAAATATTATTTTACATATGTCATTAATTGTATTGGTATCCGTGTTATACTATTAATAATATTAAAATGTTATTTTTCTATTTTATTATTATTCTTTTAATAATTATTGTATTATTTGAAAATCGAAAAATATGTAATATGGATGTCAAATTAAATATTACTTTGAGAAGTTTAATGCAAGCTAACAAGTGAAAGCAAATTGTAAATATATTGTCCATAAAATCATATAAAAAATTGAAGATAAAATTTTATTTTTTATTTTTTATTTGTCCTCCATATCTAATTCATTTTAAATTATATCATTTGAGTCCTATAATATTATCTATAATTAGTTAACTAAATTCATTTTAATCATAGATGATTAATTTATGTCCGAATTTTTCTCATCAAATAAAAATAAATAATAACAATGCGAATTTTTAAGGTAAATCCAATTAAGTTAGGTTAATTTTACAAACTTAAGATTTCTTCAATTCATTCATCATTTTCACATCATTTTTATTTTTTACTGATTCTGTTCATTTTTTTACTTTTCATTATAAATTTAAATAACTAAAATATGCAAAAATATATTACAGATTTGAACAATTAGCTCATATAATTTCTATTAAATAATATCGATCAGTAATTTTTATTAAAATAATAATGTAACAATATGAATAAAGAAATTGAGAAGAATCAATTAATGTAACAATATTTATTAAAATTAATGATTATTTTTTTTAGAAAAACACTTGAAATTAATAAATAATGCTTATAAAATCAAATTATACTAAAAAAGCCTATCATACACCTCTTTTTGGGAAGAATGTGATGAAGAACAATATATGAAAAGAAAAGCGTCGATATTAAGGAGAATACGTAAGTTGAGTTTTACACATGTATTATATGAACCTAGTTTTGTAGTTCAAAAGTTTTTTTAAAAAAGAAAAGTTCATTTATTGAACGTTAATTTCATAAATAGAGTTGATATGTTCACCGTACAATCTCTAAAATACTTAATTCATGACCTATTTTCCCATAAAAAGATAAAAACAATTCAACGGTTTAGAATTTTACTAAAATATTAAAAAAATAATTGTATACCATAAAAAATGGAGAAACTTTATTTCTTAATTTTATTAGCATATATAGACAAAAAGACTCACTATTATATATTTTATTTATATTTTCATTAATCTTCTTATTGACATATAATTAAATATGTATTTAATTATGTTCAATTAAATGCATCACATTTAAAAATTAAAAATTATTAATCATACGAAGGATCTTTTGAGTTGAATTTAACGTTCGTGCACCACAAATCTTGTGATTGATTTTTACTTTCGTGTATCGTCAATATTGCTTAATTTGTTACATTTATTTATATATAGGACCACATATATTTAATTTGTTACAATTACTTTATTTTATATAAATTATAATATTTAAGAGTTATTATTTCTATTTAAGTTACTTAAAAATATTTGGATGAAATTTTTTATTTATTCTATACAATATATATATGAGAAATTGCATTATTTAATTTAAATTTGAACAATTGTTTGAAAATATTTTGTCTATAGAAAATTTCGTGTATCAGACGGGTGTGAGCAACTACAAACTGTACAAACAATATTTTATTTAAAGAGGTTTTCCAAAATTGATGAGAATTGTAATTTATTTGTATTTTAAGCATTCGTTGACAGTCTGTATCATTAATCAAAGTAAATTATATGTTCAATTTTTTTTCTATTTTGTAATGATATTTACGGCAAAATCATTTCATATTATTCTTTCGTACAACGCACGGGTGTAATACTAGTGATTTGAAACGCCACTAAACTTGTGTGCCTCTACATTCATTAGTGTTGGCAATGGCGCAGATCGGGGCCGATCGGACCCCGATACGCCCCGAATTTTTTTGGTCGGATCCGGATCTGCCCCGCGATCCGTCAAATTTCGGGTCGGGGCGGATCAGTCCACCGATCCGCCAAATTTTTATAAAATTTTTTTAAAGTTTTTTTAAATATATTTTAAATTAAGCCTTTTTAAAAAAATTTAGAAAAATTATTTTTTTTATTAAATTTTATTTATTTTATTGAAACGAGACGTATAGAGGCCGATTCAACGGATCAAGTTTTTTTGCCATCACTTATTGGAATTCTTTCTTTAAATGAAGAACATGAAAAACGTGTTTTCTTTAAAATGCAAAGATTGCAAGTTATTCCCAGAAATTAAAGTTTGTTACAAAATTTACATATTAGATTTTTATACATGATAAAAAAAATTATATTAAAAAAAATGTCGGATTGCGGATCGGGGTTGATCGGATCAGCCCCGATCCAAATCAGCTCCGTGAATTTTCGGATCGAGGCGGATCACATAAATTTCGGTATGTCGATCCACGGATCGAAATTTTTTCGAATCGAATCAGATTGGATCTACGGGGCGGATCGAATTTTTTTGCCATCTCTAACATTCATTATCAATTTTTCGGACTTCAAGCTTTATTCTCATTCCCTTTATTTTCATAACTTTCATCTCTTTCGTATATTCTAGCGACCGACAGCATCATCAACAAAGGTATTCATATTTTCCCTTTTTGCTTATTATTTTCTACGACTAGGGTTTTATGTTTTTATTTTGAGTGGATATCTGGGGTAGGATTTTTATCTTGTTTTTTTTTTCTTAAGAAGATTATTTTGTGGTTTATTGCTTCCAAAAATGGACTCAATAATCATAATAGATAGTGATGAGGAGGAGGAGGTTAGGGTTTCATTACAATTGAGTAGAATAAATACCAATTTTTCTTCTTCTCCATCTATCAACCAATTCCTTCCTCATGTTTCGAGTCATCCTCCCTCGTCTTCTCCTTCTATTTCATTTGATCATATAATTTTTATTGTTTGCCTATTTTTCTCGAATATCTCAATAAATGGCTCGTGTACAAGTTTTTCGCTAACCTCAAGAATTTATGGTCATCCCTAATTATCAAAGTAGCTAAAACGAGTTACGATTGATAGAAACTCTTGATTCTTTTATCATTGTCTCGATCATACCTCTCGAGCTACACATGACGATGAGTGTCTCAGAGATGGAGAGGGAAATGGCTGTGTATCTGGACTCGAACAAAGGTGGTCTTCATTTCTAAATCCATCCCTTCCTTGTGTCATTCCTTTGGTTCGCAAATCTTAATCCCCGCCCAACACAGGCCCAACTTCTGGAGAATTTTAGTTTATCTTCTTCTAGTTTGTCTGAAGAATAATTTACCCCCCTCTAAACATTTTACATTCTGTTCTCAAAATGAAGCTACATCGTGATTATTATACTCTAGTGGTCCTCAACACCAAAAATGACTTTACAATTCCATCTTGTCTATCCTATCAATCTAGTTGGAAGATCAGATTTTTCTTTGTTAAATGGAACAACCATCCATTCCCATTTTCAACAACTTGGAACCATCCGATTTAAATGCCTTTAATTTTATGAACCCCTCAAGCTCTTCAAATACAAACGAAATTAACCTAGAAAAAGAATTTCCAAAAATTATTTCAGATTTTGAATATTTATTAATAGAACACCAAACCCGAGTTTGTGTTTTAGAAAAAGCTTTAAAAGAAGACTATAAAACTTTAGACGAAGTTATAGACTTAAGAGCATATAGTGAAAATTTTATTCATTTTAAGAACTATATTAATAGAACTAGCAAAAGAAGTTTTGATTTACAATTTAAAATAAAAGAACTTACAGAAATTTTAGAAACAAAAATTTTAAGAACAAACAGTGAATTTTATCCTTTTTATTTAGAGCAGTATAGAATAGAGACAGGATATTATAAACAAGACTGTGAAAGTCTTTTAGACCAATAATTCCGCACACAAGCCGATCTCTGCATCCAACCTTAGAATAAACCCTTCTACGCCAGTGGCTGTGTTTATTTTAAGTATACCCCCCCTCTTTTGGTATCAGAGCCATAGCTAATAAAAAATTCATAGAATACCTAGATCTAGAACTTTCTAGCCAAGGTAAGAACTTTAAAACTATAGAAAATAATATTTTAAATTGTAATTTAGAAACATCACATAAATTACATAAGTTGTTTTCAGAAGATCCAAGCCAGAATCTTTTAATAGACTTAGTTATAAATTTTGCAAAAAATTTAGAACAAGCTAATAAAAAATTTTGCAAAACTTTAGAAGAAGTTTTAGATCATCTTAAAACAAGAAACTCAGACTTTAAAAATATTAAAAAAAATTTAGACTTCATTAAGAATCAAAATTGTGTTATTTTAGAAAAGATTTCTAAACAAGAAACCATTACTTTAACAAGTAATTTTCCAGAAATAACAAAAAATTTAGATTCAAATAAAGAAATTCTGCAAGAAACAAAAAAGATTAGTAGTAAAACAGAAGAACTAAAAGGATACATTCTTAGTTAATGAACACAGACTTTGAATCTGATAGAAACTACAAAGAAGCTTTCAATTACTGTAGAATTTTCCATAAGGATCCAGAAGGAGTAACTAAATTAGATTCTCCAAAAGCTACTGAAGGACTTTTAATTAGACAAAATAATATAATCATTACTCTTTTAGTAAGTTTACACAAAAAATTAGAAGCTTTTGATAAAAGAATAGACCCTGAAATAGAAAGCGATTTAAGATCTATAACAAATAAATTAGGAAATTTAAATATTAAAGAAACAGGTAAGGAAAAAATAACAAGAAGATTATCAAGAGATTTAAAATTTCCAAGATGAATTTAACAACTCCATTCATAGGAAGATCTAGAACAATTAGTGAAGGAACATCCAGACCAAGTACATCAGGAGAAAATAGAACTTTCTTAGATAGAGTTTTAAGAAGAGTAGAACAGCATAACCAAAATATAGAAGAAATTAATGACCCAGAACAAGATTATGCAAGATTCCAGACACATGGATTAAGAGTACTTAATCCTGATATATTATACAATAGAGGAATTTTTGAATCAAGAACTCAGTTTTTTAGACATCATAGGGAAGTAGAAATCCAATGTATTAGTAATCAAGTTGTTAAGCTTAATTTAATCTCAGAAGATTCTAAAAAAGAACTCAGAAAAAAGAAACTTTAGATTTATGCACTTAGGATTAATTGTTATAGGAATAAGAGGATTAACTAGAAGAAGTTTAGGATGTAAAACTTTAATTACTATTTTCGATGAAAGATTTAATAATATAGAAAAAGGACAGATAGCAAGTATGGAAGTAGACATGAATAGTAATACTGGTATTATTTATTGTAATGCAGACTTTTTAATGACAATTAGAGATTTTTCAGAAAAAATAAAGATAGGTATCCAGACTAAAGGATATGAAGATACAAATAGTGGAGAAAATCTCTTAATAAACATAGCATTTTTAGGAAGATGTTCAATTAATTCCCAGACTAAATATAAAGTTTACATAGATAAAGTAGTAGGATTAATGAGTAGTAAAGGAATCAATATGGTTAAACCAAAAGAATTTTCATCAGAACAATTAGCAGGATTAGAATGGGATATGGATAAATTCTTAGAAGAAGAAGCCAAACCCATAGCACCCAGAGAATCATTAACTTATAAAGATTCACACGGAAGAACAAGTTTAAGATTCACTGATTATACTTATGTACCAAGAACTAATGATGAAGAAAACCAAGAAGAACATTATCAAGAAAATGTTCACATAGAACTTATAGAAGAAGATATTGACAGAATAATATTTCCTAAAGAATTAGGAATTCTTTTAAATAAAAAAGAACTTTTAGAATTAGAAGATCAAATGTATATTTCAAAGCAAGTGAAAGAAAATGAATATTTATATTATGATTCAGAACAAAATATTAGAATAGGAATTATATCTGAAGAAAATGATAATAAGACAAATGTTTCAGAATGCAGTTATACAAAAGAACTCATGGAAGATACAACTAGATATAGAACATTTGATGAAACCCCTTTTGATAAGACTATTAAACATGAGATTTTTACTTATGGAGATGGTTTTCCTCCTAGAGGAGCATATAATACATATAATGAACCACCACAGAATAGTAAGTACATAGCAAGAGGAAGTGAGAGACCTTTAGAACAAAAAATAGAATTTCAAACAGCCTCTAAAGCACAAATACTAAACATCACAGCACATGATCCACAGACATGGACAAATGTCATAGATGTTTGGAAGAACACTATAGTAGGACATTATATTAGAAACATACAAGACATGGAACCCTCAGATATGTATAGGTACTTAGAAACATTTTTAGGAGAAAGTACAAAAGCAATGTGGGAAGCCTATAAGATAGAAAGAAAAGAAGAATATGATCAATTAGTACAATTAGGAAGTAATCCTTATAATTTTGTTAACAAAGTACAAATTTTAGTCACAGGAGCTGACCCTAATTCAGGACATATGAGTATACAAAGAAAAGCAATGAGAGACTTAGAACAGTTAAATTTATATAAATGGACTAAAGGTAAGTATGTAAAAAGATTTTTAAATGAATACTATTATCAGACCTCAATTTCGGGAAACACATTTAACCAAGAAATAGGAAATAAGTTATTTCATAAATTACCAGGACCATTAGGATTAGAAATTACAGAATCATGGAATAATTTAGCATCTGTAAAAGAATTTCCAGATAAAAATTGGAGTATTGGACAGAGAATACAACACGTAATAAGATGCTTAGAAGGTAAATGTGTAGAACTACAAATCCAGAAACAATTAAAGAAGACAGATTATAAATTTTGTAAAGATATTTTTACACCTCAGACTTATGGAGCTTCAACATCTAAACCTTATAAGAAAAAATATAAGAAGAATTTTAGAAACCCAATTAAGAAAAGATACTTCTTAAGAAAATCAAATAAGAGAAAACCTTATTTAGACGAAAAAAGACATGTTAGAAAATTCAAACCAGAAAGAACTTATAAAAATAAACTTAATTGTTTTGTTTGTAATAGCAATGAACACTTAGCAAGAACATGCCCCAAGAGAATAAACAATTATGATAAGAAAAGTACTCTTATAGAATGTACTAATGAAGATTTAATTCAATTAGATGAATATATTTCAGATAAAGAATCCATTTACAGTATTATATCAATAGAAGATCAGTCTAATATAGAAGAAGAACAATCTGATTATGAAATCTTAGATGAATTTACTAAATTCAAAATAGATGAAGAATCAGAATCAGAACAAGAAACTGAATTTATGGAAACATCTTTAGAATCATGTAAACATAGATGGCAGAAGAACATAGGAATGGATAACATAGCATGTTTTATTTGTAAATGGTATCCAGCAAGAAAACTTAGAGCTAAATGCTTAGAATGCTATAAAGAAGCATGCATAAGATGCTTAGAAGAAAATTTGATTCTAGAAAAAGAAGAAATAAATATTGAAATAGAAAGAAATAAACTAGAAATTTCTGAAATCAGAATTCTTAGAAAAAGAATTGAAAGTTTAGAAGAAATGCAAAAACTTATGATTAAAAGAATTGAAATATTAGAATCAAATAGAAAAGATAAGCAAATCATGATAGAAGAACCAGATTTAGAATGTTCACAAATTAATTATGTTCAAGTAATTTGCAATCCAGAAAAACTCAAAACAATCAAAGTAAAATGTCAGATTAGAATAGGAAATTATATAATAAAATGCTTAGGATTAATAGACTCAGGAAGTAGTAATTGTATAATCAATAAAAAATTAATTCCAGATCAATATGTTATAGAATCCAAAAATCCAATCAATGCACAACAAATGGATGGAGGATTATATACATATACAGAATTATTAAGATCAAATAGTAAAATAAGTTTTGAAACAAATTGTGGACTTAGTACAGAATATACATTACCAAGAGACTCTACATGGGTTAGATCCCTCAATTTAAAAGAAACAGATTTTATTATAGGTCTTAGTTTTTTATTAAAAGACAATGGTAGTGTTACAATTACAAAAGATTTTATACATTTCCAGAAACACACATTATTTACACCAGCCCAGACAATACATTATCCATCAGAGTACGCTGAGAAGCGTGGTGGAAGCCCTAAAAAAGAAAAAATTTGCCCCTGTAACAAAGAAAAAGAATGTCAGTTGTTAGAAGAAAAAGAAGATTTAGAGATAGAAGAAGTTGAAGAATTAGAAATAGATTTTGAATCTTTAGAATTTCTTGATAATGAAAAAATTTATGATATGTTAGTCACAAAACAAGATATAGAAAATTTGATAAATAGATTAGAAAAGATGGAGATTTTAGGAGAAAATGTTTTAAAATGCTGGGAAAAAGACAAAAATTTTTGTGAAATAAAGATTAAAAATCCAGAATATATCATTAGAACTAAAAACATTGATGCAACTAATTTAGATTTAGAAGATTTTAAAATGCATATTGAAGAACTAATGAAATTAGGAGTCATTAGAAGATCAGATAGCCCGCATAGATCAGCAGCTTTTATTGTTAGAAAACACTCAGAAATAGTTAGAGGCAAAAGCAGAATGGTTATTAATTATAAAAGACTTAATGATAATACAACAGATGATGCATATAAGATCCCAGACAAAACAGTTTTAATCAACAAAATCCAAGAATGTAAGATTTTTAGCAAGTTTGATTTAAAATCAGGATTTTGGCAAGTTAAAATGCACCCAGATAGTATTAGGTGGACAGCATTCACATGTCCAGAAGGACATTATGAATGGTTAGTCATGCCATTTGGATTAAAGAACGCACCTAGCATTTTTCAAAGAAAAATGGAAGATATTTTTAACAAGCATAGTAAGTTTATTATTGCATACATAGATGATATTTTAGTCTTTAGCGGAGAGAACACAGAGGACATTTACAAATTGTTTTTTCAGAATTCATTAAACATGGCTTAATCATCAGTAAGAAGAAAATGATTTTATTCAAAGAATACATAGATTTTTTAGGAGTAAATATAGGTCAAGGAGAAATTAAGTTACAACCTCATATTGCTCAGAAAGCTTTAGAATTCCCAGATAAATTAGAAGACCTAAAACAAATCCAAAAATTTTTAGGATTAGTAAATTATGCAAGACCATTCATCAAACATTTAGGAAAAATTGCAGGACCTTTATATTCCAAGACCTCTCCAACAGGACAAAGACATTTTAATCAAGAAGACATTAAACTTGTACAAGAAATCAAAGACAGAATAAAAAATTTACCAAAGTTAGCAATGCCCTTAGATACAGACTTTCTAATCATAGAAACAGATGGAAGCATATTAGGATGGGGAGCCATTCTATTATGTAAACCAAATAGGTATGCAGACAAAAGTACAGAAAGAATTTGTAGATATAATAGTGGTAATTACAAAGAAAAAGGGAACATGAGTAGCATAGATGCAGAACTCTTAGCCGTTAATTACGCCTTAGATAGTTTTGAATTATTTATTATTTCTAAGAAAGAAATCATTATAAGAACAGACTGTGTTGCTATAGTTTCTTTCTATATAAATTAAAATTAGATTCCAAGAAAACTAGCAGGAGAAGATGGTTAAATTTCGTTGATAGAATTACTAATACGGGAATAAATATAGAGTTTGAACACATTAAAGGAGTAGACAATAAAGCAGTAGACATTCTTAGTAGAATGGTAGAAAATAAAGAAATTCTTGAGATTAACTCATCATGATTTTATTTTCTACAGATGTCTAGACCTCCTCCAAGACCAGGAATTCCTCCGGGAAATTCCTTTGCATCATTTCAGACTCCATCTACTCAGAACAGAACAAATTACTCAGAACGCATTAGATTTGGTAATCAAGAACTTACATGTTTTCCTAGTAGTAATATTTCTTTTAAGGCATTAGCACACGTTTCACTTTCAAAAGAAGAAAAATGCATTTTAGACAATTTGTGGATTTCTTATAATAAGAATCCAAAAGATCAGAAATACTTTCTTGCATGTTTAAATGCATTCTCAGAACATTTTAATCAGAACAGAACTAGATTCAAATTTTATGTTGTCATTAAAGGTCATAAATTAGGAGTCTTTCATACATGGTTAGAAGTCCTAGAAAGCATTAGTAATTTCAGAGACCCTCTTTACAAAGGTTTTACAAATTTGAAAGAAGCTTTAGATTCAGCAAGACAACTCATAGGTATTAATTTTTTCATTTCCCCTTCTCTCAAAAACTACCAAGACCCTCCTTTAGATTTTTCCCCAAGCAGAGAAGAGAACATTTTTTGCAATCATTGTGAATGCATGAAGAACAACTTCAGAGTGATCAATGAAGCCAACCAGAACCTTGTTTCAGAAAGATCTCACTTACAAAAGAAGATCACAGAATTAGAAAGAGAAGTGATTAGTTTAAAAATAGGAAAAGGTACTACTGAGCCCAAGAAGTCAGTAGCTAGTCCAGCTCAAACGGTAGCTGGTAAAGACTTTTCAAACCCGTTGATGGCTGTGGACTTGCCAAAAGTCCAACAGACTCAGGGAACTGTTGATTTCCCTAATTCACAAGACCATTTTAATTTTGAAAAAACTCAGCAATTTCCATTTCAGACAAAAGAAAATTGGGACACATTGGGCCAGCCCAGTGGAAAGTTTGATTTTCTTGTCAAATACTCCCATGCATCCCAAGAACAAATTTCCAGCCCAGCCCAAAATCTTAGCCCATTACAAAAAACCCAAGAAGAATCAAGTAGTCAGAATACCAAAGGTAAAGAAATAGTCCAAGAGGCCCAAGACCCAGAAGATGACATTGTTTCTTTAGATCAGTTACTTTCACAGATACAAAAACTTCAGAAGACTCCCTCTAACAAAGAAGAGGCTTCATCAAAAAGAAAGAAAAAATTTTTAATAAGAAAGAAAAAAGAAAAAGATCTCCAAGAAAAAATGAGTGAGACTATAGAAAAATTTTCGAAAAAATTTATTCTCAGAACAAAACAGAAAAAGAAAAAGAAATCTCAGAATACCCACAGATCGTTCCAGAACCAGAAGATAATGAATCAAGTCCAGAAAATAGTCACGAAGGCCATGAAGGAGAAGCTTTCAATAATTCAGACACTGGAATGTCATTTTCATCCACAGCAGAACATAATTTAAATACATAAAAGAAGATGCTGCCGACGCAACAAGACAAGAGACTTTTAGAAAAGAAGATGCTGCCGACGCAACAAGACAAGAGACTTTTAGAAAAGAAGATGCTGACGCAACAAGACAAATTACTTTTCAAAAGAAAGATGCTCTTAGGATAAGATGTCCAAAACTTTTTTGACCAGAGTTGCTCGGAGAAACGCGTGTCAAAAAAGTAGAAGGCAACTTTAGAAAAGTAAAGACAGCTGTAGGATAGAATTATTTTTCGCTCCCAAGAATTTCTCTATATAAGGAGTTGGGTTTTAAAGACATAAGCAAGAGTTTTCAGCCTGTGATCTCCTTGCTCTCTACCCTAAACCTTCCTTATCAGAAAAATTCATCAATCCAAATAGGAACCCCTGTATAAAAACTGTGAATACCTCCAAGGTACTTGTTTTCTTTTAAGTTTTATTTCATTCCTTAAGGGATTTTCCGAAAGGGAAACCCTTAGTTGTATTTTCTTTATAATGTTTTAATAGATCTCCAAAAAATGTTTTCATTTTCGTATTTATGTTTTTTAGCAGTTTATATGATGTAAATTTTGTTGAAAGATTTTAATCATTTCATTCTATGCATATCATAAAAGCATAACTTGATCTTTAGAAGCCGTACTGTTTTTAAGTTAACCCTGAGTGACCCAGAGAGAAAGGATTGTTGGCCGGAGTGAGCCTGTTGTGATCCTTGTATACTGGGGAAAGGGATAAGTTAACTTAGGAATCTTGTAAGGGAGTGCCAGTGGTAACCTTATAGGAAGAGGTCAGGTTAAAGTTGATATGTCTTAGAAAAAAAAAAAAAAAGTTGATATGTGTTTCTAGACGAGATGATTTTTAATTTCAACAAGGTCAAGGCATTGCTGAAAGCTAATTCCAAAAAGGGCAAGGGCACAAAAAAGAGGCCGGTGACAAAAATCCTCTAACTGATCGATCCTTTCAACCATCTGCCTCCAATCATCCACCGACCCAGCTCGTACTTCAATCAGTCCTCTTGCTAGTGGGAAAGAGGCTTCTGCTCGATCCTCTTATGTTGTGTTATTTCCTTACCGGAAGTGTACGGATCGCACAATTAATATAATGGATTATGGGTCCATGTATCTTACCCACGAGAATTCAAACATTTTATTATTTTAGATTACAACCTTAATCGGAACTAGAAAGATCAGTTTGTGATTGAAATCGGAATTAAACTAACTACTAAAAATAAACAATTCTGAATTAATAAAATCTATCAGAAATATATGCCAGAATCAAGAATCCATTTTATTTTCCATTATTCATGCTTTGATGTGAATGCTTAACAATAATTCATAGGATTTTGAAAATCAATGTTCCTAATTTGTTTAAAACCTTCTTTCGAACAAGAATTTTATATGTTGACTACATTTCTATGACAATTACGAACAAATCAAAAAGCATTAAAGACTTATGAAAACTTAAAGATAACATAAAGCATAGTGGTATATTTTTATCCCTCTATCAGACTTTATATAAATTAAATCATATCTAACGTTATCCTAATCTTTCGGACTTAAGAAAATGTCACAAAACTCATATAATTATTGTACACATAATTATAGGTTCAAGAAAGATCAAACTAATTGTTCAAACCCATAAATTATATTAAATTAAACAATAATCAAAATATGAGATCTAGAAATTAAAGCTTCGTCACAATTCTAACATACATAAAACTAGCATAGAAACATGATTAAAGATAATTAACAACAAGATATATTGGATTTCATCACCTGGATAATTTTCTTGTTGTAGAAATCTTCAATCTTTATTCAATCGCCAATTGATTCCCTCAAGAGATTGGTAGAGTGTTAGTATGGAATTATGAGGTAGAGGAACCCTAATCTTGTGTATGCTATTTGGGATATACGTAAGGAAAGAAATCTAGTTGAATTGGGAAAGAGATATCAAAAATTAGATTTTAAGGTGGAATATTCGGCCCAGTCTAACTACCATGGGATCGTGTGGCATATAATGGAACGATCACGTGCACAACGTCTTTTGCATTCTGCTTTAATATCCGACATGAGTACGATCGCTCTATATAAAACTAAGTGATCACGTGCTTGAAGCGTTATTTCATCTTCTATTCCTTGTAAATTGGTTCGTCTCCTTATTTGCATGCGATTTCTTTGTCTTCTGATATAGTCAATTTAGCCTCATAATTCAGAATGTCTTTAATTAATTTCTTCAATTCAACATCGAACTTTTCCCTTATTCCAACTTGGCTCCACTTTGATCTTCAATTGGCTTCACCAACTCCCAATGTACGCTTTAGCTCCAATTGCCATTCAATTGATCTTTATTCGCTTCAAATCTTTCATTTTCTCGACTTTGGGATAATTTCTAAAATAATAAAAAATAAAAACAAAATCAATAGCATTTATTCTAAAACAAAAATATGATATCCTAGTTTAAGTATCTAAATATGTGTATAAAATATACTAATCAAACACCCCAAACTAGAATAATAATTCGTCCTAAGACAAAATAGAACTAAAATATAAATCTGTAAAACAAATTCAACAACAAATTTTTTTTTGTCAGCTATCAATTCGCTTTCCATATGCCTCAGGTTCAAATGCATATTACAAGAATTTCAGGTCCTCAAACGTGTATGCATCCCTATACTAATCTTTCCATCCTCAAACTACTCTTGAGCAAGTTTGGTTTATATGCAAAGGTCAGGATTCCTACAGATTTAAGGTTTGCTATTATAAAGTCAATCCTAGGTCAAATTGCGTACAAAAGCCTCACATATTAAGCATGTTCCTGCACAAGTAATAATTCAACATTGGCTATGTGCTCAGTTTCATAAAGTCTAATATGGATAAGAAGTTAATGAAAAACCAAGTTTAAATGTTGTCCATTATTCTAGCTAAATAAAAAATTTAATCCTAACAATATTTTAGGTAGCAAACAAATAAACAAAATTACTGAAATTTTTGGTTTTTCTTTATATATATATATTTTTTAGATATCGAATGAGTGTAAGTAAAATAGCAAATAAATGAGATACCCACCCCCAAACTAGAAAAATACATTGTCCTTAATGTATGAAAAATATAGATCAAATAAAAACAATACAAAGAAGAGGGTCATGTACTTTCCAGGTTTGAAGGTGCGATGTCATCATTTGAGCTTCTCTCATTGACGTCTTTTGGATGATCATCGCTTTCCTTGCTTTCCTTTGTTCGGGTTGTGGTGTTTTTAAGTGGAAAATTTCCTAAACATGATAAATATAAGTACCATACACACCCTGTAGATATTGCAGTAAAACAACAAAAATACCCCAAACTAGGATATAACAAAATAATTGAATTTAGCACATGTGCAACTAGTGATTTTCAGCCTCAGATATCACTTTGAAAAGTCAAATTTTTTCGAGATATCTCTGGGAATATGAAAGTATATGACATGATGTGAAACATATTTAAAATTTAGGTCAGACGAAGATCATTTGGGTCGGGAAAAAGTGAAACGATGTAGGTGAGATAAGTTGTTGCCTACAATGGTGCGATGATGCATGCAGTGGTGTCTTGATATGAAAAGTGGAAAATTTCTTGCAAAATCCATAAAGTTGAGAATTCTTGTCTTTATGTTTTTTGTTGGATGCGATAAGAGTTATAATTCTTACCCAATGTGATGTTGAAAATTTTGATTTTAGGTGAGAGATCAAGTTTGGGAATTTTAAGGGGTGAAAAAAGCGTGTGATGATATGAAAAGTGGAAAATAAAGGCCCTATTTTTTAAATTAAAAAAATGCTCAGATTAATACCGCGTGATTGAATCATTTAGCTTATGGATTTTTAATTGACATCTGCGCGATCGCACGATTGTTTGGGGCGTGATATCTTGGTTCACTATAAAATCCTAAAAAAAAAAAGAAAATGAAAATTGTTTCATGCAAAATCTGATATCAACCTCTTTTTACATCATGATGCATGCCACTTATCTACTAACAGTGTTTTCATACTCTAGGCTTAAGAATATGCAAGCGATCATGATGATGCTTAATGAGCTATAAATGCAAGAAAAATGTCAAAGATGCTAAGTAAACATGCATGCAATCCTAGAACTATGTAAAGCAAAAAATCAAAGTGGTAAATAAAGCATAATAAATAAATAAAAGTTCGAGAATTGGGTTGCTTCCTAATAAGCGCTCCAGTTAAATTCTTAAGCTCTACTTTTCTAGCGGATTTCAAGGTGGCACGAAACATGTTGATGAGGCTTTGTCATTTGCTTCGACCACGTGCTAAAAATTCTCCATTTGGCAATGTTGTTGCTGAACCTCTGTTTCGGAGTGGCTTTTCAGAGTTGGGTCTTGATTTTCCTTTTGAATCATGCTGAGATATAACATGCTCATCTTCCACCCTTAAATTCACCTCTTCTTTTTCCACGTGAATCAAGGCTCTTCCAGTTGCAAGAAAAGGTCTACCGAAGATTAGAGGCATCTTGTCATCTTCTTCCATGTCCAAAATCATAAAGTAAGTTGGGAATATAAATTTGTCCACTTTTACCAGAACATCATCAATGACTCCATATTATTATTGAATTGAGTGATCAGCCAGTCGCAGTATGATTGTATTCGTCTTAGGTTCTCCCAATCCAAGCATTTTGCAGGCAAATAAGGGCATTAAATTAATACTTGCACCAAGGTCACATAAAACTCTATTAAATTGTAAAGAAAATTTTATCCTACCTGCTACAGGTATTCCCGTCTGGAACACAGGTGGACCCCACCTGTGTGTGTGACGGGAATACCCATCACGGGTAGGAGAAGGAGGCTGTAAATTGTAAATCACCAATAATGCAAGGTATTAAGAAGCTCTTTGGATCCTTAAGTTTTGGTGGCAACTTATTTTTTAATATTGTGTTGCACTCCTCATCAAGGATACTTTCTGGAACTCCTATAGCTTTCTCCTTTTAGATATCGTCTCCTTCAAGAATTTAGAGTAGCTTGGAATTTGTCTTTTTGCATAGATGAACGTCATATTGATGTGCACGTTTCTTAGCATTTCTTAGAATTTGTTGACTACTGATCTTCATTATTTTTCTTCAACCTTTGTGGGAAAGGAATAAGGGTTTCATAAGGCTTAATTTTTTGATTTCATTTTATCCTTTTCTCTTATTATTTAAGATGTTCCTTCAGTCACCTCAACCTATTCTTTTTCGTTTCAACCTCTTTTTCTTGATTTGTAGTAGGTCCTTTAACATGAATTTCAAACAATTGAATACCACTTCGTGTTGTAATTGCATTAACCTGCTCCCTAGGATTAGTTTATGTATTACTGGGAAGTGTGCCTGGTGCTTTGTTTGCCAACACTTGTGCTATATGTCCAACCCGAGCTTCCAGCTTTCTGATTGAGGATTGCTTATTTCGCAAGGTAGTCTCTATTTTCCTCACGAACTAATCAGTTTTACCCATACACTGCTTAGTCTTTTCCATGAATTTTCCAAACATCTCCCCAAGTGTAGGCTTCTTTTCTTCATGTTGGAATTAAGTTATTTGTGGTCTAGTGTTATGCTGATTATCTCTCCAAGAAAAGTTTGGGTGATTTCACCAACCCAGATTATAAGTATTTGAATATGGATTGTGTTGACGTTGTCCCCCTTGTATAAAATCAACCTTCTAAGTTGGACCTTACAAAATGGGACAATCAGAAGTTATATGATTTGCTCACATTCCTCACAACATAATCTTGAAATCTTCAATGAGCGTCCAGACCGTGATAGTCTATTTTAGCAAGTAACATAGTGTAAGTATCTGCTTCATAGACTCCTGCTGGTTTCATTTGAATTGAACCGTCAGAATGCCCACGTGGCGTTAGTATTTGTTATTCTCTCGAATAATTCTAGTGTCCTATCAGTAGTTTTAGTGGTCGACGAACCATTTAATGAAGAGTCCATGAAACCCTTGAATTGAGGAAGGAGACATGTATAGAAAAATTGTATCTGATTACCTCGTGAGATACCATGGTTAGGACATTTTCTGAAAATGTTTTTAAACATTTTCCAAGTTTCATCAAAAGTTCTCAAGTCTTGCTGTTGAAATATAGTTATATCATGTCTGAATTTAGCAATTTTAACTGGTAGAAAGAATTTGGTTCAAGATTTTTGGACCAAATCATTCCAAGTAGTGATGCTTGCATAAGGACACAAATCCAACCTACCCAATGCTCTATTTCGTAGAGTATGTGAAAATAATGGTATTCTGATAACATCTTCTGAAACACCCTGATATTTGAAGTGTTGGCGTATCTCCATGAATCTAGAGATGTGCATTTGTGGATTTCCATCAGTGTTGAATTTATTGTTTTTTCCACACATTATGGGGTCTACTATGCAATGAATTCGACCAAGGCTTAATCTTTTATATTCTTCCAATTCAATTGACCATTTTACTAATCTACCATAAGTCACTAGAAGATGCAAGATTTTTTTTAAAGGATGATTGGTCATAACCTTGATCGAATGCAATTGTAAATTTGGTCGTAGCTTTTTGTCCTGCCATCACCAAAGCTAGTGCTAGTTGCTCGACCAGTGAGTATCGCTGCTCTGGTGGTTTCATCATCTAACTCACATAATAAACTGATTTTTAGGTTCACTACTCATCTTTCACTAGAGTTATATTGACTGTATGTGCCGAAATAGCCATGTACAAATGAAGTTGGTCTCTAAGTTTTCATCACATTCTTGTGTCCACTCAAGATTGAGTGTCGTTATTCGACCAGCGAGTCATTGTACATCCTTTATATTCCTAGGATTTTCCATTTCTAATATTTCTTTGATCTTGTCAGGTTGGCCTTGATCCATTTTTACGACACCAAGAATCCCAAGAATTTGCCTCCACTCGTCCCTAACGCGCATTTCTCTGAATTAAATTGTAGTTTTCGATCGATGGCCATATCAATGATTTACCTCAAATCATTGAGGTGATTTTCTTTATTGGCAATGTGCACCACCATGTCATCAATAGAGGACTTAATCGACCTACTAGCCTCTTGCCTGAAAATTTTATTGGACATACGTTGGTAAGCATCCCCTGCATTTTTAGACCAAACGACATTGAGGTATAACAGAATTTCCGTTTCTTTTGTTTGATAGGTTTTGACTCAAGAAGTCATTCAAGTAGTATTGTAAAACATCTCTCGGTATCCTTTCGAGCTCATCAACTTCCAAGCAAAGACTATTTTCTTTTCTTGGACTAGTGCAACTAGGGATGGCAAAACAACTCGTCGGCTCGAGCTGCTCGGGCTTGGATCAAGAAAAGCTTGGGATTAGCTCAACTCACGGCTCGATATTTTGAGCTAAAGCTCGAGCCAAGCTTTTTTTTTTGAGAGATGGGCTTTGGCTCAGCTCGAGCTAAAAAAAACCCACTCAAAAGGCTCGATAAGAGTTTGAGCCATGATTTTAGTCCATTGCTTCAAAATGGGGTGTCATAGAAAGGTCTGATACTTCAATCATCATAATTGACTACCTTTTCTCTAGATTTTCCAAGTAAACATCTTTGTGAATCAAGTTGATTTCCACTGACTTCTCTAACACCCTTGGTAGTTGGGAATTTATCTTCTGATGATAGGTCAATGGTACCTCCTATGGCATGTATCAAAGATCGACCAAAAATGGCACTGTATGACATTTTTATGTAGATCACTAAGAACTTAATATGTAGTGCTATGGTAGTAGGATACGACCCCAAGCACACTATCTGGAGAATCGACCCTTTTGCTTGTACCACTGAATTCCCAAGTCTGTGTAACGGTGCAGTCAGGGGTCTCATGTCATCCCTCTATAGCTTCAAAGCATTGAAAACATCAAATGTCACTACATTTGCGGTGCTTCCATCATCTATGAGGACTATCTTTAAATTATAGTTTGCAATATCTCCTACAACGACCAGGGCATCATCATGGGGATGTGTTATAGTTTTTTTATCAGCTTCTTTGAACACGATGTCCTTCAAGTAGGATGATCGTTAATATATTTCATTAACATCAGTGGATTGAGCGTATCCTTTATGCAATATTTTCAAGTAACCTCCTATGACTGGTTTGCCTGCAATCACTAGGGCCAAGTCTAGGGTTTTACCCCCAAGGATTATATACACTTTTACTAGTTCCTAGTGAAGTTGACATATCTATGGAGTTTTTGTTAGAGGTAGAGATTCTATATTCGTAGTTGTGGATAAGTTTATTAAGATAGCACATTTCATTCCATGCTATAAAACTGATGGTGCTATCAACATAGTTGATTTATTCTTTAGGGAGATATTACGACTCCATGGTGCGTACCAAGGAGAATCAAGTCTGATAGGGATATTAAGTTTCTTAGTTATTCTTGAAAAGTCTCGTGGGATAAATGGGGTACTAAATTACTATTTTCTATGACATGTCACCCTCGAACTGATAGAAAAAAGGACATTAACACAACTTCTACGTACTATAATCAATAAATGCGTGAAAAGTTGGGAGGAGTATTTACCATTTGTAGAATTTACATATTGTAGGGATATGCATTCGACTACAACTTATTCTCCATTTGAAATTGTTTATGTTTTTAATTATTAAGAAGATCACTTAATTTCTTTACTATGTTGAAAGAGGCAGTTTAGATGGGAAGAAGAAGACTAAACTAGTGTAGTCACTTCATCAGAAGGTACGAATTCAATTTGAAAAGAGAAATGAACAATATTCTTCCCAAGCAAACAAACAAAGAAGACGTGTGACATTTGAATTAGGTGATTGGGTTTAAGTTCACATGCGAAATGAGCATTTTTTTCAAAAAAAAAAAAAAAACGGAGGTCTAAATCAGAGCCTAAAGGAGATTTACCATTCAAAGTCCTTGAGAAGATCAATGACAATACATAAAATCTAGACCTTGAGGTGAGCAAAATGTGTATGTTATTTTTAATGTTGCTAGTCTTTCTCTATTTGATGCAGGTTATGATTCAAGGTCGAATCCTTTTCTAGGAGAAGAGAATGATGAGAATCAAGGTGGACCAACAAAAAAAGATCTAATGCATGTTCCAGGAGGTTTGATAAAAAGACCAGGAGTAAATAAGATAAAGAAATCAATGCAAGGATTTATGCAAACGTCATTGGATGAAAGCTCAAGTGCAATGTTGAAGACTCTATTATCCAAGTACGGGGTGATGGAAGAGTTTTGAAGACTAAAACAAATAATTCAAGCCAAGTGTCACGTCCAAAATCAAGTTGGAGAAGGGATTTCAAAATCAAGGTTGGTTCAATCCACGAGGCGATCGTCCAGTTGGAGATTTCATAACCCGAGAGTTTTTTAAGAAGTCCAAGTGATTGCCCACTGTAAGACCAAATGATCACTTGGAGGAAATTTTGGGAGTCGATTTAAAATTTAAATTGTTTCCTTTCCAGATCAAACTCTTTTATTTCCATGTTTAGCCATTTGTTTGTGGCTCCTAAGGCTTAGAATGTCCCTTCTTTATATGAAAGGGATATTTTCATTTCATTAACATAGATTATTCAACATTTTTGTGGAGATAATTCAATAAAAGTGAGGCTTTCACTTTTCCATGTTCTTAATTGAACTCATAAGAACTTATCAAATATTTCAAAATCTTTGTGGTGTTGATCCAAAGAATGTATCAAAAGCACAGAAAACATTTGTGGTGTCAGCAAGTTCTTGGTTCTTGTTTTTGTGTATCAACGATTCTAAGGTTTAATATACCTTAGGTTCTTGATTCGTAAAGCTTAGGACAGAATCCTATTTTCTACGCCTGAATCTAGATTTTCAGGGAGATTAATCAGTCTTGTTATGGGTTCAAGGTTAATTTCTTCTAGGGTTCACACACTCCTATCGAGCTCGATTGCTAGGATGATCATTCAGGTTCAGTTTAGATAATGGAGAGTTTTTCTTTCGAGAAAACCTCCTTCCAAATACTACTTCAGCCGCTGACCGTTGACCTTGAAGTTACCTTTTTTGTTATTTTAATTCAATTGAGCTATAAAAATAATTAAAATTTTTTATTTAATGTATCGGGTCAACCCCGAATGGACCCCAAGTCAGCCAACTGACCCTCGACCCTTTCCTTTTTCCAGGTCGATGCATAGATCGGGTTTTAAAACATTGATTTCAATTGGTTGTTCAACCTGTGTCGACTGCAATGTTATGTACTATTCTTCCATGATGTTCTCTTGTTGTTTGTTAATTCTCTATTGAAAGGGTATTTGATTTTGTAAATCAATTGGTGCGAGATAACCGCATTTCGATCTTAGCATGCAAGAAAACCTGAGAAGAGAAGAACATGAACGAGAATTTAAACCAAAACTAGAATTAATTAATAAAAATAAAGTAAATAAATAATCCTCGATAACACATCAAAAACTTGTTTGATTGATCCCGCACGTATACAGATTGTAAAAGTAATAAAGTGGATTCGAAGTTTAAGTATCATCCAAAAGAGATTACTATATACTATCAGTTTTAAACTAACCTAGATTTTTTATTTAAAATTATATAAAGTAATAACAATAAACTACTTAAATATAGTTTGAGAAGATTATGAGATTAGATAGTTTGGATTTTTTATTTGATTCAGGCTACTTAATGTTCATTACCGCAAGTGTACAAATCGCTCAAGTAATATAATGGACATGAGTCCGAATGTCGTTCCCACAGAGATTGTGCAAATTGTATTTTAGATTACAATTCCTAAATCGGAACTATGAAAACTTTGAATTTGGAAATTTTGTTTTGAAAATTAAACAAAAGATTAAACTAAAAAGTGAGAAAATTTTGTTTTAAGAAAACGATGAATTAAAGATGTTAGAATTGTGAATCCACTTTGTTCCATCATCCATATTTTAACTAAATCATTTAAATGCAATCCACGAGTTTTGAAATTTCATATTCCTAATTTTGCTAAGACTCCATTTCGGACAAGAATTAACACATTTTCCTACACGTAATCCGACTATATATCTATGACGAATACAAATGTGTATGAAAGTATTAAATGATTTGGGAATATTTTTTGCGGATAACTCAAAGAATATAGGTATATTTCTATCTCCTATCGGACTTTGTGACAATTAATCAAGGTTGAATAATTTCCTACTCTTTCAAACATAGCAAATTATAAAAAACATCAATTATGCGTCCACAATTATAGATGAAAATAAAAACATAATTAATTGCATCAAACTCATGAAAAACGTAAATTAAATAACAAGTCAAAACATAGAATCCGGAATTAAAGTATCGTCACAATTCCAACTATAAAATTTGGCATAGATGCATGATTAAAGATAATTTACAAGAAGAATAGATAGAATCACCTTATTCATCTCCTTGATCCTTGTTCTTCAATCTTGGATTTAGCCTTCAATAGATCCCCTAGCAATTGGACAGAGCTTTGACATGAAACAAGACAATTGAGAACCTCCTATTTCATGCCTCAAGGCATGTATTTATAGGTTAGGTCGAAACTTAAGCTACTTAGGGAGAAAAAACGCTGAATTTCACGAAAAATCCCAACAATAGGCCCAAAATATAACCATGCGATCGCGCAGGCTTTCATAGAACCATTCTGACCATTTTTGTCAAACCCATGCGATCACACCGTTATAATCCATGTGATCTCATGGTTATCCGGCTAGAGTGCAATTTTCATCTTTTGATGTGCTTTAAGTTGGTCCTCGTGATTTTATTGCACATCAAGTCCTTCGACTTTCGATTGTTGTAATTTGGCCCCTAAACTTCTGATTTCTTCCAAATTTGATTTCTTCTTTGAGTATTCTTCCAATTGAGCCATTGATCTACTTTGTCCATTCATTATTTGTACACTTTGACACTTTTATCATCCAATTGCTTGATTTTGACTTCAATTCCATTGTTTTCTCGATTTTGGTGTTATTCCTGAAATATAAACAAATACTAACAAAACAAATAAAAAATATTCTTAACCAAACAAGTAAAATCCTACTTTTAGGATATAAATAAATGTATAAAATACATTTATCAACACCCTCAAACTAGAACTATTGTTCGTACTCGAACAAAATAAAACTAAACTATAAAAATAAAAATGCAAATAACAAAATATTTTTGTTTTTTTTTCAACTTATTTACCATGCGCTTCAACAACCCAAATTAACAATTCACTTTAGAAAAGAAATATGAACAACACAAAATATTTTCATTCGTCCATTGCTCAAATTTATTGTGTGTGTGTGAATAGCCAAAAATCAAATTCAAACTCATGTAAAAACATACTTGACACTATGTGATTAGTTCATGCAGAAATAAGCCCGAATCCCATATGGTCAACAATGGTTATCTTTTGATTTTCATTACACTCTCCTAGATGATCACAACCTTACTGCTTTTCTCTCATATCCCGAGGTCTTTTTATTGGTGTTGTTTCTAAATATTTATATATTGCATTTGCATTTAGGATTTTATAAGCATGTACAACAGACCAAGAGTAATCCATCCTCAATCTCACACTCCGGCGTTAAAAATTTCAATCAACAAGGCTTATACCACTTTCATTCATTTTTTTTTTTTTTTTACTTTTATTTGGACGACTTTTTCTTTTCATGTTCATGTCTTTTACCATCTTTGTACAGAAATTTTCATACTTGCTTTCTATATGACCCCTGTAGCGAGCTTTAGTTCGGTGACTCCCAAGCCAGACAACTTTAGGGCACCTGGTTCAAAGAACCCCTCAGACTTAATTACTCGAATCATAAAGGCTTAAACAGAAAAGTTAAAGATGTTTTAGCATCTTATGTGTAAGTCCACTCTTCGTATTTGCTTTCTAATTTACCCTGTAGCGAGCTTTAGGTCGATGACTCCCAAGCCAGACGACTTTAGGGCACTAGGTTCAAAGAACCCCTTAGACTTAATTACCCAAGTCAAAAAGAAATTTGAAGAGTAGAATAAGACCTTCTACATTTTTCTATTTTTATGCTGGTTATGGTTTATACTTGTTGATCAAAACCTCCTAAACTAAAGATGGAAAACAAAGAACTTCAGACTCTCAATCCATCAATGCCTACTCATACTAACATTTCCACCCCCAAACTTTGGTTCTACATTTTAGGTCGGGATCTAAATTCTTAAAGTTTAGGATTTTTTTAGTCAATTATATGTTCAAATTATACAAGTTTACCCCACAAGTATCAAGCTTCTCCTACACAAGTTATCATTCGACAATGGCTATGTGCTCAAGTTTTTAACAAAGTCTTACATGGATGAATGCTAAGAGAAATTATATTCATATGTCGTTCAAATTCCTATCTAAATCACAAGAGTCAATTCAAATGATGTCATGAGCAATAAATAAATCGACAAAAATTTTCAAATTTTTCAAATTTTTAAGATTTTTCTACCCTAAAATCGACTGAATGTGTATATGAAAGCATATGAATGAGATTCCCCCATCCCCAAATTAGAAATCTAAAAATTAAGCACAAAATAACAAGAGAGGTCAAGTACTTCCCGGGTTTGGAGAAGCGGTGTTCTCATTTTGAAACTTTAATCTTCATGTAGTTTGGATGATTTGACCCTATTTCTAGCTTTCCCATGTTTGGTGCAAGGTGTTTTCAAGTTATGTTTCATGCAAAAGAGAGATCAGCAACATTAGAATGTATAAATATTGCATGAGAACTGAAACAAATCAACACAACACACTCAAAATAGGATTTAGAAAAAAAAATGAAATTTTTGAAAAGTGGTCGACCACTTATTTTCAGCCCTTGACATCACCTCGAAAAAGTGAAAATCTCCAGAGATATGTCACGGGAATATGAAAGAACATAACTTGATCTATAACATATTAAAATTTCATCACATTTAGAGCTCATTTGGGTCATGAAAATGAAAGGTGAAGTAGGTGACATGAAGCTGAAAAGTGGTGCAGTAGTGCTGTGATGCATTGAAGTGCAAAGATGTTCATGTTGAGTTTCATGCTTTAAATTGGTGTAAACAATGATTGAATGATGTACAAATGATGTATAATGTGTGGTGAAGGTGATCATCCAAAAAGAAATTGCAAAAACTCAACAAAACACTCATTGAAACATTGTATCGAGCACCTAGTACATATGAAGAAATCAAGTAAAATCATAGATTTGGAGACTTGAATTAAGCCAAAAATTTTCACCTAACAATTCACAATTCAATATCTCCAATCCTACCCTAAACCCATCACCAATTATCAAAAAATTCAAATTTCACAAAAAGATATGAAAAACACCAAAAATATGCTGGATCTTGTGAAAGAGTGAAAAATCATACCTTTTAAATGATTTTGGTGTGATGCAACACATAAATTTGAGCCATTATGATATTCACACAATGGGGAATGATTTTGGACTCAATTTTTGGATGATTTGGGGAAAGATAATCGGGTTACAAGTGCTTAATATGCAAGAAGTATGCATAATATAAGAAAATTTCGAAGTCCTCCAAAATTTAACCGTGCGATCACACGGTAGAAAGTGGTAGTGCTTTTAATTTTTTCACTTTTTGAGTTTTTGATCCCATTTTCGATCCCTAAATTCCTTCCAATGCATGCAACCAACTTCTAAAATATGTCTAAAAATCCTAAGCTAGGTTTCCATGTTGATGATTTTGATGATAAACAAAAAAATAAAAAGAAAGCATGTAAATCCTAAAAATGCTAAAACATGCAAAATAGGGGCAATGAAATATTCAATGCAACTAACATGTTAAAATATGAATTCTAAGTATGTTAGTGATCCTACAATGCAATGTAAAACATCAAAACATTAGGAATGTAATTGTTAACTTATTTTAAGTTATGTTTATTTGCATTTTCTATTTTTCTACATGTTGTAATTTAAGTTAATTTAATTTAATTACGTTACACGTGTGTTTAATAATTTTCATTATGTTTAATTAAATTACTAGTTGTTTACTTGGATTTGAATTTGCAGTTATATTTATCTCCCATTTTCGTTGGAATAATTATCTTGTGATATTTGAATATAAATTGTGTTATTTATCTTTTATGATAAGTATTGAGAATTGTGATAATTGTATACTTCGGCTAGAATTCTATCACTTATCACTCTTGATAAGGACTCAAGATAAAGAATATCTTGTTTGGCCAAAAATCTTGCTGACCGAATATTTTGATTTATTTCTTCAAGTCCAAGTTTATCACTAATGATAGGATTTGTAAACAACTTTGATTATCTTACCTTACCTTCTCTTATGGTAAGATTTGCAAACAATCTTGATTATCTTTCCTTATCATCATTCATGGTAAGATTCTGTCATTATCTTTCCTTATCTCTGATTATTCTTGATTTAATTGCAGGAAATAGAGATTTGGTGCAAGTAGGATTCTTGATGGATAAGCAATCCGATTGCACATAAATAAAGGAAACTTGAATTGTTTTCCTTGAGACGTGTAGAATTCAAGAAATTCGTGTGGAACTCAAAAATACACGTCCCCTACATTGTTAGGTTGTTGGTTCTCTGGGAGAAGATTATCAATCACTTAGAGAAGAAAAGACGTTCAGCCTAAAGATCAAATGGGAGGTTTGAATCAAGAACGGGAGTTCGTGTGTGCTGATGTACGTTGTAGTTCAAATAAAGCTACTGAAGAGTGGTAGGATGTCAGCTCATACTACACGTCATAGAAGGATTAGTGAGTGATTTATATCTTGGGTGTTTGATAAGTTTATGCGTAGATTTATCCTGTAGCTTAGATTGATCTGTGTAAAAACTCTTCTTAAAATAGTGATTGATTTTTGTCCGCTGGGTGCGGGCACATGAGTATTCAATTAAGGATTTTTTCCACGTTAAGCTCAAACATTATGTTCTTGTCTCTTTACAATTCTGCATATTTTATTTAGACTATTCACGTTCTATAATTCAGACAAATCTGGAATATAAGGATTCATCTAGATCTGCGCTAAAATAAAACTTCACGTGTTCTATTATACTACTGTCCAGATCAATCTATGGCAGTCTGTTCGTTTAAACAACAAATTTAGACAACTTTAAATTTTCAGCAATGAAAACTAAAAACAACTCCTAATGCTCAAACATGCAAAATAGCATACTAGAATTATTTAAAGCACATAACAAGTCAATGAAGGCATTCTAAGTACTCCTAAAATGCGATGTCAAGCAACAAAACACCTATAAGGAAAATAAAATAAATCAAAAATAATAAATAAAACAACTAAAGAAAAGGGTTTGAGAAATTGGGTTGCCTCCCAATAAGCGCTCCATTTATAGTCTAAAGCTCGACTTTTGCCAATTGATTCATGGGCATCTAAAGAAAGCTTTGGATGCCTTGCCCATTTTCCTTCGTTTGACTTTGTTTCACTTCTCATTTACTCTCCAAATTTTGAAACTTCCTCTCTCCATATTATAGAACCTGTCCTTTTCATCCAATTCAAATTTTACTACGAATACTTCCACCTTCTCATCGGGTTTAACTACAAAATCAATTTCTTGGCTATCAGCAAAGTCAAAAGACTCAAAACAACGAAAGTTGATTTTTTCCTCACTGATGGCCATATCTATGTTCAGCTCCATTGTGATTGTTTTTTCATTTTCTTCACTAGTTTCTTCAATAGTTTACTCATCCTTGGATTGAATAGCCTGTTCTTCCTCAAACTCCACTGGCAATGAAAAGTTTTTCTGGTTAATTCTCTCGAGTAGATTATATCTCCACCTTTTAAATTTGTTCACTACCGCAAGTGTACGGATCGCGCTAGTAATATAATAGACGTGAGTCCTAATATCGTTCCCACTGAGATTGTGCAAATTGTATTTTAGATTACAATTTCTTAATCGGAACAATGAAAACTTTGAATTTGGATTTTTTTTTTTTTTTTTTGAAAATTAAGCTAAAGATTAAACTAAAGAGCGAGAATTTTTTTTTTTTTTTTTTAAAGAAAACGATGAATTAGAGATGTTAGAATTGTGAATCCACTTTGTTCCATCATCCATATTTTGAACAAATCATTTAAATGCAATCCATGAGCTTTGAAAATACATATTCCTAATGTTTCTATGACTCTCTTTCGGACAAGAGTTAATACATTTTCCTACACATGATCCGACTATATTTATATGACGAATACAAATGTGTAAGAAAGCATTAAAAGATTTGTAATTTTTTTTGCGGATAACACAAAACATATGAGTATATTTCTATCCCCTATCGGACTTTGTGACAATTAATCAAGGTCTAATACTTTCCTACTCTTTCAAACATAGCAAAACTATCACAAACATCAACAATTATGCGTCCACAATCATAAATGAAAATAAAAACATATTAATTGCATCAAACTCATGAAAAACGTAAATTAAATAACAAGTCAAAACATAGAATCCGGAACTAAAGTATCATCACAATTCCAACAATAAAATCTAGCCTAGATATATGATAAGCGTACTTTATACACTTATTTGTATGTCTAAATTAGGATTAATTATTGTCGTTTGAGAATATTTTCTATTTAACTTATGTTTATTTGCTTACTTTTCAGAAAATGTCCCAATTGAAGAAGAATGAAGCTATTAATGGAAAAATGACACGATTGGATGTTAATTGGAGCTAAATTGGACAAGTGAGGAGTTTGTGACAACAACCGGGAAACATGCTTGGTGCCAAAGTGACTAAATCAGAGGTTGGAGGACCTAATTGAATGAATTAAGAGCTGGAATGGTCAAACCGAGAAGAAGATAAAGTTTGGGGACTAAAGTGCAACAATTGAAAGTTGAGGACTGAATGTGCAATTAAAAGTCACGGACTAACTTGCACAGCCGGAAGAATGATGAAGTCGCGATCGCTGGTCATACACCAAGCGATCGCGAGAAGACGCAAAATTGTAACCCGAGAGTTTTAATGAAGTCCACGCGATCGCTAGGGTTGATACCACGCGATCGCGTGAGTATCCGGCTGGACCAACTGTGAGCTTTTTCTCGCGATTTTTATCAGACTTCCCTCTTCTTGACCCAGGTTTTTCTCCAAAAGATATATATACAACATGAGAGGCACGAAAATCAGACCTTTGCCTCTCCAAAGAACGAGCCACAACTGAGAATTCAACATCAAATCCTTGGAGATTCAAGCATCGCAGAGGGGCGTGAATTGAAGATACTTGAAGAATTGATAATTGGTGCAATCTTTCCATTCTTCTTTGTTATTTTCAATGAACGTTATATTTTATTGTTTTTGTTCTACAATCATGATGTGTAACTAATTTTAACGTTGGGATGAACGATGTAGTCTAGTTAATTATTTTAATGTCATATTCCTTGTTTTAACGCTTTAATGCATGTGTTGATTTATTATTGCGTTTAATGCGTGAATGAACTGGCCACTTATTCATGATTTCATGTGTTATTTCCATAATCCGAGAAGTGAGTTAATAACATAGATCTAGGTAATAAATCCGGTAATTGAACGAGAGATAGAGATATACTCTTGTAATTATTGCGGTCGTGTGTCAATTCTTGTGTGTAATGCATCTAGTTAAGGAATATTCGGACCCGCTGTAGAGATACAATGTTGACTTATTTAGATAGGATTGATTTAAACTCGAGAGAGGAATCTCAATTTAAATTAGTGAATTCGACCGAACACACAAATAGGAAATAAAACTGGAATTGGAATTAATTTAATTAGCTAGGTGAATTCGTGAATCCCAACTACTTTACAATCTTATTTGAAAACAAAACAATTTAACAATTCTTTTTAATTCATTAGTTCCATTTCTTAATTCTAGATTTTTATTCTTAAAACGATTTTCATTTGTTCAAATAAAGTTAAGAACTGAAATATTTCGGTAATTAATAGCAGTCCTCGTGGGAACGATAATCCGGACTCTTAGGTCCACTTTATTACTTGATTGCGATATCGTACACTTGCGATTTCAAATGCACAACAAGTTTTTGGCACCGTTGCCGGGGACTGTTAATTAATATCGATACCCATTAGTTCTTATTTTACTTTGAAATTTATTTTGCTTATTTTTATTTTTTTTATTTTCAGTTTTTGTTTCGATTTTTGTCTTTATAAATTAATATTAAGAAGAACTAAATCTTTTGAATTGCTTCCTTTTGATACAGAGATTGAACGCACTTTTCGACAAAGGCGCAAACAACAGTTGGAAGCAGCTCAACACACAGATTTAGCAATGGCAGATAACCAAATTCAGCACAACCAGAACAATCTGCCAGCAGAAATTGTAGTTCAACAACAAAATCAACCGAACAACGGGAGGCGAGCATTAAGGGATTATATGATTCCTCCAGTGGGAAACATTGGAACTTGCATAGTGCCACCCGCTATACCTGCTAACAACTTTGAAATCAAGACTTCTTTGATCTCTCTGATCCAAAACTCTGCCGTCTTTCATGGGTTGCCGTCTGAAGATCCACATGCACACCTGCGAACTTTTCAAGAATTATGTGACATGCAGCGAATGAATGGAGTTCCGGGTGACGCGGTAAAGCTGAAATTATTTTCCTTCTCATTGGCAGACAAGGCAAAGGCATGGTTTTACACGCTACCCCTCCACACAATTACTACTTGGGAAGTAATGAGTCAAAAATTTGTTGACAAGTTCTTTCCACCTGGCCGGATGTCAAAGCTAATGCGCGAAATCCTTTCGTTCAACCAACAGCCAGGAGAGTCCATTTTCGAGGCTTGGGAGAGGTTCAATGAGCTGGTTCGTCAATGTCCTACCCATGGAATAGCTGATTGGATCTTCATACAAACTTTCTACAACGGGTTGACAAATGACAACAAGAAGCATGCAGATTCAGCTGCAGGTGGATCTGTGATGGATCTGACTTACGAAGAAGCCTCCGAAATATTCGAGAAAATGGCAGCAAATAGTTATCAGTGGTACTCCGATCGCACCGCACATAAATCTGGTAGAATAGCTGCGGTAAATGAAATTACAGCTATTAATGCTAAATTGGACGCACTGACGAAGAAATTTGACAGCATGAATCAGCAGCCAGTGCTTGCAGCTCAGGCAACCATAGTCTGTGATTACTGTGTTTGAGAATCATGCACTATCAGAGTGTCCTATGGCATATCAAGGTCAACCGGATAAAGAGCACGCAAATTTTGTTGGGAACAATCAGAGGCAGCAAGGAGGTATGTACTCACAGACATACAACCCTGAATGGAGGAAGCATCCAAACATTTCATGGGCTAACAATCAAAACACCCAACGACCACCAGGGTTACAGCAGCAACAACAAGTTCAGAAGACTTCTAGTGAAGAATTGATACTGCAGCTGCTGCAAAGCCATCAAGCTGACATTAAAGAAATAAAAATTCAATTGGGACAGTTGGCAAACGCAAGTTCAGAAAGACAACAAGGTAAATTTCACAGTAATACTGAAACAAACCCTCGTGAGCATGTTAATGCAATAACAACAAGGAGCGGGGTTCAGCTCTCTGAAGTGACTGAAGCAGAATATGAAAAGCATAGGAACAAAAAGGAAAATGTGGTGGAAGAAAATAAAAGTGAAAATGAACAGAGATCGACTCCTGAAGTTCATGAAAAAGTCGAAGAAGAAGTTCGAGTTCGACCACCAGTCAAAGCTTATGTGCCCCCAATTCCTTATCCACAACGATTGATAAAGTATAAGTTGGAGCAGCAGTTTGGAAAATTTTTGGAAATATTCAAGAAACTGCACATTAATATTCCTTTTGCCGAAGCCTTGGCCCAAATGCCCCTCTACTTAAAGTTTATGAAGGAGATGCTGTCAAATAAAAGAAAGTTGGTTGATTTTGAGACAGTAGCACTGAGTGAGGAGTGCAGCGCCATACTTCAAAAGAAGTTACCACAAAAATTGACCGATCCAGGGAGTTTCTCTATCCCTTGCACTATTGGTAGTTTCAGTTTTGATAATGTTTTGTGTGATCTTGGGGCCAGTGTTAATTTAATGCCTCTATCTGTGTACAGGAAACTTGGTTTGGGGGAGCCTAAACCAACCAATATCACACTAAAGCTTTCCAACAGGTCTATACAGTATCCATATAGGATAGTGGAGAACGTGATTGTGAAGGTTGACAAATTTTTCTTCCCAGTTGACTTTGTGATTCTTGATATGGAAGAAGACACTCAGATGCCTCTAATATTTGGAAGACCATTCCTAGCTACTGGAAGAGCACTGATTGATATTGAAAAGGGAGAAATCATCTTTAGGGTCAAGAAGGAACAAGTCACGTTCAGCATTAAGCCAAGACAGGATCCAAAGATTCAAAATGAAAGTTGTTTTAAGGTGGATGAAGAGGTCAAGAAACCAAGTGGCTGCATGAAGGATGAGATTAAGATTGAGGAGGCTTTAATCATAAAATATGAGTGTATGAAGGTAAAAGATGGATGGAGGGACAAGAAGGAAGAAAACCCTAACATCCCGCAACAAGTGGAAAAGGAGGCCTTTGACTACAAGAGAGTGAGGAAAAGGATTGAGAAGTGCAAGGCAGGTAATTGCAAGTTGTGCAGGAGCTCAAGAGGATCATTCAAGCCTCCATGATAAAGAAGTGCAAACAGTCGAGCTTTAGACTCAAAACAGAGCGCTTGTTGGGAGGCAACCCAACCTTTCTTCCCTTTTATTTATTATGCTTTCATAATTTATTTATTTATTTGCTGAATTTTAAATAAATGCATGATAGGTATCCTGTTTGAGGGTTTTACATGTTTGCATGTTAAAACTCTATTGCTTGTTGCATTATCTTTGCATATTTAGGTATATTTTTAATTGTGCATATTTTTGTTAAACTAAGCTTTTACTTGTCATCCCACACACACACACACTAGTTTGGATCATGAAGTTAATGTTTGAAAAATCATTGCATCGATCATGAAGTGATTAAGGGGATAAAAATGATTTTGAATTTCAAAAATAGGAAAAAATTTCATTATTGCTGTGAACTACGCGATCGGGGGCCTATAGGCTCTAGCGATCGCGACAATGCATTAAAAAATCAACAGATTATTTAATCGTGAACCACGCGATCGCTGGCACTCCAGCCTAGCGATCGCGTGGGTACTCTGGGACAATAATCGGTAGTTTTAAGTGTTGTGCTTCATGTTTTCAATTTCAAACATTAGACACTCGTTTTTTCTCCCCTAATCACCTCATGTTTGATCTTACATTTTGTGTGCTTGTCATCAACACCTTGTTGCATCATGCTTATTGCTTTCATTACCTACAAAACTCAATCAAAGGTATGAAGTTTTCACTTTCCTTCAAGTTATTCAAAAGAGTGAAATTTTCTTTGAATTCATAAGTGCAACTTTATTGGGGAGTGGAGTATGGGCTTAAGTTAGTTGTTGGAGAATGTGATTTGTGCTGTAATAAGTAGAAATTTCTTGGTCAATCCATGTTTCCAAATTGATGCAAGTTCTTTAATTTTTGGAGTGCACATATAGTGTTTGATGAAATGCCACAAAGACATTCTTGTGCTAATTTTAGAGATTCTTCCGAGCATTTATCTTCATAACATGGTATTCATTGAGTAAGTGTGTTTAGTTCATGAATTAGTACACTACATGGCATGAAATCCATTAAAACAATGTTTGCACCATGATAGCCCCATTGCAAGGCAATTGCAGGCCATTGCACCCAGAAACTGTCTCATGTCACCTACTTCTCCACATTGTTGCATGACACTATTGACCTTCAAATGAGCTGAATTTTTAATATATTGTTGATCATGCTGTGAACTTTAAAGTATCAAAAGATGGCTCAGGAAAATTTATGTTTTTCTAGGCGACGTCAAGGCTTGAATGTGTGTGGTCGACCAATTTTGAAAATTCAAAATTTTGCTTTAACTTTAGTTTGGGGGTGTGCTACTGAACCTCCATTATTTCTTATTGATGTTTATGACTTTTAATATTACTTATCTCTTATTTGCAAGGTAAACATTACGCAAGACACATCCGATCAAGTTGGGCAAGGCAAGAAATAGGGTCAAATTCATCCAACATCATTTCAAATTGAAGCATCAAGACTACAATGAGACATCTCCTCTACACTTGGGAAGTTTTCGTTCTCTTTCTTTTGTCAAGTTTTGCATATTCTTACTTATTTATGTGGCAAGAAATTGAGGACAATGTTCATTTCAAGTTTGGGGGTAGATCTCATTAGTTCCATATTATTACTTTTCATTCTATTTTATTGGGATTAAAAAAAAAAATGATTGAACACTTTGTTGACATGTTTATTGCCTAGGATATAGTATGAATCAATTTGTGTTTAGGCTTGAAAATTGGACAACATGAAAATATGAACTTATTTTTGAACTAGTTATGTTTTGCTAGATTCATACTTATTGCGCACATAGCCAGTGTTAGATAATTGCTTGTGTGAGGGATTTTTTTTAATACATGTGGGGCAGAGTTTATGCAATTTGAACTTAGGAATGACTTGAAAATCCCGAAACTTAGATCATTAGACATCCCACCCCTAAATTAGAACCAATCATGCTAAAAGGCAAGTTTGGGGGTAAAATGGTTGGAATTTGTGTGTATTGACGGGTTGGAGGTCTGTGGTTCTTGGTTTTTCACTTTAGTCATTGCAGTTTGGTCAACGGGTATAAACCATTTCCAGCATAAAAACAGAAAAATGCTGAGGGTCTTATTCCGCTCTTCAAATGCCTTTTTGACTCGAGTAACTAAGTTCGAGGGGTCTTTCAAACCTGGTGCCCTAAAGCCAACTGGCTTGGGAGTCATCGACCTAAAGCTCGCTACATGGGTCAATTAGAAAGCAAGTATGGAGAGTGGACTTACACATAAGACATTATAACATCTTTAACTTTTCTGTTTAAGCCTTTATGACTCGGGCAAGTACGTCTGAGGGGTTATTTGAACCTGGTACCCTAAAGCTGTCTGGTTTGGGAGTTGCCGATCTGAAAGCTCGCTACAGGGGTCATATAGAAAGCCCGTATGAAAAGTTCTGGACAAAGATGGTAAAAGACGGGGACAAATAAAAGAAAAAGTCTTCCATAAAAAAATAATAATAATATTGCATGGTATAAGCTTTGTTGACTGAGCTGTGGTGGTTGAGGTTGTAGAATTGGGGACTGCTTGCTAGTGATTTGTCATGCACACATATTTCTGATTCTGACTACCTTGTGTGGAAAAAGTTAAGAATATTTTTAGAACCCACATAGATAAAAAATCGGGATGCGAGAGAAAAAGCAGAAAGTAGTAATCATCCATGAGCGTTGAAAGGAATTTTATTAGAAATCATAGATTGACCACATGGGGTTCGGGCTAGATTATGCATAATGGGCCACACAGTGTTGAGTATATCTTTTGCATGAGTATGCGTTTGACATTGGCTATTCACACACACACTTAAAAATTTGGCAAATATAACTAGGTATTATTTTGCATTGTTGTTCATGACACTTGCTTAAAGCTTAAATTGGTTTGGACTTTGGAGGCATATGGTAAACATGTTGACACAACAAAAATATTTGTTCTCTTATTTCTTTGATTTTTGTAGTTTAGTTTACATTGTTCGAGGACGAACAATAATTCTAGTTTGGGGGTATTTGATAAACGTATTTTATACACTTATTTGTATGTCTAAATTAGGATTAATTATTGTCGTTTGAGAATATTTGCTATTTAACTTATGTTTATTTGCTTACTTTTCAGAAAATGTCCCAATTGAAGAAGAATGAAGCTATTAATGGAAAAATGACACGATTGGATGTTAATTGGAGCTAAATTGGACAAGTGAGGAGTTTGTGACAACAACCGGGAAACATGCTTGGTGCCAAAGTGACTAAATTAGAGGTTGAAGGACCTAATTGAATGAATTAAGAGCTTGAATGGTCAAACCGAGAAGAAGATAAAGTTTGGGGACAAAAGTGCAACAATTGAAAGTTGAGGACTGAATGTGCAATTAAAAGTCACGGACTAACTTGCACAGCCGGAAGAATGATGAAGTCGCGATCGCTGGTCATACACCAAGCGATCGCGAGAAGACGCAAAATTGTAACCCGAGAGTTTTAATGAAGTCCACGCAATCGCTAGGGTTGATACCACACGATCGCGTGAGTATCCGGCTGGGCCAACTGTGAGCTTTTTCTCGCGATTTTTATCAGACTTCCCTCTTCTTGACCCAGGTTTTTCTCCAAAATATATATATACAACATGAGAGGCACGAAAATCAGACCTTTGCCTCTCCAAAGAACGAGCCACAACTGAGAATTCAACATCAAATCCTTGGAGATTCAAGCATCGCAGAGGGGCGTGAATTGAAGATACTTGAAGAATTGATAATTGGTGCAATCTTTCCATTCTTCTTTGTTATTTTCAATGAACGTTATATTTTATTGTTTTTGTTCTACAATCATGATGTGTAACTAATTTTAACGTTGGGATGAACGATGTAGTCTAGTTAATTATTTTAATGTCATATTCCTTGTTTTAACGCTTTAATGCATGTGTTGATTTATTATTGCGTTTAATGCGTGAATGAACTGGCCACTTATTCATGATTTCATGTGTTATTTCCATAATCCGAGAAGTGAGTTAATAACATAGATCTAGGTAATAAATCCGGTAATTGAACGAGAGATAGAGATATACTCTTGTAATTATTGCGGTCGTGTGTCAATTCTTGTGTGTAATGCATCTAGTTAAGGAATATTCGGACCCGCTGTAGAGATACAATGTTGACTTATTTAGATAGGATTGATTTAAACTCGAGAGAGGAATCTCAATTTAAATTAGTGAATTCGACCGAACACACAAATAGGAAATAAAACTGGAATTGGAATTAATTTAATTAGCTAGGTGAATTCGTGAATCCCAACTACTTTACAATCTTATTTGAAAACAAAACAATTTAACAATTCTTTTTAATTCATTAGTTCCATTTCTTAATTCTAGATTTTTATTCTTAAAACGATTTTCATTTGTTCAAATAAAGTTAAGAACTGAAATATTTCGGTAATTAATAGCAGTCCTCGTGGGAACGATAATCCGGACTCTTAGGTCCACTTTATTACTTGATTGCGATATCGTACACTTGCGATTTCAAATTGCTCAACAATATACATGATTAAAGATAATTCACAAGAAGAATGGATAGATATCACCATATTCATCTCCTTGATTCTTGTTATTCAATCTTGGATTTGGCCATCAATGGATCCCCTAGCAATTGGACAGAGTTTTGGCATGAAACAAGACAATTGGGTACCTCCTATATCGTGCCTCAAGTCGTGTATTTATAGGTTAGGTCTAAACTTGAGTTACTTGGGGGGAAAGAATGTTGAATTTCACGAAAAAGTCCAACAGTCAGCCCAGAAAAATAACCATACGATCGTGCAAGCTTCCGTAGAGCCATTCTGACCATTTTTGTCAAGACCAAGCGATTGCACTGTTAGAATCCTTGGGATCGCATGGTTATCCGGATAAAGTGCAATTTTTATCTTTTGAAGTGCTTTAAGTTGGTCATCATGGTTTTATTGTACATCAGGTCCTTCAACTTCCGATTGTTGTAATTTGGCCCATAAACTTCAGATTTCTTCCAAATTTGATTTCTTCTTTGAGTATTCTTCCAATTGAGCCATTGATCTACTTCGTGCATTCATTATTTGCATTCTTTGATACTTTATCATTTAATTGCTTGATTTTGGCTTCAATTTCATTGTTTTCTCGACTTTGGGGTTATTCCTGAAATACAAACAAGTACTAACAAAATAAATAGAAAATATTCTTAAACAAACAAATAAAATCCTACTTTTAGGATATAAATAAGGGTATAAAATACGCTTATCACTTATCATTCATCTAATTCAAGTTTTTTAATCCCCTTTTAAATGCGTCAAGAATCGATTTAACCTATTGTAGCTAGTGATCTCTCTCGAGTAATACTAATTCTATTCACATGTCCGAAATTACTATATCTATATATAAATTCACACTCATGCAAACAAATTCAATTTTAAGAACTCTATCAAGATTGCAAAAGCCTATAATTATCTCTAGTTTTTTTTAATAATACCTATATTATTTATTGCACGAATTAGAATCAAACATTACCTCTCGATTTTTTATTTTTATTTTTTACTATCCATAAATCAATCAATTGTTTGATCCTTTGTTTGGTAACACTATTTGGTTTATAAATTGATTTATTATGATTTTGAGGTAAAAAGTAGTGGTTGAAAATTGGAGAGAAAAATATGTATAGTTAAAAAGTAGTTTGAGCAATTATGTAGTTTATAAACTGGTTTATTTTGTTTACCAAACAGGTGCTTAGTGATCGAGAATGTTATGTCACTTGTTTAAATAAATATTAAAATTAAAAATGTATCGCTACGATTTTTCCCATTTATTTTAAAAACACGTGTTCGTCTAGCCATTGAAGTGAAATTAAATTTATTTAAAAATCTTTATCCAATTGCAATTTTATTTAAGGTGTCCAAATTAATTATTTTTTTTAATCTAAATTTTATTTATTTTGGATCCAATTTACCTTTTTCTAGTTCAAAATTCCCAACTGTATTATTTTGTCCCATTTTTATTTCAATCCATTTAAATCCTCCCTTATTCCACCTTGGAAAAACCAATTCAATTAGCATCATTTCCCCCATTTCTTTTTCACACGTTTCCCCCTAATTTTGCAGATTTCCATTTGTCAGCTTTCTTCATCCATTTCCTTTCAGTCAACCAATTTTTCTCCCTAATTCTCACAATATTTCCTAAACAAAGATTCACTCTATTCTACCATTTTGAAGACTGATACTACACAATATATACTCCCTGATCCCCAATCATCCAACACCCAATTAACCAACAAAAAACCCGAAACCCTTACCTGCCATCCCTTGTTGGCGGGTTTATCACCGGAAATTATCAACCCAAGCTGGAAACCAAGTCTCGGTTTTCACCCAAAAGCCGCCTAACTCCTTTTCGTCTGCCACCATCCAAGTTATTTTGTTTTTAAAAACATATTTTATATAAAAAATTATTCCTTATGCCCTCATCTTTTGAAAGTCGTTTATTTTAGTCCCCTAAGTATCAAAACCCATTTATTTCAATCCTTTTAGTTTTAAACGTTTTAATTTTAGTTTCAAAAGTTTCAGTATTCATACAGTCAGCCCACTATTCTCGAAAAGCCTATTTCAGCTCCTAAACTTTTAAATTTCCAATTTCTTTAAAATGTCAATTTAGTCACTAAACATTATTTTATCACTTTAATCTTTAATTTTTTGAAGTACTAATTTAATTTAATTTTCTTGTCTAGACGAAGCGTTCAGAGATTTAAAGGGTTAACTTCATATTTTTCACTCTACTTTCAAACTCGTGAATTAAGGTCGACTCGCCCTCACTAATTAGTTTAAATTATAACTGCATGTATTATGTGAATAATACGTGATTTAAATGCTTTGATGCATGAGACAAGACAAAAATATCTCTTATGAGATAAAATGAGAATGATGTGGTTATGCATAATATAAATATAGCGACCCAGAATTTTTATGCAATAAATAATTATTTTAATATTTAGAAAATTGAGTCGCTATTGTTTTGAAATTTATGCCGCGACGGATTCGTCTAGCCAAGTCAAGAAATATCGAATTTGTTCGATTTTAAATTAAAATTCGAATTTCTAAAATTATGTTATTTTAATTATTTATTCAAAATATTATTTTCAAAATCATTTTGAATTCCAAATTTATTAAAATATCTCAATTTTCCTTATTCAAATTATTTCAAGTCCAAATACGTAATTCAATTTTTATATCAATTTTAATTTCATTTCTTAATCGAAGTTAGTTCAATATTTATCATATCAAACTAAACCAAACTTTTCCTCCCACGTGTTTTCTTCTTTCCGCCTCAAATTATGGCACAACCCATATTCTATTCTATTATTTATTTTGATTCCCCATGTCTCCCCTTTAATCATTTCCTTTTCCTTTTCTTTTCCTTTTCTTTTCCTTTAAACCATAACAAAACCCAATCTCATACCTAATTCTACACTATCTTATACTATAATCCCTAATCAATACATACACTCTTATCCCTCATCACAATTTACGTACACAACACCAAAAGCATCCCTACTATATAAAATTTCCACAATAATCTAATCTATCATCACCTCTTTTCTTTTCTTATCCACCCATTCAACATTATTATGTCTTTGAGACATAATAATTCACACACCCATTTGATACCACTACAACATTTTTCAATATCATTCATACCCCCACAAATTCCTTTACAGCACCATTATCATCATCATCAATCCATAACCACAGCTTTTCCATCATTATATCAATCCACTAATTCATACCATCTCTACTGCCTGCGAAATCAACCCATCTGCAGAACCTCCATCATCGCCACACCCAAACCACCCTGCTTCCTTCCAAGTTAGATCACCACCACCACAGTTCCCATACCAATCAGCTACATAAATCTGAATACCAATCGAACACCACTGCCCAACCAACAGCCACCTCCAACTCACCACCTTCATCATCAGCTGAACCACTGCAGTCCTCAGTCACGGCCACCATCAACACCCTCGGCACTCATCGCCTGAACCGCCCCCAACTACCTCAAGTTCACCGCAACCTCCACCATCGGATTTCTCAAATTTTCCACCACCGCCTCTGTTCACCTCACAAATCGCAACCCAAGTACTTCGCAGCCCAAATCGCCACTTCCATCCGCGATTTAATCAACAGATTCACAGAAAAGTATTTTTCGTCCAAGCCACAAACTTGGATCTCTAATTTGCAGCCAACTACTACCAATTTCGAATCAGCCTAACCATCATCCACGAGAATCAAGAAATAGAACAGCAACCATGACCATCTCCATCAACAAGTCGCCACTCAGCCTCCCCTAAACCACCATGATTCAACCCCATCGCCTCCACTGCCCAGCCCCAAATTAAAAATCAAAACAAGAAATAAGTTAACCCAAGTACTTACCTCAGCTGCTGATCGTTTTTCCGCCGGATTATCGTCGGAAACCGCAATCATCAACCTCGGTTTAATCATTTATTTCCCCCATCTTTCGCACCAAACCTAGCCTAAATCACCGACAGTAACCACGGATCTTCTTCTTCTTCGCCGGTGTCTCGCCTTTCTCCCTCTCTGCCTTAGTTTTTCATATCGCAGACACGATCAGATTTTGAGCCTCGTTATATGCCTCGGTTCGCACCTCCGTCGCCTGAGTCTTTTGAGAGAGGCGGAGTGCGTTTTGAAAGAAAGAGATAAGATCTGAGATATATATTTAATTTTCAGAAATTGCAGCTTGGTCCCTGAAGTTTTAAAGGTTTTCAAATCAGTCCCCAACTTTTTAAGTTATCCATTTCAGCCCCAAAGTTTTAAATGATTTACTTCAGCCCTTTAACTTTAAACTCTTTTATTTCAATACCTGCTGATTTACTTTTAAGCCCAAGTTTCAAAGTATTCATTTTAATCCCTCAACTTTCAAAATATCTATTTTAGTCCCTGAACTTTCAAAAGTATTCATTTTAGTCCCTCAACTTTCAAAACATCAATTTTAGTCCTCAAAATTATAATTTATCATTTTGAACTATATATTCGATATACTAAAGTGACTTATTGGCTTAAGACGAAACGTACGGAGAATTTAAAGAAATTGAAGTCATTCCCGCTCAACTTTGCACTCGTCGGATTTGAGGTAGACTCGCACTTATTAATTGATTTAAATTATGATTTCATATAAATGTCATGTGACTTGTGAAAGTCAATTTTCAAGAAAATTAAGTATGTTTTATGAAAGGTAAATATACCTTATGTTGTTATGAAAAGTAAGTATGTTTTTATGAAAAGAAAATATACTTTATGTTTTTACGAAAAGTAAGTATACCCTATGCTTCACGAAAATGTTTTTTTGGATCATTGCTATGAAATCAATCTACCAAGATTGTTTTGGGTCCCATATGATAAGTTATGATATGTTAAGGGGACCGGAGTTTTAGTAGCGCTACACATAAGAATTCTTGCCACCTAAGTTCGGTAACATTCTTGTGTCTCCATAAGTTTATGAGGATTTACCACCTAAGTTCGGTAAAATTCCTGTCTTTCCATATGTTTATGAGGATTTACCACCTAAGTTCGGTAAAATTCCTGTCGCATATGTTTATGAGGATTTCGATCCTATCTTATGTTATGATGCAATTGATCCCTATGAATTTCAGAAAATTATGCTTGGTATACTTACTACATAAGAATTCTTACCACCTAAGTTCGGTAAAATTCTTATGTTTATGAGGATTTCGATTTTATCCTATGTTATGATGAAAACTTACTGTTATTATGATTTTACTACATAAGAATTCTTACCACCTAAGTTCGGTAAAATTCTTATGTTTATGAGGATTTCAATCCTATCTTATGTTATGCTTTCAAAAGAAATTATGCTTGGCATAATTAAAATGTTTTTATAAGTATATGGTTTTCAAAGAACTGTTTTCAAAGAGAGGTTTTCAAAGAGCATATGATTTGCAAAATATGTCCCGTGCTGTAATGCACATTATGAGTTTTATCAAGAGCTGTTTTATAAAGAAGCTCTATCAATGCCCGTTTTATAAAGAGCCGGGATTTATGTGTTTAATCATCTTATAAATTAAATTAATTTGCGATGAGTCTACTGAGTATTTCCCCCATGAAATACTCACCCTACTTTTTAACAGTTTTGCAGATTTCGGAGACGGTGGCGAGCGATGAATGATGGTGGCAATAATCGTTGAACGGTTGAAAGTTTGACGTTAATGATTTCCGTATTTTCCAAACAATCGAATAATTTAGAGAAGTTCATTTATTTGAGAAATTATGATATTGGCAATTTCTTTACAATATTAATGGTTCGATTTACTATTTCAAATGGTTTCATAAATGTTTTCAATTTTAGCGGCCATTACAGTTTATTTAATGTTGCCAAAAATGAATTTCAATTATTTCTTCCGCAAAAATATTATTCGAAAAATTTAGACAGAAAATGACGTAGTGAATCGGGTATACGGAACTCGGGGCGCTACAAGTTGGTATCAGAGCTAGTCTGCGTTTCTGTAGACTGGAAAAATTTTCAAAAAGAATTTTCAAGAAATATTTTCCATTATAAAAATTTTATTGATGAAGATTGCCACTGCCATCATTCGTTCCACCAACTCCGAGGTAAAGAAGTTTATGATGTTTAAAGTTATTTCAGTATTTCGAATACTCATTTTATTGATTTATGAGAAAGAATGAAGAGTATTTCGGATACTTATGATTTATGAGAAATAAGAATGTATTTCTTCGAAAATAATGATGTTGTTATGCTTTGTCATAACTTATATGCTTTAATGTATGAGTATGAGAAATTTTTTAAAAGAAAACGAGTGTTGAGCATAATGGGAATAATATGATTTTATTGAGAATTAAGTAATGGATATTATGTTGAGTTAATTTATTATGCCTCTATGTTGAAGAGAAATTTATTATGAAGTTTGGCTTTGTGAATAAATTTTGGGAATATGATTTATGGCATATATTTATAAGTAGGAATAACTTTTGAGCCAATTAAGGTATGGAAGGAAGTGATATTGTGATATTGAAAAATATGATTTGAAATTGTTATGTTGAGGAATTATGAATTGAATTATGAGATATTTTGATGATATTGAAGTGTTGGAATCATTTTCAATATTTTTAGATCGTTGTGATCAAATGTGGAGTTATTTATTATTGTGAGTTATGAAGTATGCTTATGGTTTGGATAAGTCCAAATTACAAGGGAGACTCTATCCAGAATTTTATCATTTGGAATTAAGAGCATAATATGATAAGCATCTACTAAAGGAATTAAGTTTAGACATGCAAGTTCATTTACATCACAAACGAGATTTAGTAGATGATAACAGAGATTTTATTATTTTCTCATAAGGAGAACACACAAGAGTCACACTGGAAAGGAAATACATGAAACACACGAAAGCATAAGAGAAAAACATGGAAAGATCCTCAGAATGAGAGATGTGTTTCCGGAGTAGCCGTATCCTACCACCTCTGATCTTTTGAGGAAATAAAGAAACCTTCAAAGAGGTGTGTTTCGAGAGTAAGAATACTCCGTAATCTACCACCTGGAATCTTTGAAGTACACACAAGATTTAAACATTAAGGAAATCCTAGTAAATGGAGGGGTGTCTCGAGAGTGAGAATACTCCGTACTCTACCCCCACCTATTCTAAGATTCAAAGAGTTAAGTTTACATTAACCGGACTCCATTTTCGCTTGATTCCCCTTCCTTGCGACCAATCTATCTTAACCCCTGCTGGATCTTGTATTGAGATATATGACTGCAGCTTATCCAGTAGTTCATCAATAGTAGGAGCAGAAATAAGAAGCCTTCTGGAAAATGGAGAGATGAATCCCTGTTCCACAGCATAATCAAGAAAGGTTAACAAACCATCAAAGAAATTGTTAACATTCAGAAGCCCAATAGGCTTAGTATGGAGATCTAGTTGAGCCCACGAGGTAATGTTAAAGATTTCTTCTAAGGTACCAAAACCTCCGGGCAGGGCTATAAAGGCATCAGAACCATATAGCATACAAGTTATGCGTTCATGGATGGATAAGGTTTGAACTTCATGCCCTCGTGTTTTGCCTGCAACATCTACCAAAGGGACAGGTATAACACCGATTACTTTTGATTTCTCTGCAAGAGCAGATTGGGAAACACAACCCATTAGACCACTGCTACCACCCCCATATACAAGAGTGATACCTTTTTCCCCCAGTTTCTTTCCAAGATCTACAGCCGCTTCTAGATAACCGAAGCCTTTCCCTACTTTTGATCCACAAAATACACAAATAGTTTTGATCTGTCGAAGTTTTGGTGCTTCCATCTTTGATAGTATAGAAGAGAAAACTTACGAAGAAGATGTGATTTTGGGATGCCTGAACTATGAAATATGTTTGGCTATTTAAAGCCGGAAAAATTTACTATTTTTGATTGATTCTGAAAAAGTAAAGATTTACTTTTGACAAAATCAGCCCACTTTTGAATATTTTTATCGTATCGAGGCTGTCACCTTTCGGCGATTTAATATTTTATTTCCAGCTTTATCAAACCTCGAGAAAGGAAAATATATTTTATTTTCAAAACGCGTGAAAGAAAGCAGCAAAATATTTTAAATGCGTATCAAAAGATTTACCTTATATCATTGCTGAACTGCCAGAAGCCTCATTTTGTAAAACAGACTGGCAAACAGGATCTTTTGCTATTATATTTTGGAGACTATAACGATTTTTGTCCTCATTAAACTGAGCGTATAAGGAGAGAAGTTCACGTTGTACATAACCACTTGGGTGCGTCTCAAGAGTCAGTCGAATATCATCCAAAGACTCCTTACTCAGTCCACCCTTTATGAATTCGATTTTATCATCCCGATTAGTAGAAGAATATCCTACTGATTTGCAACGAGTATCACAATTCCAACGAGCACATTTGTAGCAACCACCCAGTCTTTTTGCTCTTCGTTTCTTTGCAAACGTGCTTTTGCCTAAACCAGGCATGTGCTTTGGAAATGTTGATGGTAATTCACCAGATAGTCGAACCTTTGCTTCTATCAACCAGCGAACATCTTCTGGAATATCATGAGCCATTAGCAACCTCAATCTTTCGAGCCTTATTTCATAGATCTTTCTCAGATCATTCATAGGAAGACTGGAATAATACTTGCGAATGTTAGAAAGAATGATATCCATTGTTTGATGATTCAACCTCTTCTCAGCATGAACTATTTAAAAGCGTAAAGGATCTGAGTGAATCCGCGTGATGTTGTGACCAGCAAGAAAGCGCTGGATTATTTTAATGAAAAGAGGAGACAAGAAGTAATGCGCTGTTAAATTTTATCGATAAAGGAGATTTGATTGGAGATTTGGAATATTTTCTTGGATTATGGGTACTGATATTTTGTTTTAATAATGATAATCTTGGTATAGTGTGATGATACGTGGAAAGTAAAATGAGTACTGTATTGAATCAGAATTCATACGTATATACAAGTGAAAGAAATACTTTGCAGGAAATGTGGTGACATTTAAGTATAGAATCTTAGTTTTGGGAGATATTTGTTTACTGAATTTTGGGTTACAAATATTGGAAAGATAAGTTGATGATATTGTTGATATGTTTGGGTATTTTACGTAGAGAAAATATTCAGGAATTGTTTTGATTATTTTGAGAATATTCGATGATAAGAAGAAGATATTCTGATTAAGTATTCAGAAATTATAAGATTAAGTAAGTTTAATTTCGAGGACGAAATTATTTTAAGGAGGAAAGATTATAGCGACCCAGAATTTTTATGCAATAAATAATTATTTTAATATTTAGAAAATTGAGTCGCTATTGTTTTGAAATTTATGCCGCGACGGATTCGTCTAGCCAAGTCAAGAAATATCGAATTTGTTCGATTTTAAATTAAAATTCGAATTTCTAAAATTATGTTATTTTAATTATTTATTCAAAATATTATTTTCAAAATCATTTTGAATTCCAAATTTATTAAAATATCTCAATTTTCCTTATTCAAATTATTTCAAGTCCAAATACGTAATTCAATTTTTATATCAATTTTAATTTCATTTCTTAATCGAAGTTAGTTCAATATTTATCATATCAAACTAAACCAAACTTTTCCTCCCACGTGTTTTCTTCTTTCCGCCTCAAATTATGGCACAACCCATATTCTATTCTATTATTTATTTTGATTCCCCATGTCTCCCCTTTAATCATTTCCTTTTCCTTTTCTTTTCCTTTTCTTTTCCTTTAAACCATAACAAAACCCAATCTCATACCTAATTCTACACTATCTTATACTATAATCCCTAATCAATACATACACTCTTATCCCTCATCACAATTTACGTACACAACACCAAAAGCATCCCTACTATATAAAATTTCCACAATAATCTAATCTATCATCACCTCTTTTCTTTTCTTATCCACCCATTCAACATTATTATGTCTTTGAGACATAATAATTCACACACCCATTTGATACCACTACAACATTTTTCAATATCATTCATACCCCCACAAATTCCTTTACAGCACCATTATCATCATCATCAATCCATAACCACAGCTTTTCCATCATTATATCAATCCACTAATTCATACCATCTCTACTGCCTGCGAAATCAACCCATCTGCACAACCTCCATCATCGCCACACCCAAACCACCCTGCTTCCTTCCAAGTTAGATCACCACCACCACAGTTCCCATACCAATCAGCTACATAAATCTGAATACCAATCGAACACCACTGCCCAACCAACAGCCACCTCCAACTCACCACCTTCATCATCAGCTGAACCACTGCAGTCCTCAGTCACGGCCACCATCAACACCCTCGGCACTCATCGCCTGAACCGCCCCCAACTACCTCAAGTTCACCGCAACCTCCACCATCGGATTTCTCAAATTTTCCACCACCGCCTCTGTTCACCTCACAAATCGCAACCCAAGTACTTCGCAGCCCAAATCGCCACTTCCATCCGCGATTTAATCAACAGATTCACAGAAAAGTATTTTTCGTCCAAGCCACAAACTTGGATCTCTAATTTGCAGCCAACTACTACCAATTTCGAATCAGCCTAACCATCATCCACGAGAATCAAGAAATAGAACAGCAACCATGACCATCTCCATCAACAAGTCGCCACTCAGCCTCCCCTAAACCACCATGATTCAACCCCATCGCCTCCACTGCCCAGCCCCAAATTAAAAATCAAAACAAGAAATAAGTTAACCCAAGTACTTACCTCAGCTGCTGATCGTTTTTCCGCCGGATTATCGTCGGAAACCGCAATCATCAACCTCGGTTTAATCATTTATTTCCCCCATCTTTCGCACCAAACCTAGCCTAAATCACCGACAGTAACCACGGATCTTCTTCTTCTTCGCCGGTGTCTCGCCTTTCTCCCTCTCTGCCTTAGTTTTTCATATCGCAGACACGATCAGATTTTGAGCCTCGTTATATGCCTCGGTTCGCACCTCCGTCGCCTGAGTCTTTTGAGAGAGGCGGAGTGCGTTTTGAAAGAAAGAGATAAGATCTGAGATATATATTTAATTTTCAGAAATTGCAGCTTGGTCCCTGAAGTTTTAAAGGTTTTCAAATCAGTCCCCAACTTTTTAAGTTATCCATTTCAGCCCCAAAGTTTTAAATGATTTACTTCAGCCCTTTAACTTTAAACTCTTTTATTTCAATACCTGCTGATTTACTTTTAAGCCCAAGTTTCAAAGTATTCATTTTAATCCCTCAACTTTCAAAATATCTATTTTAGTCCCTGAACTTTCAAAAGTATTCATTTTAGTCCCTCAACTTTCAAAACATCAATTTTAGTCCTCAAAATTATAATTTATCATTTTGAACTATATATTCGATATACTAAAGTGACTTATTGGCTTAAGACGAAACGTACGGAGAATTTAAAGAAATTGAAGTCATTCCCGCTCAACTTTGCACTCGTCGGATTTGAGGTAGACTCGCACTTATTAATTGATTTAAATTATGATTTCATATAAATGTCATGTGACTTGTGAAAGTCAATTTTCAAGAAAATTAAGTATGTTTTATGAAAGGTAAATATACCTTATGTTGTTATGAAAAGTAAGTATGTTTTTATGAAAAGAAAATATACTTTATGTTTTTACGAAAAGTAAGTATACCCTATGCTTCACGAAAATGTTTTTTTGGATCATTGCTATGAAATCAATCTACCAAGATTGTTTTGGGTCCCATATGATAAGTTATGATATGTTAAGGGGACCGGAGTTTTAGTAGCGCTACACATAAGAATTCTTGCCACCTAAGTTCGGTAACATTCTTGTGTCTCCATAAGTTTATGAGGATTTACCACCTAAGTTCGGTAAAATTCCTGTCTTTCCATATGTTTATGAGGATTTACCACCTAAGTTCGGTAAAATTCCTGTCGCATATGTTTATGAGGATTTCGATCCTATCTTATGTTATGATGCAATTGATCCCTATGAATTTCAGAAAATTATGCTTGGTATACTTACTACATAAGAATTCTTACCACCTAAGTTCGGTAAAATTCTTATGTTTATGAGGATTTCGATTTTATCCTATGTTATGATGAAAACTTACTGTTATTATGATTTTACTACATAAGAATTCTTACCACCTAAGTTCGGTAAAATTCTTATGTTTATGAGGATTTCAATCCTATCTTATGTTATGCTTTCAAAAGAAATTATGCTTGGCATAATTAAAATGTTTTTATAAGTATATGGTTTTCAAAGAACTGTTTTCAAAGAGAGGTTTTCAAAGAGCATATGATTTGCAAAATATGTCCCGTGCTGTAATGCACATTATGAGTTTTATCAAGAGCTGTTTTATAAAGAAGCTCTATCAATGCCCGTTTTATAAAGAGCCGGGATTTATGTGTTTAATCATCTTATAAATTAAATTAATTTGCGATGAGTCTACTGAGTATTTCCCCCATGAAATACTCACCCTACTTTTTAACAGTTTTGCAGATTTCGGAGACGGTGGCGAGCGATGAATGATGGTGGCAATAATCGTTGAACGGTTGAAAGTTTGACGTTAATGATTTCCGTATTTTCCAAACAATCGAATAATTTAGAGAAGTTCATTTATTTGAGAAATTATGATATTGGCAATTTCTTTACAATATTAATGGTTCGATTTACTATTTCAAATGGTTTCATAAATGTTTTCAATTTTAGCGGCCATTACAGTTTATTTAATGTTGCCAAAAATGAATTTCAATTATTTCTTCCGCAAAAATATTATTCGAAAAATTTAGACAGAAAATGACGTAGTGAATCGGGTATACGGAACTCGGGGCGCTACATAAATGCATGAGATGAGACTACCAACGCTCTATGATGTTTAAAGAACCTATTATTACGATGATGTGGTCACTGTATTAGTTGAGTAAGTATGTGTTTAATTATTCTGTAAATTAATTATTGGCGAAGAGTCTACTGAGTATTTCTTCGAAATAATATTTCCGTTATTTTAACAGCTTTTGCAGACTTCGAAGACGATGACGAATGAATGGCAGTGGTGGGAAATTAATAATAAAGCTATATTTTTTGAAAGTCACGTTGTTGAACCAAAGTTAGAATCAGAACCCAAACGAAAACAACGCACCTAACAAGAAACACAACAACAGGCCTACTGGAGGACAGACGTCCAGTAATAACCCTCCGTGCCTTAAGTGTCCAAAGCCTCAATGCGGGGAAGGCCCTTGGAAAAAGGGGATCTGCTATAGATGCAGAAATCTGGGTCACATAGCAAATGATTGTCGCACTGGCAATGAGCTGGCTAGGCAGAAGGATCAAGCTAAGAAAGGAAATTCCAGAATCCTTACCATGAAACATGAGGACGCCGATAGTTTCTAATGGGAATGAGGGTATGCTATCCCTAACATTATTGTATGTGTTTTAATCGACTTCGATGCCTAGCTAGACTGGAACTAGTGACTGGTAGCAGATTGACCTTATTCAAGATACTAGGAAGAATTGAGAACGTGATTTATCATTTAGCCCGAACCAATTTTTCAATAATTTAACACTCGAACAAACTTGCCATATGATGTGGCACATGTATGCACCCTAGAAATAAATTAATGATTAATGATTAAAACCATTAACAAATGCTCAAAGTAGAATTAAATTATTATTCTTATAAGTTTTGGAAAACCTCTTCAAATACTATGCCCCTCTTTGAGACCTATTACTTTAAAATAATGTGGTTTGTAATAGTAAATTTTGGAGAATGTGTGTTTAAAAACTCAAGAATATTTTTGATTTATGTATAGATTATTTATTGATACAATGTATGGTCGAAAATTAGTTTTAAAAAAGAATGAGATTTAAAATAATGGATATCAAATAGGAGCTAAATTGTTTGTATAGTTTGTGGTTGTCCACTGAAAATTGTTAAAGAAATATATTTTAAGCAATTGCTCAAACTTAAATTAAATAATGCAATTTTGCATAAAATAAATAAATAAATTTCCAAATATCTTTTACTACCACGAATAGAAATAATAAGCTTCAAAATATTATAATTTACATAACATAAGTAGTTCCAACAAATTAAACATATATATATATATATATATATATATATATATATATATATATATTAGAAAATATTGACGATGCATGAAAGTAAAAATCAACCTCAAAATTTTCAATGCATGAAAGTGAGATTCAACCCAAGAGACCATTTGCATAATTTTTTTTTAATTTTTAAGTGTGATGCATTTAATTGAATATAATTAAATGCATATTTAATTATATTTTCAATAAAATTAAAAAAAAAATTATGAATAAAAATCTAAATAAAATATATATAATGAGCCTTTTGTCTAAGTCCTTATTTGATGTTATTTATAATAAATAAAAAATATATATATTTGAAATGAGTAGTGATTTTTAAGAGAATTTGTGGTTAAAATGTAGTGAATCTTTTTTTTATTTTATGTCTAATATTATTTTATTGATAAATGTGTAATTAAAAAGAAGAAAGAGAAAATGTGTTAAATTTAAAGAAGGCCAAACATGGGCTATATGTTAATAAAATTTTAAAAAAATAATAATATTTTTTACTACATATAATTATTATTTTAATATTTTAATAAAATTGCACACTAATGAATTGTTTTACCCTTTCTTCAAGGAAACGGGCCATGAATTAATTTTTAGTGTGTGTAGTACTAAAATATTAACTCGATTTTTAGATTTAACGTTCATTAAATAATTTTTTTTTTTTTTTTCAAAAAGTTTTTGAATAACAAAAATAGGCTCATACAATACATTTGGAAAACTCAACGTACATATTTTCCTTAACACCGGCGTTTTTCTTTTTATATATTGTTCTTCATCATATTCTTACCAATCTTACAGACAATACTATTTGCTCTCACTTTTTAGAATGAATTATACTTCTCATTGAGATTTTCGATCTGACGTCCATATTACATATTTTTCGATTTCAAAATAATACAATAATTATCAGAAAATAATAATTATTATAAAAAAGTTTATTATACATTAAAAAAATAAAATATTGATGTTATTAATAGCATAGCTAGCGTGTAGAGATGACATAATACCCACGGATCCGATATGCGTTGAAGACCCGATATAAAAGGGTGGGGATTATCGGACCAAATGAGTTTGTGAGTCGTGTATGGAGTTAAATGTTAAACCGATATAGGTATGGGGTGGGGTGTGAGTTTTATTACAAAACTCATACCCGACCCGCATACCCATTAATTTTCTTAAAGAATTGTAGAATTTAAAATAAAAGTGATTGTGTAAAAAAAATCGTTAAAAAAAATAAGGGAGAGATATAAACATATATTGTCATTGGGAAGTAATTTTTTGAAATAATAAAATCCTTCAAAAATAAGTGCAAGTGTGTTATAGGTAAGATCAATTTCTCTAATCTTCAATATGCCGTGTCTGGTAGCGAATTTTGACTAATTTCTATCAGATTTTGATAGTTTTTACAATAAAATATTATATTTTTCTATCAACAATAGTTGCTACCTGTGGAAAAGAGTCAAAAAATCATTTTTTAATCTCTTGTAGAGATAATTATATATCAACGTGAATCATGAAAGATTATATATAGTTTTAGAGTTTTTCACACCAACAGGTGTATAAAAAATTAAATAAATAAATAAAAAATAGGTTATGAGTTTCAAATGGATATAGAAGAGTTCCGCCCTCGACCCACCTCCGACCCACCTCGACCAGTTATTTTTAAATGAGTAATGGGTAGAGTATGAATGTTATAAATCTCTAGTGGGTAGGGTACGAGATTGACAAATCTGAGTCATACACGACTCATTGTCATCTCAAATAGCATGGATCCCAATGCTTATGTCATTAATAATACGTGTATCATAATATTTGTTTAAATATTTAATATAATATTTTTTTTTTTTTGCAAATTTTTTTTTTTTATATATATATATATAAAGATAATTAATTTTTTCCCCCTTTCCGCATCTTAGTCCGTCCCACTCTCTGTGCCTGTTCCCTTGATTTTTGTTCCGCTTCAGCTTCGCTTTAAAAAAGAATCAATCTCCAATTCAATTTCCTTCCTCCTTTTCTTATCATCTTGCCGCCAGCTTTCTTCTCTCTATAAAAGAATTCTCATTTGAATTAGAATTTCATCAATTTGCCAACTGATCCTAGGCCCAATTGTATTATTGCTCTCCAAGGCTTCACATCATCCGATTCGTGCAATTTAGTCCTTTCATCCGATTAGTGCAATTTGGTCATTAAGTTTGTTTATTTGTGAAGCCCCTGTCTTCCTCAATTTCAATTCAATTCAAGTCATTCAATTTCTCATTTGGGGATTTTCATAAGAAAACAGAATGTTTTACAATGTGTTCGGCATTTTTGATTATTTTTTTATTATAATCATTCCAATTTCTAATACAACTTTTTAACCATACATCTTTTCTCTCTCCAATTTTTAACTATTTATTAACCTTGAGATTTGAAAAAGCAAATATTTATAATTAAAAAAATAGCCATCGAACGGTTACAAGTAACAAAACAAAAAAAGAATATTGATGACACATAAAAATACACAATTCGAAGGCTCGACGTAAAGATTAGAACATGAAAGTCCATTACAAATGAAAGGGCAATGTGGAGGAAACTGGGCAATTTGGAGATCAATAGGGTATTTGGGCGATTGGACGATCACAAGGGCGATGGGGGCTATCAAGTCATTTAGGAACAAATGAGCAGTTCTTACAACTTATCCCACAACCCACATATTTATCTTCAAACGGTTTTCACATAGAGAGCGGTTGAAGAAAATCCTGGAAGTTACTTGGTGCAAAGTAGTGGATGTTAGTTACGCAAAGAAGTGGGCAACGATTATGTAATTTGGTGGACGACGGTTACTACTTGTAAGTTACAAATTGAAGGCGGCAAATTAGAGATTTAAATAGTAGTATGTAGTTTATTTCAATGTGTATATATAGTAGAGTTTTACATGTTTAGAAGGACAACAAAAATCAAAACTCTCAAAATAGAGATCTAATCTTTCATATCTTAGATATTAGAAATTATCCTTAGTTTAGATTGGTGCTTACACCCCTTGGAGGTGTCTTGTGTAATAAAGCTTTTCTTAGTGTAAATAACTCTTCTTGGGACTTTATCTCAAGAGGTTTGTCACTTACACTATTAGCTTATCCCTTTTAATTGTTAGCATTGAGCGAAACTACACCCAACCCGAAATAATTTGGCACGTCCAGTGGGACAGTTAGTATTGAAAAGTTTGACGCATAATGCCTCATAAAAATCCCAACAAGGAGCCAAATGAACATCGATTTCTTCCTACCATTGTTGAAAAACAAGAGGACCAGCAAAGCCCAGACACGGGAGGATCTCGCACTCATTATGAATCAACGACAGGGTTGAGCCCACGTACCATGCTTGGAATGTTAGGAGAACTTACCCAGGATATTGTTGAGCTGGTAAGTTTACAAAATATTCATACTGTTGAGAAAATTTGCTCAAAATGGAAATAGGCACTATGATAACATGGCTAAACAGTTAAGCACTTTAAATGAATTGATGAATAGACTGGTTGGTCATGTATGTCAAACAAATCCTATGGAAGGGTTTAACGACTTCCAAACTAGGAGTCTAATAGGTAATGAAACACCAAATATGAATTTGAACACGAGTCGCATAATAGCCTAGAAATACCACATATTTGTACATCTAATATAGGGGGTCAAGGACCTTCCAATTCAGAAGGTGTTGGAACATCTACTCTAGGGGGTATCGTTAATATTAGGGAAAATTTCCAAAAGGTAGGACCAAATATTACACCAATGAAGGAGCAAATCAACCATTCAACGGTGTTAATAAAGTAAAAAATTGTCCATTTGTGGTAAATGTGTTGGTTAATGTTGTCAGACCACCTATAGTGCCTTACACACCACAACCAGTAAGAGTTCCATTTTGACCCAAATGCTATGGTTAGGGATCAAATCTTTCAACTTAGTGCGAATGTCATCAGATATGAGAGTTTGTTGATAGATGAAGAACAAATACAAAATGCTAGTAAAAGGACCTACTATAAAGACCCTAATTTTGAGGTACGTGCAATCGACACCGGCCAAGAAGAAGTTGAAATTTATTCAGCTGAGTTGGTCAAGGTGACACTTTTGAATGTCCTATTTTGACCAAATTAGAAATATCAAATAAGAATGAAGCGGCTAAAGAAGAAAACCAAAAAATTAGAGTATTTTCATTGATGTAACGAAGGCTGACATGATATTTGATCGACTACTTAAAGATGAACAGATCAAATTGAGAGATAGGCATAGGTTGCCAAACCTTGAACAAATTAAGGATAAAAATAGTAAGTGGCATAATGCATGGTCTCATACCACTAATAACTATTCGATCTTTCGTAATGTGATACAAGATGCCATTAAATCTTATCGAACAATGTTCAATTCAAAAAAGAAGATGGGAGTGGTTGAGAATCCTTTCCCACAGACAGTTGTTGTCGACATGGTTACTCCTAAATTCAAGAAACAGGATCTACCAAAATTCAAGCTTGTGGTAGACAAAGGTGATGTGAAACGAAGCGGGGAAGAAACACCAGAAAGTTCTGAACTCAGGTTTGTTTGTGGACGGTGGAATCTTGACCAAAATTTCACGACGAGGAATCGACGATGCAGAAGAGAGAACCAAGACTTTCGAAACGCCACAAGGAATTGTCCAGTTTCATTGATAAGTTTATTTTTTTGAAAGCCACAAATATTCTCATGAATACTTGATAAGTTCGATTGAACGCCACAAAGAAACGATCTTTGATAAGTTCTAAGAAAACTATAGGAATCCACCTGTAAATTATTGAATCGATCAATAAATTGTTTATTAAAACAAAAATTGTCTGTTACAATGAATGAAATAGCATATAAATAATGAAAAACGACATAACACTAACTGTAGCAGCATTGGGGTTCAAAATAGAATTAATAATTAATAAAAAGGAAATTAACTTAAAAATCGTGAAAATCAGCTTATGTCACAACCGCGTGATCGCAAAAGCATCGGTGTTGCGATCGCGTCTCTTTTTCACCACGTGGTCGGGTGGGAGACCTGGCTGCAACAATTTTCGTCCCTTTGAAACAACTTGATCCGACTTGACTCTTAATTCGGGCCCAACATGAAACTTGCTCGTTTTTCCATGTAGAATGCTGTCGCATCACCCATGTCTTGAGCTCCTATCCCGGATCGCATCATCCCCCCTTCTCTTGAAAATGATTCGACCTCGAATCAACTTCTGATCTGCTTTTCAAATGTGTCCTTTTTTAGGGGCTGGATGTAGAATTCTCCAACCTGGATCAAATGAGAAATTCTTACTTCCCTGCAATGGGAGCAACCAACAATATCTTGCAACTTGGATTAAGCGAATGGATCGAATCACAAGCTCCCTTGGGCAAAAGTAGTGTGGTCCAGATTCCCAAGTGTAATTAACCTAAAAAAAAAGAATTAAGCAAAATGGGGTGAGGAATGTTAGTTTCAAACAGTACAAGATATGGATCCTTACAATCATGGCTCATTATCTCCTATTCATTTTTGGCCACAAAGAGGCCCTCCTCTTCACCTCCCCCAATCTTTTCGAGTTCTTGCTCAATCACATATTTATCCTTTTCCTCACACCCAACAACCTCTTCTAATTCCATATTTTTATCAAAATTTTCATGCAATTCCTCTCCACCACTCAAATGTGGATCTCCAACTTCAAAATTCAAAATTTGCACTTCTACCCCCCAACTTCCAATTCATGCCTCTCATCAACATTTTGGTTTTCTGGTTCATTCACCACCTCTTCACTACCCAGTTTTTCATCTCCTACCTCAGAATTCGAAGTTTCTTCAACTACTTCTAATTCATGTTTCAAGTCTCCCTCCTTTTCAACATCCCTATCTCGAGACTCTTCTTGCAATTCAACTAAAACTTTTTTTTCACTCTCCCTCTTGCTCAACTTTGCTAATTTTTTCCTCTCATTTTGTGCAATTATCTCCTTCTCTAGCTGCTCCCATTGTTGGGAATTTACTTAATCATGCACAGCGGAATATAAAATATTTTCAATTCCCAAACGAGTATCTGCTTTGTGTTTAGATAGAAATCGTGATAAAGAACATTACATCTTGATGTTCTTGCAGACTACTTTGAGAATCTTAACTCCTTCAATCTAGCACACCACAGCTGTCCAATTGTTCAGCCTCCAAAGGTGATCCACACGAGAGAACAAGAACGATAGGCTAGTGTTTCTCTCTTCTTGTGCTAGCAAGAGAATAATGAATTAGGATTAAGTTTTTCCAAACCCTAGTTGTTTATTAATATAAGACAAAGTGGGTTTAGCCCATAACTTAAACATCGACCCGGTCCATATGGTTTAATTAATCTAATTAATTGAACATGGAACATTAGTTAATTAATCTAATTAATTTACTCGAGTCTATTAATAAATAATATAATTAATTAATTCTACAAATGTCGAACACTTGTTAATTAATTAATTTCAATCACATTATTCTAGTTCCTCCTTTGTGTGTGACCCTTTAGGTTCCCAATCACGATGTCGAACTACGTGAATAATTATTTTGATCTAATCAAAATAAGATTAATTAAAACTCTCTTTTTAATTAATCATTAATTCTCCTAGATTAATTAATTCACATTAGTTGTCCCAGATTGACATCTAGCAATGTGTCAGAGCAATACATGTGATGGGAAATGCCACGTGGTGTGACAAAACAAACTAGTTCGTTTATCATGAAACTTTAATCCCTTCGTCAATATGATCCGATCAATTACGAGATATGGAAATGTGTCGATCTCGTTTATTGATCATATCTTTTATTTTGCTCTCAAGTCAATAAACGTTGAAACTATTTTCGAATTTATTAATTCACCTTGGCCAAGGATTTCGATATCGAGTTAACCAAATAAAACGCAGATTATAATCTCTTACTATCTAAGATTGACGAATCCTATGTTGATCATTCATAACCTTCATGTGATTCTTGACATACCCAAATGACATCGTATTAGCGACTCCCTTCAGAGCAACATCCGACATCACCAAAGTATGACTGCCCTCATATAAGGTACTATGATGACCTCAAGTCAAAGGATCAATTCCACTAACGAACGTTAGAGATTAACCACTGACACTCAAATAATAATCCATGTGGAATCTCCGTTGTGGGTTTCCAATGTTTTGTTCTCTAACAAAACATCAACGTGTTCATTTAGATGTCTCTACATCTTAGCTTATGAGATCAGCTAATCACTTCTAAAGTGGGGAATGACACACGTGTTGGTCTATCCGTAATAAAGATATTCGTATATCAATATTACTTTACGACCAAGGATATTTAAGATTTAATTGTAACTTATATCTCACAATCACAACTCCTTGTGATTAACAAGTTATCAAGATTTGAATCTATAGACTCTGTTGATTTAATTAGTAAGAAAAATAATATTATTACAAATCAATTAAATAACATATCTGCCATATATTAAATTCATCAAATATATTAGTAAGTGTTTGGCCAAACGATTGGACATAGGGCATAACACTTACACCCATAACCTTCTCATCTCCTTGAACATGTCCTTCATTTTTGAATTATCATCTCTCAATTTTTCACTCTCCCTCCTTCTCAACCCAGCTTCCTTTCTAGCCTTCTTTTCACTCTTCATTATTTCCTCATAAATTCCTGCTTGTATCCTCAAAATCGCCATCTCATCACTCTCCCTCCTACTTGTATATTTCTCCTTGGATTTAAACATGGTGGACTTGAACTTGAAAAGGAATGGGAAATACTCGATATACAAGGAATTATGAAATTAAAGAAATTCAAGAAGTGGCTCATGAATCTTGGAATGACTCTTTTTTTTTTTAATTATTGATGAATTTTCTGAATAAATAAAATAATAAAATAATAATAAATTTTTTTTTATAAATCCGAAAATCCAACTACGAACATGGGAAAACAAACAAAATGGAATTCAGATAACAATTGACCAAAATAAACACTATTAAAATAGTTTGGGATTTTTTAATGGAATAAAGATTGAAAAATTTTAATGGCACGAAGAACAAGAAGAAACAAGATAACTCAAGAAAAAAGACTCAAAAATAAGATATGGATAATTCTTATGGCAAGCTCGATGATAAATATAAGAATTAAACTAGGATAGAATAAACCTGAATTCAGAGTCCAGCTCTGATACCATATGATGTGAAACGAAGCACAAAAGAAACGTCGGAAAGCTCCGAACACATGTTTGTTTGTGGACGGTGGAATCTTAACCCAAACTTCACGACGCGAAATCGAAGATGCAGAAGAGAGAACCAAGACTTTCCAAACGTCACAAGGAATTGTCCAGTTTCATTGATAAGTTTCTATTTTTGAACGCCATAAATATTCTCACGAATACTTGATAAGTTCGATTGAACGCCACAAAGAAACAATCTTTGATAAGTTCTAAGAAAACTATAGGAATCCACTTATAAATTATTGAATTGATCAATAAATTGTTTATTAAAACCAAAAATGTGTTGTTATAATGAAAGAAAGCCTATAAATAATGAAAAATAACCTAACACTAACCTTAGCCGCATTGGGATTCAAAATAGAATTAATAATTAATAAAACAGAAATTAACTTAAAAATCGCGAAAATCTGCTTTTGTCACAACCGCGCAATCACATGGGCATCGATGTCTCGATCACGTGGTTGACCCTTAAACTCTCGGGTGGAATTTTGATGTCATCGCCCGATCGCGCCTCTTTTTCACCATGGAGTCGCATAGGCGACCCGGCTGCAACAATTTTCATCCCTTTGAAACAACTTGATCCCACTTGATTCTTGATTCGGGCCTAACATGAAACTTGCTCATTTTTTCATGTTGAATGTTGTCGCATTACCGTATCTTGATTTATCCTTTGAGGTCCTATCCCGGATAACATCAGAAGAAGAGGACGTACCACATCCTAGTGTGTTCAAAATGTTAAAAGAAGACGTTATTAAACAGGTAGACAAGAATTTATGCACTAAGTGCCAAAAGAAAATTGTCAAAGTAGAGGATAAAAAGAAGAACAGTAAGTAAAGCATCAAGTCAAGCCACAACAATTTAAAGGACAAGTCAGACCAGGCCCTGAAAAGTCTTATAGTCCATGGTCATGTGCAAGGAACGTTTGGAAGGTCACCAAGTCTTCCACAGAAACTCAAAACATTAAGACCATAAACCATATCATCCAAATGAATGGTGCTCATACAATCCCAAAGCAAGGTGGATGATTCCATTTGATGAAATGACAAGGACACAGTAAAGTCAATATCAAAGAAACTATGTACGAATGATGAGACGACAGCAAGGTATAGAGCAAATTAAACAAACATAATATTTGAGCCAAACAGGTTAATGGTTCAAAAGAAAAAATGGGAGAAGCTTCATCAAGTAAGTATCTTTGGAGGTCAAAATATGAGCGAAGACAAAATGAAGATGATGAGAATGATGCTGGGGAGTCCACTAATATTCAATTCGGCACACTTCCTCCAAATATGGCCAATAATTATGTATTAGCCAATGAATTTCAAAATAAAGAGAAAGATGAGGCAGTCATAGAAGAAACAGAGGAAGGAGCATGGACATTAGAAAGCGAAGATGGTACTCCTATCGAAGTGATCCCACAAGTTGATGAAGCATATGACCTTGATGATGATGGTGTGATGACTAATGTAGAAGAAGAACCAGACTTAGAAGCAAAGTGCAGGGCGAGAGGAGTATCACGTAGAAGACTTCTCCAGCAGCTCTATCAAAAAGGTCATCCAAAAGTAGGAGTATTGGGAAAACATGTGGACGACAATTCAACTACTTGGTTTTGTAAGAGCACCTAAAAGGAAGAAGAGAGCACCACATGCTGAAAAGTATGGATCGCCACCAAAGATCTTCCCCCCACTTACATGTTGGGGAGAAATCCCAGGAAGTTCTACACAAGCAGAAAAGTTGGTGAATCCCAGAGCGAAGACGAATTGTAACAAGGAAAACAGAAAGTTGAAATTGATTCAGCAGAGAAGGTAATGTTCAGGAAACCTTCTTTAAGTTTGACTAAGCACCTAAGGCCTCTGTATATAAGGGCCTCAATTGATGACATTCCAGTTTCAAAAGTACTCATTGATAATGAAACAGCCATCAACACAATCCCATACAAGATGTTGAGAAAATTTGCTAAGGGTGACACAGATATAATTCCTACAGAGGTTGTGTTAACATGTTTCAATGGACGAGAAAATTCAGTAAAGGGAATGATACCTTTGTAGGAATGACAAAGGAGATCCAGAGGTAGTGCAAGTTGATCATCAACCCTTCTTAACAGAAGCCAGCTCAGTAGAACGATTCATGTGTGAGGGCAATTACGGACCAATCAAAACAGTCCAAGAAGAAAAAGCAAGAGTAGTAGCACGAAATTAAGAGCCATATTCAGTAAATGCACTTACTAAGTTGTTTACCCAAACGAGGCCAAACCTAATGTTCTTTGAAGATCCAGTAATTTGCAAGAAAATGATCATAGAGGTGTAATGCAAGATCAACCATAAAACATTTTGGTAGAAATCACGACTCTTAAGACCAAATTAATAGTCTATACAGATAAGTTTGAACGAAGGATGAAGAAAGCAGAAGCACTTATATTATTGAAGGACAAGATGACTGTATTCGGCTTAGAACTAGATCTACAAAACGAAGTTAATAAAATGAATTATTTGGAAGAAGAGGCACTTACAGACTTGGGGGGTAATTTCACAAAGACCTAATAGACGGATGCGTCGCCCAAAAAACATTGATTGGGCGTGAGAAAGGCAATATAGTATGTTAGTAAAACAACTGAATTAATGTGAATGCAGTTATTCAGTTGTACAAAAGTTTTACTTAAGTTATCTTACTTGTAAAGGCTTATTTTTCGCCTAAATGAAAACAATGACTGAAATTGAAAACATGGGTTTTATACTGATACGGATGTGACAAGTGATAGTCGCCGAGAAGAAGTGCACGTTTGGGCAGAAGTTGAAGAAAATTCTCAGAACTTCTTACTTTTCTAGGATTTCTAGGTAATAGGAGGCATGCAAAATATTTTGAATATGGCAAAATTAATGATTGCACATTAATTCAGTCATATTTGGGGATAATTTTTTATACATAAAGAGTTTGATTGGTATTGTTTAAAATGAGTTTTTTAAATGAATAGTAATTTTTAGGAGAAATGATGGTTGAGATTTGATTGAAAAGTTAAATATTGTAGATTTGACTCTTAATAAATTGTTGAGATTGAGTACTATAGAAAAATGAGAAAATTTTAATGAAAACCAAATAAGAGCAAAAATATCCAATTCGAAGGCCCGACATAAAGATTAGAACATGAAAGTCCATTACAAATGAAAGGGCGATGTGGAGGAAGCTGGACAATTGGGTGATCACTAGAGAACCTGAGCGATTAGACGATCACAAGGGCGAATGGGGCGATCAAGCCACTTCGGAATGAAAGAACAGTTCTTACAACTTATCCCCAACCCACATGTTTATCTACAAACGGTTTCCACGTAATGAGTGGTTGAAGAAAATATGGGGAGTTACTTGGTGCGAAGCAGTGGATGTTAGTTACACAAAGAAATGGGCTACGGTTATTCAATATGGTGGATGATGGTTACTACTTGCAAGTTATAAAGTGAAGGCGGCAAATTTGAGATTTAAATAGTAGTAGGTAGTTTATTTTGATATGTATATATATAGTAGAATTTTAAATGTTTAGAAGGATAACAAAAATTAAAATCCTCAAAATAGAAATCTTAGCCCCTGTTCTCTTTGCTGTTTTGAGATCGTTTTCTGTTTTTATTTTCGAAAACGCTAAAAACGCGTTCTCTTTACCATTTTCGAAAACGCATTTTGGAAAACAAAAAAAAAATTTGTACACAAAACGGAAAACGTCCGAAACATCGTTTTGGACGTTTTGTGTGTATTTCGACAAAAAAATGTCCAAAATGCGGAAAACGCGTTTTGGGAATTATTTTTTTATTTTTTTTTATAGAATTATCTTAACTTAGAACTAAGTTTAATATAAAGTTTTTATTTTATTTTATTTTTTTTTTTAGAATTATCCTAGTTTGGAACTAAGCCTAAATAAAGATTTTTTTTTTTTTTTTTTTAAGAATTATCCTAACTTGGAACTTAGTTTAAATAAAGTTTTATTGAATTCAATATCAACATTACAAAAAAAAATTAAATGAGAATTCTTGTTGTTATATTTCAAAAAATGCAATGATAAATGGACTCTGGTGGTTTTGAAAGAACTTGCATTTTCTGGATTTTAATAGAAGTAGAGTTTTCTCAAGTCCCGAACCTGACCAAGCTGTGTTAATATAGACTCTTAATGCTCACATTAGTGTATTGCATGTAACCATATTTTTAGTGTATTGTGAAAGGAAATTTGAGTTGGAGTTAGTAGTATTCTGCAAGCAAATTAATTAAAAATAGTTTAAATAGTGTTCTGCAAAATTTCAAACAGAACGTGTTTTCCAGTTTTTCATTTTCAAAAACAATTTTCAGAAATGACAAACCAAACGCGTTTTCAGCAAATTTGAAAACAAAAATGAAAACACAAAAATACAAAACATTTTTGAAAATGAAAATACAAAATAAAATACAAACAGAACGCCACCTTAGATTTTAGAAATTATCCTTGGTTTAGATTGTGTGCTTACGCCCCTTGGAGGCGTTTTGTGTAATCAAGCTTTTCTTAGTGCAAATATCTATTTTTGAGACTTTGTCTAAAAAAATTTGTTCCTTATATTTTCATCTGATCTCTTTTAATTGTTAGCATTGAACTAAACCACACCCGAAGCAAAACTAATATAAATAATCAATATCACATTTAAATTAATACCAACAAAAACCACTTTTTGTTGCCTAGATAAATTTAAATTTTACAATTGTCGGTGGCCACTGGTTAGATGGATGAAACAGGTGCTTAATGGTGTTTTTGTTGTGTCGTACGTAAATACGTCATAAATTATCTAGGGCAGTATATCAACAACCTTACTATACTAATAAAACTCTTGACAAAAAAATTTAACATAAACACTTACACAGAGGTGGAAACCGATAACTATTGCTCTTATTCTTTCACATCACATGTGAGAGCTTTTATCAAATTATTTATAAATTTTTTTGTTAAAATAGAATATTCAACATAATAAACATATTGAGTTTTCGATACCCAATAATTGACGAATCGGGTAAGAAGACACGGCTGTGTGAGAGAGAGATTAGAATTTTCAAACATAGAAACTATTACATAAAGTAGAAATTAGAGATCAAGACAAATCTAGTTTACACAAAAAAGAAAACATTAATCTATTAATATCCAACCAACAGCATTTCAAGAAATGCAACATATACAGGATAAAGAACGCCCCAGTGGCAATCCCCACATTCTTTTTGACCAAACCCTAGTCCAAGATGCTTCTTTTCTTCCTCCACAATACATATATATTTAAAGAACAGACTTGGGCTCACATGATTTTCTTGCTTTTCCTTCACTTCACTTTACATTTCAACTGTTCAAACTCACAAAAAAACAACCCCAAAACTAAATTCATCAAAGCAAAGAGGACCCCTTTTAGATAGACTTTTACTTTAATTTTCCTTATCACATTAACACAAGAACAAACCATGTGAGCCCATACTAGATATATCAATGTTAGTCCCATATTTTGTCGATCTTGCCGATTTATTATTGTAGACGAATTTCAAGTTCGATATCTGTTGTTTTTCTCTGCAGCAATAGCAAGAAGCCTCGAAACACCTTGAGTCCAAATATCATATTCCCTCTGGTTTTTGCACTCGAACTCGACAATCCCTCGTGCCACGGTCTTCAATGCAAAATATCGTCGATCTACGCCACCCTCGAGCAAGTGGCGGCCGGGCCATGCTGGAATGTCCTTCAATACCTCCAGCACTACATCTGAAAATTCAAAAGATAAAGATGCATACTTTATTAAATTTCTTCAAATTGATTGCATTTTGCACTTTCTCAGATCCCCAGATAGAAGTCCCACCACCACCAATCTGATCTCATCATGAGATATTGAGAAAGACAAAAGCATAATGAACTTACTCTTTTTCTTTTTAGTGACAGTCCCAGCAACGTGTTTGCTCTTCATCTTCAGCATAACCTAAGCCAAAAAGAAAGGAACATGTTGTAGATGTCAAGAAAAAGTGAAAGAAGCAGAGTCATATTGTTTCAATCATTCAGAACTTTTACTCTTCATTGCAGTTTCAACATCGTCCCTACCATTGCTTGATTAGATATTATTGTGATCTGAGTATCAAAGTGAGTGCAATAATGGCATAAAAAATGGTTAATTAATCAATCATGAAGAAGAAAAGCCCACCTGACCCGTTTTGTTGATATAAACCGACACGACTTTCCAGTGAAGATCGCCTGCATTCACAAGCACAGAACTTCAAGCAACTTAAAAGCACATTGCGATTCAAAGTTACAAAGACTTGTTTGGTGTAGGAGAACTTTGAGAAGTTTTCGAGTGTCCAGTTGAAATGTTGTTGAAAATTGTGTAAAGTGGTGAGTCCCATTGATATATGTGGTTAAAACTGAATTTAGGACCAAACATGCTAAGAAATAATTCTTTAGGTGAGATTGAATAATTTCTTGACAGAGAACTAGGATAATAGAAAATTTCTATGATTCACTTCCACCACATTTCGAGTATCATCAAGTTGTGTGCTAATGAATCTATAATTTTAGGATATTTATACATTATAACTAATATTTAACGGAGAAAATTCAAATGGGATGAGTTACCATTGCGAGTTCGTTTCAGGAGCTCGGAACCTCTGGCAAGCAATTCTTTACTGCAAATTCCAAGGAAATTCTCTTCGGGAACAAGGTCACCACTGAAACTACTGTTTGAGCTTCCATTACTGCCCCCATTACCACTTGTAGTAGCTCCCATCCCTTTATCAACAGGGATCACAGCTGCAATATTCCACACTTCCTTCAATGCCCTTGCCCTTAATGTGGCTGCACCACGCAGAGCTACAGAATATATCCCGTTTAGAGAACTTGAGCAAATCAACTAACCATCACGAAACATACGAATATCATCAATCTAGACATTCATTAACAATTTTTACGGAATGTCAAATTTAACAAGTATGGAATTCAATTCACCCAAATCCCCATTAAAAATCCAAGAAAGCATACCAGTAGCAGCAGCAGCTGTTAAGGTCATGATATCGCCTGCTGACCGAACATTGACAGCCGAGCTAATGACTGAACCCAAGTGCTCACGTTCAGCTCCCATTGACTCAGCTGCTTCAACACATTGTGCCGCCACCAAGGTCGCAGCAGATGCCACAGCCATGTCAGTTTTAGCCATTTGCTCGTCCTTCCCCGCCCCGGATGATGCAGCAGTGGCAGCAGCTATGGCAGCAACAGCAGCCGCGACCCCAGCAACAGAGATGGCAGAATGTAGCTGAGCATTCTGTGCTCTACTCTCCTCTTTCTTTTTCTCTCTCCTGTCTTTCAACCACCTTCCCACTGTCTTTCCACCTGCACCCACAGTGGTACCACCAGTGGCACAGCTTCGGTACTGGCTATTTATGGGGTTCGGCCGACAGTACTGAAAACCATTCCAGCATCAGCATCAGCATTTATAGTACCATAATTAGACGGACAGGGTGTCGATGCCACAACACATCCACCATGTTAAGTGTAGCAAAATAAGCAACGAAATAAATCCAATATCTCATTTTTAGCCCAAGAATGCACCGCATACCTAGTGATTCACATTTAATGTGAGCCATTTTAACCCATCCCAGACGGGTTCGGCCGACAGTACTGAAAACCATTCCAGCATCAGCATCAGCATTTATAGTACCATAATTAGACGGACAGGGTGTCGATGCCACAACACATCCACCATGTTAAGTGTAGCAAAATAAGCAACGAAATAAATCCAATATCTCATTTTTAGCCCAAGAATGCACCGCATACCTAGTGATTCACATTTAATGTGAGCCATTTTAACACCCCCCCCCCCCCCCCAATAAGTATATTGGACTAGTTTCTCTAGGTACATGATAATTTAGGACCATATTCTCAAGAGAAAGATGAAAGAACACTAAACTCTATTATTATTATTATTATTATTATTATTATTATTTTGAAAGTGAAAACTCTATTATTATTTATTACAAACAAACAACCTTTCCTATATCTCTATTCTTGATAGGCAAGTGAAAGGACAAACATACATCATAAGCTCGTTTATAAACTACATAATTTCTCAAACTATTTTTTAATCCCACATTTTTTGTTAAGAGATAAAATACCACATCGAATAAAGATATAAAATATAGACTAATTTATCAGAGTTTGGACTACTCATTTTGTCGCTCCAATTTTCAACAACTATTTTTTACCACAAAAACACAAATAAAACAGTTTATAAACCAAACAATATTATCAAATAGACAACCTCATTCTTATCACATGTAGAGACAAAGGTGTTCAGTAAATCTGCAGTTATTCAGTTTGGTAACAAAAATAAACTGATTTATAAAGCAGTTTATAAACTATACAATTTCTCAAACTACTTTTTAACCACACACATTTTATCTTTCCAATTTTTGACCAAATCATAAATAAATCTGTTTACAAACCAAACAATTTTACCAAACAAAGGCAAAAATATTTCTTTTTTCAATATACACTCGGCTTTGCAAGCATGGCACAATTAAAATGACATAGATTTAAAACTCTGAATTAAATTAGACCTTTGGATCATCCATTTCAGGGGGAGAGACAGGAGGGCTGTCAGTTAGAGATCCACACCCATTAAGAGGTCCACTGCTGTGGGATAGCCTTCCAGAAGTGCGTGGTGATACCTCCTGCTGTACATTTAGTCGCAACCCATATCACCATATAAAAGTTTTCCAAATTCAAATCACATAAATAAATAAATAAATTATTGAGAGGGAAATGATGGAAGGATTTATAAAGATTAGCGTGCTCCTTTTATCGTCATGTTTTCTCGAAAAAAGCATCAGTCTTACATAAATGTTTCAGAAATAGCTTATAGTTACAAGAAACTCGTCTTTCCCATAAAACGCCAAAATAATCATTTTTTAACAAAAATAAACAAAACATAAAATAGTACTCTTTTTTTTTTAAAAAAATAAATCATTTTATATACTTCACAAATCATTTTTTAATATCACACATTTCTTTTTCTAATTTTCAACCATCAATTTTTACTTTAAAATCATAAATATATTAATTTATATACCAAACTGTGTTACCAAAGAGAGATTATAATTTTTTATAAGGATAGATAAAAAAAAAAAAACAGGTTAAAGAATTTTTTAATTATCTATTCTCAATAAATTCCAAAACAGATGAGAATTTAAAATTAGCCAAAAATAACTCCACAAAGAGAAAGAAGCAGATTGAATGTGGACAAAAAGAAGGTGTTTTTGTCGTCAGTTTGTATATACTTACAGATTGAGACATAATGCGTTCCATGACAAACTGTGAAGTTTCAGAAGAAGCAAAGGAAAAAGGGTTCCCGGAAACAGCAGCCTCCAACTCGCCGGAGAAATCTTCAAGGATGGTTTCACCGCCGCCACCAGGTGGTGGAGCGCCACCATTCGAGATATTCTTGCCTACTAGATGCAGTGGAGGAGCAAGCGCTGTAGAGATATCATGAGCTGAAACACTCCATGAACGGGATAAGAACTCCATTGGCTCTCTTGGAGTCTCCGGAGGCCGGAACATCGACTGAAGTTTGGCCTGTTCCATTTCTTTGGTGTGGTGGAGGTGCAGTGAAACTGTAAAAGTGGGGTTATGGGGGTGGTTGTGGGAGAGAGAGGTTATTAGAGAGGTTATCGGACCGAGTTTGTTCTTTATAGAGTATGTCTGCTTGAGATAGATGTCAGTGTCTACTGCTAAAAGTTATGTTGAGATGGGAGCTATTTCTTTTAAAGCCGTCATTACAATTTACAATCATACGAAGCATATATATATATATATATCTATAAAAGAACAACTTTATATTCACAATGTTATTCACAGTGTGGATGACAATCCATTCACATTGGGGTGAGGTCTACTCTATATTCACAATGTGGATCATACTCATATTGGGGTGGATTGTCAATTGGATCACATTGTAAATATAATATTGTTGTATATATAAATAAATTATATAAATTTTCAAATTATTTTTTAATTACATACAATTTCTCTTTTTAATTTTCAGTCACTATTTTTTATTTTAAAATCATAAATAAATAAATTTATAAATCAAACAATGTAAATTACTAAATGTCTAGTAAAGAAAATAAATTAATTTATAAACGACACAATTCCTCAATCATTTTTTTTCATAAATATTTTCTCTTTCTAATTCTCAATCACTACTTTTTATCTCAAAATCATAAATAAATCTATATAATATATAAAGCTAACTAATATTATGTTATCTTATTACCCCCCAGAATCTCAATTCACGTATTAATTGAACAGATATCACTAATCGAGAACTAGTTTTATATTCGTGCGTTGCACGGACATATTCAATTGATCAAATGTAATGTAATGTAAGGGAATGAATCTACAGTTATATAAAGAAGGAAAAACTAACTATTATTACTAACAATTGAGCAAACTTATGTGATCTTCCTTAACCCGGTAATAAACTATCCATGTAATGATAATTTTGCCCGTTCAAACCATATTCATTCCCACAAGCTTTGAGAATGGATCTTCCTCCACAACCATCTTCTTCCTATTATCGAACGCAACTCGTCTAGATTCAATAGCATCATGTAGGACATTTCAAGATACCACACAATTGTTAGTCATATGTGATAAAGCTTCATGCTATTTATAATATTTTTCGTCCTTAACTTGTTCTAGACTTGACAATTTATGTTTAGCCCTCAACTCTATTTGTTTTTCTTTATAAATTTTGTACAATATTGCTTTAGCCTTGGTCATGTCAAACGAAAATGTTCTAGTTTTTTATTTTTATTTTTCTCATTCAATTTCTCATTTCTTTTTTATGGTTCTAACTTAACCAATGCTTTCCATGTTTAAGTTTTTCATTTAATCAATTCGGCCAAATATATTGATGCTTCAGCCTGTTCCACCCATTTTTCATACATATCATAATTGGCGTCTCTATATTAAATCAGTTTTCTAGAGTTGCTCATTTACTCTTCCTCCCTCAAAAATCGATCATAACAAACGAAGTTCGCCTTTTTTGAAATAAGTTTGGGAATTCTCTGTAACAAATTTCTTGAGACAAAATCTCAAAAATTGGTACAATTGAGAATAGAATTGTTGACTCCAAGCGGCGCAAGCCCATAATTACAAAAAAAAGTAGATATTTGCTAAAAAGGTAATATAAAAAAGAAATTACATTCTCTGGTTTTGAGAGTCAATTTGTTGGATTTACAGTGGTCGACACTGTAGTCAACTAAATTGGGATAACTATGGATTTTTGATCTTCATCGATGATTTTAGCAGGCGGATGGCGTCGTCTATCAACTCGAGACACAAATATAATTATATGGGTGAGATGGTTCGATGATATACATAAATAAGCACATTAACCACACTATTATTGATTAAATATATTACTTATTTAGGTTCATAGAAGTCAGTCGAGCGAAAGAAGCGATGAGAGGCCAGACTCATAATTTGGACGATGTGGTTGAAAAAAGAACAACAAAGATGAATTTTGGAACAACAATGAAAATCTCATGGAGGACCTCAGGCTATATCGATTAGAGAATGATATTGAGATGGCTCTCTAGGTGGTCATTTTTTGTAAGTTGTACTGCTGAGGACTATCTTTTTTTTTACATTATAAATGGTGGACATTTTTTCTGACTTCAGTTTGCAAAGAGAATATTCTCTATAATTTCCTCATAAGGGTAATTAGCTCATAACGTCCCTACTTTTGATAACTCTTGTGAAAAACGTCTCAACATTCTATTTCTTGGCACTGATAACCCTCAATCTATATTTGTTTGTGTGAAACATCTTTTCTGTTAAGTTTAATCCAATTCCACTGTTAATTTATTATTCAACATTTTTTTTATATTGAAGGTACTAATAAAGCAATAATAAAAAAATTTAAATAATAAATTATTTTATGAAAATAATGTAAAATGGTAGTTCACCATGACAAAAGGGGATGAACTGAAGTTATAACTTTTAATCATCGAATTTCAATTTCAATTGTGAAACAATTGTGAAAGGACGAAAATTTACAGTACCGACATAATTTTGTTTAAAATTAGTCTTACTATGAAATCTTTACCTTCTAACACATCTAATGTATAACATCCCAAATAATGTAAATGTTTGGAATCAAACATCTCTATCTTTGACAATACTTGTGGATAATGTCCCTACCTATATATGAAATTGGCCGATAAAGTGGTCTTCTTCGTTTTCTAGCCTTTAAAACACAGGGGTTCTCATAAATTGAACACCACCATAAAATGCAATATACACCATAGCAACAAAATGTACAAAAATAAAAACAAAATAATACACATCTCAACAGTCATCTTACTCAATGTTTTCACTTGATTCAAAAAAACCAAAATAATACACATCTCATAGAAGCTATTGTTGCACCACTCCTTACAGCAATTGTACAGATTGCAAAATTAATAAAGTGAATTGTGAGTCACAAGTATCGTACATAAGATTATTGAGTGGATTTATGATTTTAGATTAATGAACTTAATCAGAACTAGAAAAAATCAATTGATTTTTAATGTGAATTAAACTAGCAAATAAAAATAAACAATTTTAAAGAATTAAAGTAATGAGGAAAAGATGCTATAATTGAGAATCCACTTTACTTTCATGAGATTTTGACTATCAATGTTTCTATTTTGTTTAAAACTCTCTTTCGAACGGTGAATTAAATCATATTTATAAATGTGATCCAACTATATTTTTATGACTAATACGATATATAAAAAAACATTAACGTTTTGTGAGCACTTTGAAAGATAACATAAAATATAGCGGTATATTTCCATCCTCTATCGAATTTTATAACAATTAAAACGTGTCTAAAGAATTCCAAATTTTCAAAGTTCAGAAATCATCACAATTTTCATACAATAATTAGCTAGAAAATTATATAAATAAGAAATTTGGAATTAATTACTCAAACATATAAATTGCATTAAATTAAACAAGCATCAAAACATGAAATCCGAAAAGTAAAGCTTCATCACAATTCTACCATAAAAGTCTAGCCTGGAAACATGATCAAAGATAAATCACAATAAGAAATTGGAGAATTCATAACTTGAATGGAGAAATTATTAATATTTCTACATGAAGCTTCAATCCTTAGCCAATTGGTCCTTTGATGTAATATGGAGAGTTGGGCACCCTAAGGTCTTGTTCTCTTTGCTGTTTTGAGGTCGTTTTCTATTTTTATTTTTGAAATCACTAAAAACGAGTTCTCTTTACAATTTTTGAAAACACATTTTGGAAAACAAAAAAAAAAAAATTGTACACAAAACGTAAAACACCCAAAACCTCATTTTGGGCGTTTTAAGTGTATTTCAACAAAAAATTGTTCAAAAAGCGGAAAACGCGGTTTGGGAATTTTTTTTTTTTTTTTTTTTTTTTTTGAGAATTATTCTAGCTTGTAACTAAGCCTAAATAATTTTTTTTTTTTTTTTTAGAATTATACTAACATGGAATTAAGCCTAAAATAAAGTTTTATTGGATTCAATATTAACAATACAAAAAAAAAAAAAAAAAAAATAAGTGGGAGTTCTTGTTGTGATATTTCAAAAAATGCCTTGATAAATGGACTCTGCTAGTTTTGAAAGAACTTGCATTTTCTGGATTTTAATAGAACCAGAGCTTCCTCAAATCTCAAATATGACCAAGCTGTGTTAATATAGACTCTTAGTACTTATATTAATGTATTGCAGGTAACCATATTTTCGGTGTATTATGAAAGAAAATTTGAGTTTGAACCAGTAGTAATTAATTAAAAAAAATTTAAGTAGTATTCTACTAAACTTCAAACAAAACGTGTTCCCCCAGTTTTTTATTTTCAAAAATAGTTTTCAGAAATGACAAACCAAACGCGTTTTCAGCAAATTTGAAAACAAAAATAAAAACAGGAAATATAAAACATTTTCAAAAATGAAAATACAAAATAAAATCCAAACAGGACGTCACCTAACTCTCCATATTAGGAGAATAATTGGCTAAATCCGCATTTTAAAGCCCTACCATGGCCCAATCGAGATGACGGTGCGATTGGGCCTAAGGAAATCCGACAATCACATGGCGTACTGATTTCGGGACTGCTTATTTTGGTGATGATCTTGCAACCGCGGGATTGGAATGCCAACGATTGCGTGGTGTTATCTTCAGCATGCAATTTTCATCTTTCAATCTATGTAAGTTGGTCCATGTTCTTTTATTGCATCTCAAGTTCTTCAGCTTCTAATTAGATAAATCTAGTCCCCAAACTTTTGATGTCTTCCTGCAAACTTCTTTTTTACCTCAATTGGCTTTATGCACTTTACACGTGTACAATTTAGCTACATTTATTATCCATTTGCTCTTTATTCACCTCAATTACTTCATTTTCTAGACTTTCTAATTATTTCTTAAATATAAAAAAATAACACCAAATTAGGTAGTTTTTATTCTAAAACAACAATATAATATCTTAAATTTAGCATGTAAATAAGTGTATAAAATAGACTTATCAGTTACACACCACATGTCACATGCATTCCGCTATTTAAAGTGGGACTTGCTCCAATGAGATGCCAATTTTTCTTCAAGCCATTCGTATGCTGCTAGGTCCACTTTAAGGAGCAGAATTCTCCATCACTGCAGTGACTAGCAAAATTTCTTTGTCTTCGCATCCTTGGCCACAACAATTCTAACGCCCACAACATTCTCCATTGTAGCGGAAGCTGAAGCACCACCTGTTAGCCCAAGAGTAAACTAATCAAGAGATGAGTGAATTGGTTTATAAAATTTTTTTTGATAAATAATATCAAACTTAAAAATCAATGGATATAAGTATGAGCATTTAGTGTTGCAAGTAACTAAACTATCAATGTAGTGTGCTATATATGTGTAAACTTAATTGATAAAGGAAGTATAGCACTTAGATATAGTGTTGCACAATATAAATTGATAGAATAGAGTAAGTGCAATGTAAGTAAGTAAAAGGGATAAGAGAATGCAAACGCGACTTAAGGAGGTTCAATCAACCAACGTGATCTACATCCCCCGTTACCGACCTCTCCATCACGAGTAAGGTCAAATCCACTATATCGGTAACTTACAACAAGGAGTACCAAATCCTTAAGTGACTTACAACAAGGAACACTTATCCTTAGGTGACTTACAACAAGGAGCACCTACCCTTAACCAACAATCGAGTTTTCACAAAGCTCTCGAAACCACAAGATATAATGAATTGAATTTACAATTGAAATAACTCTCTTGACAAATGATATACTCAAATTAAGTACTGAGAGAGTTAGGCTAACACTTCAATAGATATCAATGAATTAAGCTCGAGTGTTAGAGAAAAACTTTGGTGCAAATGATAATGAAAAGTTCAATGCAATCAAACAAAGTTTTTCAAATAATTTATTGTTAAAATATTGAATCAAATTAAGTACAAAGAGATGCCACACTTGAATAATTAACAATAAGTTAAGCTCAAAGTGTTTAGGCAATGGAACCAAATTTGATGAATCAAATGATAATGAAAAATGTAGCACAAATAATCAAAGTTCCTTAATTGGAATTTCTCTCTTTTAAAAGATTAAAACAAGTTTAGAACAAAGAGAGACTTACACTTCAATTCCAATATAGTGTGAAGATGTTGAAAAAGTTTAAATAATATAAAACCAAGAATCTTCACAAAACTTTCTTCCAAAAACTTTGATGAATTTGATAAAAAAAAGTTTAGATCAATCAAAGTTTTATAATAATAATAATAATAGATGAATATAAACCAAGTAAGAACAATGAATTTTCACAAGAAAGTTTCTATAAAATCTTTTCTATGTTGTTAAAAATGAATGTAAATGAGATGGCTATTTATAGATCAAGATATTCAAATTCAGCAACTTTCGGTTGACCATTTCTGGAGTTTCAGTCGACTGAAACATGCATATAGCCGTTACTCATTTTCAACCGTTGAACTTTCGGTTGACCCAAGTTGACTTTCGGTTGACCGAAAATTGACTTTTGAAAAACATGAAAATGTACGATTTTCATGGTCTTCTTTGCGTTTCATGTGCTTGATCACATAGTTTTGATTTATATCTTTGAGAGGCGATTTGAACATAGAGTGCTTTGAATATTTATCATTACATAAAACACTTGAAGCACACTTGTTAATAACACAATATATTTTTGTTTGTTATGATCAAAACAATAAGGTTAAATTAACCATAGGTTAACACCACCTCTCGCTATTCAATTCAAAATCATCATATACAACACAAATGCAGTCAACCAAAACCCCAACTAAGCCCCTCAACAAAATAAAAAAACATAGATATAATTTTATTTATACCAATAAAGAGATTAGCAGTAGATGGTTTACTAGCTTCTTGTTGAAAGAGTAAAGAAAAGTGAATATCTTGAGCTATACTTGGGATAGAAAATAGTTCTAAAAATGGTTTTGTGTTTCTAATGACAAATTCACAAAAATAACCTTCAATTTAAAATATATATATATATATATATATATATATATATATATATATATATATATATATATATATATATATATATATATATATATTTGATGTTTCACCCACGCGGTGTACCGCGCGGGCTATCGCCCCATGTACCGCACAGGTACTGCAGCAAAGCCCATATATATATATATATATATATATATATATATATATATATATATATATATATATATATATATATTCTATTTAATATATATAAAAGGAGAATAATGGGAAGAGAACTCCCACCTAATGTTTCCCGCCCATTTTTTATGTATTAATTAAAAAAAAATTACATGATTATTCCAGTCCTTGTTTTCCTACTACTTCAATTTCAAATTTAACTTCATGAAATGAGCATTAAATGCCATTTCAAATTTGGTTGTAATGTAATTTCAGACAGCATTAAATGCCAAATTCGGAACATTTGCACTGTGAAGACGTTGAGCTTTACATTTTCTCTCTCCAGAACTCCTTCTGTCAGAGTCTTCGGGCTATGGGCACCCAAACCAAATTTGAAAGTCCATTCTGATTTCTTCCAACCTACAAACTGAGATTCTCCTTTCTACCCAAACCTCCTCATTGTATCCAGTCTCCGGCCCTTCAGGCTCGACCGTCGTTCTCCAGTTCGTTCAGCCTTCGACGATACAAAAGTCAGGCGGGCGTAGGCGCGCAACACTCCATCTGAGATTCTGAAGCAATAACAAACTAGCAGCCGAGTGACCCTACTTTTCTAGCATTTAATCGAAGGCGAGTTTCAGTTTTTTTGAATTGATTGTGAGCGATCCTACTTTCCCAACCCATTTATGAACAAGATTCCTTCAATGGTTTTTTCCCCCTTTTCTTCATTGGATTGTACCGTACATATTATTACTGAAATGACCCATCTTTGTATACCTTAACTACATGTGGGAAACTTTTGCTTTTCAATGGTCTTTAGGAGACTCTTTAAGATATAAATTTCTCTGGGTCTTTTTTGAATTTTAATTTTTCTTCTTGAACATTTTCTAGGTCTATCAATAGAAGCCTTCGTACCCACTTGGATATAGTGCTATAGAGGCTAAAAAATAATCAAGTGAGTTTTGTTTCTCAGGGTGTTTCTTTACAATAAATTCTTCAGATATTCATGAAATAAACAATTTTTCAACAATTATTCCTATATTATTTGATCAAATTTTCAATTATTTTAAGTAATGTATACCGGTTGTTATTGCTTGGGAAATGGAAGAGGTTAACTGGACGATGAAAAATCAGTCATATTTGTTGTATGCATCTTATTCTGTTTGTTTCCTGGTTTTAACCCTTTCATTTTGACCCTTTTTTTTATTTTTCGGTTCTTGCAAAGCCGGGAGTATCAAATGAATTGGTACTGCAATTCTTCAAGTTTGCCCATAAAATTGGTTTTTCCTTTACATTTTTCTAGATTTCTTTTCTTCCTCGATTGAATTACTAATCTGTAGCTTAATACAGATGGTACAGTGATTAGATTTGATTGGCATATGTATAGATTAGTTTTGATTAACTTTTAATTATGGTTTTAGTGATCCAGTAGTGTGTGAAAATTGAATTTATGTACTCGAATTATCTGTAATTTTTTGACATGGTCTTTCCACTAATAGACGAGAAAAAATTTTATATGTCTTTTTTCTCAGTGTTTTCATTTATTTGCACCCGGGATCAAGGATTTTCCATATCCTCTCAAATTTACAGTGCTAAAACAGAAATAGCAAGATGTTACATGGATAATCACAAGGCTGAATTCATTGACCAGCTGATGGTTTGTATTCACTTAAAAGATTATATGAGAAATCATCTTATGTTCGTGGTTATTCTTCGCAGGCTGACTCAAAGAGTAGAGAGGAGGATGATGACTTTGAGGATGGTTTCTCTGAACTAAGGTTATCCAACTACTTCTGGTGACGCTCTAGAAGATAATGCTGAAGATGAAAATGACAATGAACTAATTTCTAAGCCAGAGCTATCTGAAGAGGAGCCTTCTGATGACAACGTGCAAGTGACAGAAAACGAGGTGGAAGTATTAGATAGATTCATGTTGCAGAGAAAGTCTTTTCAAGAAAGATGGGTACTTTAGGATTGGCCTGTGCTATCTTAGGTGCTCCAGCTTCTTCTCTTGGAAAGTTTTTAGATAAATGGGTACATGATATTATTTGATCTTTAATTGCATATCATTTATTCTGTTTAGTGCGTACATGTTATTATTCTTGACTCTTTCTAAGCTCAATGAAATATAACTATCAATAATTTTGTTGGACCGTGAGCATTTATCTAGATTAGTAAGGTTGTCTTTACTATGTTTTCCCTAATGTACTTAATATCTTTGTATTTTTGATACATGAATGATTAAGATTTCATGTGAGCTCTGACGGACACCGCTACATTGATTTTACCTCTTCTATTCTCAAATGCATAACTCCTTTTGTACTATGTTCTGATGTTTGTATATTAGTTAGCAATTGACTTGCTTAGATTAATTCCTGATTTGATTGTTCCATGGAGCACTTCCTGTCCATGAATGTGCTTTAATTTTTTTAGCATCTCCATGAAAAAAATTGACAACAAAGTTTTAATTTGTTTATTGCTTTGAAGTTGTGAAATATTCCCATGACTTTCTATAGATTCTTTTATGCTCTATCATCTTTCTTAACCAATCTATTTTACCCAAGTACTTTTTGAAGAATTAAGGTTTAGGTAAACCTAAATCTTATTGGGATTTATGTTAGATGGTAAACCGAGTATTTGAAATGTATTGTTTTATACAGTAGTTTACTCTCATGTTGGGATTTATGTGGCTCCAATCTATTTAAAAAAGAAAAAAAAAATAGAAACACTTCAACTGATCTTCTTGATTTAAATGGTGGATAGCAGCATTATAGGTATATATTTCAAGGGAATTTAAGCTAAGGAAGAGTAGGTTTTGGAAGAAAATGTGAGTTTTCTTTGTTTTGACTGTTTTGCTTTTGTGCATAGGGTGCCTTAATTTTTTAAGAAAGACCTTTTAGATATGGTTTATTTTTCTTGCAGGCTACCATATTGTGGTTGAATCCTAAGGGAATTAACAAATGAATTACATTTAGGATAGACGAAGCTTGAAAAGATTTTGAGAATGGAGTTTATACGAATTTCTGAAAATGGAAAAGTAGATATTAATCATCTTGGAAAATATGAATTTGTAAACACATTTTTTTTATGGATAATAGAACAGAAATGGGAGAATGCTTGATGTTTGTTTGCATTGTGATTCATCATCACCCTTTAAAAGTAGAGAAAAGATTCCCATGTGAATCTCTCCTGCAAATTCATATGTTGTACTCCCTTTGTGTATACATTTTCATAGCATTGTATAAACTGGAGACAGTTTTGTATGTTGAATGTCGCTAATTAGTTAGACTATTGATTTCAATTGTGGCCAAGCAGATTCTGGAGTCTGATTTAAAGTGAACAATCTTCCCTTGCAGGCACAACATATAGCAACATTGTGCCATCGAAATTTTGAGCTTTCGACTCTGAATTCCAACTTATAGTAGTTTAGCTTTCTTTGTCAATCATGTCTCAAACTTGACTCTATTAATGTTCCTTTGATATTTGTGAGTTTGGTTGATGCTGTGATTGTCCTGACCATAATGGAAAAAAAGAGCAAGACCCCTCACCATAATGGAAAATCCTAAACTACCGTTCTCTTCCCTATCTGACTCATCCAAAATTTCCCAATACGTTTGATTTTCATTTGCCAATTTTTTCATCTTTGATGTTTAGTCTTTATTTTTCTTCTACAATTTGAAATTTGAACTGATATTTTTATACGCTCTTATCTGTTAAATTTATCTCCAGTTCTGAAATGTTGAAGCAGGCGGAAATGGTTGATGAAGGGACAACAACTTGTGTTGACATTCTTGTGGCCATTCTCTTGCCTCCTCTTTGTGTCTTTCTTAAATATGGCTACCAGGTTGAATTCTGGATCTCTTTTCAGCAATATTGAAATAAAAGCTAGGATATGCATGATACCAGAAAATTGTCAACGGGGAGAAGAACTAAACAAGGATTTTATTATAAACGAATTATGGAAGGTTTTTTAAAAATTTGCTTAGTCACTATTTTTGTTGTTAAGTGCATTTTTATACACTTTTTATACATTTAAATTAGCATATTTTGGAATATTTTGAACAAATATCTACTAATTTAAGGTCAAAAATCACAAAAGGAGTGCAAACTATGCTGGAATTGGAAGTTTGGGGACCATTTTATCACTTCCGGAAAGCTTCTAACCTACTATACAATTAAACCCAGGGATCGGATTGAAAAATTCCAAAAGTTGAGGGACCTGAAGTGCAATTTTTGAAAGAAATCTGAAAGTTTGGGGACTAAATTGATCAACAATTTTTGAAGGACTTATTTGCAATTACGGAAGAGACTAAGCTACAAAATCGCACCCCAGCTGAACCACGCGAACGCGTGGCTTGAACCAGCAGCGCGCGCAACTCAAGCCAGAAGAGGGACCCGAGACCAAACTTGGTCTCGGAAATCGCGCGCCATAACGGTTAAAAAAAAATCTGGGCCGGTCCGGGTCAACCCGGCCGGCCCGATTCAGCTCAAAACGCTGTTTTACGCGAACTTTGGCATTTTTTAGGGTTTGTGGTTGATTTTTGGGGGAATATAAAAACCAAACTCCTCTTTTTTCTTGGGTATCATGTAAGTCTTACTCCTTTTCATTTTTTCTTTGTATTTTGCTCTCTACTTTGTTTCTTTTAATGCATTTATTTAAGTTTTTAAATTATTGTACTTTTACTTGCTTTGTTTAATTTCAAGCTTATTATTTTTGTTGAAGTTTCATTATTAATCTTTTAAATTAGTTTGTTGTTAAAATGATTTTGTTAGTTGTTAAATATTGTTGTTATTTTATTATGAGTTGATTTTCATTATGGGCTAAGAAAAGTATTTTGTTGGGATGATTAGTGTTACTTAACTTAACTTAGTTATTTTAAGTTTGTTTATTTATTTTGAGTTATTTACTTTCAAGCATTTGCATTTATGATTATTGTTTTTTAATATTGTGTACTTCGAGTTATGTTTATTGTCTTGCATTCATCTATCTTAAGTAGTTAATTTTATTTACAAAATGCAAATTAATTAAGTTTTGTTTAAGTGAAATCATGAATCCCAACTTTTTAGTATTCCATTTTCCTTATTATTGTTAGAATTTAAAGTTAGTTTGTTTATGTTTTATTTTCACAAAAAAAAAAAAAAAGAATTCCAAAAACTTATTGTGTGACTTCGTTGTTAAAATTAAATTAACTAGAGTGTACAATTGAATACACATTCCTCGTGTGATCCACAACTCAGACTCATAAAGTTCACTTTATTACTTGAATGCAACTCGTACGCTTGCGGTACACGATTTTAGCGAACATATGTTGTAATCCTAGGATGATTGTCGTTCTTAGTTATGGTTTACTACTATTGTCGTAATGAACTACTATTTTTTGGTTGGGATCTTGATGTATGACATATATTTTGAGAGGATGATATGTTCCTTTGAGTTTTGAAGGTCATATTGTTATTTTTTAGTGTATGGCGATATGTAAGTTAATGGTTGTTTGGTACTGTTTGTCTGTGAATAGTCGTGTTATTTGTTCTCTAATATTATTTGATTGATAATCATATTTAACTAAAAATCTTGCCAAACTTGGTAGCATAAGTCATAGAAATGAACTAACTAGTTTAAAATTTTAAAGTTGTAATAATAATAGTCTAATAATCATAGATTAACTTCATTCATTCAATAGATGAAATCGTGTCAATCTGAAAAAATGGAGTATAACGGTGTTGACAAAGTTAAAAGTAATTGTAATAGAAGAGACTTCTTTAAAGAAAATAAATTGTTAGAATTTTTATTGATGTGCATGTTTCTTCACTTATTTACAATAATTATTCTTTCTGGTCATATATTTTATTATTATAATGATTATCATATTACACAATTCCGTGCATTTCACGGGTGAGAACTAGTATATATATACTAGCCAGTGCCAAGAAATAGAAATCGTCTAAGCCTACCAATTTTCCATCCCAATGCTTGAAAATGATTTTGCATATTTGATTGATAACTTTCCTGTATTTTCTTTTTTTAAAGGGATTAGAGGATTTCACAGGTTTGAATCCAGATAATTTGTCTGGTAAATTTCACTCTTAGCACTTGAGCTACTCTTTGACCTTATATTTGATCGACAATTCGGTACTATAAATACACTCGTTCATCCACTATGCTCATTCTCTTGGAGTCTGGAGATTTCAACTTTCACGTCATTGAAAGTCTTCATTATTTATCTTGACTAACGAGCTTTCTAGTCATGCATTCTCTGACTCTCTCTCTCCTAGTAGGACTCCAACAATCAAGAAAATATATGTGGAATTGTGGAAATAAAGCAAGAGAACACAATTCCGACTAATGGAGTCTCTTACATAGTTAAAGAGCCATAATTTTATTTATTTGTTAGATAGCGATGAGTACAAATTTTGTCTATACTTGAACCTTCACAAAAATCTCAAACTTAGTACTTGAATGTTGAACCATGTGACATTTTGATACCCTGAGGACACATAAACCCCCAGCATTAATTGAACCCCGCACGTATCCTTTACGAAAACCACTGTTCTCAAGGTTGTTCATGTCTGGGTTGGCATGTTCGACTTAGGTTAGGTTCGGGACCATCCCTTTTTGACGATAAGCAGCCTCCTAATATCAATAGGAAACTTGGTTTGCAAGTCCTATTCCAACATGACCACTGCAATCATACAACCTTATTCGAATTTCGTTATCAAGACTCCTACGTATAATGGGAATCCTAAGTCCACAGTTCATTCAGGTAACCTAATCTTACCTGGATTACACCACTACATGCTTCTAAAAATTTAAGGCTTCCAACATTTATTCAGATACACAATTATTTTTACAATTTATAGCCTCACATAAATATTTTCTCTTTTTACTAACTTAGTCATCCGAGGGGCAACGATGACACACCTTACCTCCTTTGTTTTATATATTCGGAGATCAATTTCATGCTTATTCATTGATCAAGCTCGAGAAATTACATCTACAAATTTTTGCAATAATCGGATAGTAACCCTTTTATCTTCATAGTATCCATCCAAAACGAACGAAAATGAAAGTCAAAGCTCAACATACATACCCGACCCAAACGACCAAAAAATTGTATCTATCCAGAAAAAATAATAGAAGGACCATATTCATTTGATGTCATAATTAATGAAGAATCCTTTCTAGGACCCGGCCCCCCATCAAGAATGAGTGGTTCTAATCAATGATTGAGAATTTTAACTCCCGCATCTAATGCAAAATGTTTGTCCATCCCTCTAATAGTAATTATTGTTTATCTAAGCTAGAAAGCGATGTTATCCTAATGTGAAAATAGAATTTTATTTCTTATTTGTACATTTCAAATTATAGCCTACTTAACTTGTTGAGTATGAATTTATTTTTCTCGAATCATGCTACTTGTACTTGAATATTGACATGGAATGTTGACATAATACATACATAGTACAATTATATCACTTTACCCAAGACGTTAATTCCTAAATTAATATACACAATATCGTCATCTCATTTTTTATTATCCTCCTTATCAACCTACAAGTGCAAATAGCATTAATTGAGGAGGGAGTACTGAAGTATACAAATCTTAATCTTAATCTTAATCTAATTATTATAAATAAAAATAGAATATCCGTCACCAAAATACACACATAGTTTTCCTCTAAAAAAACTTTTTAAATTTGGAATTTTTTTGCTAAAAAATAGTATATTAAATATTTTAACAATTATTATTTTACATATATCATTAATTGCATTGGTATCCGTGCTATGGTATTAATAATATCAAAATGTTATTTTTCTATTTTATTATTAGTCTTTTAATAATTATTGTATTATTTTGAAATCGAAAAATATGTAATATGGGTGTCAAATTAAAGATCAAAGTGAGAAATTTAATGCAAGCTAATAAGTGAGAGCAAATTGTAAATATATTGTCCGTAAAATCATATCTTGATATCTTAATAATCTTAATCTTAATATCTTAATATAAAAGTAGAATAGTCATCACAATTTTTTTTTCTAAATTTAGAATTTTTTTTTACAAAAAAATAGCATATTAAATATTTTAGCAATTATTATTTTACATGTGTCATTAATTGCTTTAGCATCCGAGCTATACTATTAATAAAATCAATGTCAAAATGTTATTTTTTCTATTTTATTATTATTCTTTTAATAATTATTGTATTATTTTGAAATCGAAAGATATAAAATATGGAAGTCAAAAAGATCAAATTGAGAAGTTTAATGCAAACTAACAAGTGAGAGCAAATTGTAAATATATTGTCCATAAAATAATATCAAAAATTAAAGGTAAAGTTTTATTTTATATTTTATATTTTTTCTCAATATCTAATTCATAAATCTGAATATATTACAGATTTTAACAATTAGTTCATATAATTTTTATTAAACAATTGATCGATCTGTCATTTTTATTAAAATAATAATAATGTAACGATATGATTAAAGTAATTGTCGGTAAGAAAGAAGAATCAATTATTGAGGTAAAACAATTCAACGTTTACAATTTTATTAAAATATTAAAAAATGATTATATGCCGTAAAAAATGGTGAAACTTTATTTTTTAATTTTATTAACATATATAGATAAAAAAAAATTCACTATATATATTTTATTTATATTTTCATTAATAATTTTTTTGTTGACATATAATTAAATATGTATTTAATTATGTTCAATTGAGTGCATCGCATTTAAAAATTAAAAATTATTAATCATGAGAATGATCTCTTGAGTTGAATCCACATTCGTGCACCACAAATCTTGAGGTTGATTTTCACTTTCGCATCAATATTACTTAATTTGTTACATTTATTTATATATAGGACCGCATATATTTAATTTGTTAGAATTACTTTATTTTATTTAAATTATAATATTTTGAGGGGTATTATTTCTATTCATGTTGTCAAAAAATATTTGGACAAATTTATTTATTTATTTATTCTATATAATATATATTTGAAAAATTGCATTATTTAATTTAAATTTGAACAATTGTTTAAATATAATTTGTCTATAGCAACTTTCGTGTATCACAAATGTGTGAGAAATTATAAACTGTACAAACAATGTATTATTTAAAGATGTTTTTCAAAATTGATGAGAATTGTAATTTATTTCTATTTTGAGTATTCGTTGACAGTCTGTATCATTAATCAAAACAAATTATGTGTTTAATTTCTTTCCTATTTTGTAATGATATTTTTAGTAAAATCATTTCATATAAGTGCACAGGTATAATACTAGTCTATATAATATCTACTTCTATAAATGATAAAAGTGCACTATATATACAAGGTTAAAGGAAATAGAATTTTTTTTATTTTTTTTAAAAAAAAATTAGGAAAATTATTTTATTCTTGTTACTTGGTTGATATAGTAGATGTTCCCTTTTCCCTTGGCTTTAGGTGATGAATTTATTTCTCAAAAATAAAGGTAAAAAATGAGGTTGAATAATAGATGCCGAAATTCACCATAAATTTCTGATGGTTATAGTCAAAAGTTTTTCCTTTCTTTTCTAGTACCACAAACACTAATCGTGGTGGTTTTTATTTTTATATTTTTTTTTTAAAAAAAAAGCTTTATAAATAATCTCATTCTCTCCATTCTATTCAAAGCTTCTATTAAATGATCAACAAGTACTATATAATTTTATAAAACTAGTAATCGTAGTCAGAAGAGATATGGTTTCCTCCAAATTTGTAGCCGTGTTCTTCATTGCTATGATTGTGATGTCTGCAACTTCAATCGAGGCTGAAAATTTACAAGCAGAAATGGAAACGTGCATTGAAGATGCCACTGTCATGGGTGCCACACCGGAGAGAGCGGCCGAAGTCTGCAAAGGGCAAAATGGTAAAAAAGGTTCACCTTGAAAGGAAAAATGATTTTTAATGTTGAAATAAGATTTTTTTTTTTTTTTTTTTTTTTTTTTTTTTTTTTTTTTTTTTTTTTTCAAATCACTAGATTTTATATTTTCTCATTTCCAAAAACAACAAGAAATGTTCAATTAATTGGGCTCTCAATGAATAAATGAGCCGTTTTTTTGCCCTATTTTTCATTGAAATTAATTTTGATTGCTGATTTTATGCGATGTTTGCATAATTGGGATAAACTATTGGCCATTATTTACTTGAGTCTTGATATTTACTCGTATACAATTTGATGATATGAAAAATCGTTCTTGGAATGGTGAAGCTCAATCCATTAGAACACGAGTGATGAGCAGAAACGGACCTACGAACAATCGCTGCTAAAAAGGTTAAGGGAGTTGTTCCCGTAATATTCCCTCTGGTGCTTCAGTTAGAAAGCAATTGGAGAGAAAAATATATGCGTGAAGAAGTTTATTGTATCTAAATTTAATCTTGACATGTATTTGTAACATTTCTTTACTACTTGAGGTATTGATAAACAAATTATGTTTTAAAAAGAGAGACAATTTGGAAGACTAACCACTGACTCCTTAAAAAAAACAAAAACTAGATTCTCACTCTTGCGATGTACGAATTTATTAGATTTTCAAAAAAAATTATATAATAAAGCATAAGTAGCTTAAAAAGTTTAGAAAAAATAACAAAAATCATTGTGACTCTACATAATAATAGGAACTTAGTATTACAAATTTTGGAAAACTTCCTTATGCACAACATTTGTTGTTACGTTTGTTGGGTTCCCTTCATCATCACAAATCAATATCTTCATACCAGCACGATTCATAACTCTTGACACTGCTACGTACAACTTCTCATGACTGAAAACTGGTTATTTTAGGAATAGTCCGACATGTAAAAATGATTAACCTTGACTATTATTGATAGTCATAGTGTACGACATAATCAACGGGAACTGCCTAATGTTGAACTTGAAAGGTAATCTTGCATATGATGGAGTCAATGACAGTCTTAGCATAAATACTTTGTCCCCTTTATTACTTCCAGATATGCTTTTAGCTTCAAGAACACGATGACCAAATTTGTGATGATTAGCCTTGTTCCATTACACAAATCTGCAGAATGGTCAATGTTTTGCAGAAGCATAACTGGGACACCCACCTTCAGTTTCAACTCATGGGCATACACACCTGAACACATTATACCATTCAAGAATTCCATTGAATGAATATCTTTAAACAAACCTGTATTATTCTCTGCCCTGCACAAAGTATCTGAACTCAAGTAAGTCTTACGATCACACTTATTGACCGAAACCATGTATTCATTTATGGTTTGCACAAAATCAAGTGTTGGTGCAAGTATAATTCTCCCCTTCAAACATTACACGTCATCCACATTACTCGAAAATGATGGATATGTACTTTAAACAATGGATTTAATGGGTTTTCCCGACACATCTACCAAAAGGTCATTTGGCATATCCAGTCTTGCATGACCATCATAGTCAATTCCAAATGTCTTGTCACCTATATTCAAAATCCACTCAACGAATGCTTTTAACTTGAGTTCATAACCATCATCGTTGCCAAGATTTTAGAGTCTCATATTTTGTGTCATCTCAAAACTTCGCAATGTTTCTATAAGTATGATGAATTAATTGTTGGGAGGACAATGTCTTGTCTAATCCCTTTTGGAATAAAGGGTAGAATTTGGCAGAAATCACCTCCAAATACAACTGTCTTACCTCCAAAAGGTTGATTGCAGCTAAATGGGTTGTATAATCTTAAAATATCGCGTTAGAGTTCTCTCAAGGGCCTCAAAACAATATCTATGCATCATTAGTGCCTTGTCCCATATTATAAGCTTTGTTTTTACTACAAGCTCTGTAAGTTCGCTTCCTTGAGAAATGTTGCATGTTGAGTCTTCATTGTTATTTAATGTGATAGGAAATCTTGAGTGAGTGGTTCAGCCCCTAGGCAGGAGAAGAGAAGCTATACCACTTAATGCAACATTCAATACTATCTCATCCTTTGATCGCAAGGAAGCTAAAAGCGTATTCCATATCAATATTTCTCCAGTTCCACTGCAACCATATAGGAAATATATACCTCCTTATCCTAATTCAACAGATTGCATGACTGTCATGTATACATTTTTTTTTGCTCATATGTCTACATATGCAATAGTCATTTATGTTCATCCAGCAAAGACATTCTGTCACATCTCAACTCATTGTATACAAGTTTATTAACACGAAGAGATTCCTCATAGTCGGTCGGATATGGTATCCCACCAAAGTCACGAAAACTTTTACCTGTACTTCGCAATATCTTTTCAATCCACAAGAGTCAAGATTTGAATTTCTTCATCGATCAACTGCAGTCCTGATTGATAAAGGAACACGACATATAGAAATTAACAATAATGCTTAAATACTTATATTAGTAAATTTTAAAAAAATAAAAAAATCTCGCACAACTTGTGATTGCATTTTTATGTACATATTTACATGACTAAAATCAACTAGACAAAATTATATGCCAATAGTTCATTTGTTACTTATGATAGATAAGAGTTGACTATACAATACCTTCGTGTCCTAATATCCTTCTCCAACTATATAGTATGTCATCTGACATATATTTCCAGCACGCATTCCCAATGAACTTAGGTCGAGATAATGATTCTGTCATCAATAAGGTTGAAAAGAATGAGTCGAACCCCAATGGTGAGCTTCTGAAATGCCATCTATGTACTTCTTATCATCATCTAGCAAACCTAAGGCATAAGCATCTTTGAATGATCTATACTACACTCCATCAACACACATAATATCTTCATATGAAGTCGGGCCAGGAACTACGTTCAATAAAGTCCTTAAGTAATACATCTCTCCTTGACCAGGAGCAACATAGAATATAAGATCAACGAGAAACCTCGCTTTCTTGGTTGTCATTCCCTTTTATCTGCTTTCCAAACAAATTTGGTTTGGGAATTTTGTATATCTCAAGCCTATAGGCTATAGCTTTCGATATATTTCTTGGTTGCATCCATTCATGCAGTAAACATATTTTTCCTAGCAGTTTGATGATTTAAAAATTCCTTAATAAAATCATTATCATTAAAGAAAATACACTGCTCATCATAGAGGTGGAAGGATAAACATTTGACATGGGGGTCCCTAAAGTGAATATCGTAACCAAACAACCACTAGCTAGCCTCACATGGTGAGATATATCTACAGTCTAAGTACATTTTTATCTCATCCACTGTATCTGTACGTCCTTTATTATCATCACTTTGATAATATGTTGTAGTAACCCGGTCATGCCCTTTGTTAACATACTTGAAAAGATATTTAATGGATCGAGACTGATTACACCATTCAACGTTTATATGAGCCCATACTTCATAAGTAGATACCGGTTATGAGAAACAAAATATCGGTTACCAAGTTCTATACAATTCTTGTTGACAGTCCTTCCGTTGTCATGCCGTCTGTAAAGTGGATATCTAATATCATCGACAATTGTGTATTATGTTAATTTCTTAGGGTAACGCTTAGTGCATCGACCATTAAACATGCAAGGAGAGTCCAGTCGAATTGTACTACAAGGACACCAATTCATAAAATCTTTAACAACCACATAGTAGTGAGGGTCGATCAACTTAACAGGAATTTCAGTAGATATTATATTTTTAACGTATTCCTAATTTGGATACATCGCATCTTGAGTCAAGAAAAAGTAAAATATGTGTAGTGGCATACCTTGCTTTTGAAACTTTATTGTGTAGATAGCTGAAAATATATGCATAATACACATATTTCAAGATTATTTTTACTGTAAGAGGTAAATAAATATTCGAACTATAAAAATATAAACAAATTTATATAATTTTTTTTGTATCTGACTATCACCTAATCTCACTGGACCAAAAATCTCATTTTGTCAAAGATCTTTCATGAGTGAATCTAGCTTCATCTTAAACACTCTACACAATATATCTAGTCGATTCTCTAGTCATAACCCTCTATTTAGAAGATATCGAACAAACTCCGGCCATTTCGGGTTACATGTAAATATAATACACAAATTAGGATATCCTTCCCATCGACATATAGCCATAGCATCTTGATAGTTTTGGATCATATATCGTCCACTACTAGTATGTAACGACAGTAGATAAATTCTTCTTCTTCCGTTTACTGCAGGATTTGTTTCACCATGTAACAATGCATCAGTTAATCCTCGGTACATATGACATCTCAATTCTTTTTTATGGGTGCGTACATAAGTCAGTCGTGAAGTCTTGACCATTGAGTATGCATCAAACAAGAAATGCTAGAAAATCTTCCTAGAGAATACAATATTCGGTGATTCATTATCTCTTTCTTGTAGTTGATACAAAAAATGTTCTCTCATGGACAGACATTTTCAGCCGCCGATTGTTGTAGAGGTCAATTTTTCTAGTAAAATGACTTCTTTGAAACCATCTTGAACAAACAAAAAGAGCAATGGATATTGCAAACCCATATCTGATGGATGCAATTCAGTGATTCGTTGCAACAAACCAATGCGAACCAAAATGCCTCATCTCTAAAAGCCCAGCTCGCGAGGCGTCCCTCCCGCAGTACTTTCGCTGGAGTCTTGACTGAAACATAAAGGAAGTAATACATATAGAATTAAAATATTTAAGATTGATATCCGTCTGCGAGTTATAGATTCAAAAACAAATGCCTGATAGCCCGTAGCGTGTTCGCTACTTCATGTCCAGTATCATAAATATATAATTGAGCAAACTTCGGTGATCTTCCTTCAGCTGGCAACAAACTACAAATGTAATGATAATTTTGACCGTGCAATCAAAAAACTGGAGCCGACTTTTCATTATTGAGGCTCAAATCAATTTTACCTCTCATAGAGGTGAATGAAAATATTATGTTGTACAATTGAATATTATCATTAAAATGCTTGCTTTTCTCATTTTCTCCAAACAATAGATCTTTGAATAATTGTGGGGTTCTTACATCCTAGGCAGCTTCACCTTCCCATACATGCAACACGGTGAAAATTTAGGAGTTCGTGTTATCTTGCAATGCTTATCTTTTCTCTCCTCAAACAAAAAATACGCTTTGCAAAACTCACACTGGTTGAAAGGATCGCCTAAATTCATGTACTCTGATGGGTCATAGAATGTATATATATTGTATCAGTAGAAAGAATTAAATGAATAAAAATCTTAACAATCAGTTCTAAAGGAATTGTGACAAATATAAGTAATTTGTTTCATATTTGGTTCAAATTAAATGTATATTTACCTAGCGAGAAATGAACATGTAATGTATTATATGCATTGACACATTTTTTAAACTCAATTATATATTGGAATATTAACTGTTTGTATTTGAAGAATTAATAATTCATACATATTGTTTCCAGAAGATAGTTGATAATATTTTTTAATTTGATTATGTTCACCGATATCTCGCGATACGAGATATCCCCGCAAGTGTACGGATCGTGAGAAGTAATAAAGTGGACCTTAAAGTCCGAATTATCGTCCCACAGAGACTGCTATTAATTACCGAAATATTTTAGTTCTAAACTTTATTTGAACATAAAAAAGAGAATTTGTGCGAACTAAAACTAAGAAATTAAACCGAAGAATTAAATTTGCGAATTTTATTTGTTTTCAAATAAGATTGTAAAATAGTTGGGATTCACGAATTCACCTAACCAATTAAATCAATTCCAATTTCAGATTTTATTTTCTAAATATGTGTTCGATCGAATCCACTAATTCAAATTGAGATTCCTCTCTCGAGTTTAAATCAATTCTACCTAAATAAGTCAACATTGTACTCTACAGTGGGTCTGAATATTCCTTATCTAGATGCATTACATGCAAGAATTCACACACGATCGCGCTAATCACAAGAGTATATCTCTATCTCTCGTTCAATTACCAGATTTATTACCTAGATCTATGTTATTAACTCACCTCTCGGATTATGAAAATAACACATAAAATCATGAAAGAGTGGCCAGTTCATTCACGCATTAAACACAATAATAAATCAACACGTGCATTAAAGCGTTAAAACAAGGAATATGGAATTAAAATAATTAACTAGGCTACATCGTTCATCCCAACATTAAAATTAGTTACACTTCATTATAAAATAAAAAAAATAATAAAAATAAACGTTAATTGAAAAACAATATAAAGAATGGAAATCTTGCACCAAGTTTTTATTCTTCAATTGTCTTCAATTCGCGTCCCTCTGCAATGCTTGATTCTCCAAGGAATTGATGATGAAATGAATATCTATTGTGGTTCGTTCTATGGAGAGGCAAAGGTCCAGATTTCATGCCTCATGTATTGTATATATAGTTTTTGGAGAAACCTAGGTCAAGAAAGAGAGAATTCTGTTGAAAATCGCGAGAAAAAGCCCACAATCGGCCCAGCCGGATAAGCATGCGATCGCGTGGCTTCAACCCTAGCGATCGCGTGGACTTCGTTAAAACTCTCGGGTTACAATTTTGCATCTTCTCACGATCGCGTGGTATGTATCCAGCGATCGCGACTTCCATCTTTTTTCGGTTGTGTAAGTTGGTCCCTGACTTTTAATTGCACCTTCAATCCTCAATTTCTAATTGTTGCAATTTAGTCCCCAAACTTTATCTTCTTCTCGATTTGCCAATTTAAGCTCTCAAATCCTTCAATTCGTTCCTCCAACCTTTGATTTCTTCTCTTTGGCACCATGTAGGTTTTCCGGTTGATGTTATCACTCCCCATCTGCTCAATTTAGCTCCAATTAACATCAAATTGTGTCATTTTTCCATTAATTTCTTCATTCTTCGCCTTTTGGGATATTTTCTAAAATGTAAACAAATAAACATAAATTAAATAGCATATGTCCTAAAGCGACAATAATTTCTTTTAATTTAGACATACAGATAAGTGTATAAAATATACTTATCAAATACCCCAAAACTATAACTATTGTTCGTCCTCGAACAATGGAAAATGAACTACAAAATCAAAGAAATGAAAGAGCAAATATTTTTGTTTTGTCAACATGTTTACCATATGCCTCCATAATTCAAATCACCTTACACTTCAGCAAAAGTTATGAACAACAATGCAAAATAATTTCTAGTTATATCATGCCAGATTTTCAAGTGTGTGTGTGAATAGCCAATGTTAAATGCATACTTATGCAAAAGATATACTCAACATTGTGTGGCTCATTATGCATATTCAAGCCCGAATCCCATGTGGTCAATCTATGATTTCTAATGAAATTCCTTTCAACGCTCATGGATGATCACCACTTTCTATTTTTCTCTCACATCTCGGGTTTTAATCTATGTGGGTTCTAAAAATATTCTTTGCTTTTTCTACACAAGGTAGTCAGAATCAGAAATATGCGTGCATAACAAATCAAAAGAAAGAAGACCCCAATTCTACAACCTCGACCACCACAGCTCAGTCAACAAAGCTTATACCATGCAATTATATATATATATTCTTTTGATGGACGACATTTTCTTTTAATTGTCCCTGCCTTTTACCATCTTTTTGCAGAATTTTTCATACTTGCTTTCTATATGACCCCTGTAGCGGGCTTTCGGATCGGCAACTCCCAAACCAGTTGGCTTTAGGATACCAGGTTCAAAGAACCCCTAAGACGTACTTTTCCGAGTCATAAAGGCTTAATCAGAAAAGTTAAAGATGTTTTAATGTCTTATGTGTAAGTCCACTCTCCGTACTTGCTTTTGAGCATGAATGGTCCTAATTTAGGGATAAGATGTCTAATGATCTAAGTTCAGGAATTTCCGAGTCATTCCTAAGTTCAAATTGCATAAACTTACCTCACATGTATTAAACAAAATCCCTTACACAAGCAATTATCCAACACTGGCTATGTGCGCAATGAATATGGAATCTAGCAAAATATAACTAGTTCAAAATAGGTTCATGCTTTCATGTTGTCCAATTTTCAAGCCTAAGCACAAATTGATTCGTACTATATCCTAGTCAATAAACAAGTTAAAACATTTTCAATTTTTTTTAATCCCAATAAAACCGAATGGAAGCATAGAATGAATATCATGAATATGGAAGCAATTTTCATGAGTGATATTTTCCACCCCCAAACTAGAAAGAAACATTGTCTTCAATGTTTGTCAAAAAGAATTAAAAATGCAAAACAAGACAAAGAAGATAGACGAGAACTTCCCAGGTGCTTTGGAGATGTTTTGTAGCCTTGAAGCCGCCATTAGCATTGCATTTGAATGAATTGGACCATTTTCTTGCTTTTCCCGACTTGGTTTGAGGTGTCTTGATAGTTGTTTACCTTGAAAATAAGAGATAATTAGAATTAGAAGTCATAAAAATCAATAAGAAATAATGGACGTTTAGTACCACACCCCAAAACTAAAGTTAAAGCAAAATTTTGAATTTTCGACAATGGTAGACCACACATATTCAAGCCTTGACATCGCCTAGAAAAATACAAATTTTTCTGAGCCATCTTTTGATATGTTAAATTTTACAGCATGGTCTACAACATATTAAAAACTCAGGTCATTTGGAGTTCAATAGGGTCATGAAAAATTATGGAGAAGTGGGTGACGTGAACTGATTTTCTGGTGCAATGGCCTGCAGTGGCCTGCAATGGGGCTGCCTTGATGCAATGTTGGTTTTCATGATTTTCATGCAATGTAGTGTACTAATTCATGAACTAAATATACATACTCAATAATAACCATGTCATGAAGATAAATGCTCGGAAGAATATCTCAAATTTGAACAAAAATCTCATTGTAGCATTTTATCAAACACTTAATGTGCATTACAAAAATCAAAGAAAGTGCATCAATTTGGAACATTTATTGACCCAAAAAATTTACCTATTAAATCACAAATCACATTCTCCAAAATCTAACCTAAACCCATTCTTCACCATTCACAATTTCAAAATCTCATAACTCAAAGAAAATTTCAAAATTTTGAGTAAACATTGATTTAAGTGAAGAATTTCATACTGTTTGCTTGATTTTGAAGTGAAAGAAGCGATGAATTTGATTCAAAGAAGTGTTGATGGCATACACAAATTAATGAAAATCATGTTTGGAGTGATTTGGGGGAGAGAAAACGAGTTTGTAATGTTTGAGATTGAGAAAATCCAGTAAAAGGCTTTAAACTGCCGGAACTGGTCCTAGTTCAACCACGCCATCGCGTGGTAGGAATTCCAGCGATCGCGTGGTCAAAACCTGTAGCACATTTTAATTAAAAACTCATTCTCGCGATCGCACAAGAGTTGTACTCAGCGATCGCTCAGTTGTCCGACAACTTTGAAATTTTTCCTATTTTTGAGCTTCTACCTCGTTTTTAAAAACATACCTAAATATGCAAAAATAGTGCAACAAGCAATAGAATTTTAACATGCAAACATGTAAAACCCTCAAATAGGTTACCTATCATGAATTTATCTAAAATTCAGCAAATAAATAAATTATGAAAGCGTAATAAATAAAAAGGAAGAAAGGTTGGGTTGTCTCCCAGCAAGCGCTTTGTTTTAAGTCTTAAGCCTGACTTTTGCACATCGAAATCATGGAGGCTTGAAAGATCCTCTCGAAGCCCTGCACACTTTGCAATTTCCTGCTTTGCACTTTTCAACCTTGTTTTGTACCTTGATGACTCCATAGTTTGGGAACTGAGCAAAATTTGGTTTTTCCTCCTTCTTCAAGTTATTTCATTTCTTCTTCAGCTCCATCTTCCCTTCATTTTTCTTCGAAGCGTTGTCTAACTTTATTCCTTACTTCTTCTGGTTTCTGAATTACTCCTTACACCTTGAAGCAACTTTCCTTTAGATATTCGAGATCCTGTCTTGGCTTGATGCTGAAGCTAACTTGTTCATTCTCGACTCTAAAAATGATTTCCCCCTTTTCAATATCGGTTAGGGCTCATCCAGTAGCAAGAAATGGTCTTCCAAATATCAGGGGCATCTGAGTGTCTTCTTCCATATCAAGGATCACAAAGTCAACTGGAAAGAAGAACTTGTCCACTTTGACAATCACGTTCTCCACTATCCCATATGGATACTGTATAGACCTGTTGGCAAGCTTCAACGTGATATTAGTTTGTTTAGGATCCCCCAAACCTAATTTCATGTACACAGACAAAGGCATTAAATTAACACTGGCACCAAGATCACACAATACATTATCAAAAGTAAATTTAGCAATAGTACAAGGGATAGAGAAACTCCCTAGATCTGTTAGTTTATGTGGCAACTTCTTTTGGATAATGGCACTGCATTCCTCACTAAGAGCTACTGTTTCATAATCAATCAATTTCCTTTTGTTTGATAGCATCTCTTTCATGAACTTCAAGTAGAGGGGCATTTGAGCTAAGGCTTCAGCAAAAGGAATATTTATGTGCAGTTTCTTGAATATTTCCAAAAAATTTCCAAACTGCTGCTTTCTTAATCTTTGTGGATAAGGAATTGGAGGTACATATGCCTTGACTGGAGGTCGAACTCGAACTTCTTCTTCCACTTTCTCTTGGGTTTCTGAAGTTGACTCCTGTTCTTTTTCACTGTTCTGCTCTTCCACCACATTTTTCTTTTGATTCTTTTGCTTCTCATATTCCTCTACAGTCACTTCACATAGCTGAACCCCGCTCCTTGTTGTTATTGCATTAATATGCTCACGAGGGTTTGCTTCAGTATTGCTAGGTAACTGTCCTGGCTATCTTGTTGAACTGCTAGCTGTCAGCTCTCTGACCTGTTTCTTCAAATTTTTTATTTCAGCAGCTTGATTCATTAATTCTCCATTCCGACACTTGACCAGCTGGATTAACACTTCTATGTTCTCGGATATGTTTTTCTGAGATTGTTGCGGTTGCTGTTGCTGAAATCCAGGTGGGCGCTGAACAGTCTGATTGTTAGACCAAGAAAAATTTGGGTGATTCTTCCATTCTGGGTTGTATGTTTGTGAATATGGACCACCCTCCTGTCTGTTTCCCACGAGGTTGACCTGCTCTAGATTTGATTGATTTTGCTGTAATGGGCAGAAATTTACAGCGTGATTCTCAAAGCAAAAATCATACAAAACCGTTTGTACTGAACTGACTGGTTGCACACCCATACTGTCTATTTTCTTTGTCAAAGCATCCAGCTTATCATTTAATGCTGTAACCTCACTAACTGCAACAATTTCCCAGAATTTGGTGTAGCTCTATCTGAGTACCACTGGTAACTGTTCGCAGCCATCTTCTCAAAAATCTCAGATGCTTCTTCATATGTCATATCCATTACAAATCCTCCAGCTGCTTAGTCTGCATACTTTTTATTCTCTGTAACACCCCAAGTTCGAAATCTTAAACTTAGGCGTGTTAACTTTTCTTTACTTAAATGCGGAAAAGAAATCATTCAAAACCTTAACATTTTCATTTCTATTATAAAATTTTACAGAAATTTCGACAGAGTCTCCTCTATAAATTGGACTTAGCCAACCTGTATAGAGACATCATAACCATTTTCAAACACACATCTCAACTCATTCAATCCCTTTACAAAAAGAATCCCAAACTCCACAACAATATAATTCCAAATAATAAACTTTAACAAATACAACAAGAGGCAATTTAACCTCAAATACGATACTCATACTTATTCGAAACTAACTCCAACCAAGCAATTATCAATTATAAATAAATTAAAGAATAATTAATGAGACATTGAAATAAATTCTAATTTGACTTTATTTAAAAGGTTGAAGTGAGTATATCCTGAGTCTGCCACCAATTGCTCTCCTCGTCTCATCTAGCTTTCATTACCTGAAATATATTGGAAATGGATTGGGGTGAGTTAAAGCTCAGTAAGTAAACTTTATGCACGTGATGCATGCTCATTATATGCAATGCCTTAGACCATTCAAAGTAATTATCCCCATTTACTTTACTTTTCAAGACTTTAGACTTTCCAACTTTCACTTAAATATTTCCAAAACTTTAACTTCATTTCAAGACTTTCACATCATTTCAAGACTTTCACTTCAATTCAAGACTTTCATTTCAAGACTTTCACATCATTTCAAGACTTTCATTTCATTTCCATCGTGAGCGTAATTAGTGTATCTTCTAGCCAATCCCAATGCAGTGGGCAATTTCCCTTATTTAAAACCAGGTTATAACTATTCCACCGCATAGCGGTTTAAAATTTGCCACTGTCAAGCGGTTTAGCAATCGTCACCGCAAAGCGGTTTAATATTTGCCACCGCCAAGAGGTTAAGCAATCGTCACCGCAAAGCGGTTTAATATTTGCCACCGCCAAGCGGTTAAGCAATCGTCATCGTAAAGCGGTTTAATATTTGCCACCGCCAAGCGGTTAAGCAATCGTCACCGCAAAGCGGTTTAATATTCACGACTGCTAAATCAATTTAATTCGGGTACGTCAGTCTCCCGCGCCCCATTTCCCACTCACACCTTTCATGACATAGAAGTACATCAATTTATTATTAAAACTTGGGATACATGCATTTTGAGAAAACTTAAACTTACCACATTCTTCATTTAAAATCGTTTGACTTCCCCAACTCAATGAAAATGCATGCTGGACGATGTAACGGCATGATAACATGTATGCTTAAACCTTCACTTAATACCACATACATGTATAGAGTTCATAGAAGGCACCACAAGTAAATAAATTTCGAGAATATAATTTAAGCCCATTAATTACACCTTAAACATTTAACTTCAATGAAAATAGGGGAAGTTTACTTACTTGACATCCTTAGTATTTACCGTTATCTGGATTTGCAAGTGGAGAAGCCTCGGCTGCCCGTGTCGTCAATGTACCAAAATCCTAGTTGTACCCATTCATTCAATAAAATATACTTTTAGTTCAAAATCACCTTTTAAACTCTAAGCAAGGTTTAAAACTTCTATTTCCTTCACAATTTAATCCCAAACGTGACCTTACGCTAGGTCCAACACACCACGCCATATTCGAAATAAGATGTCAATTTCAATGTACTTTAGAACGCTTTTTCTTACCTTTTAATTCAAATTAAATTACCACATTACATAGCTTGACCTAGCTTTATAAAATTTCCCAATAAAATTCTAATTATACATATATATTCACATTACCCAAACCTCAAATTCACATTTATAAAACACATTAAAATTAACATGGCTTAAATTTGAAATCTGAAAATGCATATTATACACCTCAATTTTTTGTCCAAACATTTAACTAAGCAACTAATTCAAGATTTTCGAAATCTGTAATTAATTTCATAAATTGAAAAATCTGGAATTTCATCTATATCAATCAAAATCTGAATAAAATTTCAATTTGCCCTAAACCTTTTCCCAATCTCAATTTAATGAAATTTAAACAACTTACTACTCAATGACAAATAGAATTTAACAAGCTTAACAAATAAAAATAATTAATTACACAGAGTTCATAAACAATTTATAAACTTTTTAATTGGCACATCGATCGAGACGGCGCTCAAGTCCTTCCACTGCAAAATAATTCGAATTATAGACATTAAATATCACAATTTTACAATTTATAATCACAGTAACATAAATATTGAGAAAAATTTAAAATTGCACATAAAATTGAAAAGCAGTCTTACAATTCCTTACCCCCTAAAAGAAATTTCGTCCTCGAAATTAAAACTTACCAAAAAGTTGTGAATACTTGGCACGCATCTCATCTTCGCATTCCCAAGTAGCCTCTTCTACTGCATGATTCCTCCAAAGGACATTAACTAACGTAATCTTCTTTCTTCTAAGTTCCTTATTTACTTTCATTAGGATTTTCACAAGTGACTCCTCATAAGTCAAATCCTCACAAAGATCTAATGACTCATAACTGAGACTATGGGAGGAATTCAAAATATACTTCCTCAACATTGATGCATGAAAAACATTGTGCTCACCCGATAACGCTGGTGACAATGCAACCCGATAAGTTAGGTCACCCACACCTTTCAAGAATTCCAAAGGGGCCGACAAAACATTGGCTTAACTTTTCTTTCTTCCCGAATCTCATAACACTTTTCATAGGAGCTACCTTCAAAAAGATCATATCACATGCAACGAATTCTAATGATTTTCTTCTTCTGTCTACATAGCTTTTCTGTCTACTTTGTGCATTTATCATCCCCGACGAATCATTTCAACAACTTTTGATGTTTGTTGTACTATTTCTGGACCCAATAACTTTCTTCCTCCAACTTCATCCTAATGAACTGAAGATCTACACTTCCTATCTTATAGTACTCAATACGGATCGAAGTTTGATAGCTATTGTTGTAGGAGACCATCAACCGACATTATCCCACTTATGAATCCATTCACTAACTTTCTATTTCCAGTCTTTCATAGAGTCTATTCTAACGTCTCAACCTTAATATATATATTGATTGATCACATTCTTAAAACTAAAATCAAGATGATTGACCAAAATGAGACTTTATAATTCAGAATTAGTGAAACTTGGCGTCCATACCAAAATATACAGTAGAAATACTAAAACTTTGACAGAATCTTTCTGGAAAGATTTACAACGAAATCCTTCCTAAACATGCTGATATTTCTTTTAAAATCGGAGGATCAACTTAAATCCTGTAACCCATACTTACATATTGTAATCAAGTATTCAGCATCATACACTCATCTTAAAACTAAAGCCAAGGTACTAATTTAAGAATTCATGCTTTCAAAATCATCATAACAACAATACTCTAACAAAGTATTTTATAAATAAATCATTGACCTATCACCAATGAATAAAACTTTTGTGATTCATATAGAATTCCTCATCAAGTTCACTTAACCCAAAGATACAATCCCATTATAAGTAAAAGTCACACAACTGACCTCAAATAATCATATCAATCTCTCTAAGATTACAACATAATAACCATCATATCCTTCACACGACCCTTTTACGTCAATATACTCACAAAGATTTTATATCAATCTCTCAAACTCAATAAATCTTGGATTCTGTCATTGTCACTCTTTCTACACACTACTCCATAATAAATAATCATTGTGAAGTCTTATTCTCATTTTCCACAAATCCTATCCACAAGGACAATTGCCTAAAATTTCATTTCTTATTTTTGAATCAAGATACCATCAATAATAATCTCCACAATTTCATGGTATCTACTATCATAAACTTTCCTCCGATCAGATGTATTACTTCTGCAATACTTGTACAAATCTAGGACCTGATAAAGTTTCTTTCATCAGTTTCATCCAACAATCTCTTATATGATATTTTAGTATCATCAATGAAAACTTAACGTACATCAGTGAATCATTCAAATTACGATGAAACCCGATTTATTTTCCATGACTGAGATTCATCTTTCTTCGAATTCCACTTAAAACCAAATATAGCATAACTTATTCATGGAAAGTCAACTTATTTCATAATTTCAATACATCGTCACCTTCAGTTCTCACCATAAGAGCAATAGCATTATTCCTTATAATTATCTCTTGACCTTTTATATTCAAATGACATTATGACAATCATCATTATCTCACATAATCCCAAACCTTCAATCATATGTCCCCAAATTCTCATTTCGAATAAATGGTTACTCCTTTAAGGCATCTCACTATAAAAATACTTTCAATATCTCTCAATAATGATAACTGACTTTCCCAAATAATCATATTGTATGTAAATAATCAAATCTTTAACACATCATCTACCAATCAACTTCCAAAATAAATCAACAGTATTATCACTTACCATCATAATTTATAATATTCTCCAATATAAGTGATCATTTCCCACTAATAATCAATAAGTTCCTAAGAATAATTAAAATTCTTTCCAATAATGCCGTAACATTTGTCTTCACTCATCTTTTCAAAATATGACTTGACATTTCCCAATATACGCATCAAGTCATCACATAACTTCATGTATACCTTGATATCCCAGAAAATCAATTCTTAATTCCTCAACATAACAATTTCAAATCATAGTTTCCAATATCAATATCTCCCTTCCTTCAATACATTAAACGGCTCAAATGACCACCCATTAGTCATACTTATAAATATATGACACAAATCATAATCCCAAAATTTCTTAGTTACAAGACCAAACAACATTATAAATTTCTCTCAAAATAGAGGAATAATTCACTTACTCAAACATAATATCCATTCCTTAATTCCCAATAATTAAGAATCAAATCTTTAGATCTCAAATTTCATAATTTTTCTCATAGAAGTCTCAATAAAATCATATCACTCATAATCTCAACATCTCATCACAACTTCATAAAACTGGTTTTGCCATGTCTAAAATCAATTATGCAAAGTCTCATAAAACCATCTTTCTTCTTCATGTATAGCTCCTGAGCACCCCATGGAAAAAAACTAGGTCGAACAAAACCTTTGTCCATGAGATTCTATAGTTGCACTTTGAGCTCTTTTAAGTTACGAAGGAGCCATCCGATATTATACCTTGGATACTAGAGTTGTGCACTTAATCGATGACGAATTCAATTTCTCTTTTAGGCGGTAAATCACAAAGATCTTCTGAGAACATCTTTAGTCATTCTCGAATAACTGAAATTTGTTCGAGAGAAGTATTCACCTTAGACACTTCAATTATTGCAACCAGGTAGGCTTAATAACTCTTATTCATCAATTGACGAGCCTTCATCACTGATAATATCGAAATAGAAAGTTTCACCTTTACTTCAACAAAGCGAAAATAGTTTCATTTGAAGGTTTAAATACCACCTTAACGTAGCCAGTGATTGAAACCTTATACCGCAATAATCATTCCATTCCTAGTATGACATCAAGTTTGTGGGTATTCAGTGTTATGAGATCTATCATCTACTCCTTCCCATTCCCCATGAGTGGGGAATTTCTCAACGCATAACTTTAGTTCAACAATTCTTCAAATGGCGTTGACAATATAAACTTGGTCTCCGGCTATTGAGATGGGTAAATCAATTTTTTCTATAATTGTGGGACTATCAAATGAGTGGGTAGTCCCGAGATCAAACACGATAAGTGCTTAATACTAAGTTCAATGACTTCTCAACTTCTCGTTTGGACATTGTATACTCTCATGCCGATATACCATTCATATCCATTTCTTATTTCACAAAAATATCTAATAAACGGCACCCAATTTTTTTTTTTTTTAATAACCATTACTTTCTCACTTCCTCATTTACATAACCAAGATATACTCGTCATATTCACTGACAACATTCTTAACCTTTCACTTTCCTACATTACACATTAGCATGCAAGAATATACAATAATTGGAACATCAAATAACATTTCATAATTTAAACAAAATTTAACTTACCAGATGATCGAGGAAGATGCACTTGAGGCGTGACTCAGTACCCGAACCATTTTCAAATAAATTTTAAAAGTCTACAGAATCGCTTTTAAAACTCTTAGCTCTGATACCAAAAATGTAACACCCCAAGTTCGAAATCTTAAACTTAGATGTGTTAACTTTTCTTTACTTAAATGCGGAAAAGAAATCATTCAAAACCTTAACATTTTCATTTCTATTATAAAATTTTACAGAAATTTCGACAGAGTCTCCTCTATAAATTGGACTTAGCCAACCTGTAGAGAGACATCATAACCATTTTCAAACACACATCTCAACTCATTCAATCCCTTTCCAAAAAGAATCCCAAACTCCACAACAATATAATTCCAAATAATAAACTTTAACAAATACAACAAGAGGCAATTTAACCTCAAATACGATACTCATACTCATTCGATAACTCCAACCAAGCAATTATCAATTATAAATAAATTAAAGAATAATTAATGAGACATTGAAATAAATTCTAATTTGACTTTATTTAAAAGGTTGAAGTGAGTATATCCTGAGTCTGCCACCAATTGCTCTCCTCGTCTCATCTAACTTGCATTACCTGAAATATATTGGAAAGGGATTGGGGTGAGTTAAAGCTCAGTAAGTAAACTTTATGCACGCGATGTATGCTCATTATATGCAATGCCTTAGACCATTCAAAGTAATTATCCCCATTTACTTTACTTTTCAAGACTTCAGACTTTCCAATTTTCACTTAAATATTTCCAAAACTTTAACTTCATTTCAAGACTTTCACATCATTTCAAGACTTTTACTTCATTTCAAGACTTTCACTTCATTTCAAGACTTTCACATCATTTCAAGACTTTTACTTCATTTCAAGACTTTCATTTCATTTCCATCGTGAGCATAATTAGTGTATCTTCTAGCCAATCACAATGCAGTGGGCAATTTCCCTTATTTAAAACCAGGTTATCACTGTTCCACCGCATAGCGGTTTAAAATTTGCCACCGTCAAGCAATTTTCCAATCGTCACCGCAAAGCGGTTTAATATTTGCCACCGCCAAGAGGTTAAGCAATCATCACCGCAAAGCGGTTTAATATTTTCCACCGTCAAGCGGTTTTGCAATTGTCACCGCAAAGCGGTTTAATATTTGCCACCGCCAAGCGGTTAAGCAATCGTCACCGCAAAGAGGTTTAATATTTGCCACCGCCAAGCGGTTAAGCAATCGTCACCGCAAAGCGGTTTAATATTCACCACTGCTACATCAATTTAATTCGGGTACGCCAGTCTCCCGCGCCCCATTTCCCACTCACACCTTTCATGACATAGAAGTACATCAATTTATTATTAAAACTTGGGATACATGCATTTTGAGAAAACTTAAACTTACCACATTCTTCATTTAAAATCGTTTGACTTCCCCAACTCAATGAAAATGCATGCTGGACGATGTAACGGCATGATAACATGTATGCTTAAACCTTCACTTAATACCACATACATGTATAAAGTTCATAGAAGGCACCACAAGTAAATAAATTTCGAAAATATAATTTAAGCCCATTAATTACACCTTAAACATTTAACTTCAATGAAAATAGGGGAAGTTTACTTACTTGACATCCTTAGTATTTACCGTTATCTGGATTTGCAAGTGGAGAAGCCTCGGCTGCCCGTGTCGTCAATGTACCAAAGTCCTAGTTGTACCCATTCATTCAATAAAATATACTTTTAGTTCAAAATCACCTTTTAAACTCTAAGCAAGGTTTAAAACTTCTATTTCCTTCACAATTTAATCCCAAACGTGACCTTACGCTAGGTCCAACACACTACGCCATATTCGAAATAAGATGTCAATTTCAATGTACTTTAGAACGCTTTTTCTTACCTTTTAATTCAAATTAAATTACCACATTACATAGCTTGACCTAGCTTTATAAAATTTCCCAATAAAATTCTAATTATACATATATATTCACATTACCCAAACCTCAAATTCACATTTATAAAACACATTAAAATTAACATGGCTTAAATTTGAAATCTGAAAATGCATATTATACACCTCAATTTTTTGTCCAAACATTTAACTAAGCAACTAATTCAAGATTTTCGAAATCTGTAATTAATTTCATAAATTGAAAAATCTGGAATTTCATCTATATCAATCAAAATCTGAAGTTTATATCTGAGGGCAATTACATATACATCAACATATACATACAATCCCATATATATATACATACACTAATTACATGGGTGTGTTCGGAAGGGGTGGCGTGCGGGTGTGTTGATTCCCGTCTGTGCACGCGCGCGGTCTGGAAAAGAGGGAAGAGAGACGGCAAGGAGGTGACTTACCGTGGTGGTGACGCGGCGGTGCTGTCGACGGCGAGCGTGCATGAGTCGGGAGAGAGAGACACGAGACCGAGAGATGAGAGTGAGGTCGTGAGAGGTCGAGACAGAGAGTGAGAGATCGCGAGAGAGCGGCGTGAGTGAGAGAGAGATAATGAGGGTTAGATATAAACTTTTGGAATTTGCAACTTGACCCCTCAATTCTCTCAATTTAGAAATTTAAGTCCACAACTCCCAATAAAATTTCAATTCTCCCTAAACCTTTTCCCAATCTCAATTTAATGAAATTTAAACAACTTACTACTCAATGACAAATAGAATTTAACAAGCTTAACAAATAAAAATAATTAATTACACAGAGTTCATAAACAATTTATAAACTTTTTAATTGGCACATCGATCGAGACGGCGCCCAAGTCCTTCCACTGCAAAATAATTCGAATTATAGACATTAAATATCACAATTTTACAATTTATAATCACAGTAACATAAATATTGAGCGAAATTTAAAATTGCACGTAAAATTGAAAAGCGGTCTTACATTCTCATTCGTCAACCCATTGTAGAATGTTTGAACTAGTATCCAATCAGCAATTCCATGTGTAGGACACTGTCTGATGAGCTCGTTGAACCTTTCCCAAGCCTCAAAAATTGATTCCCCATGCTGTTGACTGAATGATAAAATCTCACGCCTTAGCTTTGACATGCGGCCATGTTGGAAAAATTTATCTACAAATTTCTGGCTCATAACTTCAAAAGTGGTGATTGTGTGTAGGGGAAGGAGTAAAACTAGGCTTTTCTTTGTCCACCAAAGAGAATGAGAATAGCTTTAATTTCACGGTGTCATCTGAAACTCCATTCATGCGTTGTATATCACATAGTTCCAAAAATGTCCGAAGATGCGCATGAGGATCTTCAGATGGCAATCCATAAAAAACACACGAATTTTGGATCAAGGATATCAAGGAAGTCTTGATCTCTAAATTATTAGCTCGGATTGCAGGAGGTACAATGCAGGTTCCAATGTTCCCCACAGGAGGAACCATGTAGTATCGCCAAAGTCTTCCATGATTTTGTTGCTGTCCATTCACAGCTGCTGGCAGATTTTGTTGATTTCCCTGATTATCCTGAATTCTGTCATCTGCCATGACTAAGTCTGTTTGTTGATTCGCTTCCAACTGTTGTCTACGCCTCTGTCGAAAGGTGCGTTCAATTTCTGTATCAAAAGGAAACAAATCAAATGACTTAGTCCTTAACATAAATTAAATAAAACAAAAACTAAAAACAAAAACAAAAACTGAAAATTAATATAAAAATAAAAATAAGCAAAATAAATTTCAAAGTAAAATAAGAACTAATGGGTATCGATATTAATTAACAGTCCCCGGCAACGGCGCCAAAAACTTGTTCATCGATATCTCGCAATGCAAAATATCTCCGCAAGTGTACGGGTCATGAGAAGTAATAAAGTGGACCTTAAAGTCCGGATTATCATCCCACAGAGACTGCTATTAATTACCGAAATATTTTAGTTCTAAACTTTATTTGAACAGAAAAAAGAGAGTTTGTGATTGCGAACTAAAACTAAGAAATTAAACCGAAGAATTAAATTTGCGAATTTGACTTGTTTTCAAATAAGATTGTTGTAATACCACTTTTCGTTTTACGTGCTTTCTTGAATACCACCCAATTTTCATGATGAATAATTTATTTGACAATTATTATTGATAATAAGTTGAATTATTTTGCAGTGGAAGGACTTGGGCGCCGTCTCGATCAATGTGCCAATTAAAATGTTTATAAATTGTTTACGCACAATTCTATGTCTAATTGTTTATTTTAATTGTTACTTGCCATTTCTATTGTAATTGAGTAGTAAGTTGCCTAAATTGCATTAAATTGAAGTTGGGAAAAGTTTGGTGACACCTTGAGATTTTATTTGAAAGTTATGAACCTAAATTACCAATTTATGAGAGTTGAGGGACTGAATTGCAATTTACCAAAAGTTAAACACTTAAACCTAACCTAAAATCCTCACTCTCATCTCTCGCTATCTCACGCCTCTCTCACCCTCTCGCTCTCACGCTCGGCCCGCTCTCCCTCTCTCTCGGCTCTCACTACCGTAGCCATCACCGTCGCCGACCACGACCCAACCACCGGCGGTAAGCCTCTTTTTCCCCTTCACTTTCTTCACACACGCACGCCCACACGAAACCGGATACACACACACCCGAGACCGAACGCACACACACATACATAATTCGATATACACATGTATATATATATATTCTATGTAAAGAACGTATGTATGCAACTTATATGTATAAATTCAGATTTATGGGTTAAATTTCAGATTTTTACAGTTAATTTCAGATTTTAATTTTTGTTAAATTTTCGAAATTAACCATGAATTTAGGATTTAATGATGTATATGAATGTGTATATTATTATGTATGTATAGATGTGTGTAAATATATATATTTTGGATTTTATGTGGGCAGAAGGTATATACTCAAATTTTGGCTATGATGAAAATAAAATTTCTCAGACTGGGGACTCATGAAACTTTGATAAATTGCTGTGCTATAATATTAAATTTGAGGTGTGAATGTATGTATATATGATCATGAATATGTATACGACTATTTAAACAAATAAGTGTGATTTTTGGGATTTTGGGATAATGGTATAGGAGAGTAAACTTTAACCTATTAGAAACAAGTTAATTTAAATTGAAGTTATGATCAAAGTCATAAATTGTTAGTTCAAGATCATTTTTGAATAAGTAATGCCTAGCTTTGATTTGTGAAACTGATAAGTAAGATTTCAAATTTGTCCTTGCACTTAGTGTATTACTTCGAATATGATATTATATGTGGTGTTAAATGTATTTGTTATATTATGGGTCACATGAAAGTCTCAACCTCTTTTAAGAGTGTTAAATGTGATTGTTTCACTAAAAGCCGTATTTTGTTAATGAATGTGAACAATTAGGATATTTGGTACATTGACGTCACGGGCATCCGAGACTTTTCCACTTGCAAGTTCAGAACGGTAAATACTAAGGATTTCAGGTAAGTAAACTTTCCCCTATTTTCATCAAAGTTGAATGTAAATGTGAAAGTTATGTGTAAATGACTGTCTTGCAACTTAATTGCTTTGATGAATTTCATTTACTTTGTGAAAGTATATGTTATTATGAAGAATGTTCAAGCATGCACATTATCATGTCATTGCATCATCAAGCATGCATTGGCATCGAAATTGGGAAGTGAAATGTTTTTAAATGAAAGAAATGTGTCAAGGTGCAAGTTTGTTCAAAAGTTATGTATCCCAAGTTTTCGAAAGAATGAATGGGTGTGCTTCTAGTTCATGAAAGTTGCGAGTGGGAAATGGGGCGCGGGGGACCGGCGTACCCGAATTAAGTCGCTTTGCGACGGAATGTTAAACCGCTTTGCGGTGGGAAAGTGAATGTTAAACCGCTTTGCGGTGGGATCTGGTTCCAAATAAGTAATTGCCCACTGTATTCTGATTGACTAGAAGTTACACCAAGTGAGCTCACGATGAAAAAGAAGTGAAAGTTTTGAAATGTTAAGTGAAAGTTTGAAATGTTCGAATATTCTGGAAAGTAAAGAAAAAGGGGATACATGCATGGAATTTTTGAAAAGAATTCATATCATAAGCATGCATTCATGCATGCATACTGTTTACTTACTGAGCTTTAGCTCACCCCAATCCCTCCCCAACATTTCAGGTGATGGAAGTTAGATGATCAGAGGGGAGCACTTGGCAGCTGACTCAGACAGTACCTGCTGTTGCTTTAATTAATAAAGTTAAAATTATTCAAGTTATCATTAAATTTATTCCTTCATTTATTATTACGGATAATGTTTTGGTTGAAGTTAGTTTTGATTACGTATGGGTAACGTATTAGGGGTTAAATTACCTCTTATTGAAATTGTCAATGTCTGTTGATTTTTGAGAAATCTTATGCTTGAGGAGTTTGGGGAATGAATGAATTGGTTTTGGCGATGATGAATGCGATTTTGATGTGATTGAAGCTTTGAATTTTGAAATGGTCTTGATGTCCCTCTACAGGTTGGCTATGTCCAATTTATAGAGGAGACTCTGCCGAAATTTCTGTACAATTTTATAATAGATAAATGAATATTTTAATTGTGCAAACGTTTTAAATTCCGCATATAATGTGAATGGAAGTTAACACGCCTAGGTTTTAGACTTTCAAACTTGGGGTGTTACAATTGTAAATTAGTTGGGATTCACGAATTCACCTAGTCAATTAAATCAATTCAAATTCCATATTTTATTTTCTAAATATGTGTTCGATCGAATTCACTAATTCAAATTGAGATTCCTCCCTCGAGTTTAAATCAATTCTACCTAAATAAGTCAACATTGTATCTCTATAGTGGGTCTGAATATTCCTTATCTAGATGCATTACATGCAAGAATTCACACACGATCGCGCTAATCACAAGAGTATATCTCTATCTCTCGTTCAATTACCAGATTTATTACCTAAATCTATGTTATTAACCCACCTCTCGGATTATGAAAATAACACAGAAAATCATGAAAGAGTGGCCAGTTCATTCACGCATTAAACATAATAATAAATCAACACGTGCATTGAAGCGTTAAAATAAGGAATATGGAATTAAAATAATTAACTAGGCTACATCGTTCATCCCAACATTAAAATTAGTTACACATCATTATGAAATAACAAAAATAATAAAAATAAACGTTAATTGAAAAACAATATAAAGAATGAAAATCTTGCACCAAGTTTTTATTCTTCAATTGTCTTCAATTCGCGTCCCTTTGCAATTCTTGATTCTCCAAGGAATTGATGATTAAATCTCTATTGTGGCTCGTTCTATGGAGAGGCAAATGTCCAGATTTCGTGCCTCATGTGTTGTATATATAGGTTTTGGATAAACCTAAGTCAAGAAAGAGAGAATTCTGTTGAAAATCGCGAGAAAAAGCCCACAGTTGGCCCAGCCGGTAAGCATGCGATCGCGTGGCTTCAACCCTAACGATCGCGTGGACTTCGTTAAAACTCTCAGGTTACAATTTTGCATCTTCTCACGATCGCGTGGTATGTATCCAGCGATCGCGACTTCCATCTTTTTTCGGCTGTGTAAGTTGGTCCCTGACTTTTAATTGCACCTTCAATCCTCAACTTCTAATTGTTGCAATTTAGTCCCCAAACTTTATCTTCTTCTCGATTTGCCAATTTAAGCGCTCAAATCCTTCAATTCGTTCCTCCAACCTTTGATTTCTTCTCTTTGGCACCATGTAGGTTTTCCGATTGATGTTATCACTCCCCATCTGCTCAATTTTGCTCCAAATTAACATTCAATTGTGTCATTTTTCCATTAATTTCTTCATTCTTCGTCTTTTGGGATATTTTCTACAAAGTAAACAAATAAACATAAATTAAATAACATATGTCCTAAAACGACAATAATTTCTTCTAATTTAGACATACAGAAATGCTTTTGGTAGAAAAATACTGGTACTAGGATTGAAAAGCACTATATTATTCCTCCAAAAGAAACGATTAACAAGGGAAAAGGGAAGATGGAATGGACAGGGACGGATCCCATGAAGGCCCACCTGAGATTTAAAAAAAAAAATTGGAAAAAAAAAAAAAGTAAGTTTTGCACTTTTTTCTTCAAAATCTTGTTCTCAATTAGGATTTCTGTAATCAGGTTTCTTGATTGCTTGGTTTAATTCCCATTTGCTATAATCACGTAATACTTAATATCTCATTGTAAGTGATTTTCTTTGGATTCTTTTATCTAGTTTTTCTACCGTCATTCTCCTAAAAGGAAAAAAAAAATTTCGGGGGCGCTGCCCCTGAACCCCCGCTGTCGCCCTCCCCCCGCACATTTTTTAATTTTCGTCCCCACTGACCAAACATCCTGGCTCCGTCCCTGGGAGTGGACTACCATCCAGAAAGGGGGGGGGTGGGGAATTCTAAAATGCGAGTGGTTTTTTAAGGAGACTGCTCCAAAACTGAAATGATTGAAGAAGGTGAATTTATTCCTAAGTTTTGGGGAAGGCTGAAGGTATTTAGGAGGGGTTGAAGGCTGAAGTGAATGCAGATAAGTATTGTACCGAAAAAGTTATGCCCAAGGAAAATAACAATCAGAATATTCAGAAAAATCTTGGTTATTTGAATGTTTACAAATGGATGAAGAGGAAAATGTCATTAGCTTGGAAATCATCAAAGATTTCCCAAGTTGATTTCTATAGATCAGAACTTTGATGATCTGGGTGAAGTGAATTTTAGAAAACATAATGACATCCTCACAAACAACAAATTGATTAACACAGGACTCTCTTCATTCCAAACACAGTGAGGAGATTATTGAAGGATTGGAATATGTTTTTTTAGATAATGAGACACAGTGAACCAATGGGGGCTAAAAATAAGAAAAGCAACAAGAAATCCTAGAATAAGAAGAAGAAAATGGGGAGACTAGCAGAACGTTATTAATGTCTCACAAAATCTTAATTTGGAATGTAAGAGAAATTTCCATTTCTATAAAGAGAGTTAAAAGTTTGCTACAGATTCATCAAATAGCTGTCTTACTCATTTTAGAACCTATAGTAAAGAAAGAACATGTCCAAGAGTATTGCAGAGAGCTCAACTTTGATCATTGCCATGCTAACTTGAATGGTGAAATTTGTGGTATGTGGAAGGAAGGAACTAAAGGTCTCATTATTAAAGATAAAGACCAGCACATTACAATCAAAATTATTAGCTCAAAGAAAGTGGTGTATGTCACGGCTGTATATGCTAAATTCTCTGTGCAACTGAGAAGACATCTGTGGAGTGATCTCACAATCTTCTCGTAGAATATGGATTCACCTTGGCTTATTGGAGGGGACTTCAACTCTTTATTAAATAGAGAGGAAAAGGAAGGGGAAACTCTCCAAATCGCAGATCCATATAGGACTTTAGCAACATGCTTCTAGACTATAGAGTGGATGAATTTAACATTAAGGGACATAAATTCTTAATGGAAGAATTTGGGACAAACTTGATAGAATATTGGTAAATGATCAGTGGTTGAGTGAATTCAATGGATTTGAAGCTGAAATTCTCAACAGGAACACCTCAGATCACTTTCCCATCTTATTGAAATGCAATACTAAATAGAATCTTGTCAAACCCTCTTTTACATTCCAAGCCATGTGGTGTTTAAAGGAAAACCTTTTTGAAACTGTAAAAAGATGCTGGGAAACACCCCTTTGCCCTTACTCAAGAGGTTTATTTGGGTTTTTCTTTAAGTTGAAAAGACTCAAAATCACTTTTAAAATCTGGAACAGAGATTACTTTGGTAACATATTTGTTAACATTGTTAAAGTTGAAGAGGAGGCCCTTAAATATGAAATTAGGTATGATTTATCCAAATCCCCAACAGATAGAATGAAGGTTCACACTGCCTATGCAAATCGAAATGTTTTTAGCAAAAATCTGGGATAAAATGGCTGAAGAAGGGGATAGAAATTCCAAGTATTTCCACGCTTATGTTAAGAAAAAAATGGTCCAAGAATAGTATAAATAACATTAGCTGCAATGGAACCATATTGATTGATACTTTGGACATTCAAAAATCTACTTTTGATTACTTCGAACAAATTATAACAAGGGAGCCTACTGATGAAGATTATAATCTTCTTAACAACATCCCCAATCTGGTGTCACAATCTGATAATGAACTTCTTAATTTGCCACCAAATATTGAAGAGATTAAAGAGGTTGTTTTTAGCATCAACAAAGATAGTGTAGCTGGTTCGGATGGTTTTTCCAGCCTATTCTATCAGTATTGTTGGGATATTATTAAAGAAGATCTCTTGGATGCAAGTTTTAGTTTTACTTTAACATAGATGATTATTCATCTAAAATCTAAGAACATCATGCTGTAATTATCAAGATCAAGACTAAAGCGGAAGCGTACCTGAATCCATAACAATGATGTAAAAAGTTTATGAGATCCTATCACAGCTTTAATTGAATCCCAAAGAAAAATATTGATCTGAAATTCGCATTCTCTCTCTTATCCTTAGCCTTTAGTTGTGTTTCATAAGTTGAACCCCAATGATGGAATTTGAGTTCAGTATAAATAGGCAGAGAGAGGGGCCGAATTTTCTATTACCTTTTTTAATCTCAACCTCCATCAAAGTCGTAGTATCAATAGGAAATATTTCTAATTAAATCAGGTTTCTATTAATTTAATAGTTTACCTAATTAAATTAGGATACGTTATATGGGCCACATAATGAGAACACAAAATTTCTAACAGCAAGTACTGATTTCTTTTTTGGAAGAACATTACCTGCTGGCATTACCTCTACATCTGATTACTTTTATTCCAAAAAAGGTTGAGGCAGAAGAATGGAAGGATTATAGACCTATTAGTTTGTGTAATGTAATTAACAAAATCATTACCAAGGTTTTATCTTCAAGGCTAAATAAGGTGTTACCCAAAATAATTTTGTTAAACCAAAGTGGTTTTACTCCTGGAAGGGATATAGGAGACAATATCCTTCTAGCCTAAGAAATGATATATACACAATGTTGACAGAAAAATGAGAGGTGGAAACGCGGTTCTTAAATTGGATATGACTAAGGCATATGACAGGGTTGATTGGTGTTTTCTGTACAAGGTTACGGAGACGTTTGGTTTTAACCATGAATGGATTGAGAAAATTAGAAAATGCATTAATAATTGCAGATTTTCTATCTTGGTTAATGGCAAGCTCAGGAGTTATTTTAAATCCACAATAGGATTTAGATAAGGCGATCCAATATCTCCTTCCTTGTTCATTATCTTGTCTGAATGCTTATCTAGAGGGTTAGAGAACTCGTTTCTTAGAAACAAAGATTTACACTACAGATATGGAGGCCCTAACACTGTTTCCCGTCTTGCTTTCGCTGAAGATTTGGATATATTACCAATGGTCAAAAAACTTCCCTGGATAAAATCATGAAATTCATCAGAAATATACTAAAAGCTCTGGTCAATCCATTAATTGTTCTAAAAGTTCCTTTAATACCAAAAAGGAAAACCACAGAAATGTAGTTGTTGAGAACACCGGTTTCCAATATGCTATCTTGGATTTCCTTTGTATAAAGGACATAAAAGGCCATACTTTGAGGGACTTATTAACAAAATCAATAGCAGGCTTCTCGGTTGGGAACATAGATGGTAATCGTCTGGAGGTAGATTAGCACTTATTAAATATGTTCTTACCTCTATGCCCATACACTTAATCCAGATCCTATACCCTCCCAAAAGTATCATCAACAAAATTTCCAGAATCTTAAATGGCTTTATCTAGGGAGATTCTAATCAGGGAAAGAAGATCCACTGGTCATCACAGGATAGTATTTGTTATCCTAATGAAGAAGGAGGTATAGGCTGCAATAATTTGATCAATATACAACTACAAATTATGGTGGAAATCCAGTCAGCAAAAATCATTATGGGGCTGGGTTATGAAAGATAAGTGTTGTAAGCTATCGCACCCCAGTATTGTCAATCATAGATACCAGGAATCTATCCTTTGGTGAAGAATGCTCACAGCTAGGAACATTACTGAACCACAGATAGTTGGAGAATTGGTGAAGATAAAATAGATTTTAAATTTGATGCATTTCTTAACTCTGGGATCCTTCAGGGGAAAATGAAGCAGGATAACAATCAGGACAAATATGTTATGAATTTTAGGATCAATGAAGAATAGGACATGTGTAAGCTGAATAAAACATTACCCGTTGAGATTGTCAATGGAGTTAAGAAGATTCCCTTCACCACTGGTGCTGACAATTTTTTTTTTGAAGCCCAGCCCTACTAGTGATTTTAATATCTCGTCTTGCATCAATCTGATCAAACAAGGTAAATCCAAACAATTGACTTGCAAGCACATCTGGGATAAAAGGGTGCCGCAAAAAATCTCCTTTCTTGTGTGGCGGTTGTGTAATAATTGGATCCCCAGTCATGATATCTTGCAGAACAAATTTTGTATTCAAATAGCTTCGAAATGCCATTGTTGTTGTAGTATTGAAACCATCAATCATGTGTTTTTGGAAGGAAAGCTTGCTAAAGAAATCTCGAGGTATTATTGTGGCATCATGAAAGTGGAATACAGCTACTGCACCCATCCTAGAGTTATGATTATGCATCGGATCACCCAGAAAAATTCTAAGCTAAGAGAAATCAAATCCATACCGCCTCTTATTATTATTTGGTTCTCGTGGACTTCCAGAAACAAAGATAAAGACAATCTTATTAAGATAGGGTCTGGGATAATTATTAATCGAATTAGTAGCCTTACACTGGGTAGGTAAGATCAAATGGAACAATAGTAAGAAAATATATGTTCATATGGTTGTGATGTGGATAAAACCATATAATGGGTGGCATAAACTCAATATTGATGGTGCATTAAAATCTGATATGAAGGCAATGTGAGGAGGAGTGCTAAGAAATCATTTTGGTGAAGTTGGGTGGGGATTTTATGACTATTACAAAGAATGTTCTATCATGGAGGTAGAGCTAAGGGCGATTGAAACTGGATTACAACTGTATCGGAAATATGGTATCAGAAAAACTTGGATTAAACAGGCTCGAAGCTTGCCTTACAAAAACGAAGCTTGGCACTTCCATTACATACTTCAATCAATTTCCAAAAATCTTGGAAGAATGGAGTCTGCCATTACACACATTTGGAGAGAAGGGAACAAGGTAGCTAATTTGTTTGCTAACAAAGGATATCATGAGAAAATATTCAAAGTAGTTGAAGCAATTGAAATGATTGGAAGAATCCAACAACTAGTTAGACTTGATAAAATTGGTTTTGGATTATATTAGACTTAGTTTAGATTTGTCATCAGCTTATTTGTTTGATGGTTTGATTGTATTTGCAGACATTTCATTTTGTTTTGTATTTCTTACTTTGTTTTGTTTGGAGGTTAGGTATTTCGTCCCCTCCTTGTATTGTTTTGTTTTTCCTCAATTTTATAAAATTCATATCATAGGCTTGAATTTTTAAGCTATGATATTTCACAACAAAAAAAATATTTTTGGTTGTTAAATCACTCAAACATGTATTACTTGTGTTTTTTCGAATTTTATTGTGGATCTGTTGTTTATTTTGACATTTTTTAAAAACCTTTGGATTTTAATACTTATTTTTTATGTTATACTTATTTTGTACACAGAAAATTGACATTAACAAAATTGCTTTTAAAGTGAACGTCATTTTATATGCATGTTCTGATATCTTGTTACTTGTAAAAAACTTTGCAGGAAACTTACAGTACTGGTGACTATATCAATGTTGTGGTCAACACACATAAGGCTGCAATAATATCTGTAGATTTTTTATTCATAAACCTCGAGATCTAAAATGTAATATTTTTTTAGGGTATTAGATAGATTATTTTTGTTTTCAAAATTTGTGAAATGTAATTTAATGTGTTAGGGTAGATTTGGAGTTTAGTAATTTTTTTGATCTTTTGCATTCATTCGTAAAAATATGTAATATAATTTAGTTTTAGGTGAGATTTGGATATTTAAGGATCCATATCTTCTATTTATAATACATAGCAAGGCTGAAGATGCACAAATTAGATATGGGATTCACAAATTGCACTGCAATATTAACAAAGTCAGGTATGCACGACATCATTGTCCTATTTATTTAGAGGTCAATCCGGGTGGTCCGGGTCGGGTCAATCCGTCAATAAAAAGTCCGGTAACGGTCCGCTTGAAAAAAGCCCGCCCGCTGCGGGTTACGGGCCGGTTACGGGTCAGCCCGCAAATTTTGAGCTACAACCCAGGCTCGCCCCTGGCCCATCCGGGTCGAACTCATGCGGGTCGCGGTTTGTTCTGATTTAGCTCGTATGAATAAAAATATAGATTTTTCATATTTATAGCAAATTTTTTATCAAGTTTTTAAATACAAAATGATTAAAATGATAAATTCATATTTATACCATGAAATATTTACATAGAATTTAAAATTATGGTTTATGTTATATGAATTACTTCTAAATTTGCAAATTTAAATAAAATATAAACAAATAACAATTAAATGATAAATGTATTTCTAATTACTATTGTCAAAAAACATTATTTTTTTAGCTATTAGGGAGAGAAAAATAAGATTTTACTTTAAAAGTTGTATTAGAGTTTCTAGAAGAAGAGAGATTTTCAATGTTACCATATTTAATAAAAACAGTTTTTTTTTTTTTTTTTTTTTTTTTTTTTACGGGCCAGCGGGTTAACAGCGGCCCGCGAAGGTTTGATCCGCAAAACTCGCGATTCACAACTTCTTGACTCGTGAATCGCCGGCACGGGTCATGGGTCGGCCCGCGGTCCCGGGTCAATTCGGGCCGGTTTTCACGGGTCTGGTCCGCCCGTCCGTCTTCACACCTCTATATTTATTTGAAATATATTTTTAATACTATAAGTAGACTGTTTATTTCCTATATTCCATAACGTGGGACGCATGTTATTCGAATGTTAGATAATCCTTAAATGATGCATGTCACATTCTCATTGAAATGTCCAATTGACTGAACTATACATGATATTAATACACAAACAAATTACGTAAAGTAGATTAAATAAAGTAAGAATGTCAATTAGTACAGTACGGAGAAAACATATTAAGTATGATATAAAATTTAGAAATAAGGCGAATTACAAAATAAATGTTGTAATTGAAACTAATTTGACTGTAGAAACCATGAAATCTGATTTTCGTTTTCCTTTGCTACAATCTCCTTGCATCAATCCGGTTTGGTCACTGATGTTTGAGCGAGCTAATTTTATGTGAATAGAAATGACTTAAGCTTCCTATATATTTTTAAATGTATTTTGCTTTTAGCTTAATTGGCTAGGCACACACAACGCAATGATATTGATGCTAGAAAATGAATTATGCGTGTTGTGAAGGTGAAAAATATGAAAATAGGTATGTAAAGTAGCTAATATGCACTCAATTAAGTTGTTTATTGTGGAGCAGCGGATAGTTAATTACCCACTAAAGCATTAACAGTTAAAATGTTAAAAAGTGGGTGTACACGTAAACTACCCAACTTTCTTAGGAAAATGTTATTTGAACCCCACCCTTGCCCTCCCACTCACATGGAGGGTGGGGCCTGCTCATCACAAGCTTGGGGACAAGGGTGAGGTTACTGTAGCATAACCCACATTCTTATTCTTTTGAAAAAACATCAAATAAACGATGAACTTCGGACTATTGAATGATGTTGCTCCCATATTTGGGATTACAGCAATTTTAACACATTTTATGGTTGGACATATATGAAGTTGTGATATAATTATGTCATGACTGAGATATGTTAAACCCAGATTTGGGAATTTACATAGATAAACAGTCGAAATTGGGAAATATATGAAGTCGTTTCATAGTTAATGGTCACATAGGATTGTCACAAGATCACTTGCATTATGGTCCTAATTATGTTTATTACTTCTAAGTACTAGTCTTAATATTTTAAATATAGATTTTAGGATTGGGAAAATCAATCATTCCATTTATACTTCGCTAATTTCTTTAACTAATAGATAATGTAAGGTAACTTTATTATAATATTATTTAGATAATGTAAGGTTAATTTCTTACAATAATTTTTTCTTTACAAAATAATACTATTTAAATAATTAAGATAATATTCACCCTCGGTTGATACCAGATTTAAAATAATATGACCAACAAAGAATCCTTAATTTACTTAAGTTATTCTATTAAAGTCATGAACTTCCCAGCTTTAGATTGACAGACATGGACTTCTCAACTTCAGAGGATTATAGTCTAGTTTTTATCTTTTATTCTTTTGATGTACTGTGATATCCCCTTTTTATACGAGTCAAAAGTCGAGAAATTATTTTGTCGAAGTCAATGATTATAATTGTCAAGTCAAGTAAGGGCTTAAGTTGAGGAAATGATTTTGTTGGGACTTAAATTGCAATTACAAAAGCTTGAGGGTTGTGATGATAGAAATAGAAATTTAAATATTTAGCTTTTAATCATTGGAACTCAAGGGCTTACTTTTTTATTATATATGGAAGTTTGGGGCATTGAGTTACAATTATATCATGGTTATCTATTAATTTAGAGGATGAGTATCCATCTCTCTGATTCTTGGAAAAAAAAAAAAAACGACAGTGAGTGTCTGGGAACAAAAAAAAAAATAGGAGTGAAGGAAAGAAAATGGACAAAAAAAAAAAAAAAAAAAAAAGTGCAGAAAAGCAAGGAAAAAGGAAAGAAGTTACTAAAACGTATGGAGTTTTGGTTCATGGTTCTCGATCTTCTCCTTATTTTAAATGGGTAAGTTCCAAACAATCTTCAATTTCTCGTTTTGGTTCAATAACTGAAAATAAGTCCATTTCCTTGATGATTTATTAAGGATAAAATTATTTTTGAAGCTTATGGATCATGGATATCAAATTTTATACAAGTTTATAGGATTTGACTTTGTGGATGAAAAATTCAGCAAGAAATTAGTTAGTTAAATAGAACCACCAAAATTCTCGTGAGGAATTAGTTAAATGGAATTGTCCCAATTGTTATTATTGTGCTATAGGATTATTATATAGTTAAAGGGAATATGAGCTTACTGGAAAAGAATTGATTTAAATTCCCTTTTGTAAATTGGTTAAATTGATGAATGAAAATACATGTTCTTGTTGATTTATTATGAAATGGAAACAAAAGGGTATTGAGCTAATGTCTATTCACGTGTAAGGCAGAATATTTGTTGATTTGTGGGAAGTTGCTAATTAGAAATTTAATTGGCAAGCTATGAATTTGAATCGGTCTATACATATGATGTTACTGGAAATGAGAACTAAAGGAAAGTGAGAATAGGACATTACGTAGGATAGTGAGATGGGTATCTTATAATTTTATTATGAATTTTGAGTTGAGTTAAATTTGATTTTGATTCCACTAATTCTACTATTCAGGCAGTGACGTGAATATCGAGATGTCCTATTGACCGAATTAGTCCCTATCCAATATCATCTAGTGAGTGGAAAATGTTAAAGATTTTCAAATATTGATAAATCGTTTATAGGATTTGTATTAAATGTGATTATGTGAATTATTTGTCCAATTACGTAATTACATGGAAGTTTTATCAGAATATGATATTTGTGAAATTAAAGAGATTGCGAAAGATTTTCCGTTGGAAGAAATATGAGATGTGCTATTGAAATCCACCAAAAAGTACCCCTGATTGTATTGATTATTTTAGTGCACTGAGGGGTCTTGACCGTGCCAATAGAGCATTGAGGGGTCTTGATCGTGTACTATATGCATTGAGGGGTCTTGACCGTGTACTAAATGGATGATTTGAGGTCTTGAGACCCATATATTGATATTTGTCCACATAGACAGTGTATACAGATTATATTCAGTGGGCACATTTTGGTGAGATTTGTTAGGGTATGGTCATACCTATAGATTACAGACTGTGTTGACAGTATATTATGGATGATGTTAGATTACAGATTGTGATGACAGTGTAAACAGATGATGATATTTTTCGGCATGAAGAGTATGTTTCTCTTCTTTACTACGATATACGAGATTACATTGTGAACTCAATTTTGAGTAAATTTATTTAAATGAGAAAATATAGTTATTTTCGAAATTATCCACTCATTGAGCTATCAACTCATTATTTTCCCACCATTTTCTTAATAGGTAACAGACTAACAGTTGAGTTCTAGAAGCTTGAAGAGCCTGTGGATTTTGGAATCACACCAATACGACATGTCAAGGTTACCATTTCAATTAAACTAAGCATTTCATATCAGTTGGGGCCCATATTATTTTAATATAAAATGATTTTTCATTATTTAGTATATGATTGGTAGTAGATCACAGTCAGCCTTGGTGGTGGGTCCGGCGTTTAGCTGGTATCCATCATCGGCGCATACCATGTCTCAAGTTCATTAGGGTGATTCGGGGCGGGTCGTGTCATGTCATGTACGGGGCATATTTTTCGCCTTTTATTTCTTCCACTTCATTTTTTATCAGTTCCTACATTTCCTTTATCTTGGAGGTCAGGTCTATGTCCCCCTCCTTCCATGTACTATTTAATTTTATTGTTAGCTCCTGACCTACACGAGGATAGTTTAGTTTTATTGTGGACTGCTCTACCTATATAAAAAAATAGGTATTCTACTATATTGCATAGATTTGATCTAATTTTTAATTCTTCAGATCAAATTTTCCAAGTGACTTTAATCACTTCTAAGTATTCGTTTGATAATTGCAGTATTATTTTGAATGTTCTGGTCGGGTATGTCTAAACTTACAAAAATAAATACCCCAAATAGAAGTCAACAGAATACATGAACTTAATCGAAATTAGAATTCATCTATTGCATAAAATTTTTACAATACTTCTACAGATACGACATCAAGAAAAAGCAATAACAAAATAGCAGACATGATAATACAACAAAATATATTTAAAGAGATTTCTCTAATCCTTTTCTAATTTAATTTTTTTGTCAATCATGATGTTTGAGAGCCTCGTGGATGAGTGACTTTCTGAAATGAAGCTGTTGTTTGCAGTATCCTCGTTTGGCTCAACACAAGCTCTCTTTGTTGGAGTGGTGGTGAAGCATTCTTCTTCATTGTCACTAACTGAATCATCTAACTGTAAAACGAAGTGAGGATCCATATTTAGAACTAAGTGTTAAACATAAAATATCATTTGAAAAGTACAAATATGTAACACTTACCTCGATGACCTGTTCCCCTGACTTAGCAATCCATGACAGCAAATCAGATTTCTAAAGAAATATAACAAAAATCTTAATGCCTTATAAGCTATCAAATGTTTATTTCAATACTAATAATAATTAATCACATACCTTTGTTACATCTACCGAGGTCTTTTCATATTTTTCATTTAAAAGTTGGTTTTCACAGATACGACTTACTGAGAACACATGATCATTTTCATAAATATTTCGGTTTTAACATGAACTTTGAATAGTAGGAGTCAACCGACTAGATTTTCGAGATCATTTAGGTGGCCTGCTCTTGAAATGGAATTGTATCTATTTTTTGAGCTTATTTTTTCATTCTTGGTTAATCCCTGTAAAATTGAGAACTCTTAGTATATCTACACTTTAAAAACCAAGCTATAGTATATTTATTCAAATTTTATTTTACTTGTGCAATGCACTCTCGAATCTCTAGAGCTGTTTTACCAATGAGAACTTCACAAACCCCATCCCAAAGCAAAAAAGTTGAGAGTTGGGTCCCATCAACAACATTCAATTTAACTTTGTATAGAGGAACAACTTTGTTGTAAGTTCGTAGATTGCAAGAATCACAATAATATCCTTTTGGCGAATCGGAAAGTTTCTTACCTCTATGCCCATACACTTAATCCAGATCCTATACCCTCCCAAAAGTATCATCAACAAAATTTCCAGAATCTTAAATGGCTTTATCTAGGGAGATTCTAATCAGGGAAAGAAGATCCACTGGTCATCACAGGATAGTATTTGTTATCCTAATGAAGAAGGAGGTATAGGCTGCAATAATTTGATCAATATACAACTACAAATTATGGTGGAAATCCAGTCAGCAAAAATCATTATGGGGCTGGGTTATGAAAGATAAGTGTTGTAAGCTATCGCACCCCAGTATTGTCAAGCATAGATACCAGGAATCTATCCTTTGGTGAAGAATGCTCACAGCTAGGAACATTACTGAACCACAGATAGTTGGAGAATTGGTGAAGATAAAATAGATTTTAAATTTGATGCATAGCTTAACTCTGGAATCCTTCAGGGGAAAATGAAGCAGGATAACAATCAGGACAAATATGTTATGAATTTTAGGATCAATGAAGAATAGGACATGTGTAAGCTGAATAAAACATTACCCGTTGAGATTGTCAATGGAGTTAAGAAGATTCCCTTCACCACTGGTGCTGACAAAATTTTTTGGAAGCCTAGCCCTACTAGTGATTTTAATATCTCGTCTTGCATCAATCTGATCAAACAAGGTAAATCCAGACAATTGACTTGCAAGCACATCTGGGATAAAAGTGTGCCGCAAAAAATTTCCTTTCTTGTGTGGCGGTTGTGTAATAATTGGATCCCCAGTCATGATATCTTGCAGAACAAATTTGGTATTCAAATAGCTTCGAAATGCCATTGTTATTGTAGTATTGAAACCATCAATCATGTGTTTTTGGAAGGAAAGCTTGCTAAAGAAATCTCGAGGTATTATTGTGGCATCATGAAAGTGGAATACAGCTACTGCACCCATCCTAGAGTTATGATTATGCATCGGATCACCCAGAAAAATTCTAAGCTAAGAGAAATCAAATCCATACCTCCTCTTATTATTATTTGGTTCTCGTGGACTTCCAGAAACAAAGATAAACACAATCTTATTAAGATAGGGTCTGGGATAATTATTAATCGAATTAGTAGCCTTACACTGGGTAGGTAAGATCAAATGGAACAATAGTAAGAAAATATATGTTCCTATGGTTGTGATGTGGATAAAACCATATAATGGGTGGCATAAACTCAATATTGATGGTGCATTAAAATCTGATATGAAGGCAATGTGAGGAGGAGTGCTAAGAAATCATTTTGGTGAAGTTGGGTGGGGATTTTATGACTATTACAAAGAATGTTCTATCATGGAGGTAGAGCTAAGGGCGATTGAAACTGGATTACAACTGTATCGGAAATATGGTATTAGAAAAACCTGGATTAAACAGGCTCGAAGCTTGCCTTACAAAAACGAAGCTTGGCACTTCCATTACATACTTCAATCAATTTCCAAAAATCTTGGAAGAATGGAGTCTGCCATTACACACATTTGGAGAGAAGGGAACAAGGTAGCTAATTGGTTTGCTAACAAAGGATATCATGAGAAAATATTCAAAGTAGTTGAAGCAATTGAAATGATTGGAAGAATCCAACAACTAGTTAGACTTGATAAAATTGGTTTGGATTATATTAGACTAGTTTAGATTTGTCATCAGTTTATTTGTTTGATGGTTTGATTGTATTTGTAGACATTTCATTTCATTTTGTATTTCTTACTTTGTTTTGTTTGGAGCTTAGGTATTTCGTCCCCTCCTTGTATTGTTTTGTTTTTCCTCAATTTTATAAAATTCATATCATAGTCTTGGATTTTCAAGTTATGATATTTCACAACAAAAAAAATATTTTTGGTTGGTAAATCAACTCAAACATGTATTATTGTGTTTTTTCGAATTTTATTGTGGATCTGTTGTTTATTTTGACATTTTTTAAAAACCTTTGGATTTTAATACTTATTTTTTATGTTATACTTATTTTGTACACAGAAAATTGACATTAACAAAATTGCTTTTAAAGTGAACGTCATTTTATATGCATGTTCTGATATCTTGTTACCTGTAAAAAACTTTGCAGGAAACTTACAGTACTGGTGACTATATCAATGTTGTGGTCAACACACATAAGGCTGCAATAATAGCTTTAGATTTTTTATTCATAAACCTCCAGATCGAAAATGTAATATTTTTTTAGGGTATTAGATATATTATTTTTGTTTTCAAAATTTGTGAAATGTAATTTAATGTGTTAGGGTAGATTTGGAGTTTAGTAATTTTTTTGATCTCTTGCATTCATTCGTAAAAATATGTAATATAATTTAGTTTTAGGTGAGATTTGGATATTTAAGGATCCAGATCTTCTATTTGTAATACATAGCAAGGCTGAAGATGCACAAATTAGATATGGGATTCACAAATCGCACTGCAATATTAACAAAGTCAGGTATGCACGACATCATTGTCCTATTTATTTGAAATATATTTTTAATACTATAAGTAGACTGTTTATTTCCTATATTCCATAACGTGGGAACGCATGTTCTTCGAATGTTAGATAATCCTTAAATGATGCATGTCACATTCTCATTGAAATGTCCAATTGACTGAACTATACATGATGATTCATGCTTTTTTCGACAGTGAATAGAATTTTGCTCTTCCCTAACTTCACTTGTCTGGAACATAGGAAAAAAAATAGATATTAGTATTTTAATTTTATATGTTAGTCTTTTGTGATAGTTCTAACATATTTTCCATTCTTTTATGAACTTAGAATTTGTTATATCTCCCAACTATGAATGCTTAGGAATGTTGAAATGAGTAATATTGAAATTTGTATTAACATTATAGTTACTGTGATCTGTAGTTGGAACTAGTTCTTCAACAAACTGGACTGCATATTATATAACCAAATCATGGTTAGGTAATGATTAAACCCTCTATACAAAATATGTTTTGATGACGAAAAGGATTCAAATACCACAAGACACACACATATAGAGATGACATATGTATTCTACGTTGTCTCGTGGTTTTTGAAGACTTCTAATTTATTTAAATTTTTTGACATGATATTAATACACAAACAAATTAAGTAAAGTAGATTAAATAAAGTAAGAATGTCAATTAGTACAGTACGGTGAGAACATATTAAGTAAGATATAAAAATTAGAAATAAGGCGAATTACAAAATCAATGTTATAATTGAAACTAATGTGACTGTAGAAACCATGAAATCTGATTTTCGTTTTCCTTTGCTACGATCTCCTTGCATCAATCTGGTTTGGTCACTGATGTTTGAGCGAGCTACTTTTATGTGAATAGAAATGACTCAGGCTACCTATATTTTTTTAAATGTATTGGTTTTAGCTTAATTGGCTAGGCACACACAACGCTATGATATTGATGCTAGAAAATGAATTATGCGTGCTGTGAAGGTGAAAAATATGAAAATAGGTATGTAAAGTTGCTAATATGCACTCAATTAGGTTGTTTATTGTAGAGCAGCGGGTAGTTAATTACCCACTAAAGCATTAACAGTTAAAATGTTTAAAAGTGGGTGTACGCGTAAACTACCCAACTTTCTTATTCTTTTGAAAAAACATCAAATAGACGATGAACTTCGGACTACTGAATGATGTTGCTCCCATATTTGGGATTAAAGCAATTTTGACACATTTTATGGTTGGACATATATGAAGTTGTGATATAATTATGTCATGACTGAGATATGTTAAACCCAGATTTGGGAATTTACATAGATAAACAGTCGAAATTGGAAAATATATGAAGTTGTGTCATAGTTCACATAGGATTGTCACAAGATCACTTGCATTATGGTCCTAATTATGTTTATTACTTCTAAGTACTAGTCTCAATATTTTAAATATAGATTTTAGGATTGGGAAAATCAATCATTCCATTTATACTTCGCTAATTTCTTTAACTAATAGATAATGTAAGGTAACTTTATTATAATATTATTTAGATAATGTAAGGTTAATTTCTTACAATAATTTTTTCTTTACAAAATAATACTATTTAATCAATAAGATAATATTCACCCTCGGTTGATACCAGATTTAAAATAATATGACCAACAAAGAATCCTTAATTTACTTAAGTTATTATTCTATTAAAGTCATGAACTTCCCAGCTTTAGATTGACAGACATAGACTTCTCAACTTCAGAGGATTATAGTCTAGTTTTTATCTTTTATTCTTTTGATGTACTGTGATATCCCCTTTTTATACGAGTCAAAAGTCGAGAAATTATTTTGTCGAAGTCAATGATTATAATTGTCAAGTCAAGTAAAGGCTTAAGTTGAAGAAATGATTTTGTTGGGACTTAAATTGCAATTACAAAAGCTTGAGGGTTGTGATGATAGAAATAGAAATTTAAATATTTAGCTTTTAATCATTGGAAGTCAAGGGCTTACTTTTTTATTATATATATGGAAGTTTGGGGCATTGAGTTACAATTATATCATGGTTATCTATTAATTTAGAGGATGAGTATCCATCTCTCTGATTCTTGGAAAAAAAAAAAAAAAACGACAGTGAGTGTCTGGGAACAAAAAAAAAAATAGGAGTGAAGGAAAGAAAATGGACAAAAAAAAAATGTGGAGAAAAGCAAGGAAAAAGGAAAGAAGTTACTAAAACGTATGGAGTTTGGTTCATGGTTCTCGATCTTCTCCTTATTTTAAATGGGTAAGTTCCAAACAATCTTCAATTTCTCGTTTTGGTTCAATAACTGAAAATAAGTCCATTTCCTTGATGATTTATTATGGATAAAATTATTTTTGAAGCTTATGGATCATGGATATCAAATTTTATACAAGTTTATAGGATTTGACTTTGTGGATGAAAAATTCAGCAAGAAATTAGTTAGTTAAATAGAACCACCAAAATTCTCGTGAGGAATTAGTTAAATGGAATTGTCCCAATTGTTATTATTGTGCTATAGGATTATTATATAGTTAAAGGGAATATGAGCTTACTGGAAGAGAATTGATTTAAATTCCCTTTTGTAAATTGGTTAAATTGATGAATGAAAATACATGTTCTTGTTGATTTATTATGAAATGGAAACAAAAGGGTATTGAGCTAATGTCTATTCACGTGTAAGGCAGAATATTTGTTGATTTGTGGGAAGTTGCTAATTAGAAATTTAATTGGCAAGCTATGAATTTGAATCGGTCTATACATATGATGTTACTGGAAATGAGAACTAAAGGAAAGTGAGAATAGGACATTACTTAGGATAGTGAGATGGGTATCTTATAATTTTATTATGAATTTTGTGTTGAGTTAAATTTGATTTTGATTCCACTAATTCTACTATTCAGGCAGTGACGTGAATATCGAGATGTCCTATTGACCGAATTAGTCCCTATCCAATATCATCTAGTGAGTGGAAAATGTTAAAGATTTTCAAATATTGATAAATCGTTTATAGGATTTGTATTAAATGTGATTATGTGAATTATTTGTCCAATTACGTAATTACATGGAAGTTTTATCAGAATATGATATTTGTGAAATTAAAGAGATTGCGAAAGATTTTCCGTTGGAAGAAATATGAGATGTGCTATTGAAATCCACCAAAAAGTACCCCTGATTGTATTGATTATTTTAGTGCAATGAGGGGTCTTGACCGTGCCAATAGAGCATTGAGGGGTCTTGATCGTGTACTATATGCATTGAGGGGTCTTGACCGTGTACTAAATGGATGATTTGAGGTCTTGAGACCCATATATTGATATTTGTCCACAGAGACAGTGTATACAGATTATATTCAGTGGGCACATTTTGGTGAGATTTGTTAGGGTATGGTCATACCTATAGATTACAGACTGTGTTGACAGTATATTATTGATGATGTTAGATTACAGATTGTGATGACAGTGTAAACAGATGATGATATTTTTCGGCATGAAGAGTATGTTTCTCTTCTTTACTACGATATACGAGATTACATTGTGAACTCAATTTTGAGTAAATTTATTTAAATGAGAAAATATAGTTATTTTCGAAATTATCCACTCATTGAGCTATCAACTCATTATTTTCCCACCATTTTCTTAATAGGTAACAGACTAACAGTTGAGTTCTAGAAGTTTGAAGAGCCTGTGGATTTTGGAATCACACCAATACGACATGTCAAGGTTACCATTTCAATTAAACTAAGCATTTCATATCAGTTGGGGCCCATATTATTTTAATATAAAATGATTTTTCATTATTTAGTATATGATTGGTAGTAGATCACAGTCAGCCTTGGTGGTGGGTCCGGCGTTTAGCTGGTATCTATCATCGGCGCATACCATGTCTCAAGTTCATTAGGGTGATTCGGGGCGGGTCGTGTCATGTACGGAGCATATTTTTCGCCTTTTATTTCTTCCACTTCATTTTTTATCAGTTCCTACATTTCCTTTATCTTGGAGGTCAGGTCTATGTCCCCCTCCTTCCATGTACTATTTAATTTTATTGTTAGCTCCTGACCTACACGAGGATAGTTTAATTTTATCGTGGACTGCTCTACCTATATAAAAAAAAGGTATTCTACTATATTGCATAGATTTGATCTAATTTTTAATTCTTCAGATCAAATTTTCCAAGTGACTTTAATCACTTCTAAGTATTCGTTTGATAATTGCAGTATTATTTTGAATGTTCTGGTCGGGTATGTCTAAACTTACAAAAATAAATACCCCAAATAGAAGTCAACAGAATACATGAACTTAATCGAAATTAGAATTCATCTATTGCATAAAAAATTTTCAATACTTCTACAGATACGACATCAAGAAAAAGCAATAACAAAATAGCAGACATGATAATACAACAAAATATATTTAAAGAGATTTCTCTAATCCTTTTCTAATTTAATTTTTTTGTCAATCATGATGTTTGAGAGCCTCGTGGATGAGTGACTTTCTGAAATGAAGCTGTTGTTTGCAGTATCCTCGTTTGGCTCAACACAAGCTCTCTTTGTTGGAGTGGTGGTGAAGCATTCTTCTTCATTGTCACTAACTGAATCATCTAACTGTAAAACGAAGTAAGGATCCATATTTAGAACTAAGTGTTAAACATAAAATATCATTTGAAAAGTACAAATATGTAACACTTACCTCGATGACCTGTTCCCCTGACTTAGCAATCCATGACAGCAAATCAGATTTCTAAAGAAATATAACAAAAATCTTAATGCCTTATAAGCTATCAAATGTTTATTTCAATACTAATAATAATTAATCACATACCTTTGTTACATCTACCGAGGTCTTTTCATATTTTTCATTTAAAAGTTGGTTTTCACAGATACGACTTACTGAGAACACATGATCATTTTCATAAATATTTCGGTTTTAACATGAACTTTGAATAGTAGGAGTCAACCGACTAGATTTTCGAGATCATTTAGGTGGCTTGCTCTTGAAATGGAATTGTATCTATTTTTTGAGCTTATTTTTCATTCTTGGTTAATCCCTGTAAAATTGAGAACTCTTAGTATATCTACACTTCAAAACCAAGCTATAGTATATTTATTCAAATTTTATTTTACTTGTGCAATGCACTCTCGAATCTCTAGAGGTGTTTTACCAATGAGAACTTCACAAACCCCATCCCAAAGCAAAAAAGTTGAGAGTTGGGTCCCATCAACAACATTCAATTTAACTTTGTATAGAGGAACAACTTTGTTGTAAGTTCGTAGATTGCAAGAATCACAATAATATCCTTTTGGCGAATCGGAAAGTTTCTTACGACATCTGTTGTAGCTAATATACGATCAATCCCCATCTGATACCAATGCTGAAATTCTTGCAACTACCCAGTAGAAACCATTCTGCATCACCAAGCATTGTAGCCCAAAACATTAGTTGTAACAAATAAAATCATAATGTATTTTATACAACTAAGGAATGAGGACTTGTAGAAACAACCTTTTAACAGCTCAATAATTCTTCTAATGTCATCAATTTGAAGTTTCCACTCTTTAATTCTTCTATCTTGGTGGAAACGAATTTTGGCATGTTTTGAATTGTCTCTATCGAACTAATGTCATCAAAACACAATCTGATATAATAAAGAACAATTTGTAAACGAAGTTAGTGTAATCGTCAATTTAAAGGAAAAAGTCAAACCTAATTAGGTAATTCGTTCTTGTAATCTTCAATTTTTGGGATGTTAACATTAATAAAAAATTTCGTTGCATGGTCAGCGTTACAAAGCCCTATTTACCCTTGAAGTTTTTTAGGCCGACATAGTTGAATGATCATGATTATGGGTTCATTATGTAAACTGTCAAAGTAGTTGCTGATTTCATGAGCATAAGGTCCCCAAAGTGTTAATGTAATCCTGTTAGATCTTGACAAACCAAAAAAATTAAATTAACAATATGAACAATAATTCACTCAATAATAAAGTTTAATACACAGTCTCAGCATACTCTATTCTGTAGCAATATGTCGATGTGCTTTGAAACAGTTTTGGTGGAATTTATTTTCCGATATTGCAAACTGTGTTTGGCCACCACCTGACCTATAAAATTTGTAGAAAATAAAACTATGTCAATACAGTTCTGGGATGGGGAAAATAAAAACCAAAACATTCGTTGTTATGTAATATGCGTCCAATCAAATAGTCCTACGTCATCGACGTTGTCAATGGCCTCAATACCTGAAATTTTCTTGAAACTGAATATGGAAGTGAGGAGGCGTTCACCAACACCTATAACTTCAGTTATAGACATGAAAGATATGTGAAAAACATGACTCGTTGTGCAATATTTGTCAGAATTGTCCTTGAAAGTAAAATTTGTTAAGTAGTACGCATTTGCTCACGCAGCATCTAATCATGCTTCATGATATAGGGAGGCATAATTGTAGCTTGTATTCTATCACCCTACGCAGAACATATATAGGTGAATTGATGAGAATCCAGGAAGTCAATCGAGTCAAAGTCAAACAGGTCAACCCTCTTTCCGAATACCGGTGGGGCCCATGACAAGATCCAAGGCTAAAGAGGTCCAAGAGTCGATGGCGGGACTCATTTTCAAGCTCCGAAATCAAGTTCCCATGGAAGAGAGCAAGGTCGAGGTCAATTGCCTAATTTTGGAAGAACAGGAACTTTCGGTCGACCGAAAGTTTCCTTCGGTCGACCGAAACTCTGCAGGATTTTGAGGCTCAGCTGCAGGCGGTTTCGGCTGACCAACGTACGACCGAAACTACCATTTCGGTCGACCGAAAGGTAATTTCGGTCAACCGAAAGTCCTCCGAATGTAAAAAAAAAACGGGGTTTTTTGTGCAATTTACCAAACTTTTGTCTTTCATTTCTTGTATATACTTTGTAAAGCCCAAACCCTAGATAGTTTTTGGATGAACATTGAAGACTCCATTGAGAGCATTTGAGAGAGGTAAATCCTTTCTTTCCTTGTAACTTTTCTTGGAATTTATTTCAACTTATATATTGAGAGTTTGTTCTTGTGTATTTGTTGATATTTATTCCACAAGTCTTGGTATTTGTCTTAATCTTTCCATTGGGCTAGGGTTTGTAAATCCTTGAATTTTGGTTGGGTTAAACTTGGGTCAAGATTTCTCATTTATTACCTATTTTAGCTTTCTTGGGTTGATACAATATTGTTGTGGGAATTTTTGGTTTAATCACCAAAGGGGTTCGCATCATTTGGTATCAGAGCTTGGCTCTAAAATTGATATTCCTATCTTTACATTTATTGTGTTGTTCTTGATAGTCAAAAAAAAAAAAAAAAAAAAAACGAAAATTAAAAAAAAAATTGGGGAAAATTAGTGCCCATGAAAATTTCATGATTCCTACATATTGGGCATTGTTGTTATCATCAATTTGAAAGTTATTGGGGATACATTTGAACAAACACTTGAAAAATCCAGACTATTCAAAGCTTGCATCCTAAGTGTTTGATAAAATGTTTCAAAGAGTGTCTTCATATTGAAACCTACCATTCAACTACCAAACACATTCCTAATTGAATTCCTTGTGTCTTACATCAAGTTATTGTGACTATACCCTTGAAAATCTTATTGGTCTAGTTCAATTCCTTACTTCCTTGTATAATAGCAAGCAACTAAATTCTACTTGCTATTGTGTCAATCCTTCATTTGCTTCCTTCGTTGTTTGTGGAATTTGTGCTACACAAGAATTAAATTCTCAATTTAGTTGAATTACGTTCCTTGAAAAGTTTGAGTAAGAAAGTGAAGAGTGGTAAAAGGCAAGAGTGGTGAGCTCATTAGAGGGAAAAAGCCTAATTGAGTGAAACACGAGCGAACATAATTTGTGAGGACATTTGCACACTTACACTCCATGGCTCATGCACATACTTCGAGTGGACAAGATTCTAATGCACAAACTCAAGAGTTGAGGGATATGATACAAGCTCTCACAGTTACTATGGCGGATATGGGGGGAAGGTTGGAAGGTAGATTAGCAAGGTTGGAGACTAGGAGTGAAGTTCCACCTCAAATGGATGATAATGTTAGGAGGGGTGATAGGAGAAGGCCTAGAGATGAGTATGAATATGATGATGTTGATGATGATGAATTGGAGAGTGAAGGGGGTAGTGACCAAAATTGGCACATGGGTAGGAATAGAGGAGGTAGGAATGTGAGGGGAGTAGGACGAGGTCATGGGAGGAACTCTAGGGGTAGGGATGGAATGGATGGTAATCTTGGTAGTATTAAGATGAAAATTCCTTCTTTCCATGGGAAGAGTGATCCGGATGCCTATTTAGAATGGGAAAGGAAGATAGAATTGATTTTTGAATGTCATAGATACTCCGAAGATAAAAAGGTTAAGTTAGCGGTAGTGGAGTTTACCGACTATGCCTTAGCTTGGTGGGATAATTTATTACTCACTAGGAGAAGGAATTTCGAGGGTAGTGTGGATACTTGGGATGAATTGAAGAGCCTTATGAGAAAAAGATTTGTACCAAGTCACTACTATAGGGGACTCTATCAAAGACTACAAACCCTTACTCAAGGAACAAAGGGTGTTGAAGATTATTATAAGGAGTTGGAAAAAGCTTTGATGAGGGCCGACATAGAGGAGGATAGAGAAGCCACTATGGCTCGATTTATGAGTGGGTTGAATAGGGAGATCGCCAATGTGGTTGAATTACACCATTATGTTGAGATGGAGGAGTTGGTACACATGGCTATTAAAGTGGAGGCTCAATTGAAGAAGAAGGAGCACTTTAAAAGAAAGGGGCAAGAAAAATTCTTGGGAGGTCCTAGTTCCAATTGGAAGACTAAGTGGGGGAGTGAAAATGTTGATAAGGTACCACTTAAGGACAATAATGAAACCTCCAAGGGAAAGGAAGTTAGCTTCGTCAAGGATAAATCAAAGGTTGTTCCTACCACTTCTAGGAGTCGGGATATAGAATGCTTCAAGTGTAGAGGACGGGGGCATTATGCTCGAGAGTGCCCTAACAATAGGGTGATGATTATCAAAAATGGGGAGTGGTACTCGGAAGATGAAGAGGACGAAGAGGGGGTGCCATGTAGGGGAGATAGTGATGACGAGGAAGAAGAGGTGGAGGGAATTGTTAGTCCACCCAAGTCCTTAGTCACCATTAGGTCTCTCAACACCCAAGCCAAGGTGGATGATGCGGCTAAGCAAAGGGAGAACATCTTCCATACTAGGTGTCTTGTGAAGGACAAAGCGTGTAGTCTCATCATTGATGGGGGGAGTTGCACCAATGTGGTTAGCACTAGTATGGTTGAAAGGTTGGGATTACCTTTAATGCCACATCCTAGTCCTTATAAGTTACAATGGTTGAGTGATTATGGTGAGTTGAAAGTAAGCAAGCAAGTATTACTTATTTTCAACATAGGGACCTGTGAGGATCAAGTACTTTGTGATGTGGTGCCCATGCAAGCTACACATATATTATTGGGGAGGCCATGGCAATATGACAGGAGGGTATTGCATGATGGTAGGAAAAATCGGTATAGTTTCCAAATGAATGGAAAACCCGTGACACTCCTACCTTTGAGTCCGGAAGAAGTTTACAAGGACCAATTGAAACTCAAAAAGGAGGAGGAGGAGGAAAAAGAAAGAAGAAAAAAAAAGATGGAGTTGAGTGAGGGGCAAAACGAAAGTGGAAAAAAAAAGGGAAAAAAGTAGTGAAAAAAAAAAGAGGGGATGCAAGAAAAAAGAAAGAGAGCAAAAGATATTGAGAAAAAAATGAATTTTTATGCGAGTAGAGGTGATGTAGAAAGAACTTTAAAAGAAAATCATTCAATTCTTTTGTTGGTCTATAAGGAGTCCCTCCTTACACTTGATGACCCTCACACTTCCCTCCCCACATTAGCTACTTCTTTGTTGCAGGAGTTCAAGGATGTCTTTCCGGAGGAGATGCCTAGTGGGCTTCCACCCATTAGAGACATCGAGCATCAAATTGATTTCATCCCTGGAGCCGTCATTCCAAATAGACCGGCATACCGAAGCAATCCGGAGGAGACCAAGGAACTTCAAAAACAAGTTGAGGAGTTGATGAGTAAAGGATATGTTCGTGAGAGCATGAGTCCTTGTGCCGTTCCCGTGCTACTAGTGCCCAAGAAGGATGGAACCTTTAGAATGTGCGTCGATTGCCGAGCCATTAACAACATAACGGTAAAGTATCGACACCCCATTCCTAGGTTAGATGATATGCTAGATGAGTTGCATGGTTCGTGCATTTTTAGTAAATTCGACTTGAGAAGTGGATACCATCAAATTAGGATGAGGGAAGGAGATGAATGGAAAACCGCTTTTAAAACTAAATATGGTTTATATGAGTGGTTGGTTATGCCATTCGGTCTCACTAATGCACCGAGCACTTTTATGAGATTAATGAACCATATTTTGCGTACATTCATTGGGAAATTTGTGGTAGTTTACTTCGATGATATTTTGATTTATAGCAAAAATTTGAATGAGCATATTGAACACTTGAGGAGTGTACTTGTGGTTTTGAAAGGAGAACAATTGTATGCTAACCTCAACAAGTGTAATTTTTGCATGGAGAGTGTGATCTTCCTTGGATTTGTAGTTAGTACTAAGGGAATAGAGGTCGATGAGGAGAAGATCAAAGCCATTAAGGAATGGCCCACTCCCACAAGTGTCACCGAGGTAAGAAGCTTCCATGGGTTAGCTAGTTTTTACCGTCGTTTTGTCAAAGATTTTAGCACACTAGCTTCACCACTTACCGAGGTTGTTAAAAAACATGTTGGGTTTAAATGGGGGGAGGCGCAAGAAAAGGCCTTTAATGAAATAAAGAACAAATTGTGCACCGCCCCGGTTTTGTCTTTGCCTAATTTTGATAAAAATTTTGAGATTGAATGTGATGCTTCAGGCACAGGTATTGGAGCAGTTTTGATGCAGGAGAAAAGGCCGATTGCCTACTTTAGCGAGAAGCTCAGTGGAGCCGCCCTGAACTACCCCACCTATGACAAGGAGCTCTATGCGTTGGTGAGATCGTTAGAGACATGGCACCACTATTTGTGGCCTAGAGAGTTCGTCATCCACACCGACCATGAGTCATTGAAGCACTTGAAGGGGCAAGGGAAGTTGAGCAAGAGGCATGCCAAATGGGTGGAGTACGTGAAAACTTTTCCCTATGTCATCAAATACAAATAAGGTAAGGAGAATGTGGTAGCCGACGCCCTTTCTCGAAGGTATGCTCTTATTACTACCTTGAGTGCTAAATTGTTGGGTTTTGAGAGCATTAAGGACTTGTATGCGCATGATGCGGATTTTGCTAATATATTTATATCATGTGAGAGGGTTGGATTTGGTAAGTATTATAGGCATGAGGGGTTTTTGTTTCGAGAATGTAAACTTTGTGTGCCAAATTGCTCATTGAGGGAGTTGATGGTAAGGGAGGCCCATGGCGGGGGATTAATGGGTCACTTTGGGGGTAAGGAGAACCTTGGAAATTTTACAAGAACATTTCTTTTGGCCTAAAATGAGTCGAGATGTTGGGAGAATTTGTTCTAGGTGCATAACTTGTAGGAAGGCCAAGTCCAAGGTAGAACCACATGGATTATATACACCCCTACCTGTCCCTAGTGAACCTTGGACGGAAATTTCTATGGACTTCATTTTGGGATTGCCTAGGTCGAAAAGAGGTAATTACTCCATTTTTGTGGTTGTAGATAGGTTTAGTAAAATGGCCCATTTCCTTGCTTGTCATAAAACCGATGATGCCATTCATATCGCCGACCTATTCTTTAGGGAAATAGTACGACTCCATGGGGTTCCTAGGAGCATTGTGTCGGATAGGGACGTTAAATTCCTTAACCACTTTTGGAAGGTCTTGTGGGGGAAATTGGGAACTAAACTCTTGTTTTCAACAACTTGTCATCCCCAAACCGATGGCCAAACTGAGGTGGTTAATAGAACTTTAACACAACTTCTTCGCACCGTCCTTAAGGGCAACCTAAAGAATTGGGAAGAGTGTTTACCTTTTGTTGAATTTGCATACAATCGAAGCGTTCATTCTACTACTTCTTTTTCTCCATTCGAGATTGTTTATGGTTTTAACCCTCTAACACCTTTGAATTTGATTCCGTTACCTATTGATGAAAGAGGTAGTTTAGATGGGAAGAGAAAGGCGGAGTTGGTAAAATCTCTCCACGAGAAAGTCAAACTACAAATCGAGAAGAAGAATGAACAATATGCCTCCAGTGCCAACAAAGGTAGAAAACGAATGACATTTGAGGCCGGTGATTGGGTGTGGTTGTATTTGAGGAAGGAGCGGTTCCCGACTCAAAGAAAATCAAAATTACAATCACGTGGTGATGGCCCCTTCCAAATCCTAGAGAAAATCAACGACAATGCCTATAAGCTCGATCTTCCTGGTGAGTACAATGTATCGGCTTCTTTTAACGTCTCTGACTTATCCCCTTTTGATGCAGGTGAAGATTCGAGGTCGAATCTTTTTCAAGAGGGAGGGGATGATGAGAATCCAGGGAGTCAATCGAGTCAAAGTCAAACAGGTCAACCCTCTTTCCGAATACCGGTGGGGCCCATGACAAGATCCAAGGCTAAAGAGGTCCAAGAGTCGATGGCGGGACTCATTTTCAAGCTCCGAAATCAAGTTCCCATGGAAGAGAGCAAGGTCGAGGTCAATTGCCTAATTTTGGAAGAACAGGAACTTTCGGTCGACCGAAAGTTTCCTTCGGTCGACCGAAACTCTGCAGGATTTTGAGGCTCAGCTGCAGGCGGTTTCGGCTGACCAACGTACGACCGAAACTACCATTTCGGTCGACCAGGTTGTCGACCGAAATAAGTTCGGTCGACCGAAAGGTAATTTCGGTCGACCGAAAGTCCTCCGAATGTAAAAAAAAAACGGGATTTTTTGTGCAATTTACCAAACTTTTGTCTTTCATTTCTTGTATATACTTTGTAAAGCCCAAACCCTAGATAGTTTTTGGATGAACATTGAAGACTCCATTGAGAACATTTGAGAGAGGTAAATCCTTTCTTTCCTTGTAACTTTTCTTGGAATTTATTTCAACTTATATATTGAGAGTTTGTTCTTGTGTATTTGTTGATATTTATTCCACAAGTCTTGATATTTGTCTTAATCTTTCCATTGGGCTAGGGTTTGTAAATCCTTGAATTTTGGTTGGGTTAAACTTGGGTCAAGATTTCTCATTTATTACCTATTTTAGCTTTCTTGGGTTGATACAATATTGTTGTGGGAATTTTTGATTTAATCACCAAAGGGGTTCGCATCATGAATGGTTAAGAATATATTGTTTAAAGCATAACGGAATATTAAAATTTCAATATTACCTCTTGATCCCAAGCATGAGCTCCAAGCAGCGGGGTTTTTCACATCGTTGTTCATTGGAACAATATATTTTCTGGAAACTCGAACTTTTATAATCCATTATTGTGTTTTTTCAGAGTTCATTCAACATTGTTGACTACATCATCTTGGTAAGGTATAAATGAGGAAGGTGATACTATAGCTGATGTTGCAATGTAACAAACAAAGGTTATACAGAAATGTGATTACTTTGAAACAAAAATGTTCTATTTTTTATATAGAATGTCCAATATGAAGTGAGATATGTAGGGAAATATAAAAATAGCATTTTTATAACCGACCATATTCTTTAGTAGTTCAATAACTATTCTTTAGCAGTTCAATAACTGCATCGAACATGGATAGTGGAATGAATGGAAAAAAATAATTTCCAAATTTATTTAATTTTGACAGTTTTTGGGTAAATTAACGTTCAAGATTTTTCGTTCCCCAAATCTTTGGATATTGTAAGTGGGGCATGATGGAAATATAAAAAATGTGGAAATTAGGCATGAGCCCATCTTCGTATCATGATTTCTTAAAATTGACGACCATGATAATTTAATCTGTATAATGTCATCTCTATGTAAATAATTAAGGAAAATATCACCCAATTTTAAAAAGGAAATCTAAAATTGAAATATTCAAATCAAAATTCAGATCCCAATGAAAAGTGGAAAACGCGTTACGAAAAAAGTGATATTTCTTCATGTATTCTTGATTTTTCTTGGATCTATTTGGATGTGGTAGAATACCATTAGGCTACCTTAGCTTAAGCCTACTTCTACCCTTTCTGCACTAAATTTGCACATTTCGAGTACAGTTGGGAAATTACTGTTCATCGCAAGCAGCACTATTTTTTTGTTTACTGGGGTTTTGTTGAATGTACAAGGAAGCATGATCTTGGTTTGTGCCTAATTACATCGATTCTGTACATAATCTGGGCCCAGACGTAACCCCTCTTCACGAGAGTCTGATATTTGCGAACTTAAATTGCGAATGGGTAAATTGGTTATTCGGTTGGGTTTTTGGTTTGGAGGTAATATTAACCTCGCCCATCATTTAAAAATGCAGAATTCTGATTTCGACGAGCTATTTGTGATGGCGTTTTGGTTCCTTTCCCATGAGTTGTAACCGGGATGTCATCAAGCATAATGACGCTTCAAAGGATTGATAGTAGGCTAGATTTATCTCTAATGTCTATAGTTATTGCTGTTGTTGCCTGTGGTGTAGACAAAAATGTCTTGAAATCTCTTGAAAATATGGCCTAGTCGATATGTCAGAGGCCTTAATTCCATGAGTATATGGTGGTTGGTACATCAATATTTTGTTGTTTGGAATTGCTGAAGTATTCACCCATGTTGGTCTGCAAGCAGGGGCGGACCCACATAGGGGCCCGTTGGGGCACATGCTCCAGTAAAAATTTCGACCTTTTTTTTTTATTAAAAAAAATCAGTTGATTCTTGAATATAGTCATTACATGATTCCCTAAAATATATTTGATTATTTGAGATTTTAGGGCTAATATATGTTTACAATTATTTATTTGTATCAGTTCTGAAAAAATATTTTAAGCGTAAATCCATGTTTTCTTCTAATAAGTAAAGTAATGAAAATGAAGTTAGAAATGAAAGGGTTGAAGAACTTGGTCAGGAAACTGATGTTAAAATTGAAGATATGTCTCAATGTCGGGAATAATATTAGGGATTTTATGAGTGACACTCTTGAATTTGATGTAGCAAATATTGAGAATGATGTGTATTTAATATTGACAATGATGTAATTATGGAACGTTATCAAAGTATGAAAACGTGTAGAGAATAATTGTAATAAAATTTCAAGTACTTTTTCATTTTTCGGTCTTTTTCCTAAAAAAAAAAAAATTTCGGCGGCGCTGTCCCCGAACCCCCGTACAAGCCGTCAGAAAAAATACAAATCATGCCCCAGTACCGTAAAAAGTCTGCGTCCGCCACTGCCTGCAAGCATTCTTTTTAAAATTTATGCATAAATTAAATTTTTTTTAATAGAATGTGTGGAAGAAAATGAGTTTTGAAAAAAAATGAAATTTCGAAAATCGATATTGATCAGTTCTCAAAATCGAAAATAGAATTGATAAAAACATATTTTTTTATTCAATTTCTAAAATAATGTCCAATGTATTTGTTTGTTTATATTCCATGGATTCATTATTTTTTTTCCAATGGGCTGAAGTAGTGAATTTTTGTTAAATATTTTATTGTGCATTTTAGAACTATTTTTGTTAAATATTTTATTTTATTTTTTTAAAACTCGTTTTTAACCACACATTATATTAATAAAATAATTTACAAATAAATTCAATTTTTTTTAACAACAAATTCTTCAAAAAATTACAATTACAAACTATATTATTTGAAATAATTGGTTTCAAATAGGGGCTTAATATGTTAGGGACTAAATATGCCAAACGTATATGGGCTTAATATGTTAGGGACTAAATAGGCCAAACGTTTGGAGGTTACAAACTAAAAATGCCAAACGTGACCTTAATATGTTAAGGACTATTATCGTAAAAAACTAAAAGGTTAGGGACCATTTGTGCTATTTACAAGTTTTTAACGGAAAAAACTAACGGTAGGGACCATTTTCGCAATGTTTGGTGATTCTGAGGGTATAAATGCAAAAATCTAAACGTTGAGAACCATTTTCGCAAGAAACCTAAAGGTTGGGGACCATTTGTACTTATTACCCATCTTTTTACAAAGAATGTCTCATTAATCAGTAGGTTTTAAACCAAAAGAAAAATAAAATAGTTTACATTCATTTTTTACCAATGTTGTCAAACTCGACCCAGCCCGATCGACACGAAAACCCATGACCCGGCCCAAAAATCGGGCTAGGCCACATTAAAAACCTAGTATGGTCAAACTCGGGAAACCCGGTCGACACAGACTAGGGTTTTATATTATTTTTTATTTCTTTAATATTTTTTTAATATTAATTAATGCTCGGGTTGACCTTCTGATTCTTGACCCAGTCTCTCGGTCGAGTCGATGGCCGGACCAAGTCTGAAAACATTGTTTTTTACTCACCAAATTCATTATCGAGTAATTTATGTAGAGTTACAGGTGATAATGTACTCTTAATCAACATATGATAAACATAGCAAAAATTTCGAATTCTGCAATAACACTAAGTAAATTAATAGCACATATCCGGAACTGGAAGAATTGTTATTTCTAAAAAATCAATCGAATTAAAAATATCACTGCAAATGCAAAATTAAAGATGAAAATGAAAAGTTTGCAAAAGGAATTGCACTAAACAACCGGTACGTACTTATCATTGGGAGGTAGGAGTTCTTCTATTTGTTGTTGTTCCCTTTTGGACAAGAGTAAATCCATTAACCGCCTGAGTAGTAGTTTTCAAAATTTTTCATAAACAGGTTTTATTAATATAAACCAATAAATTAAACAAAAAGACAAAAAGAAAGAAGAGAACTTCACCTGCGTTTGAGCCTAAGGATTTTCTCCTGTTCCTTAATTTGAGATGCCATTGTTTTGAAGTCTTCTTTGTACCATTCATGTTTGATTATTTCTTCAAAATGCTACTCCATTTTTCGTGCTTCTTTTTAGGCTGCAGGTTCAGAAGAGTGACCTGCATTGGACAGGTAAAGGTTAAAAGTTAGGACTATGGAAACGATGAAGCAAATAGGAGCCTTTCCAAAAGTTTAAGTTAAGAAGTTAGTTTCAGAAAGCTAGAGCAAGTTCAATTGCAAAATGCTGATAAAGTGAACCAAAATGCAATAAAGAAATTGCACTCAACCATAGTAGCTCTATTCTAATGTGAATGCACACCATCAGTACCACTGGCGACAATAGTGCTTGCACATGAATCAGAGAGGAATCTATGATGAAGCAGAATGTCACAAAAGAACAAGGAATGGATTACATAGGAAACAATTCCCAAAGTCTATTATCAATAAAATACAACATCCACATGCAAAGTGGCTGCAATCATTGTTTTAGGTAGAAAGAAACTTCATAGATCAAACAAATCTGAAATATATGCAATCTTGTGACTTGTGTGTTCAAAACCGTGTGTGCGTGTTCGACAGTGTGCCACGTGAGGGAGGAGATTACCGTGGAGAGGGGGGAAGAATGTGAGATGAGAGAGATGAGCGTGGGAATGGCGGGTTATGAGTTTTGGGAATTGAGGATTGTGACGAGGAGATGAGATTTGTTTGATCTATGAAGTTTCTTTCTACCTAAAACAATGATTACAATATTGTGATTTCTGTGTTCAAAACCGTGTGTGCGTGTTCGGCAGTGTGCCGCGTGAGGGAGGAGCTTACCATGGAGAGGGGGGAAGACTGTGAGATGAGAGAGATGAGCGTGGGAATGGCGGGTTATGGGTTTTGGGAATTGAGGATTGTGACGAGGAGATGAGATTTGTTTGATCTATGAAGTTTCTTTCTACCTAAAACAATGATTGCAATATTGTGATTCGTGTGTTCAAAACCGTGTGTGCGTGTTCGGAAGTGTGCCGCGTGAGGGAGGAGCTTACCATGGAGAGGGGGGAAGACTGTGAGATGAGAGAGATGAGCGTGGGAATGGCGGGTTATGGGTTTTGGGAATTGAGGATTGTGACGAGGAGATGAGATTTGTTTGATCTATGAAGTTTCTTTCTACCTAAAACAATGATTGCAATATTGTGATTTATGTGTTCAAAACCGTGTGTGCGTGTTCGGAAGTGTGCCGCGTGAGGGAGGAGCTTACCATGGAGAGGGGGGAAGACTGTGAGATGAGAGAGATGAGCGTGGGAATGGCGGGTTATGGGTTTTGGGAATTGAGGATTGTGACGAGGAGATGAGATTTGTTTGATCTATGAAGTTTCTTTCTACTTAAAACAATGATTGCAATATTGTGATTTTTGTGTTCAAAACCGTGTGTGCGTGTTCGGCAGTGTGCCGCATGAGGGAGGAGCTTACCATGGAGAGGGGGGAAGACTGTGAGATGAGAGAGATGAGCGTGGGAATGGCGGGTTATGGGTTTTGGGAATTGAGGATTGTGACGAGGAGATGGTGGTGGCCGACAACAGGGAGCAAGAGAGAGAACGGAAGAGGCGATACTATGAGGGAGGGAGACGAGTGTGAATCTCAGTTTTGGGGTAAGTCTATATATATCTAAAGCCAATCCTCCCGAATCTCAATTGGCACTTTTTAGTAAACAAATCTTAAAATCTGTATATCTATACATATTAACAAAATCAACTGAACTTCTGATCAATTAATTTTGATCAGAAAATTTTGATCAATTAATTTTGACCAAATCTCAATTGACTTATATTTTGACTGAATTCTAAGCTGACAGAATCTAATTGATAGTTAACCACTGAAATCGCTATAGCCTAAACCTGTGAATTAGTTTTGGAACCTTTAGATTTTAATCGTTTTTTCTCATTCCATTTCACAATTTCTTAGAGCATCTCTAATGGTATATTAATTATGAAAAAATAGATTGACACATAAGAAAAATAAATAAGGATATAAAAATTTAATCTTCAATGGTTAGTTTGCATGCTTACGTGACGCTGACGTGGCAGAGACATTATCTTATACTATATCTAGATGTAGACAACTTACTAGACAATGTATACACAACAAATTGTAGACAAATACCATTGGGAATAAGTTTTAAAATCCACTATCTATTTTATCAATATGGGTGAGATAATTATCTACATAAGTGCCACATAGATCAAAATACCCACAAACCATTAGAGATGCTCTTAGGCTACACGACATTAGTGGTTTTTTTGTTTGAAGGTGTTTCGCGCGGACGTCACCTCGCTAACAATTACCAAAGGGGGATTATACGAATGTGTAAGAAACAAACCTCTCGAGACAAAGTCCCAACAAGGGGTGCTATATTTATGAAGATTACGGTGAAGACAAAACACCTCCAAGGGGCGCAAGCACACAAATTACGCTAAAAGTTTGACGATAAAAGTAAAGATAAAGGAAATTAAATATTCCCTTGTTGAGATTTGATTGCTTGGTCCTTCTAAATGACTAAGTTTTTTACAATATATACAAATGCACAAACTTCCTTCAACCGCTGCCAATATTTGAATCTTTGGTTTGTCGCCTTCATTTGTAATACTTGCATGGATTAATTTGCTTCCTCCACATTGCATAACCGTCACCCACGTCCTTGTAACATCTGCTTGCCACGTTGCTCTAAGTAACTTCCACAATTCGTCATTTCAACTGCTACCTTTGTCAACAACTGGCTATGTAATCATAAGACAAGTGTCAAAACCGCTTCTACTTGCTTAGTCTCCCAACTGCTCAATCGCTCGCCCTGTCGCCGAAATATCCTAGCTGCCGCACAATCGTCATTCGTCCAATTTCTTGCCTATAATGAGCCCTTAACGTTGGGCCTCTTTTGGTTTGGGCCAAGGCTTAGGCCTCTTGCATTTTGGGGTTTTTTTTTTTACGTCAACAATTACCCCCCAATATGGCGGAATTAATGTTCATCCATTAATTTTATGCTATATTAATCATTTCGATGTGCCCTTTTTCCCAGAAATTCTCAGCATTCTAATCTTCTTCCGTCTTTTCCAACATAGACCGTTCAGATTCTGCCTTTCTGCCTTCTTTTTCTCGCATAAAGAGGTGGACTCTTTCCCTATAAAGAGGGGATTTGGTTACAGATACGTCTCTTATCCCTTTCTTCCAGTCTTGTACGTCACTGCTATCATGTATATTCCCCCATGTTTGAGAGGTCTTTTGTTCCTATTTCTCCCAGATATGAACCATCTAATTTTCTTTTCCCACGATCTGCTCTAAACATACCTTTGGTATGGGAGATATAGGAAATTGTTTCTTGGCCGTGGAGGCTCCTTTCGACGTCTCTCTCCCTTATGATCCCTTTCCAGGGTCGTCAGATGTAGAGGAACTGCCGGTAGGGAGCACTCACCGGCCATTTCTTACCCCATGATCGGTCGATTACTTGCTGAGAGTGCTTCTCAGGCCGTTCACCTGTTGTGATTGCTTCCAGCGGATGCAGCTGAGAAGACGAGGATGGAAGCTTCACAAAGGTTGACATGGAGAAGGGGGAAAGACCTACCAGGCGAGTCATTCTTGTTCATAAGCATGTCGCCGTCGTTGGGGTGACGAAGATTGGTCTGTAATAGAGACGTCCTCTGTAATAGTTGATAGCCAGTCTTCATTTTGTAGTAGTTGGTAGGCAGTATTCATTTCCCTATTGTTGCTGAGTGAGGTTCTACTGGCTCCTTTTGTGTTGCGAATGTACATAACTTTTTTGAATAAAAGAAACAATTTTTGGTATAGGCGCACCTTATTTTCATTTTCCTTTTTTCTTGCTTGTGCGATAATTGCGCGCCTTTTTCGGTAAAATACAATGCGTTTATATTTGTTCGTCCTCCCATATGGAAGGAACATATTTCTTCAAGTATTTGCCGTTGATGGATCTTATGTGTTTCGTGTTATCTAGATCCTCCAAATGATAAGCTCCGTTGGACAACACACTGCTTACTCTGAACGGCCCTTCCCAATTAGGCGACCATTTCCCATTTTTGGAATTTTTACTTTCTAAGGGGAGTATGGTTTTCCATACCAAATCGCCCACACTAAATAACTTGGCTATCACTCTGTTGCTGTAGTATTTAGCCACTTTTTGCTTCTGAACTTGCAATCTATTAAGGACGTCCAACTTTAATTCGTCCAGTTCTAAAAGATTCTGAACCATCAATTCTGCATAGTCGCTTTTGCATAGATGGTTCTGTAAGCTTGTTCGAATTGATTGCACGTTGATCTCCATAGGTAGTACTGCTTCTTGTCCATAGGTTAGCTGAAACGGAGTTACGCATGTTCTCGTTCGTGGAGACACCTTGTAAGCCCACAATGCATGATTCAAACATTCGTGCCAATTCCTGGCATTTTCGCCCAACATTTTTCGTACAATGCTCTTCAGGGTTTTGTTGGAAGACTCTGCTTGCCCGTTAGACTGAGCGTAATAAGGCGTAGAGTTAACTAGCTTGATACCAAATTCGTCTAAGAACTCCTTTATTAGATTTCCATTCAATAAGGTTCCATGGTCTACCATTATAGTTTGTAGCACCTCGAACCTATAAATAATATGGCCGCGAATGAATTCTATGACGTTCTTTTGGGAAATCTCTTTCAAAGGGACATCCTCTACCCATTTAGTAAAGAAGTACGTTGCTACAATGGTGAATGTGTGTTGTTTGGACGATGGGGGATAAATCTTCCCTATTAAATCAATAGGACAGCCCTTAAACGGCCAATGTTTAATAATAGGCGCCATTTCCCTGGCTGACGCTCTTTGGATTGGTCCGTGTCTCAACACGCTAAGCAACTTTTTGCATATTGTATGCACGATTCTCCCATTTTGGGCCAAAAGCATCCACTCCTAATAATCAACCATCTCATTTTTTGGCCAGCTATATGGGCACCACATATCCCTTCATGGACTTCTTCTATAATGGTCTTGGCCTCGCTCAAACCTATGCACTTCAATAGTACCCCATCTGAACGTTTCTTGTATATTTGTTCGTCTATGAGGACATAATTTAATGCACGCAATTTCATTTTCCTGTCGTTTCTTCTACCAGGTTCTTCCAGAATTTCTTTATTTCTTCTCTCCAATCCATCGCGTCCCCGGTTTGCATACAATGAATGCTACTTTCCTTTACCTTCCTTTGTATGGCGAGCAGGATTATTCCGTACTCACAAGTTGTTGTTGCATTCACCACCTTTGAATAACCCGAAGCGACTTGGGCTAACTCGTTCACTACATCGTTGTAAATCCTGCTTATATATTGAAGCTCCACTTGATCAAATTCTTCCAAAATCTCTTGGGCGAGCTCGTATTGCTTTATCACAGAATCGCTCTGGCACTTGAAATCGCCCGTTAATTGGTATATTACCAACTGAGAATCTCCCCAGATAATCACATTTTTCACTTTTAGCTCTGCTAACAATTCTAGCCCCGTGATCAATGCTTCGTACTCGGCTTGATTTTTAGTACATGCTCTTTCCAAGGTGAGAGCATACTTGTAACAGACTCCCATGGGATTTATTAAAACTATACCAATCCCCGCGCCCTGGTAAGTTTTTGATCCATCAAAATATAGAACTCAGGGCTTTGTTTCGAGCGAATCCACTTCTAAATTAAATTTCTTAGGCATGTCTAAACAAGGATGATCAGCCAAAAAGTTGGCTAAAGTTTGATTTTTAATTTCCTTTTGAGGTACGTGTTGTATTTCAAATTCAGAAAGGGCCAATGTCCAAAGGTCAATTCTTTGATGTAAAACAAGGCGAGAAAACAAATACTTGACTATATTTACTTTAGATATCAAATACACGGTTACAGACCGTAAATAGGCCCTTAGTTTAGTACCCGTGAAATATAGAGCGAGACAAAGTTTTTCTATAGCTGAATAATTACATTCACACTTCGTCAACTGTCTGCTTAAGTAGTAAATCGCTCTCTCCTCGCCTAGTTGGTCTTCTTGTGCGACCATTCCAGCTATAGATCCTTGCTCCACCGATATATAGACTTTCATTGGCTTTCCATGAATTGGTGACACCAACACAGGCTGATTTGATAAGTATATCTTTAGACTGTCGAAAGCCTTTTGGTGTTCTTCCCGCCAGACAAATTCATCTTGATTTTTCAACTTTAAAAGAGGCGAAAAAACTTTCGTTCACCCTGCACAATTAGAAATAAAACGCCTTAAGAAATTTACTTGACCTAGGAATCTTAACAATTCCTTTTTGTTAGCAGGCGGTTTTGCTTCTAGAATGGCTCTTGCTTTATTTTTGTCAAGTTCGATCCCCCTCTTGTGTACCAGAAAACCAAGGAAGTTTCCTGAATTAACACCAAACGCACATTTTAAAGGGTTTAACTTCAACTTGTACTGCCTCATTCGTTTAAACGAACGTCTTAGTTGTTGAAAATGGTCTTTTTCTTTCTTTGACTTTACCACAATATCATCTACATATACTTCAATAAAATCCTCAATCATTTCATGAAAGATTAAATTCATTGCCCTTTGATAAGTGGCCCCAGCATTTTTTAGGCCGAAGGGCATGATCGTCCACTCAAAACATCCCAGGGCCCCTGGGCACCTAAAGGCCGTTTTATGCACGTCTTCGTCAGCTATGTAAATTTGGTTGTATCCGAAATACCCATCCATGAAGGAATACATGACATGCCCTGCAGTTGAATCTACTGAAAAATCCACCGTTGGCATAGGATACTCATCTTTAGGCATGGCAAAATTTAAATTCCTGAAATCTATGCACACCCTAATACTACCGTTCTTTTTAGACACGGGCACAATATTAGATAACCATTTTACATACCTGGCCGTCCTAATAAAACCAGCCTTTAAAAGACGTTCTATTTCCTTTTTTACTTCAGGTAAAATATTAGGGGCAAAACGCCTAGGTGGCTGCTTATGTGGCTTAAAATTATGCTTAGTTGGCAATCTATGTTCCACCAAATTCCTATCTAAACCAGGCATGTGTTCATATTCCCAAGCAAAACAATCTCTGTATTCTTTTAATAAGGCAATCAATTCATGACTTACCTCCCTACTGAGTGTTTGGCTGATGAATGTTGGGCGTTCTTTCCCTTCGTCGCCGATGATCACTTTTACAAGAGGGTCTTGCGCCTGAGCGTACCCCTATCTCGATATCCCTATTGTTTCATCGTCCAGGCTTTTTGCGAGCAACTCTTCCTCCAAACAATCCACCTTGTAGACCTTTCTATCAGCATTATGCTCCAACTCAAAAACGGCCAACTTGCACTTGAACATTGCCAATGCTATTGCCTTAAGGGCCACTATACTTGGCCTCATCTAGTTGAACATCTCTGTTAGGGCATCAACCAAGAATGGTTCTTCGCTTAGTGTGACGACTTGATTTTCTTCTCCCTCTTGCACTACTCTAAGAGGCCCATAATTCCCCTCGTACATGAATCTTTCTTTAGAGTTCGCTTCCGCCATGAATGGTCTATGATCTGCCGTATCACTTCTCCTTTATCATTCCAGAATAATAAACACCGGTGGAGCGATGAAGGTATGCACCGGCTCCCATGGATCCAATCTCTCCCTAGAAGTACGTTATAGCCGGTAGGACCATCTATTACAAAGAAAACTGTGGTCCTTGTGGTGGTTCCCACAGTGACGTCCAATGGCATCACTCCTTTGGCCGACGCCACCCCCCTCTCGTTGAAGCTTGTGAGGATAACTTCTGTTGGAATCATATCCTCCTCCTTATTTGCGAGTATTTTGGTCATTCTGGATGGGATGGTATTTATAGCGGCCCCGTTGTCTATAAAAACCTTTGACACTGAAATTCCATTAATCTGGGCCTTCACATATAGTGGCCTCAGATGCCTGGTTAGTTTTGTCGAGGGTTTCCTAAAGATAACCTTTTTCGCTGCATCGATCTCTACCTCCTGGCCGTCTTCATTTATTTCGACTATTTTCGTCACTTCGGCTTGCAATACTTCTTGTCCCTCACTCTGATCTCTCGACTCTTCATTTGTAAACCATCCAGTAGGAGGAGGAAGTATCCTAGGAGGCGATCCATACTTCTCAACCCGTGGTACTTTCGTTTTCCTTTTCGGCGTTCCGTACAGTACGTAAAAATCGAACGCTTGCCCAGAGGGCTCGCCCAATAGATCCACTTCACACACGTCGTCTTGATACAAATGCTTTAGCATCACATTGTACGAAACCCCTCTTTTCCTACCTTCCACCTCCAAATCGATCTCTTCTTCGATGTTTGTCATGCCATCGTCCTCTTCTTCATAATCTACCTCTTGGGACATTTGGCCCTCTTCACATATCAACTCGCAGGATGTTCCTTCATTTTCTCCACCTTCTTCTCCTACATCCTCTTTGCTTCTAAACTCATTGGCCAGTAGATAGTTGGTTGCCATGACCGGGGGGTAATGTCCCTAATTGAATGGTGGTGGCTTGCTCTGGTTCCTCTTCGTCTCCTTCTTTTTTGCTGCGCTCGAACTTCGATTTCCATGTGGAACTTTCAGATGCTTTCTTCACCGATCCCTCTGTGTTGTTCCCTTTGTCACCATCAAATTCATTTTGGTCAGCTTTTCGAGTCAGCCTCGGTGTGTCTAGGGGCAACGCTCCTTGTTGTCGCCTCATTATTTTGCAGTAGTTCCTTTGAAAACGCCTTTGTTGGGTCCTTGTCATCTCATTGAAGGGCACAGCTCGTCTAGCATTATACTGGAATGAATGCCAAACATTTGATTGAAGTGGTTGTGGCCTAAATGTTTTCCTGTGATTTGTTGGCCATAGTTTCCTTTCTTGAGACGGTTTTCCATGTGTATCTGGGCCTCGTCCTCTATCGGGCTGGAAACTTGACATAACTCTGGGATGAGTGTGAAAACCTTGTGCTTTGGTTCCTTCCATAGACTTACTCACTTCTTCCTTACATCTATTACATAAGACACTCCTGTCTCCTTGGTATTCTTTTCTCTTGAGTCGTTCAAACATTTTGGGACGTTGTTGTTCATCTTCTGCTCCATCATCAATTACCAGTTTGAACTTTGGAAATTTCTGGGCAAAATCAGTTTCTATCATGTTCACTCCAAGCGGTTGTGGAAATGGATTCTAGTCCACCTCCATCTTTTTCTTAGGCTCAAGTGTGATCCTCCCCGACTCAATGGCTTCCTGCAACACGTACTGGAAAACCAAACAATTGTTAGTCGTATGAGACCATGCATTATGCCATTTACAATATTTTTTGCCCTTAGTTTGTTCAGGGTTTGGAAACTTATGTTTATTGCTCAACTTGATTTGCTTATCCTTATATAATTTGTCGAATATAAGGTCCGCCTTACTAACGTCGAACGAAAATATTTTAGCCTTATTTTTCTCTTCTACAGGCTTGTCTTTTACTATCGCGCCAGATTTTGCTGCCAGGGGACAAGCATATGGGTCCCCTTTGACTAGCTCGGCCAAGCATACTTCAACCTGGTCAACATATTCGTCACCTTCCGTGCGTATGTCAAAATTTGGGTCTCTATAAAAAGTCCCTTTACTAGAATTTTTCATTTGATCTTCTTTTCTCAACAGACGCTCATATCTTATTACATTACCGCTCAATTGAAATAGGCCAGGGAACTCCCTATCCTGGAATTTTTTCTTGAGGTCAAAACTCAGGAAAATCAGAGCGATTCTAACGAATTCCTTTTCCAGCAGGGGTACAAAGCATTTACTCCTGACTGTTTTGGACCGTTGGAGGAAGCTTTCAGCCCACTCAGTGGGCATTTTCCTTAGATTGGCCAAATTGTCCAGAGTCACCTCGGATTCCATTTTATAGACCTGGGTGTGGAACAGTTGTTCTAATTGTTGCCACGTTTGCATAGAATTCGCTAGCAGGTTAATGAACCAAGAGAAAGCCATCCCTGTTAAGGAACTTGGGAAAGCCTCATCTTACGATAATCGGTCACCTCACCACACTGCAACGTGAATCGACCAACGTGTTCTAGCGTGGAGACCTCCCCTAAACCAGTGAATAAAGAGAATTATGGCACCTTGTAACCCCTAGGCCACGGATAGGCTTGATCCACCCAATCTGGGTATGGCTTAGTGTAAGTCAGCCTAACATAAGGACGCATCCCCACTGCCATTTGGTATCGCACCATCTCAGCGACTTGATCCCTTAACAAGGCATTGGGATCATAAGTGAATCCTATAGGTTGATTCCCCACTGGTGGTGCTTGTGGCCTGATGTTCGGCAAATGGTTTGGTAAAGGATTTGGAGCGCAATTACCATTGGGGAAGATGTTGTTATTGTTCCCTCCATCGTTAAAATGTGGAACATTTTGTCCATTATTTTGGATACTATTCTGAGGTACTGGGTTACTCCCCAAGTTCGGAACTGGGTCACCTCAAATTCAAAGTTGGGTTTCCCCCCAAGTTTGGCATTGGATTACTCTCCAAGTTTGAAGTTGGGTTACCCCCCAAGTTTGGGGTTGGGTTACCCCCCAAGTTTGGAGTTGGGTTACCCCCAAGTTTGGCACTGGATTACTACCTAAGTTTGAAGTTGGGTTACCCCCCAAGTTTGTCACTGGCATTGGATTACTCCCCAAGTTTGAAGTTGGGTTACCCCCAAGTTTGGCACTGGCATTGGATTACTCCCCAAGTCTGAAGTTGGGTTACCCCCCAAGTTTGGCACTGACATTGGATTACTCCCCAAGTTTGAAGTTGGGTTACCCCCAAAGTTTGACACTGGCACTGGATTACTCCCCAAGTTCGAAGTGAACGGCCCAAAAGGCAATTCTATCCCCTGATTTGGATTTGAGGTTGGGGAACTATGTCCTACAATCGTCCTGGATTGAAAATGATGTCCTATATTTGGGAAGGTTGATTGAACAACTTGGCCTGTCAACTTATTCATATTATCATGCAACATTTTTAGTTGTTTGGCCCTATTATCGATTTGTTCTTTCTCTCTTTGAATAAACTTTTCCATATTATGGACATATTGTAGATTTACCTGTTCAACCACGTCTTGAGCGAGTTCACCGAATAGTGCGCGCATGGTTCGAGGATTCAAATCCGTCATGGGTTCATAACAGCTATGACTCTCTCCCTCTGTTCCTAGAGGACTATGTTCCTCCTCATATCTTTCGATTATAGACGGGAGATGATGGCTTGCTGTTTCCTTGTCAGAATTCTTGTGAGGCGTGATGGTTCACTTTGTATCTTCAAAAACACACCAAATTGTCCCACCGGGCGTGCCAAACTGTTTCGCGCGAACGTCACCTCTCTAACAATTACCAAAGGGGGATCAGACGAATGTATAAGAAATAAGGAACAAACCTCTCGAGACAAAGTCCCAACGAGGGGTGCTATATTTATGAAGATTACGGTGAAGACAAAACACCTCCAAGGGGCGCAAGTACACAAATTACGCTAAGAGTTTGACGATAAAAGTAAAGATAAAGGAAATTACATATTCTCTTGTTGAGATTTGATTGATTGGTCCTTCTAAATGACTAAGTTTTTACAATATATACAAATGCACAAACTTCCTTCAACCGCTGCCAATATTTGAATCTTTGGTTTGTCACCTTGATTTGTAATACTTGCATGGATTAATTTGCTTCCTCCACGTTTCATAACCGTCGCCCACGTCCTTGTAACATCCGCTGCCATGTTGCTTTAAGTAACTTCCAAAATTCGTTATTTCAACTGCTACATTCGTCAACAACTGGCTATGTAATCATAAGACAAGTGTCAAAACCGCTTATACTTGCTTAGTAGCCCAACTGCTCCATCGATCGCCCTGTCGCCCAAATATCCTAGCTGCCCACAATCGCCAGTCGTCCAATTTCTTGCCTATAATGAGCCCTTAACGTTGGACCTCTTTTGGTTTGAGCCAAGGCTGAGGCCTCTTGCATTTTTTGGTATTTTTTTTTTTTTTTTTGAGCGTCAACAGAAGGTGATGGCAGTTTTTAAACATTTAGTGGGGGTAGTTTAATTAATAATGCTTAACTGCATTTTTTGAAATTTTACTATAAAAATACGTTTCAAAGATACCAAATTCATTCATAAACTGAGTAAACGTAATTCCTCATCGTCATCACAGTTCCAAAATAAAAAAATAAAAATAAAATTCTTTTGCGCTCAATCCGTCATTTCCAGTTCAAATAAGTATTTTAATTTTATCACCTACAATTTATACATATTTCAAAAAATGAATACTTCATTGTTTAAAAACTAACGAGAGTCAGAACGAGATAGACGTATGCAGAGATATGCTTCAAGTGACTGGCCTTCACATGGTTGTATTTGAAAAAAAAAATGTATGTTGGGATTTTGGTCCCAAACAAACCCCGGGGGCGATGATGAAACATTGGGTCGGTTTTTTGCTTCGTAGGCCTTCGGCCCATGATCGAGGTATTTTATGTCCCAATTAAACCACAATATGCGTAACCCAAGAAACAGGTTAGAAACTTTACCACCCTATCTTGAGGTGTTAATTGGGTCATTGGCCCTGTTGCTCGATAGGTGGATCCGATTGGCGGCCCGGGTTTTAAATAGGCTCCCGACCCATTCCCTAATTAAAACCTAAACCTAAATCTACCTATCCTATATATCTACTCCCTCACTCTCATAACTCACGACACACTCAAAAAAGGACCTCTCTCTCGCTCTCTCTTCGTGACCGCGGCAGTGTTTGGTTTTCTCTCTTCTCTGTGAACTTTGGTAAACCCGCGACCCTGATCCTTCGTTGGCCTCTGGTTCTGCTGCCTCCTTCGTGGTGGGCTGCTTCTTTCGCCTCTCCTTCGTGCACAGCACTTGATTACCGTACCTTGGTGCGTCCGGGTATAGGCCTCTGTTTGGTAAGGTTTCTTGGTAAAAACTTGTGGGTTGTGGGTTGCCTCGGAGTGTGATCTTCCCTGTTTCGTGTGGTGTTGCCGATTGTGGTTATTGGGGCAATTTTTGAGCCCTCGGTTCTAGTCACACGATCGTGACATTATCAAGACCTTAGGGAGATTTTTCTCTTATTCTTGATTATTGTTAATCTTATCATTTTCAATTACTTGTCACTTATTGAGAATAACTTGTTACTTTGTGATTGTGCAAGGGAAATTCTCCAACAAACTGGTATCAGAGCCGTGTCTGACTGATCGGCTGATTCGTGACTAATGAATCAAAATAGCAAAGAACAAATATATATATATATTTTATGTCAACATGTATACCATATGCCTCAATAATCCAGATCAATTTGTACTTTAGCAAGAGTTATGAACAATAAGGTAAAATAATTTTAGTTATCTCATGCCAGATTGTCAAGTGTGTGTGTGAATAGCCAATGTCAAACTCCTACTCATGTAAATGATATATTTAACATTGTGTAGCTTATTATGCAATATCAAGCCCGAATCTCATGTGGTCAACCCTATTTATCTAGTGATTTTCCTTCCATCACTCATGGATGATCACAACTTACTACTTTTCTCTCGAATCCCAAGGTTCCTTCTATTCATGTGGTTTCTAAACATCAAAATTTGCATTTTTCCACACCAGGTGGTTAGAATTAGCTAATTCTGTCCAAACAATCAATGGTAAGCGGTTCCCTAATCCATGCCTTTAGTATCAAAGTCTCAATCAACAAGCTTATACCAAACAATAATTTTTTTTATTTTTTTTTTCTTCTTTTTTTTTTTTATGGACGACTTTTTCTTTTTAAATCCATGTCTTTTACCATCTTTGTGCAATACTTTTCTCATTTGCTTTCTATGTGACCCATGTAGCGAGCTTTAGGTCGGTGGCTCCCAAGCCAGACGGCTTTAGGGCACCAGGTTTGAAAGACCCCTCAGACTTAATTACTCGAGTCACACAGTCAACATCAAAAAGTTAAAGATATTTTATTGTCTTATGTGTAAGTCCACTCTCCGTACTTGCTTTCTAATTGACCTCTGTAGCGAGCTTTAGGTCGGTGGCTCCCAAGCCAGATGGCTTTAGGGCACCAGGTTTGAAAGACCCCTCGGACTTAATTACTTGAGTCAAAAAGGCATTTGAAGAGTAGAATAAGACCTTCGGAATTTTTCTGTTTTTATGCCGGCAATGGTTTATACTCGTTGACCAAGACCTCTTCAACCAATTACACATTTCAGGAACTACAGACCCTTAAAAGTTCAAGCCTACCTTCACCACTTCTTTCCACCCCCAAACTGCTCTTGAGCAAGTTTAGTTTCTAAGTTTTAAAGGTTGGGATGTCTCATCATCTAAGTTTAGGGATTATCAAGTCATTCCTAAGTTCAAATTGCATAAATTTGCCCCACATGTATTAAACAAATCCCTACACAAGTAATAATCCAACAATGGCTATGTGCGCGTGAAGATGAAATCTAGCATGTAATAACTAGTTCATAAAATTCTTGTTTTCATGCTGTTCAAAATTCAAACCAAAGCAAAATTTGATCCATACTATATCCTAGGCAATACACATGTCAACAAGTTTTTCAAATTTTTCCTTTTTTTTTTTTTTTTGGATACATGCTGAATAAAAAGAAAACTTTAGCAGAAAAATGGACTACCCACCCCCAAACTTAAAATATACATTGTCCTCAATGTATCAGATCAAGTATATAAAAAGTATAACTAGGAGAGGTTAAAGGACTTCCCTGGTCAATCTAAATGTGATGGAGATATGCATTCCCAAAGTTCCCTGATCATCTTCCTGTTGCAGAATCAGTCCTATCAAGGCAAAAATGAAATTCAGGCATTAGAAGTGTTATTGGATCAAGACGTAAAAACAAATAAATAAATAAATCAAACTAATGCATATAAAGCTAAATAAATAAAAGAGAAGAAAATTGGGTTGCCTCCCAACAAGCGCTTGTTTATAGTCATTAGCTTGACTTTGGCATTTTGGTTACTTAGGGTGGCTTGAAAAGAGAGTTTTCAGCTCTACACTTTTTGCACATGCAGAGATTCTCTTGTTCATGCTTCAACCTCCACACTATCAAATTGTCATTTTTATCCCTTCCAACCAATCCACCATATCCATTCTCTCTTTTCCTGGTCTTGTGACCTTTCCAGTCTTCCTCTTCTTTGAGGTCAATCCTTTTGCATTCCTCAATATATGAAGGTTGTTTGAGTGCATTATTCATGCTGAAACTTTGTTGTTTTTCCTCCACTCTTAGGATTATTTCACTCTTTTCAAAATCCATTAAAGCTCGTCCAGTTGCTAGAAATGGTCTTCCTAGGATCACTGGGATGTTCTGATCTTCCTCTATATCCAAAATGATGAAATCAGCTGGAAAGATCAGATCTCCAACTTTGATGAGCATATCTTCAATCACTCCGTAAGGGTGCTTGAGTGTCCTATCAGCCAGCTGCAAGATTATTGAAGTTTCTTTAGGATTCCCCAATCCTAATTTTCTATAAATAGACAACGGCATTAAGTTAACACTTGCTCCAGAATCAATTAAAGCATTTAAATCGTGTGAATTTCCTATGGAGCAAGGTAAAGTGAAACTCCCTGAATCTTTTAGTTTAGGGGGGAGCTTATGTTGTAGGATTGCACTACATTCTTCGGTCAATGTCACTTCTTCATCTTGTGGTAACTTCCTCTTTTTTGTCAACATCTCTTTCAGAAACTTAGCATAATTTGGAATTTGCATTATGGCATCAATGAATGGGATGTTAATATGCAGTTGTCTGAGGGTATCCAAAAATTTCTTGAACTGCTTTTCCAACTTAGTATTCTGCAACCTTTGAGGAAATTGGACTGGAGTTGTGTGTTGATTAACAGAAGTAGGTGCCTTACCTTGTGGAATCTCTAACTGTTCTTTTTCATTTGCATTTGTTGATTCCTCAGATTGAGTTACTTGTTCATTGTCCATTTGAGTTACTTGATCCCCATCAGTTCCTTTCTCTTCACAGTGATCTCTGGTAGTTGAACTCCACTCCTTGTAGTAATGACATGGATTTGTTCATTCTTTGGCTGCTTTCGAAGCCTTTGAGGAAATGGAATAGGCGGCACATATGCTTTAACAGGTGGTGCAGCTGTGATTGAAGGTGTCTCAATAACTGCATAATTTATAGCTTCCACTGCCATTACCTGTTCCTTAGGATTTTTCTCAGTGTTACTTGGTAAGGCTCCTTGATTTCTGCTTGTTAATGCCACAGCCATCTGTCCCATTTGATTTTCCAAATTTTTTATAGCTGCCTGTTGATTTTGAAAGACTTGTTCAGTCTTTGCCATATACTGTGCAAACATGTCTTCCAACAATGGCTTCCTTGGCTGCTGTTGTTGTTGTGATTGTTGATGTTGAAAACCTGGTGGTTTTGCTTGAAAGTTTCCTTCGTGACCCTGACTTTGATTGTTAGACCAAGAGAAATTAGGATGATTCCTCCACCCAGGATTATATGTATTGGAGTAGGGGTCATTTTGATACTTCTGAAAATTCTGGGCGTAGCTGACCTCCTCATGTTGCATTACATGTGTTGAGGCTATAGGACAACTAGCTGTAACATGATCTACCCCGCATCCTTCGCAAACTGGTGTTGGGTGTTGCACCATGTGCACAGGTCGAGTTAAATTGTCCAGCTTTTTTGATAGAACTTCCATTTGAGCTGCCAGTTGTGTAACTACATCGACATTGTGGATACCAGATGCCTTTCTTGGAATTTCCCTTTCAGTAGGCCACATTTCCTGGTTCTACGCAATTCTCTCATATAGTTCATGTGCTCGGTCAATATCTAATCTCATTATTGATCCCCCTGCCGAAGCATCAAGCATATTGCGGTATTCAGGATGCAATCCTAAATAAAAGATGTAAACCTGAGCATTTTTTGGTATGTCCAAATTTGGACACTTTCTAAAATAGTCCTTGAATCTCGTCCATGCCTCAGGGTAACTCTCAAGGTCTCGTTGTTTGAAAGTGTGAACTTCATTTCTGATTTGGAGAACTCGAGATGGAGGGAAAAATTTCATGGTGAATTTTTGCACCATATCATTCCAAGATACAATGTTTCCAGGAGCTAATGAGCGTAGCCATTCCCTAGCATTATCTTTTAAAGTATGGGGAAACAAACGCATTCGAAAAGCGTCTGCTGACATCCCTTCGTGACTGATTACATCGCATAGCATTAAAAAGGCTTGAATGTGCTCATGCGGATTTTCAGTCGCCTTACCAAAGAATTTGACGTCTTGATGATTTTGAAATAAGTTTATGACATCAGGTCTAAGGTGGTAATTTTCCTGCCCGAATGGTGGATAAACAATAGTTTGTTGTATAGGGGCGGGCGCGGGATTTACATAATCCCCAACCAGCGCTTGAGCATTATCGTGAACTGCTCCTGGTTGAATTTGTGCTTCTTGCTCATGAGGAGCAAGTGGCAATTGATTTTGATTATTTGCCATATCCCTGTTTTCTCTTTGTTCTTTTCTACGTTGTCTAAAGGTTCTCTCTATTTCAGGATCTATTGGTAATAGTTCAGGCTCGTTAAAACCTAGCATATACTACTCAATGACCTATGTGAAGAGAAAAATAAGGAATTATGAATAACCAAAACAAAGTAAAAATAAAAATAAAAATAATGAAAACTAAAAACTAAAAATCAAAATTTAATTGAATTAAAGGTAAACTAATAATTATACTAAATCCTTTATTCCCCGGCAACGGCGCCAAAAACTTGTTCGGTTCGAATCCCGCAAGTGTACGGGATCGTTGACAAGTAATAATTGTGATGAGTTGAGAGTATCGTTCCCACGAGGAATAATGTTTAGTCCTAATTACTAGTTTATCGTCGACTCAATTAATGAAAACAATTAAAATAAAAAGATGATTTTGTTTTTCTATCTATTCTAAAAAATTGCAATAAATAAAACTTAAATAAAAACAAATGTTTGGGAGTAAAATATAAATGGAGAGCATGTATTGGAATCCGAATCCACTTGTTATCACCTATCTCAATTCAACAATTTGTAGTTTAAATCATTCATGTGTTGCTTGACAATCGATAATTCACATGCAATTAATTTTCTTTTCCAAGACAAATTAAATCTATCCCAAACATGAAACAAATCTATTCCTAGGCCGAATACGAATGTTTAGAACACATTAAATCACACAATTATCAATTAGATTGCACATGTCATAGTGTTATTCCTAACATCTAGTGTTCATGCGTTGATCATGCAATGTTCCAACTTATTGTGACTTTTCCAAGACTACAAAAAGTAACCATACCATATATTTAATTGGTGGCCAATCAATCAAATAATAACAATAAAGCATGCAAGATCAATCAAGACAACACAAAAAATTATTAAACTACTAGTTATCGAATTGAAATAAATTAATAACGAGTTTCATCTTCATCCAATACAAAAAGAGTTTAGCCTAACATATTAATTGATGAATAATCAATAGAAGAATTGATAGACATCACCCGATTAAATGCGCAAAAGGAGCTGAAATTCTCTTTGAATCAACACTGTCGTCTGCCTTTCTTTATTTCTTCCACAGCCGGCTGACTCCTTGTGTGCGATGGAGGCCTTCTCCAGTTTAATTCCAGCCGAGCACTACCGCTTTCCCCATTCAAAAAACCTGCTGACCACCTTGTTCCACAAATTAATTCCAGCCGTATCTTTTAATTCCTCTCGGCTACCTTTGTTAATTCCAATCGGTCGACACCTCCTAATTTAATTACTCCACCAAAGCTTTAATGCACCAGCCGATCAGTTTTTGCCAAGAGTCTTCTACCTTCCAATGTATAAATGTAAATCTGCCTCCCTACTCTTTAATACCAGTCAACTTCTTAATTACCCCAAGTAGTCTCTAATTCTCCTCAATTCCAAACTCCCAGCCGTGTCCACTACAATTGCACAGCCGCAATCCTTCAATACACCACCGACCAACCACAATTGATCACAATTTTTTTGTCCCCTCACTCCAATTCTTGTCCCCTCAATTTCTGTGTATATGAATGTATTATATTCTCTCAAACAATTCTCTCTTCTCTTTGAATTCCTCGCGGCTCGGCTGTCCTCCTCGTGCCGTGTGTATATTATATATATATATACCAATTAATTTAAGGCCCAATTGCACTAAGTAGGGTTATGTTTAAAGACTCAATTTCTCAAATAAATCAAATTGGTCCTTGTGTTTTTATTTGTGCAATACATGTCTCCATTTATGTCACTTCGAGTTCTTCAAGTTTTGGAAGTTGCACTTGAGTCCCACTTTGTCCCTTTTTTGTACGGCTTTAGTCCATTTTTTCCGTTTCGCATCCAAACGCATTCAAAATTTGATTTTTCCTAAAACAACCAAAATAAATACCTAATTAGCAATATCTTATTCTAAAACACTTACAATTGTCTAAATTTAAAGCCAAGATAAGTGCGCAAAATGTACTTATCAGTGACATTCGTTGAAATTTGATAATTTCTTTATTTATTCAACCTTTGTTCACTATTACATCGCAGAGATTATTTTGTGTCATTGAAATTTTCATTTACTTAGTGTTATCTGAAAATTCTTGACTAATTATTTTCGGGTGTTTCTGTTTTGCAATCGCTGTGTAGGTCATTAATGCTTAGTGCTGAGTCTGCCTACATCGAGGGATAGCTGATTGCAAACTTCGCTAAAATAAATAAATAATTTTTGGCATCACTCCTTATTACGGACATAGAGAAGTCCGCTCTGGTAAATTGGCTGATCACTTTTTAAATTTCTGTAATAGCAGGTCATCATGTGGGGTGACCATTAGGCTTGCGGTTGCCTGTTGCTAGTTATAGGATTTAATTGTTATACCCTGTGATTTGGGATATTGCCGATTTCATACCTGTGATTTCATACTTGTTCTTGATACATCTTGGTGATTGTCTATCACGTGTTGCTCTTGATATTAGAATTGTTTCCCTTGACCTTACCCGTGTCGAAGATTCTCTTGACCTGAGACCTTTGAGTCTCACGAAATCCTGAGAGTTTAGAACGGCGTATATATTGCGGCCTTTTAGGTTTCTGTGTGAAATTCTCTTTGAGCTGCATATTATTCCATTGTGGTGTGTTGCTTGTTTTCTTGAAATATGTCTGCACATCATTTTGACTTGAGTGTCTTTAATGGAAAGGGTGATTTTTCTATTTGGCAACAGAAAATGAAAGGTATTTTAGTTCAGCAAAAAGTTTCTAAAGCTATTGATAATTCTTTTCCTGCTACTGTGACTGAAGAACAGAAAAAGGAATTTGATGAACTTGCTTATACTTCTATTATCTTGCACTTATCTGATAGTGTTTTACAAAAAGTTGGTAAACACGATACTACTGAAGCTCTTTGGAAAAAGTTACAAGAACTTTACTTAACACAATCCACCCCGAACAAACTTTTTCTTCTTGAAAGTTTTTTCAGTTTCAAAATCGATCCTTCAAAGGAATTAGATGACAATCTTGATATTTTCAATAAACTTGTTCAAGATATCACAAATTGTGGTGATTAGGTGCCTGAAGAATACAAGGCCATAATTTTATTGAATGCCATTCCTGACATATATAAGGATGTTAAGAATGCTATCAAGTATGGGAGGGAGACCCTTACCCCGGAGGTAGTCATTGATTCACTTAAGAGTAAGGATAGGGAGATTAGAGCTGAGAAAGGTGGGAGAAAGCAAGGGGAGGTCCACTTTATGAGAGGTAGGACTCAAACAAAGGGTGGTGGAAATAGTGGGAGCGGACAAAGTAGTGGTAGCGAGAAAAAGGGTAGAAGTAGATCCAAATCACGAGGAAAAGCTGCAGGTAGAAAATGCTATGGTTGTGGTCAGTTAGGACACTTTATTAGTGATTGTTATAAGGAGAAAAATAAAATAAAGGGGAGTGAACAAGGGGAGGTGAATATTGTGGCACCAAAACATAATGAACCTGGTGAGGTTTACGTCCTCTTAGATCACAAGCCTAGTGAAATTAACCTGTCTATGAACTCCCATACTGATGAATGGATTCTTGACTCTGGTGCATCATTTCATGTCACTTCTCATAAGCATTGGTTTGATCATTTGGATGAGTCTGATCATGGTCATGTTGTTGCATGGGGTGGAGTCGCATATAACATTACAGGTGTTGGTGATGTTATTGTCAAATTTGAAAATAGTTTTGTGCATACATTGAAGAATGTTAGGTACATTCCACATATGGGCAGAAATTTGATATCGGTAGGAGAGTTAGAAAATGCAGGTTTCACTGGGAGGCTTGGTGACGGGATGATTAAAATATTTAAAGGTGCGCTTAGGGCCTTTAAGGCCATTAAGAAAAATGGCATTTACACAACTCATGCTGAAGTAGTAAGTGGTGAAAACCATACTATTGCATCCATTGACACCGATCACAAACAAAAATGGCACAATAGACTTGCACATGTGAGTGTTAAAGGTCTAAAATTTTTAAACGATAAGGGTGTGTTTAGAAAGGATAAGGTGTCTGATATGCCATTTTGTGATCATTGTGTGCTTGGGAAACATCACAGGATGTCTTTTGCATCCAGCACACACCGGACAACTAGAATGCTTGAATACATCCATTCTGATTTATGGGGCCCTGGGAGTAATCCCACTTTTGGTGGTAACAAATATTTCCTGTCCATTATTGATGATTTCTCCAGACGTGTGTGGATTTATTTGTTGAAAGATAAATCTAAAACTTTTGAAAATTTTAAAACTTGGAAATTACAGGTGGAGAATCAGACAGGTAGAAATATAAAATATTTGAGAACTGATATGGTCTTGAATTCTGCAATTCTGATTTTGACAATATGTGTAAAGATAATGGTATTACTAGACATAGAACTATGCCTTACACTCCCCAGCAAAATGGGGTTGCTGAAAGGATGAATCGTACATTACTTGATAAGGTTAGATGTATGATGTAAAGCTCTGGTGTGCCTAAATCTTTTTGGGGTGAAGCTGTTATGACTGCATGCTATCTTATTAATATGACTCCTTTCGCTGCCTTGAATGGTGATACACCATATGAAAAATGGTATGGTAAATGTGCTGATTATTCTATGCTTAGAACTTTTGGTTGTACTGCGTTTTCTCATCAAAGTGAGGGAAAGTTAGAACCTAGAGCTAGAAAGTGTGTTTTTCTAGGATATCCCGAAGGTGTTAAAGAGTATAGGTTGTGGGACAGAAGTCAAAAAGGCGTGAGAATAATCATCAGCATAGATGTCACTTTTAATGAGTCTGAGATGCCTTGTCTAGGAAACGAAGAACAGCTAGAGATAGGTGGAGATGAACCCTCACCTGATGTGGAGAGTGTTAGAATCCCTATCCCCATTACCCCGAGTGAGGTGGAGATTAACCCCCAACAAGATCATGAGAATGTAGAATTTGAAGAAGATGACCCTACAGATCATCCTGTTGACCATAACCCTTTGGATGGCTATCAGCTAGCTAGAGATAGGGAAAGAAGACCACATAGAGAACCCCAAAGAATGTCCGACTACGTCATAGCCTATGCTAGTTACCAAGACCTAGCTGATAAAGAGCCCAATACTTAAGAGGAGGCTATGAGAAGTGAAAATAGGAAATTTTGGGTTAGTGCCATGAAAGAGGAGATGGAATCGTTCCATAAGAATCAAACTTGGGTTTTAGTGGATAGACCAAGAAATAAATCAATTGTAGGCTGCAAATGGGTCTACAAGGTGAAGGAGGGTACCACTGAGAATGAGCCTGTGAGATATAAGGCTAGGCTAGTTGCAAAGGGGTACACACAAAAGGAAGGGGTAGACTATAATGAGATTTTCTCGCTCGTTGTTAAGTATACCACCATTAGAGTCATGCTTGCTTTTGTTGCGTATTATGACTGGGAACTTGAACAACTTGATGTGAAAACTGCTTTTTTACATGGAGATCTTGAAGAGAAAATTTTTATGTTTCAAGCAAAAGGTTTTGAAGATAAAGAAAAACCTGATCATGTGTGTTTTCTTAAAAAATCATTATATGGTTTAATACAATCACCTAGACAGTGGTACAAGAAATTTGATTCTTATGTGCTTTCTATTGGCTTCAAGAGGAGTGAGTTTGATCATTGTCTATACTATATGCATCACAGCACTGATGAATGTGTGTATTTGTTACTTTATGTGGATGACATGTTATTAATTGGTTCTAACATGACTTTAGTAGACAAGATTAAAATTGAGTTAAACAAGGAATTTGATATGAAGGACCTAGGCCATGCTAAACGTATTTTGGGTATGGAAATTGAAAGAAATAGGTCTAATTCTTGTTTATTCTTGCATCAAACTCCCTATGTGCAAAATGTGTTAAAGAAGTTTGGTATGATAAATTGTAAAACTGCTTCTGTACCTCTTGGAAATCATTTTGTTTTAACAAAAGATCAATCACCTGCGAATGAGGAAGAAATAGCTTATATGAGTAATATACCCTATTCTAATGTGATTGATTCTGTGATGTATCTGATGGTTTGTACTCGGCCAGATTTGGCCTTTGCTGTTAGTACTTTGAGCAGGTACATGTCTAATCCTGGCCCCACTCATTGGGAAGCCTTGAAGTGGCTACTCAGGTATCTTAGTGACACTTATAATGTGGGTTTAATCTATAAGTGCAAATCTAATAATGTGAAATTGAAGGGTTTTACCGATGCTGATTATGGTGGAGATAGAGATAATGGGAAATCTACTTCCTCTTATGTGTTTACTTTGTGTGACTCATGTGTTAGTTGGAAGTCTCAGCTCCAACATATTGTTGCTCTCTCTACTACTGAGTCTGAATATATTGCTGTTACCGAAACCTTTAAAGAAGCTTTGTGGTTTAAAGGATTACTTAAGGAACTAGAAGCCTTAAATGAAAGTGTAACAGTATATTCTGATAGTCAATCAGCTATTCATTTATGTAAGAATCCTGTTTTTCATGAACGTACTAAACACATTGATGTTAGATTACACTTTATTAGGAATATTGTTTCTCAAGATGAAATTAAACTTGAAAAAGTGCATACAGATTATAACCCTGCAGATATGGGCACAAAGGTGCTCACTTTGGTAAAATTTAGAAGTTGTCTATTGCTTCTAAATATCGGTACAGGTATGAAAAGGTCCGATTAGTTTAGGACTTTAATCTTGCAACTACTAAACATGTGTTGTTTTGTTTTTTGCAGGTTTGTTCGGTACCAAGGTGGAGGTTTGTTGGGATTTTGGTCCCAAACAAACCCCGGGGGCGATGATGAAATATCGGGTCGGTTTTTTGCTTCATAGACCTTCGGCCCATGATCGAGGTATTTTATGCCCCAATTAAACCACAATATGCGTAACCCAAGAGTGAACAGGTTAGAAACTTTACCACCCTATCTTGAGGTGTTAATTGGGTCATTGGCCCTGTTGCTCGATAGGTGGATCCGATTGGCGGCCCGGGTTTTAATTAGGCTCCCGACCCATTCACTAATTAAAACCTAAACCTAAATCTACCTATCCTATATATCTACTCCCTCACTCTCATAACTCACGACACACTCAAAAAAAGGACCTCTCTCTCGCTCTCTCTTCGTGATCGCGGCAGTGTTTGGTTTTCTCTCTTCTCTGTGAACTTTGGTAAACCCGCGACCCTGATCCTTCGTTGGCCTCTGGTTCTGCTGCCTCCTTCGTGGTGGGCTGCTTCTTCCGCCTCTCCTTCGTGCGCAGCGCTTGATTACCGCACCTTGGTGCGTCCGGGTATAGGCCTCTGTTTGGTACGGTTTCTTGGTGAAAATTTGTGGGTTGCCTCGGAGTGTGATCTTCCCTGTTTCGTGTGGTGTTGCCGATTGTGGTTATTGGGGCAATTTCTGAGCCCTCGATTCTAGTCACACGATCGTGACATTATCAAGACCTTAGGGAGATTTTTCTCTTATTCTTGATTATTGTTAATCTTATCATTTTCAATTATTTGTCACTTATTGAGAATAACTTGTTACTTTGTGATTGTGCAAGGAAAATTCTCCAACAATGTATCAATGGAGGCAGGCGGCTAACTCTTTCTACAAAAACTGGATTAGTGGAGGTAGGGGGCTAAGTCTTTGAAGATCAGTTTTTTTATTTTTATTTTATATGGAATGATATTTCACTCCATGAAGCACGGATCTGGTGGAATTTTTACATGTAAATATCGTGCGCAGAGAAGTCGTCGGTTGAAGCAACGACTGAAGTATAGGTTGGCTACGATGATGAGGGAGATGAAGACTATAAGGAGGTAAGTAATACGTTATGGTGTTTGGAAAAAGCTCACAAGAGTTTGGTATGTGTTTTCTTTATTCATTTGGGTCACCACATGTTTCCCTTTTTCATTTTTTCATTTTTTTTTCTTTTTTAAATATATAAAAACTATGGCCAACCGGAAACATTATTTTATGAATTTTTCTAATTAAATATGTTTTTAGAGGTTCACTTCTGAACCACCTTTTTTTTTTTTTTTTTTCAAAATGTAATATAAATTTTCTTTACACTACAAGTAAATTGGGTTTTAGGGACGATTTTTTTTGTCCCTATAGGATGAAAAATCGTTGCCATATATTTAATAGGACGACAAAGTCGTCCCTAGTGATCGTCTCTATAGGCCCCTACCAATAAATTAATAAGGACGAAAAAAATCGTCCCAATAGATTCATGATTTATGGAGACGACAATATCATTTCTATAACCCATTTTTTGGTCTTCGAACTTTGTCAAGAAAAGTGTTTCAATTGTATTGGGACGACAATTGTCATTTCTATAATTTTTTAATCTGTAGAAATTACACGTCGTTCCCTATAAGTGTGAGCTATTGAGACGATCATTCGTTTCAATAAATATTTGTTTTATAGGGACGAATTATAAGTCCCTATAAGAGTTGAAAAACTGTATTTCATATCCTTTGTTGTCCCAATAGATAAAACTATTGGGACAATAATGGTCATTCCAATAGATAAAAATCTACAAAGACAATATAATCTTCTAAAATATTTTTTTAATATAAAATTAATAATACTAATTATAATAATTCAATAATAAGAATGATTTAGAAGAAACATTAAATAAAAATATAACAACACAAATGAATGGTTTAAACAGAACTTAAATACCATTAATTATATTATCATATTTGTACACAAAAACAAAAGTGGGCCAACATTTATCATATTTTGCACAAAAACAAAAGTGGACCAACATAAACTAAAGCAGCATGCAAAAAAAACTACCAACATGAAATAGACATCATGTACAAAAACATAAGTATTCCAAAACAAAATAGACGAACAGAGGAAGACTAAATATCAAATAAAGACTCGTCATCATCCAACGAATCCAACTCTTCCTCATGTATAGGCGCTAGGGAGGGTGGCGATGGTGGTGGCTGGAATCCTGGTATGAAAGACTGTAGATTACTCGTAAACTGTGTGACATATTCATTCATTTGCTGCATGTATGTCTTCATATTGGACTTCAGGACATTGGTAGCCTCAGTAGACTGATTGGTACTAGGTAAGTCCCACGATGTTGCAATGGATGAGTGATAGGGAGTAGTACCCCTCACAATCCGTCCAACTGCGCGTCGGTGTCCCCTCCTCTCCCCCAGGACCTTAAGAACAACATCGTGCTCCTTAAAACTCATGCCGCTAGAAATGGCTTGCTGCGTTTGCTCCTCTTGTTCCTCCACCATTTTGTCCTATTCAAAATATTCGTTAATTAATATTCAATACAAAAAATCAACAGTAATACATCGTAGTGTATAAACTTGTACTTACATAATCTTGCGCAACCTTTTCATTCACCCACTCAACATTTCTCTGATGGTTGACCTGAAAAGTTTCTGTGACACTCGGCCACTCTTGGGTTTGACAGTCTCGCTGCATAAGTATGTAGTATTAAATGACTAACTCAAACATATTTCATAATTTGAAAATGAAAATACATTTCAAAAAATATATGTTACTAACCATATTGAAACGCACAACAACGATAGTTTTTGAACCCTACAGACTGGCATATTTTGTTTTTGATTTGTTCACTTTGTTCTTTTTCGAAATGTCCTCTAAAAAAAGAATTGAAATGAATAGAATGTGAATATTAATATTTAATGAAAATTTATTTAATTAAGTTAAATTTTACTTACCTGAAATGTTTTACTCGATGAGCGCACAATGCACTTTTACCAGACGCATTCAGGCCAGGATAAGGTATGAGGGTCCCTTTTATCTTATATATATATATACACATTCACATTGCCCTTGTACTGACGGTATCGCTTGGACGCTATATCATCAATAACATCAACAATTATCTTGTAATAAGCTTTGGAGTAACGTCTTGGATTGACATCAAAAAATCCCTATAGAAAATCATTATTGTTTAAGTCATTCACATTAGACTTTATTAAATTTACTTAAGATATAAAATAAGAGCTAAATCACTTACATATACACAGCTTGTGGCACGAGATGCTTGTTCCTCGAGAACATACGCCTACCTGTCAAAGTAGGGGTGCACAAATTGTCTTACATAAGTCCTCACAACCCTCGACACATAATTTTGGTGTCACCTATAGGCAGATAAGTACCCTCCTTTGTATCAAAATTGACGGACAAGGGATTTCACCCATTAGACCGGAACAATTTTACAAGATTGAGCGATCGGGAAGGGCCTCGTCTTTTAGCCAGAGGAACTGCCAATTTTTTTTTTTTTAAATTTACTATGTGAATCAATTTAGAAACACAAAAAATTATACCAAAAAATTATCCTACCAATCTGGCAAACCTCAGGTAGCCTGTCTGCACATCGATGTGGAGGCTCGTCGCCCCCATCCCCTCCATGATTTAACACATCAGCCATACCTAAATTATGCAAGAAACCAAATAATATTTCCCCTGCCTCTATTAACATATTGTAATCAGGGTGCATGGAGAAGTATATATGTAATCAAGCTCTCACCTCCATCACTAAAATCATCAGATCTTTAATTAACATAACATAAATGGAGGCTAATTCGAGTGCAAATATTTGCTATTGTTATGTTGGTTTCACTTTTAGAAAGTAATGGTTACAAATTACAATCCCACATGCACACACACTGACCATTGTTAGATAGCAATATAATTGCTGATGGAATATAATGGCCTTAGAAGCTTAGGTTTATAATTGGTGTTATGCATTCCTCTCAGATATTTTGTACATCCATTACAATGTTAGACGTTGTTTTGAAAGAAAGCAACGTCTTAACGATTTGGACGGATTAAAAGAGAGAAATTTTATGTGGCTTGCTGCTATATAGGACTGGATATATAACATTTAACTAGAACAATCGAACTATTAACTTTAGGTAATATAGTGAGAAATTTGATGTGGCTTGCTGCTATATTTATTATTATTTATTTAAATTGTTCATTGTTCAAATCTCTATTATTTGTTTTCCCTTTCATTAGGTACTATAGTGAGGAATGGCTTCATGAAGATTACAATCGTAAACCTTTACATAGAGATGCCGAGATTTCTCGAGAAAGGCTAAAGTGTATCAAAAGATACATGTTGTCAAATGAGGAGCGAACTAAAGTGAATTTGGAGTATTCAAAACTCTCAACAATGGAAGAAGATTTTGGTGATATTGATTCCATCCATGACTGTTACCACTTGGATCCAAATATTTGGTGGGTCATTCATGGCTCTAGTGCACCTAACCTTCAATCTTCTGCGTTGAAAATATTGGCACAACCATCTTCGTCATCGTCTTGTGAACGAAATTGGAGTATTTATTCCTTTGTGCACTCTCTTAAAAGGAATGAGTTAACTCCAAAACGTACCGAATATCTAGTATTTGTTCGTAGCAATCTTTGTCTTTTGTCAAGGAGGAGTCCACAATATTTACAAGGAGAGTCTAAGATGTGGGATCTCGGTGGTGATGCATTTGACTCTTTTGGAGATGTTGGTACACTTGAAGTTGCTACTTTGTATCTTGATGAACCAGAGTTGGAGGCTATGATAATCGCTGATGATGAAAATGAAGATGTTGAAGATTTAACTAAAGATGAATGATAATATTTATGTCACCTTTTTTTTTTGAACTCAAATTATGAGAAAATATGTATGAAATGTTTAAGTTCGATATATATGCTTATTAATTTTCTATACAAAAATGTACAAAAAAAATTTTCTAAAATAAAAAAGATTAAAATAAATAAATAATTAACGTGTCGTGTCCCAACTTTTTCGAAAATCACGTGTCGGTGTGTCGGACATGTGTCGTGTTCGACACTCTTGTCGATGTCCGTGCTTCGTAGCCAAACCTAGACAATTTCAACAGATGTTCCCTAACTCTTGTATATGAAGATTTTTTTCTATTGATGACAAAAATCGCACTGTCAACTAATGTTACCACCCCCTTCATTAATTCTATCAGATTTTGTTACATATTTCCACAATGGTATAGATATTTCATCATCTATCGAAGTACTATCAGAAGCAATTGGTGAACTTATATCTTTGAACTGAAAAGTAAAATCGTGTGTGTGTGTGTGTGTTAATAAATTATCATGATAAAGAGTCTCTTTGCCACTTAACCAAAATTTTTAATTATGTATTTTGAGAGATAAAATTGAAATTTAAGAAAAAAAACAGTACCTCAAAATTAATGGCAACGGGCAGCTCTCGGAATTAGGCTGAGAATGGCCAATGAATAATATGTACAATTTTCAATGCTTTAGTTATATTCATAATGTTGTCTTGGCCCATTGACCTACACACTCATCCAATACCCTAATTACAATTTATAAACAAATTTATAAACAACACAATTTCTCAAACTACTTTTTAACCACACACATTTTCTCTATCCAATTTTCAACCACACATCTACCTAGAAAATACGAAAAAAAAAAAAAAATCTTAGGTTGGATGCCGAACAGTCTGTTAACACAAAGCACAGCGTGGCGCCACAAAACCCACGCAGAGAGAGAGAGAGAGAGACGCAATGTTGCGAGGCTGCTGCTCTAGGCTTCTTCTTTGACGATGCTGCGATGTTGTTGCTCTAGGTTTCTTCTCCTACGACGCTTCTTCGAGCTCCTTCTCCGATGAACTCCGACTCAGGTCCTTCTCTAGCTTGGCTTCAAAGTTAAGTAAGATTCATCATAGCTTGTAGTTTCGACACGTGCCGGAGCGTGTCCGACGAGTGTCGTGTCTGACACGTATCGAACACCGACACGCCGGGTCCGGAAACGTGTCGGTGTATCTTAGGTTTTTGAAAGAGCTAATGATATTATTTGTCGTAAGGATTGAATTGATTCGAACAATGTTTACAATTATTTTCTTTAGCTAAAAATATTGTTTCTCTACTTCATTAAGAAGGACTTTGCAGCATAATTTAGGTTTTTGTGTGTTTTTATTTCTGCACCATAGTTTTTAATTAACACTGTCTTTTCATTTTTGGAATTTTAATTTCGTTGATTATTGTGTGAAACGCTATTTTATGCAAGAAAATTTAAACTTGGGCTACATGATCAGCATTGTGACAAGTTTGGTGTGCAGATGTGTTCTACATATGTGATATTGTGATTCCTTAGTGCTAATTGATTTGTTATTTTTTTATAATGTAGGTAGCGTTGGTGAGAAATACAGAGACGAGGTATGGGAACATGAATATGGTGTAGCCCATAGCTTGAAGGCCCTACCCGATCCTGCCCTGGGCCATTGGAAAATGGTAGTTTTATCAATTTTTAGATTTTAGATTGTGCAAGAGGTTGTGAAGGGACTTTCTCTCTTTCTTGTTTATCATTTTGTATTTTATATCAAATGCTCTCCCATTTGGCTCTATAACATATAGTTTTTTCTAATTTCTATGAAGCATAGTGCATCCATCAGAAAAATGTCACCTCTTGAATTTCATTGTGTATTAACCATTTACACTGCTTTGATATTTTAGCCCCACGTGTTAAATTACTTATGAAATAAACCGAGAGAAATTAGTTTTGTAGCTATCAAATTAGTTTCTGGGATGCTACTCTTCTCGCGACTCACCAGTTAGTTTGTATTCTAGCCACCTTGAGATGTGAGTACCAATTCTAAAAACAAACCTCCATCACTACAATCAGGAATTCTTGAAACCATCACCACAGGAGTAGTTTATACACCTTGAAATGTCTCAAGGGCTGTGCAAATAAAGGCTCAGAAAATTGGCTCACAAAATAAGCAACTGTACCAGGTGATTAAAATGATACTCTATCTATTTTGTAGGTTTGTCTCATCCTTTTATGAGTGAATACTTTTTGTCGATTAACTATTTGTTTCTAGGCAAGTACGTTCTTTCATTACACCGTAATTGCCCGGTAAATTTTCTGATGTTACATGAAGTATTATGTACTATAGGCATTTCATTTTCATGCATATAAGATTATTAAGATTGAAGTCTTCCAGATTCACAATCTTTTTTTTTTTCTTTTCTTTTTTCCTTATCATTTTCCCTTTTAGCTTCCTCGGTGATATTCATATCTAGGAATGGAGGAAGTAAATAATGCCCACTTGGCACTTGCTTATATAGAAGACTATTGAAATAAGTAATTAGAAAACTAATGTTTCATGCTGGAAATTCTTTTCTTTCATAGAGCAATGTTGTTTTGTCAAAAACTGACATGACAGTCTCTTTAGATATATAGAACTTGATGATTGCATAATTTTATGGTTAGGAAGAATCGTTTGATGCTTTCGGATTGAGTGAGAGGTGAAATCAAAGGAAATTTATTGGCATTGTTAAGTTTTAAGTTTATGAGCATTGCTATTGAATGAATTTGACGTGTGATCTGATTTTAATCTAATGATCTCTCATTTTTCACTATTTTATTAATTCAATTTCTAATTGCGTAATTTTTTAATACGTCGATTGAATAGTTGAAATTGAATGGGTTTTAGGTTAGATTTGAAATATTTTGATGTGATTTTAACATTATATGATTGAATTGGATGATATCATTGAAATGATACTTCACTAAGAAATTTTTTACATGGAGTTGGGGAAGTGATTTATAATATCTTTCTTTCAGTGAAATATTTAGAAATTCCCAAGTGATTCCTGTATTACTCTAAGGTACTAAATTGACTCTTTCACTACTGGTGCGTTACTACAAAAACTTTGACGATTTTACTTGGAAATCACTTTGCTTTCATTGAATTTTGAGGATCGAGCCATTTATTTTCTGAAACTGGCTAAAATGTCAAGTACATTAACCTATTATTGTATTTTATGATATCCGCCACTATTCTTTATTGTTCACCGTAGTTATATGATATTATAGGCCTAGAAGGATTAGAGTCATATGATGGCACAAAAGAGAAGACATCAGATTCTCAGAACCCTGTGGATGAAGGATAGAGGTCGAAAATTTGGGGCTTCGAAGAAAAACAAGTTCACTCATTCTCTCAAGAAAAGAGGGAAAACAAAAATTTATTACAAGGTTCCTTCAGTCTCCATTGAGGATGTGTATGATGCAAAAGAGGAGAGTGTTGTCTATGACTCACATCGGAAGATCCTTGACAGAGATTCGTTGCCAGTTAAACAGGATAACTATCATAATTTGTGGAGATGATTTCAATTATTATTATTATTTTATTTTTGCATTTTTGTTAGCTTCTCTACAAGCTCCAATATCTCTCGAGCAATCATTAAATTCTACTAAAATTCTTGAATATGATAACTACTGGGTCAAAGAGTAGTAGGTAGTTGAAAGTGGAGGAGCTCCTTCCTAGAATGAATCAATTTTTTGCTGCAATTTTCTTTGTTCTGATGGAATGATCTTTGCTTCCTTGGTTTGCAAGCGCTTTTGAACGAGAATGAGAATATCTTTCTTACTAAAGATCAAAATGTTAGTCTAAGTGAGTTTGAAATTTATGTCTTTTGTCAACTTTAAAAATAACTTACTCCTACCTGCGTACTAATAATCTTCTTCATCGCTTGGCGCTTTGTTGCAAGGGATTTTGGACTTGCTAATACTTTTAAAGCAGATTATTAGGCTCATGATGTTTGTTTTATAAAAATTTTACGTCATTTTATTCCCTTGCAGCTTTTCGAGATACGTAAACAGTAGTTGAGGCCACGAAAAAAGGGAACATAGCCTGCATCAATTACTTGGTATGATGTGACGCTAATAAATTTCTTTATGAAGTATATTTGTATTTGACTTGGATGAAAATTATTGTCAACTTGTGATAATTGGTTGCAATAGTCTTTACCCATATTTTTAATGAAAGATTGTTCCTTTATATTGGATTTATTTTATTTAATGTGATCTAAATTGACCGTGACCAACGAGCATATACATGATTAATCTACTAGCCAAATGTCTAGATTTTGAATTCAGTTCATAGCAAAAATGTATGTGACATGGAAAGTTAAGGCCAAAAACAATGAATATTTATTTGATATCTTAAGTATTTCAATTTAGATAATTAGAACTCAATTAAGATCGATCGTAATAAGCCGCTTAGAGTAAAATATGGACAGGACAATTTTGTCCAGAATAATGCTATTTGAATATTCAAGTTTACCACCCTATATGTCACCTCCTTCACATGGGGCGTGTGGAGCCTCATGTATTAATTATCACCCCCACACTCCATGTGAGGGGGAGGCACACAGGGAGGCATCTTGTGTATTCAATTAGTATAATCATTTTGCCCAATATGGGCACAAATTGCTTCTCTTTATAAGAGGAAAGTTGATGAAATTACATTTCAACCATGCAAATGCAAACAAACTCAAAATTTAATTGAGGAATTATTTACTGCAATGGTCTGTTCTAAACTATATTCAAGCGAATTGATACCATAAATTATCCCTTGATCTTAATATTAATTTTTACTCACAAATAACTGTTTTATCAATTACACGCTAGTAAACAAAAATTTAAAACGTTTCGTGCAACGCACGTATCGTCCATTAGTAATAAATATAATTAACAACAATTAATCTATATTATTTTTTTGATTTAGTAATTCTAAAATTAAAAAATATATATATTATTGCTATATATTTTATACCGTCTTGTTTTCCTGAGCAAGAAGCGCAGAAGAACAATATGCAAAGCGCATAAAGACAAAGCAAACAAAAGCTTGCCCTGTCAAATTCGTTTCAGCAGTTGACAACATTGAATTTTTTATTTATTTTTATTTTTATTTATTTTTTTGGTCTAATTTATTTATTTATTTTTTGTTTGGTAAATTGAATAAATTAATTAATAAATCAATTTATAAATTACATATTTTTCTAAAGCACTTTTAATTACATATATTTTTTCTCTCCAATTTTTAATTACTACTTTTTACCAAACATAAATAAACCTCCGTTTGGTAAAACTATAGTGGCTTATAAACTGATTTATTTATGATATTTTAAAGTACTATTTTTGTCTTTTATTTTATCATAATAAATTTTAATATAAATACATGTACTAAATTTCGTTTGATATTTATAATAACACCATAAATAATGTGTCAACTTGGTAAAATTGTTTAAAAATAAGTTTATGATACATTTTTTCAAATTACTTTTTAATCACACACGTTTTCTTAAATTACTTTTCAACTACATATTTTACTTCGAAAACATCACATTCTTTATTTATGAAAAAAATATTATCAAACAGAAGCTAATAACATTTTTTTTTTCACTTCTCAACCACATATTTTACTTTAAAAATATCACGTTCTTTGTTTTAAACAAATATTTTTTTAACAAACAATGATTTATAATATGCGTACATGTATTAAATTTCGTTTGATTTTTATACCACCACCATAAGGTTTAATAAAGACAAATTTTAATAAAAACTACTATTTAAAAACGAAGAACGAGATGTTTTCGAAATAAAATATATGGTTAAAAGTAGAGAAAAATGTGTGATTAACAAAGAGTATGATTTTTTCGAGATAAAATATGTTGTTAAAAATAATTTGAGAAAATGTATGTAGTTAAAAAATTATTTGATAAAATGTATTGAAACAAATTTACTTAACGAAGTCAAAAAATGATTTCAGGAGAGAAAGAAAAAAATATATATATATAAAAATAAAAAATTAAATGTTGTCAGCCGCTGAAACCATGAGCCGATAACATTGGAATTTGACAAGGTGTCTTTATGCGCTTTGCCTTTTGCCTTAGGCAAAGCGCAAATTGTTAGGGTTGCACAAAAAAATTGCGAAATCGCAAATCGAACCTAACTTGTTGGTTTGAAATAGTTGGTTTGTGACCATATAACCCGTGATTTCTTTTCTCTCAAACCAAACCAAATCAAACCATTAAAAATGGTTTGATTTGAGTTTTGATTTTCAAAAACCGCAAAAAATCGAACAAAATCACTTTTAATTTTTAATTAAAAATTAATTTTATTAATTTGAATCTACCATTTTCCTGTTAAAAAAAGTCAAATTTAACTATGAAAATAAAATTCTCATGTATATATTTTCTCGTTTTCATCTCATTGTAATGATTCCAGAAAAAAAAATGTATAGAAGTTTCCTATCTTGCAGTTTGGGTTATGTATGCACTGAAGGTAAAAAAAAATTGTAGTAAGCAAGAAAATTGACCAAGATAATGCAACAATAAACCGTTTTTACAATGAACTGCTGAAAATGAAGATGAATTCAAATCCTTGACTAGAGCTATCAAATCTTCCAATGATGTGTAGTACATATAAACAATTGACAGTCTGAAAATCATACTCCCGCATTTCAGTGAAGTTATTCACTCATCATTATGCTTTATTATTAATCTAGTGCAAGGGTAATGAGGTAAAGAACGAATCAACGAATGTTAACATATTTTAGCTTGTACTAACTTCTAATTTAGCTTTATATATTAAAAATACGAACTAATTTAACTTCTAAAATATATTATATTATGTCGATAGTAAATCGTGAATTAAAATCGAACCAAACCGCAAAAAAATGATTTGGTTTGTAAAATGAAATTGTTTGGTTTGATTTAAAAATATGTCAAAAACAACTCAAATCGGACCACGTTCACCCTTACATATTGTTCTCATGCGCTTCATGCGTAGGAGAACAAGACTTATATATATATATATATATATATATATATATATATATATATATATATATATATTTTAAAAAAAATAGTTTTAAAAACAATTAAAATAATATTAAAAAAAATCTAAAATTTAAAAATTTATTGCTTCCAATTCTTATTATATGGTGTTTCTTTTTTTTTTTCTTGATAATTTTATTTAATGCACGGGTCGACCCTAGGTCGATCCACTAGCCCTTGACCCCTTCTTTTACTCGAGTTAGTGCCCGATCCTGGTTTTAAAACATTGACAAAGAAGATAAAGAGATTAGAAGACTCTCTCTCTCTCTCTAAAATTTGGTCGACCCACTAATCCTTGACCCTTTCTTTTCCTCGAGTGAGTGCCCGATCCAGGTTTTAAAACATTGACAAAGAAGATAAAGAGATTAGAAGACTCTCTCTCTAAATTTTTTTTAGAGAAACTGACTCATCTGCACCTTCAGCCGGCTTCGTCAAGCCTACCATGTCAATCCAGAGCTTGATTACCTGATTATGATAATATATTTTATGTTCTTAAAATATATTTTAAAGTACATGATATTTAAAAATAGGCTCCTTAAAGTTTTGTATGTGTACTTAAGCCAAAATTTAACTCCAAAATTCTTTTTTTTTTTTTAATTCTAGTGGACTGGTTTGAAGCAAAGTTCAAGGCTAGCTCCGTCCTTAAGTTTTGCCGTTGTGGAAATTGACTAGAATCTGAGCCTCTAATTACACCACCAAACGGACCTTGAATTGGATTTTACGATCCCTAAGTTATTTCCTTTCAATTGATTTTTTAAACATGGAATTGCTAAAATCAAATCTTTTGCAGCTTAAATAAAGACAAAAAAAATCTCTATATGCCAAAAGTTCCAAATACAGCAATAACAAAACAAGCCATCGCTAGAATAGCAGTACAGTATACATACTCCACTGGATTCTACTAAGAAATATTCTATATATCACTACCCGCTGCAAGTTCTGATGAATCATTGAAATGTATATACAGACATAAAAATGGCACATATATAATATCAGCAAAATCTACTTCATCATAACCAGAGCCAATGTTGTTGCTGTGATAATCGACCAAGCAAACTCATTTCTGGGAACGAAGCTTCCTGCTTTTCCCAAAGAATAGCATCAATTCATGAACCAGCACAACATATGCAGATAGTATCGTTCACTAAAACACGTGACCTTAACAAGAAAATTCGCAAAACGAAGGCAAGAGCCGAACACACAGTAAAGAATGGACAAATTGAGTATAAGCTCACCTTGGTTATTGCTATTATCATTCAGATTGGGGCTAGAAGAAGAAGTTGATTTGTTCATTACATCAAACCCGAGCTTTGAACAGTCCATTCCAATTGAACCTAACATTGCAAGTCAACATGAAATTTCAGCATCATATTTAAGATTTATCATTTCTCTTCTGAACTTTATCGTTTCTTCAATTTATTCACTCAATTGTCCATTAAAGATTAAAATCTGGAGACGAGTTCAATAATGACATGATTGATAATTTATACTGCGTATCAAACATGTACAAATATATACTTACATTCCTTGAAACAAGGGAAAGCAGTGACATTCAGTAGATTGTAATAACCCTCTTCGCATTCACAACTGTGCATGAACAGGGATTTCTTGTTGCAGCTTCCTCCACCACAATCCGTCCAATGACAGGCTAAAACAGGATTTAAAACAAATAAATAAATAACATATCGATTAAAATGACTAATAAAATCGAGGATAAACAAGTATTCTTCAGTACGGTCGAAAATTGAAAGATTAGCTCTTTTCTCAGTTTCCGGTGCAGGGGCAGGGACACGTCCACATGAGTAGTTGAGTGTGCCTGAGGAACAAAATATCCATCATTATCAAAATAATGCAACTGTCTTCAATGATTTTTTTATTTTTATTGTTTAGTAAGACTTGTAATTGATCACTTTTATAAGAAACCATTAAATTATATCAAAGATTTTAATCATGGAATGAACAAACTCGTGCCAAGTGTGGACGTGCGGATTAAGAAATCGGCATAATTGACTAAGGTTTATTATCAACTAAAATTAAACAAAAATATACATATATCGCCTTTCTGTCCATTTAAAGCTGATCTAGAGTCAAATAAGTGTAAAATGTTGTAATATCTTCACGAAGGCTCTTTTTTTTTTTTTTTTTTTTGTAAATATATTTAGCATAAGCAGTCTCTTTCACTACAGAAACTTCATAACCTGTTTTCAAATTTAACCATCCCAATACAGAAGCAATCTAATACTTCAATTTGAACATCCTTTCTGTCCCTTTAAAGCATAGCTAGATTCAAAGAACTGTAGAATGTTATAATAACTTCATGTTTAGCTTAAGCAAACACATTGCAGTCCTTTTATTCACTGATTTGAAATTTGTTTAAAACATGTAACCATCCAAAGAGAGAAAATAAACTAATACTTCTATCAGTCAAAACAGAAAATGAACAAATATCTTTCTCAACTTCTTTTTCCGTTCCTTTACCCGAAAAACTTTTAAGACACTATTGTAAAACTCATTCATTCTTTTTTGTCGCGTTTTGAACAATATATGCTTCATGTATATTAATCTATAGTTTCAAGCATCTATTACAGAATAAACCTGGGATCTCGTTATAGTTTAATTTCCGGCCAAAACCAAGGTAGTTTAAACCGGCAAAAGGACAAGAAAGCTGCTTATGAGCACTTTTCAGTTTTCAGATTGAGTGTTGTCAGTTCTAACTAATTCAAAACAACTAGTTTTGGTTCTTGATTTTCAGAAATACCTTGATGGATCCCAAAGAAGACAATACAACACCAAATCAAAGTAATTAACAATGAAAATCTAGTCAATAATAGAGAAGCTTGGGCTATTAACACGAATAAACACACAAAAACACTCATAAACAGAGAGAGAGAGAGAGAGAGAGAGAGAGAGAGAGAGAGAGAGCTCACAATTAGGGATGACACAAGGCAAAAACTTGAAATCGGTATCATTTTCAGAACGAGCTTGTTTCCACCCAGCTTGACATTCACATACAAAACCAAAACTGCTATCATTTGAAGCTCTGCAATTACCCTTTCCACATACATCTTCTTTACAAGCATCACCTATCAACACATATCTAAAGTTACAACAAAAACCCCTAAAAATTTCCCACATAAATATTGAAAATCAAAGACACATCGGTAATAAAATTTATCAAATTCCTATGCGGTTACAAATATGCCAAAAAAAAAAAAAAAAAAAATTGTAATGGTTAAGAAAAAAGTAATTCATAAAAATCTTCTTTGCAAGTATTACCCATCATTCAAAACCATGTTTGGTATACGTACATTATCACGGCACAGGTAATTGAGCAGGATTTTAGTGCTTTTTAGGGGTCAGTCCTATCTAATCCAGCTTACCAAATACCAAAAACAATAATACGGAGAATTAAATAAATATATCTAAATAAATACACCCCAGTTGATAAAATTCATCAAATCCTATTCACTTTAATGAAAATCAATCCCAACTTGTCAAAGAGACAAAGATAAGGATTCATTTAAATCTTATCTTCCACAATCACATAAATATCTAAATCAAAGACAACCTGGTTGATAAAATTCATCAAATCCCACTCCTTTTGAAGGAAATAAACCCTTATTTAACCATTAATCTTATCTTCAACAAATTTACATCCCAATCACACGTATATATGACAAATTTACATCAAGAATCACACGTATATATATGTATATCGAAAACAAAGACAACCCAGTTGATAAAATTCATGAGGAAAAGTTTGAAAACAAACCGAAGAGAGGAGTTAAGAAGTTGCCGGTGGCAGTCCAAGGTTGCATAACGAGAATGATTTTAAGAACAGCAAGAACATGAAATTTAGACATGCTTAAAAAATAATTAACAAAGAAACAGAGTGCAGCTAGAAGAGGAAAAAAGGAGTTTCTACTTTATTTATACACGGAGACCATACTGATGCTAACGTACCTCAATCTTTGTCCAAGTCAAACCTTATGTAGGGTCGTTGGGAGTTGAGATTTGATTGCCTGCCTTCAGGTAATTCTTTTTGTTATCTTATTAATTAATTATTTTCGAACCCCTCCCGGCAAGCAAAAACAAAAAGGAAAGAAAAAACGAGGAGCCCGAAATTCACGAAGATTCGATCTCGTTAGGGGCATCCCGTCCCAAACAATTAGGTTCACTGGAAGAGTTTGGGGGTGAGTCCTTCCTCGGCCTCCCACCTCGTAGACCAGTTAAAAATTATTTTTATTTACTTCTCATGTTTTTATCCTATTAAAAAATAAAAAATAAGTAAAAAGTAAAAAATTAATTAAATAATATAAACGGGCACTAAACGGGTCGAAAGAGTCACCTTGGCCCAAGACCTTCAGAGCTATCCTATCCCCTCCCCTTCCTTGCTCATTTTGGAATAGATATTTCTTTAGCTACTTCTTTCTGGTAGAGAATTGATGCTTCATTCCAGTTTGCACTTTTCAATTTTCCTCATTCGAACGAAATATCGTATCATTATGACTTTCTTTCAATTGATAGTCTATTCATCTTTCTTTCTCAATCCAGAAATAAATAAATACTCTATTAAGGGCCAATTCATCCAATGTGTCAATACCACCGCATTACGTGGCACGACCATCTTAAGAGTTAACCGCGTTTATTTCCAATCACCACAATTCAAACTAGGGCTCACTAAATTCATTTGGCTGCAACCTATATCCATTTTGTGCGTCAAGTTTGGGGCATAGCTCTAATATCACTTGTAGAAAATTGAAGTTTCATCTTAAAAAAATTAACCTATTAGGTGGCGTAGCTTAATTTCTTATAAACCAATCATTTACTATGTCTAATGAATGTGTGATTTGTTTACACTTTTTCAACACTTCCCAATGCTGAATTATATTAACAACAGGTTCTCCTCTCATTTTTTTTAATGCGTGTTTTTATGCTAAATTGAGCGTTTTTGGATTAAGCCTTTATTTGGTACCAATTAAAATATGTCTCTGTTCGTAAAATTTTTTTATTTATAAGCAAAGAATGTGATGTTTTGAGATAAAATATATTGTCAAAAAGTGATTTGAAAACATATGTGTGGATAAAAAATTATTTGAGAAAATGTGTTGTTTATAAACGTATTTATTAACAATTTACCAATCGAATACTAGATCTTAAATTAAATCAAAGTCAACAATCAATCTCAATTTTATATTTTATAATACTCACATCTTTTCAACCATAAATATTAGGGGTGGACGTGGTTCGGTTTGGTTCTGGTTCTAGAAGAACCAAACCAAACCGTAAACCGATGGTTTTTTACTAATTGAACCAATTGGATTTTTCAAAGATATGGAACCAAACCGGAACCAAACCACTCGGTTCTGGTTTGGTCTGGTTTGGTTCTGAGACCATTACTTGAATTTTTAAATAATAAATATAAATTAAAATCTGTTTATATCCGCTTCTTTATTAGAATCCATCTACATCATTACTAAATAGAAAATGAAATTTTTAGTTAACAAAACAAAGATTTAGAAAAAGTAACATATTATTCTAAGTCAAAGAAGAAGAAACTAGCCTAAAGGAAGCTCGTCGACCTGTTGAAATTTAGAGAATCGAACATAAAGGCAATTTAGACTTATAGTTACAGGTTACGATGAAGTTCTGAATCACATTCTATCGTGGTGCCGTGTGAGTTAGGGATGGAATTTGCAATTTGAGTTTGGATTAACTCTTGAGAATTGATGAATTGGGTCGAGGTTTATATATACATAAATTTTAAAAAATAAACATCATTGTCGTCGATGGTAACTAAGGAGTACAACGATTGTTGTGTTATAGAAGTGCAAGTAAAGCAGTGTGCATGTGTATTTATAACTGAAAAGAAGAAAAACGAATTAGAATTAGAATTTAGATTTATGATTTAAAATCTTTGTCTAATATGAAATGAGATAAAATGTATGTTAAATAACATTTTTGTACATTTCACATTTATAAATTTAGATTTTAATTTTTTGGTGAGATGAATATCCACTAATTTGTAAAATATATATATAGTTTGGTTCTTGGTTCTGGTTCTGGTTCTGGAAAGAGAACCGGAACCAGAACCAAAACCGAATGGTTCTTGATTCTAAGAACCAAACCATTATTTTTTTATGCAGAACCGAACCAAACCGCTTGGTTTGGTTCTGATTTGGTCTGGTCTGGTTTGGTTATTTTGTCCACCCCTAATAAATATCATCAACTTTTATCAAATCTTCTAAAAATTTGATTTTAATCTCTACCAAACAAGAATTAAGCCTCCATTAGGTAAATTTGTTTATAAATTACACATTTTTAAACCATTTTTAACTGCACACATTTCCCCAAATCACTTCCAAGCCACATACTCCCTCCATCACACAAAGATATGCTCGTTTTCATTTTTTGTTTGTCCTAAATTGTTATAAATCACTTTTCTTGTTGAATGTATGTTCAATGTCTTAATTTATAATATGTCCCTATTTAATATACATTTTTATCAATAAATATGAATTGCGCATTAATGTATGTGTATATTAATAAAATATAAGTAAATTTATAGTTCCAAGATATAATTATTATGTTTTTTTCTAATCCATGTGAAAAAAAACGAGCTTAGTTTTATGGGACGGAGAAAATATTTAGCATCGAAAATGTGATTGTAAATGTATGTGTTTAAGTATTTTTTAGTGTCATATATTAACTAGTAATCAACTTTATATCTACATTGAATATGTTAAATTGTTTGCTAAAAGAATATTATTGATCCTATTGTTAACTTGTTTGTTAAAATTAACAAATATTTAACAGCCGACATGTCAATTTATTTTGAAAACAAGAGAAAAAATATTAAACAGTGGATAAACAGCACAAATGGTCCCCAACCTTTGTATTTTTTGCGAAAATGGTCCCAATATTTAGATTTTGACATTTATGCCCTCATAATCACCAAACGTTGCGAAAATGGTCCCTACTGTTAGATTCCGTTAGTTTCCACAATTAAAAACGTGTAAATAGCACAAATAGTCTCTAACATTTGAGTTTCTTGTGATAATAGTCTCTAACATATTAATGTCATATTTGACATATTTAGTTTGTAACTTTCAAACGTTTGTCTTATTTAGTCTTTAACATATTAATCCCCTATTTGAGACAAATTATTTCAAATAATGTGGTTTGTAATTGTAATTTTTTGAAAAAATTGTGATTAAAAAGTAAAAATATTGAATTTATTTTATTGATGAAATGTATGGTTGAAAACGAGTTTTAAAAAAACAAAGTTTATTCCGGAATTTTAAAGTGCAGAATAAAATATTAAATACATTGGACATCATTTTAAAAATTGAATAACAAATATGTTTTTATCATTTTTATTTTCGATTTTCAATTTTGAGAGCCGATCAATATCGATTTTCAAAATTTCTTTTTTTTTTTTTAAATTTGTTTTCTTCCACACATTCTATTACTTTTTTAAGGACTAAATACGCCAAACAAATAGGGACTTAATATGTTAGAGACTAAATACTCTCAACGTTTGAAGGTTACAAATTAAATATGTCAAACATGACCTTAATATGTTAGAAACTATTATCGCAAAAAACTCAATGATTAGGGACCATTTGTGCTATTTACACATTTTTAATTGTGAAAACTAAAGGAATCTAACGGTATAGACCATTTTCGCAACGTTTGATAATTTTGAGGGTATAAATGTCAAAATCTAAACTTTGGGGACTATTTTCACAAGAAACTCATAGGTTGGGGACCATTTGTACTCTTTACCATTAAATAGTTACTTTTGAGTAAATTTAGTACATTTAACGTGACACTAAAAAAAAATTAAAGTTAACATGTAGATATGATACTTAACATCTACTTTATTGTCAGTGTTTAACTAATAAAACTTAACACATCTATTTCACGTTAGGTGGGGTTTCACTCGATCCTAACAATTAAAAGGAATCATAGAAAGTGTAAGATAAAAATCTCTTAAGATAAAGTCCCAAAAAATGGTGTTTGCACTATGAAAAGCTTGATTACACATAACGCCTCCAATGGGCACATGCACACAATCTAAACTAAGGATAATTTCTAATATCAAAGAAAAGATTACATCTCTGTTTTGAGAGTTGTCATTTTTTCTGTAAACATCTAAAATTCTACTGTATATACACATCGAAATAAACTACCTACTACTATTTGAATATTCTAATTTGTCGCCTTCATTTTGTAACTTGCATGTAGTAACTATTGTCCACCATGTTGCATAACCGTCGCCCACTTCTCTGTGTAACTAACATCCACTACTTTGCACCAAGTAACTTCCATGATCTTTTTCAACCATTCACTATGTGGAATTCCTTTTGTAGATAAACATGTGGGTTGTGGGATAAGTTGTAGGAGCTGATACTTTGTTCCTAAATGGCTTGATCGCTTAATCGCCCTTGTGATCGTTCAATCGCCCAAGTACTCTAGTGGTCGCCTAATCGTCCAACTTCCTCTACATCGCCCTTTCGTTTGTAATAGGCTTTCATATTTCGGATCTTTATATCGGGCCTTCGAATTGGGTATTTCAATTACCCCCAATATGGCTAAATTAATATGTAATCATTAATTTTGCCATATTCAGAGTATTTCACACTTTTTTCCCCATTTTGATACCGTTGGGCGATCCATCTAGCTTTTAGATCTTCGTGAAATTACCCCCAAGTTTGCAAAGACTTTTTCATTTAAGTAATCTATTTTGCTGATATTGCTTTGTAATTCAATTTCCAGGCTGAATACAGCCTTCTTGTCTTTAAACGATGCAAGTGCTCTTTCTTTTCTCATTCCTCGTTCAAACTTACTTGTGTAGACCATTAATTTGGTCTTAAAAGCCGTAATTTTTTGCTAAAGCATATTGTGCTTTATCCTGTTTTACACCTCTTTAATTATTTTCTTGCCAATTAATGGCTCCTCAAAGACACTAGATTTGGCCTCATTTGGGTAAACAGATCCGTAAGGACCTCCACTGAATATGGCTCTTCATTTCGTGCTACTACTCTTGCTTCTTCTTCTTAGACTACTTTGACTGATTCGAAATTGCTCGCATACATGAATCGTTCTACAGAGTTAGCTTCTACGATGAAAGGCCTGTGATCCACTTGCACTACCTCAGTTTCGCCCTTATCATTCCAGAAGACTAGGCATTGGTGGAGCAATAATGGTATGCAACAACTCTCATGTATCCAGTTTCTTCCCAATAGTATATTATAATTAGTGGGACCGTCTATGATGAAGAAAATTGTAGTCTTCGTCGTACTTCCCATTGTTATTTCCAAAGGCATCATTCCCTTTGCAGAAGTTTCTCATCCATTAAAACATGTTAACACAACCTCTGTAGGGATTATATCTGTGTCACCCTTAGCAAATTTCCTCAACATCCTGTATGAGATTGTGTTGATGGCTGCTCCATTATCAATAAGTACTTCTGAAACTTGAATGCCATCAATTGAGGCCCTTATGTACGGAGGCCTTAGGTGCTTAGTCAAATTCAAAGAAGGTTTCCTGAACATTACCTTCTTTGCTGACTCAACTTTCACCTTCTGTTTTCCTTGTTGCAATTCATCTTTTATGGATATATCTTCCTGCAATATATCTTAGCTCTGGGCTTCACCAACTTTTCTGCTTGTGTAGAACTTCCTGGATTTCTCCCCAACATGTAGGTGGAGGGAAGATCTTTGGTGGTGATCTATACTTTTCAGCATCTGGTTCTCTCTTCTTCTTTTTAGGTGCTCCATATAAAACCAAGTAGTCGAACTGTCGCCCAGATGGTTCACCCAGTAATCCTACTATTGGATTACCTTCTTGATATAGTTACTTGAGAAGTTTGCTACGTGATACTCCTCTCGTCCTGCACGCTGCTTCTAAGTCCAGTTCTTTTTCTACATTAGTCATTACATCATCATCTAGGTCATATGCTTCATCAACTTGTGGAATCACTTCGACAGAAGTAGCCTCTTCCCTCTCTAACATCCATGCTGCTTCACCTGTTTTTTCTATGACTTCCTCATCTTTCTCTTTATTTTGAAATTCATTGGCCAATACATAATTTTGGCCATATTTGGAGGCAGTGTGCCGAAATAAATATTAGTGGACCCCGGCATCATTCTCATCATCTTCGCTCATATTTTGACCTCCAAAGATACTTACTTGATGACGCTTCTCTCATTATTTTTTTGAACCATTAACCTGTTTGGTTCTAATGTTTCATTTCTTCATCCATGTGGGATTTACAGGATTAATTTGCTCTATATCTTGCTGTCATCTCATCATTCGCCCATAATTTCTTTGATATCACATTTGCTGTGTCATTGTCATTTAATCAAATGGAATCATTCGCCTTGTTTTAGGATCGTATGAGTGCCATACATTTGGGTGATGTGGTTCTGGCCTGAATATTTCAACAACAATTTTGTATTTCAACAAGAAAGCTAAAATGGTAAAATAAGTGATAAAATACCTTAACACAAGTTTAAATCTAACCTAAAATTCATTGATTAAAGAACCAAGCCCAATGGGTATCAACTAAACAAATTTCAAGGTGCCGAAAAATAAACAGCAATACAAGAATAATATATTCAAAATATTGTTGATTAACTTCCTAAGATACAAGAGCAAGAAATGGGATAAGGATTTACCTTATCCATAAGAGGAACTTTCTCAAGAGCCTTTTCACAATGAACATCCAAGTTGTATGTTTGGGTTTTAAATGAAATGTGTATTTATTGTACAAAAAATGGGGTAAAATAGAAATTCTAGAACATGGTCGACTGAATTGACAATGTCGATCGTACGGGGTTTAGCCGAAAGTGACTGAGGCTGCGCTTGAAAATCCTGCAGACTTTCAGTCGACCGCAAGGAAGTTCAGTCGACCGAACTTGGCTGAAGTTCCAACATTTTGGTAGGGGCATTAAAATTTCACATTTTATTACATTTTATGAACTATTAACCCAATGTTTACTAGGAACGTGCAAATGCATGCATGAGCTTTGAGGCAAAACTTTAGATTCGACCCCGTTGCAAGCGACGTGTTGACGAAGATTATGAACAAGTGCAACAATAATTTTCATTTTGGACCAATGAGAGCGTTCACTTAACAAATTTAAGGTATTCTTAATTCCAAAATGCCCCATCAAGCATCCCACATGTGCTTCTCTAACTTGCAACTCTCTCATGACACACTTAGGAACAAATAATCCAATTCCCCAAAACAAATAATTATCATGAGCATATGATTCATCAAATTCTCGTTCAACACATGATTCATAAATGTTAAACAAATTAGGATTGTTAGTATGTATGTCCTTAGCATGTTCGAAACAAAATGAGTTGGTATTAGACAATTAGGCACATAAAAAAATTTGGATTTACAAATAAAGCATCCATCATGCCAATGATCTTTATTACAAGCAACATTTTTACAAGATAAAAATACATTTGTCAAGCCTACATCAATGTCATACAACCCCTAATATATTCAAGACACAATAACCTTGCATTCAAAGGATTGTTAGGAGCATACCTCCTAGATGTTGCATCGGTTATTCCATTTTCTTTACCTCGATTGTACTCGTTGTCGTAGGAAAATGTTTCCATGAATTTCTTCCACACAACATGACTTTGGAGCTCCTTGTTGCTTTGATAAGTAGGCCTAATGATCCCCTGCAACAAAGAAGTAACCAAGTTAGGGAGGGAAGTGTTAGAGTATTCAAGAGTAAAGAACATTTTGGTATGATCTCTGCTCTCAATTTTCTTGGTTGTACTCATCACTTCCTCACATTTTTCTAAGGTAGGAACCTCAAATCTCGGTTCTTCTCTCACCTCTCTTTTTTCTAGAGTTGTGGCTCCAACTCTCAGTTCCTCTCGTTCTTCTAGGGACGTGGCCCCAACTCTCATGCCCTCAATTTGCCTCTCATTTGTTTCTTCATCTAAATTTTCAATTAATTTTTCTTTTGATTTCCTATTTTCCATTTCTTCCTCAAACTCCCCTTTGAGTTTCATTTGATCTTTGTACACTTCCTCCAAACTCAAAGGTAGGAGCACCACCTTTTTCTCATTCACTTGGAAGCTATACCGGTTCCTCTTGGTATGATGTTTCACTTCCCTATCATGTTGCCAAAGTTTTCCCAAAATTATGTGAGTAGTGTCGATGGAAACTACATCACATAGCACTTGGTCACTATAGGTACCAATGTAAAAAGTAAGAAGAACTTGTTCACTTACCCTCACCTCCCCATAGTCACTCTCGACCTTTGCAACACATAAAGCTTAGGATGCTTCATAACCGATAGCCCCAACTTTTCAACTATACTAGCACTCACCAAGTTAGTGCAATTCTCCTCATTTATAACGAGACTACATGACTTATCACTCACTAGGCACCTGGTGTAGAAATTATATTCTCCATGTTCCTCCATCTCATTAGTATGTGCCAAAGATGTTGGTGGCCTAGCATTCAACTCCAACTCTCCCTTCTCAATATCTCTCCTCACATGAGATGATGGAATGTTCATTTTCACACTATCGATATTCCCATCCATCCCATTTCTACTCATATCAAACCATTCTCCTACTCTTCTACCCATCCTTCAACCTTGCTCACCATCCCCTCATCATCCCAAATGTCCCTTCTAATTTTCCTATTCAAACTCCCATTTTGTTTTCTAACTCCATCCCTATACACAATGTCCCTAAAATTATCCCTCACCATTCTTCTACTACCCATCTTTTCTTCAACTCCCCTAGTTGATGTACTCTCCCCTCTTGTTCCTAAATTTTTCAACTCGCTCCCAATCTTCTCCATTTTTCTAGCCATGGTGGTTTAAAGATTTTACAACAAGTACTTCAAATCTTGAGTTTAAGCATTGGAAATTTGTTCACTTTGATTATTGAAATTGGACATGATGTGCAAGTATGAAAGTGTTCTCACGAGAATATTTTCTCTTGTGTTTCACTCAAATTTTGGCTTTTACCCTCTAAGGAGCTCACCACTCTTGCCTTTTTTTTCCACTCAAAGTTTCCTTTTTCAAGTTCTCCAAGGAACGTAATCAACTAAACCACAAAGTATTATTCTTGTGAAGTTAAAAACAATAACAATGAAGAAGGAATTTAGAACAAGTAGACACAATAGCAAGTGGAATTTCTTTGCTTGCTATTATAAAAGAAAATGAGATTTGAATTTATGGGACAATGTTTTAGGAGTACAAGATCACAATGGGGTATAATACTCAAGTGACTATCAAGGGAAAAGTTTGGTAGAGGAAAAGATAACTTATGTCAATGAAGTTTTCTTTGTGACATTTTATCAAACACTTAGGATGCAATCTTTGGATGTGTAGAATTTCAAGTGTTTGATTAAAGTAAACCTAAACAATTCCCAAATAAGATAACAATGATAATACCCAACATGTGAGAATCAAGAAATATACATGGGCATACCACAATCAAGCAAGAGGAATTTAGAAGCAAGTAGATTCACTCGCAAGTGGAGTTTATGTGTTTGCTGTCAATTGATAAGTAGGGTAAAATGTGAAGAACACAATTTCAACAATTGGAATGAACAAGCACGAATATTTAGCAATGGATAGAGGTTGAACGCAGAGGCATAAATAGTGCAGATTTCATTGAGACATTTTACCAAATACTTCGTGTGCACACTGTGGATATTGTAGATTTTTCAAGTGAATGGATAATGGAAACCCCCAACAAACTCAACAAATATATCAAACAATATACCCAATGTATAGGAATCAACCAAAACTCAAGAACAACAATTTTTTCCCACTATTTTCATTTTATTTTTTCATTTTTTTATTTTTGAAATGATGAAAAACAACAATAATGTAAAAAATAGGTTTACCAAATTAGAGCCAAGCTCTGATATCAAATTATGCGAACTCCTTTGGTAGTTTGGTGTTTGGACTGAAAATTCCCACAACAATTTTGTATCAACCCAAGAAACCTAAAATGGTAAAATAAGTGATAAAAAACCCTAACCCAAGTTTAAGTCTAACACAAAATTCATTGATTAAAGAACCAAGCCCAATGGGTATCAACTAAACAAATTTCAAGGTGGCGTAAAATAAAAAACAACACAAGAATAATATACTCAAAATATTGTTGATTAACTTCCTAAGATACAAGAGAAAGAAATGAGATTTACCTCACCTACAAGAGGAACTCTCTCAAGAGCCTTTTCACAATGAACTTCCAAGTTGTATGTTTGACTTTGAAATGAAATGTGTATTTATTGTACAAAATATGGGATAAAAGAGAAATTTTGAAAATTGCACAAAAAACACTTTTTTGAAGTCAGCGTGCGAATTGACAGTTTCGGTCATTCGGGGTTCATCCGAAAGTGATTGAGGTTGCGCTTGAAAATCCTGCAGACTTTCGGTCTACTGCAAGGAAGTTCGGTCAACCGAACTTGGATGAAGTTCCAATCTTCATGTTTTGTCTCATAATTTGATTTTTGGATTGTTTCTTGACTTTAATAACTTGTTTAAGCCTCGAATCTTGAACCTTTTCGGCATCAGATCTCATCATGAGTCCCACTAGCACGCGCATCAAGGTTTGACTTTCCCGGATCTCATAATCCCCTCCCTCTTGAAAATGATTCGACCTCGAATCTTACTTGATTGCACTAGCGTGAGACTCCTTAACCTTTGATCTTGCAACATTGCGGACCACATGTTCATGCAATGAAGTTGGACCTTCTCGATTCTCATCACTTGGTGACCTTCCAAACGTCCTTGCACATGACCATGTACTATATGACTTTCTAGGACCTGGTCTGACTTGTCCTTTGAATTGTTATGGCTTGACTTGATGCAATGGTTGCTTACTGTTCTACTTTTCATCCACTACTTTGACAATTTTCTTTTGGCATCTAGTGCATAAATTCTTTTAACCTTTTGAACACACTAGGACATGGTTTGTCCTCTGCTTCATCTACCACCAGCTTGAATTTTGGTAGATCATGTTTTTTGAATTTAGGTGTAACCATTTCAACAACAGTTGTCAGTGTGAAAGGATTCTCGTCTACTACCATCATTTTCTTTGAATCAAAGTTTATTCGCCTTGATTCAATGGCATCTTGTATCATATTGCAAAGGACCGATATGAGACCATGCGTTATGCCATTTATAGTATTTTTTTACCCTTCATTTATTCAGGTTTGTCAATCTATACTTATCCCTCAGCTTAATCTGTTTATTTTTGAATAGCCAGTCAAATATTATATCGACCTTTGTTATATTGAATGAAAATGTTCTGGTTTTTTGATTTTCTTCTTTAGTCGTTTCAATTTTATTTTCCAATTTGGCCAACACAAGACATTTATAAGTATTATCCTTGACCAACTCGGCTGAAAAATTTCAACTTTTTCTTGATCGGTGTCGATCGTATGTACCTCAAAATTAGGGTCTCTATAGTAGGTCCCTTTACTATCATTTTTCATTTGTCACTCATCTCTCAACGGACGCTCATATCTGATGACATTCGCACTAAGTTGAAAGATTTGATCCCTAAACATTTGGGTCAAATGGAACTCTTACTGGTTGTGGTGCGTAAGGCACTACAAGTGATCTGACAACATTGACCCTAGCATTTGCTACAAATAGACCATTATTTACTTCATTAACACCGTTGAATGGTTGGTTTGCTCCTTCATTGGTGCGTGTAACACTTGGTCTTACCTTTTGGACATTTTACTTAATATTAAAGGTACTCCCCAGAGCAAATATTCCAACACCTCTTATATTATAAGATCCTAGAACCCCCATGTTGGACGTACCAATATGTGGTGTTTCTAAGCCATGAGTCATGTTCAAGGTTGAGTAACCAGTGTTTATATTCAAATTTGGTGAGTCATTACCTTGTAGGCTCCTAGTTTGGAAGTTGTTACCCCCTTCAATAGGATTTATTTGACATACTTGACCAACTTGTCTATTCATCAATTCATTTAAAGTGCTCAACTGTTTATCCATGTTGTCATAGTGCCTATTTCCATTTTGAGCATGTTTCTCAATAGTATGAATATTTTGTAAACTTATCTACTCAAAAATGTCTTGGGTGAGTTCTTCCAACATTCCACGCATGGTATGTGGGCCCAACTTTGTCGTTGGTTCATAACGACTGCAAGATCCTCCTGTGTTCAAGCTTTGCTGATCCTCATGTTCTTTATCAATGGAAGGAATAAATCGATGTGCATTTGGCTCCTTGTCAAAAATTTTATGAGGCATTATGCATCAAACTTTTCAACACCAATTGACCCACTGGGCGTGCCAAATTGTTTCACGTCGGGTGTGGTTTCGTTCAATGCTAACAATTAAAAGGGACCAAATGAAAGTGTAAGAGAGAAACCTCTTGAGACAAAATTCCAAAAAGGTATGTTTGCACTAAGAAAAACTTTATTACACAAAATGCCTCCAAGGAGCGCAAGCAAATAATCTAAACTAAGGATAATTTCTAATATCTAAGATAGAAAAGATTACATCTCTATTTTGAGAGTTTTAATTTTTTTTTTTTTTTTTTGAAACATCTAAAATTCTACTATATATACACTTCGAAATAAATTACCTACTACTATTTAAATATTCTAATTTGCTTCTTTCACTTTGTAACTTGCATGTAGTAACCGTCGTTCACCATGTTGCATAACCATCACCCACTTCTCTATATAACTAACATCCACTACTTTGCATCATGTAACTTCTATGATCATCTTCAATCGTTCACTACGTGGAAACTGTTTGTAGATAGACATGTGAGTTGTGGGATAAGTTGTAAGAACTGCTCCTTCATTCCTAAATGGATTGATCGCTCAATCGCCCTTGGGAATTCCAATTGCCCAGGTACTCTAGTGATCGCCCAGCTTCTTCCACACCGCTCTTTCATTTATAATTGACTTTCATGTTTCGGATCTTTATGTCGGGCCTTCGAATTGCGTATCTTTATGTATCAAAACATCCATTGTGGAGCTTTGAATAGTTAAAAATAAATAAACCGTTACCAGGTCATTTGCCTCGATTCGAGCTTCTTCTAAGGGAATGTAATATATAGTTCATGATATATGAAATCTTCAACATTCTTGGACCTTTATATTTGATTATTCAAATATTTTCATAATTTTTTTAAACATTGAAAATTAGCTTACGTGTGCAAATGTTTACCATATGTGTGTTGTATTATTTTACCTCGACAGTTTATTCTAAGAATAAATCTGTTTGTACATATTTTTTATTTCGACCCGTGCATAGATGAACAAGCTGGCACATGAGATGGCTGTATATCGAAAATAGATGTGATATGTAGATGAATATGATGTTACCATATGTAAGATCGGTATACCAATCTGGATGAATAGCATGATTCTTAATCTAATCCAACTATTTGACCTTTGGTCCTATATTTTCTACTTCAACGCTTGGGATAAATATCAGCAAGATAAAGAATTAAAGTGTCATTTTTTTAACCCATGTTTAATAAAATTAAAACAAGTTTTTTTAATCTAAATCAAAGTCAACAATTAATTATAATAACATATTTTATGAATTTTTGAAAATTTTAATGATACATTAATTATATTTTATTTTCATCAAACAATGACTTAAATATATTTTAGGGTAAATAGCGAAAAACGTCCCTATCGTTTGTGTGTATTATGGAAATCATTCCTATCGTTTCATTTTTGCTAATTATATCCTAAAATAACCTTTGATTGTGGAATTTGTTCCTGCTGTCCAAAACTGTTAACTTTGGCTATTAAATGATGTGCTAACATTTTTTTGACAAAAAATTCAGAGCAAAAGCGTCACACCATCAGAACAAATTAAATTTATAACTAAAATGAACGATAATATATACACGTTTGGTACAAAACGTCCTTGACATGTAAACCTTTTGCGCAAAACATCCCTACTTCTCAAAACTTTTGCTCAAAAATCCTTTCTTATATTTAAATATATGCGGTCCTATATTTAAATGAATGTAACAAATTACACAATATTGACAATGCACAAAAGTGTAAAGTCAATATCAAAATTTGCGATGCAAGAAAATGAAATTCAACCCAAGATACCCTTTACATAATTAATTTTTTTTGTTTTTAAATGCGATGCATTTAATTGAATATAATTACATGCATATTTAATTATAGGTCAATAAAATTAAAAAAAATTATTAATGAAAATCTAAATAATATATATATATATATATATTTATAATGAGCATTTTTTCTATGCCTCTATTTAATGTTTTTTAAAAAGAGTTTATTTGAAATGAATAGTGATTTTTAGGAGAATATGTGGTTAAAATGCAGTGAAACTTTTTTGGTTTATGTCTAATATAATTTTATTAATAAATGTGTAGTTGAAAAAAAGAAAGAGAAAAATGTGTTAAAAATTTAAAGAAGACCAAATATAAGTTATATATGTTAATAAATTTTTTTTAAAAAAAGTTTTACCATTTTTTTTACACATATAATTATTATTTTAATATTTCAATAAAATTGCGAACCAATGAATTGTTTTACCAATTTTGCGAGAAAACGGACGATGAATTAAGTGTTTTAGTGTGTGTACCACAAATATGTCAACTCAATTTTTGGATTTAACGTTCAATAAATATTTTTTTTCCTAAAAATTTTTTGAAATACAAATTAGACTCATGTGGAAGGCCCAACTTACATATTCTCTTTATAATCGATGTTTTTCTTTTTATATATTCTTTTTCATCATATTCTTCTCAAAAAGAGATGTACGATAATTTTTTTTGGTATTGATTTTAAACCATGAATTATTAATTTCAAGTGTTTTCCTAAAAATTAATTATTAATTTTAATAAATATTATGACATGAATTTTTTTTTTTAACACGTTTTTATTTTTCTTTTTTTCAACCACATATTTATCAATAAAATAATATTAGACATAAACTAAAAAAAGTTTCACTACATTTTAACCACACATTCTCCTAAAAATCACTATTCATTTCAAATAAACTCTTTCTAAAAAACATTAAATATAGCATAGACAAAAGGCTCATTATATATCTTTTATTTAGATTTTCATTAATAATTTTCTTTTTTTTTTTAAATTTAATTAACCTATAATTAAATATGCATTTAATTATATTCAATTAAATACATCGCATTTAAAAATTAAAAAAAATTAATTATGCAAAGGGTATCTTGGGTTGAATTTCACTTTCTTGCATCGAGAATTTTGAGCTTGATTTCACTTTCGTGCATTGTCAATATTTTGTAATTTGTTACATTTATTTAAATATATGACCTCATATATTTAAATATGGGCAGAGATGTTTTCCTAAAAAGTCTGAGAAGCCCGTTTTGCGCAAAAGGTTTACATGTTAGGGACGTTTTGTGCAAAACATGTAAATATTATCATTCATTTTAATTACAAATTTAATTTGTTATGGTGGTGTGACGATTTTGTCTCTGAATTTTTTGCAAAAAAATTCCAATACATCATTTAACAGCCAAAGTTAACAGTTTTGGACGACATGACGAATTTTGCAATCAAAGGTTATTTTGAGAGCGTAATTATCAAAAATGAAACGATAAGAATGATTTCCACATTATATCCAAACGATAGAGACGTTTTTCGCTATTTATCCTTTATTTTAAAAAGAGAATTAGAATTGTAGTTTATGAGAAAACATGGTCATCGTTAATATTGAAAAAAAATTCTAACGCATCAAAAGTCAATAACCCATAAATATTGCTTGTGCTCTATAAACTCACAAGTCCTAAACATTAAATATTTACCTACCAATTTGAAATCTAGATGATCTACCCTTTGTAGAAATTTTTGTGAACCATATTCATTCCAAAACCGACCTTTAAGATTCTTTAACATGATCAAGATTTTTATTAGTCTCTATTTGACAAAATATTATTTATAAATTTTGTTTATAAATAGGGAAGTGTCAATATTTCAATTATTCATTTTTTTTTTTGGAAAGTCAAAAAATGATTAGTGAGAATTTTTTACTAACTAAAATTATTAACTTTTTAAAAAATAATCAAATGAGATGTTGTCATGTATTTGTTTATAAACAAAATTTTACCAAATAGAAGCTTACCATACCACCTCTCCAATTGGAACGGAGCTAGGACTCTTAGGCCTTGTTCTCTTTGCAATTTTCAGTTCATTTTTAATTTTTGATTTTTAAAAACGTTTAAAATGCGTGCACTTTCCCATTTTAAAAAACGTGAATGAATTTTTGAAAAAAAATTCGATTTTTAAAAACGTTTAAAACGCGTGCACTTCCCCATTTTAAAAAAACGTGAATGAAATTTTGAAAAAAAAAAAATCACACAAGACCCAAAATATCAAAACAACTGTTTTGAACGTTTTCTATACAAAACCCACTAAAATCCAAAACGCGAAAAACGGATATGTTTTCACGGTAAGTTGTCTCTCCCTCTTCTCTTCATTTCAATGTGTAAGGAATATATTTTTTGATATCCGACTGTGTCTGTACAACATAATTAGCACTAAATGTAAGACCATTAGGATTTCTAGGAATTTTTCCTTTCAATGTGTAAGGAATATATTTTTTGGAACACGGCTGTTCGTTTCCTTCAAAAGTCAAAGCGGATTTACAATTGCATCTGTCAGTGTTCCTTTCAAAATTGAAACCAGAAAGCTTTACAGTTCATTATCTTACACGTTTCAAATTATCTTGTTTCAAATTATCTTATTTCAAATGAGTGCAACTCTAATCGTGATATATAAAATTGTCAGGTGAGCTCTTAGTGCAACTCTAATCGTGATATATAAAATTAGTGAGTTAGATTTTCAAAGTCATCGAATTGATCTCAAGTGGAGAGTAAAAAGGGATGCAAATTAGAATTTCGATCGAAAAATATAAAATTAAATCCACATTTACATCTTGTTTTATAGCTCATATGGAGTAATTTTATCTAAATTTAGCTTTCGACAATCCATAAAATTTTGATGTGAAATATATAATTTAAATCTATTATATTAATTTACATTACAATTTGAATTTTTATACTAAATTGCACATTTTTTATTTTTTAATATTTTTTTCTTGACCAAATTTCAAATTTTTAGGTCGATTTATTCGTAATATTTATATGTATGCACAAATAAAAAAAATAGATTAACATAAAATTTACTAGCTAAAAAAAATTGTGCAAAAACTAAATTTAAATATTATAATTTGCATTTAACTATTAGAGCAAAAATTTAATATAAATCCAGCGGGATGTATATTGAGATGTAAAAGTGATTTTTGAAGGACGTAAATTACACTACGATTGAAATTGCTCTTAACTCTCTGCATTTTGCTTCTGCCCGTTTGGTGACAACTCTGAAGTGGGCTTTCGTGGTGCATGCCTTCGGTAATGCAGCTCTTAGGTGATCCTAGGGACGAACATTATATCAACCAAGAAATTTAAGTTTAAAAGTTTGTTTTACCAAAACAACCCTCCAATGTTAACGGTCATTATTTTTCAAGATTAATGCATTCGTCCAGCCATGTTAATTATTTTCAAGTCAATAACATTAATTTAAATCTATGAAAGTTTGATCCAATTTTTTCAATTTAAAAGTTGTCCAAACTAGTTATCGGTTTTATGCCGAAATTTATTTATTTTGAATCCAAATTATTTTAAGTCCGAACTTTCAGTTTTCTTTAATCAAATTAAATTCTTCCTTAACTCAACTTTGGAAACCCAATTCAATTGACTAGAAATGATCTATTGCCTGAATCGGACACATTATGTTGCCTGATACATGCATATGTTGTCAACAATATGTGCATGTTGTCAGCAACATGTCTATGTATTAGGCAACATAGCGTGTTCGATTCGGATGACAGATCATTCATTTTCAATTGACGCTTCCTCTATTCACGTCTTTCCTTTCATGGCATATTAATATTTTTCTAATTCTCACTGATTTCCTCAAACAAAGATTAACCCTAATTTACCATGATTAACACCAAATCAATACATAAAATTCCCTCATCTTTTCACTTCTCACGTACATACATAAAAAAAAAACACAGAAAGAAACTTCAACCAATTCAACTTTCTAGGTAAGATTACAGCCACTCAGCTGGTTACTTTCGAGATTGGAACACATATGTTGATGCTAGAACATTAATTTCTAGCCACCGCCACCTTGGAAAATTCCATACACACATGAACAAATTTTCAGAATCGAGTCATACCTCCATAACCGACGAAACCTCCATCCCCAATTGCAAACCACTCAATCAAATATAAAAGATTTCACCCACACCATAGGAGCCACCAATAATCTGAAATACCACAGAAACCGCTAGCACACCACCATTGTCGACCGCCGTCCGCCGTCAAACATCATAACAAAGCCACTGCACACTTTTGAAAATCCCTCATTTCAACACCCAACACAAGAAGAAAAAAATAAAGAACTAAATTAACCTGTTTTTGTAATTTTTCTGACATTGACATGACAAGACCAAAAACTAAGGTGACGTTCTGTTTGTATTTTATTTTGTATTTTCATTTTCGAAAATGTTTTGTGTTTTGTGTTTTCATTTTTGTTTTCAAATTTGCTGAAAACGCGTTTGGTTTGTCATTTCTGAAAACTGTTTTTGAAAATGAAAAGCTGGAAAACACGTTCTGTTTGAAATTTTGCAAAACACTATTTAAACTATTTTTAATTAATTTGCTTGCAGAATACTACTAACTCCAACTCAAATTTCCTTTCACAATACACTAAAAATATGGTTACATGCAACACACTAATGTGAGCATTAAGAGTCTATATTAACACAGTTTGGTCAGGTTCGGGACTTGAGAAAGCTCTACTTCTATTAAAATCCAGAAAATGCAAGTTCTTTCAAAACCACTAGAGTCCATTTATCATTGCATTTTTTGAAATATAACAACAAGAATTCTCATTTAATTTTTTTTTGTAATGTTGATATTAAATTCAATTTATTTAAACTAAGTTCCAAGTTAGGATAATTCTCAAAAAAAAAAAAAAAATTCTTTATTTAGGCTTAGTTCCAAGTTAGGATAATTCTAAAAAAAATAATAAAAAAATAAAAAAAATAAAAACTTTATATTAAGCTTAGTTCTAAGTTAAGATAAAAAAAAAAAAAAATTTTCCCAAAACGCGTTTTCCGCGTTTTGGACATTTTTTGTCGAAATACACACAAAACGCCCAAAACGATGTTTCGGGCGTTTTCCGTTTTGTGTACAAATTTTTTTTTTGTTTTCCAAAATGCGTTTTCGAAAATGGTAAAGAGAACGCGTTTTTAACGTTTTCGAAAATAAAAACAGAAAACGACCTCAAAACAGCAAAGAGAACATGGGAGCGTTTTGGGAAATTTTTTTTTTTTTTTTTTTTTTTTTTTTTTTTTTTTTTTTATCTTAACTTAGAACTAAGCTTAATATAAAGTTTTTATTTTTATTATTTTTTTTTAGAATTATCCTAGCTTGGAACTAAGCCTAAATAAAGATTTTTTTTTTTTTTTAGAATTATCCTAACTTGGAACTTAGTTTAAATAAAATTTTATTGAATTCAATATCAACATTACAAAAAAAAAAATTAAATGAGAATTCTTGTTGTTATATTTCAAAAAATGCGATGATAAATGGATTCTGGTGGTTTTGAAAGAACTTGCAATTTCTGGATTTTAATAGAAGTAGAGCTTTCTCAAGTCCTGAACCTGACCAAGTTGTGTTAATATAGACTCTTAATGCTCACATTAGTGTGTTGCATGTAACCATATTTTTAGTGTATTGTGAAAGGAAATTTGAGTTGGAGTTAGTAGTATTTTGCAAGCAAATTAATTAAAAATAGTTTAAATAGTGTTCTGCAAAATTTCAAACAGAACGTATTTTCCAGCTTTTCATTTTCAAAAACAGTTTTCAGAAATGACAAACCAAACGCGTTTTCAGCAAATTTGAAAACAAAAATGAAAACACAAAACACAAAACATTTTCGAAAATAAAAATACAAACAGAACGCCACCTAATATTTTGTTGGAGATGATAATCCAAGTCTCCAAGAAACCTACAAAAATGACAAGGGATTGTAAGGATTTTAATCAATCGTGTGGGCTTATATGTGAATTATTGTGTATTGAATAAAAGGCTATCAATTTTGGTTAAGCCCATTTAAAGTGATCTAATAAGGATTTTATATATATCGAGCTTTAATGCATCTAATTAAATGTATGGGCTTTTATGTGTAGATACCATACCATTACCTAATTCATGATGGACCGGATTAGGTTAATTGGCAATTCAGTATATAAAGTCGGTTATGGTCCCTGAATCCTACGTACTGTTCGTCTTGTCTGACATCTCATCATCAGAGAGAAAATAAGGACTACGTATTGATTTGGAAGATCCAACCAACCGAATCGTTTATCGTGAATCACGTTTGTTTAAGGTACGCTTCCATTTCAGTTATTTAATTCTTGATAATTCAGCATGATGATTTATTTTGGATCATAGATAAATAATTATCTGTGATAAATTTTCTAACAAGTGGTATCAGAGCCAACATTGTGTTGAATTATCAGATCAATTTTGTGCGCACATATGTAAAATCCTAATTGTGTTCGTATGTATATGCGCATAACTCATAAGGTTCTGATTTCAAAATTTGGAAAAATTGGATTCAGATTCATTTTTCTTCAGCCGATCATCACCTGCGTGTGCATATACGAATAATTTCTGATTCAAAATAATTGGATACATGAACCTATTTTTTCCTTTTTTGATTCAGCCGTTCTCTGTATGTATACAGCAAAATTTATGTTTTATGATTTGTATGCATATGTGCGTTATCTGTGTATGCATATGTGCGAAATTCTTGAGTATGAATTGTTGGTTGAGTTTTCAGTTCGGGTATTGATTCGAAATTTGGAAGGGATCTGTATGTATGATTTGGGTATAGATTAAGTGAGGGTTTGAGTTTGGTTGATTTTGTGGATGAAATGGGAATCTGCTTGGTTGAGGTTTGGACGGCTGAAGATGGATTCAATCGGTTTCACTGTGGCCGGAAGGAACCACAGACGCAGCCGGCTCTATTGGATGGTCCAGGCACGCAGCTCCTGGATTGGCTGTGCGCGGTGGCGCTGCAACCGGGGGAAGATGTGTTAGAAGACCGAGTGGCGTTGTGACGTCGAGTCCATCGGTGGCGGCGCCTCGGTCTGCAGATTGAGGAGCGGCGGAAGCTAGGGTTTACAAACCTTAGTAGCTTCTGTAATATCGATTTGAGACAGGGACTTCTGGCGAAAATTTGATGAATTCGGGGACTCAATGTGCAATTTCATAATTTTGGGTTTATTGCACAATCAGGTCCCCTAATCTTATTAAGGAATTAAAGATTGATCCTAAAGTTATGAGGTTATTTAAGTTGGCCCTCAAAGTTTTGGAATTTATAACTTCAGCCCCTAAGGTTATAAATTATTAAAGTTGGGTCTCTAAAGTTAAGGGTTTTATAATTCAGCCTCTAAAGTTTGAAAATTTTCTAATACAGCAGTTCTGAAATTCTTTAATTTGGTCCCTAAAGTTTGAAAATTTTCTTATTCAGTCACTAATGTTTGGAAATTTTCAAAATTGGTCCTTAAAGTTTGAATTTTTTTTAAAATTAAGTCCCTAAAGTTTGGGAATTTTCTAAATTGGCTCCTAAAGTTTGAAAATTTTCAAAATCAACCTTTAAAGATTGAAAATTTCCTATTTTGGACCTATAAAGTTTGATTTTCTTTCAAATTGGGACCTAAAGTTTGGAATTTCTCTAAATTGGCCTATAAAGTTTTGGGAAAATTATAATTTAAGTCCTTCAAGCTTAAAATTTTACATAATTGGCCACCTAAGGTTTAAAGAATATTGCAATTGATTCTCTCAACTTAAGAATTGCTTTATTCTAAAGTTTTGAATTCTATATTTCAAATCCTAAAGTCAAATATAGATGCAAATCAATGAATTTCAGTTTCAAATCTTGGTACATCAGAATCTTTTAAGAGATATAATATTCGAAAGTAAGTTAGTTGAAGCAACATGTTGCCGAAGCAACCTCTCTTGTGGATATTAATTAACTTTGAATATTAGAAGGTATTTGTGTGTGTTATTCATTGCGAATATTGATCGGTCCAAAGGAAGGTCAATATTTGGCTCGAATTTCACATGCACCCGTGGTGATAAACATGTGGCAATTATTTGGTTTAACTTGTGACCAATAAATCGGTCCAAAGAAAGATTTATTGGTTAACATGTCTTATTGCCAGTGTTTAATCACTGCACTAAGGGAAAATTAGGTGTTTGTGTATTATCTCATGCGGATATTGATCGGCTCAAAGGAAGGTCAATATTTGGCCCGAATTTCACATGAACTTGTGGTGTGATAAATACGTGACGGTTATTTGGTTTTACGTGTGATCAATAAATCGGTCCAAAGAAAGGTTTGTTGGTTGACATGTCTTACTGTCAGTGTTTGATCACTACACCAAGAGTACCACTTACAAGTCAATATTTCTGTCCAAAGACTAAATATTGATGTTGTGCTAGGTATCTTGTGATGGGCCCTACCATTATTTGAAAGTATGATTTGCATAATAAGGTACTTATGTGAGCTATTTTATTTAAGTGTTCTCTATTCAGTTTCAAATTCTGCTAGTAGTATATCTACAAGCTCAAATTTAATCCCTATATTTATGGAACAAACTTCAAGGATCAAAACAACAACATTAACTTTTCGTTAGCTGCATGGATCTAGACCGTGTACTAAGGATTGAGCAACATGCTCCTCTTACGGATGAAAGTTCATCTAATCAAATGAGGAACTTTGAGAAGTGGGATTGCTTAAATTATGTGAGTCACATGATCATTAAGTGCGGCATTCCGGAAGCCTTTAGTTGCATAGTATCTGAGAAGGTATATGAAGCCAATGAATTCCTTGCCGAAATTAAGAAACGTTTTGCGAAAAACGATAAGGCTGAAACAAGCACGCTTATGCAAAGCTTGATTTCAATAAAGTGTAAAGGCAATGAGAAAATAAGGGAGTACATCATGTAGATGTCTCACACTGCTTCAAAACTTAAGGAACTAAAACTCGACTTGTTTAATGACTTGCTCGTGCATTTGGTATTGATATGGCTTCCTGCACAATATAGTTAATTTAAGGTTAGTTATAACTGTCAAAGTAGAAATGGACTCTCAATGAGCTCATTTCATAGTGTGCAAGCTTCTTGCACAATTCAGTCAATTTAAGGTCAGTTGTAACTATCAAAGGGAGAAATGAACTCTAAATGAGCTCATTCTATTTTGTGTGCAAGAGGAAGAAAAGTTGAAGCAGGACAGAACTGAAAGTGTTCACTTGGAAAACACCTCTAAAGATAAGGGCAAGAAAAAAAATAAAGAAAATAAAGCGTTTAAGGGGCTATTAATTTTATGATCCCACACTTAAGCCAACTTTTGAAACGGGAACTGCAACATTTTTTAGGATATTGAGTTTGGGGGGGAGAAATAAGGTTAGAGATATTGTCTTTAAGGAAGAAGTTGAGGAATGATCGGTCTCGATTCCTATTGTTGCTTTTGACAATGTGCAAGTTTTTATGCGTGTCATTGATCAAGAAGCATATCCGGAACCTCAATTAAACAATATTGAAGAACCTCCCATCCAAAATAAGGTAAATTTCAGAAGTACAAACTCAACAACCTCAATAACTAAAGCCATTAAGGAGATCCACGAGAGAAAGGGAAAAAATGCTAGTCCGGATAATTTAAATAGTATTTTTCTAAGAATATCAAATGGAATGATGGAAGATGGTCCAATCAATTTCCATCAGGCCATGCAGGGTTCTAACTCTCAAAAGTGGATTGATGCCATAAATAAGAAGTATAAGCATATGTAAGACAATAAAGTTTGGGATCTTGTCCCATTACCTCAAGGTACGAAGCCCATTGGTTTTAAATGGATTTTTAAACTAATGGGGATTCTAAAGGTAATGTGGAAAGATATAAGGTTCGTCTTGTATCTAAGGGCTTTACACAGAATGATGGCATTGATTATAAAGAGACTTTCTCTTCGGTTTCAATGAAAGACTCTTTCAGGAAAGTCAGGTTGTTGCACATTTTGACCTCGAGTTACATCAAATGGATGTTAAGACAACGTTTCTCAATGAAGACATTGATGAGATGGTTTGCAAATTAAAGAAATCCATTTATGTGCTCAAGCCAGCTTCTCGTTAAGGGTAATACAAATTTCATCAAGTAATTATCTCATTTGGTCTTGAGATTGATGTTGTTGATGATTGTATGTATTACAAGTTCAGTGGGAGTAAGTATATTTTCCTGGTTTTCTATGTTGATTATTGCTTGCCACTAATGATATAGGCATGTCACATAAAATTATGAGATTTTTGTCAAGGAATTTTGAAATTAAAAATCTTGGTGACGTCTCTTTTGTATTAGGAATTCAGATACACCGGGATTGTTCTCGGGGTATTATTGAATTGTCACAAAAGGGCTATATCGATAAAGTGCTTTAGAGGTTTGGCATGCAAGACAGTAAATCAGGGGACACCCCTATCGCTAAGGGAGACAATTTAGTCTCAACTAATGCCCGAAAAGTTATCTTGAAGTTAAAGAAATGCAGAGGATCCTATATAGTTAAGCTATAGAAAGTCTGATGTATGCTCAAATTTGTATGCGTTCGGATATTGCATACATTATTGGGATACTAAGGAGATATTTAAGTAACCCTGGGATGGATCATTTGGAAAGCAGCCAAACATGGGTTATAAAGTATTTAAAGAGAACAAAAGATTACATGCTCACATAGAGAAAATCGGATTAGTTGGAGATCATATGGTATTATGATTCCGATATTTACTAGATGCCAAGAAAGTAAAAGATCCACATAAGGCTACATTTATCTGCTGGTTGGAGGAGCTGTTTCTGGATGGAGTACTTAACAGACACTTTAGCTTCTTTCACTTGGCAGCACAGTTGTAGCAATTTTGGGGGCATCTAATTATGGAATATATCTGCGAGATTTTGTCACAAGGCTGCGTATTCTGTATGGTATAGAAAGACCACTAAAGTTATATTGTGACAATAACTCAGCAGATTTATATTCCAGTAACAACAGGAGCTCAACTAAGTCAAAATACATTGACATAAGTTCCTGGTTGTGAAGGATACAGTTCAGAGTGGACACGTGTCAATAAGAGCACATTGGGACAAACTCCATAATTGCGGATCCGCTTACTAAAGTATTACAACCCAAGGTCTTTCATGAGTACATTACTCATATGGGTGTTGTATTTCTTAAGGATATTCGGTTTCAGTGGGAGTTTGTATTTTTGGTGCATTAGACACATTTACTGTCCTTTTGGATACAGTTTAAAGTTAAAGTTATTTACAGCTGTAAGGTTTCAGGTTTATTATCTCTGAACTTGTTTAAGGATGATCTCACTAAAGTTGGACCAGTTGGAAATAGGCATGTTGAAGATCACATTACATGTAATTTCCATACTACACATCCATACTTGATCCATGTCATTCAATTATGTCGATATATGTGACCATTGAAGGTTTAGTTACGATTAATGTAGCGAAAGCCGCTTTGATCCTATGTTGATATAATTGATGGACCGGATTGTTTGGGGATGCATTCAGTAATGATAGCAAAATTCTGAGTACTCATAAAGTTATGATTGATACACAATTGTAAGGTTACACATATAGCCCAAGTGGGAGATTGTAAGGATTTTAATCAATCGTGTGGGCTTATATGTGAATTATTATGTATTGAATAAAAGCCTATCAATTTTGGTTAAGCCCATTTAAAGTGATCTAATAAGGATTTTATATATATCGGGCTTTAATGCATCTAATTAAATGTATGGGCTTTTATGTGTAGATACCAGACCATTACCTAATTCATGATGGGCCGAATTAGGTTAATTGACAATTCAGTATATAAAGTCGGTTATGGTCCCTGAATCCTACATACTGTTCATCTTGTTTGACATCCCATCATCAGAGAGAAAATAAGGACTACGTATTGATTTGGAAGATCCAACCAACCGAATCGTTTATCGTGAATCACGTTTGTTTAAGGTACGCTTCCGCTTCAGTTATTTAATTCTTGATAATTCAGCATGATGATTTATTTTGGATCATAGATAAATAATTATCTGTGATAAATTTTCTAACAAGATGTCTTCGTCGCCCCTCCGGTGTAAGAATTAGTTCTCTGGAGAAGGGGAGAATAATATAAAGAATATTTAAGAACTTATAAAAAATATGAATATTTGTGTGTAACCTTAATTATGAGCGAATGAGATCCATTTATAAGAATCATGATAAGTCTCCTTATTCTAGTAGGAAAAGAAATCCTAATTAAAAGAAGTTACTTTATAGCAAGGTTCTAAAATGCTTAAAGCGTAGCGAGGCGTCGAGGTCGAGAATCAAGAATTATAGGTTTATGCGTGTTAATGCGAAGAATATGTATCATAATGCGTTTCGTATTTTTAATAATATTTTAATTATTTTTAAGACATTAAAGAAATTTTTTTATCCCTAAAAATTCTTTGAAGTCCAGAATTCCTAATTCAAAGAAAATCTATATTATATTTATATATTAAAGCAGAACAGCCGTCAAAATTTTTCCCGCCCATTTTCAGTTTCTATTTTTGGAATTTTTTTTTTTTTTTCAATTGATTTTCCGGAATTGGAAAATGAGCTGTTGACAATTAATGAGATATTTAATGTGGGAAAGTGTGTAATGCATTGTAAATAGGCACTTGATTACATGTATTGAATGCTAATAATCTCTCTCTCTCTCTCTCTCTCTCTCTATATATATATATATATATATATATATATATATATATATATATATATATATATATATATATATATATATATATTTCCTGCAATTTTTATGGATCCTACAAGAAATAATTGTTGACATAACATTTATTTATATTCCAATTCATTCACTGCACTCATTAATCCATCCAAATTTGTAATTGTTTTAACACCGATGAATCATTTCATTGTACGTGTTTTTCATATTTTGAAAATCAAACTAATTATATTTAGGTAACAATATTCATACAATACATATTTAAAAATTTACACCATAGTTTAATTGCAAGATAGATCTTCGGTGTTTGTTTAGTTTTGCTTTTATATCCTTAACTTTTTTTAATCACATTGTTATTTATAACATTCAATTAATTAATAAATTTTATTTCTAATCACAAATTCTATTCAAATATTCTGCTAATTTGCATTGAAAGGATGTGCAATATTTTTTTTAACTTTTGTATTAATTATTTATTTTGATTATTTAAAAATATGAGAGATAAATAAGTGTTTTTCGCCAACAAAACAAATATATTGAATGCAAATCGTCTCAAAAGACAAGATGTGAAAATTAATAAAGAGTTGATGATAAAAAAAATTACAAAAAATTTTAATATAACTATTATAATTTGAAGTAGTTTTATTGTTTGTTCTTTTTTGTTTAGTTAAAAATATTAGTGACAAGTAAGTTTGCTTGCATTAATATTCATCATTAATTGCTTTATAAAAAATAAATTTTATAAAGAAATTAATACATCATATCATATCATATCATACTATATATAATAGTAGGGTAGTTTCCTAAACCATTTTCCCGCCCATTTTTCGTTTCCATATATAGTAAGTTCCTATAAAATTAAACAGTGTGAATACAAAGTGAATTAGTGTGAACACAAAGTGAATATATGTCAAATGTGAATGCAAAATCTAGATAAATATGAACGCATTTATTGTCTTATATATATATATAAAATGGTTGATATTTTTTTAATCAATTTTAATTTTGTTATTAAAACCAATGCTAAAAGAGTTTAATCAATATTTTTAATTATCAGTATTAAAGTTATCATTTAATTATTATTTTTTTATTTATTTTCTATTCTTAATATTATAAATTCTACGTGTAGCCATCAACATAAAAATTGTATTTTAATTATTAATGGTCCAATCATTTGTTATTTTTAATATTAAAAATTATATTTTCTAAAATATGTATATGGTCAAAAAATCGTTGCTTATAAATAATTTATAGAAAATGTTATTGAACAAAGACTAATATTGAATAATTAATGCTTTGATTTCTTTTTAGTTAATAATATCAATAGAATGATTAATATTTTTTTAATAATTCTTAATTTCAATAAATTTTTAAAGATTGTAGGGTATAAGATTTTTCGTTTAATTTCTTGATCTCCAACTTTACTCAGTTGTTGACTATTTGACTTTGATTTTTTGAGAATTGTTTTTGTGAAAAAGTGATTTTTTAGAATATATAGTTAAAAAGTATTATGAAAAATTGTAAAAAATAATTTTTTAAAGAATGCGTGATTGAGAATAAATGTTCAGAAAAATTGATTCCTGAAAAATTAATTCCATATGGGTAAGTGATAAAGTACTATGTCTTGTGGGCTAAACAATCGTGCCACTTTTAAGAATCGAAATGCATAGATGATTTCTTAATATATAAAATTAAGTGTATTTGTGATATACATTCATTAAAATTTAATCGAAACTAATATTTCATGTTGTTTAATTTGCTACATTCATTTAAATATATGACCACGTGTATTTAATTTGTAATGTTAAAGTAAATATGAAATAAAATATTTGTTTAATAAATTTAAATACCAGATATTGTAATAAAATAGTTAGTATTAATCATACTATATATTTAAATAGTTGCATTTTTCAGGTCCCGAAATTTCTTGGTCCGTCTCCCCTCTTGAAAACCAATGATTTTTTTTTTTTAATTCGTAAAGATAAGGAAAAAAAAAAAACTTTGTCAATATCGTATAAATATTTTTATTTAAAAATAGAAAATGAAAGAGGATAAAATAAGAACATTCATCAATCTATGTTTCTTGTTCTTTACCTTTTCGTTTTAATAAAATTCTAAGCATATATCACATATAAATATATTTTCTCTACTTATTACAAATTTTATTTAAATGTAATTTTTCTTTTCCATTTTAAGTTTTAAATCAATTCAAATTACAATATTTAAAGAAATTTCTAGAACGATAAACATACGAACCGTAAAAAAATTAAAAAAAAATTAAATTATGTGTAATGTACATTTGTAATTAATTGTCTTCATTCCTTTCTCATTTTTAATTAAGTATTAATTTCATATCTTAAAATATAAATTTTATATATTTAAGTAACAAATGTCCGTGCATCGCACGGGTGTAACACTAGTATAGATTCATAATAGTATAATTTATTTCAAATTTTAAAATGACTTTAATACATCTAATACTTTTTAATCCAATATTTTTTACTCCAAATTCATTAGCCCAGTAACAGGAATTCTGGAAAAAGGATTCCGAAGATGAAAGAAGCATTTTCAAAAAGGGTATTACACCAGCCTCTGCAATGCAACGCGATTTTCTCTTCCTAATTTTGCTGACAATATTCTCTCTCTGGCAGCCATGGTCTTCACCTTTGCCATCCCATTTGCTAGTTGTTGAACAAGAAGATCCTTGTGGCTTTAGTAGCTTCCATTGTAGCCTTGCTCGGTGAAGCAGCAGTGTAACTCTCAGAAGAAGAATTCACATTCTCCGGTGGATCATATGTAATCCCATTAGGAAGACACCACATTTTTCGAAAAAAGATGATGGGCAGATGAATTTTCAATTTAGTTTATGGAAATTTTGATTTTTTTTTTTTTTTTTGTAATGGGTTGCGATCTTGGAAATAGAATTGCAAGCGGCGGATGATTTCGATGAAGTTGAAAGAGAAAAGAAGACCAAACAGATTGATTCCGGCAGAGGTGAAGGATCAATTTGTTTTACCGCTATCCCACATCGACTTTTGATATAAGATGGAGGAGACAACAAGCTTATAAAAAGGCTGTTTGGATTGGATAGTTTAGAAGGGGCGTCATATTTATATTGCTGCCCCTAAGCTTTTAGTTCTTATATTTTTTGGTGTTGGAATTTTTTAATTATAAATAATTAATGCTAATATTAAAACAATTGGTTCGTTAGAGCCATAAAGTACAAATTTATTAATTGTTATAATCGGTTAATTAATGCTATTGACCGGTTTTAACCGGTTAATTAATGATTTTAGTCGTTTTTTACAGGTTAAAATGCATTATAGTGCGCATGATGCGTTGTGCTTAGGCATTGCGTTTTTGCGTCTTTTAGAACAATTCTTTTAGAACATTGCTTTATAGAGGTCTTTTAGAACAATTCTTTTAGAACAATTCTTTTAGAACATTGCTTTATAGAGGAACATTTCTTACGTGAACTAGATTCTAGATTCTCGTTTAAGTAATTATCTTGTTTTCTAGTGTAAGGCCCAAGGCGTAGCACATTAACTTATTTTATCTTGTTTTTTAGTGTAAGGCTCAAGACGTAGCACATTAACTTATTTTAGGGTTAGGGTTGGCCCATAACAAGACCACAACTCTTCTATGAACAGTTCGACTCGAAGTGTGACCTCATGCCATAGAGAAGGTTGATCCAAAAACATAGAAGGTCGGTCCAAACCATGACATTGGACCTTAAGTGTAAAGCTAAAAAGTAATATTCTAATAATGGAATGACCAGAAAATATACCGATCATAACTTATTTCCTTTATCTCGACTGCCGACCTGTTTTGACCAGGTTATTGCCAAAAAATCGTAACTCCAAGTCTGAAATCCAAGCATCGGTTTCTTGCACAACTCGGCCAACTCCTTCCTTACCTATCAACCTTTAACCCCCCACCCACCACCACGAAGCATTGATGGTGTCGTCGCTAACCAGAGGATGGCTAATTAAGTGCCAAGCTTTCAATTGAGTATATATTGACCCAGGTTTTCTTTTGAAATTCAAATTTAGTAAGAAACTTTCTAATTTTTGTTAAAACAGTCCCCCTATTCAGCTATTTGCATGAATCAGTCCCTGACTTCTTCCAATTGCATTTTTTAGTCCCTCAAGTTCCCAAAACTCTATTTTTCACAAACTCACTTTTTAAGACTTGAATATTCAAAGAGTCTTGTTACGACCATTACTAATTGGACACAACACATCATCCATATGGGTCCATCAGGGGATCCACAAAATATCCAGTAATCTAATCATGACCCACAGGCCAAAACTGTGGATCCCAAACTTATTAGATTCTTATATGCCGAGCTACCCCTATGCCGAGGTGATGCTATGCCGAGGTACCCTTCTACCGAGGTACTCCTAAGCCGAGGTGAGTACCCTGGAAAGGTGACAAGACAGCATGAGATGACTTGTCTGCAAAAGACAACTTGATGTGATAACGTCTTTAAAGGGATTTGATGGTTACTTTAACCATATGACATGTAGTAATGATTATAACCAAAAAAATGGTTTACCTCATGAAGGGTTAGGATATTGCCATGTGTGAAGCATAACACATGTCACAATCTAAGAGAATTACTCCTACTATAAATAGAGCACACTTACCTCCAAGAAAAAGGTTAGAAACTCAATATATAAAATCTCACTCACTTTTCTCTCTTTTACACACTTATATTTCCCGCACCCAATTTATATTTACTTAAAATGAGTACTAACTTAGGCATCAGAGTGCAAACGAGAGCCACCTCGGCCCCCTTTACAAGTTGATTGTTTGTCCTAGTGCGCAGGAGATCCATGTGTTCAAGAGGGAGGAGCTGAGACGTGTTGATCCAAGATCCTACCATATTTTATGGTCAACATTTTGGCGCCGTCTGTGGGAAACCACAATTCTAACCACGAAAATCACGTGGTAAAAAGCTACACAAAACCTTGAAAAAAGGCGGATAACCTCTTGGAAAAGAGTGAAGAACCACGAAAATCTTGAAAAAATATGAAGAACCTCTTGAAAAAGAGTAGAGAAAAGCTACACAAAAACCTTGAAAAAAGGTGAAGAACCTCTTGAAAAAGAGAGGAGAAATACTACACAAACCTTGAAAAAGGGCTGATAATCTCTTGGAAAAGAGTGAAGAATCAAAAAAACCTTGAAAAAAGGTGAAGAACCTCTTGAAAAAGAGAGGATAAATACTACAAAAAACATTGAAAAAGGAAGAAAACCTTTTGAGAAAAATTGGTAACAAATGCCTTGAAGAAAGGCCTCTCCGAAAGAGGGACTCTCCATCTTATTGCCCTAAGTGGCATGGCTCAAGAATCCCTCACATTGCCTAAGTGGCATGGCTCCTCTTATTGCCTATGTGACATGGCTCAAGAAGCCCTCACATTTCCTAAGTGGTATGACTCCTCTTATTGCCTAAGTGACATGGATCCTCTTATTGCCTAAGTGGCATGAATCCTCTTATTGCCTAAGCGGCATGGCTCCTCTTATTACCTAAGTGACATGGCTCAAGAAGCCCTCACATTGCCTAAGTGGCATGGCTCCTCTTATTGCTTATGTGGCATGGCTCAAGAAGCCCTCACATTGCCTAAGTGGCATGACTCCTCTTATTGCCTAAGTGGCATGGATCCTCTTATTGCATAAGTGGCATGGCTCCTCTTATTGCCCTAAGTGGCATAGCTCAAGAAGTCCTCACATTGCCTAAGTGGCATGGCTCATCTTATTGCCCTAAGTGGCATGGCTCAAGAAGCCCTCACATTTCCTAAGTGGCATGGCTCCTCTTATTGCCTAAGTGGCATGGATCCTCTTATTGCCTAAGTGGCATGGCTCCTCTTATTTCCCTAAGTAGCATGGCTCAAGAAGCCCTCACATTGCCTAAGTGGCATAGCTCATCTTATTGCCCTATGTGGCATGGCTCAAAAAGCCCTCACATTGCCTAAGTGGCATGGCTCCTCTTATTACCTAAGTGGCATGGCTCAAGAAGCCCTTACATTGCCTAAGTGGCATGGCTCCTCTTATTGCCTAAATGGCATGGATCCTCTTATTGCCTAAGTGGCATGGCTCCTCTTATTGCCCTAAGTGGTATGGCTCAAGAAGCCCTCACATTGCCTAAGTTGCATGGCTCATCTTATTGCCCTAAGTGGCATGGCTCATCTTATTGCCCTAAGTGGCATGGCTCAAGAAGCCCTCACATTTCCTAAGTAGCATAGCCCCCATATTGCTTAAGTGGCATGGCCGAAGTGACATGGCTCAAGAAACCCTCCTTATTGTCTAAGCGACATGGCTCATACCTCTTCCGAAGGACGTCTCTTCTAAAGGACGTCTTCCATGGACCCCTTCCGAAGTACCTCCTCTTCTGAAGGACGTCTTCCATGGACCCCTTCCAAAGCACCTCTTCCGAAGGACGTCTTCTATGGACCTCTTCCGAAGGACCTCTTCCATGGACCCCTTCCAAAGCACCTCTTCCGAAGGACGTCTTCCATGGACCTCTTTTGAAGGACGTCTTCCATGGACCCCTTCCAAATCACCTCTTCCGAATGATGTCTTCCATGGACCCCTTCCGAAGCACCTCTTCCGAAGAACGTCTTCCATGGACCCCTTCCGAAACACCTCTTCCGAGGGATGTATTCCATGGACCCCTTCCGAAGCACCTTTTTAGAGGGGCGTCATCCATGGACTCCTTCCGAAGCACCTCTTTCGAGGGACGTCTTCCATTGCCCCCTTCTGAAGTGCCTCTTCCGAAGGACGTCTTCCAATGACCCCTTCCAAAGGACTCCTACAAGGGACTTCTTCCAAGAGAAGAACTACGTCAATTGACACCCTGAAAAGAGAGACCCCTGAACAAGGGACTCCTGAAGAAGAACACCCTGAAAAGGGAAAACCCTGAACAAGGGACTCATGAAGAAGAAAACCTTAGAAAAAGGGGAGATCCTGAAAATGAACGCCTATGGAAAATTCCCCCCTAAAAGAGGAGCGAACGTTTCATAAATGTCGCAGCAGCATAGTGTCAAAAGACCCCCGCAGTCATGTCTGATTTAAATGTCGCGGCAACGCAGACTCATGAAACAATAAAAGCTCTGCTTATTTTCGAAGCAGAATGGTTCGAAGAAGCCCATCTTTATTGTGCCAACATGGTAGGACTCAAATAACAATATATTATTAAGCTCGATTTAAGTGTCTCCATTACACACGGTCTCAAAGACCCTATATTATTAAGCTCGGCTTAATTGTCTCCACGACACACGGTCTAAGAGACCTTATATTCTTAAGCTCCGGCTTAAATGTCTCCGAAATGACATGGCTATAGGAGCCCTACCACTCGTCTCCAAAATGGCATGACCTTAGAAGTTTTTTCTGAATTCACACCGGATAAAACATGGACGAAGTAATATGCCGACGTGATTTAGCCCGAACCTGATGTGCCAAAGTAACACCGTTACAAGTTAACAAAAGAATAAGATCATTGATCTAAGCTCTCGCTAGGGGCTGCTAACAAACATAATTCCAAGTAAACATGAATAGCTTAGCAAACCCCTACAAATAAGGGATTTCGCCACTCAATGGAATCCACCCCGAACTAACAAACTGAGTACTTACAAAGGAGTTTATAAGGCATGAATACATGAGACTCCCAGGTAAATGTCCTCCTTTAACTCCGGAGTGAATATTCTATTAGATGAGGGCGAAGCATACTTGGTTGATAAATCTATGAAACAACCTGAAGAAGAAATTGGAATCAATTAAAGAAACTAGGGTAAATGAACTTCCATAAGCCCTATGGGGAATCAGAATTACCTTGCACACCGCCACAGGAGGAACTCCATTCTCACTGGCTAATGGGTCAGAGGCAGTATGTCCAGTACAAATTGGAGTGTTTTCACCCAGGCCATTTCACTTCGATAAACAATAAATGAAGAAAACTAGGAAGCAGAGAGCTTTCTTTCCTCCTCGAAAAAGGGATGATTCACTGGTCGTCGACTCAATATCGAGAAAAGATGGTCTAAATACTTCTAAAATTAAAGGTTCAATTTTAAAGAAACCCCTTGTCCTAACTCAAAAGGCCGGAATAAAGACTCCAGGGCATAGTTGGGGTGGACTTACGGAGTAGAGAATCTCTCTGGAAAATCCTTACTCAATCCATGAAGCATGGATCACCTCCACCACTAGTATCAATAAACAAATTGTCCTCTGCGTGTTCTATGTAAATTGGATTTCTTAAACTCGTGAGGTGAAATGATTCCTTCATGCGCGCTTTCCATTGAACAAATTGCGAAGCTGTGTTGGAAAACGCAAAATTATGCAAACAAATAGAACATAAAAAAGGATTGGTCCCAAGTTACACTTATTAAGGATTGGTTAAACTCGTACCGGAATGAAAGTGGTCGGAGTTGTCCATGATTATCGCAATTCTTAGATCCAATGAACCCATTGATAGAATGACGAAACATAGCTTGAAGCACAAAAGGTTCGTTCATGCAAGGGACTCCGCCACTTGATGGTTTGTACTCCGGTGAAGTGGTACCTATGAAATACGTCGATCAATCTGGAGAGTAAAACTTACGACTTGTTCAAAAGAAACCTTTACATTTAAAGGCATATTGCCCATGTTAGATTTTTAACCAAAAATGATCCCGATGTAATCACCCTAGACATAAACGGGGGACTCATGACCCATTCAGTCAAATCTATGCGATGGACATAAATATCTTAAGCTCTTAGATTTGAGGGACTATCACATCCACAAATGACTCCAAGGACCGGCACAAACTTCGGACTATCCTATATTAAACTATGTTCATCCTATGATGGACCATCTCATATTGAATGATGACCATCTTACAATACGAACTAATTGTGCATAGCAGAGAAATATGTAAAATTCACATATAAAGATCAAAGGTGAAGTAGATAAAGATTCACAAAAGACAATGACAAAAACAGACATCCTAAGCACGAGCGAGAGAAAGGTCGGCGTCTTCAGAAGAAGGGCCACCAGTGACGTCTTCAAGGGGACTTTCCTTACTAATATCTTAGGACTTTGGATAGAAGGCCTCAAATCTTCGAAAGATCTAGATCAGGGAAGTCATCTTTCACGTCTTTCAAAGCCATTCGTGCCCCGGCGTTGGCAAAGAACTACTGCATAGCTTCGTATTCTGGGGTCCCTTCAGATGTATCCTTGAAATGCTGGATGCCATTAATCACAGAGAATCTAAGAGGGTGGTATTCAAGGTGCTTTACTTAGCTCGCAGGACAGCCTTTATATAGCTAAGCTCAGCAGCAATTTCTGGGGTCACCTCCTGGTCCACCCCTGGAACAATAATCAAACCTTCATCATGGTCTGGGGGATCCGGAGTCTGGGAAAAGAAATCTGAGTTGGAGACATCCCCTTTGCCTCTGTTAGGATCAACTGGTGGAGGTAAATCGGTTACATCCACCTCCGAAGAACCAGATATGCCTTTGCTTTTTTTTTTTTTATCCTCTTCCGTGGAGGCACCTCAGGCTCCATTACCTCCACAACATCCTCATCCGAAGGGAAGCACTGCCATTCGCCGGCTACTCAGAACCATTGTGTCCTCCAATGTTTCATGGAGGTCGGATGTCATGTAATAATGGGAGGATGCTGTTCCCTGGTGGTAATGTAGTACCAGTCCGGAATATCAACCTTATCCCTCCGAAGTACCCCTTCCAAAGGACTCCTTCTCTTGGCCTTTTACGAGGGACTTTCGCAATTGACTCCTCCTAAGAGGGGACTTCTTCAACTAACTCCTTTTACAAAGGATTCTGTCATTGGTCGATTTCACTCTAGACAAATAATCCAAAAGCTATAAATTCGAACGCCAGCCATGAATGTCCAGGACTTCAAATTTAAGGAATTAGAGAGCATATACACGCATGTCGACACAAGACACAACATATATATACATTGTTTCATATTCTCCAAAGATACACATGTCAAAACAAGGCAGGCTTGTAAGCCCTCCAATTGCTTGAATTAAGCGTATTCTCTCTACTTTCCAGTCGGGCTATTAGCCCTCACACATCTAGGGGTAAAATCTTTAATGTTATTGAAGACAACTGTATAATTTCCCTCCTATTTGAGGCAGGCTCGGGGTATTGCTATGAGCCTATATGTCTTCGTAAGTTCGAAGCACGCTCGAGTATTCTTTTTATTGGGAGAAAAGATACACTTTCAAAATTTGAATAACACAGCCCAATACTCTCTTAACATAACTAAGAAAAGTCTACTTGAAATGGTTGTCAAGTGTTCAAATAAGGACTCAAGTATCCAAACTATATTAAAACGTGGACCCGAGTGCCTATATTATTCCTCTTCGGTGACGCTTTACCATGAAAATATATTCTATTTTTTCCACTCTGGTGATATCTTGCAAGAAGGATTTTTTATATATATTTCCTATTTTGGTTATTTCTTAGAGTATACACACATTCCTCATCTTCGATGCCTTATATTTTCAAGTCCGATTCGCACATAAATGAACCAACCAGACTTGAGGGACTAGTGTTACGATCATAACTAATTGGACACAACACGTTATCCAGATGGGTCCACCAGGGGATCCACAAAATATCCAGTAATCTAATCATGACCCACAGGCCAAAACTGTGGATCCCAAACTTGCTAGATTCTTATATGTCGAGGTACCCCTATGCCGAGGTGATGCTATGCCGATGTACTCCTAAGTCGAGGTGAATATCGTGAAAAGGTGACAAGACAGCTTGAGATGACATTTTTGCAAAAGGCAACTTGATGTGATAACGTCTTTAAAGGGATTTGATGGTTACTTTAACCCTATGACATGTAGTAATGATTATAACCAAATAAATTGTTTATCTCATGAAGTGTTAGGATATTGCCATGTGTGAAGCATAACACATGTCACAATCTAAGAGAATTACTCCTGCTATAAATAGAGCACACTTGCCTCCAAGGAAAATATTATAAACTCAATATATAAAATCTCACTCCCTTTTCTCTCTTTTACACACTTATAAATGAGTACTGACTTAGGCATCAGAGTGCAAACGGGAGCCACCTCGACCCCCTTTGGAAGCTGATTGTTTGTCCTAGAGAGCAGGATATCCACGTGTTCAAGAGGGAGGAGTTGAGACATGTTGATCCAAGATCCTATCAGATTTAGTAGTCAACAAGTCTTATTTTAATTATTTATTTTATAGGGTTAGACGAGGCGCGAGAACACGAGAAATTTTGACCATTTTCATTCAAATTCAATAAATAAGATAGACTCTTATTTACAATTCGTTTTTATAAAATAATAAATAATTATATGTATTATAGATCCTCCATGTATGATTTTGTTCACGAGACAATGTTATGAGGATTACTTATTTGTTAAGCATGTATTTGCTTAAGTGAATGAGACTTGAACTTGTAAGTATTACTTGTTCATGAGACTACGAGTGATCGCTTGACACCCGAGACTTAAAATCACGATTATGCGTTTTATTTATAATATCAAATTATTATTATGCACGGAGTTTATTAGGTATTTCTATGAAATACTCATGTTTTCCTTTAAAACAATATTTGCAGATTATGAAGTTGGCAACGAAACATACTCCTATAGATACTAAAGATTTTTAATGAAAAATGTTTTTTTAGAAATTTTGAAACTATTAATTGTCAACTTTTTTTCAAATATGACTTGTTGACCGTTTAAGTCATTTTTATAAAATTATGCAAATTGAATTTCAGTTATTTTTCTCTTTATTATTTTGAGAGTTTGTTGAAAAGATGACATGGCATTTCGAGTATTTAAAAATCGGGACGTTATAGTATAGTATCAGAACAGTTCTACGTTTCTGTAGACATGCAAATATTTGAAAGAGATTTTCAAAAATATTTTTGTTAATAAAATTTGTCACCGTCATTGCCCATTTCGTGGACTCTAACGTAAAGAAAATATCTTTAGACGTGCTCTTTGTAGCAGTCAAGATTTTATAAGCAATTCACAATCTCGGCCAATAACCCATTGAGTAATACGACTAATGGTATGATTATTTATTTGATTCATAAATATTTTATAAAAATTATTATACGTCAATCTTTGATCTAGGTCTGGTGTTCCAAGAGGCGAAGACGAATATTTTTCATTTGTAATTAATGCCGTCACTTCACGTGAGAGTTCTGGAGATAAAACCGAGCAATTGCACATTAAATGCGAATTGTCATCAGTGGTGATTTGTTTAGCCTTCGAAACGATTTATAAATCGATTTATAAACTACACAATTTTTTAAATTACTTTTTAATTGTTCAAATTTTTTCTTTTCACTTTTTTCAATCACACATTTATCTCAAAATTATAAATAAATTAATTTATAAACCACTACAGTATTACCAAACTGAGGTGCAAGAAATATAAAATTTTTTAATAATAATTTTGAAAATATTTTGATTCAACATAATTTAAATAAAATTTCAATACAAAATGTTATTGAATTTGAAACTTAATATATATATATATATATATATATATATATATATATATATATATTCAAAATAAAAAATGCTACATGTACACTAAGTATATTGCGCCACTCAAAATTTGGCACGCATTTAAATTTTTGATATAATTTTTTTGACTTTTATTTATGTTATTCTCTGAAAATTTGCCCACATCATTACATATTTCTCTTTTATTGTGTTATAATTTTTTATTAACTACTACCTTCGTCCCAAAAAGATAGTCTTACTGTTATTTTCACACGGATTAAGAAATAGTAGTGATGAGAACCCGGGAGGGGGTTCTCGTCGTAGCTCGCGAAATAATGCTTGGAAAGTTCCGAATCCAGATTGGAACGGACGACAACAATGCAACCCCGACCTCACGACGCAAGAACCAGGAGTATATTAAACCCGAGACCCGTTACGATGCGGAGATAAGAACCACAAAGGGGGAACGCCACAAGAAATGTCCAGATCCTTGATAAATTCAATTGGTTTGAAGGCCACAAGATTTGAATCTTGATAAGTTCGTTGTTTAAAGGGAAAATTCTCACCTTTAGAGAGAGTAAAAACACTCAATAATTTTATTCATCAAAAGTCTTCTGTTTTTACATTGAATGGAAAAGCATATAAATAGGCAAAATAAACCTTAGTCGCTAACTGACTCTGAATAGAATTCTAATTAAGGTAAAATAGCTAATATAACTAAAATAACCAAAATAACCAAAATTACCAAAATTGGAAAAAGAATTAAAAACCAATAAAGGAAATACAAATCAACTGAAATACTAAAAATCCCAAAACTCTGATTCGCGTCGCTTACGGCCGTAGTAGTCGGACTTACGGCCGTAAGTCCTTCTCGGATCAAAATGTTTCAATATTAGTTACGGCCGTGAAATTTTATGGATTAGTTACGGCCGTGAGAACCCAAGTTCGGCCGTAAACGCTGTTCTGCCCAAATTGTGCGCTGATAATGTTACGACCGCAATTATGGAAGTTACGGCCGTAAAAGCCCTTCTGCCTTGATTTTTGATCCTTAGACGTGAATTGAATCTTGACTCGAGCCCAACACGAAACTTGTTCATTTTCCCAAGTAGAATATTGTTGAATTGCCCTTATCTTGATTTCTCATTTTTAACGCATTTTCCGGATCACATCATTCCCTCTTCCTTTAAGATGATTTGTCCCGAATCATAACATTGTTCTTCGCTTCTTTTCCGGATCACATCATCCCCTCTTCCTTTAAGATGATTCATCCCGAATCATAAAGTTGTTCTTGGCTTGCTCACTTGGTTTAGCCTCGAACCTTCTTCGTACATACAATGTTTGATCTTTGACGTTCTCCGAACCTACTTGACTTCTTGTTTTGGCTTGAATTATAGATTTCCCGTCAAGCCCACCCTGATTCGTACCATTCTCTCATTCTTTAGGATGATTCGTCCCGAATCATGGTGTTGTTCTTGAAAAATCAAACTGTACTCCTGGATCAAATGGAAAATTGTCGATTCCCTGACATGCATTCAATAAATGATGCTCCTCCAATTTGTAGACAAGAAGGTATTGAAACACGAGGGGAATTGACCAAGGTTGATGGAAATCAAACTTCCATGCAGAATAAACCTGCAAGAAAGATTTAAATAAAATGGGGAGGGAAATGTTAGCGTCTCCATGCACAAGGTATGGATCCTTGTACTCATGGTACAAAATCTCTACAACTTTTTTTCCCACCACGAGACTCTTCTCGTCGCCTCCTAAAGTCAATATACTTTCTTGCTCATTCTCTTCTTTTTTCTCAACCACTTCTTCTAATTTTTCACATTCAATCACCTCTTCAATATTTTTATTGACAATTTCAACATTCAAATGTTGAAATTCTACCCCAACTTCCAATTCATTCCTATCATTGTCAACAATGTTATTTTCAAAAGTCTTCTCTTCCACAATTTTATTCTGTACTTCAAGACTCGAATTTTGATCAACTACTTCAATTTCTTTTTTCACACACTCAACCTCCACTTCTAAATTTCTGGGCTCAATCACCTCTCCTAATTTCTCATGCTTTTGCTCATGCACCTCCTCATAATTAATTTTATCGACATGATTAGGCACCCCTCAACACTACACAAATTTATATCTTCTAACTCATTCCTCAAGTCTTCCTCCTCCTTCTTAACAATCATATTTAAAGGTTTTTCTTGTAATTTAACTACCTCCTCTATTCCCCTTTCTCTCTCTTGCTACTCGGTTAACTTTTTTCTAGCCTCTTGTGCCTTCATCTCTTTATTTAGCTGTATTAATTTCTTGGCCATCTCCATGAATTCAGCCTTCATACTCCATTCATCATCTCCGAATTTTCTTTGCTCATCCCTCTTTTCTCGCAATACTTTCTCTTCAAGTATTTGTTCCGGGGTTAACGGCATAAGCTTAATACTTTTCCCATCCTTAACAAATTTATATATATTCATGCGCTTATCATAGACTGCTTTCCTCTCACACTTCCACGATCTACTCAACAAGATGTCACAAGATTCTAGAGGCACCACATAACACCACAATTCATCACTATATCTTCCAAGTGACAATTTCACCATAACCCCGTGGGTTACATTTACCTGCCCACACTCCTTTAACCACGTCAGCCTATAAGGATTGGGATGTGGTAGTAAAGGTAAGCCCAACTCCTCAACCATGGTGGTACTGGCCAGATCGCAATAATACTCCTTATCAATAATAATATTGCACACTTTACTGCCCACATGACACCTAGTCTGGAAGGTAGGATCGAATTCATAATTCATCCCTTTATGTAACTTTCAAAAATTTGAGAGACTCAAAATAAGAGGGTCCAGATATTGACAAATATCAATAAGGAATCTAATGTTGACTCGAAAAGGAAAATAATATCAAGAATTTTAAAGAAATTCAAGAAAGTGGTTCTTGAATTTGACTCGAAAGGAAAGAATATCAAGAATATTGTAGAAATTCAAGAAAATGATTCTTGAATTTTGACTAGAAGGAAAGAATATCAAGAATTTTAATTTGACTTGGAAGGTAAGGAATTATCAAGAACAATCGAATAAGAAAAACACTTTTGATTTTTTTAGAACGAGTCTTATGGATCAAACCGGAAAAAAATTTACTGGCAAGAAGAACAAGAAAAATTGAAAACAAAGACTCAAATAACAAAAATAGGATATTGATGATTTTTATGGGACTCGATGATAAACATAAAAATCAAATTGGATAGAAAAACACAATAACCTGAATTTAGAGTCCAGCTCTGATATCATATGATGAGAACCCGGGAGGGGGTCCTCATCGTAGCTCGCGGAATAATGCTTGGAAAGTTCCGAATCCAGGTTGGAACGGACGATAACAATACAACCCCGACCTCACGACGCAAGAACCAGGGGTATATTAAACCCAAGACCCGTTACGATGCGGAGATAAGAACCACAAAGGGGGAACGCCACAAGGAATGTCCAGATCCTTGATAAGTTCAATTGTTTTGAACGCCACAAGATTTGAATCTTGATAAGTTCGTTGTTTAAATGGTAAATTCTCACTTTTAGAGAGAGTAAAAACACTCAATGATTTTATTCATCAAAAGTCTTCTGTTTTTACATTGAATGGAAAATCATATAAATAGACAAAATAAACCCTAGTCGCTAACTGACTCTGAATAGAATTCTAATTAAGGTAAAATAGCTAACATCACTAAAATAACCAAAATAACCAAAATTACCAAAATTGGAAAAAGAATTAAAAACCAATAAAGGAAATACAAATCAACTGAAATACTAAAAATCCCGAAACTCTGATTCGCGCCGCTTACGGCCGTAGTAGTCGGACTTACGGTCGTAAGTCCTTCTCGGATCAAAATGTTTCAATATTAGTTACGGCCGTGAAGATTGATGTTACGGCCGTGAAATTCCATGGATTAGTTACAGCCGTGAGAACCCAAGTTACGGCCGTAAACGCTGTTCTGCCCAAATTGTGCGCTGATAATGTTACGGACGCAATTATGGAAGTTACGGCCGTAAAAGCCCTTCTACCTTGATTTCTGATCCTTAGACGTGAATTGAATCTTGACTCGAGCCCAACACGAAACTTGTTCATTTTCCCATGTAGAATATTGTTGAATTGCCCTTATCTTGATTTCTCATTTTTAACGCCTTTTCCGGATCACATCATTCCCTCTTCATTTAAGATGATTCGTCCCGAATCATAACATTGTTCTTAACTTCTTTTCCGGATCACATCAAGTAGTTAGTATAGAGAGTATTAAATTTTATCAATATTTTTCATTTATACATTTTATCCCTTATTTATTGTTTTAAGTTAACTCACTTTGTTTCCAACAAAAAATTTGAAAATGCAATAGTTAAGTAGTTGATGTGCATTGTACCAAGATACATTAAATAAGGGTACATGTGGAAATGAAAAATTTAATGCGTGCTCAATATGGAAACAAGACTATCTTTTTGGGACAGACAAAAATAGTATACATGACTATCATTTTGGACGGAGGGAATATATTTTTTTAATGTGTTGCTTACATATATTTTATTTGAAATTCAATATATTAATTAATATATTTTATTTTTCCTTATTTTTTAAAAATGCAAATTTTTGTCAAAATGATAAAATGATTAAGCCTCCGTTTGGTACTTATTTATGATTTTGAGGTAAAAAGTAGTGACTGAAAATTAGAGAGAGAAAATATTTGTGATTAAAAAGTTGATAGAAAATAATTAATTATTTTTGTAAGATGCGTATTGAAGAGCATACTCATTTATTGACATATTAGGAAGTAAAATTTCAATAATTTTATATATTTAATTTCAAAATATATTAATTCAATTTTTTCATTTCTAACTTAACAAATTTATATAGCATATATTTATTTATTTTAAAATATATTAATCCAAAATTTTCATTTTCAATGTAACACATTTATATAGATATGATATGACATTTATTTATATTCAAATATATTAATCCGATTTTTTAATTTCCTACATAACACATGTTATTGAATTTGACACTTTTTTTTTAAAAAAAAACTAATCAAAATAAAAAATTCTGTAGGTTGTCACTCAAAGTTTGACACTTAATTAAATTTTTTATAAAAAAATTATTTTGACTTTTTTTTACGTTTTTCTTTAAAAATTTGTCCACCTTATCACCTATTTTTCTTTTAATATGTTATAAATTTTAATTAATTTTATTTTTTAATATGTTGCTTACATATATTTTATTCGAAATCCAATATATTAATTAATATATTTTCTTTTTCTTTATTTTTTAAACATACAAATTTTTGTCAAAATGATGAAATGATTAAAATTCCTACCAATTTATCATTGGTGGGAAAAAGATGATAGCAAATAATTAATTATTTTTGTAATATGCTTATTGAAGAACCTACTCATTTATTGACATATTAGGAAGTGAAACTTCAATAATTTTATTTATTTATTTTCAAAATATATTGATTCAAAATTTTCATTTCTAACTTAACAAATTTATATCGCACGTAATTATTTATTTTCAAATATATTAATTCTAATGAAAATTATTCTCTTTTTTCCATCAAATGCAACATTTTTTTTTTGTTCATCACAAGATTTTTGTAGGTCATCACCAGTTCTTTCTTCTTTTTCTTTTTTCTTTTTGGGCACCAAATTAGCGGATGATCGTTCATCTAGTACAAATGATTAGGAATTTGCATCTAAAATGATGCAATATTGTGGCGCATCATATCTAATGCACCATGCATCCATTTGCCATTATCAACCAAAAAATTATCAGCATTGAGGATAGATAATTAAATATCTATGAACCTCCCTAGCTATAATCTCCGTCTCAACAAGCCGAAAGCAACAGCCAATTCCTCACTGTGATACTAAAGCAAATACGTGGAAATTATTTTATTTTAAGGACCTCCACCTATCATTCTATTCATTTCCTGTAACAATAAACCCAAAAGTTTAAATCTTGATATCCTTAAAATAAAGTAAAATGCGATTGAAATTATAAGAATTACAGCCAATGAGTAGCGATGACGAGACTACAAATTGGGTGATAAATATAAAGATGAGAAATAACCATCTTCAGCTAAGTCCAAGTACTACAGAGAAGGCCCTGTGCCTGATTCTTCAGCTCTATTTAACAAAATATTTTAGTTTTATTTAAAAAAATGATTTTTGCTTCAACAAATGGTTTATTCGAAGTACAATAGTGAAGCAAATTTATAAGGAAGGAATCAGACATGCCCAATGTTACAACCCACTTTTAATTTTACAAGTCAAATAATTATTTTATCAAGTCAACATTTATTTTTGACCAATTTAGTCCAAGTGGGGACCAATTTAAATGAGTAGAATTTTGGGGATCATTTAAATTTTATTATAAGTTGGGGGACTTAACTTATTATCATTTATATTTGGGATTTTATTGGAATGATAGATTAAGGACCCAACATGCAATTTCTACCAAACTTAAATTTGTCTTGACATTAGTAGACAACAATTCAACCAAACCAAAGACATACACATAGACATTACCCAATAGAGAGGTTACGCAGAGAAGAGAAAAATCGGAGGAAGAAAGAAAAGAAAAAGGAAGGAAAAAAAAAAAAAAACGGATTTTCATTCAACCATCAAGACTTCATTTTCACCTTCAAGAGGTAAGGCAATAGCCATTTATTTGAGATATGATGTTGATTTTAGGGTTTTGATTTTTGAGTTAAATGTTAGATTTTTGGATGGATTTATGATTCGTTGAAAGATATTAGGCTAAATATTCAAGTTTGGGCAAGATTAAGTTATTGGAGCCTATATTAAATCATTTCATGCTTAAATACTTAATTTGGTGATGTTTATTTGGAGATTAAATTACCCATGTAATTAAGTTAAATAATTAGTCCATTACTAGTTTCTTGGAAAGGGTTTTGGTGTCTATGAGCATTCCATTGAGGTATTGGTTAAATAAAGGATATATGAGTTATAATGAAGCCATATTTAACATAAGAGAAGGTTGGTTGGATGTAATGGTGGAGGCATATGAAATTTGTGGTTATTGTATAGGATGTTTTTTTTTCATTTTGAGCATTTGTTAAATATTTGTAATTATTGGAGTTGATCCAAGGTTTTAATTTAATTTTCAAGAGGCGACACGGAGATTGGCCAGGCCTATCAGCCAAACTAGGTTTCAGTCACAATCTCCTGTGAGTGGAGAAACTTATTTTTCCTTAAAGTTAAATTTTAATATTTAATGGCATAAATTTTCCATACGATTCATGTTTTCAATTAAGTAGCCAAGTTACGGAAATTACTACTTTTCGCAAATACAAGTTTAGAAGCATGATTTTAGACTTCTTCTTTTAAAATTTCAAGTTAATCAAATTATAAATTTAGTACATTATTCTATAAAAGAATTTGTTACATGTAAATTATTATTGTGAAAAACCATCAGAAAGTACCCAGGTGATATTACCCGCTCTGCACTGATGTGAATTCGTTTCCACAGTGTATGACCATATTATCAGATTATCAGAGGTCTTTGGGACCCACTCTTGTGCACATATAGGCTTTGGGCCGTGTACTAGGGTGTTTTAGCCTTTGGGGGCAGTCTATGCGCATATGACACAGTTTATCAGATTATCAGCTTATCAGATTTGAATGACTTTGCCTTGTACATCGAGAATACTCTGTACTTGAGTAAAGTTGCTCATTGGGTACACTTTGATGTGATTCTTTTCAGTACAGTATGATATATTTATTCATAGAAAAATATTTCAGCTTCTCAGTACAGTTCAACGAATTTTTAGTATTATCAGACAGTTATCACAATTTATGCCATGGTTTCAGTATTTATAAATTCTCATTTCAGCTAGATGTGCTTTTCAGATAAGTAAAATATTTTCTTATGTCAATCAAAAGTTATAATTACAAAACAAATAATGATTTTATAAAGAATTATAAACGAGAAAAGTATGACTAGTTTTCAAACACTCTACTCACTGAGTTAAAATCTCATATTTTTGTAACATTTTTCCCTACCAGGATACTTTTGAGTTTTGATAGGAAGTTGGAAAGCCTGCCCAAGAGCCACAAGATCATTTAGTTGTATGTTTCTAGTCTTCATCATTCTTTTGGGATCCATGTATATATATTTAACCCGGTCCATTCTCGAGTTATTGTTTTGTCAAGTACTTAGTTGATTAGAATGATATGTTGATGTATCAAATGTAAGTGGAATGGATGATACGTAGTAAGAACTAGATGGGCATGTATAAGCTCTTTTGATTTTTGATATGTTGATGCGAAGCAATATGGATTCCCAGTATTTTACATGTGGTTGTTTGAGGATTTGTTGATTTTGTTACAGGGAGGTTATATCCAATATTTAAAGGGAACTCTGTCAATTTATTTTTTAAAATCAGGGGGTATTACGAGAAGATTTATAGAATTTGAAAAGTTTCAGTAGCCTTGGTGGTGGGTCCAGTATCTAGCTGACATTCATCATCGGCGCACGCCACGTCTTGGGTCCACACAGGGTGATTCGAGACAGGGTCGTGTCACCCGAAGTTTGGGGAAGAAGAATGGAGTGAGCGTTCTTAATTTTTTGGGAAAATGAACAGGATGTTCCAAGTTCCAACCTGAGAAAGAAACGTATATTCAATTTTTTTTGGTCCCATAGATTTTATTATGTGACGTGTTTTGCCTTGGTGGTAATACTTAACGGAAAATAAGTGACACATCGGATTTTCATCCAATTACGTGGCACTTTTCGTCAATTGCATGTAATGTTTGAGATAGTTGAGCGAGCATTGGGCTCTGATTTAAAGTTCAGTAAGCAGTAAAGTTAGTCAGCAATAATATAACATAAGGTAAAGTTAGCAATAATTTAATAAACTTAGCAGATCAGAGGGTGTACTCTGACTTAATTGGAATAGAGACCAAGTTGAAGCTTTCTTGTGGCCAATAGATTGCGATGTTATGTAATGTACGTAAACTCGAATCTTTATATTAAACATATAAATTTAAATATGATTCTATTCAGGATCTTGATCATAAAAATAATTATTATAAATCATAAGATATACCAAAATTCATAGCAATAATGTAGAAAGTTATGAGATCCTGTCACAACTTTAATTGAATCCCAAAGAAAAATATTGATCTGAAACTTGTCTTCTCTCTCTTAACCTAAGCGTTTAGTTGTGTTTCATAAGTTGAACCCTTATGATTGAATTTGAGTTCATTATATATAGGTAGAGAGATGTGTCGAATTTCCTATAGCCTTTTAATCTCAACTGTCCATCAAAGTTGTAGTATTAATAAGAAGAAATTCTAATTAAACCAAATTTCTATTAACTCAGCAATTTATCTAATTAAACCAGGATACTTAATATGGGCCACATAATGAGAAGATAATTGTGAAATTGAAAACATACACAATTCCATAATAATAGAGATTGACATATCACAAAATTTCTAACAGTCTCGCACTTAATCCATATGACAATCCTATTTATGGTTTCATATAGGAATCATATGGCGCGCAAAAAAATGCTGAATTAATATACTTAAAAGGTTTATCGTAATTACCTTAGTTAATTGAATCACTGATAAGAGTCAAAGCGGTTTCATATTAATTAAAAAACATGGTCCCTTCCATGTATTACTGATCAATAATCAAATTTACGAAGTATGTATACCGAAGCAATCATAATGGTCATCATAATGTTTTAATTAAAAGACTATTTTTGTTATTATTATCCATTTACATAATGTATACAAAATGAAAATATAAGGCTACATTTTCTTTGACGTTTTCCAAGCGTTTTCCATTTCCGAAAACGTGGAAAACGCGTTCTCTTGAACCGTTTTCGGAAAAAAAATTTCGAAAACGTTTTCAAAATTTGTAAAGAAAATGGATTTCCGCGTTTTCCGAAATTTATACCTATTAAGTGGAAAACGCGAAAAACACGCGTTTTCCACGTAAAAAAAAAAAAAAAAAAAAAAAATTAAAAAAAGTTGAAATTTGTCAAAATTTGTCATTTTTAATTACATTATTGGTCATTGATTTTCAAAATTTGTCATTTTAATCCTCAAATTTTGAAATTTCTTTCGAAAATACCCTAATTTATTTGCAACTTAGGTCCCTCAACTTCAGATTTTGTTGCACATTAGTTCACAAATTTTACTTTTATTTCAATTTAGTCTTTCTCGTATTTGCTTTATAGGTCATTGTCTTCAAACATGTATAACTTTTGATGTACAACTCCGAATTGCATTCTGTTTTTTGCGTCGAACTCCAAATTCAACCATCTTTCTGATGATGTATCAGGTGCTTAATTATTAAATATTTCTTTTTTTACTTTTGTATTGTAGACACTTATTTTGTAAGGGCATCATTAATTAACGTAAATTGATTTTTGCAAATTTTATTGAAACTTAAATTTTAAACGTTATGAGTGTTTACTAGAAGGATGTATCTATATAAAGTATTAAATGGAACGAATACTTTAGAAGGGAAAATTACTACCCAAATATGGAACAATTACTTTATAAGGGAAACATGAATTTTTGAACTTTTTTGGTATAACCAAATTGTGTGATAGGGGTTATTTCATTTATTTTTGTTGTGCAACTCAAATATGATATCTTTATTTCATTTATATTCACAAACAATATAATTACAAGTATACAGAAATAATTTTCTTCAAAATTTTAAACAAACGCGTTTTCCAACTTTTCATTTTCGAAGACAGTTTTCAGAAATAACAAACCAAACGCGTTTTCAGCAATTTCGAAAAAAGTCACAGAAAATGGAAAGCAGAAAATATTTTCAAAAATGAAAACAGGAAACTGAAACACAAAGATAACGCAGCCTAAAAATTCAGAATTGTCAATAATGAAATTTCAAAATAATGTCAAAATAAGAACACGGAGCAATCTACATGCAAGAAAAGAAACTATTCCTTACACTCAAGACCCATTGTTTTAGTGTGCTGCTTAAATGTGTTGGGTGATATCCCTTTAGTGAATGGATCAGTGTAACCAATCACCTCAAGGTGATCAGTATGGCTAAATGTGAGCATATGCTTCTTTGTTCCCTATAAATATCTCAATACTTTCTTAGCAGCTTTCCAATGATCAATTCCTGGATTGCTTTGATAATGTCCAAACATACCTATTGCAAAGCAAATGTCTAGCATGGTGCAAACCTGTGCATACATTCAACTTCCTAAAAGAGAAGTATAAGGAAAAATTTTCATTCGTTCACATTCCAATTCAGTTTGAGGACACTGAGTTAGGCTGAACTTGTCCCCCTTCTGAATTGGAACAACATTAGGATCTCAAGACGCCATATTAAATCTTTCCAAAACTTTTGTGATACAGGCATTCTAAGATATTCCCAAAAATCTACGTGATCTATCAATAATATTTCTATTCCGATCACGAATGATGCCTCTCCCATATCTTTCATTTCAAAGTTTCAGGAAATAAAATCCTTAATTTCCCATAATATACCAAGGTCACTGTTGGAAATTAATATGTCATCAATATATAGAACCAAAAATGTAAACGTACTCCCACTGATCTTCAAGTATACATTAATCAACAATGTTTTCAATAAACTGAAAAGAACTAATGGTATTGTGAAACTTAAGCATCTGTTTGGAAAAAGCCAAAAAAATAAATTTTTAAACAACACAATTTTCCAAATCATCTTTTAACCATACATATTTTTTCTCTCCACTTTTTAACCACACATCTTACCTAAAAAATATAAAAAAACATATTTTTAAATACTAAAATTTTAACAAACAGCTTCTAATATACCATTGTCGTGAAACTTGTTTTGGTCTATTTATTGACTTCTTTAACAGACAGACCATGTGTTCCTTTCCATCTGTAATGAAGCCTTCTGGCTACGCCATGTAGACTTCTTCTTCTTCCAAACTCTTATTAAGAAAAGTCGTTTTTACATCCATTTGTTGTAGCTCTAAATCAAAATGAGCAACTAATGCCATAATTATTCGTAATGAATCTTTTTTAGAAACTAGAGAGAATGTTTCATTGAAATCGATAACTTCTTCCTAATTAAAACCTTTGGTTACAAGTCTGGCTTTAAATCATTCGATATTACCATAAGAGTCATATTTGGTTTTAAAACACCATTTACAACCAGCTTTTTCATGCCCTACTGGTAATTAAACCAAATTACAAACTTTATTAACAGCCACATATTTCATCTCCTCAAACATGACATTGATCCATTTTTAGATTCTTCACATTTAATGGCTTGTGTGTACGTAACTGGATCTTTCCTCATCCTTATGTTAAATTCAAATTCTTGTAAGTACAACACATAATCATCCAAAATAGCTGATTTCTTGGGTCTTTGGGACCTCCTTAATGCTACTTCTGGTGCTGCATTTACACTTAGTTCAATGATGACAGTCTCATTATGGAGTTTTCAGGATTATTGATATTTTGTTCTACATTGTTGATTGGATCAACAACAACATTACGCAGAACTATGTCATTCGAAATTCGTGATAAGGGAATTGGTACCCGAATTTCTTGAATAATCACATCTTTAACTTTATCACCCCCACTGACTTTGCCATTCTCAATGAATTTAGCATTACCAATTTCTATAATTCTCGTACTATGATTAGAACAATAAAATCTATACCCTTTTGATTTTTTGGATATCCAATAAAATAACCATTAATGGTGTTTTTTTTTTTTTGGGATCCAGTTTCTTTTCTTGGGGAATATAAATGCATGCCTCCGCTGGGCAGCCCCATACATGCAAATGTCTAAAACTTGGTTTACATATTTTCCACATTTCGAAAGGTGTCTTAGGAATAGCTTTACTGGGAACTCGATTTAAGATATACACAACGGTCCTAAGGGCATGCATCAACAACGATATAGGTAAATTAACATTACTCATCATACTCCTAACCATTTCCATAAGTGTGCGATTGCGTCTTTGAGCAACACCATTCTGCCAAAGAGAACTCGACATTGTGTATTGGCCACAAATTCCTAACTTTTCTAAGAGTTTAGCAAAAGGACCAGGACGTTGTTCAGATTCATCATATTTTCCATAATATTCACTGCTCCTATCATATCTAATAATTTTCACATTTTTACCTAATTGTCTCTCAACTTCAATAATGTAAATTTCTACAGCATTTACAAATTGAGATTTTTCATGCAAAAGGTAAATATAGAAATAACGTGAGAAGTCATCAATAAAGGTGATGAAATATTTTTCTCCACTAATTGATGGAGTATTAAAAGGTCCACAAATGTCTGTATGTATTATTTCAAGCAATTTGTTACTTCTTGCGGCTCCTTTCTTGGTATGTTTGGTTTGTTTACTCTTAGTACAATCCACACAAGTACCAAAATCTGTAAAATCAAGATTTTTGAGAATCTCATTTTTTACTAATAAATTGATTCTTTCCTTGGATATATGACCCAGTCTTTTATGCAACAAGAACGAAGAGCTTTCATTCGTCACATTACGTTTCAAACCAACATTCGGATGCAAGGTAACAAGAAGAGATTTAGAAAAGGAAGAATCAAGATTAATTTGATTTAAGCCATTGACCAAAATCCTGAACCAACAGAATCATTTGTTCTTGTATAAGATAAAACAACCATCACCTATTTTAAAGGAGAAACCTTCCTTATCAAGTTTCGATAAGGAAATTAAATTACGAGAAGCAGAAGGAACATAAAGAAGTTGTTCTAAATCTAAGAAAAACCCAGAATCAAATACTAAACGAAATGTGCCAATGGCTTGAACTAGGGCTTTGACTCTATTTCCCATGTAAATGTAATTTTCATTTGGATTTTTGGTTTGGATTGTAAGGAATTCCTGCATCGAGTTTGAAACATGAACATTAGAACCAGAATCAATCCACCAAGTGTTAGAAGGTGCTTCAACAAAATTTGATTCGAAACATACAAAAGCCAAAGGATTACCCTTCTTTTCGAACCAAGCCTTGCGTTTCAAGTAATCCTTTTGAATGTGTCCACCCTTTTTACAAAAGTGGCACTTTTCATCCTTCTTAGCTTTCTTCAGTATGGGTCGATCTGATTCATTAGATATGCCCTTCTTAATTCCCTTCCTAGTTCGCTTTCCGAATTTGTTCTTCCCATTATTATGAACTATGTAATTTGCTTGAGCAACATGACCATCCTGCTGCTTAATTCGAGCCTCTTCCTGAACCAGCTTATTATTCAATTCATTCGCATTCCACGTCTCCTTAATCGTGTTATAATGAATTTGAAAATGACCATACTGTTGAGGCAATGAGTTTAGGATAAATTGGACTAGGAATGAATCAGCCACTGTCATGCCCAACTTACCTAATTTTGCAGCCGATTAGTCATGTCAAGCATATGTTGTTGAATATTTTGGAGCCATCAAAACGGGTTGTGGTGAGTTCAGCCTTAGGTTTTCCAGCAATTGCTTTATAAGTAGTCTCAAAGCGTTCAGTTATGGTAAATAAGTATTCCCCAGCTATCTCGGTTTCTTTGATGGAAGATTTAATTTTGGAAGTAGTGGTTATGCGCATGAATTTCAAGCACAGTTTGTTGGCTCTATTCCAAGTATTGAAGGCTTTAACTTAATCTTCTGTGGACGAAGCAATAAGATCAGTATGTTTGTCTACAGTAAGAGCCAAATCAATATCAAGAACCCCCAAACTAAACTCAAAACACTCCTTCAACTCTGAATTGTTAGTTCCATCTAGTTCAGGAACGAAGTTGATATAGGTATTAAGTTGAACAGGATGTCGAACTGCATTATAGAAACAAGCTCACTACATTTAATCTTTGAGTTATAAACACAATAAACATATATGAATAAGATTTATTCATAAGTGAGTGATCAAAACTAACAATCAAACAAGTATGGTATCTGTGAATATCCTACACTTGCTTAATTGCAGAAATAAATCAACCCCATAACGTTTATTCTACTATTAATGCATGGTATACCTGTGGGTAACGTATGATGAAAGTAAATAAACTAACAGTGATATTACTTAGTCTAAAATTCATCAACATAATGAGTCCACTGTGGTGAACACCAACCAATAATATGAATGTCACACAGGATAACAATATGCATGTACTAAACTGAAACCACTGTGCTGATTATCAATTCAGTATAATATGTATATTGTAGTCTAAATCATATGCATAACTTAATAGAAGCATACATATCATTAATATTGACAAAATAATAATATTTTCCAAAATAATAAGATTTTCAAACCTTAAGGATTAAGTAATCATTAAGTTGGAGGGTTAGATTGCAATTTAATTAAACTTGATTAACCAATTATGAAAGATTTTAAACTTGAAGGATTAAATGCAATTTATCCCAGACTTTAGTGGTCAATTTATTATAATCTCAAACTTTAGGGACTAACTTAGAAAATTTTACACTTTAAATATATCTTTTGATGCTTTGCCTATTTTTCTTATTTTGGCTTGACTGGACTCTTTATTTCTTCCCCATACTTCCACTTTGCCACTTCCAAATTTCCAATGTCATGGAATTGCCTATTCCATCCAATTCAAACTCAACAAAATAGATTTACACCTCCTCAAATGACTTAATCACAAAATTCATTATTCGACAATCAATGAAGTTGAGAAAATGTGATTTAATCTCTTCTTCATTAATTGCAACTTATCCATGTGATTTCTTGTGTGATTAACTTGTCATTCTCTTCAAGCCCATTTCAGTTAGTTGCTATCTCTTCGGATTGAATGACCGATTCAAAATTTGAATCCATGGGCAATGACAAGTTTTTTTATTTATTAATTCTCAATAGTGGATTATACCCCCACATTTGAAATCTTTCTCAATGCATGGCATCTCCTATAAGCATATTATCTTCATCTGACTTGGCAAGTTTATTGTAATAGTTTGCAAATACCTTCTCATTTAATAGCGGAGGAGGATCTCCTACAAGATTGATGTCCTCATCCCAATCATCCGGTACACAACCACTAAAGAGCATGTAACTTACATCCAAAAAATGCATCTTGTAATAAATTTCAAAACTTGGATATTCTCTAAGCACTTCATTACCCATGTTGAGATTGATCATTGCAAATAGTTTTCTATTTTGTCAATGTTAGAACCAAATATACATAGAAAGAAAACCAAATATAAGAAAGATTAGAATTTTGGTGGTTAACCAAAATTAGCAAAATAAAATATAAAATAAAATTGTTAAAACTAAAATTAACTAAACTAATAATTACAGTAAAAAATTTCCCAGCAAAGAAGCCGAAAACTTATTTGCTAAACATGTGTATTGCAAGTGTAGGGTCGTATACAAGTAATAAAGTGGACTTTTGAATCTGAATTTTCAATCCCACTAGGAATGTATACTATAGTTAATTCAATTTTAATAAAGAAAACACATAATAAAAAGTTTGGAGTTTTGTAAATGAAAATAAGCTATACTAGCTTTAAATTCTAATAAAAATAAAGAAAATGAAAGATTAAATAGTTGAGATTCATGATTTCACTTAACCTTCGTTTAATTAATTTCTCAACATACAAATTAACAAATTACTCATTTATCGTTAGACCCGATTTTCCTTTCTTAACTAGTAGCCTCTCTCGACTAAAATTAGTCCTAATCAATTGGTTTAACATACTATATATCTATATTGATTAAAAACCAATTAAAAGCATTAACTAATTGTGAAAATAGCTCAATGGATCACCAAGAAATAGGAGTATATCTCTATCTCCTAAATTAGGACCTAGGGTATTTGTTATTTGGTCTAAAAAGCATAATATCTCTCGATTATCACACACCTCACATATCATATATTTGGTGATCAATCAAACACATGATTATCTCAATAACAATTACACATAAACATAGGTATTAAACACCAATAAGCAAACATTGAAATGACTTAAACTAAGATATGCTACATCAATCATCACAACATAAACAACTATCTAATTGTATAAATATTGAACAAAGATAAAATTTATGAAAATACATCACAAATTATAGAAATTAAAGATTAAAATACAAGATAATGAAATAAATCATTTCCTTGAGTTTTGCTCCAAAAATTCTTGAACTTTGCTTGGTATTTTCACCTCTCCTCTTACTTTTTTCCATCAATGGAGACTAGAACTTTGAAACAAAACCAAAAACTAAACTAAAAACTAAATAAAAAAAGAAGAAAAATAATGGAGGCTAGGGTTTGTGTGTGTGTGTGTGTGTGTGTGTGAGAGAGAGAGAGAGAGAGAGAGAGAGAGAGAGAGAGAGAGAGAGAGAGAATATTTTTGAAAGGTAGAGATGGATCTTTAAATAGTCCAAAAATTGAACACTAAAAAGTCACAAAAGAGACCCCAAACAAGCCCTGTGGAAAGAAAAATAAAAAATGGAATTGGCATAAATTTTTCCCTTGTGATCGTAATGGCAAACCAAATTAGGCTCTGCTTGGTTCAGTCATTGGGTTGCAATTAGGGGTGGACAAAAAAATAGGAACCGAGAGAACCAAACCTGTAGTGACCGAGAATTCTCTATTATTTTTTTAAAAAATATTTTAAAATTCTTAATTCTCCCATTTATTTTAAAAATGTACTTGTCAAGCCATTATTAAGTGAAATTTTATTTATTTAAAAACCTTAGTCAAACTACAATTTTATTAAAGCATTCCGAGGTCACTATCTATTTTTAAGTCCAACTCTTAATTATTTTAGGCCCCAAACTTTTATGCCCAAACTTCTAATCTTGATGTTGTTTTATAGTCCAAGTCTCAAATGTATTTTAATCAATCCTCGGCCCAAGTTCTTGAAGCTCAATCAACCCAATAGCGTAATCACCAATGATTTCCTTCCTAGAAATTCTCCCTCCCAAGTCCCAAGCTCTGTCCATTCATGGATGATTCTTATTTCCAAAATCCTTCCCCTTCACACGCCCATAACTAATTTGCATCCCCTAACCTCTCCCCTAGTTCCCTCAATCAGCCATTATCTTCTTACAAATTCCTTCAATTTTTCCTAAATCAAAAGTTATCACAATTTACCAAAATTATTACACAACCAACAAAATATATCCTCCTTCCCTCCCTCACAAACTCACACAGCTGAGCAACCATTCTGGGTAATTTTCACAGCCACAAAAATCCCTGTAAACCCAAGGACACATTCTAGCAGAATTCCATAACCTCACTACCTCTAATATGATCAATGGAACTAGAGGAGGTTGAGAAATTTTTCCTCGATTCGATTAATGAATCGAAGGAGACGAAAGAGAACTCAATAGAAAACAACTTCAAGAATCTAATCCACCTCTGCCACATCCACCCTCGAACTCACAACACCATCATCACCAATTTGGAAAAACACATCCAAACACAAATTTCCATAACCATATCCAAACGTGGAATCACAAAGTGAACCCATGGCCGACTGTAATTCTATAAATTTACGTGATTTATATGCTTAATTGCATAAGAAAAGACAAGAATATCTCTTATGAGAAAAAGTGAGAAATTGATGTTATGCATGTCATAGCTCATATGCTTTATTGCATGAGACAAAACTAGAGTATGTTAATTTGTACTCACTATGTCATGCAAAAATATTGATGATGATGTCACTTTATTATTTGCATAATTATGTGTTCAATTATTTTGTAAATTAATTATTGGCGATGAGTCTATTGCTCATCCTGTTTTTTACAACAATTGCAGATTTTGAAGACGATGGCGAATGAAGAGCAGTGGTGGCAAATTAAATAAATGATGCTATTTCTGAAAGTCAAGTTTTTATGAATCTTTTTAGTTTAATAATTTTCGTTAAAATACTTAGGAATTCAGATTTAGAGTTTCATGATTTGTTTTAAATGAATTTATTTGAATTAAATTACCGTTGCTGATTTTTAATAAATGTGATGTTTAAAATTCAGTTTATTTCCGCAATAATGTTCATTCAAAACTTAGTTTTAAAGGACGATGTGGCGTCTCGAGTTTTATGAAACTTAGGACATTACAAAATCGGAACCGAACAAAAAAAAAATGAAACCAGTAGGTTCTTTAGATAAAAAATGAGAATCGAAACTGAACTGAAATAAAAAAATTGAGAACCAAAAATCGATTGGTTTCTATTTGAAAATCGAAAATCGAAACTGAACATTCTTAATTTGGCACTTTCTATATTGCTTTACATGATAATTGTTGAATTGCACATATCATGTTGCATCTAATATGAAATTTTGTGTACCAATTTTAGAAGATTGGATATCTGGTATCTCACTCGCATTGGTTTAGTACATTGTTTTTGCAATATTTACAAATTCAGAAAATACTTGTGTTGATATGTACTAAACTTATTTCAGGAAGGATGTGCAGTTTGACATGTACGTGACTTTTTTGGAGGTGCAATAGCGAATTGTGGTTTGACATTGAAGTCTAAGATAAAAATTCGTTCGAAATCATTTTAATCTTCAAAGTATATCTAAGTTCAAATGAACTAAATGGTTTTATGTTATGGTAAATGTGTCTATATGTGATCATTATTATTTAATATTTCAGTTCGGATGATCAAGGCATTGTAGCATAAGTATTACATAGAATAACAGAAGATGAAGATCCTACTTTTTTGGTTTCCTGTGGGGATATACAAAATATTATAACTGTCCTTAATGTCTTTAGAACCCGAATATATTCAATTTGAATATTTTACCACACAGATGATTTTCTTTGGGAAATTTTGACTCAACACTTATTTACTTTTTTTGCACACAATGTCACGCTTGCTCAAAGTTGAATTTTTTAACAAAAGAATCAAAAAATAACTAAAACCAAATCAGAATTGAAATCATTTAGTTCTTGAGTTTTGAGAATCGAAACCAGAACTGAATCGTTCAATTCTTTCAGTAATTGAACCGAAAATCCAAACACCCAACCCTAGTTGCGATTACATGGTTTTGAATAATGCAATTGCATAGTTCACACCATGCGGTCCAAATCTATAGAAATTACAGCCACATCATTCATCTTCCAATCTTATTTTTATTACAAAAATACCTTTGAAATATTTGCAGTGCAAGTTCTCCATCTTTTTGGAATGTTGCGATTCATTCATCAAACTTTTGATTTATTTCAATTAGGCCCCTAGAAATCAAGGTTTCTCTTCTTTAATCTTAATTCCTTTTCAATATTGTCCATTTTCTTTCCAGTTAAATTTGTACCTAAATGTGCAAGACAAACCCAATTATAAGTAGAAATTCATTCAATTTGTCAATTAAAATGTTAATGTAAGAACTAAAATATGTGTGAAGCGCACTTATCAATTGTTCTTACAAAATGATTTGTGAATCTTTGATTTCCACGACGTGCATGCATACCATAGCTATATAATTGTCAAGCCTCCAACGGTGATCTACATGAGAGAACAAGAATGAGAGATTAGGATGTAGCGACCGAGAATTTTCTATGACTTATTTAAATAAATATTATTTTAAAAATGTGTCGCTACGACTTTGTCCATTTATTTTAAAACACGTGTTCGTCTAGCCAACGAAGTAAAATTTTATTTTAAATTTATCTTAGTCAAATTCCAGTCCAATTAAAGTGAATCATTTTCAGTATTTATCCTTAAGTCCAGATTTCAATTTTTTAATAGATTATCCAAATTATTCTGATTTTATGTCCAAGTTCGTTATTTAATTTAAAGTCAATTTTATCAAAAATATTTTAATATCACAGTTTATTTTCAAAAGTCCAAGTATTAATTTTATTAAGTCCCAATTTGAAATATTTTAGTCCAATCCAACTTATCGAGTCCAAATGTTTTTTTTTGTTACCAATCATTCAGGCCCATTTAAAAACCCAATAAGTCATCTCTTGACCCAACCTATTCACCAGTTTCTTCCTCCCCAAGTTTTTCCTTACGCAATCGATACTCGTTTCCAAAATTTTTACAAGATTTCCATAAACCAAGATTTTAACCTAAGCTACCATGTTTAACACCTAAATCAACTATTAATTTAAACCTCCCAACCTCATTATCGAAACCTACGCAACCGCCTCCAGCAAAGGTATGAGTTCTCTCAATTTCTCCCATAGTTGAAGCTGGATGTCTGCGTTCATCACCATGCCAACCACAAGCCTGAATCCATCATCGCAACCCAAATCCATCCCTTACCAATTTTAGTCACCGTTAACACCATTCAACTGCAAGCACCCAATCACACGTCAAACCAAACCTCCCGCAGCCGGACTCAACACCACCATCACCCAACCACCTTCAACCTCGAGACTAACCGCCACCGCCATTGAGCCACCAAAAATCAACCCCCACTGCCATGAACAACCCAAAATGCAGCCAGTCAATTCAAACTCCATTACCATGCTGCCATACCGAGAATGACTGCACACAAACCTCCACCATCACCACGACCAATTCCACTGCAACCCCGACTACATATCATCACCCGCTCAAACCCAAGTTTACAAACCGAACCACCACCATCTACATCAATCTGAAACCAATCTACACCTCATGCGGCCAAGAACTGAACCTTCATCATCGAGCATCACCACCGCCACCATCCACTGTCTGTACCCAGCCCCAATCGCAACCGAATCAAAACCCAAGAAAACCACCACTCGAAATCGCCCCTTCCTTTTTCGAAATCGCCCACACGACAACCCCAAAACTCAAATTAAACAGGAAACCCATATACTTACCTCCACTCCCAACCCATCCCATGCGGTGTATCACCTGAAATTCACCAAAGGATTGAACCTCTTGCCTCGGTTTGCCTCTACTTTCACAGCCAAACGTGCCCCAATCCAACTACACCTTACACCGGTGCCACCGCCTTGTGGTGGCGCTACCGCCGGCAGGTAGGCGCCGGCGGTCTGGATCAAGAAAGGGCGTCTTCGCCCGTCGCCTCTCTCTCTCTCTCTCTCTCTCGGTCGATTTACAGAGAGAGAGAGAGATAGATATATATATTATATATATAAACTTACTTACAAATTGATTCTTTAAGTCCCAATTTTTGAAAGAGTACCTGTTTTGGTCCTCACTTTTTAAAGAAATGTTATTTCAGCCCTCTGTAATTAAAATATTTTAAAATATTTTAATTCAGCCCTTTAGTTTTTTTAAAAGTATTATTTCGATCCTTTAAGTTTTGCAACGTTTTATTTAACTCTTAAGCTTTGCAAATAAATTACCTTAGCCCCAACTATTTCAAAAATGAAAATAATTAGTCCCATATATATTTAAATTATATAAGTAAGCCCACTAATATTCGAAAAGTCTATTTTAACCCCTAAACTTTATTTATTCACTTTAATAGTTTAATTCTTGAAATACTAAATTAATTTAATTTTTCTTTTGGCTAGACGATACACTTGGTGATTTAGAAGATTGACGTGACTTTCCAGCTTTATTTCAAACTCGTGATTTAAGGTAGACTTGCCCCCACTAATTAGTTTAAATTATAATTTATGTGTCTTATGTGAAATTACGTGATTTGTATGCTTTGATGCATGAGACGAGAAAAGAATATCTCTTATGAGATAAATGAGAAATGATGATATTATGCATAACTTACTTGCTTAAATGCATGAGACGAGACTACCCACACCCTATGATTTTAAAGAGCCTTTGATTTTATTAAAATAGCCTATGATGATGATGATGATGTCACTGTATGATTGCATAATTACATGTTAAGTTATTCTATAAATTAATTATTGGCGATGAGTCTACTGAGTATTTCTTTCGAAATGCTCATTCCATTTTAACAGCTTTTGCAGATTTCGGAGATGGCGGCGAATGAAAGGGGTAGCTTTGGCAAATCGAATAAAAGATGATGTTTATTTGACAAACTTTCTGAATGTTACTCGTTAAACTATTTATCGTTAATTTTATTTAAATAATTGAGACACAAGTTTTTACGAATTGTTCTATGTTTAATTTAATTAAGTTTCCGCTGAAGTTTTCAAATGATGAATGTGATGCTTTGAATTAAATTTATTTTCCGCAATAAAGTCAATTTTAAAGGACGAAGTGGCGTCCCGGGCTCCGCGGAATTCGGGGCGTTACATAGGATTTCTCAATTTCATGTGCTAGCAAGATTATTATAAAAATAAGTTATGAATTCTAAACCATAGTTGTATATTAATAGATATTAAAGTGGGCATTGTCCATCACTTAAACATGACCCAGTCAATAAGGTTTAATTAATCTAATAAATTGAACACGGTCCATAAGTTAATCAATTCAAGTAATTAAGTTGAACCCATTAATAAACAACCCAATTAATTAGTTTTACAAATGTTAAACATTTTTTTAATAGGCTGAGTCGTTCACAGTTTATCCTCGTGAAGGCCAGGAGCTAACATTAAAATTAAATTGTACATGGAACGAGGGGGCATAAACCTAACCTCCGTGAATGTAACAAATGAAAAATAAGGTGCTAAAAGCAATAAATGGGGGAATGACAACCTCGTACAGTAAAAGTAAAACAAATGAAAGCAAGACTAAAGTCCTCTAAAAGTAGGAAGCCCATGTTTGTCCATCTGCACATGTGCCTTGATCTGTCGTGGGAGGTCCTGATGATCATACTCTCTGATTTGTCTAAGGTGTCCCTGAATCATCCATGGACCGCCTTGTTTGATGATGTGATGGATGGCCAATGTAGAATTAGCCTCTATCCAAATATCTATGACACCCAGTCGGCGAGCAAGAAGAATGCCATCAAGAATAGCCCGTAACTCTACCTTTAGAATATAACAATCTACATAAAATGCTGAGAATACCTTGATACATTGTCCACCATGATCCCTGATAATACCACCACCACTAGCAGCACCATCCTTAACGCTATCAGTATTGAGCTTGAAGGCTCCCACTGATGGAATACGCCAAAGAACCAAAATAGGAGGTGATGGGGGGTAGAGGGAGCAAGAGAAATGCCAAATAGTAGGGCAGTTGTAAGGCCGCTTTGTGTTTTTCGTGCAATTTTAAATTTCACGTCATATTTATGTTAATGTTATTTGAAATTTGAAATTTAATTAATTTTACGTCAATGATTTGGAATTGTTTTGCAGTGGAAGGATTTGGACGCCGTCTCGCTCAATGTGCCAATTAGAAAATTATAAATTTGTCTACTTGCAACTTATGTGAATAATTGTTTTATTTCCAAAGCTTGCCAATTCCTATTTTTGGCAAATTATTATAAGTGGTAAATTTTAGGATATTTTGTAAATTTATGATAGATGTGTACTTAATTTTGAAACTTAGGGAGAATAAGGGACTAAATTGCAAATATCCTAAAGATTACTCTTAAACCCTAACCTAACCCTCATTCTCACCCTCTCACTCTACGCTCTCTCAGTCTCGTCTCTCGTTCTCTCCCTCTCTCGACGTCGCTCTCTCTGTCTCTCGACACGCCACCACCACACCACCGTCGCCGACCACCGGTAGCACACTCTCCCTTCCCCTCTCACGCACAAAACACACACGAACGCACACACCCGCGGACTGCACTCAACACACACACACTCACACTCGAAAAACATGTATATGATGTGTGTGTATCTATATCTCATACATAGATGTGATTTTTACAATTGGGTGATAGGTATATGTATGTATATGTGTGATTTGTTCTAGATTTCCAAATTATGAAAACTAATTTCAGAATTTTAATTATTCTAAATTTTGAATTTAACTGTTAATTGGAGAGTTGGTATTGTGATTGTGTGTGTGTATATATATATATATATATAGGCATATGTATTATATGTATATTTTCAGATTTAGATTTAAATGTTCTAGGTTAATTTTGATTGATTTAGATTAAATTTTAATTTGAAATGAAATGCTCAAATTTATGAAGATTAGATTTCCGTTAGTTTAATGTTGAGTTAATTTGAGATTTTCAGATTTTTAATGGGGTTAGTCGACTGTTTGGCATGAATGTTGGTATATATGATGCACTTTTCATACTTCTAATGTGATATGTTTAATTAATTGAATTAAATTCTTAGTTTAAATTGAGTTATAATTGTACCTTTTGACATTGTGGAAAATTATGTAATTGTGTATTGGATTTCAAAAAAAAAAAAATTGGGATTTTAAGACTATGATACTTTGTTTGAAATTTTACTTTAAATTTTGAATTATAAATGTTTATTTTCAACCTTTGAAATTATGGTTATGAGGTTTTGTTTGATTCTAGAGTTAAATTGACGATCATATTTGAGTATCTTCAAATTCTTAATAACGGGATTTTTAATCGAGAAATTTATGTAAAGTCACGCATGGGTTAAATTGAAGTTTTAATCTCAGTCAATGTTTGATTAGTATTAAAATGAATAACGAATGTGTTTGTGAACTGAGAGTCATATTTATTGATGAATGCGAATAATTAGGACTTTTGGTACATTGACGACACGGGCAGTCGAAGCTCCTCCACTTGCAAATTCAGATAACGGTAAATGCCAAGGACGTCAAGTAAGTAAACTTCCCCCCCTATTTTCATCAAAGTTGAATGTAAATGTGAAAGTTAATGTGAAATTAATGCGCGTAAGTGATTTCGTGTTAATTACTTAATGTTGATGTAATTTGAATTGCCATATGCAAGTATGTGTATTTAAGGGAATGTTCAAACATGCACATTATCATGTCATTGCATCATTAAGCATGCATTGGCATCGAAATGAGAAAAGTCAAATGTTTTAATGAAAGGAATGTGTCAAAGTGCAATTTTTGTCAAAAATTATGTATCCCAAGTTTTTGAAAGAATGGGTGTACTTCTATGTCATGAAAGATCCGAGTGGGAAATGGGGCGCGGGGGACCGGCGTACCCGAATGTAATGAGCCGCTTTGCGGTGGAATGAATGTAATGAGCCGCTTTGCGGTGGAATGAATGAATGAACCGCTTTGCGGTGGGAAAGTGAATGTTAAACCGCTTTGCGGTGGAAATGCGCATGTTAATCTGGTTCCAAATAAGAATGGCCCACTGTTATCTGATTGACTAGAAGTTACATCAAGTGAGCTCACGATGGAAATGAAGTGAAGGTTTTGAAATGTTAAACGAAAGTTTGAAAAGTTTGAATTTTCTGGAAAGTAAAGAGAAAGGGATACATATATGGAAATTTTTTAAAGCATTCATGTCATAAGCATGCATTCATGCATAAAGTTTACTTACTGAGCTTTAGCTCACCCCAATCCCTCCCCATATTTCAGGGATGAAAGTTAGATGATCAGAGGAGAACACTTGGCGGCTGACTCCGACAGTACCCATTATCGCCTTAATCAATAAAGTTAAATTTATTCAAGTTATCATTTAAATTTATTCCTTCATTCATTTTTATTGATCATTGTTCGGTTGAAGTTGGTTTTAATTAAGTATGGATGACGTATTAGAGATTTAATTTCCTCTTAATTTATTTGTCAATGTGTTTGATATTTTTGGAAAATCTTATGCTTGAAGAGTTTGGGGAATGAATGAATTGGTTTTGACGATAATGAATGTGATTGAGATGTGATTGATGCTTTAAATCTTTTAAATTGGTTTTGGTGTCCCTCTACAGCTTGGCTATGTCCAATTTATAGAGGAGACTCTGCCGAAATTTCGCTAAAATTTTATAATGGATAAATGAACATTTTTGTCGTGTAAACGATTTAAATTCCGAAATTAATGTGAATGGAAGTTAACATACCTAGGTTTTAGGTTTTGAAACTTGGGGTGTTACATTTTTGGTATCAGAGATAAGAGTTTTAAAAGCGATTCTGTAGACTTTTAAAATTTATTTGAAAATGGTTCGGGTACTGAGTCATGCCTCAAGTGCTTCTCCTTCGATCATCTGGTAAGTTAATTTTGTTTAAATTATGAAATGTTATTCGATGTCCCGATTATTGTAAATTCTTGCATGCTAATGTGTAATGTCGGAAAGTGAAAGGTTAAGAATGTTGTCAGTGAATATGACGAGTATGTCTTGGTTATGTAGATGAGAAAATGAGATGGTAATGAATTTTTATAAAATTTGGTTAATGTTTATAAGTTCCTTATGTGAAAGATATGAAGTGAATGCGAATAGTGCTTTGAGTCATGGAGACTATGTCGGCAAGAATGTATATTATATCCAAGTCGGAAATTGAGAAGTCATTGAACTTAGTATTAAGCACTTACCGTGTTTGATCTCGGGACTACCCACTCATTTGGTAATCCCACAATCATAGAAAAATTGATCTATCCCTCTCTGTAACTGGAGATCGAGTGTTGATTATCAACACTATTCGGAGAATTGTTGAACTAAAGTTATGCGTTGAGAAATTTCCCCAACCATGGTGAATGGGAAGGATTAGATGATAGATCTCATAACACTGAATACCCACAAACTTGATTTCATACTAGGAATGGAATGATTATTACGGTATAAGGTTTCAATCATTGGCTACGTTAAGGTGGTATTTAAACCTTCAAATGAAACCCTTTTCGCTTTGTTGAAGTAAAGGTGAAACTTTCTATTTCGATATTATTAGTGATGAAGGCTCATCAATTGATGAATAAGAGTTATTAGGCCTACCTGGTTGCAATAATTGAAGTGTCTAAGGTGAATACTTCTCTCGAATAAATTTCTGCTATTCGAGAATGACTAAAGATGTTCTCAGAAAATCTTTGTGATTTACCGCCTAAAAGAGAAATTGAATTCGTCATCAATTAAGTGCACAACTCTAGTATCCAAGGTATAATGTCGGATGACTCCTTCGTAACTTAAGAGAGCTCAAAGTGCAACTATAGAATCTCGTGGACAAAGGTTTTGTTCGACCTATCTTTTTGCCATGGGGTGCTCAGGAGCTATACATGAAGAAGAAAGATGGTTTTATGAGACTTTGCATAATTGATTTTAGACATGGCAAAACCAGTTTTATGAAGTTGTGAAGAGATGTTGAGATTAGAAGTGATATGATTTTATTGAGACTTTTATGAGAAGAACTATGAAATTAGAGGTTTAAAGATTTGGTTCTTAGTTATTGGGAATTCAGTAATGGATATTGTGTTGAGTAAGTGAATTATTCCTCTATTTTGAGAGAAATTTATTATGTAGTTTGGTCTTGTGATTAAATTTTGGGATTATGATTTGTGTCATATATTTATAAGTATGACTAATGGGTGGTCATTTGAGCCAATTAATGTATTGAAGGAAGTGAGATATTGATATTGGAAATTATGATTTGAAATTGTTATGTTGAAGAATTATGGATTGGTTTTCTGGGATATCAAGGTATACATGAAGTTATGTAATGATTTGATCCATACATTGGGAAATGATAAGTTATATTTTGAAAAGATGAGCGACGACAAGTATTATGGCGTTATTGGGAAGAATCTTAATTATTCTTGGGAACGGATTGATCACTTGTATTGGAGAATATTATAAATTATAAGGATATGAGATAATACTGTTGATTTATTTTGGAATTTGATTGGGAAGATATGTTAAAGATAAGCTGATGACATTATGTTGATTTGTGAATAATATGTTATTGGATATACTACATAGAGAGAATATTCAGGTAATTTCTATCGTTTTGATTATTTTGGTGATATTTGGTGATAAAGAAGTTTTAGAGATGACAAATTATTATGGTTTGGTATGTTTTTAAAGAAATAGTAAAGATTTATTGAAATTTGGAGAGAATTTTCCATGGGCTTACAGAGATTAGTGAAGAGACGTGATGTCATTTGGGTTATTGAATAATGACTTAAGTGATCAACAAATATTCTTTATACAGAGTTTAGAGGCTATGTTGAGAGCTTGCATTATAGACCTTTGTGATGGTTAGGAAAACCATTTACCGTCTGTTGAATTTACATGTAATATGATTATTGGGATTAGTCAGTTACCATGAATGGGAGATATTGAAAATATTTTATGGTGAGATGCCTTAAAGGAGTAACCACTTATTCAAAGTGAGAAATTGGGGACATGCGATTGAATGTTTGGGATTATGTGAGATAATGATTGTCATAAGGTCAATTGTATATAAAAGGTATAATAGATGATTGTAAGGAATGATGTGATGACGAGAACTGAAGGTGATAATGTATTGAAATTATGAAATAAGTTGACCATCCATGAATAAGTTATGTTGTATTTGGTTCTAAGAGGAAATTCGAAGAAAGATGAATCTCAGTCATGGAAAATAAATCAGGTTTCATCGTAATTTGAATGATTCACTGATGTACGTTAAGTTTTCATTGATGATACTAGAATATCATATGAGAGATTGTTGGATGAAATTGGTGAAAGAAACTTTATTAGGTCCTAGATTTGTACAAGTATTGCAGAAGTAATGCATCTGATCGGAGGAAAGTTTAGGATAGTACATACCATGAAATTGTGGAGATTATTATTGATGGTATCTTGATTCAAAAAATAAGAAATGAAATTTTAGGCAATTGTCCTTGTGGATAGGATTTATGGAAGATGAGAATAAGACTTCACAATGATTATTTATTATGGAGTAGTGTGCAGAAAGAGTGACAATGGCAGAGTCCAAGATTTATTGAGTTTGAGAGATTGATATAAAATCTTAGTGAGTATATTGACGTAAAAGGTTCATGTGAAGGATATGATGGTTATTATGTTGTAATCTTAGAGAGATTGATATGATTATTTGAGGTCAGTTGTGTGACTTTACTTATAATGGGATTGTATCCTTGGGTTAAGTAAACTTGATGAGGAATTCTATATGAATCACAAAAGTTTTATTCATTGGTGATAGGTCAATGACTTATTTATAAAATACTTGGTTAGAGTATTATTATGATGATTTTGAAAGTATGGATTACAGGATTTAAGTTGATACTCCGATTTTAAAAGAAATGTCAGCATGTTCAGAAAGGATTTCGTTTGTAAATCTTTCCAGAAAGATTTTGTCAAAGTTTTAGTATTCCTACTATATATTTTGGTATGGACGTCGAGTTTCACTAATTCTGGATTATAAAGTCTTATTTTGATCAATCTTCTTGATTTTAGTTTTAAGAATGTGATCAATCAATGTATATATTAAAGTTTAGACGTTAGAATGGATCCTATGAAAGGCTGGAAATAGAAAGTTAGTGAATGAATTCATAAGTGGGATAATGTCGGTTGATGGTCTCCTACAACAATAACTATCAAACTTCGATCCGTATTGAGTACTATACGATAGAAAGTGTGGATTGACATTTACGAGGGTGAGTTAGGAGAAAGAAAATTATTGGGTCCAGAAATAGTACAACAAACAGTAAAAGTTGCTGGAAAGATTTGCTAGCGGATGAAAATTGCACAGAGTACATAGAAAAGCTATGCGGATAGAAGAAGGAAACCTTTGGAAATTGCTGTAGGTGATATGAGTTTTGGTAGCTCCTAGGAAAGGAGTTATGAGACTTGGGAAGAAAGGGAAGTTAAGTTCGCGTTTTGTTGGCCCCTTTAAGATACTTGAAAGGGTGGATAACCTAGCTTATTGGGTTGCATTGCCACCAGCACTGTCAGGGTACATAACGTTTTTCAGGTCTCAATGTTAAGGAAGTATATTTCGGATTCCTCCCATAGTCTCAGTTATGAGTCATTAGATCTTTCTGAGGATCTGACTTATGAGGAGTCACTTGTGAAAATCCTAATGAAAGTAAATAAGGAACTTGGAAGAAAGAAGATTACGTTAGTTAAGGTCCTTTGGAGGAATCATGCAGTAGAAGAGGCTACTTGGGAATGCGAAGACGAAATGTGTAATAAGTATCCACAAGTTTTGGTAAATTTTAATTTCGAGGACGAAATTTCTTTTAGGGGGTAAGGAATTGTAAGGCCGCTTTGCGTTTTTCGTGCAATTTTAAATTTCACGTCATATTTATGTTAATGTTATTTGAAGTTTGAAATTTAATTAATTTTACGTCAATGATTTGGAATTGTTTTGCAGTGGAAGGATTTGGACGCCGTCTCGCTCAATGTGCCAATTAGAAAATTATAAATTTGTCTACTTGCAACTTATGTGAATAATTGTTTTATTTTCAAAGCTTGCCAATTCCTATTTTTGGCAAATTATTATAAGTGGTAAATTTTAGGATATTTTGTAAATTTATGATAGATGTGTACTTAATTTTGAAACTTAGGGAGAATGAGGGACTAAATTGCAAATATCCTAAAGATTACTCTTAAACCCTAACCTAACCCTCATTCTCACCCTCTCACTCTACGCTCTCTCAGTCTCGTCTCTCGTTCTCTCCCTCTCTCGACGTCGCTCTCTCTGTCTCTCGACACGCCACCACCACACCACCGTCGCCGACCACCGGTAGCACACTCTCCCTTCCCCTCTCACGCACAAAACACACACGAACGCACACACCCGCGGACTGCACTCAACACACACACACACTCACACTCGAAAAACATGTATATGATGTGTGTGTATCTATATCTCATACATAGATGTGATTTTTACAATTGGGTGATAGGTATATGTATGTATATGTGTGATTTGTTCTAGATTTCCAAATTATGAAAACTAATTTCAGAATTTTAATTATTCTAAATTTTGAATTTAACTGTTAATTGGAGAGTTGGTATTGTGATTGTGTGTGTGTATATATATATATATATATATATATATATATATATATATATATATATATATAGGCATATGTATTATATGTATATTTTCAGATTTAGATTTAAATGTTCTAGGTTAATTTTGATTGATTTAGATTAAATTTTAATTTGAAATGAAATGCTCAAATTTATGAAGATTAGATTTCCGTTAGTTTAATGTTGAGTTAATTTGAGATTTTCAGATTTTTAATGGGGTTAGTCGACTGTTTGGCATGAATGTTGGTATATATGATGCACTTTTCATACTTCTAATGTGATATGTTTAATTAATTGAATTAAATTCTTAGTTTAAATTGAGTTATAATTGTACCTTTTGACATTGTGGAAAATTATGTAATTGTGTATTGGATTTCAAAAAAAAAAAAATTGGGATTTTAAGACTATGATACTTTGTTTGAAATTTTACTTTAAATTTTGAATTATAAATGTTTATTTTCAACCTTTGAAATTATGGTTATGAGGTTTTGTTTGATTCTAGAGTTAAATTGACGATCATATTTGAGTATCTTCAAATTCTTAATAACGGGATTTTTAATCGAGAAATTTATGTAAAGTCACGCATGGGTTAAATTGAAGTTTTAATCTCAGTCAATGTTTGATTAGTATTAAAATGAATAACGAATGTGTTTGTGAACTGAGAGTCATATTTATTGATGAATGCGAATAATTAGGACTTTTGGTACATTGACGACACGGGCAGTCGAAGCTCCTCCACTTGCAAATTCAGATAACGGTAAATGCCAAGGACGTCAAGTAAGTAAACTTCCCCCCCTATTTTCATCAAAGTTGAATGTAAATGTGAAAGTTAATGTGAAATTAATGTGCGTAAGTGATTTCGTGTTAATTACTTAATGTTGATGTAATTTGAATTGCCATATGCGAGTATGTGTATTTAAGGGAATGTTCAAACATGCACATTATCATGTCATTGCATCATTAAGCATGCATTGGCATCGAAATGAGAAAGTCAAATGTTTTAATGAAAGGAATGTGTCAAAGTGCAATTTTTGTCAAAAATTATGTATCCCAAGTTTTTGAAAGAATGGGTGTACTTCTATGTCATGAAAGATCCGAGTGGGAAATGGGGCGCGGGGGACCGGCGTACCCGAATGTAATGAGCCGCTTTGCGGTGGAATGAATGTAATGAGCCGCTTTGCGGTGGAATGAATGAATGAACCGCTTTGCGGTGGGAAAGTGAATGTTAAACCGCTTTGCGGTGGAAATGCGCATGTTAATCTGGTTCCAAATAAGAATGGCCCACTGTTATCTGATTGACTAGAAGTTACATCAAGTGAGCTCACGATGGAAATGAAGTGAAGGTTTTGAAATGTTAAACGAAAGTTTGAAAAGTTTGAATTTTCTGGAAAGTAAAGAGAAAGGGATACATATATGGAAATTTTTTAAAGCATTCATGTCATAAGCATGCATTCATGCATAAAGTTTACTTACTGAGCTTTAGCTCACCCCAATCCCTCCCCATATTTCAGGTGATGAAAGTTAGATGATCAGAGGAGAACACTTGGCGGCTGACTCCGATAGTACCCATTATCGCCTTAATTAATAAAGTTAAATTTATTCAAGTTATCATTTAAATTTATTCCTTCATTCATTTTTATTGATCATTGTTCGGTTGAAGTTGGTTTTAATTAAGTATGGATGACGTATTAGAGATTTAATTTCCTCTTAATTTATTTTTCAATGCGTTTGATATTTTTGGAAAATATTATGCTTGAGGAGTTTGGGGAATGAATGAATTGGTTTTGACGATAATGAATGTGATTGAGATGTGATTGATGCTTTAAATCTTTTAAATTGGTTTTGGTGTCCCTCTACAGGTTGGCTATGTCCAATTTATAGAGGAGACTCTGCCGAAATTTCGGTAAAATTTTATAATGGATAAATGAACATTTTTGTCGTGTAAACGATTTAAATTCCGCAATTAATGTGAATGGAAGTTAACATACCTAGGTTTTAGGTTTTGAAACTTGGGGTGTTACAGCAGTAGTAAAATCCCTACACCAATGCTTCTGTCTAAAGAGTTGTCCAATGTATAGGAATGAAATCATGTGATACACCCTCCAAATAATCCTCCTATAATCCATTCGAATGCCCCAATGTTTCGCGTCATTCCTCTCCTTAATTTCCTTCCTACGTGAATTTTTCCATTGAGGTTTCCTTTGCAACAAAAGGTGTATGATCAACTTGCACAACATCAACTTCGCCTTTATTATTCCAAAAAACTAAGCATTAATTGAGCGACGATGGGATACATCGACTTCCATGTATCGATTCTCTTCCTAACAACACATTGTAACTAGTAGGTTCATCTATCACAAAGAAAACTGTAGTCCTAGTAGTAGTTCCCACTTTCATGTCTAATGGCATTAATCATTTGGATTTAGTTGCTCCTTCATTAAAACTAGTAAGAATGACTTATGTTGGGATCATGTCGCTCTCTATCTTTGAAAACTTTCACATCATTCTGGATGTGATAGTGCTTATGGCTGCTGACGTGAAACGAAGCACGTAATTAATGTCGAAAAGTTTCGAACCCAGGTTTGTTTGTGGATGGTGGAGTCTTGACCCAACCTTCACAACGCGGAATCAATGATGCGGAAGAAAAACCAAGACATTCGAAATGCCACAAGGATTTGTCTAGTTTCTTTGATAAGTTTCTGATTGTGAACACCACAAAGATTATCAATCTTTGATAAGTTCGGGATGAATGCCAAAACACTACTAATCATGATAAGTTCGAAATTTTAATGTGAATCCACACATTTACCAAGTGAAAAACACACACTCAAATTGTTTATTAAAATTAAAGCTAATCTATTACAATGAAGAAATAAGATATAAATAAGTAAAAATGAACTAACAATTAGGGTAGCCGCTACTGGGCTCAAAATAGAGTTCTAATTGACCTAAAAGAAATTTGAGAAGGAAACAAAAATCTGCAAAACTCTGTCCGCGACATAGTTTCAGCCGTCATTGATGTTGTCATAGCTGTAAGTTGGTTTTTGTTTAAGAGTTATGGCCATGACACTCACATTTACGGAAGTAAATATGAAAATCTTGGAATTCTTCTTTTTGACCTGTAGCTGATTTACTGCCGTGATTTCTTGTTGGCTTGAATATTTGAATTTTCCCATCAAGCCCACTATGATTCGCATCATTCCCTCCTTCCTCAAGATGGTTCGTCTCGAATCAAAACTTTGTTCATGGTGTATTAGTTCACCTCCTGGATCAAATGGAAAAATTCTGCGTCCATGCCATAGGGACAACCAATAGTATTCTGTAACTTGGATGGGATGGATGGATCTAATCATGAGCTTCCTTGGCCATAGGTGGTGTGGCCCAAACTCCCAAGTGCAATTAACCTGCAAAAACGAATTATAAAAAATAGGGTGGGAAATGTTAGTTTCTCCATGTACAAGGTACAAATCCTTGTGATGTGATCCGGACCAGGCATCGAAGGGCGAAGTCGAACCATCGGCAATATGATAGTGATCTACGTGCAAAACGGAGTAAGTCCCGTGTTGGGGTCGAGCCGAGAAGAGGGACGGATCGAGCCGAATCGAGTAAAAGAAATTATTTATGCAGAAAATCCATTACGGCCGTAAAAGAAGACCTTCACGGCCGTAATCAATTAACGAGGAAAAATGATGAATTTTGGCAGAACGAGGCTTACGACCGTAAGCCTGGAAGTTACGGCCTTAACATGCAAACTGAAGGAATTTCACGGCCGTAAGCATTGTGTCACGGCCGTAAAGAATAACATAAATTTAATCAGAAAGGCCTTTATGGCTGTAAGAGATTTCGTCACGGCCGTAAACAAGCAGCGCCAGATTTTCCGGAATTTTATAATTATTTTATTTCCTTTTTAGTTTTTGGTTATTTTCCTATTTTAGAATTTTAGTCTAATTAGAATTCTATTTTGAGTAAATTAGATGCTAGGTTATTTTGCTTATTTATACGTTTTTTCAATTCATTGTAAAGAGACAAGTTTGAGTTGATTAATAAAATTTGTGAGAGGATTCTCCAAAATTGAGAGGTTGAGTTTATTCCATTTTTCTTGAACTTATCAAAGATCCGATCTTTGTGGCGTTCTTCCAGCAAACTTATCAAATATTCGCAAGAATATTTGTGGCGTTCCCGAATTCGAAACTTATCAAGGAAATTGACAAGTCCTTGTGGCGTTCACCAATCTTGGTTCTTCAATCCGCATCGCCATAAATTGCGTCGTGATTGTCGGGTCAAGGTTTTACCGTCCTTCTATCCTTATTTTCATTGTTTGTCTTGTGTCAGTTCTGATTTAGATCTTTCCTAGGTTTTAATTGTCGTTATTCCGCGTGTTCGACGAGATTCCCCGACCGGGATCTCATCACCTTGTACTCGTGATACAACACTTCCACCTCCTCTGTTCGAACCACGAGGTTCTCCTCTTCACCTCCAATGTTCTTTTCACTTTCTTTCTCAATCTCCCTTTCTAAAATTTTAGTTTCAACTTCCTCTTCCACATCTTTAATCTCAACCAACTCTTTCATATTTTAATTCTCATGCTCATACATCTTCTCATCAACATTTTTATTTTCTGGATCATTCACCACCTCTTCACTACCCAATTTTTCATTTTTAATCTCAAAATTCGGAGTATGTTCAACTATTTAAATTTTCAACTCCCCCTCCTCCTTCTCAACATTCCTATCTCGAGACTCTTCTTGCAATTTAACTTTCTTTTTACCCTTCTGTGTAATAGTCTTTTGCTCTAAACGTTCTAATTGCCTCTTCAAATTCAAGACTGGGTCACTCTCCTTCTTCAGTTTCTCTGTATCTTCAAGTGCTTGTTCTGGGGTTAAACCAACTAGGGTGATTTTCTTTCCATCCTTAAGAAGCCTGCACTTGTTCCTACCAAGTTCTAGTAAATTACCTTCCTTTCATACCCCCATGGCCTACCCAACAAGATATGGCAAGACTCTAAAGGTACTACATCACACAATACGTCATCTCTATACTTCCCAAAGGTGAAATTTACTAGAACTTGCTTGGTCACATTGAACTTCCCACACTCTTTCATCCATGTCAACCTATAAGACTTAGGATGTGGAAGTAGAGGTGTAGCGACCGAGAATTTTCCGTGACTTATTTAAATATTATTTAAAATGTGTCGCTACGACTTTGCCCATTTATTTTTAAACACATTTTAGTCTAGCTATTTTAAGTGAAATTAAATTTATTTTTGAATTAAATATTAGTCAAATTACAATTTTTATTAAATGATGTCCCAAGTCTATTATATATTTTTAAAGTCCAATTTTTTTAATTTATGTGGATTCAATCTATTATTATTATTATAATCCCCAATTCACGTTCATTTTAATTTGAATCCATGCGCTGAATCTACTGAATATTTCTTTCTAAATGCTCACACCTATTTTACAAACTACAGATTTTGGAATTGACGACAAAGCGTGTGGTGTTGGCTACTGAACAAGTTTTAAAACATGCTTTTGTTTGGAATTATGAGAACTTATTTACTCTATCTAATTCATGTTAAACTTTGAATTTTTTTAATTCTTGAATGAAACTATTTAAATTGAATTTCAGTTATTTTTCCGCATAAATTATTATTTGAAAGTAAATTTTAAAGGACGATGTGACATCCCGGGTTTACGGAATTCTGGGCGTTACAAGATGTTTGACCAACTGTAGAAGAACCTTCTCCATAATCCAACATGCATGCTTCTCCTTCATTTTCTTCCCATCCTTCCTCTTCACTTTCTTTGTTTATAAACATTGGCTAGTAAGTAATTATTAGCCACAACTGGGGGTAAGGTACCAAACTAGATAGTGATTGATCGTCTCGGATCTTCCTGCTCGTCATCTCTATTACTATGCTTTGATTTTTCAGAAGAGCTTTGTGGTAATTCTTCCATTGATTCGCCAATACAGTCTTCTTTCTTATCCTTAAGAACGTTTTTGTTAGCCACCCCTAAGCACATTAGGAATTTTTCGCCTTTAATTTCATTAAAGGGTACAACACTTCCTGAATTATAATGAAATGAATGTCATACATTTGATTGATGATATTGTGGCCTGAATGTTCTAACATTGTACGTTGGTCTAAATTTCCTATCAAAATATGGCCCTCCATAAAATGGTAACCCTTGTCCTCAACATGTTGGAAACTTTGAATATTGTCAGGACTATGATGTTGTCTCCATATTTCTGTAATTTCTGGATTCTCACCCACTTCTTTTTTACATCTAGCACACAAAATCTCTTCATCCTTTCTAACTACCTTTCCTTTAGGATGCTCAAAGACACTGGTATGTTGCTCGAGGTCTTCCTCTCCATCTTCTTTTTAGCTTTGAAAGTGATTCGCCTTGATTCAAAGGCATCCTGTAACATATGACGAAAAACCAAGAAATTATTAGTCATAGAAGACCATGCATTGTGTCATTTACAATATTTTTTACCCTTGATTTGTTCAGGGCTTAACAATTTATGCTTGTTACTCAATTTTATTTGTTTATCTTTATATAGCCTATCGAATATGATATGAGTTTTAGTCACGCCGAACGAGAATATTCTAGCCTTTTTGTTTTCATTTGTTATAGGCTCGTGCTTGATTGGTGTTCCAAATTTGGCCAATAAAGGGCAAATATATGCACCTCCCTTGATTAAATCGGCCAAACATACTTCGGCTTGATCATAATATTCATCAACAGCATGAATATCAAAATTTGGATCCTTATAATAAGTCTCTTTAATAAAATTTCTCATTTCTTCTTCTCCTCTCAATAATCGTTCATATCTAATCACGTTAGCACTCCATTGAAAAAGGTCACTAAAATTCCCTGTCCTGAAATTTCTTAATTTCTTTTTGAAATCAAAGCTTAAACAACTTTGAGCGATTTTTTTAACAAACTAGTTAGTAGCGCGTGCATTGCACGTGGCTTTGTAAGGATATTACGAAATATAATTGAATGTCTTGAATTGAATATCTTCTGAATATACATAAACTGATGTGATCCCAGGAGGTGTCACGACGAACACGAAGAATAAACGCTGGGAAAGTTTCTAATTCAGGTTGGAATGGACAGTAACACTACGACCCGAGCCTCACGACGCAAGAACAAGGGGTATATTAAACCTGAGACCCGTTACGATGCGGAAACAAGAACCATAATGGGGTAAACGCCACAAGGAATGTCCAGATCCTTGATAAGTTCAATTTGGTGAACGCTACAAATATCTCACAATATTTGATAAGTTCGAATGTGTTCAATCAAGAACAATATTTTGGGGGGAAAAACCACTCAACACAATTTTCATTAATCAAAATCTTTTTGTTACAATGAAAGAGAATGAATATAAATAAGCGAAATAAACATAGTCGCTAATTGGGCTCAAAATAGACTCCTAATTGACCTAAAATACTAAAATAGGAAAAGGAAATAAAATATACGAAAATGGAATTAAAAATCCACATTATTTGTGTTAAACTGGATTTACGGCCGTGACAGCATCACTTACGGTCGTAACTGTACTTCTGCTTAAGGATTACAGCCGTGACCAAAATACTTACGGCCGTAACTTAGAAAACCTGGAATTCTTCATTTTGATCTGAAAGTGACTTACCGCCGTGAGAATATTTGGTTACGGCCTTAACTTTGCTTCTGCATAATTTTTGATTTTCTTGGTTTTCAACTCGATTCTCGGCTTGTCTCTTGTCTTGCTCACTTGGTTTAGCCTCGAACCTTGTTCACTCCGCAATGCTTGATCTATGAAGCTCTTCGAACATGATGAAAGCTTTGTTTGGCTTGATTCGTAGTTCTTTCCGTCAAGCCCAGTACGATTCGTATCATTCCCTCCTTCTTTAGGATGATTCGTCCCGAATCATAGTGTTGTTCGTGTTGCGCAACTGCTCCACCTTGATCAAATGGAAAAAAAAATTCATCCATGCCTTATGATCAACCAATAGTACTCCTTCAATGGGTAAACATGAAGGTATTGAAGCACGAGCTTGAATTTCCATGATTGGTGTAATTCAAGATCCCAAGTGTAAGAAACCTGCAAGAAAGATTAAAATATAATGGGGAGGGAAATGTTAGTTTCATGAGGTACAATGTATGGATCCTCGTACTCATGGTGTATCACCTCCAACTCTTCTTTTCGAAGCACGAGGCTCTTCCCTTCACCCCTTCCTTTTTCCCAACTTCTTGCTCAACCTTTTCGATTTTTTTCCTCTTATGCTCAACCACTTCTTCTAACTCCACACTCTCACGCTCAACCACCTCTCCTAATTTTTCATGCATTCCATCATCACTAACCAAATACTCCTTCCCCTCATCCAATTTTGGATTTAGCTCAACTACTTCCAACTCATGTTTTTGCTCATGCACCTCCTCATAAATAATTTTATCGACATGATTAGGCACCTCCTCAACACTACACAAATTCTTATTTTCTAATTCATGTTTCAAGTCTCTCTCCTTCTTTTCAACATCCATATCTTGAGACTCCAATTTAAAATCCCCTCCAATCTCACTTTCATTCCCCTTTGGATATTTAGCTTCAGCTTCAGCTTCCCTTTCACTCTCCCGTTGCAACTTGGTTAATTTTTCCCTTGCTCTCTTTACAATAATCTCCTCCTTTAACTGCTTTAATATCATTCTCACCTCATAAAATTCATCCCTCATTTCCGAAACACCATCTCCTATTTTTGAAGCACCATCTTTCAATACTTTCAGCTCATCCCCAATTCCAACCCTAGGTTTATGATCAATCCTATTCTCCCTCTTAACTCTAGGAACTGTTTGAGGTTTTTCCCTAAATTTAGACATTGTGTTAGATGTGGAATGGAATGGAAAGATTCGATAACAAGGAGCTATGAAACTCAAGGAAGTGGTCCTTGCATTTGACTCGAAAGGAAAGAATATCAAGAATATTGTAGAAATTCAAGAAAGTGGATCTTGGATTTTGGAAAGCTCAAGGAAAGTGGTCCTTGAATTTGACTTGAAAGGAAAGAATATCAAGAATATTGTAGAAATTCAAGAAAGTGGATCTTGAATTTTGGAATACTTCCTTTTTTTTTTTTTTTTTTTTTTTGAATAATGGATGAAATTTCGGATTAAATTAAAAAATAAAAAAATTAGAATTTTTTTTTAAATCCGAAATTCGACAACAAACACGACAAAACAAACGGGACAGGACTTGAACAAGAATCGAATAAAATAAACAAGTTGAATTTTTGATGGATTTTTGTATGGATCAAATAATGGAAAATTTTTACTGACACGAAGAACAAGATATGGATGATTTTGTATAGACTCTATGATAAAAACACAAAATCAAACTGGATAGAATAGAAAAACAAAACCTAAATCCAGAGTCTAGCTTTGATACCAGATGATGAGATCTCGGGAGGGGGCACGACGAACACGCAGAATAAACACCGGAAAAGTTCCGAATTCAGGTTGGAATGGACGGTAACACTACGATCCGAGCCTCACGACGCAAGAACCAGGGGTATATGAAACCCGAGACTCGTTACGATGCGAAAACAAGAACCATAATGGGGTGAACGCCACAAGGAATGTCCAGATCCTTGATAAGTTCAATTTGGTGAACGCCAAAAATATCTCACAATATTTGATAAGTTCGAATGTGTTCAATCAAGAACAATATTTTGGGAGGAAAAACCACTCAACACAATTTTCATTAATCAAAATCTTTTTGTTACAATGAAAGAGAATGAATCCGCATTACAAATCCGCATTATTTGCGTTAAACTGGATTTACGGCCGTGACAGCATCACTTACGGCCGTAATTGTACTTTTGCATAAGGATTACGGCCGTGACCAAAATACTTACGACCGTAACTTAGAAAACCTGAAATTCTTCATTTTGATCCGAGAGTGACTTATGGCCGTGAGAATATTTGGTTACGGCCGTAACTTTGCTTCTGCATAATTTTTTATTTTCTTGGTTTTCAACTCGATTCTTGGCTTGTCTCTTGGCTTGCTCACTTGGTTTAGCCTCGAACCTTGTTCACTCTCGCAATGCTTGATCTGTGAAGCTCTTCGAACATGATGAAAGTTTTGTTTGGCTTGATTTGTAGCTCTTTCCGTCAAGCCCACTATGATTCGTATCATAAACTATTTTTAATATATTTCTTCCAAAAACTGTATAAATTAAAAGCAAGTATTGACATGTTGATTATTTATTAGATTAATATTGAGTCAGTATTTTCGTCAAGAAAACAAGCAAAAAGATACCAAACTTGCTAACAAATTGAAGTTGATTGACTTAATTTCACTAAATTGAAGATGATTTTGTTTAAAGCTCAGGTTTGCATTAAGGTGATACAAGATATATTTCAAGTACATAGCTTTAACATGTTTAATTTTTCAAAACTATTGTCAACTAAAAGATGCTTTTAATATATTAGTTCCTCAAATACTTGTTGCGTGCAATTTTTATAAATAATTGAAGTCGAGACTTGAATCCAAGATAAAAAAACAACTCTGAAAAAGTATTGAACCACTTAAAAGCATGCATGTCAACTCTCTAATTAGCTACTAAAACAATAAGTTATATATACTAATAAAAGAATATCATGAGTCCCAATGTCGCTTAAAAATCAGTAAACATGAATACGTAGATTGTGACATTTTACCTTAAAATATAGAAGAATCTGGAAGAAATTAATAATATATAACAAAAATGATATCACATTTATACAACTAGTGTTACACCCGTGCTATCCATGGTCATTTATTACTCACATATATTAAATTTATATGTTAACATATGAAATGAAATTTTAATTAAAAATGAGAAACGAAGGAAGACCATAAATTACAAAAAAAATATACATTACACATACCTTAATTTTTTTTACGGTTCATATGTTTATCGTTCTAGGAATTTTTTTAAATATTGTAATTTGAATTGATTTAAAACTTAAAATGGAAAAGAATAATTACATTTAAACAGAATTTGTAATAAGTAAAAAAAAATAGATATATCTGTGATATACGTTCATAATTTTATTAAAATAAAAAAAAAAAGAAAAAGATAAAGATAAAAATCAAAATCAAATAGTTAAATTTCATATAAACCAGTCTACAACGTGAAACCACCACAATGAGAGAATTTCAAAAAATTAAAAATTATAGATAACTATCAAAATATTCAAAACTTATTCAATAATTTCCAATAAAACGTGACTTTTTATTTTCCACCGAGCAGTCAAAGTGTTATATTACCGAAAAAAACTTTTTTTATACGTTTTAAATAAATATTTTTCAGCACACCCTATTTTAAAATATTATGAGTAGTGATGACAACAATTCAGTTCGGGGTCGGTTCGTCCAAAACCATAACGGAACCACCAACTTTTTGCCCATACCATAACCGCCTAAGTCGAGTCGGGATGGTGCGGTTTCGATTCGTGTCTCGATTCGGTACAGTTCAGTGCGGTTACTAACCACTTAAATATAAATTAATTTTTGCAAGCCCAACTGAAATTCCCATATATTAAAAAAAAAAGAAAAAGAAACATGACAATACTAAGTATATTTCGCAAACAATATCTTAAATTCAAATGCAAAATGCAAACAATATCCAAATTCGAATTTAGCAAATAATATTACGAACATAACAATATTAGTATAAAAAAAGAGTATAAGTTTCTATGGATTTCAAACTATTCATTGAAGACCAGTAAAACATGATAACTTTGGTTGTGACCTAAATATTTCTAAGAACATACTAGCAGAGAGAACTTGATAATAAAGCACGTTGAACAACAAAAGGAGAACCAAGTTACTCAAACAAGTACTCTCATGTTAAAGCCAATTTGAGAACATAACAACTAGTATAACCCTCCACATAGAAAGTTCCCGTTCAACACCATTCACCTACGCATTTACTAGAAACGATTTATTATCTGGCAATATTATACTAAAACCCACCAACAATATTCTAAATGTACAGCCTATGGAGAATTGTCGTCTACCGAAATGGAGATTGACTAAGGGAGTGGAGATGAATGAATCAAATATTCATATGACTATAGACCTAGAGTTAATGGATTTGGATTGGGCTTCGGTCCTATGGATTGGGTTAATTGGCTGTTAAATATAGACCCTAATTTTGAGCTTTTTAAGTTTTAAATATAACCCAAAATCATTTTTTAAAATCGAGTATTTGGTTTGCTTCGAGGCAGCGACACAATTACCATACTCTCCCCTCAAAAAATCGGGTCATTAAATTAGCATACCATACCCGCCCACCGCCCCCATCGGTTCGATTTTTTCACATCATTCGGTTTGGTTCACCGTAATTTTCAGTTCAGGCGGTTCAAATTGCCATCCCTAATAATGAGTTTGCTAGCATGCCTTTATTTTTATTTTGATAAAAATTAGTTAAACTAATTGTTAAAGTCTGTAATATGTATTTTGCATAATTTTATTATTTAAACATATAGTATTAAACATAAATAAATGAACAAAATGAATAAATAAATAAAAAAATAAGACTAATTAAATAAATAAATAAACAAAATGAGTAAATAAATTAATAAATGAACAAAATGAATAATATGAGTGTCAATTCGAATTGAAATTAATTATTTATGACCAAAATAAATTTAGTTAAGAAATTATAAATATCATTACTTAAATAAAGCAATTTTGAAATAATGTGACATGTGGAAAAAAATGTACAAAATAAGACTTGTACATTAAATCTTTGATGTGATTTTAGAAAATATGATTTTTGATATGAAAGATAACAAATGATTTGATCATTAATAACTAAAATAAAATTTTTATATTAATGGCTACACATAGAATTTATAATATTAAGAACAATAAATAAATAATTAAATAAATCATAATTTTAACACTGATAGCAATAAATGCGTTCACATTTTTCCAGAATTTTCATTCACATTTGACATACATTTATTTTGCATTCACATTATTTAATTTTATGGGAACTTACTATTTATAGAAACGAAAAATGGGCAGGAAATTATTTTTAGAAACTATCAAACCTTTATATATTTTACATAGTAAGATATTTGGTAGTCAGTATTTATTAATAACGTCATTTTCTTTATAAAACATACTATTACATGCGTAAATAAATCTAAAATTTATTTTTAATTATAAAATTCTATAATTAAAATAAAATTAATTGAAGGATAAATAAGAAATTATAAATTATTTTCGAGAGTATTATGAACCAAAATTTGTATCAATTCAAGTTATTTTAAAAGTAGTATGGATATAAATATAGATCAATGAAATTTGAAGAGACAACGACCATCATTAAATTAGAAATTTCATTTTTAATTATAAGATGCTATAATTAAAATAAAATTAATTGAATGATAAATAAGAAATTATAAATTATTTTCGAGAGTATTATGATCCAAAATATTTCTTCATTCAAGTTATTTTAAAAGTATTATAGATATAGATATAGATCAATGACATTTGAAGAGACAACGATCATCATTAAATTAGCAAACAGGGCCCAAACAAAGACAGCGGATCAGCCGCAGTTTGCAAATTACGATTGACCCATGGTTGAAATTTTTGATCCGTCAACCGAACTTTAAACGCGCATAACTTTTGATCTACAACTCTAATTTGTGCACCGTTTATTGCGTTGAATTCTAAATTCAAATAGATTTCAAATGATATATTATGGACTCTGTGGAGATATTTGTACTGAAAGTTATGCACTAATTTCTTCACATACTCCGCACATGACTTTCTCGTTTTGTTTCAATCTCTTCCAAATTCGAGTTTTTCCTAAAACAGTCAAAATAAATAAACAATTAAGCAATATCAAACTCTAAAATGCTCACAATTTTCTAAATTTGAGATCAAAATAAGTACAAAAATGTACATATCAAATCCCCCAAACTTAAACTTTTGTTCGTCCTTGAATAAGATAAAGCATACATTCACACAAACATAATAGCACAATAAAATACATGAGACTAACACGTGTTAAATTACTTGCCGATTTGCTTCAGGATTTAAAACTGCAGTAATCCCTGAAAAGTTTTCAGACAATGCTATACCCATCTTAATTTAATCTATGCTTAATGTATTTGTGTGTTCAATCAACTCAATCATCATAGTGCGCATAGATGATCTCCCGACCCTTAGTGATCAAATTATGCTTTCCCTCTCGTGAGATGCACTCACCCATACTTGTTATTTTTCCTCTAACTCGGGGTATAAATTTTAAGGTTTCTTCCTAAATCACTAATTCTTTTCTCGTTCAAGTTTAGGTGTGTCCAATCAATGATAGCTTCTACCTAGGGTTGCAATGATTCTCCTTTTATTGAGTTCCCTAACCTTTAGACATCCACTAGGTAATTCAAACACACTAGTTATCTTAATCCCATATGTGCAAACTATCAACTAAATTCTAATGTCATGCAGTACCCTTCTCCATTAAGCTAATAGTGACCCCTATAGCGAGCTTTAGGCTGGTAACTCCCAAGTTAGTTGAACATAGGGCACAAGGTTTTGAAATATCCCTACGAGCTTAATCACTCGAGTCACTACGATTCGAAGAAAGGTGTCAAATGAATGTAATGTCCTAATATATATTTCTTTTCTTTCTTTTTTTTTTTTTGACAGAAATAAATCTATAACATGTATGCATGTTCCTACTTTATGCAGGGGATTAGATTACCAGCATTTGGTCATTACATAGCTTCCTCCTGTTAGTCAAGGTTACGCCACACATAAATTTTGCACGCATGGAATCAACACAAACTCAAACAATCACTACTACCAGTTTTACACCCTCAAACTGTCTAAGTAATTGATCAAAGTGATGGAATGAAATGTTTCGAGTGGGAATGTATCCTAAGTTCATATTGACAACCTCCAACCAACTATTCAAGTGTCACCTATATGCGCGATAATCAAATTGACTATGTCCTCAAATAATGATCTAGATGAATCAAAGTACTCCAAGTATAGTACATATGTCCACAATTCATTAATCACACAGTTTTAAACATGAAGTACCAACAATGCTATTAAACTTAACAAACAAACATGCAAAAACACAAAACACTATTTATTTTTTAATAAAAGCGAAAATTTAACTCAAATTTTTGCTCACACCCCCAAAACTTAAGTATCACATTGTCCTCAATGTGTCAAAAAAGTTATTTAACTAATAAAAATACATGAAGGTAGAATTTACTCCCCTGGGGTATGACTTGAAGTTGGTGTAAACCATTGATAATTTTGCTCGTTGGATGTGAAGACAATCTTCGTCCTTCCTCGTTGCTGGACTAGAACTTCCCCTGTAAGAGTTCAAAATAGACATTAGTGGTAACATATAAGATGTAAAATTAACAATGAATCCAAATCAAGAAGATTTACAATCTCTAACTTTTATAAAAATTATCTTAACAGAGTGTACATTTCTGCAAAAATCCTATAAATAGGAAAAGATAAATTTTATAAATTGTTTTGAAAATAAAAAATCTAGGTGCAGCCTTATAAATAGGGAAATTTTTAATTTTTTTTGGTGTAACAATCTATTAGTGATGGGGGCAACAATGAAATTTTTTTTATTCAAAGCAATAAAAACTTCACAAAAATTATGGGAAACGTGTTCTAAATTCTAATGCAAATCCTAATGTAAACTCTATGATTTCAAAATTAAAGAACAAAAGTTTAGAGTTGAGAAGTCGGGTTACAACCTTTTAGTTCTTGATTTATAGTCTCAAGCTTGATTGTTGAACAATACTTCAAGACACTCTAAATAAGGCTTTTGATAATCTGCTATACTTGGTGAAGTTGCCTTTGCACCCAATTGTACTTTTGCTCCAAATTTTTATGCCGCCCAGTTCAAAATCAAAATTAATTTTACCATTAGATTCAAACTCAACTATATATATTTCGATCTCTTCTTTGGTCCCTATCACAAAATCAATTTTAAAAGAATCAATTGAGTGTACGGATTGTTTTCTAGCTCCACACTCGTCAGCTGTTATGTTCTCCATTAAAATCAACTCCTCATTCTCAACATGATCTTCTTCCCTTGTTGAAGTTTCCTCGAGCTCAATGTCTGAATTTTAGATTGTTGACACAAAGGCAATGACATATTCATGACAATTGTTTTCATCTTCTTGAGTTTGTTGAAATCTCGATGGAGGTGATTCATTTAATTGACATCCATTTAAATTTGGCGGAAGGAATAATTTCAAGGGTAAATCACTCCCATCAAATTTTGTGAAGCGTATAAAAAATCTAGCTGGAAAGGCATCTAGGACAGCTTCATTGATTTCATATTTAGCTATTATCTCTTTTAGTCAATACCCTATGATACAATCTCACATAAGAATATCTTCCTCTTCAACTCCTTGATGTATCAATTGTTGTTTCCTTATAAAGAAGTCACGTATGAGCATTTTGTTGAAGTCAACCGCAGCCATCCCGAATGTTCAGTAACAATACCTAATGAGAAAATAAAAGGAACAAATAAAAGATCAATCTGACAAATAAAATAAAAGAGATTAATCTAAACTAATAACAAAAAATTAGTCCCCTGCAACGACGCAAAAAACTTGTTGTGAAAATATTACAAGTGCACTATATCGCAAACAAGTAGGAAAGTGAACTTTTGAGCTTGGAATGTCGATCCCCAAGGACTAACTTATTTATTATTATTTTTTATTAATCAATTCCTAAACTACAAATAGATGCCAAGATTGTTAAAATAGTGAAAGAAATGAAATATGAAAATAAAACAAATGAAAAGTTTGATTTTTGTTTTTATGAATTAAAAGTGTTGGGATTCACGATAATGGCCTTGTTATCCTATTCAATTTCTCATCTCAAATTCTTTTTCTAAAATACTATTTGATCAAATTCACAATTTTATCCAAAATCTCCCTCTCGAATTTAAAATATGTCTTTTTATAGTTTAGAAGTCAAGAAAGTGGTGTAATCCTTGTTGGGCTTGAAAACAAATGAAAAAAATAGAGGAAAATTCTAAAAAAATCACGAAAAACCTACAGGCAAGCTAGGTCGTACCGCGGTTGTAAACTGCAGTCAGGCCAGGCAAACAGGTCCCAAATAGAGACTGCGGGTCGGCTGTGGCTTGCAAACCGTGGATTACCCGCGGTTCAAATGCGCATTACTTTTGATCTACAACTTCGATTTGTGCATCGTTTGTTGCGTTGGACTCTAAATTCAATTATGTTTCCAATGATATATTATGGGCTCTGTGGAGATATTTCTACTAAAAGTTTTGCACTGATTTTTTCACGTACTCTGCACATGAATTCCTCGTTTTGCTTCAATCTCTTCCAAATTTGAGTTTTTTCTTAAAACAATCAAAATAAATAAACAATTAAGCAATATCAAACTCTAAAATACTCACAATTTTCTAAATTTGAAATCAAAATAAGTATTAAAAATGTATCAGTCCACTAGACTGTATTTGCTTAAATCCCCTAAAAAATTCTCCATGAACTGAATAGGACAAGAATCACTATCGTCCCTCTCTTCCGAATTCAATGTTTCATTAAAATCCCCATAAACAATCCAAGGAAGGTTATTTTACTATTTAAATGTCGAAGTAAATCCCATGACATGGCCCTACTAGTGATTTTCAGATTACCATAAAATCCTGTAAACTGCCACACCACACCACACCACACCACACCATTCTCTTCTATCAATTCTACATCTATATATGTTACTTATGGAAAAAGACTTCACCCACACATTCAAACTATTTCTCCATAACTTCAGCAAACCCCACTCTGACTCCTCGCTTCCACAACAAAATTGGATTCAAAACTTAAAGCAATTTGTACCTTCTCTTCACTAGCTTTACCTAATCTAGTCTCACACAAAAACACTAGATTAGGGGAGAAAGTCTAGATTAACTTCCAGAGAGCAGAAACAGTCCCAGGGTTCCCCAAGCCCTTGGCGTTCCAACAAAAGCCAATCATTGTGATCGGTGGCCTTGCTCCCACTTCCTTAGAATTCTCCAGTAACACATCCTCTGAAACACCCAATTCTAGTCTTCCTCAATTAGCCCCTCTTAGATTCCCAAACAAAGATGCTAACAAAATTCGTTTTCCCAACAATTTTCTTTTCCCAACTCTCGCTCTCTACTCACACTCCTGATCAATGAACTCTTCATAGGAGATATTGTATTCTTACCCTGAGCCTGTTGGTTCACTCTCTTCCACCCTCGACCCCTCTTACCAAATGCCCCTATCTCATTTTTTGTTTTCCTTTCAAACTCTCACCTTCCTCAACCTCAACTTCCACAAAATCAATCTCCACCTCCTTAAAACCACCCCCAATCCCAATATGTCTCCCTCCTCCTGAGTATTATTATTTGCAGCCACCAGCCCCACCTTATCTCCCTTGACCACTTCTTACGTGGGACATGAGATAATGATTAAAGTAATACTTCAAGCCATGCCCACGTACGTTATCACTATCTTTTGTCTCCCAAATCAATTATGTAATGATATTCGAAGCCTTAGTTCTCAGTTCTGGTGGGGGTGATTAAAGGAGAGAGGAAGTTATCATGGGTGAGTTGGGAGTTGATATGTAGAGCAAGAACTTATAGTCGCCTGGAGTCTCGAAAGCTGACTACTTTCAATCAAAGTTTGCTTGCAAAACAGGGGTTGCATCTTATTCATAATCCAAACTCTTTGGTGACCCATTTATTTAAGGATAAGTATTTTCCTAACTCTCATTTCTTGCAAGCTATGGATAAACGGGGGAGCTTGCATGTATGGAATAGTATTTGGTGGGGACAAGAAGTAATTGTTAAGGGATCTTGTTGGAGGATTGGCAATGGGCAGACCACTAACATTTGGGAAGATAATTGGCTAGTGGATAGCTCCTCTTTTAAATTGATGATGACAAAACATGGTGGGGGTGGAATGGGTTAGTGACTTGATCAAGCATAAACGAGGTTGGAATGAAGATGTGGTCATGGGGTCTAATAAGTGTGCTTTACACATTTATTTTGGTCTTAAATTGACATTTAATTGAAAAATTGAGTGATTTTCTACTTATAAATTGTGCTTATCTTGTACACTTAGGTACAACCTCAATTGCAAAGAAAATGGACAAGATTGAAGAGAAATTGAGCTAAAAGAAGAACAAATTTGATGTCCAGGGATGTAATTGTGCTAGTTGTTTAATGTTGGGATAATTGATGTAGCTTAACTTAGTTTAAGTAATTTTAATATTTGCTTATTAATTTTGAGCTCATTAATTTATGTGTGTGTTTTTTATTGAAATTATTATGTGTTTGATTGATCTCCAAATATGTGATTTGTGGAGTGTATGATGATCGAGCGATATTGTGCATTTTAGAACACATAACAAATGCCCTAGGCATTAATTTAGGAGATAGAGATATACTCTTATCCCTAGGTGATACATCAAGATATTTTCACAAATAGTTAATGCAATTGATTGAGTTTTAATCGATATAGAGATATAGTAGGTTAAACCAATTGATTAGGGTTAATTTCACTTGAGAGAAGTAATTAGCTAAACTTGAAAATCGGGTCTAACATTGTGAATGAGCAATCTATTAATTTGCATGTGTTGATTACTTAAGTGAGAGTTAAGCGAAATCATAAATCACAACTATTTTATCTTTCATTTTCCTTATTTTAATTTAGTTTAAAATTAGTTTCTTTAATTTAGAATTTACAAAAATTCATCCTTTAATTGTATGTTTAATTTGTTAAGATTAAATTAGTTAGTGCGTTAATTGAGTATACGTTCCTCGTGGGATCGACAATCCGGACTCAAAAAGCCCACTTTATTACTTCTACCGATCCTTGCGCTTGCGGTACACATATTTTTAACGAACAAGTTGTTGATGCCGTTGCTGGTGAATGTTTTTACTTTGATAATTACTTTAGTTAATTTTAGTTTTAACAATTTTTATTTATTTTTGTTTTATATTTTATTTTTTTAACTTTGGTTTACCACCACAATTCTAATCTTTCTTTTTTTGGTTTTCTTTCTATGCATATTTCATTAACATTGGCAAAATTGGAAGTCGATTGCAATGTACAATCTCAACATGGGTGATGAAGACATCTTTGGAGAATATCTAACTTGTGAAATTTGTTACAAGATGCATTGTAATGGACAATGCTTACTTTCGGGCAATAGTAATTGAGTTTAGACAATATTTGAAATGCCAGAAACAAGCAATTGACACTTTGGATGTAAGTTACATGCTCTTAGAAGATTGTGCACCGAATGATTAGGATGAGGACTTGTTGGAGATAGTCCTCCACTATTGAATGAGAAGGTACTTACAAAGTATTACAATGAAATTGCCAAGTTGGATGAAGATGATATGCCTATGGAAGATGCCATGTATTGGGAAGGATTTCAAATGTGGGGGGGGGGGGTATAATCCACTCTTGGATCGGTCATTCAATCCGAGGAGATATGAACTATTGAAGATGCGTTCGAAGAGAATGACAAGTTAATCACAAAAGAATCACATGGAGAAGTGGCAATTAATGAGGAAAGAGATCAAATCAAATTTTCTCAACTTCATTGATTATCCAATAATAGAATTTCTGATTAAGCCACTTGAGGAGGAGAAAATCTACATAGTTGAGTTTGAATTGGATGGAATAGGCAAGTCCCATGACATTGGAAAGGGCAATTTGCAAGTATTTCAAATCAATGAAGAGTGGAGCAAAGCCAAGAGGAGAAAAATGGGCAAGTTATCAAAAGCTATATTTAGAGTGTCATGAAGAATCTGATGTGATCCCGTTCGGGGAATTACGATGAACATGTGGAAGATCTACCGGGAAAGTTCAAAATTCAGGTTGGAACGGACGATAACACTATGACCCGAGCCTCATGACGCAAGAACCAATGGTATATTAAACCCGAGACCCATTACGATGCGGAAACAAAAACCATAATGGGGTGAACTCCACAAAGGTTGTCCAATTCCTTTGATAAGTTCGATTTATTGAACGCCACAAATATTACACAATATTTGATAAGCTCGGGTTATAGGGAATCCTCACCTTAGAGAGCAAAAACACTCAATATATTTTATTCATCAAAAACTTATTGTTATAATGAATCAAAAGGCAATAAATAAGCAAAATAAAACTGAAATCGCTAATGGACTCAAAATAGAGTTCTAACTAACCTAAAATAGTTAAAACTAAAAAAGGAATTAAAACAAGAAAAGGAAATAAAAATCCGAGCAATTCGTGATAAACGCAACTTACGGCCGTGACAACATCACTTATGGCCGTAATTATAATTCTGGTTAAGAAATAAGGCCGTGACCATATGACTTACGGCCGTGACTTTGAAAACCTGGAATTCTTCTTTCTGATCCGAGAGTGATTTATGGCTGTAAGACTCTTTTGGTTATGGCCGTAACTTTGCCTCTGCATAATTTTTTTGATCTTCTTTGTTTCCAACCTGATTCTCGGTTTGTCTCTTGGCTTGCTCACTTCGTTTAGTCTTGAACCTTGTTCATTCATGCAATGTTTGATCTTTGAAGCTCTTCGAACATGCTTGAAGCTTTGTGTTGGCTTGATTTGTATTTCTTTCCATCAAGCCCACCATGGTTCGTGTCATTCACTCCTTCTTCAGGATGATTCGTCCCGAATCATAGTGTTGTTCTTGATGTTTCACTGTACCTCCTGGATCAAACGGAAAATTATGGATTCCATGACATGCATTCAAGAAGTGATGCTTCTCCAATTGGTAGACAAGAAGGCATTGAAACACGGGGCTAAATGACGAAGGTTGATACGATTCAAGCTTCCATGCGTAATCAACCTGCAATAAAGATTGAAATAAAACGGGGAGTGAAATGTTAGTTTCAAAAGGTACAAGGTATGGATCCTTGTATTCATGATAGATCACCTCCCTATCCTCCTTTCTCATAATGAGGCTCTTCTCTTCAACTCTTTCAACCTTTTCACTCTCTTGCTCAATATTTTTAACTCCAAGTCCAACCACATATTTTTTGAATTCTACATTCTTATCACCATGTTCATACACTACCTCATTACTATCCAAATGTGGATCTTCCACTTCAAGGTTCAAATTTTGAACTTCCACCCCAACTTCCAACTCGCCCTCCTTCTTCCCAACATTTTTATTCCGAGGCTCTAACTGTAACCCAGCCATAATCTCACTTTCGCCCTCCTTTTGTAATCTATCATCAGCCTCTCCTTCACTCTTCCTCTCTTGCAACTTAGCCAATTTTTTTCTCGCTCTTTGTGCCTTCATTTCCTCATCTAAATGTAGTAATTCCCTTTCCATCTCCATGAATGCATCATTTAATCCCCAACAACCATCTCTCACTATTTTTTCCTCATCCCTCTTTTGTCGCAACATTTCTTCTTCAAGTATTTGTTTCGGGGTTAACAGCATAAACTTAATATTTTTCTCATCTTTAACAAATTTGTACACATTCCTATCCTTATCATAGAATGCTTCCTCTCAGACTTCCATGGTCTACCCAAAGAAATGTGACAAGACTCTATAGGCGCCACATCATACCATAGTTCATCGCTATATCTCCCAAGTTTGAATTCACCCTAACCCCATTGGTTACATTTACCTTCCCACACTCCTTTAACCACGTCATCCTATAAGGATTGGAATGTGATTGTAGAGGCAAACTCAACTCCTCAACCAGGGTGGTACTAACCAGATTAGTGAAATACTCTCTACTGACGGTAACATTGCATACTTTACTGCTCACATGACATCTAGTCTTGAAGGTAGGATCGAATTCATAATTCATCCCTTTATAAGGATTTCAAGAATTCAAGAAACTCAAAATAAGAGAGTCTAGATATTGGTAATAGCAAGACGGAGTTAATTTTGACTCGAAAATGAAAAGAATATCAAGAATTTGAGGAAAAGAAAGTGGTTCTTGAATTTTGGAACGACTTTTTTTTCTTCTGAATAATGAGTTTTCGGAATTAAATAATTTTTTTTATAAATTCGACAAGAACGAAAAAAAACGGATCATGATTTGGATAAGAATCGAATAAATAAACACTTTAGAATTTTTGTTGGATTTTTACATGGATCAAAACTAAAAAAAATTATGACTGACACGAAGAACAAGAAAACTGGAAAACAAGACTCAACAAAAAGATATGGATGATTTTGTGTAAACTCTATGATAGAAACACAAAATTAAACTGAATAGAATAGAAAAACAAAACCTGAATCCAGAGTCCAGCTCTGATACCACCTAATGTGATCCCGTTCGGGGAATCACAACGAACACGTGGAAGAAACGCCGGGAAATTTTCGAATTCAAGTTGGAACGGACGATAACACTACGACCCGAGCCTCACTATGCAAGAACCAAAGGTATACTAAACTCGAGACCTGTTACGATACGAAAACAAGAACCATAATGGGCTGAACGCCACAAAGGTTGTTCAATTCCTTTGATAAGTTCGATTTGTTGAACGCCACAAATATTACACAATATTTGATAAGTTCGGGTTAAAGGAATCCTCACCTTTAATAGCAAAAACACTCAATATATTTCATTCATCAAAAACTTATTGTTACAATGAATCAAAGGGTAATAAATAAGCAAAATAAAACCCTAGTCGCTAATGGACTCAAAATAGAGTTCTAACTAACTTAAAATAGCTAAAACTGAAAAAGGAATTAAAACACGAAAAGGAAATAAAAATCAGCGCAATTCGTGATAAACTCAACTTATGACCGTGACAACATAACTTACCGTCGTAATTATACTTCTGCTTAAGGATTACGGCCGTGACCATATGACTTATGGAAGTAACTTTGAAAACCTGGAATTCTTCATTCTGATTCGAGAGTGACTTATGACCGAGAGACTCTTTTGGTTACGGCTGTAATTTTACCTCTGCATATTTTTTTCATTTTCTTGGTTTCCAACCTAATTCTCGGCTTGTCTCTTGGCTTGCTCACTTGGTTTAGCATCGAACCTTGTTCATTCACGCAATGTTTGATCTTTGAAGCTCTTCGAACATGCTTGAAGCTTTGTTTGGCTTGATTTGTAGTTCTTTCCATCAAGCCCACCAAGATTCGTATCAAAATCTATGAGGAGAGTCGAGCTAATTACTTTAAAATAAGCACTTAATGAGAAGCAACCCATTCTCTATCCTTTGCTTGCTTTATTTTTATTTTTTGCATTTTATTTACTTTCTTGCAAATAAGTTGGCTAGGCCCAAGTCCTTATCTTTCACATTTATTTTCCTCAAGTTGGCATTGTGAAATAGCTCCAATACATTCTCATTTAATTCTAGCATATACTCTTATAAAACTTTCAAAGTCCAAATTTGCTTAACACTCATTTTTAAATCTTATGGTCACTAGTACAAAAATGCATAAAAAAATGAGGAAAACACGTCGGTTTTTCAAAAAATCGACGTGTAAAATAGGACGGTGGCATTTTCGTAATTAAAATTTAGGAACAGGCGTCGGTTTCTATTTTAAACCGACGCGCAAAGTCGGTCGGTCCGACTTTGCGTGTCGGTTTAAGGAAAAACCGACGCGAGAAATGCCGGTTTCTCGCGTCGGTTCTCCTTGAACCGACGCGCAAAGTCGGACCGGCCGACTTTGCGCGTCGGTTCTCTTAGAATCGACGCAAGAATGTTTCTCGCGTCGGTTCTCCATGAACCGACGCGCAAAGTCGGACCGGCCGACTTTGCGTGTCGGTTCAAGGAGAACCGACACGAGAAACCGGCGTTTCTCGTGTCGGTTTTTCCTTAAACCGACGTCTATTCTTATAAATATTTTTCTCCCGGTAATTTCATACACATTCTCGCGCCTCTTTCTCTCTTTCAGTACACTCTTCTCTCTATACTCTCACGCCTCTCTCTCTCACAATTCACTCTCACAATTTCTCTCTACTCTCACGCCTCTCCAATTTCTCTCTACTCTCACGCCTCTCCCTCTCTTGTGAACATCGCCGCCTCCACCACCCCCACTCTTCTACCGCCGCCGCCAACGCCGCCTCCACCACCCGGCACTCTTCTACCGCCGCCACCTCCTACATTGTAAGACCCGATTCTCATTTTTGTATATATGTATGTATATGTATTTGTGTATATATATTTATGTGTATATATATATATGTCTGCATGTATATATATTTGTGTGTGTGTGTGCGTGTGTGTGTGTGTGTATATATGACTGTGTATATATTTGTGTGTGTGTGTATGTATGTAGGTATGTATGTCTGTATGTATGTATGTGTGTCTATATATATAATTAGCCTCTGTGTATGTGCATATATATATATATATATATATAGACACACATACATACATACATACATACATACATACATACATACATACATACATACATATATATATATATATATATATATATATATATATATATATATATATATATATAAATTTGGGTGTTAAATTTATATTGTTAATTTTAAGTTAGTAGATAGATAAATTTTAATATTTTAATTATTGGAGTTGAAATTATGAGATATTAAGTCATGAAATCTTAGCTTCACTTTTTAGGAATTGAGAATGGATTTCGAATTAAATTTGGAGTAGTTGATGATGTTGAAGTTTGATTGGAGTTGCATTTGATTTTTGAATATGTCGAGGATGAACATTTTGGTTTATTGTGATATGTTGATTATTCCTACAGGTTGGTTAAGTCCAATTTATAGGGGAGGTTGTGTCAAAAGTTTTGTAAAATTTTGTAAATAAAAAATGAGAATTATAGTTAAGTGATTTTCACTATTACAGAATTGACCATACTAAATAAATATTTACTCAAAACTAATAAAAAAATTTAATTATATCTTCACATATAGGTCATTGATATGGATCGGGGTTGGATGTATGGCAGACGTAATAGACATGAATATGTAAAAGGTGTTAAAGAGTTTATGAAATGTGCGGATGAAAACAAGAGAAAGAAAGGTGAAACAATGATTTTGTGTCCTTGTTACGATTGTAAGAATTTGAGAAAGTTTCGTAGTTTTGATCAAGTGAAGAGTCATTTGATTCGTCGTGGGTTTAAAGAAGGTTATACACGATGGATATGGCATGGTGAGAGTATGCTTCCCAGGACGAGCACTGGTGACGATGTTGGTGATTAGCAGCAGAATAATTCAAGCAATATTTGTGAGAATGATTTGGAAAATGACGAGAATGATATGATAGACGAAATGATGCGTGATATACAAGGGGAATACATTGAAAAACCTCATGTATTAGATAACTTGTTCAATGAGTCTGAGAAGTCTTTGTTTTCTGGTTGTAATAAATTCACTAAATTGTCTGATGTATTAAAATTGTATAACTTGAAAGCAAGCAATAGGTGGAGTGATAAAATTTTTACGGCATTATTGGGACTGTTACGAGAGATGCTTCCGGAAGATAACGAACTTCCTAGTTCAATTTACGAGGCAAAGAAATTGTTGTGCCCGATGGGTATGGAGATTGAGAGGATACATGCATGTCCAAATGATTGTATACTGTATCAAAATGATTACAAGGAAGTGTGTCTATGTCCAAAGTGTGGGGCATCACGATATAAACGGAAGAACGTGAATGATAATTGTGGTGATAAGAAAAGCCCTCCGACAAAGGTGTTATGGTATTTACCTGTAATACCAAGATTTAAACGTTTGTTTGTCAATGCAAAGGATGCAAAGAACTTGCGGTGGCATGCCGACGGGAGAAAAGAAGATGGAAAACTAAGACACATGGCTGATTCTCCTCAATGGAGGAATATTAACAGGTTGTTTCCCGAGTTTGGGGGCAAAGATAGAAATCTTAGGCTGGGACTATGTACAGATGGGATGAACCCACACGGTAATATGAGTAGTCGACATAGCACTTGGCCGGTTCTTTTGACTATTTACAATCTTCCTCCATGGTTATGTATGAAGCTCAAGTATATCATGTTATCTTTGTTAATATCAGGGCCCAAACAACTGGGTAATGACATAGATGTTTATCTAGCCCACTAATTGAAGATTTAAAACTGTTGTGGGATGAAGGCGTGTCTGTGTTTGATGCATATACTCAGATGAGTTTCACCTTACGTGCTATGATATTTTGCACCGTAAATGATTTTCCAGCTTATGGTAACTTGTCGGGTTATACTAACAAAGGACCTAAAGCATGTCCAATTTGTGAAGAAGACATGATTGATCTTTGGTTGAAAAACTGTAAGAAAAATGTCTTTATGAGTCATAGAAGATTTCTCCCTACTGACCACCCTTATTGCAAGAAGAAAAAGTCATTCAATGGAAAAATCGAGGCTCGAACAGCTCGCTTACCATTAACAGGAGGTAAGGTATATGAACGAGTTAAAAATTTTGATGTTTCGTTTGGAAAAACTTTTAAGCCTCCTCAGAAGAGTCTTTGAAAGAAAAGGTCCATATTCTGGGATCTACCTTATTGGAAACACTTATCTGTAAGGCATTGTCTTGATGTAATGCACGTGGAGAAAAATGTTTGTGATAGCATCATTGGGACATTGTTGAACATTCCAGGAAAGACGAAAGATGGTATTAAAGTTAGGAAGGACATGGTAGAAATGGGGATAAGGGATCAATTAGCACCGCAAGAGTCGGAAAAACGTACTTATTTACCCCCAACTTGCTATACTTTGTCGAGAAAAGAGAAAACAAGTTTTTGTGAGTGCCTGCATACTATTAAGGTTCCATCTGGGGTACTCATCAAACATTAAAAGTCTTGTCTCGATGAAGGACTTAAAATTGGTTGGTATGAAGTCTCATGATTGTCATGTCTAATGCAACAATTGTTACCAGTTGCAATTCGAGGCATTCTCCCAAAACATGTTAGACAAGTCATTATAAAACTTTGTTTTTTCTTCAATGCAATTTGCAGCAAAGTTATTGATCCGGAGGAGTTGGATGATTTTCAGGCCGATATTGTTATCACTCTATGTCAATTTGAAATGTATTTTCCGTCATCATTTTTTGATGTTATGGTGCACTTACTTGTTCACTTGGTGAGAGAAATTAAGATTTGTGGTCCAGTATTCTTGAGGTATATGTATCCATTTGAGAGATACATGGGTATATTGAAAGGATATGTGAGAAATCGATTTCGACCTGAAGGTAGTATCATTGAAGGTTATGCTGCTGAGGAGGCTATTGAGTTTTGTACTGATTACTTGGATGACGTTGAGACTATTGGTGTTCCTAAATCTCAGCATGATGGAAGACTTGAAGGTAAAGGTACTATTGGATGCAAGTCAATTGTCCCCAATGTTGAATTGTGATATAAAGCACACCTCCTTGTATTACAACACCTTCCTGAAGTTCATCCATATTTCGACGAGCATATGTCCATCATAAAGCAGCAGAATCCTTCAAAAGTTGAAAGGTGGGTAACTAATGAACATAATCGTTCATTTGCAAAATGGTTCAAAGATAAAGTCATGAAAGAATTATCACAAACATCGAATACCATTGTTGAAACGGTAAAGTGGTTAGCTTACGGTCCTACCACGATTGTGAGGTCATATGAAGCATATGACATTAATGGGTATACGTTTTACACTAAACGTCAAGATGATAAGAGTGCGGTGCAAAACAGTGGAGTGACACAAGTAGCACTATCAAGAGATTTTTCAAATGCTAAAGATACCATGCCAGTAGATGCCTCGATGTCCTATTATGGTATCATTGAAGATATTTGGGAACTTGATTATAGGGAGTTCAAGTTTCCTCTCTTCCAATGTAAATGGGTTGATAATCGACGGGGGTGTTCTTGATCCTGCCGATACTAAGTGGTCAGTCGTCCTTCAAGGCAAGAGACGCATTGTTGGGATTGGTGATGTAGTAGATGAGATAACATTGAATCAAATTATATGCGTTGGGATCATGAAGAAGGATTATAGATTGACCGTCGTTCCTGATTATTAATTGTATGAGTTTATTTAAACAGTCTTTGCTTATAACTTTCTTTTTTTTTCTTATATGCTCTATACATTGTTAATAATTTCTTTTGTCGTTTTGATAACAATAATTTATTAATACGTTGTTATATGTGCAGGTATGTTAAAAGTAGTCTCAATATAATAGTCGAGTCTTCATCATCTTCAGATGATCATCGTGCTACCAGCACCAAAAGGACTAGAGGGCCAACAATGTGTAAAAACATGAAGAAGGCCGGTGAAGTGAATGTCATCGAGTTCGATGACAAACATAGGCCAATCGGACCAGGCAAGGGGAACTTCAAACACTATGTCGGGTGTTTGACCCGTATTCACGTTGACATTTACATCAGTGATTGGTACAAGGTTGATCCCGGCCTTAAGGACTTGATGTGGGAAGAAATAAAGGTACTATCACTTCATACATGGTTAATTGATAACGTTTCATAATTTTTTCTTATAATATCGCATATTATATTCGTCTTTCAGAGGGAGTTCAACATCCCCGATGACGCAGCCAAAAAAAGGGTGTTGAAAGTTGCGGGGATGCGATGGAAAGATTTCAAGACTCGGCTGGTTCATGATTATATTACACATGTCCACCCGAAATAGACATCTCCTACGCAACTTTACTCTTTTATAACTGAAGAGCAATGGGACACGTTTAAGAAATAACGCCAGACTGAGAAATTTAAGGTATATATATTTAATTGTACGCATGTGATTTATTGAGTTGGAAATTAAATACTTGATGTGACAATTTTCAGGAAAAAAGTAAGAAGGCCAGGGATGCTCAATTGCGAAACGAGCATCCACATTATATGGGCTCAGCTGGTTATGCGGGGATGAAGCCACAGTGGGTAGTCAGTGACCCTGTAATACCGACTTTCATTTTCGTACCCTTTAAAATTTCAAGTCATATTTATGCTAATGTAATGGAAATTTGAGAATTTAATTTAATTTTATGTCAATTATTGGAATTGTTTTGCAGTGGAAGGATTTGGACGCCGTCTCGCTCAATGTGCCAATTAGAAAATTTTAAAATGGTTCTCGTGCAATTTTTTATGTAATTAATTAAATTTATTGCCTAGGCATGCTAATTTCTATTTTTATTGTGTTAAATTGAAACTTGGGGGAAACTTTAGTGACATTTGGAAAACAGACATTTGGAAAACAAATGGAACTTAGGGGATTAAGTATGCAAAGGAGGGGACTTGAGGGACCAATTTGCAAATTTTAAAAGATTAAAATTAAACCTAAAATCTAAGCTCTCATTTTTCCTCTCCCTCACTCACGCCTCTCCCTCACCGGACTCGGAGCTGCTCCCTCTCTCGACGTCGCTCTCTCTCTCGGTCTCTTTCCCTTTTTCCCCGACCACCAATCACCGCCACCGTGCAACCCCATCACGGTAAGGCCCACCCTTCCTTTCCCCTCTCCAGCACACCCACACACGAAACCGCACACACCATTGTCTCTGTGTTCACACCTGCGCACACACTGGTACGACACACACAGAGTCACGAACTCACCCACTAAACTGTTCACACACCAACACACGCACACATGGACACTGCAATATGTTCAGTCTTGGAATATCATGATTTTTGGGTTAGTTCGAAATTATTATATGAAATTGTGTGTGTGTGTGTGTGTGTGTATAGATGTATAAATGGGTATTTTGATTTTGAATATGTATACACTTTATGCATATGTGTGCAAGTAATTTTCAGATTTCGAAAATTGTAGATTAAAATTTGTTTAATTGAGATTTTTAGTTTAACTTAGAGTTATAAATGTAATTTTCAATTATGATGAAAAAGGTATATATGTGTGTCATTCACGGTAAGTTTTCAGATTTCTTAGTTATGTAGACTAATTTTCAGATTTCAAAATTTATGAATTAATTAGTGTAATTGAAATGTTTAGTTTCATTTTGATTTAGAAATGGTGATTTTCGAAATTTGAGGGAAAATTTGTGAATGTGTATCAATTTCAGATTTTGGAAATATGACATTAATCGTTTAATTAATTGCTTCTGTTTCAATTTTTGGAATTTTGATGTTTTAAAAGGTGCAAAAGATTTTATGGTAAGTTTTAAATTTCGAAAATTATAAATTTGTTTAATTCAAGTTCATATTAAACTTTGGTAAGAAATATAAAATTTTTGATTTGGGTAATGCATATACATACAAGTAAAATTCAGATTTTATAATGTTTAAATTGGTAAATTGATATTGGGTAAAGTTTGAGTTAAGTTAAATATTTTAGTTTGAGTTTGAATTAAAAAGATGAGAGTTTCTAACGTGGATTGAAATTTATCTCTTATTTTCGAATATGGTTTTATGTGTTTTGGTTATTATGTAAAGTCACGCTTGGGTTAAATTGAAGTTTTAATCTCGGTTTATGTTGGATTATTATTAAAATGAATGATGAATGTGTTGGTGAACTGAAAGTTACACGTTTTGACGAATGGAAATAATTAGGACTTTTGGTACATTGACGTTACGGGCGACCAAGATACTTCCGCACACAATTTAAGACGGTAAATACTAAGGACATCAAGTAAGTAAACTTCCCCCTACTTTCATCAAAGTTGAATGTTAACGTGGAATTAATGTGCTTAATTGACATTCGTGTTAATTACGGAATTTTAATGCTTTTGGTCTACCATATGCAATTATGTGTAGTTAAGGAAATGTTCAAGCATGCACGTTACATGTCATTGCATCATCAAGCATGCATTGGCATCGAAATGGGAAAGTCAAATGTTTTAATGAAAGGAATGTGTCAAAGTGCATTTTTTGTCAAAAATTATGTATCCCATGTTTTTGAAAGAATGGGTGTACTTCTATGTCATGAAAGATGCGAGTGGGAAATGGGGCGCGGGGGACCGGCGTACCCGAATGAAGTGAATGAGCCGCTTTGCGGTGGAATGAAGTGAATGAGCCGCTTTGCGGTGGAATGAATGTAATGAGCCGCTTTGCGGTGGAAATGTGAAAGTTAATCTGGTTCCAAATAAGAATTGCCCACTGTTTTCTGATTGACTAGAAGTTACATCAAGTGAGCTCACGATGGAATGAAGTGAAAGTTTGAAATGTTAAGTGAAAGTTCGAAATGTTGAAAGTTTTGAAAGGTTAAAGTGAATGGGGATACATATTTCAAAGTTTAAAGCATTTCATGTCATAAGCATGCATTCATGCATAAAGTTTACTTACTGAGCTTTAGCTCACCCCAATCCCTCCCCAACATTTCAGGTGATGAAAGTTAGGTGATCCGAGGAGAACATTTGGCGGCTGACTCAGATAGTACCCGCTGTCGACATTATTTAATAAAGTTAAATTTATTAAAGTTATCATTTGAATTTATTCCTTAATTCATTATTATTGAGAATTGTTTGGTTGAAGTTAGTTTTGATTAAGTATGGGCGACGTATTATGAGTTAAGTTACCTCTTATTTCATTTGTCAATACTTGTTGATATTTTGGAAAAAAATCTTATGATTGAGGAGTTTGGGAAATGCATGAATTGGTTTTGGCGATGATGAATGTGATTGAGATGTGATGGATGTTTTAAATTTTTAAAATGGTTTTTGATGTCCCTCTACAGGTTGGCTATGTCCAATTTATAGAGGAGACTCTGCCGAAATTTCGGTAAAATTTTATAGTAGATAAATGAACATTTTGATTGTGTAAACGATTTAAATTCCGCATGGTCTTAAATGATTTATTTCCGCATTTAAGTAAAGAAAAGTTAACACGCCTAGGTTTAAGATTTTGAACTTGGGGTGTTACAGACCCACTGTCTTCAAGTTCTTCATGCGACATGATTAGCTCGTCGATTGTAAGTGAGGATCGAAGTTTAGATTGGATTCGATCTAGATCGAAGAAGAAAAAAGATGGAAGTTATTACATCCCCAACGAGAAAACGAGGGGGGTGTTTGATAAAATTGTAAGTATATCATGATTATTTTTTCATAATTTAAATTCAAATTTACTTAAATATATACTTATATTTATGTTTCATTTTTCTGTTAATAGGTTGAAAAAGCTGAGCAGTCCACGCAGGGGACATTTGTGGCAAGTAGACAGAACAATATTTTAAGTGAAGCCCTTGGTAAGCCGAATCACCCTGGTAGGGTGAGGGGGTATGGCGTCTATGCAAGCCTGATGATTACATTAGGCCATCTCCAACCCACATACACTAAATTTTACACTAAATTCTCACATTTACACTAAATTTGAATTACAGTTACACTATTCCAGCTTTTCTACTCCAACCCAGTACCACTAAATCTTACACCAAATGTACATTATTCATCATTTTCTATAATTTTTATTTTTAAGAAAATACAATTTCATTACGTTTAATAATTTCGGGAATTAAATTGAAAAAACGTTTTTATATTTTAATAATTAATATTTTATAAAATTAATTTATTTAGTAATTAATTTTTTTGAACATTTAAAAATTAATTTTTTCGTAAAAAAATTGAAATTCAACTTGTTATTAATTGAAACTTCGAATAACATACTTGAAAATTTAAAACACGGAATATGAAATATGTAGCAATGACACAACTCGAAATAAAATAGGAAATTTAGTTTTGGGAGTTGCTATACTCCTCCCACAAGTGCTCAATCAACACACTTCTTAGCGCGATGTGTGCTTCCCTGTCCTTAATCTTTCGATTTCAAGCAAGAAACTCTAGAAAGCGTTCATTCTCGTCCACGGAGACCTCAACTGTTGGACTCGGTGCTTCCACATATGCGCCAATTGGTGCACTGAGATCTCGTTTGTCCTTCACTATCATGTTATGCATGATAATGCATGCTGTCATTATGTCACGCAACACATTTTTTTTTCCAAGATCGAGCCGGTCCACTGACAATCTTAAACCTTGATTGAAGCACCCCAAATGCGCGTTCAACGTCTTTTCTACAACTTTCTTGCCTCATTGCAAAATATGTTTTCTTAGGAGTTTGAGGATCATGGATCGTTTGTACAAGTGTTGACCACTTAGGGTAAATTCCATCAGCTAAATAGTATTCCATTGTGTATTGTTTTTCCTGTATGACATAATTTGTCGGTGGAGCTATACCGTCTGCCAAGTCAGAAAATAGATGAGACGACTCCAACATATTTATATCGTTGTTTGACCCTGGCAATCCAAAGTGAGCATGCCATATCCAAAGATCATAGTCGGCTACAGCCTCGAGAATTATTATAGGGGATCCGCTACGACCTGTATATTGTCCAGCCCATGCAGTGGGACAATTTTTCCATTTCCAACGCTGCTGCCCAATGTACAATAATCTCGCAACATCTTCGGCATTTGGTTCCCGCAGGTATCGTGATGAAAATACCTCTACAACTGCTCGACAGAATCGTTGCAAACTCTCCGTTGCTGTTGACTCACCTATTTTCACGTACTCGTCCGTGGCATCTGCTGCAATACCATATGCCAACATCCGCATTGTAGCCATGATTTTCTGGATAGGGGAAAGACCTAGCCTTCCTAGACCATCTCGTTTTTGCACGAAATACTCGTCATGACTTTGCACCTCCTGAAGTATACGCATGAATAGATTTTGGGACATGCGATACCGTCGACGGAACCTTTTTTCATCGAACTGTGGATTTGCAGAGAAGTAATCGTTCCACAATCGTTGATCTGCCGCTTCACCATCGCGTTCAATCACAACATGGCCGACAATTGAACCTCTACGAGTTGCATCATTCATTTGGTTCTCAAGCAGACGTGCCCGGCGACGGATGTTGTTTTTTCGAATGCGAAGCACAATCTCCTCTTGCTCATCAATCTTGTTGATATGTTCAACGTACTCTTCGTCACTGTCGGGGTGGGGCACGGTAGATGAGATTCCGTCTACATTAAAATTCATCTTTCTTAAATATTTGATTCAAATTTGTAGTCTACAAAGAACTCACGGAGTTGGTAAGGAAGGGAACGGCTGACAGGAAAGACTTTTATCAGTTGCAGATGTATAAGGAAGATAACAAGATTTTATTAACAAACTTGGATTCAATATCAGATTCGATGACGCGTGAATTCATAAGGAGTGAACAACAACGGATCATTCGAAAAAGGACCCAAGAAAAAATGAATGTCAGTCAATCTGACTCAAGCTCGTTCAGTCCACTATTCGATAATCTAGGTGGCTCCGGAGCAAATTTGCCTGATTATTGAAAACAACTATCTCGTGTCATCAAAAACTATGTTATTGTTTGTGATGTGGTCTAATTTAATTTTAGTTTCGTCCATTTATTTCAAAATTTTCATTATCTTTGTAGTCGCATCCGTTTATCATATTTTAATGTGTTACATTTTATTGTCAAGATTTTCTATTTTCACTATATTAAAAATATAATTGTTAAATATCTTTGAATAAAAAGATAAAACACTACAATTTATTGAACTATGGAAATTAATGGACAATCTCAAATATACATCACTTTTTAAAATCAAACTAAACAAAAGTGTAGGGACCAAAATGGAGAAAAAAATGAAATAGGGACAAAAAATATATAAATTAAAGTTAAGGAAAAAAATAATAATAATATAACAGAAAAACATACCGCTGGTGCGGTATATGAACAGTGCAGCGCCCCAAATCTGGCGCTGCACTGTTCAACAGCACCATTTTGCTCGGAAAAATGGTGCTGCATTGGAGGGGTCTTGCAGCGGCAAAATGGCATAAAACGCCATTTTTCCGCTGCATTGGAACGTTCCTGTGGGGTCGTCTCAGTAGACGATATTAAGGAGATGATCAGGTCAGAGACGGAGGATAGTATTACCGAGCGGGTCAGGCATCAGACCATGTCGGAGATGCAGAGTAAATTCGATACTATGCAGAGGGACTACCATAGTATGCAGACTAAATACGATGCTATCCTCTAGCGCCTAGGTTGAAATGTTGAGGCCGAGGTGGACGTAACTCCACAGCCCCGACCACCAACTCGCAACAGTTGCCACTCCGTTGATCCAGATCCATTTCATGGACTTTAGGTATTTAATGTTATGTTATTTAGAATTTTTTAACATTATTTATGTTATTTCAACTGGAAGTTGCTAACATATATGTTCAATGATGTTGTACAATAGAAGCCGTCTCCTTGTCGTCTCGCCATTAGTCTTAATGGTGAGAAACAAATAGTAGCGAGCGGGATGGTTTATCCAGCCGGACCCGACACAGTGGTGCATCATCAACCTCTTTGGCCTGATAATGCTAAGGTGTCCATTGACCACATTTTCGATGGTGCATAAGCGTTTTGTATTCCAGTGCCATCTCAATACCACACCACAGTGGGGGAAGCTATTGGAACCTTCTTGCAATGGCCCAAGGAGTTGGTGATTTTTGGAGAGGTACAAACATTTAGTTATATAAAAGATTCTTTCAATATTAATTTCTTTTAAATTTGTATAATAACTGAAGATGATAAAAATTATCTTGTTACAGGAAGAGGCACCACAACGGGCAAAAAAATTTAACGAAGGAAAAACACCCCAGAGTTTCGAAATGTCATCCACTCAGCGACCTGCGATTGTTGACGATGAGACGTTGCAACGTCTGGGTGATGATTGTAAAATGTTACACACTCTGGTCATTCAATTGCCTGTTGGTGATGACTTCTACCAGGTACCCGTTGATGCCGCCGTGTTCAACTTTGCATTCGATGATGGTTTTTATGTTGCAGTCGGAGACATCACCGACTTGCTTACGATGCAATGGTTGGATACATCAATCTTACAAGTTTTTTCATTGTAAGACTTCTGATCAAAAAGAAAAACTTCAATTTAAATCATTATTTTATTTCTATTTATTGGCATTATTATTTTTTAGGTACCTCCATGAGCTGTGTCAGGAATACGGTATTGAATCGATTGGATTCATGTCTCCGACACATATTGCATCGATTTCAGTAAGAACAAATGCAAATGGTGTTATAAATTACTTGGCCAACACCATGAAGGCAATGAAAACTAAGAAATTCATTCTAGCACCGTATTTTCAGGAGTAAGACCGTTGATATTCTCTAATTTTTAACCTAATCTGAATGATATGATATTTAAAGTTGTATTTACACGTTCATAATATGTAGGAATCACTGGATGTTGCTATTTATTTCTCCTGAGAAGAATATGGTGTACTTCTTAGATTCAGCTGCTGCATCTAAGCGTGACTTGGATATCAAGCCGATATTGAACACGTAAGTTAGGAAACTTTTAATGAAATAATTGTGGAGTTGTGGTGAAATTGATTGTGGAGTTGTGATTGTTGAGAAGTTGATAGTTTTGAATAGAAGGGTCCCCCTACAGGTTGGATAAGTTCGATTTATAGGGGAGACTCTGCCAAAATTGTTGTAGGAAATTTGAGTCATAATTTTTTTGTAGCTTGTTGATATAATTTATTGAAATTTTAGGGCTTTCAAAACGTATTGGACAGTTGGAGGCATGATGACAAAATCCAATACAACGTGAAAAAACGTAAAAGTATGAAAACACGGATTTAATCTTTATTAAAAATCTTTGAATTATTTCTATATTTTATTTAGTTTGATTACTAATATTGTTATTTTTCAATGTGAATATTTCAGTGTCCTCAACAACCTGGAGGGTCTGAGTGTGGCTACTACGTTATGAGAAATATGTATGAGATAGTCAGAGAACACTTTCAACTTACTTCGTTAGAAAAGGTATAAGTCATTGAAAATGAGAATTTTAATAATGACTTTATATTTTATGAAAAAATAACTAATAACTCATTTTGATTGTTTGTAGGCATTTAAAGAATATTATTCAACGGAGGAAGTAATCGAGATTCAAAACTTATGGGCAAAATACTTCGTTCATAGGTTTGTGTAAATCGAAGCATAATCCAAACTTCCACTTACATATATATTTAATTTGTATCATAAATTAACAATTTGTAAGTATAATTGTTGTTAATTTAATTTTATTACGTATATATCGATTATATATATATATATATATATATATATATATATATATATATATATATATATTTGGTGATGCGCATGTTCAGGTTATCGCAGACCACGTCCTGGTCACTGCAGGCCACGACCTGCAGTGGCTTGGGTCATTGCAAGTCACGTCCAGGTGACTGCAGGCCACAACGTGCAGTGACCTGGGTCATTGCAGGCCACAACGTGCAGTGACCTGGGTCATTGCAGGTCACGAAATGCAGTGGCCTGGGTCATTGTAGGCTACGTCCAGGTCACTGCAGGCCATGACCTGCAGTGGCCTGGGTCATTGCAGGTCACTGCAGGTCATATAATATATATATTAAAAAAAAAAAGTTTGGGCGTCGGTTCTAAAGTTAAAATCGACGCCTAAAGTCAAAAAACAATAATAAATAAATAAAAAAAAAAAAAACTTTGGACGTCGGTTTGTATAAAACCGACGCCCAAAGCTGTTTTGGGCGTCGGTTCTAAAATTAGAACCGACGCCCAAAACCGACTTTGGGAGTCGGTTTTATACAGAAACCGACGCCCAAAGTTTTTATTTTTTTTATTTTTTTTGACTTTAGGTGTCGGTTTTAAATTAGAACTGACGCCCAAAACTGACTTTGGGCGTCGGTTTACAACCGACGCATAAAGTCAAGACTTTACGCGTCTGTATCATATGCGTCGCCGTTACAACCGACGCGTATTCCGTTTTCCAACCTACGCGAATTCCTATATCTGTACTGGTGGATGCATATTTTATTTTATCTTCAAGTGTGATTTAATGTTGAGGTGGATGGGTAATTGATATTGGATTTAGGAGTTAAAATTGAGACGTTGACCGTGATTTAAAATTTTAAGTCATTCACCACGTAATATCTACTACTTTCTTGTGTTTTCATAGGATGCTCACAATGTGTTTGGTGAAATGCCTCATCGGAGAAATTAATGTTCAATTGATTGGAGACTCCAACACTACTTCGAGGATGGATTTTTGGTGCTTGCAATGAGGTTTTTATGACATGTTAGATAGCTTTGTCAGCCATGATTACTTGTTGTTTAAAATTATTATTGATTCATGATTTATGAGTAATATGCTACTTGTGTCTATTTTTACAAAATGCTTATCCATGAAAGATCCTATTTATCTTGAGCACAATAGTCATGCTTGATTGTTGGTGAAGTTTGCGAATTGTTGAAGGGTGAAGGGTTAATGGAGTAAAACAATTAGGTTGTGAGCTTATCTTTTTAAATTTTTATCAACCTATCCAATTCTTTCTAATGCTCTAAATCTCTTGATCCTATTGTGAGATAAGTTTGGGAGTGGTCGACCCGGTGAAGGAGATGGTCTAGACGTGTGTTAATTCCAAGCATGTTAAAAATAAAATATTTGTGTGGAGTGTCTTTTGCCAAGTATAAGCTAGGTAATGATCATATGCTAGAGATCTAAGCCCATTTTAATTCTTGCATTACCTTATCTTGAAGCCTTTTTGACTCTTGTGATTAAGCCCGTTGGAGCATCTTAAAACTTGGTGCCTTAAGTTTTAAACTTTGGAGTCAACGGCCTCAAGCTTGCTATATGGGTCAATTAGAAAGTTTAATGAGTAGGGTACAAAAAATTGCATTTGCTGAATAAGTCTGCCTCATTTCGTAGCTTTTTTTACTCGAGTTATTAACACTATTACGGTTTCAGTCATTTGCATTGGTTGTAAAAGACAATAAGCGTCAGTTGAGGAAGTGATGCATTTAGCACAGATGTATATGGTAAATGGAATATGCGTTGATTGTTATCCGACGCAAAAAGTATTACTATATACGTCGGTTGTATAAAAATCGACGCATATAGTGAACAAAAAAAAAGAAAAAAAATTAGAATATGTGTCAGTTGTACTGCACAACCGACGCATATTCTAATTTTTTTTCTTTTAATCCAAAAATCCTGTTTATTATTTTATATTCGATCTTATCGTCAAATGTAACTATCAACAATCAACAAATAATCAACATAAATGCATAATAAAATTATATAAGTCAATTTACATTAATATTAATGATAGTTATTACAAATGTTCACACATATATTAACATAAAAAATGAAGATTTACATACAAGATTCATAGAAGTATTTAGCCCAAAAATTTCTAATCTCGTCCATCTCCTCCATTGAGTAAGAATCTTGATAAAATGCCTACAACTGGTTAAGATAAATTATTAGTATTTCTTAATAACTATAAATATATTATTAAATAATTCGTAGTATTCAATATTTATAATACCTTATCTAAAGAACTCAATTGAAAATATCGTGTGACTATCTCATACATGTTTCTTATAACATAATAGCCACATTCAGAACCTCCTGGCTGTTGAGGACATTGAAATTTTCACATTAAAACTATTAGTATATATATATATATATATATATATATATATATATACAGAGACAGACACAAAGAACTAATATATCTATTGGGGATTGAGTATTGAGAGAGAGAGAGAGAGAGAGAGAGAGAGAGAGAGGTGTGAGCTTGAGTTAGAGAGAAATGAGAGTGGAGGTGCGGTACTGGAGATATTTAGGGCAGACGAACCGATGCATAAAGTATTATCGTGTATGTGCGTCGATTCTGTAATAAGAATCGACGCATTTTGTATAAGTGCAACTCATGCGTCGGTTCTTCACTAAGAAACGACGCATATTGTCCAAAGTTATTTACAAAATTGCCACCTCCATTTTTATTAGCGTCGTTTTTACCAAAAAACGACGTAAATTGCTTATTTTTTTGGACAAATATGTACTAGTGTAAGTCCGTTGGGGTATTAAAAAACCCGGTACCCTTTGATCTTAAAACAATTTGGGAGTTACCTACCTAAAGCTCACTGCATAGGACAATTAGAATGCTTAAAGGAGTGGGGAAGTCACGAACAATCATCACATTAGTATATAGAAATCATGCATTTTTACTTTCAAAAGGGCTTAGATTAACAGTGGGTTTGAATTGCTTAGTATAAGCTTGAATGTCGAAGCACTCATCTAGTGAAGAATCATTACATGTTTATATTGTCGAAATTACTGGTAAAACACAACCAAACTAGAGTGAAAAAAGAAATTAGTGATTTGATAGTACCCTCTAGAATTGCATCTCGGAAAATATATATATATATTGGGGATGAATGTCACAAGTGGGAAAGCATTAGTACAGAATTGAAATTTCTTCTCTATTCAATGTTTGTAAACCTAATTGACGATTGAAAGTAGCTATGCACACACACACACACCAATTGAACATCGGATAAGCCAAAATTCTTTTTGGTATCATTATTTGGAAGCATATTTTTGAATTGATTATACAATTTTACACTCATGAGTAATTTGCAGGTTATCTAATATTTTTTATTTATATTCTATATTACTTGATTGCACTAGTAGATAATTTTTTATTGAGACGAGTAAAAGCTCAAGTTTGGTGGTGTGATAAGTGTGCTTTGCACATTTATTTTGGTCTTAAATTGACATTTAATTGACAAACTGAGCGAATTTCTACTTATAAATTGTGTTTATCTTGTACAATTAGGTACAACCTTAATTGCAAATAAAATGGACAAGATTGAAGAGAAAATGAGCTAAAAGAAGAACAAATTTGATGTTCAAGGACGTAATTGTAAGAAATCAAAAGTTTGTGGACTTAATTGTCACATCTCAGAAAGATGGAGGGCTAGAAGTGCAAATATTTTATGGGTATTTTTGTAATAAAAGTCAAAATGTGTGGACTAAAATTGAAGAAGTCCAAAAAGATGCGAGGCTTGACTTGCAAATAGTTTATAGAAAAAGAAAATAATATATATATTTTGTAAAACTACCAAAATATTAGAGAGAATGTAGAGATGGAGAGAATTCTTCTTATTCCAATTGTGTCTCCAATGAAGAAGTGAAGCACCTATTTATAGGGGTAGATAATGACACAATCGTAATAATGTAAACTTTACATGGGTATAAAGGCCATTCACACTAAATATATATTTTATAACACTTCCCCTTCAATGACCTAAAACTCATTGCCTGCCTCACTAAAATCCTTGCTAAGAAAACTCAGTAGGATAAGATTTAAGCGAAGGAAAAGAGTATAGTCATTGTGGAGTACAAAAAGTAAATGCTGCCTTATTAAAATCTTTCTAGTAAAACCCAGTGGGATAAAACCTAGATGAAGGAAAAAGAGTACAGTTACTCCCCCTGATATTAGTCATCGTAAATCATTGATTCGATGCATTCCTATCTCATGTATCAATTTCTTGAATGTAGATGTCGGTAATGCTTTAGGGAATAAGTCAGCCACACTATCGCTTGAGCGAATTTGTTGAACATTGATATCATTTGCTTTCTGAAGCTCATGTGTATAGAAGAATTTTGGAGAGATGTGCTTTGTTCTATCTCCTTTGATATAGTCTCCTTTAAGTTGTGCAATACAAGCTTCATTATCTTCATACAATATCATTGGGCTATCTTTTTTCGAAGTTAATCCGCATGATGATTGGATAGGATGAGTCATGTTTCTCAGCCATATACATTCTCGACTTGTCTCATTGATTGCAATAATTTCTAAATGGTTTGAAGATGTTGCTGTCAAAGTTTGCTTCACAGATTTCCACGATATAGCTGTCCCACCACGTGTAAACACATATCATGTTTGCGATTTTACTTGATGTGGATCAGAGAGATAACCTGTATCTGCATATCCCACTAAAGAAGATCCCAATTTGTGAGAATAAAGCAACCTGATATCAATAGTACCTTTTAGGTAACGAAGAATGTTTTTAACACCATTCCAATGCCTTTGAGCTGGTGCAGAACTATATCTTGCGAGGAGATTTACAGAAAAAACTATATCAGGTCTAGTGCAATTTACAAGATATGATAATGGTCCAATTGCACTTAGATTTGGTACTTCTGGACCAAGAACCTTTTCTCCATCTTCAAATGGATGAAATGGGTCAATTTTTGGATCAAGTGATAGAACCGTTGGTGTTGTTAACGGATGTGTTGTATCCATATAAAATCGTTTCAAAACCTTTTCTGTATATGAAGATTGATGAACAAATAGTCGTTCTGAAAAATGTTCAATTTGCAACCCAAGACACAATTTGGTTTTTCTCAAATCTTTCATCTAAAATTCATTTTTCAAGTAATCATCAGTTTTATTGAGCTTTTTTAGAGTTCCAATAAGATTTAAATCATCAACATAAATTAACACTAGTGCAAATCCAATATTTGTTTTCTTTATGAAAACACATGGGCATATATCATTATTTTTGTAACCCACATTCAATAAATATTCGCTAGGCGATCATACCACATACGTTGAAATTGTTTCAATCCATATAATGATCTTTTCAATTTGACTAAAAACATATTTTTCGGACATGTATCATTTATTTCTGGCACCTTAAGTCCTTCAGGGACTTTCATGTATATGTCACTATCAAGTAAACCATATAGATAAGCAGTTACTACATCCATAAGGAGCATATCGAGCCTTTTTGACACAACCAAACTATTTAAAAATTTGAATGTGATGGCGTCCATGGCGTGAGAATATCTTTTCTCATAATCAATTCCAGGTCTTTGTGAGAAACCTTGAACTACAAGTCAAGCTTTATACCTTGTAACTTCATTTTTTCATTTCTTTTCCTTACAAAGAGTCATTTTTATTCTACAGGGATTACATTTTTAGGTGTTCGAACTATTGGTCCGAACATCTTTCGTTTTTCTAAGGAATTCAATTTTGTCTACATAGCTTCCTTCCATTTTTGTCAATTCTCTCTCTGTTGGCATTCTTTAATAGATAGCGGCTCATAGTCATTATTCTGAAATATTTCAAGAGCCATTTAGAAGGCAAAAATATCATCTATAACAACATTCTCTCTTTTCCCATTATTTATGAGGTAACAGATAATTTATTGAAATCTCATTATTCTCGAACATCCCTGATTCTGCAGGAATGACGTCATCACTATTAGATTGTTTCATTGAAATATGTGGTTCTACGGGAACCATGTCACCACTATTAGATTGATCAATCTTTTCTAGTATTACTAGTCCAGAAGTCTTTAGTTGGTTTAATGTCCTCTTATGAGGTACAATGCCTTTTGAACCAATGTCGACTACGCTTCTGGCATATTTGAGATTCACTTGCTATAGGAGCTTGTCCTACAGGGACATCAATCTTTGTTGGAGTTTTTTATACTATTATTTATGATTTTGTCACTTTTCTTGTGTCAAAAAATTCACCAGGTAATTGATTTTAAATTATATGCAAATAAATAATTTTCTCAACCTCTTACTCACATTGATTGCTTCAGGGATCAAAGTGAGATAGAGTCGTTTCATTCCAGGAGAATTTTATCTTGTTTTTTAGGATGCATCACTCTTCCTAAAGTTGGAAAATTCATTTCATCAAAATGGCATCTGCAAAACGTGCAGTAAATAAATCACATGTTAAGGGCTCAAGGTACCTAATGATGGAAGGTGAATCAAAACTAACATAAATCCCAAAAACCCTTAGGTGAGAAATATTAGGTTCATGACCAGACGCAAGTTGTAGATGTGAGTATTAATAATAAGCAGTTGGTCTTATACGAATCAATGATGCAGCATGTAATATGGCATGACCCCAAACAGAAGCTGGTAGTTTTGTTTTCATGAGTAGTGGTCTAGCAATTAATTTTAGATGTTTAATAAATGACTCTGCTAACCCATTTTGTGTATGGACATGAGCAACTGAATGTTCAATGGCAATCCCAATTGACATGCAATACTCATTAAATCTCTGTGATCTAAACTCACCAGCATTATCAAGACGAATTGTCTTGATTGAGTAATCGGGAAATTGAGCTCGTAATTTTATTATTTGAGCAAGTTGACTAGCAATAAATACATTTCTTGTGAAAAGTAAATAGACATGTGACCATCTAGTAGAAGAATCAACCAGTACCATAAAATAAAGAAATGGTCCACATGGTGGGTGTATCAGCCCACATATATCTCCATGAATCCTTTCTAAGAAAGTTGGAGATTCAACATTGACCTTTGTAGTGGAAGGTCTAATGACTAATTTCCTTTGCGAGCAAGCAACACATGACTAATAATTAGGTGAAAGAATCTTCTGGTTCTTTAAAGGATGTCTATGTAAGTTGCTAACTATTTGACGTATCCAAGTCGATCATGCCAAGGTATAAAAATTTTTAGGTCTACGAACTTCGGGTTCGTGACGTTGTTTGATTCAATTTCTTTTATGGATGTATAATACATTCCAAAATGAAGTGTAGGGAGTTTTTATTTTATTTGCTTCTAGCCAGATACAAAAGAAGTAATGCAAAGATATTCAATATTGTTTTCTTGTATCATTTCAATGTGAATCCATAGCAGTGGATATCCTTAAAACTGAGCAAATCTCTTCTGGATTTGCTAGAGTAAAGTGCATCGTTAATACATAGTTGTTTATTATTTGATAAAATAATACATGCTTTACCGGAGCCTTCAACGATTCTCGACGTGTCGAATATCGTATTAACATTATATTTCGCTAATGCTAAGTTCAAAAAATACTTTTTTCGGAGAATAGTATGTGTTGTTGCACTATCAACTAGACATGTATCTTGGCAATTCATCTAAAATATAATAAAATAGATATAGTAATGGCAACGAGATGGGTATTGGTTGGGGACCTCATTCCCACCCCCATCCTCGTTACATGCGGGGCGGGGTCGGGGTGGGGGTTTAAAATTCTCCGTTTGAATCCCCGTTATTATTATTATTTTTTTTTTGGATCAATCATTTTTTTTAAAAACAAAAAAGAACCTTATTATCCCATACCTTTAAGTTAGTAATCTAGGTTGGAATCATCCAACTTAGTTTAAAAGAATATGTACTTTTTCAAAATGTATTAAATTTTTAAATTTTTGCTATTTTTTAATTTTTAAATTATAAATGGGGCGGAGATGGGTCGGGAACCTCATTCCCATCCCCGTAACGGGGATAAAATCATTACTAAACCCGTCTCATTCGGGGCGGGTCCCTACGGGGATTGGGTCTTGTGGGAAAATGGCCATCTCTAAATAGATATTTTAGAAAAAGTGAATTGATGATCAAAAGAAGTTAAACATAATTTAATATGAAATGAACAATACATAATAAGATTTCAATTCATATGAAAAACAAGAACAGCATTGTGACTTTCTGATAAAACAAATTAATCTTTATTTTCCATCACATCAGTATAGAAATCAGAGACATCTAAGTATGTCTTATTAACTGGACCATCAGCAAAAAATTTCTCTATTTTTTCTTTTCCCTTAATCGACTGTTGGTAAAGATCCGCAAGGTGTTTTTCCGTACGTGAAGTACCTGACCAATTCCCTTTCCTGCCATATCGGAAACAACTTTCTTCGTGTTTCCTTTTGATTATGTCCTTTTGATTATGTTATTTTCATTTGTTTTGTACCTTTTAAATATGTGACCATGTTGTTGATGATTTTGTCCAAAATTTCTTCCACGTCCGCGTCTACGTCTATGTTCATACCCACGCGCACGCCCACGTCCACATTTATATATGTGTCTATTTCTTGCTATTGCATTTGCTTCAGGAAATGCCATACCATTTTCTTTGGGAAATGGTACAGAACTGGTTGGACGTAATCCGTGATTTTTCATCAGCAATTCATTATTCTGTTCAGCTACTAAAATGCAAAATATAAGTTCTAAGTACCTTTTAAAATCACACTCATGATATTCCTGGTGCAGGAGCACATTTAAGGTATGAAAGGTGGAAAATATTTTTTTCCAGCATATCTTCGTCAGTGATCTTTTCTCCACACAAATTCAATTTTGAACATATTATGAATAGTTCAGAATTGTACTCACTCACAATTTTAAAATCCTACAAACAAAGGTGCATACATTCGTAGTGGGCTTTTGGGAGGACTATAGTCCTCTGATGGTCAAATCTCTCTTTTAAGTTTTTTCGAAGTTTTTGTGGATCCTTCACAGTGAGATATTCAATTTTCAATCTATCATGAAGATGGTAATGAAGGAAAATAAGTATTTTTACATGATTCTGCAGGGATTCTTTATTTCCTTCATTTATTGTTTTCCACGACCTTTTGAGATAAGATGAATATCGGCATCTTGTACCCATGATAGATAATTCTTTCCAAATAAATCCAGTGCAATGAACTCAAGTTTAGTGATGTTTGCCATTAGGATAACTATTCAATCAAACAAGAGACATAATTAATTCCTTGAAAAATATGAGTAATCATATAAGAATCAATGACATGATTTATATATCGAGCTCTTTTATTCTTTTGTAATATTAATTATAATTTTAAGTTGTTGTAGCAATAAAACATTCATTTTTAAAAATTTTGAAATTGCTATTTGCAAATCTAAATTGTGGCATCAATTAATCAAGATTATAATTTTCAAGAATAAATTAACAAATGGTTAATACATATAATGAAAGTGACATTAACAAAAGAATCTTCAAAAAATTGCATTTCAAGAATTGTGTGGTATGTATGAAACGAAGATCATAAAGATATGTTTAGTCATTTTCTTTCTTGAAATTGTGATTTTAGTTTTCAAAATGAAAAATAACTTTTGCTTTTGTAAATGCACTTTATTGGAATGATAAATTGATTAGATTATAAAATTATCTTTTTAGAAAATACATAAAATGTGAATTCATTTAAACCATATATTTGATCGATTCATCCTAATATGAAGGTATAATAAGAGTAAAAATATTTAAAACCAGTAGAACCAACCATATAGATGGTAATGTAATTTGTATATTTGAAACTAATAGAACTAACCATATAGATGGTGACGTGATATATAAAAAATATTTAAAACTATTACCTTCTGTATACAGATTGAACCTTTGTTAACTTAGTTGGCTAGAGTCCCGTGCCGATAACATGTTGTAAAACTACCAAATTATTAGAAATAATATAGAGATGGAAAGAAATCTTCTTATTCCAATTGTTTTATATATATGCCATGGGCATAAAGCCCATGCCTTTGTAGTGGCTGTGTTGGGCACTCGCAGAGCTCCCAGAAAAATTTAAAAGATTATTAATCTGATCACATGGGCCAATTTTAGCCCAGTCCGAATTTTATTTTTGTTTTAATTATATAGCTTTATGGGCACGTTTGACTCCGATTTTTGGTGTTTTGGGACTTTTTTTTTGTCTGATTTTTGGGAGTATTTATACTTCTACTTCCATCTTCCAAAAATATACCCAATTCATATATCTAACTCTAGCCTCTCTTTTCCCTTTCTTCTTCTTTGTTTTCTTTTATTTTCTTTGTTTTTCTTTAGTTTGTAGTTTAGTTTGTAATTTAGTTTTTGATTTCAAGTTCTAGTCACCATTGAAGAGAGGAACCAAGAAGTAAGGGGTGAAGATTCAAAGCATTGTTGAAGGAATTTTGGAGTGAAAATTAAGGTAAGTGATTTATTTCATTATCTTGTATTTTAATATTTGATTTCTATATTTTGTAATGTATTTTTATAAACATGTGCAATATTTATACAATGGGCTAGTTGTTTAATGTTGGGATGATTGATGTAGCTTAACTTAGTTAAAGTAATTTTAATGTTTACTTATTAACTTTGAGCTTATTAATTCATGTGTATTTGTTATTAAAATTATTCCATGTATTTGATTGATCACCAAATATGTGATTTGTGGAGTGTATGATGATCGAGACATATTGTGCATTTTAGACCAAATAACAAATGCCCTATATATTAATTTAGGAGATAGATATATACTCATATCCCTAGGTGATACATTGAGTTATTTTCACAAAGAGTGAATGCAATTGATTGGATATTTTTTTAATAGGTTGAGCCGTTCACTGTTTATCCTCGTGTGGGTCAGGAGCTAACATTAAAATTAAATATTACATGAAAGGAGGGGGACATAGACCGACCTCCAAGATCAAGGAAATGTAGCAACTGATGAAAAATGAAGTGGAAGAAATAAAAGGGGAAAAACATGCCCCGTACATCAAAAGAATAAAAGATAAAAACTAGACTATAGTCCTCTGAAGTTGGAAAGTCCATGTCTGTTAGAAGTGCCCTGCTGCTGCGTGGTAGATCCTGTGGTCCATACTCTCGGTAAACTCTCGAGTCCCATCCCTCAGAAGCAAGTGAATCAGCAACCTGATTACCCTTACGATAAATGTGAGAGATAGTGTCCCTGTCCAGATGAAGAATATCCTTGATTTGTCTAAGAATCCCCTGAATCTGCCAAGGCTCGCTCGTCCTAGTGATGCAATGAATGGCCATTGTAGAGTGTTCGTGTGAATCCCGCAAGTGTACGGGATCATTGACAAGTAATAATTGTGATGAGTTGAGAGTATCGTTCCCACGAAGAATAAGATTTAGTCTTAATTATCAGTTTCTCGTCGATTCAATTAAATGAAACAATAAATAAAAAGATGGTTTTGTTTGGCAATTTTAAAAAATTGCAATGAATAAAATTAAAGAACATAAAAATGATGGGGAGTAAATATGAATTGGAGCATGTATTGGAATTAGAATCCGCCTAGTTATATCTATTTCAATTCAACAATTTTCTAATTTAGCTCATTCATGCGTTCTTGCCAATCGATAAAACTAATATATTTAAATTTCTTTTCCAAGACAAATTAAATCTACCATAAATACGACTCAAATCTATTTCTAGTCTGAATGCGAATGTTCATGATGCATTAATCAACAATTTATCAAATAGATTGCACACGTCATATTGTTATTCCTAACATATAGTGTTCATGTGTTTATCTTACTGCATTCTAAACCTATTGTGACTTTTCCAAAACTACAACAAGCAACTAATTATCCAATTGGTGATCAAGCAATTAAATAATTCAATGGGAATGCAAGAATAAATCAAGAAACGCAAGAATTTACTAAATTATAGAATCATGATTTAAAACAAATAAAAGCTAGGGTTCATCTCATCCAATACATAAAGGAGATTAGCCTATCATATTAATTGATGAATAATCAATAAAAGAATTGATAAACATCACCCGGTTGAATGGGCAAAAGAAACTGAAATTCTGCTCGTTGATTCAAGTTAGCTGACGGCCTTTCTACCAATTTTAATTTAGCCAAGCTTCTGCCATTTTTAATTCCTCCAATATTTATAAGCCGATTTCTTACAGTTGATGAAAATATTCTCCAATGACAACCAAGGTCCACTACCTCTTAATTATGTTAATTCCTCAATCCAGCCATGTTCTTCTCCTATATGTATCACTAATCTGCCCTCTCTCTCTCTCTCTCAATTGCACCAGCCGACACCTTAATTCCCCACTACTGCAATTCTCCTCAATTCCAAACTCTAAGGATTCCACACTTGTTATTGTATATGTATATCTTCTGCCAACTTTTTCTCCTAAGAATTCTTTGTCAGATCCATGTCTATACATGTCTCTGTCTCCAATAATAACTCCCAGCCGAGTACTTCTTTCAGAAAAATACGTATATCAGGTAGTAATAGATTAACATATCAAAAATAAGGTTGATCCCAAAAAACTTCAATTATCAGGTGTGTGTGTGTGTGTGTGTATGTGTGTGTATATATATATATATATATAGTAACGGAAATCATGGAAGATTTGCAGGCCAATTATTACGGTGACGGTTACAAAAAATATTCTTCCCATGCTGATATTCCTTATCAACGCAACAATTCAGCGAAACAACGTCATTTTAAATAGGAAAAAACAGGGAATCAATGTTGGCTTGGAGAACTAAATGCAGAGTTTGAGAAGACGATGAAGATGAGGTCACAATTGGGAAATCGAACAGCAGAAGATAAACTGTTTGTTTGACAGTAATCCAGGATAAAATTAGGTTGTGAAGTCTGTTAGAACAAGATAAACTAACCAAGAGAGGGGTGAATTGGTTTATAAAACTTTTTCGATAAATAATCTTAAACTTAAAAACCAATGAGTATAAGTATGAGCACTTAGTATTGCAAGTAACTTAACTATCAATGTAGTGTGCTATAAAAGTATGAACTTAATTGATAAAGCAAGTATAGCACTTTGCACAATATAAATTGATAGAATAGAGTAAGTGCAATGCAAGTAAGTAAAAGGGATAAGAGATTGCAAATGCGATTTAGGGAGGCTCAATCAACCAACGTGATCTACGTCCTCCATTACTGATCTCTCCGTCACGAGTAAGGCCAAATCCACTATATTGATAACTTACAACGAGTATCGAATCCTTAGGTGACTTTACAACAAGGAGCACATATCCTTTACAATCGAGTATTCACAAGGATCTCGAAACCATAAGCGAAATACAAATGAGGGTTTTACAATTGAATAAACTCTCTTAAAAAATGATATGATCAAGTCAAGTATCTTGAGAGTTTTAGGATAACACTTCAATAGATAGCAAATATTTAAAGCTCAAATGTTTATGAAAACTTTGAAAAATGATATGAGATAGTTTTGCTTGAATCAAAGTTTTTCAACCAGTGATCTCTCTTTCCAAATAATACTTAGTTAAGTATGAAGAGAGATTTACACTTCAATAAGTGTTTGGCGATGATGAACTCAATCAATGATCAATAATAAAGTAAGAGTATTGAGTTTTCTACAAAATAGAATTCTTGATAGAGATATGAAAAGTTTTGATCAATCAAGAAATTCTTTGCAATAAATGAAATAGATTGTAAAACAAAGTAAGCTCAATGATTTTCTCAATAAATTTCTCTCTTAAATGCTCTTGTAAGTTGGTAAATTGAATGCAAAAGAGAGAGCTATTTATAGAGCAAATTTCGCTATACTGACTCTTGCGGTCGACCTCAATATAGCCGTTGCATGAAAATAGCCATTTGAGTTCAAAAATATGCAATGCGGTCGACTTGAAAAAATTTGCAGTCGACCTGAAAGTGTCATGCGGTAGTCCTATTGAATTTCCGGTCGACCTGAAAAATCAGGATTTCAAGATTTTGATTTTTCAAGGTTTTCTGATCAAAGTTGATTTTGAAAATGATATTTTAATGGTTTAAAAAATGTTTCTTGAGCTTTATGATGCATTGCTAGCTATTGATGCATTAACCTTACATAACATTGAAAAGCAATTTGTAAGATCTCAATTCTTTGTAAACTCCATTCCTCTATCTTTGTACTACCGCATCTTGTGTTTTTGATCTTTTATCTTCGAGAGATGATTTGTCCTTTGAATGCTTTGAAGATTATCATTACATGAAACACACTTGTTAATAACACAATATAATCTTGTTTGTTATTTATCAAAACAATAAGGTTAAGAGTTAACTATAGGTCAACAATTTCCCCCTTTTTGATTATGACAAACAAGATGATTTATAAAGTCAATATAGGCAATTAAATCATATAATGAAGGCAAAGAGACATGAGAATAATTGATATATATATTCCCCCTATTTTTTGCAATCTAATAATTATTCTTTCAAGGCAAAATAGTGGCATAATCTATTATATAATATAATTCATTTCTATACATATAGATTATCCATATCAAACGCCGACAAATCATCACATCGTTTCCCCCTTTTGACATAAGCAAAAAGGTGGTATATATCCCTTAAGTATGAGCATAAGATAGAATATCATGAATGTAATAGTATTCCCCCTTCATTTTTCAAGCGCATAAAGGTAATGTCCGACCATAAATTTTATCCCATTAATTTCATCATATACACACCATAACATTAACTAGCACCATTTTCACAATAGCATATCTCAATCCTAATAACGAATTATCATTTGATAAATCACAAAATACTCATAACACGAGATCATAATAGGTCTTAAACTAAGGAGAAGAAGTGTGTTGGATAGCATAAGTAAAATATCATAAGTTTACTACCATAGATAAGAAGCAAGAGAAGCATAAGTCATGGTCACTCCATTGGAGGAGGTGGTGGAAAAGGAAACATGTTATTGAACCGAGCTTGAATATTCCCAAGTGTCTCCATGATGGTGTTTTGATTTTCCAACAATTGTTTTTGCATGTCCATCATGTGGTGTTGCATATTGACCATGCCTTCGATCGTGGTAGAGAGAGAATCAATGCACCCATTGGTTTGATTATAGAGCTCCTCGGTGAACACCCAACCGGTCGGTGGAGCATTTTGAGGTATGTGTGGATGGGGTACGGCATGAGCTCCTTCCTCCTCGTCACTCCCTTGAGCTTCGTCTTCATCTTCAATAGGAAGTGTTGAAGGCCCCAAATTTTCATCAAATCCTTGGGTATGACAAACCTATTGACCATGCTCCTTGAAAATTTTCATTTTCTTCAACGTGTGTTTATTGATGGTATCGGTCGATTTTTGTTCATGAAAGCCTCACCCTCAAGAGGAATATTGAAATGAGTAAAGATTTTAGTAAGGATCATACCATATGGAAGTCCTAGGATTTGGGTGGAGGTGCTCACATGATTCATGTGTTGAATGGCAATGTGAGGGAAATCGACTTTACGACCCGATAAACAAGAATCAAGAAAAAAATAGGTCAAGATGTGTGACATTTTCGAGATGAGCTTTCCGAGGGACGAAAATGTGGGCTATTGTTTTATGTAAGAGCTTACAAGGGAGAGTTAAGTGATATGTGTTAAGTTTCATGGGATGATTTATTTCCCTCCCCGTGACTCGATGACGTGCAATAGCGGGAGTATAACCTTCACAACGAGGAACGCTATTTTGTGCATAAATAAGATTCTCACAAGTATCCAAATTCAAAATAGTACGCAATAATTCTCTAGTAATTCTAACACGAGTCCCTTTAACATTACTAGAGATATAAGTAGGGGTGTGAACAAGATTTTTATAGAATTCTCTAATGAGATTTGGATAGGCCTTTTCATGAATGGCTACAATATTTGTCCAACCAATGTTTTCAATAAACTCCTCTAAATGAAAAGATGGAGCTTCCAAAGTAAAAACAAAGAGATCAACGGATTTACCTATAAGGATGGGGCATTTTTGAATGTGATCTTCACCAACATCTTCATCGCTATCACTGGAGGATGGAAGGGGAAGTTGTGAAGCTTGCTTTACTCTTTTTCTTGGAGGCATTGAAGACTTGGAAAAGGAAAAACTCAGATTTGAGGTGAAAATTTGTGAAATGGGTAGGGTAGTCAAGATAGAGGAAGAATTTGAAATTTTGAGAAATTAAGAAATGAGAAGTATGGATTTGATGTTAAATGAGTGGGAATTGAAGTGAAAACTTCGAAATTGGAGTAGAGGAGAAGAGAATTAGAGAGAGATGTGCGAAAAGGGGTTAGGGTTCGAAGAAATGGGGGAAAATCTGTTTTTAAAAAGCTGTATTTCGACTATGCGGTTGACCGGACTACCTATGGGGTCAACCGCATGCAATTTAACGCAACATACTGGAAATATGGGTAGAAGAAACCGGTCGACCGCAAAAAGCATACCGGTCAACCTATTGTTGATGTCTGGTCGACCTCAAAGGCCTTCTCTCTCTCTCTCTCTCTCTCTCTCTTATTTTTTCTTAAATACACTCATATCATATACAAAAAAAATTAAAACATTTAGCCACATATTTCACATTCATCAATAATTCCTAAACCTTTTCTAATATAGGAGAATCTATCAAGAGCTAGAGGTTTTGTTAATATATCGGCTAATTGATTTTCCGTGCTAACAAATTCTAAGTAAATATCACCTTTTAGCACATGATCTCTAAGAAAATGATGTCGAATTTCAATATGTTTTGTGCGAGGGTGTAATATGGGATTTTTTGACAAATTAATAGCACTAGTTTTATCACACATAATAGGAGCATTTTCAAATTTCAAATGATAATCATTAAGAGTTTGTTTCATCCACAAAACTTGAGCACAACAACGAACGGCCGAGATGTATTCGGCCTCGACGGTAGATAGTGCAACGGAATTTTGTTTCTTGCTAAACCATGACACAAGTGCAAAGCCTAGAAAGTGATAAGTTCCACTTGTGCTTTTTCTATCAATTGTGCATCCGGCCCAATTGGCATCCGAATAATTTATAAGATCAATATGAGTGCCTTTTGGATACCAAAGTCCCAAAGTTCTAGTGCCGCATAAATATCAAAAAATACGTTTTAAATCACTTAGATGAGATTCTTTAGGATTGGATTGAAATCTAGCACATAAGCACACACTAAACATAATATCGAGTCTACTTGCGGTTAAGTAAAGAAGGGATCCAATCATACCTCGATATTTTGTAATGTCAATGGAAGTGCCTTGCTCATCTTTGTCCAATTTGATTGAAGAACTCATGGGAGTATTCATTGGCTTCAAGTTTTACATCTCAAACTTTTTGAGCATAACCACTATGTACTTGGTTTGACTAATGAATATTCCTTCACTAGTTTGTTTGATTTGAAGCCCGAGGAAGAATTTTAACTCTCCCATCATGCTCATTTCAAATTCATTGCTCATACATTTTGAAAATTCTTCACAAAGAGACACATTAGTTGCACCAAAAATAATATCGTCAACATAGATTTGTACAACAATCATGTCTTCCTTTTTGGTTTTGATAAAAAGTGTAGTATTCGCATTTCCCATTTGAAAGCCATTTGAAATAAGAAATTTACTCAATCTTTCATACCAAGCTCTAGGAGCTTGTTTTAAACCATATAGAGACTTTCTTAGTTTAAAAACATTATCCGGAAATTTATGATTTTTGAAACCGGGAGGTTGTTCAACATAGACTTCTTCTTGAATAAAACCATTTAAAAATGCACTTTTGACATCCATTTGATAAAGAGTAAAACCTTTATGACAAGCAAAGGCAAGAAGCATACGAATGGATTCTAGTCTAGCAACTGGTGCAAAAGTTTCTTCAAATTCAATGCCTTCTTCTTGATTGTAACCTTGGGCCACTAATCTAGCCTTGTTACGCACAATTATACCGTTTTCATCCTTTTTGTTTCGAAAAACCCATTTTGTACCAATAACGGTTTGATCATTTGGTCTATCAACTAAATCCCAAACATGATTTCTTTCAAATTGATTTAGTTCTTCTTGCATTGCAAGAATCTAAAATTCATCGAACTCGGCTTCTTTGAAATTCTTTGGTTCAATTTGAGAAATAAAGGCACAAGTATTTAAGAATCCTTTAGTAGAGTTTCTAGTACTTACCCTTTTCGAAGGATCACCAATTATGAGATCTTTTGGGTGAGATGAAGCAAATCTCCATTCGATAGGAAGTGTTAGATCACTTGAGTTTTTGGAAGATATTCCTTCTTCTTGTTGAGGAGTTGGTTCTTTCCAAGTCTTTTCCTTCATTGTCTTTGGATATTTCATTGCTTTGATCTTGAATATTCATTTCCTCAAAAGGAATTTCCAAACCTACATCAACACCTTTCTCTTGATCAAGAGAATTAGTTTCATCAAAAGTAACATGTATGGATTCTTCCACTACTAGAGTTCTTTTGTTAAAAAATCTATAAGCTTTGCTAGTGGATGAATAACCAAGAAAAATTCCAACATCGGATTTTGAATCAAATTTTCCCAAGTTTTCTTTTGTGTTAAGAACAAAGCATTTACAACCAAAAACCTTAAAATACCCGATATTGGGAATTCTATTTTTCCAAAGCTCATAAGGAGTTTTAGTTTTCTTTCAATTTACTAAAACTCTATATATAATATAGCAAGCAGTGTTAACGGCTTCGGCCCAAAAATATTTTGGTAAGTTATTTTCATTTAGCATGGTCCTAGCCATTTCTTGCAATGTACGATTCTTCCTTTCTACTGCACCATTTTGTTGAGGAGTTCTAGGAGCCGAGAAATTATGTTCATACCCATTTATCTTGCAAAATTCATCAAAAGCCATGTTATCAAATTCTCCACCATGGTCACTTCTTATAGTTGTAATAGAACATCCCTTTTCATTTTGAACATTTTTGCAAAACTGTTTAAATGCATTTAAAGCTTCATTTTTCAAATTTAAAAATAAAACCCAAGTAAATCTTGAGAAATCATCAATAATGACAAAAGCATAGTGTTTACCACCTAAGCTTGCGGTTTTAGATGGTCCAAAGAGATCCATGTGAAGAAGTTGTAATGATTTTATGGTGGAAGAAAATTGTTTATTTTTTAAAGAACTTTTGGTTTGTTTTCCAAATTGACAAGCATCACAAATTTTATCCTTTTCAAATTTCAAACTTGGTAGGCCTTTGACAAAGCAATTTTTGGATATTTTTGAAATAAGGTCCATACTAACATGACCTAATCTTCTATGCCATAACCAAGTGTCCTCTTTAAAACTTGACAAACATTTTAATTCTTTCTCAAATTCAATATTGATGATATAAACATCTTTACTTCGGCTTCCTATGAACAATACCTCTTTCGATGTAGCATTTTTGATAATACATCTAGAAGAATCAAATTTAATGTGATAACCTTTATCACATAATTGACTAATACTTAGCAAATTATGTTTGAGGTTATCTACTAATAAAACATTTTCAATAGAGGGAGAAAGATGATTACCAATATTTCCAATGCCAATGACTTTTCCTTTGGCATTATCTCCAAAAGTGACATGAGCTTTGAGCAACCACTATCCAAGAACCAATTGCTTTTTACTTTCGTTGATACCTACAAAACATGACTTAATTTTTGACTTCTTGGTACCCACATAATTTTGGGTCCTTGATAGTTAGTTCCTTGAACCCTCTTATGTCTTTCTTCAAAGTGAAGTTTCTTTTTCACTAAACAATTAAAAACTACATGCCCACTTCTATTACAAAAGCTACAGGTAGTTGATATTTTGATAAAAGTGTTTTGATGAAAGGAATAAGAAGTAGAAGCTTTAACAAAAGTATTTTTGGTAGATTTTTGTTTCAAAAATGGTTTGTATCCAATTCCTCGTTTATCAAAAACACATTGTTGTTTACCAAGCATTAGTTCAAAAATTTTCCTCCCTTGAGTGAATTTGTGAATAATGAGTGTTAAATCTAAATTTTTTTCTTTTAGGGAGAGGTTTTCTACTTTCAAAGCATTTTGATCAAGATACTTCTTTTCAATATCCTTTTGTATTTCAAAACTCTTTTCGGCTTCATTTTTTAACAAAATGTATTGCTTTTTAAGAGTGGAATGTTTAAGAACAAGTTTTTCAAAAACTTCAATCATTTCTTCATATGAGGTAGATAATTCATCATAAGAGGGAATGTCATTAGTATTTACCTCATCTTCAATGGCCATGAAGCACATGTTTGCAACTTCATCTTAACTTTCACTTTCATCTTGCTCATCATCACCATCATCCCAAGTAGCTTGTAGAGCTTTCTTTTTGAGGAATTTCCTCTTGTTGGGACATTCGGTTCTTTTGTGACCGGGTTTGTCACAATCATAGCAAATAATATTTTTCTCTTCACCTTTGTCTTCTTTCTTTTGAAATCTACGGTTGTTGCGAAAGGCTTTCCACTTCTTGACTAGGAGAACAAGATCATCGAGTTCCTCATCGCTCTTGTTAGAGTTTGAGGCTTCTTCAACATTTGATGACTTTAAAGCAATTTGTCTCCTAGGAAGATCCTTCATTTCTTCCTCTTTTGCTTTTCTAGACTTTTCTTTTGTCTTTGCATGATTTAGCTCATATGTCATCAATGTTCCATAAAGCTCTTCCAAGGGATATGTGTTGACATCTTGGGTGATTTATCAACATTCTCAATGAGCTCCAATCTTCCGAGAGTGACCTAAGCATTTTTCTAACAAGTTCACCATTAGAAAATTTTCGATCAAAGCCCTTAAGACCATTAACAATATCGGTAAATCTAGTAATCATGCTAGCAATGGGTTCATCTAGTTTCATGAAGAAATTTTCAAAATTTTTATACAAAAGATTTATTTTGTTTCTTTAACTTTATTTGTGCCCATGTGTGTGACTTCTAAAGCATGCCAAATATAGTGTGCGGAATCACATGTGCTAATACGATTAAATTCATTAATACTAAGTGCACAATAGAGAAGATTTTTGGCTCTAGCATTTAAAGACAATTTTCTTTTATCATCCTCATCATATTCTTCCTTAGATTTTGAAATAACTATATCCGGTTTTCCATCAACTTTAATAACCTTAGTAAGCTCATGAGGACCGGATTCAATGACATCCCAAATATTATAATCAATGGATTGAATAAAAATCATCATTCTAGTTTTCCAATAATTATAATTAGTACCATCAAACAATGGAGGACGATTAGCAGAATGACCTTCAATATTTTGGTTAGCCATAACTCTAGATAGTAAAATCTAAATGAAAGAGTTCCTAAGCTCTGATACCAATTGTTAGCCCAAGATAAACTAACCAAGAGGGGGGTGAATTGGGTTATAAAACTTTTTCGATAAATAATCTTAAACTTAAAAACCAATGAGTATAAGTATGAGCACTTAGTATTGCAAGTAACTTAACTATCAATGCAGTGTGCTATAAAAGTATGAACTTAATTAATAAAGCAAGTATAGCACTTTGCACAATATAAATTGATAGAATAGAGTAAGTGCAATGCAAGTAAGTAAAAGGGATAAAAGATTGCAAACGCGATTTAGGGAGGTTCAATCAACAACGTGATCTACGTCCTCCGTTATCGAGCTCTCCGTCACGAGCAAGGTCAAATCCACTATATTGATAACTTACAACAAGGAGTATCGAATCCTTAGGTGACTTTACAACAAGGAGCACCTATCCTTTACAATCGAGTATTCGCAAGGATCTCGAAACCATAAGCGAAATACAAATGAGGGTTTTACAATTGAATAAACTCTCTTAACAAATGATATGATCAAGTCAAGTATCTTGAGAGTTTTAGGATAACACTTCAATAGATAGCAAATATTTAAAGCTCAAATGTTTATGAAAACTTTGAAAAATGATATGAGATAGTTTTGCTTGAATCAAAGTTTTTCAACCAGTGATCTCTCTTTCCAAATAATACTTAGTTAAGTATGAAGAGAGATTTACACTTCAATAAGTGTTTGGCGATGATGAACTCAATCAATGATCAATAATGAAGTAAGAGTATTGAGTTTTCTACAAAATAAAATTCTTGATAGAGATATGAAAAGTTTTGATCAATCAAGAAATTCTTTGCAATAAATGAAATAGATTGTAAAACAAAGTAAGCTCAATGATTTTCTCAATAAATTTCTCTCTTAAATGCTCTTGTAAGTTGGTAAATTGAATGCAAAAGAGAGAGCTATTTATAGAGCAAATTTCGCATATACTGACTCTTGCGGTCGACCTATTCAGCCATGTGGTCGACCTCAATATAGCCGTTGCATGAAAATAGCCGTTTGAGTTCAAAAATATGCAATGCGGTCGACCTGAAAAAATTTGCAGTCGACCTGAAAGTGTCATGCGGTTGACCTGATGAATTTGCAGTCGACCTGAAAAATCAGGATTTCAAGATTTTGATTTTTCAAGGTTTTCTGATCAAAGTTGATTTTGAAAACGATATTTTAATGGTTTAAAAATTGTTTCTTGAGTTTTATGAAATGCATTGCTAGCTATTGATGCATTAACCTTACATAACATTGAAAAGCAATTTGTAAGATCTCAATTCTTTGTAAACTCCATTCCTCGATCTTCGTACTATCGCATCTTGTGTTTTTGATCTTTTATCTTTGAGAGATGATTTTTCCTTTGAATGCTTTGAAGATTATCATTACATGAAACACTTGAAACACACTTGTTAATAACAAAATATAATCTTGTTTGTTATTTATCAAAACAATAAGGTTAAGATTTAACCATAGGTCAACAAAGTCGACATACGGTAAGCTGTCATTTTATGCAATAACGTTGAATTTCTGAGGTCACTTGCGAAAATGAACAGAAATATACTGTAATGTTCACAATCATCAGCATGAATATAATGTGAGTAAATGAGGCCGTGAAGTCCAACTACGGTAAGCTGTAATAGTAGGCAATCACGGTGTTTGTTGTGGTACAGTCAGGTTTGACATTAACGAACGGATCTAATGCGAGGTCAAATTTATTAAAATTGATGATCTATGTAAAACGTTGAAGAAGTTAGCGTAATATGTTGTAATTACAGGTCACATACTTGTAGAGTTTTTTATTTTAAGTTTCGAATGAGGGTGCATTTATATAGATTTGGTCACATTATTAAATTGATGACAGTTTGGTCACATATTTAATAGATGTACGTGTGGTCACTTTAATGAATCGATGTTCGTGTGGTCACATTATTGCATTTATGTACAGTGACAATGCTATTTGTTATACTATAGTGTTATTAACAATTGTTACAATGTTGTTGTGGTGTGTTTATAAGTGAGATATGCATCGACTGACGTCCTTGTGATGAATGTACGAGTATGGGCTATTTACATGTTTGTGTGATTTTGGGATCTCAGTCTGCCTTGTTAATGATTGATGAAGGAAGCGGCTATTCGAAACTTGTGGACTCAGTAGTTAGAGAATTTGGTTTTGACATTAACAAGGTTGCAGTATACATGAGTTATGAACTGAGCAGTGACATACAACCCATCAGACTAAAAAATGACAATAGTGTCATGTCCTATCTCATACTGAAGAAAGATTATAAGGATCCTTCCAAATATCCCATTATGATTGAGGTCACAGAATTGGATACAGTTCGTGATCATGGAGCCCTCAACTTCATGGAGCCAGTTGGAGTTAGTCAAGACGGCAATGAGGGAACTTATTCAATGTGTGGAATTGCTTCAAACATATGCGCTTTAACAAATGAGCCATTGGGAGTATCGGATGATAGTGTGGAGACTACTGTAACAAATCCAGACGCCAGAGATACAGAGTTGAATAGGGTTTTCAGGAATAAAGAGGTACTTAAATTGAGCATGGCATTTTATGCAATTCAGGAGATGTTCAAATTTATGGTTCTAAGGTCAAAAAAGAACGAATATGTTGTGAGGTGCTCAAATAATACCTGTAATTGGGTTTACAGGTCATCAAGATTGGGGAAAACAGATCTATTCAAAATTAGATACATTCACGAAGGGCATACATGTGGTTCAAATATAGTCTTGGGGTCACATAGGCAAGTATCCACTGCAGTTTTGTCCTCATGTATAAAATACAAATTCAACTCGAACCGCACAACATATACCCCAAATGACATATGCAACGACATGTTGCACACATATGGTGTTTCGATGAATTACGTGAAAGCCTGGAGATCGAGGGAGAAGACATTGAGATTGATAAGGGGAGATGCATCTGGGTCGTTTCAAGAGGTACCGAGTTTTTTGCATATGCTTCAAAAATGTAACCCAGGCTTGGTCACAGGGATAGAAATTGACAATGAAAATAGGTTCAAATATTGTTTCATGGCACTTGGTGCATCAATTCGAGGATGGAAGCATTGTAGGCCTGTTATTGTAGTTGATGGAACTTATTTGAATGGGCAATACGGTGGTACTCTGTTCACTGCGTGTGCAAGTAATAGGATTTTTGCACTTGCATTTGGTATTGGGGACAGTGAGAATGACAGGTCGTGGAAATGGTTTTTTGAGAACTTGAAGAAGGCGTATTGCAGCAGAGAAGGACTGTGTTTTGTATCGGATTGCCACGAAAGGCTATAGAACGTGTCTACCCTGGAACATGTCATGGTATATGTTCATATCACTTACTGCAAAACGTGAAGAAGCAGTATTGTAGGGACCGAGAGTTTTCCATGACTTATTTGAATAAACATTATTTTTTTTATGTGTCGCTACGACTTTGTTCATTTATTTTTTTAAAACACGTGTTCGTCTAGCCAACGAAGTAAAAATTTATATTTTAAAATTATCTTAGTCAAATTCCAGCTCCATTAAAGTGAATCATTTTCATTATTTATTCTCAAGTCCAAATTTCAATTGTTATCCAAATTATTTGATTTTATGTCCGAATCCATTATTTATTTTAAAATCCAACTTTCAAGCAAATGGGTTCAAATTATTAATTTATTTTTTTTGGTCCAAATCTTCATTGAGTCCAAACCCAATTCAATTCAATCCAATTTCTTTGAGCCCAACTCTTAATTTTACTTCCTCATTGTCCAAACACAATTTTCATCTAACCAAAACCCTCTTGACCCAATTTAGAAACCCAACATAGTGACAACTCCCCAATTCCCTCCGTTTCCATCACAGATTTCTTTATCCAATTTTGGTAGTTTTCCTTTCCCCCAAAATCCCATAACTTCATCCCCTCAATCAACCTTAATTCTCTTGCAAATCAACACCATTTCCTTCCCTTTCTTAGTCACACGTTTTCCTCAAGTCAGGCTGAATTCTTAAGCCATAATTTCAGTCCTCACTCAAATTTAATTCTCTGCAAATCCCTTTCAATCAGTCGATCAACTTAAATTAATCCTCAACTTTCAGTTCCTTACTGACTTACCAAAGTTAATCCATACACCTGCCTTTAACTCCTCTCCTCTCACCACCCTCATCACTCACGCGCCATAACTAATCAGCACCCCTAATCTCTCCCTCAATCCCCCCATTCAGCAAATATTCCCTCAACATTTCCTAAACCAAAGGCTGCCACACATTCACCAAAGTGATATAATTCCCTCTCCCCAGCTTCATTCACGTACCCAAAGAAAACTACTGCAAGGTATCTCCTTTCTCCATTTGTCATTATCACACAGCAAAACACCACAATCAATCATCAAGCCATTTCCAAAATCTGGTTCCAATGTGTTCACTGCCTTGAGGAATCAACACCCACCGTCTTCACCAAACGACCCCCTTGACTGCACAGTTTCAAATCATTAACCTCAACCACCATTTCACAACGATTCCCCATTATTCATCAAACTGAACCCCCAAACCGCAGCCCACACTCGCCCCTGCTCACTGCAATAAAACGAAACTCAATCACCGAACGACCACATGTCGAGATCACAGCCAATCACCTCCACCGGAATCATCACCCAATCTCCGTTGAACCACGACCGTCCACCACTGCCCACTCCGAATCGGCCCCTGCCCAACTGCCATCCCTCATCATCTTCCCCCAAATCAGCCACCAAATCAAGAAATAAACTGAACCTAATACATACCTCAACCACCGGCGGTTTCTTCTTCGGAGAATCGCAGGTCCACAACTCCAAGATTTCAGCCTCGGTTTGCCTTCGTTTCTGTTCCCAAAGCCACCTCCACAGCCTCCAAGTGATGGCGGAAGTAGCACTGCCTACCCGCCGGCGCAAGAGCGCCGGCATCCTTGACTGAAAATGGGCGATCGCCGCTCTCCTCTGTTGATCTTCGATGGAGAGAGAGATAGATAGATATATGATATATATATATATATATATATATTATGTATATGTATAAATATAAATATTATGATTTTGAAGAATTTGCTACTTAGTCCTCAACTTTCAATTTTTGAGTTTTAGTCCTTCCAATTTTATAATGTTTCAAATCTTTAGCCCTACGTTTTAAAAGTTATTAGTTTAAGCCCCTGCAGTTTTAACATATTTTAGTCAGCCCCTTTAATTCTGAAAATTTCTCAAAGCAGTCCTAAATCTTTACACTTATCCTTTTAGTCCGAGTTTTCCACTTTTAAATTATTTCAATTCAACCCTCAAGTTTACTTTCAATTACAAAACTTAAATTTCAAGTTTCTAATAGAAGTTATTTATTTATAGGGCTAGACGAGGCGCGAGAGAATTAGAAGTATTTTCCCGTTTGCTCAATACTCGAGAAATTAAGGTAGACTCTTATCTACAAGTTTACGTTTTTCAAAAGTGCGCATCAATAATTATTTGGGTTATAAGTTTAGCATGTATGATTGTGTTCATGAGAATTACTTGCTTTCTGAGCATGAGACTATGTTACGAGAATTTACTCGCTTAAATGCATGAGACTTGAACTTGTATGTTATTTACTTGTTCATGAGAATACTGGTGATCACTAGACACCTGAGACTTGAATATCATGATTATGTGTTTTGATTTATGATGTTAAATGATTATTATGCGCGAGTCTACTGAGTATTTCTTTGAAATACTCACGTTTTCCAAAAATAAATTTTGCAGATGATGGAGTTGGCGGCAAGGCGTACGATGGTGGCTATTAATGGGACTTTAGAATGTTTTATTTGAAATTATAAGCTTATTATTTTATTATATCCAAGTTAAATTCATATTCAAACATTTTGGCCGTTTGAGCCAAGTTTATGAAGTCATGTGAATTAAGATTTTAGTTATTAAATTTATTTTCCGCTAAATTATTTTTTTTCAAAGTTAATTTGAGACGATGAAGTGGCGTTCTGGGTTTCAAGGAATCCGGGGCGTTACAGCATGGTATCAGAGCGGGTCTACGTTTCTGTAGACTTGAAAATTTTTAAAAGAGAATTTTTCTTCTGAAATAAAAATAAATAATGTTTTGACGACAATTGCCACTGCCATCGCTCGCTTCTCCAACTCTGAGGTAAAGAAAGTATATTTAGAAATGATGAATTATATTGGATACATGAGATTATTGTTATGAGAATTTAGAGAAGAAAGAACTTGTATCCAACCAGAAGATGAGTTTGAGCATAATTTGGAATAATTAAAGATTTTATTTTATGTCCTCGTAATTTAACTTAGAGAGATTAAAGAACTTATCCCTAATTGGACTTTTCATAATTGATTTTAGGACATGGCATCAAGTTCCAAGAACGTATTTAGTTACGCAGAAATAGCTGCTAGGGACTATGACAATTTTAAACCTAGGCCAGAATGGAATATCAACCAGCACGTTGGGAAAGAAATCTACTTACGTAATCGAGCAATACAACATGGCTACGTGACCAACGACTTCCAGTCAATCAATCATTTAATCTTGTCCTTTCCGGATAATACGCGAAATATAGCTCGCTTGATCTACATAAACGAGAACACTTCCATTAATGTGGATCTCGACTACGACTCGTTCTGCGAGAGACTCGTGGCATACTGGCCTATATACCACAAGGACCTTTTGGGGTTCTCTCCTGGTGAGGCGCCGGCACCCGAGCCCGAATTTGGGCAAGAAGCTGAGTTGGTGCCCGAGAGTGATCCCGAAGAAGAACCTGAAGAAGAACCCAAAGAAGATCCAGAAGAAGAACTCGAGGAGGACACCGAAGAAGATCCAGAAGAAGAACCCGAGGAACACTCCGAAGAAGATCCAGAAGAAGAACAATATGAGGAACCAGAGGAAGATGCTGAAATAGCACTAGGGGAATTCTCGGATGCAGAGTCATGTATTACTCAATAGATTAATAAAATTCGGTAGTAGAATAGGCCCTAATTATTTTTAAACTATGTAGCATTTCGCACCCGTCTATTTTTGTATCCTCACTTGAAGGACTTTGAATTATTAATAAAGATAATTTTTTTTAAAGAATTTTTTTTGTACATTATCATGATGTTTATTTTATGTTTTTGAAAAAAAAAAATTATATATATATATATATATTTTTAAGAAAATGTCGAGACGTGGAAACAGAAGTGCATCCGAGCAAGCTAACCCAGAACAGGGCCCCACAGCTCAATCCACGGCTATCAGGGACCTACTCCAAGCAGTGCAAAGTTTGCGGCAAACTCCGAAAATTTCCACAGTGCCAATGATAGAGCAATTCAGAAGGTACCGTCTGCCCACTTTTTCCTGCTGATTACATGCAGACTGAAGTCGGTTGCAAGAAGTGGTCAAGATTCCACATGCCCGAAACCAGGTATTCAACGATGACGTCTAACATTGTGGAATTGGTGAATGTTGTAACAAAATCAGCAAAGAACTTTCCTATAGTGTCGTTGCTAGAGTCTTTAAGATAACTAGTACAAAATTGGTTCTGCAAAAATAGGGATTATGCACATGGAACATTTACCAAGCTTTCAAGTAAGTATGAGAAGGTGTTGAGAGAAAGTAGCATACAAGTGAGGGCGTTAAGGGTATGCGTATACTTTATTGACTTAATTTTATTTAGCATGTGTTAATGTACCATTAAATTTTAATTGGCTGGAAATGTTTACAGGTGTCTCCATCAAATCAAACAATGTTTTCAGTTAAAGACGAATGCACCTCATTTATGGTAGATATAGAGCAGCGTAAGTGTACATGTAGAATGATTCAAGTTGACCAGATGTCGTGTCCACATGCTCTAGCTGTGATAGCCTTCACGAAGAGGGATCCATACGAATATTGTTCATAATTTTACACATGCAATGCTTATAAGGTTGCCTATCAGGAAAGTATTTTCCCGCTGGGCAGTCCGAGCGAGTGGAAATTTCCTAACGAAGTAAATGAATTGGTTGTATTACCTCCCAACCAAAATAGGAGTTCAGGCAGACCATCAGAGAAGAGAAAAAGATCGGCTTGGGAAGGAAAATCAAAGATGAAATGCGGACGGTGTGGCGAAAGGGGGCACAACCGACGGAGTTGTATAAGTTTGTTTCCCATTATTCGGAATAGTGGTAGTCAAAGAAGCAAATAAAATGTTAACTCTATTTGTTAATTGTTTAAAAAAAATTCATTGTGATGTCGTCAATAGGTGAATTGATATTTGATTGGAGTTCATTATTTCGAATAAAAGAAACGATGAAAGATTATCTAATGAATACACTATTTCTATTGGAAAGATGTGTCATGTTATGTTGGGTGTACTGTATCACAGATTGATGTCTGTGAGAAAGAATAACTGATGAATGTATTAAAACTGAACATGATGTTATCTAATGTGACCTGAATGTGTTTGTCCAACTGTTATTGCAGACAGTGAAAACTTATATGATGCTAGAATGGGTTGATTACAACGTTGTGATGATATGTGGCATAGGTTGTCTTAGTGTATCATACAGAAAGTATAGGATTTTGTGGTCTGGAAAATATGAAATGCAAGTTAAAACAGCGGGAATACTGATGAATGTGACCTCGTCGGATATTAATGTGACTTGACTTGAGATGTACATGATTTGCTATGCGTGACTCTGTCAATAATTAATTTTTGGTTGGTCACAAGATCCCACTATCACAGTATTACTGTCAATAATTTACATATCAGAACATGTATACATCATTCAAAATTTGTTAGGTCACAAAATCTATCACTTAGGCTTAACCTTTGGAGAACCAGGTCACAGTAATCAATTTCAATAAATTACATATCATAACATGCATACATCATTTTCGGTAGGTCGCAATGTTCACAACATCAATGTCCAAAAACTAGTCCTTCATTGTTCTTAATACGGGTTGAATTTGATATGGTCACATTTGTTAATATATGAGGTCACATATGGCATACTGGTGACCTAATCGGATATTAATGTGAACTGACTTGAGTTTAACATGATTTAGTGTGCATGTCATCTGTGGAGGGGGCATGCAGTGGCTAAGAATGTGTTGCGATTGGTTGAAAGTGTGACCTTTTTTTATTAGTGCATCACACAAATTATATGGCGTAGTGTTGTCTGGAAAGATTGACAGGGAAGATACAGCAGCAGGGAGTGTGATCAATGTGACCTAATGGGATATTAATGTGACTTGAGTATGAAACTGTACAGTATCAGGCTCTGTGATCATTGTGACCTGATAAATAAATCATTCAACTGGAGTGCTTCAGAATTACATTATTTCTAAAGTAGAAAACATTGGATAACTATTAATAGTAAAAAATATCATTTCATTACATTGACAGGATGAGTTTAAATATCCAAAAATTATAACGTGGTTGCCTACACATGACATATATCCACTAAAACCAGTTAGCTTCTAATGTAACAAAAGATGATATTTTGTTGCTATCTGTCCTAGAATTAAGAAAACAGGAAATCAAGCATCATCTATTACAATGCTTTCAACATTTGGTGGTATTGGCTATGTGCTTTTTCTAATTTGACGGTGCTTGAACTGGTCAGCAGCTATGTCCATACGTGCAGCTTTGGCATCAAAGACCATAGGCATCTTTTTCAAGTTCGCATGTAGTAGGTACAATGCGTACTCAATCACGAATATACCACAATCGTGACTGTAATAAAAAAAAATATGTACATGTTAGGGGGATGTATTAATTAAATAAATTTGATACTGTGAGTAAATATAAAATACGTACCCATTTTTCTATTGGGGAATGCTGTCTGCCATGTCCAAACTGAGACCAGTCTGATCTGCCTTCTGCAAATTTGATGCGCGGCTCCAAGTCCCAATTTCTTTCATCAATGCAGGGATAAGTACGTAGAATGGTTGAACCCCCTCATAAACCATGTTTCCTCTATATGTCCTGCAGCATGAGTTGAAGATTACCATCCTGTGACTTTTTACATTGAGCAAAGCAGCCATCCAATGTGCCTTGTTCGTTGGCAAGATTGGAATTAGGACGTAATCAACGTCAGCCCATGGGGAGTTGAGCTCCAAACGTCCCCCTGTCATGATTTCTTTGAAGTAAGATGCAGAAGAGAGAACGGCTGGGTCTTTCATGTACTCTATGTACAATGGTTTCATTAGCCCTTGGAATGTGCAGTCCGTTGTGGTAAACCTTCTCTTTACATTAGGCCCATATTTTGCTAAATGTCGAATGTAATGGAAGCACGCGTCCATATGCTGCAAAATATAGGAAACTGAAAAAATTATTACTTGTGATTAAACTGTGGCCTCATTAGAAGTAGTGCATTACATGTGCATTATGTGTAATCGTAACTTAATTGTAAATTGTGGGGGTGGATGGACTCATATGACCATGCTAGACAGGGAAGAGTTGGAGTTAATAAGATCATGACACCAGGTTTTTGAACCAACTGAGACTGGTCCTAACATAAATGGGGGTTTTATCTTGTCATCTTCCTCGCTGAATTTTTTCCTACAGAGTTAAAATTTTTTCAAAGTCAGTAATCATATGAGATATGATAGACCATTGGAAGCATTGAAAATGTTAACGGATTCTTACTTGTTGTTTGGTTTGTATCCTCGATTCAACCAGTTCTTGAAAGTAGTGATGTCCACATCATCAGCATGATGGTCGTAGGTCTGGAAGACTAAAATCTTATCCGGTTGCTTCAGTTGTTTGCCTTCGCCAGCCACAAATGGTGAACACAGTGATCTAGGAAGTCTGGTTGCCCTCTTCACAGGAAATCCTGGTGTCAACTGCAATTGGTACATATGTAAAGTAGCGTAAATGCAACAAAATTAATAGATACATATTGTAAAGAATGGTTGGCTATATATGAGGCTAAAAAAAGGCTGTATATTTGAATGCAGTGATATCTGTGTATTGCTCCTGAGGTTTGTGAATGTGTCCTGAACATTGTGTAATTGATACATATATAATGATGTATCGAATTTGTCCTGACAGATTAGTATATGATATCTGCAGCTGTATTGATTGTGACCTGATCTAATAAGAATGTGTCCTGACATATTCTGTATGTGTCCTGGATTTTTTGACCAAAGGAGACATATATAATATTGAATGTGAACATGTCCTGAACTATTATTGTATGTGATTTGAATGTTGTGAGTGTGAAGTACCGAAATGCATAAATACCAGAAACAAATACTTGTGTCTATTGCACAGTAACGAAACATTAACCTGCCGGTTGACGTCTTCACATTCCTGCACAACCACAGCTACTATTTTGTCAAGATTTCCAATTTCTTTGCCTTGACTACTCAGGTGAGCAGGCGTATTGGGAGATGCTTGCGTCTGGGTGAAGCCCACTCCTAGATCAAAAGATGGGGTCTGACTAGAAGGCTCAACCACATCATCAGATGCATGTGACCTACCCTTTCCCTTGGATTCAGACTTCTCCCGTGACTTTGGAGCCTAAGTTGAATAAAATGAAAACAGGGTAAAAATTGGGGTATAATTTGATAAACATACCGTACATTTGTAAAAAAATCAGTAGTACCTTAGCCAACTCGGGACCCCGATCGTCATGACTCTTACTATTGTCCATAAAATTCTTCTGGAAAGATTCAAATGAACTTGATATCATTTCATAGATTGTTTCAGACATGAAAGATATTCCAGACTTCAAATCAATAAGCTCCTTTTTAATATCTAGCTGTGACCTCATTATGGATTTAATTGCATGTGTCCTGTCAGATTTCATAAGTTGGACCTGTGATCTCAGTTGATGAACCTCCTCAGTTAGTTCCTTGTTTTGCATTTGGAGTTGGGAGATTTGATCCTGAATCTCATTCTTCGAGCGCATATTTTCCTGCTTAAAAAACATATTGTAAATTTATTATAAAAATGTGTAATTACCTAATGAAATAGGTAATTAATGGCCACTTACATTGGATGCTGGAGCCTCTTCAGACTGTGTGTCATCGGGATGCATCGTAGGAATATAATCAGGTTCAGTTGAATGCATGAAGTCTAACTCATCTAGTGCCAACCTCTCCTGGTATGACATACTATCATACTCATTACCAGGCTTATGTGTAGTTGGCGGGGGGTTCAAAAAATCATCATCATCGTCATCTTTTATATCACTTACGTGCCCAACACTTCCGTCAGTAATCATCAACAAACTTGGCACGAAATTCGACGCTGACTTAGATGCAGTAGCTGCATCATGCCCTGGTTGTCTTGGGGTCACGTATTGGACACCATCCATGTAAGACTGTGAGATCTCCAAAACATTTGGATCACGGTCCAGAACTTCAATCTACAAGATAAACGTTAAAAGAATGTTATTTGTAACCTAATCAGCATAGGATGTGACCTGACAATACACATAGTTTTCAATCAAATTGATTGTGACTTGAGTTAAAAATTAGACAATGGGGTTTACATGCTATAGCAGGATTATCACCTAGTGAGATAATGTGATAAGCTAATAAGTAAAGTCATTTGACTTGATAATTTTTAAACATGTGTTACAAATGTGTGCCAGTAAATATATGTTAGATTTCATTTTTGATCTTAGTTACACAGATGTTAATGTCATTTGTTACTTAATAAGCATAGAATGCGTCATGACAGTATGCTTATTTTGTTGCAATGGGGTATACATTTTGAATGTGACTTGATTTTCATACGTTGCGTGTGACTTCAATCAAATTGAATGTGACTTGATTTGAAAAATAGACAATGGGTTATACATTTTGTAGCATAATTATCACCATGTGATATAAAATGATAAGCTAATAACTTCAATCATGTGACTTGATACTTTTATCATATGTGTCAGAAAATGTGTACCAGAAAATATATGTAAGATTTAATTGGTGATCTTAGTTGCTCAGCATTTAAGTTTCATTTCATCAAAATACTTAAGTTTGTTTCAGAAAGGATCTTCTCTTCCAAGGTAGAATACACATGTATCTTCTCTGCACGCCAGTTGAGTATTCGAGGATATGTAGTCCTAATTCTTGTTGCAACTCTACCGTTTAAAATTGGTAGAGTCTCATAAATCCTAACTTGAAAACCAACTAGAAATCCACTCAGTCTGTAATGAGGATTACGCTTCTTTACTGCATCTTTGAGCGATGTAACTGATATGTCGAATAGGTCCTTACTCCAAGGGTGCCTTGCCATTGCATCGTAATTCTCAACTAGGGGAAACAGAAAATCTTCAGCAGCTTTCTTGTATGACGTGGAGAATAGGTATGATGTAATCAAGTATAGAATGCCAAGCCGAACTATATCATTGTCAGGTGCGTCGGAGATCCCCAAGAACACATCTCTAATATCTTCATTTGTTATTGTGTGCAAATGACTGAAGTATGTCGCTTTTATCCGTGATGGTAAGTTCTCAAGGTTTCTCCGATCATCCACTCCATCGTACCTCAAGCCAGTGACTAACGTGAACTCCGGCAGTGCATATCGTACATATCGACCAGCAATGAGAAACACAATTCTTAAGGGTTCGATTGTTCAACCATTCTAAGAAGGAAATAATGAATTAACTGCGGCTGGATAATTATCTCATTGCACTCAACATAGTGTGAAAAACATGTCTGTGCCAGTATCTCCTTCTGAGCATCATTGAATTTGGATTTGAAATGAGTTAGAGCATTCTTCACAGCATTTGTAGTGATTTTCCCCGGGAACCATTCCTCTTTTAGGATAACATATGGCCACACCTGAATGAAAGGATGGACTCAGATTACTATCATTACACACAAAGGCCTGTTGTGTGAACTTGCTAAGTCACATTATATAATTTCATAATGTGCATACATCAGTCATTTTTGGTTGGTCACAAGATCCCACTATCGTTTCACTGTCAATAAATTACATATCAGAACATGTATACATCATTCAAATTGGTTAGATTACAAAAACTAACCCTTAGGCTAACCCTTTAGAGAACCAGGTTACAATATTCACTAAAACTCCCGAGGTTTCTCGCCTCTAGGTAGCTTACCTCTCATTCATTGGCCGGAAAGGCAGAACAACTGGCACACACGCACGCTGATGAGTAGGATGTAAGGGAAATACCTGCAATATGATCATATCATTAGAGCACTTCATGGTAAAATAGGCCAATCGTGACGCGATCCCGGTCGGGGAATCTCGTCGAAAACGTGGAATAACGAAAAATCTAAAACCCTAGGAAAGATCTAAATCAGATCTGACAAGAAATTAACAAGAACACGAATAAATAGACGGAAATTAAAATAAGATTGACGATAGGACCTGGACCCAACAATCACGACGCAAGAATTGACGATGCGGATTGAAGAACCTCATCATCTGGTATCAGAGCTGGACTCTGAATTCAGGTTTTTCTATCCAGTTTGATTTTTATATTTATCATCGAGTCCCATAAAAATCATCCATATCTTGTTGTTGAGTCTTTCTTTTCTTGATTTTCTTGTTCTTCGTGCCAGTAAATGTTTTCTTTGTTTGACCCATATAAAAATCTAACAAAATTCAAAAGTGTTTGTTTTGCTTAATTCTTATCTGAATTAAGTTCCGTTTATTTTGTCGTGTTCGTTGTCGAATTTTCGGATTTATAAAAAAAAAAATTATTTTTTTTTATTATTTTATTTATTCCGAAAATTCATCCTAAAATCCAAAAAAAAAAAAAAGTCCATTCAAGAACCACTTTCTTGAATTTCTTGATCCTTTGTTTTCATTATTCTTTTTCTGTGTCCTTCCACAAAAAAATTTAACAATGTCCAATTCCCATGAAAATGCCAAAAATCGTATGTGGAGATTTTTGAATGAAGTTTTGGTTAGGTTGGATAAATTAGATGAAATGGAAGGAAAATTGAAAAATGGGTGATCTCAAGCAAATCGTAGTGATTATAGGCGTGATCCTAAACCTAGGGATGGAATCGGGGTTAAGAGAGGAGCTGAGATTGATCCAAAAGCAATTTTGAAAATTCAAAAAGAAATTTATGAAGAAAGATTGAGGTGTGAACGGGAGGTAGAAAAAAAATATTTGGCTAAATTACAAAGGAAGGAGGAGAAACGAAAGGCGGTAATTAGATGGTTAGAAGAGAGTGAAAATCATGTTGAGCCTCGGGATATGAAAGTTGAAAAGAAGGAGGGAGGCTCGAGACATGAATTAGTTGAAGAGACCCCGAACTTTGTGGTAGGAGTTAAAAATGTGGAGTTAGGTGAACAAACTCCAAAATTTGATGAGGAATTAGAAGTTGGGGTAGAAGTTCAAAATTTGGGTTTTGAATTGGTAGATCCACATTTGGATAGTGATGAGGTAGTGTGCGACCATGGTGATACGAATGTGGAGGTAGAAGATGTGGTTGAATTTGAAAGTAAAAAAATTAAAGAGGTGCTTGAGAGAAAAGAAGTAGAGGGGAATAAACGAGAAGATGCAAAGGAAGAACGAGGTGAAGAGGAGGGCCTCGTGGTTCTTAAAAAAGAATTGGAGATGGTGATTAATCATGGATACAAGGATCCATACCTTGTACCTCATGAACCTAACATTTCCCTCCCCGCTTTATTTAATTTTGTCTTGCAGGTTAAATGTGCTTGGAAATTTGGGCAACACCACCAATGCCCATAGGAGTTTCTACTTCAATCCATTCATGTAACCCAAGTTACAGGATACTATTGGTCATCCCTTTGGCATGAAAGCAATAATTTTCCGTTTGATCCAGGAGGTGAAGTGAAACAACAGGAACAAAGCTATGATTCGGGGCGAATCATCCTAAAGAAGGAGGGTATGATGTGTTCCGGACCCGCGACAATCGGAGTCATAGCAGGCTTGACAGGAAAATTAAATATTCAAGCCAAAATAAAAGTGCAGTCCAGTCAACCATGTCGGAATTGGATGGATAATATGTGTTTTTCAAGTAGAAATGGGCAACTAAGCAAAACTCATGGGCTATTGCCCTTGAGCCCATTGATTTTAGGGTCAAATTCCATCGTTTGGGGCTTCAAATTGGCAAATCAATGATGCAGACGGAAATTTACTATATTTCCATAATTATAGGATTTTTAATTATTTTGTTTCCATTTTGGTTTTTAGGTTATTTTCCTAATTTAGTATTCTAGTTTAATTAGAATTCTATTTTGAGTAAATTAGCGGTTAGGTTATTTTGCTTATTTATACGCTTTTTCCATTCATTGTAATGAAGACTTTGATGATTAAATAAAACAGAGATTGAATGGTTTTCAATTGTTTAATGTGTGGATTCACATTACAAACCCAAACTTATCAAGATTGATTATCTTGTGGCGTTCATCCAGAACTTATCAAATATTTGCTAGAATATTTGTGGCGTTCAAATCAGAGACTTATCAAGGAGATTGGGCAAATCCTTGTGGCGTTTCAAAAGTCGTGGTTCTTTATTCCGCATCGTCGAGTCATCGCGTCGTGAATATCGGGTCAAGATTCATCCGTCCAACCACAACCTGAGTTCGGAACTTTCCGGCGTTTCTTCCGCGCTTCGAATCACATCAAACCGCCTAGCTGTTGCCGACTTTCCGAACCGAATGGGGAGATAATCATTTTCACTGCGTGACATTCTCCCCCATTCGAATCCGCTTACGTCCTCGTAGCGGGAAGTGAGATTCGCATCAACACGCACTCCTCAATTGTAGAATTAAACGGCACCATCCCCTCATGGACGAGCATTCACACGGTGGTCCTCCCACACTTGCCCGTTGTAACTCGTACATACCGCCTCCGACACCAACCTTCACCATCTGCCCCCATAAGCAGTAGTTCTTCGGTGGACGGCCTCCAGCCGCAGCGCCTTCAGCACATGTCGAAGCACATACCCACTACATTCTTGTAGGCCCTGCAATATGCGCTCCTCAAAACTCCTTCAAAAGCAATCGCGCAACGCTGCCCAGCACACCCATCTTCCTCATATCTTCCTTCTTCGTGATCCGCACGCTTGCGACACGATCAGTGGCCCAAAATCTTTTCTCCGCGAGAATTCATGTCATTGATCTCCACAAGACCAACAACGCATTCAAGCGGTCCCGCTCTGATACCAACTTTCACGGATCGCAGGTTCAGCTCCCGAGGTTTCTCGCCTCTAGGTAGCTTACCTCTCATTCATTGGCCGGCAAGGCAGAACAACTGGCACACACGCACGCTGATGAGTAGGATGTAAGGGAAATACCTGCAATATGATCATATCATTAGAGCACTTCATGGTAAAATAGGCCAACCGCCTAGCTGTTTTCGACTTGCCGAACCGAATGGGGAGATAAGCATTTTCACTGCATGACACACGGGCTAGCATCTTTCAGGTTGCAACTAAGTCACAAATTGCACATGGTCCAAATACTACTCCATTATCTGATCGTATTGCGGGTTGAATTTGAAAAGGTCACATTTGTTAATCTATTAGGTCACAAGGACACACATTCACAATTATACATATCACAATGTGCATACATCAAATAAAATTCGGTAGGTCACAATTTTCGCACCATCTCAACACGGACGGTCACAGAGCAACACTAAATAGCAATGTTTACCCATCCAGGTCACATGAATACTTCTTTTAGGTCACAATAAATACTATATGAACCATTTATGTAGTCGGGTGATTCACATACATAAATATGCTGCTGGACAGTCGGCAAAAGAGACCACATCAGAATTACTTTGTTTTTGTGCTTCCCTATTTGTGCATAGCCATAAAGGTCTAGGTCACATAAATTAATTTTTTTATTTTCTTCGCAGTTACTGGTAGGCATAATGCTCAAAATTCACAATTTCTAAAATAATTTTTTCCTCTTAAATTATACGGATATACCCATGTACCTGTGTGCGTGCTCAGGTCACAATACTGACAATCAGATGAATATTAAAACTCACCTCTGTTTTTTGGGTTTTCCTACCACTTCCAATTGCAAGAATTGCAGTCAATTGGACGGGTCTCTTCCTTTTCTTGTGCGGAGATTTCTTCTCCGACATTTCGTCAGTTCTCTGATTCATATTAGAAATTGTATTGTATCGCTACGATTGTTCAATGGCCGTGTAGGTTTTATATTTCCACGGTTATGCAGTTATACAATAGGCAGGGAGGTTTTGTTTAGGTTTTGGAGTAGTGTGATGAAGATGATTATTATCAATTCCTAAAATTTAGGTGTTTTTTTATTTGAGTTTAGTTATTTCGAATAATATCTTTCTACCGCTATGAACGAAAATGGCGCAACTTACCCAAAAAAATATTTTATATTTCAAATTAATTTTAATACTATTAACAATATTATATTCATATTTATAACCTGAATATTGAATAAAATTCTATTTGTTCTTATTTTTGAATATGAAACATAAATAGTAAGGTTGCCTGTAATTTCCACTACTTCTTTTTCAATTCTTTTTCAATTCCAAGAGGAGTCCACTTCAAATCCATTATAGGCCCATTAATGTATGTTTTAATTTAAGGCTTCAATCTTTTCAAATAATTCAAGTTGGTCCTTGAACCTCTTCAATTGTGTAATTAAATCTTTGACATCTTTGTTCTTCATTTCGTCGCATGTCTCGTCTATAAATTGTTTGCAATGTAGTCCTTTTTGCACGGTTTAGTCCATTTTCTTCATTTTATCTCCAATTGCATTCAAAATTGGATTTTTCCTGAAACAAATAAAATCAACACATAATTAGAAATATCATATCCTAAAACACTTACAATTGTCTAAATTTAAAGTCAAGATAAGTACGAAAAACGTACTTATCATAGAGTCAGACTCAATCCAAATAGAAGTGATACCCAGTCTGCGAGCAAGAATTATCCCCTCAAGGATAGCACGCAGCTCTGCCTCTAATATAAGGCAGTCTCTATAGAAAGCTGAGAATGCCCTGATACACTGTTCATCACGATCCCTAATGATACCCCCCTCCACTAGCAGAGTCATCCTTGATGCAACCATCAGTGTTAAGCTTGTATGCTCCCACTGATGGAATGCGCCAAAGAACCAAAATGGGTGGAGGGGTAGAAATAGCAAGAGTAATACAAAATAGTGGGGTAGTAGCAGTATCCCCATGCCGATGTTGTTGTCTTATGAGCCGCCAAATGTGAAGGAATGAAATCATCCGATACACTCTCCAAATAATCCTCTGAGGCTCTATCCGAATGTCCCTGTGTTTCGTGTCATTCTTCTCTGTCCATAGGAACCAAAGAATCAACAAAGGAATGATGGTACGAATATGGCCCAGAAGAATGTAGCATCCAGAGTATCTCCAAAGATGGAATCTCTGCCTGATATCCTCACTCAGAGTCATGGAAACATGAAAAATATACCTAAAGTGTCTCCAAACCTGATTTGAGATAGGACTGCCTGTAAAGATGTGCATCAAAGTCTCAATCTGTGAGCAACACTGATAGCGTGATGCTAAATGACATCAAATCCACCTCTGTATAACTGTGTCATTAGGGATGAGCCCCTACCGTAGCCTCCAAATGAAGAACGAGACAGTAACAGGTAAAATAGAAGTCCAAATCAAGTGATAAGAGTCCTGTGACTGGCATCCCGTCCTCACCAACTGCCAAGCTGACTTGGTAGAAAATCTACCATCTGATGTGTCTCTCCAAATAATCTGATCAGGGACCTCAATACACAAAGGAATCGTTCCAATCTGCTCTGTCATAGCTGCTGGAAGGATCTGAAGGAGTCCGCCAAAACCTCATCCAGTGTCATCAAAGAAATCTTGCACTCTTTCCTATGTATGAAGCCTATCAAGAAAGTGTGCAGCCAAAGTAGTATCCCCCATCCAACAATCATGCCAGAAGAATATCCGTCCAGCTCCAAGGTGCCACGCAATATGTGGCTCAGCACGTGATCCCGCCCTCTTCAACCTCTTCCAAGCTGGAGAGGTTGAATGTGGGATAGCAACAAGTGAAGGATGTGTTCCAATGCAGTATTTCCCAAGTAAAATTTGTGGCCATAGAGATCTCCGGGAACGAAAGAGCCACCAAAGCTTCAACGAGAAAGTATCCATAGTGTCCTGCAATCATCTGAATCCAAGTCCCCCCCCCCTCCTCGGTAGGAAAGCATAGATCCTTCCATCTTCTCCAATGTAATCGATGTACATGATCCCTGGAGTCCTAGAGGAATCGTGCAAAGATGCTCTCGAGCTTCTTCAGAACAACCTTAGGAGGTTGCATGGTCTGAAGAAGGTATAATGGGATAGAGCTGAGGACTGATCTAATCAAAGTAATGCATCCTCCAGGGGAAAGCAGTCGTGATGCCCATCCAGAAATTATGCTCCTGACCTTCTGAATAAGGTTATCATGAAGAAAGGACTGCTTAGCCCCCTTATACAAAGGGACTCCCAAGTAAGTGAACGATTGCTGCTAGTGTCTGAAACCTGTCAAATGCTCAAGTCGTCTAATCTGACTGGTAGAAGTCCGTCTAGGAATGATAAGTCCACTCTTATCCCGGTTCACCAACTGGCCAGAAACCCCCTCATAATGCTTCAAACACTCAGGAGCCCTCCTGATAGACTATTTTTTACCGTTGGCAAAGATGATCATATCATCAGCAAATGACAGATGCGATACAGTAATAGCACCTCCGCTGTAATTGATTGGGTTTTAATCGACATAGAGATATAGTAGGTTAAACCAATTGATTAGGGTTAATTTCACTCGAGAGAGGTAACTAGTGAAAAATCGGGTCTAACATTGTGAATAAGTAATCTATTAACTTGCATGTGTTGATTACTTAAGTGAGAGTTAAGCAAAATCATAAATCCCAAGTATTTTATCTTTCATTTTCCTTATTTTAATTTAGTTTAAAATTAGTTTCTTTAATTTAGAATTTACAAAAATCCAACCTTTAATTGTGTGTTTAATTTGTTAAGATTAAATTAACTAGTGTGTATACATTCCTCGTGAGATCAACAATTCAGACTCAACAAGTCCACTTTATTAAATAGTGTCCTTTCGGCCAGCAGATGCACTCGTATATTATCCATTCCTATTAATGTTAGGGACCAAGCGGATTGTTTAATTTGGCATTTTCACCCCATGGGGATTACACAGGGTGTCATCTAATGAATCAAGGTGTCGGAAATGGTGATGCGAAAGAGGGAGGTAGTGCACCGAAAAGTTCTTTGTGGAAGAAGATTTGGCAGCTCAACATTCCACCTAGGATTCTCCATTTTGCATGAAGAGTACTTAGGAATTCCATTCCTATAAACAGTAATTTGGCCCCGAAGGAGATTAGATGGCCAGCTATCCTGTTTGCATTGCAAGTGCTGGGAATCTAATGTTCATTTGTTTTTGCAGTGCAATTGGGTTGAGGCATTTTGGGGGGAAAACTCAACTATTGGCAATTTTTGAACAAGGGTGTGAATTATGGAGGGTGGCTAAAGTTCAACAAATTCCTATAGCATGTGATTTATGTTGTTCCTAAAGGATCGCTAAACTGATTGGTATGGGGATTGATTTAGTTTGGAAAATGAGGAACAACTTATGCATGGTGGAAAGAGCTTGGATGTGGTATTTGGTAGGGACTCTATTTTGATTCAACTGGAGTCTTTTCAGTTGGCAAATCTGCCCAGAAAGAAATCAGGTCTGATGGGTTTGGGTGGAATTTTATGTGATGATGAAGGGGGTGTACATGGTACCTTCACGGTGCGCAAGAGAGGTAGAGTGTCATTGGATATTTCCGAAGCTTTAAACTATGCAAGTGGGACTTGAATTTTCTATTGACAACTTCCTTGTTATCAAATGAGTCGAAAGCGATGCTTTGATGGTGGAGCTTGATTTAATTAGGGAGGAACGTTTGGCATCTATCACCCCATGTATTCAAGGGATTCGATAGCTTCTTTCGGTATGCAATTGTGGTTCATGTTGTCATGCGTCTAGAGATAGGAACGTGATTGCCCACAAGTTTACTGGTTTTACTATTTGCTTTAGTCTTAATTATTTTCGGACTGATTGTTTGCCTTTTTTCCTCTCGGCTTGGCTTGTGGAGTAGGGCAGATTTTAGCTTTTTTTGTGAATTGAATTGTTACCGTTTATGAAAAAAAATTATAACTAGAACAACACAATTGCAGAGACATAAATAGCAATCTAATGTTCTTGCGCCTACTCTATCCTTTTTCCCTAAACGTCCAAACTCCGTTTAGTCTTATGGAAGATTATAACATTTATTTTCTCATCGTCCTCATCTGATATCTATGCGCACGTTTTGAGTAAGTGAGTCCGCTCATTGTTTTCTTCTTTAGCCTCAGATTTTCACTTGAACTGGAGTGCTCGACTCTCCATCATGGAATTTGAATTATTGAAAATTATTCCGAGTACAAGAGAATATCATTTTCCCTATGTTTGGCATCATTTTCTTCACCTCGAGCAATCTCAAGAACACCTCTCCATAATTGGGACATCGCTTCTTCGTTGGACAATCACCCAACTACTGGCCAACTTGTATTGTGGCATACACCATAATTCCTTCCACCCATCTAGAAATGCAGCCAGCTGCAATCAACAATATATGCAAGCAACATTAAATTTGCTGGCTTCTTCAAAATATCACAACCACTAGTGAGAAGCCATTTTTACCTTAACATGACACAACATCCATCCATTCTTAAGCATATACGACACAGAATGCAAATATCCAAAAGAAAATTAGGAAATCACAAAATTTGTCATTTCACAGAGATTGCAGCATCAGTAATGTGGGAGAGGAAGCATCATTTCAACCACCTGCTACTACAATTAATCCTGCCATAAGATAATTTACATATTGAAGCATGAAGCTAGTACATTATACTCACTCCCATACTTTACAAATTGAAGAATGAAACCCAGAATTCTAACTAATTCAATGATAATGATGATGCATCATCATCATCATAATAATAAAAAAAAAAAATTCACATACCATACACCGCTCGCGCACGAAGCAGGAGGTGAAAATGGTGACTGACAAGAGAATCCAAGATGTATTTCTGAATTCCAAACAGGAGGTGGGAAGAATCCCTAAATTTTTGAAGAAGAAATGAGCTTAACTATTCCCTGGGATTGGGTTTGGGCCTTTCTTGTGCAGTTTAGGTAGAAGACGAAGAAGGCCTCCTTTTCGGGGGGGCCGTACCATCAGTGAGACCACTCTGAAAGTGCTAGAATTCTAACATTGTGTCAGGACCTACGGGCCAAGGAATAATCTCAGGTAGACAGTTTCTATAGGGCGTAGGCCTCTCAAAAGGTAACGAATGCGTGCAAAGGTTTCTTCGGGCCAAACGGAGATTGGTCCTTGACGCGGCAGAAACGTAGATAAATGAAAACAACACAAATTCAACACATTGATTCAAATGAATACAGAATTGAATTGACTGCAAATTGGAGAAAACTTCAAGAACACAATGTTTATTTGTCAAAAACTGCTGCAAAACGTGAGAGAACTCCACTTAAATATAAAACCCTAACCCTAAATGCGTAATACTGAAAAATGACTAAAATGCCCCCAAAAAAACATAAAAACAATTTAAAGAATGTCCGTTTTGACTGTCTAAACGATCTCGAAAGGCTAGAATCTGTCATACGTCATAGCAAAGTGGTGAGTCTTGTTCGACTCGTCGAGACCTTTCCGAAAAGTACTTATGGGCCCAAAACGGACGTCGTATGACCCTGTTATGACCAATTCTTTGAAAACTTCGAAACCGAACGATCCCGCGCGTCCAAATAAGCCAATGCTCTATCCTCGACTCCATCAGTCCTCGAGTGCAAAGGTAAAAGGGAGCTTGACTACAAGACCCACCCGTCAAGCAGGGACGAAAGTCGGCCTAAGTAATCCAACGATGCCGAGTAGTAGGGCCGTCGCTCAACGGAAAAAGTTATTCTAGGGATAACAGGCTCATCTTCCTCAAGAGCTCACATCGACGGTCGTTAGAGCATTGAGAGGGGGAAGGACGCACCTCGGGTGTACCAGTTATCCTATCCACGATAGGCACTGAGTAGCCAAGTGTGGAGCAGATAACTATTGAAGTTCTTGCTATGGTTTGCACCCATTTATGAAAGAATGGGGAAAAATAGAACTACCTCGAACTCGTAGGGTACCCGACTCTATTGGGACGGTAATCAACCCCACGATCGACGGGAAGGATTTGAGACGGGATTGGGCGACCCAAGAGGGCCGCGGGACTAGTTTTGGCCACCCTATCCCGAATTATTACTAATATATATATATATATATATATATATATATATATAGAGAGAGAGAGAGAGAGAGAGAGAGAGAGAGATGCAGAAAAAATAAAAAATAATTAAATGGGGGTGATAAATAGGACAACAAACCCCCACTCCGCCCCAAAATTTGCGAGGGCATGGGCGGGTTTACCCCGACCCAAACCCGCATAGTTGCCATCATTAGTCCTACAACGATCGAAGGCGTGCTTTTATTGTTAAAATTCACGATCCATCTTAAAATTCAACCTACTAATAAGATGCCACGTCATCTTCCGCTAGAACATGACTTTTTTTTGTACCGTATTTGGTAAATATTAAAATTAGATTTTTACAAAAAAATTCATTAAAAAAATTATGAGATGTGTGATTGAAAAGTTGTGAATCCTATAGAACATGATTTTAATCTATACAAAACAAAGGCTTACATAGACGAGAACGTTAGTAATGATGGATGATTGACACGGGAGTATTACCATTTCAAAGTTCAGTATCCAGTGAATATTTACTAACTTTACGCTACATAACATCGTTGATGGGAAGGCATAAGGAAACATAGACATCAAATAGAATTCTCAAGGTCTATTACACATGCAAGGGTTTAAGTTTCTATTGCCAATACCAAGTTTTTATGGTCTATTCGTTTAGAGAACAGGTAAATAATAAACACAGGACACAAACTGCAAAGTCACAAAACAGATTATTTTCATGAAAAGATCAAACATAATTATTCGAACTTTTCACCAGTTGTATCAAATCAGGGACAAATTCAACATGTTTCCCAACGTTCATCAACAAATCTCCATGACACGGTGAAAGAGAAATTTGATCAGATAACAAAATTTTTATGGACCCCGAGTTGGAGCAAAGCAGAAACAGCCTCCAGCCTGATCTTCCGGGATCATTCCACCTCCTTTGCTTGTGTCAATTGCCTCCAACAACCTCACAACCTCGTCCATGTCAGGTCGTTTTTCTGGGTTCGCATCCCAACATTTTTTCATGATATGTGCAAGAGAACTTGGACAGCAACGTGGGATTTCTGGCCTCAAATTCTACCAAAAACAGAGAATACAGGTTTCAAGCTTCTAGCAGAAAATCATGTGACAAAAAGAAACTAGGCATAACACGCAAGTAATTTGCTTAAAGTATTGATTAATTGGATGTTAACAAAGGTGTCCAACAAGATTTGCCAGCAATATCATATGATGAAGCAGATTCAGGAAGCACACAAGTATATGTGTTGCATATTATCCGCAGATGGAACCAGTGATAGTAAATAAATTCCACAAAATTAATGATGATCGATGAAAACGCAAGATTTGTTAGTTTTCAAGATACTGCATGTCAAAAAGAGTCTTGTACGTGCATTGTTCAACGTAATTGGCAACTGAGAATGAATGAAGCCAATTTCACGAAAAGCTTGGAATTGCATGCCTAAGTTAATCAACCCAACTGAGCAGGCAGCTCAAGCCTAAAATACATTCATATCTAAACCCACAACTAAGGAGTCCTAAAAACATTACTATACCTATAATGTCTTAAATATTTATTGAATTGTCCTAATATTCCCTATTATGTGAAGGAAGAATTTTAGGAGGCCGTACTATTTTCTAGTGTGAGATGCATGAGATCTCCTTGTACCTTCTTCATTGTAGAGAAAAACCAGTAGGGTCAAAGTGAACATAGCTCTTGTATTAAAGCTGAACTACTATATGTGTGTAGGTTTTCTCTCGTTTTCTGATTTTATTATTCTCGCTTTGTCTGTAACAAATATAGCTTTTTTTTCCTTTACCACCCGCCACTGTAAGACCCATCCCTAACAAAATCCACATAAAATGCAACCTCAAACATCTCCGTCCCCTACAACCATGCCAAGCTCTGGAGAACTGAGGAATCTGACCTCTTCTTATCCTTAAATGACCCCAACAACCTCTATACACTCACTCTGCTTCTCTCTCCTCCTCTCCTTTCCTCATTAAATAATATGATATTAAATTGCATGTTATCATCTCGCTATAAAATACAAGCTCCTGGCAGGGATGGATCCAGGATTGGATTAAAAAAAATTTAATCTGGGTTAATATGTAATTAAAAAACAAATTCCACGTGAAATAAATCTTTTACACAAAATATATATATATATATCTATATATAGACACACACACACACACACCAAGGCATAATTGAAATGGGCTGGCCCTGGCCTGGGCTATCCCCAAATCCGCCAGTGCTAATGGGAATACATGTATGTATTAAAAAAAAAAAAAAAAGGATAAACACTTCTGTCTTCGGATAATTATATCATATTTTAATTGAAAAGTTTTTGGCATTATTTGTGCATAGTCATCAAATTTCAAGTATATTTTTAAGTGATTAACAAGGACGACATCATTTTATGTCACATGTCATTAGAAATTCAAGCTGGGACTGAACAAATGGTTCAAGACTAAATTTAGAACGCGTTGCTCGACTTGTATAATGCTCTAGTGTCATGTCTAAGCATTGGCAATAACTTCGATCCCTTTTTATAAAATTATTAGACTGCTAAATCACATGAAATAAATAAAACAACATAAGCATATCGTATCAAGAAATATGAAAGATTTTAGTTTTAAGTGCTTCTCCACATTCATATTTATCCAAACATCCAATTAAATACAATTGTGAACGGAAATATTTCAAGAAGAAAATATGGAAATGAATACAGCAAAAGCATGAAGAACTTCAAAGTGATCAAACTGACCTGTCTAACAACTGCAGAAGAAACCTCAGCAAAGCTAAGGTCTGGGTAAGGCAGATCACAGCAATATATTTCCCATAAGCATATACCGAAGCTGTAGACGTCACATTTTCTGTTATACGGCTTGCCATCAAGTACCTAAAAACAAGAGATACCTCATTAGCTTCTCTATGTAGATGACAGACTAAGGCATTAATGCCTCTGATTCATATAGAGGGTGTGCATTAAAGAATAAGCTATTCGCCAAAATAGTGTAAATTGACTCATGTTTATGACAGCAATTTACTATTTTATTTAACAAATTATGACATAGCGTGAATACCTCAGGGGCCATGTACCCAAGGGTTCCAGTTTCACCAGTCATGTCCTTGGGATTCTGAGCTTCAACACGAGCGACGCCAAAATCAGCAATTTTAAGATTTCTATGAGTGTCTAACAACATGTTTTCAGCTTTGACATCACGATGTACAATCTTCTTTGAATGCAGATAGCTTAGTCTGCAAATAACATGAGATAAGTCAATGTTCCCTGAAAGAATTTCAACTCAAATAAATTCCTTGAGAAAGTTACCCTCTAGATAGATCTAAAGCAAGTTGGGTCACAATTTTAAACGCGAGCTTCTTTTTCCTGTTCTTGTACAAGAAATTCTTTAACGTCCCTCCTTGAAGAAATTCGACAAGAACACAACATGCCCTAGAAGGAAGGTCTGTATACCCCTCAGAAGGGTTTTTAGAAGGAATTTTGAGTTGTGAAGTCCCCATTGAAGCACCTACAAACTGCAGGAGTCGTCATTAAGTTAAAGAAATTTTTTAATGAAATCTCTGGTTCGTCAAAATAAAAAGCAATTCCCTGATCTGGAATTGTCTGATTTCCTGATTTCTGGAAAAAAGAAAATACTGGAAAATTCTAGGAATCAGATATTTACTCTTGTGACATTTGGATGATCGAGCTTGTGCCAAACAGCAACCTCTTGTTTAAATGATGCCCGTAGTGCAGCAGTTTCGGCAGCTGTGGCCATGCCATCCTCTCCCCAGTCTAATAACTTCACTGCATAGCAGAATAATGCCACATTAAGAATTTGACTGAGAAAACGTTTGAGGATTGTTGATCTGTTAACTTGAAGCTGATTGCCACTCGTGCTGAAATTTTCTTGAAGGCAAGATAAGGGAAAGAGCGGAAATTGAATAATGTTATAGCATTCTGACGTACATGCAAACAACTATAAACTTTTAATTTGTCTACAATATATTGTCAATGTCAAATGTAGCATACTCTAAACTGATGTCGATCAATACGATATCCAATCTCCCAAAATATCAATACTACTATACTAGTGTTTTACTCGAAAATGAGTTCTGTTCAGTATCTCACCAACCATAATGCTCTTTGCAAAGGCTGTGACTAGACAAATTCAAACATATATTGTTGGATCAAGGAATTATCGTTCATTTTTATTGGTTGTATTTATCAATCAATCAATATCTGAACCAGCTCATTGAGCAAAATGTCTACAGAGTTTATTCTAAAAACAAAACTCAATAATTTAAATTGCCAAGTACAAGCTGAAGCGAAGGAAAGATGGAGAGAGCTATTGTTTGGCAACTCTAGAAATTGCACATAATCTCACTTTCACTAAGGGGAAAGATAATCCAACGAAACAATAACAACGCAAACAGGAAAAGTCTTTGCTGAATATGCCAAAATCAAAATTCACAAGCATTAAGTTCATAAATATTTATCATAAAAAGGGAAATATTGGTGTACCTGCAACATCCTGATTATCGTAAGTACCGCGATAAACGGTACCATAGGTTCCCTGAGCAACAAGGTATCGAATTTCCAATTTGGCAGGATCAATTTCCCACACTTCCTTAGGCTTCTGGCTCTGGCTCTGATTCTGATTCTGATTCTCTATATTTCTAGACCAAACCCTGCTCAAGTGTTTCTCAAGCTGAACATCCAAGCTTTTGAGATCAATTTTATCGGCCCGGAAAATCATATCTTTGCTACTAATGCTCCCGGGACTCTTGGTGGAGATGGCTTTTTCACAAACACTTGCTGTGCCCTTCAAGTTGGAGGCTCCCTCATGATTTTCTGGTTTCTCGCCACCTTCTTCACTTGTTTTCACATCCATTCTTCAAAGAATCCGAAGATTTTCCACCCAAACAAACACAGAGCCTTAAATTTCCAAAGATATTGCTGAAGCAAAAACTGTTGCAAAAACAAGATTTCAATTTCATAAATCCAACAAAATCATTTTTCTCTGAAATTAACAACTTTTCGTCATCATCAATTCGCGTAGAATTAGAAAATAACAGCAATAAAAGAAATATTCAACTCTCGGTCAATTTTCTAAAATAATAGTTTCACAATAAGCTTCAATGACCCACCAAAAATAAATTGACTTTTCACGATTTCAAAGGTCTAATAATTTGCCCTCACCAACCCTCCCTTGCATAACAAAATAGAGGAAAAGTATACCCTAAGATATTGACCCAGTTTCTTATAGAAGAAGACTAAATACTTTTATAATTATATACCCACCCTAAAGAAAAATCAGAAGAAGCTTATTAAATAAACAAGAAGCAGCCTAGAAATCAACCTTCAAACCCCATATCAAGAAAAAAGGGAGAACCGGAAAAGTTGACCAGACCTTTGAATTACTTTTCGAAATTCAAAGGGAAATTCATAAAAGGAACGTCTGGTTAATATATCTCAGAAATTTAGAGAGAGAAAGAGAGAGAAGTGTGTGGAGAAGAAAAGGGAGGTTAGAGAGAGAAGCGCGGTGATGCCTGAAATTATGGGGTTCTTCTTGCTTTCCTTGGTAATCTAGTCTAGAGAGAGAAAAAGAAGAGAGAAGATTCCGTGACAATATCATACGATACAAAAAAGAACAAATGTACTGTTCCGTGCATGTCCTTCCAACGAATTTACCTGTAACAAAAGTACAAGTTGAAATCAAAAAAAATATCCTCTTCTCATTCCTTCCGGGTATACAAATACACATAGTCGATCTAGTGCCCATATGGGTACTAGATATGGCATCCACTCGACAAGTGTCGAGTGGATATTGGATATGGGTGGGTGGGCCCGATTGCCCACCCACCCATAGGGGGGAGGGGATTGGGGGTTATGACCCACAAGTGGGTTTGATAACAAACCCACTTGTGGGTTTTAGATCATTCCCTTACAAATACAAATTGATGTATATAAAAGTTAGGGTAATCCCTACCTTTCACATAAGCCGTGGAATTCATGTGTACCTTTGTTTTTTGGCAAATATATCCTAACCTTCGCACTTTCTTACCAAAAACATCATTGTCGTCAATTCCTATCAAAATCAGCCGTTATCTATTGAATTAAGACTCAATTTCATTTAGTTTTGAGGGCAATTTCAGAATTCAATTAAAGTCTATCTTATATTTCTACAAAAAAATGCAAGAGTTGTGAGATAGAACTCAAATTAATTTTTGTGACAATCCCATTTCTTCCATCCGAGTTGAAATCACTGGAGTTAACACTGGTACAGAATGACTCATTCGCGTCAGTTGTAATAGGCAATATGCGTCGGTTGTAGAGGCGATGTATATGACGCAGACGCTCGGTGGTAAAAATCGACGTCTAAAGTCCTCTTTTTTTTTTTTTTTTTTTTTTTTTTTTTTTTTTTTTTTTTTTTTTTTTTTGCGGGAGAAGCACTACATTTCTTTCATCCATTCCGATGCAATAGAAATTCAATAATTCAAATATTGCAATTTATCCATCTACTAACGAGAAATCAACAATACAAAATTAAATCAATAACTAGTTGAAATACCCATACATATATTCAAACACATCTATAATATATATATATATATATATATATATATATATATATATATATATATATATATATATAATGTATGTAAATATATGTAATAATATTTATGTATGTATAATGTATATATGCTTATATATTTTCCCTGTGTATGTGTGTTAATTAATATATTTAGTTAATTTTGTGTACACACACACACACACACATATATATATATATATATACAAACACATGTATATAAATAGGGAGGTAGGTCTCTTACGAGGTGGGAGAGAGGAGGCCGGGGGGCAAAGAAGGTGGTTGAGGCACACGGCGGTGGTGGAGGTGAGAGTCCGGTGATTCGGGTGAGAGAGAGAAAAAAGCGAGGCGAGGAATGTGGTGATGAGCGTTGCTAGGGAAATGGAGGAATGCTGGTGGTGGCGTCGGAGGCGGCGTAGTGCAGTGGTTCGGGTGAGAGAAATAAAGAGAGAAGCGGGAAGAGATCGAGTAGTGAAAAAAATAGAGATGATCGCGCATTTTGCTGATAAGTATATAAAGGGATAGGCGTCGGTTCTTTAGAACCGACGCCTAAACCCGATTTTACGCTAAAATCGGAAAATACGTGTCGGTTGTAATATTACAACCGACGCGTATTCTTTGATTATATTTATAAAAATGTCACCGTCCTTTTATAGGCGTCGGTTTTATTAAAAATCGACGTATATTCCTCATTTTTTTATCATTTCTATACTAGTGTAATACTGCCTACTTTTAGGAATGAAAGTGAAGATAGAATTTGTTGAATTTTACAGGCAGATGCGGATAACAAGAGCAAAAAATTGGATTTTTGCTTTTTTTTATTGTGGGTATGTTGGAAATTGGACTTTCGTAGACAGTTTGAGTATATAGATAGTGTTCATTAAATGTGATTCATGTAAGATTTGTTTTAATACCAATATTTTGTTAGTAATGGATATGGGGCAGTATCCAATTACTTCATGGAGAAGATGATGATAAGTTTTCCTTCCTCGGATTTTTGGTTTGTGAAAATCATCCCTACCTTTCATGATCTTTGCGATATACATCCCTACCTTATAACTGTTATTGCAATATACATCCCTATCTTTTACAATTTTTGCGCAAAATACCTCCCTTCAATTGGAAAAAACCAGCAGTTTCCTGCTTTAGAATAATTCCACATGTGCGTATACAACATCCAATTCAACCATACAAAGTCATAAAGAAAGCAACTGATGATTAAATCACCATTACCAAAAGATAAGATCGTCGTTACAAAAAGTCATTGCAAAAATGAATTACATCATCATAGCACCAAAACAAAACTTCAGACAATTACAAAAAAGAAGACTTCAGCTGTTTTGAATGGCATAAAAAATCTAAAAAGATTCTGAACATTGGTAACTCATGATCTAGTTGCTGAAGGTGGTGGTGCTCCTTTACAAGATCTTCTATTATGCCCCCATTTCCCCACATTTCTTGCATATCATAATTAATCATGCTCTTCCTTGCCTGCTACTAGGAGGATGCGACGTCGTAATTGTAGTTGTTTTAGATTTCCTTGTCCTCTTTGATTGACTAGATGATGCCTCTTTATTTGGTTCCCTTCGCCTGTTCTTCTTAGGTCTTCCCGACTTTTTGATGTAGAATGGTGGCTTCAATGGATATAGACAGGGATTAGACCGTGACTCTGGACTGTAATAGGGGAAATGGATGGGGAATAGGTACGAATATATGACTCTTTCTTGTATACATTGTAAACATATTCATGGGTTTTGTTTTGTTGAAATGTGAGGTAGACTTTAATTGAATTCCAAAATTGCCCTCAAAACTAAATGAAATTGAATCTTAATTCAATGGATAACAGCTGATTTTAACAGAAGCTGACGGAAAGGATGTTTTTGGCAAGAAAGTGCGAAGGTAAGGATGCATTTGCCAAAAAAAACAAAGATAGAGACGAATTCCGCAACGTATGTGAAATGTGAAAGATAGAGACTAAATGTGTCAATTACCCTAAAAAATAGTAGTAAAGTAATCACCTTTGCGCGTTTTATGTATATAACGAAGTTTAAAATAATATTTTTAATTAATAATACTGTTTTTGAAAGTAATTGATGTAATTGATATTGTGAGAAGAAAATTATAATTGGTAAATTGACTTCAATTCTTAATATATTAATATTTTATTGAAAGTTTTTCGTCCAATTCTTTGAAATATATATTAGACAATTATTTAAAATGTCAATTTAATAAATAAATCGATTTTGATATATTAGAAGTTTTGATATCATAAAATATTAGGTCAATCAATAATTGTTTTATAAAATATTTATGACAAGTCATGAAAAAAATGTGAAAAATCGTGCATAGATAAATTAAATTAATTTGAGCATATTTTTATTATAAAAAAAGTTAAGGCCCTGTTCTCTTTACTGTTTTGGGGTCATTTTCTGTATTTTATTTTCGAAAACACTAAAAACGAGTTCTCTTTACCATTTTCGAAAATGTGTTTTGCAAAAAAAAAATTTTACACAAAACGCCCAAAATCTTATTTTAGGCGTTTTTGTGACGACCCGAATTCTCGACCATTCGAGTGCCACTAAAAGTGACTCATATCATATTATCGAGACTTAAATAGAAATGTAAAATTATTCAAAAGAATAATTAGAATCCCATAATTTTATTTGTGAATAAAAATAGAACATAATTTTCTTACATAAAGTTCAACATAATTATCTCATCAATCTTAACCACTTTTGCCACTTCCATGTTGACCGCCTCGAACCTTCAATTATCTGAAAATGGTAAATATCGTGGAGTGAGATTTATAAAATCCCAGTAAGTATACCAAGCATAAATTTTCTTTTGAAAGCATATGGATCATTTTCATCATAACATAGGATAGGATCGAAATACTCATAAACATAGGGAGACACAAGAATTTTACCGAACTTAAATGGCAAGAATTCTTATGTGTAGCGCTACTAAACTCCGGTCCCCTTAGCATAATCATAAACATATCATATGGAACCCATAACAATCTTGTGAGATTGATTTCATAGCAATGATCCAAACATTTTCATAAAAACATAAGATATACTTACTTTTCATAAAAACATAAGGTGTATTTACCTTTCATAAAAACATACTTACTTTTCATAAAAACATAAGATATACTTACTTGTCATAAAAACATACTTACTTTTCATAAAAACATAAGGTGTATTTACCTTTCATAAAAACATACTTACTTTTCATAAAAATATAAGATATACTTACTTGTCATAAAAACATACTTACTTTTCATAAAAACATAAAGTGTATTTACCTTTCATAAAAACATACTTACTTTTCATAAAAACATAAGATATACTTACATTTCATAAAAACATACTTACTTTACATAAAAACATAAGATATACTTACATTTCATAAAAACATACTTACTTTACATAAAAACATAAGGTGTATTTACCTTTCATAAAAACATACTTACTTTTCATAAAAACATAAGATATACTTACTTGTCATAAAAACATACTTACTTTTCATAAAAACATAAGGTGTATTTACCTTTCATAAAAACATACTTACTTTTCATAAAAACATAAGATATACTTACTTGTCATAAAAACATACTTACTTTTCATAAAAACATAAGGTGTATTTACCTTTCATAAAAACATACTTACTTTTCATAAAAACATAAGATATACTTACTTGTCATAAAAACATACTTACTTTTCATAAAAACATAAGGTGTATTTACCTTTCATAAAAACATACTTACTTTTCATAAAAACATAAGATATACTTACCTTTTAAAAGATTAAAATGAAGTGTAGTAGTAAATGGACCAAAACTTTCTTGACCACCTTGAATTTCTCTTACTTGTGGATTTTGTCAAGAGATTGGAAATAAGTGTATATGTGTAGAGTTGTGTGTAAAAGAGATGGGTTTAAATAGATGTATAAAGTTGGCATATTGTAAACATAATCATTCAATTCTATTAATTTTAACACATCCTTTTCTTAAAGTAAAGCACCATTCATATACTTTTCCATATTTATACAAATATTATGCTCTTCATGATTACATATAATGGAGTCTTATCAACCATTCATATACTTTTCCATATTTATACAAATATTATGCTCTTCATGATTACATATAATGGAGTCTTATCAACCATTCATATACTTTTCCATATTTATACAAATATTATGCTCTTCATGATTACATATAATGGAATCTTATCAACCATTCATATACTTTTCCATATTTATACAAATATTATGCTCTTCATGATTACATATAATGGAGTCTATAATTCATTCATATACTTTTCCATATTTATACAAATATTATGCTCTTCATGATTACATATAATGGAGTATATAATTCATTCATATACTTTTCCATATTTATACAAATATTATGCTCTTCATGATTACATATAATGGAGTATATAATTCATTCATATACTTTTCCATATTTATTAAATTAAGATTCTCATAATTATTATATATAATGGAACCTCTCATGCTTGCATATATTTTCTTAATTTCAATAATAAAAATAATTTTTGTATAAATAAATATTGGGATAACATTGAATTAAGTACTTGGACTTAATATACTTTAAATCAAGAGAATGGAGATATTTTTAGAAATTCGGAATTTAATTTAAAATCGAACGATCTCGATTATTTCTTGACTTGGCTATACGAATACGTCGTGGCGTTAACTTAATAAAAATGGGTGAAATAGTAGCGACACGATTTTCTATTAAAATAATTATTAATCGCGTAAAAATTCTTGGTCGCTACAAACTTACCCCCTTAAAATAATTTCGTCCTCGAAATTAAACTTACTTGATCTTATGATTTCTGAACACTTAATCAGAATCTCTTCTTCTTCTTCTTATGTAGCATCATCGCTACCATATTTAACCCAACCATATTTAACCCACTGGACTTTGACTAAATGCATCAATTTGTTTTCTTAAGACATGAACTTTTCTATCAATAATAGACATATGTCTACTCATAAATTCTTCTGAATCAAAATGAAAATTCCCAATCGTATGTGATATTTCATCATATCTTGTAGTACTCATGTAACCTGTCACTTATCATCGTATCATGTAACCTCAAATATTCGTATTAATATCTCTAAAATTTCAATAAATCTTTACTAACATATCATACCATAATAATTTGTCATTTCTTCTTATCACCAAATATCCCAAAATAATTAAAACGATTACCTGAATATTCTCTATGTAATATACCCAAACATGTTATTCACATATCAACATAATCATCAGTTTATCTTTCCAATATTTGTAACCCAAAATTTCTGCAAAATTCAATAAACAAATATCTCCCAAATAATTAAAATTCTTAACTCAAATATCATAACATTTCCCGTAAGGTATTCCTTTCACTTGCACAAACTTATTAATCCTGATTCAATACAGTCCTTATTTCACTTTCACGTATCTTTGTATTATTTCTATACCTTGATTATTATATCAAAATATCAGTACCCAAAATCCAAGAAAATATTCCATATCTCAAATCCCGTCATCATCAAATCTTCCTTTTATCAAGAAAGTAAACGGCGCATAACTCTTGTTCCCTCTTTTCCATTATTCTATTCCGCGCTTTCTTGCTGGAATCAATATCACGCGGATTTCCTCCGATCCTTAATGCTTTTAAATAGTTCATGCTGGGAAGAGGTTAGATCCATCAAAACATGGATATCATTCTTACAAACATTCGCAAGTATTATTCCAGTCTTCCAATGAATGATCTGAGGAAAATTTATCGAATAAGACTCGAAAGATTGAGGTTGCTGATGGCTCATGGTGTTTCAGAAGATGTTCGCTGGTTGATCGAAGCAAAGGTTCGACAATCTGGTGAATTACCTATGACATTTCCAAAGCACATGCCTGGTTTAGGCAAAAGTACCTTCGCAAAGAAACAAAGAGCAAAAAGGCTGAATGGTTGCTACAAATGTGCTCGTTGGAACTGTGATACTCGTTGCAAAACAGTAGGATATTCTTCTACTAATCGGGATGATAAAATCAAATTCATAAAGGGTGGACTGAGTAAGGAGTCTTTGGATGATATTCGACTGACTCTTGAGACGCACCCAAGTGGTTATGTGCAACGTGAACTTTTCTCCTTATACGCTCAGTTTAACGGGGACAAAAATCGTTATAGTCTCCAAAATATAATAGCAAAAGATCCTGTTTGCCAATCTTTTTTACAAAATGAGGCTTCTGGCAGTTCATCAATGATATAAGGTAAATCTCTTGATACACATTTAAAATATTTTGCTGTTTTCTTTCACGCGTTTTGGAAATAAAATATATTTTCCTTTCTCGAGTTTTGATAAAGCTGGAAATAAATATATTTTCCTTTCTCGAGGTTTGATAAAGCTGGAAATAAATCACCGAAAGGTGATATCTTTGGTAAAACAGTCAAAAGTTGGCCGATTTTGTCAAAAGTAAATCTTTACTTTTTCAGAATCAATGAAAAACAGTAAGTTTTTCCGGCTTGAAATAGCCAAACATATTTCATAGTTCAGGCATCCCAAAATCACATCTTCTTCGTAAGTTTTCTCTTCTATACTATCAAAGATGGAAGCACCAAAACTTCGACAGATCAAAACTATTTGTGTATTTTGTGGATCAAAAGTGGGGAAAGGCTTCAGTTATCTAGAAGCGGCCGTAGATCTTGGAAAGAAACTGGGGGAAAAAGGTATCACTCTTGTGTATGGGGGTGGTAGCAGTGGTCTAATGGGTTGTGTTTCCCAATCTGCTCTTGCAGAGAAATCAAAAGTAATCGGTGTCATACATGTCCCTTTGGTAGATGTTGCAGGAAAAACACGAGGGCATGAAGTTCAAACCTTATCCATCCATGAACGCATAACTTGTATGCTATATGGTTCTGATGCCTTTATAGCCCTTCCCGGAGGTTTTGGTACCTTAGAAGAAATCTTTAACATTACCTCGTGGGCTCAACTAGATCTCCATACTAAGCCTATTGGGCTTCTGAATGTTAACAATTTCTTTGATGGCTTGTTAACCTTTCTTGATTATGCTGTGGAACAGGGATTCATCTCTCCATTTTCCAGAAGACTCCTTATTTCTGCTCCTACTATTGATGAACTACTGGATAAGCTGCAGTCATATATCTCAATACAAGATCCAGCAGGGGTTAAGATAGATTGGTCGCAAGGAAGGGGAATCAAGCGAAAATGGAGTCCGGTTAATGTAAACTTAACTTTATGAATCTTAGAATAGGTGGGGGTAGAGTACGGAGTATTCTTACTCTCGAGACACCCCTCTAATTTCCTAGGATTTTCCTTAATGTTTAAATCTTGTGTGTACCTCAAAGGTTCCAGGTGGTAGATTACGGAGTATTCTTACTCTCGAAACACACCTTTTTGAAGGTTTCTTTATTTCCTCAAAAGGTCAGAGGTGGTAGGATACGGCTACTCCGGAAACACATCTCTCAATTTGAGGAATTTCCCATGTTGCTTTCTTTTGCTTTTGCGTGTTTTCATGTATTTCCTTTCTAGGGTGACTCTTGTGTGTTCTCCTTATGAGAAAATAATAATATCTCTGTTATCATCTACTAAATCTCGTTTGTGATGTAAATGAACTTGTATGTCTAACTTCAATTCTCTTAGTGATTGCATACCATACTATGCTCTTAACTCCAAACGATAAAATTCTAGGCAGAGTTTTCCTTTGAAATTTGGACTTATCCAAATCGTAAGCATACTTCATAACTCACAATAATAACTAATTGTACATTTGATCACAATTTCATCAAACTTCAATATCATCATAAATATTCCAGAAAATCAATTCATAATTCCTCAACATAGAAATTTCAAATCATAATTTCTAATATCACCATATCAAGTCCTTATTTCTCAATAATTAAGAGCCTAAACTTTAAATCTCCAACTTCATAATTCTTCTCATAAAAATCTCAATAAAATCATATCACTTATAATCTCAACATCTCATCATAACTTCATAAAACTGACTTTCTATTTCTCGTTTAATCTAAACGATGAATAATTCGAAAATATTATCTAGTCCTTTCTGTTGACTTCTCATACTTAGTGCCATGTCTAAAATCAATTATGCAAAGTCCATTTAGGGCTCATCATTTCTAAACTTGACGACAAAGATTATTTTGAAAATCATTCGTAAATCATATTTTTTTTTTTTTTTTTTTCAAAATTGAAACTTGAAGAGTGGTACCAATAATCATCCACAGTTTTTCCTTGCTTTTAAGCAAAGGTAGTGATAAAGGGATAAATTATTGAACCGAAAATTGAAACTTGAAGAGTGGTACCAATAATCATCCACAGTTTTTCCTTGCTTTTAAGCAAAGGTAGTGATAAAGGGATAAATTATTGAACCGAAAATTGAAACTTGAAGAGGAAGTACTAATAACCATCCACAGTTTTTCCCTTGTTTTTACACAAAGGTAGTGATAAAGGGATAAATTATTGTACAATTCATTATCAATTTTGTTTGTTTAATATATTATTCCATATATTTTGGGCCAAAGTTACAACCCAACTTAATTTCTAATTGAGTCAATCTTACTAAGCTTAATATGAACCAAAATTCATATCAATATCCTCTATGTCTCATGATTCTACATTAAAATGAATAAATTAAAATTTAGGCTTCTATCAATTCATATCATACTCAACATGTATATTTCACTTAAAGATTCATAACATATGAATATTTCATACTTAACATTTCTTAATAAAATCGTAAATGACTTGCAAAGCATATAACATACCTGGTTCGAGGAGTCAATACGTGGAGAGTGACATAGTAGAGTGATGAGTTAAAATATTTTAAAAAAAAAATTATTATTAATCATTTCGCATCTTTACATAAGATTGGGCCTAATTAACCCAAATAAAATTTTATCGTCAAATCTTATTTTCCTTTAGTCCCCGAACTTCTAGAAATTTATCAAAGACATCAATATAAACATCATATCACTAACTAATTATATTCCATAAAATCTTCAGAACATTACAAACTCCCTTGCTTAAAATGAATTTTGTCCTTGAAATTCGCACATCAAATTTCATCATACTTTTCAAAATCATAACCATACTTGACATGTGAAAATTCAATTTTTTTTTTTTTTTTTTTTTTTTAAGAAATAAAATTTCAAAAATCTACAGAATCGTTTTTAAAACTCTTGTCTCTGATACCAACTGTGACGACCCGAATTCTCGACCATTCGAGTGCCACTAAAAGTGACTCATATCATATTATCGAGACTTAAATAGAAATGTAAAATTATTCAAAAGAATAATTAGAATCCCATAATTTTATTTGTGAATAAAAATAGAACATAATTTTCTTACATAAAGTTCAACATAATTATCTCATCAATCTTAACCACTTTTGCCACTTCCATGTTGACCGCCTCGAACCTTCAATTATCTGAAAATGGTAAATATCGTGGAGTGAGATTTATAAAATCCCAGTAAGTATACCAAGCATAAATTTTCTTTTGAAAGCATATGGATCATTTTCATCATAACATAGGATAGGATCGAAATACTCATAAACATAGGGAGACACAAGAATTTTACCGAACTTAAATGGAAAGAATTCTTATGTGTAGCGCTACTAAACTCCGGTCCCCTTAGCATAATCATAAACATATCATATGGAACCCATAACAATCTTGTGAGATTGATTTCATAGCAATGATCCAAACATTTTCATAAAAACATAAGATATACTTACTTTTCATAAAAACATAAGGTGTATTTACCTTTCATAAAAACATACTTACTTTTCATAAAAATATAAGATATACTTACTTGTCATAAAAACATACTTACTTTTCATAAAAACATAAGGTGTATTTACCTTTCATAAAAACATACTTACTTTTCATAAAAATATAAGATATACTTACTTGTCATAAAAACATACTTACTTTTCATAAAAACATAAGGTGTATTTACCTTTCATAAAAACATACTTACTTTTCATAAAAACATAAGATATACTTACATTTCATAAAAACATACTTACTTTACATAAAAACATAAGATATACTTACATTTCATAAAAACATACTTACTTTACATAAAAACATAAGGTGTATTTACCTTTCATAAAAACATACTTACTTTTCATAAAAACATAAGATATACTTACTTGTCATAAAAACATACTTACTTTTCATAAAAACATAAGGTGTATTTACCTTTCATAAAAACATACTTACTTTTCATAAAAACATAAGATATACTTACTTGTCATAAAAACATACTTACTTTTCATAAAAACATAAGGTGTATTTACCTTTCATAAAAACATACTTACTTTTCATAAAAACATAAGATATACTTACCTTTTAAAAGATTAAAATGAAGTGTAGTAGTAAATGGACCAAAACTTTCTTGACCACCTTGAATTTCTCTTACTTGTGGATTTTGTCAAGAGATTGGAAATAAGTGTATATGTGTAGAGTTGTGTGTAAAAGAGATGGGTTTAAATAGATGTATAAAGTTGGCATATTGTAAACATAATCATTCAATTCTATTAATTTTAACACATCCTTTTCTTAAAGTAAAGCACCATTCATATACTTTTCCATATTTATACAAATATTATGCTCTTCATGATTACATATAATGGAGTCTTATCAACCATTCATATACTTTTCCATATTTATACAAATATTATGCTCTTCATGATTACATATAATGGAGTCTTATCAACCATTCATATACTTTTCCATATTTATACAAATATTATGCTCTTCATGATTACATATAATGGAATCTTATCAACCATTCATATACTTTTCCATATTTATACAAATATTATGCTCTTCATGATTACATATAATGGAGTCTATAATTCATTCATATACTTTTCCATATTTATACAAATATTATGCTCTTCATGATTACATATAATGGAGTATATAATTCATTCATATACTTTTCCATATTTATACAAATATTATGCTCTTCATGATTACATATAATGGAGTATATAATTCATTCATATACTTTTCCATATTTATTAAATTAAGATTCTCATAATTATTATATATAATGGAACCTCTCATGCTTGCATATATTTTCTTAATTTCAATAATAAAAATAATTTTTGTATAAATAAATATTGGGATAACATTGAATTAAGTACTTGGACTTAATATACTTTAAATCAAGAGAATGGAGATATTTTTAGAAATTCGGAATTTAATTTAAAATCGAACGATCTCGATTATTTCTTGACTTGGCTATACGAATACGTCGTGGCGTTAACTTAATAAAAATGGGTGAAATAGTAGCGACACGATTTTCTATTAAAATAATTATTAATCGCGTAAAAATTCTTGGTCGCTACAGTTTTAAATGTATTTCAACAAAAAATATTCAAAATGCAAAAAAGAATTTTGGGAATTTTTTATTTTTTATTTTTATTTTTTATAGGAATTATCCTAACTTGGAACTAAGCTTAAAATAAAGATTTTAAGTTTTATTTTATTTATTTATTTATTTATTTGAGAATTATCCTAACTTGGAACTAAGTCTAAATAATTTTATTTTTATTTTTATTTTTTTTTGAAAAATTATCCTAACTTGGAACTAAGCCTAAAATAATGTTTTATTGAATTCAATATCAACATTACAAAAAAAATTAAGTGGGAATTTTTGTTGTTATATTTCAAAAAATACCTTGATAAATGGACTATGGTAGTTTTGAAAGAACTTGTATTTTCTGAATTTTATTAGAACCAAAGCTTCCTCAAATCCTGAACTTGACCAATCTGTGTTAACATAAACTCTTAGTGCTTAAATTAGTGTGTTGCGGTAACCATGGTTTCAGTGTATTGTGAAAGGAAATTTGAGTTTGAGTCAGCAGTATTCCGCAAGCAAATTAATTAAAAATAGTTTATGTAGTATTCTGCAAAATTTTAAATAGAACTTGTTTTTCAGCTTCTCATTTTCAAAAATAATTTTCAGAAATGACAAACCAAACGAATCTTCAGCAAATTTGAAAACAAAAATAAAAACAGAAAAAATAAAATATTTTCGAAAATAAAAATACAAAATAAAATACAAACAGAATGCCACCTAATGACTGTTTGGGAGAATTTAAAATAAGATTTTTTATTCAAGCTAAAGTTAAAGTCAACAATTAAATTAAATACGCAGATCAGACCCATAACTTTTCAGACACATTTTATTAATTTCTATCAAAACTATTAAAAATCTCGTTTTAATCATCATCAAACGGTGACTATATACATTTAAACTAAAATTTCAGTTTTGATTTTTTCTTTTCTAAAGAGTTTAAAAATTATTTATTTTATATTCTTCATTAAAATATATTTTACTTTTTAAATAAATTAACTAATGATTTTGATAAGAATTTAAGTGGGTTTAACAATAAAACGTTTAAGACTCACCCTGCTTTGAAAATAAAATAAAAAATCTATTTTTATCAATAATTTAAACACAATTGTTTGAATTAAAAATAGAAGAAATTCATTAAAAGCATAAAATGTGTTCTTTGAATTGTTCAATTAAAGAATGTGTTTATTAATGAAATAGTATTGCCCAACATATAGCTAAAAGATAATTTTCAAATTAAAAATAATATATATTAAATGTATAACAGGAAATAAAATTTGATTGGACAATATTCTAAAAGTAAATTAAAAAGTAATGACGCTAAATTAATACTAATTGAATAATCAATTTCGATTAGCCAACGTGGATAAATTAATATTTTTGAAATAAGAAGTAAAATAAATGTAAAATAAGTTTATATAAATGAATTAAGGCCCTGTTTGATTACACTCCATTTTCCATGGAAAATGGAAAATGTTTTCCAATTCTCACTTTTGGTTTGTTTGTTTGACAAAATTTTCCATGTAAAACATTTTCCGCGGACCCCACTTTTTCTTCCATTTTCCTTGATTTGTTGGAAAAGATTTTCTTTGGGTTTTGGTGGAAAAATGTTTTCCATGGTAGATGGAAAATGATTTTGGACACGTTTAATCAATTTTGTTGTTGTTAATTGACTTATTTTCTTTCCAAAAAATAATATTATCATCATCAAGTACAAATATATTTAAAAAGTAAAAAAAAAAAAAAAAAATTTTTGATTAAAATAGCAAAAAATTACTTTATTTTCCATGAAAAATAATGTCAATCAAACAACAAAAGTTGAAAAATTCCCTACTTTTTCCACCTAGAAAATTAAACAAATCAAACACATTAAACTTCTAATTCCCAGTAATTCAATTACCTAGAATTCAATTCCCTGGAATTCATTTTCTTTCCACCCAAATTCCACCATCGCTATCAAACGGACCCTAAGGGTATTATTGAGGAAAAAAAGAAAATAATATGGGGATAAAATGTGAAATCAAAAGATTTACACTCATTCAAGATATAGATAGATAGAATAGATAGATATAGAAGATAGATGTGGAAGATCCGAAAATGTAAATATAGATAGATAGATGTACATGTGGATTGTAGATAAATGAAGAAGATAGATAATAGATGTAGATTGTAGATAGATGTCACTTATTTTTTTATGAATTTGTGAAAAAAAAAAAAAAAAACTCAATTCTAATCTAGGGTAGATTATAAGTGTTTTCGATTTTTTAACACTGTACTATACACATTGTATTTTCTCTTGACGAGTGATTATGGATGACATGTATTATACAAAAATATTTAAATCAGTTTTTTGACAATTTTTTATTTCATATGTAGGTTATTTGTGATGTTTCTACGATCATTGATTCGATTCAAATATTTGAAAGGTGTGTCAGAATTCCTGAGTTAATATTTCTACATGGGTCATGATTATCTGAAGAATCTACAAGATGATTATGAAATCAATAACGATAAGTAGCGGACGCAAACATTTTGAAAATGAGCACAATCAAACTCGCAAAAGAAATTGTGAAAAATAGAGAAACATTTAAAAAGGGTTTTCATACTTTAATAATATTCCTTAATTACAATCATTTTCGATATTTGTCGAATCGTGAATTTAAATTACAACTTTAATTAATCATGTAATCTTAGCAATAAAAGATAACAATGAAGCTGAATTCTTCTTAACTTGGACTAAGTTTAAAGGTCCACGACATTGATCCATGTTCCTTCAAGTGGTCCAAATCACTTAATCAGTATTTACTATATTATACATGTAAGATTCAAGTACCTTCCATTCACAATTTTTAATTAAATGAAGCAAAACTTAACACTAATTTGGAGACGACCCAATTTTTAATCTCAAATAATTTTGGTTCCGAATTCTAAAAAGAGAATGACGCTATATTTGTTGGTGTTCCCTTATTATTACTAGTTGACTTGATGAGTTGATCCTTAGATGGTAGAAATTGATTTTCTACTTGACGTGCTTCTAGCTGTTTTTGTGAGAATCTAAAATTACTTTTAGAAGTTGTTTCTCAACTCTCGTTGAATTTTAATTTTTAAAATAGTCATTGTGCTTCCATCGGGCAGCTCTTCTCTTATTTTTGAGATAAATGTGTGGTTAAAAAATAGTTTTAAAAAAGTGTGGTTGAAAAGTAGTGTTTGAATTTTTTTTGCCTTATAAACATTGTTTTACCAAACGGAGGCTTAGTGTGTGTACTTCTAACCTTGTTTTCGATCTGATATCCTTGATCATTTAAAAAATTAATATTCTTTTTGTCACGTCATCAAAATTAACAAAGTTTCAAATGGATGGAAAGTAATCACCTGTTTTCTTTATAAACAAGACATTTGAATTTTTGAGGTAAAACTTGTAGTTAAAAAATTATTTGAAAAATTTGTGTAATTAAAAATTGATTTGATAAAATTTGATAACAAGTTTACCAAATACACACTATAAATATTATATGAGAAATAATATTGAAAGTATTATTGTCTTTAGCATTTGGTCATCTTTGCTTGTTTCAATTTTCATTTTAATCTTATTTCTATACTCACATTTAAATAAACCATTTTCTTATACATACGGAATCTTCACGGCCTCACATATTCTTCCATCACTGGGAGGGGCTTCGAGAAAGGAAAGTAGTATTTTGTTTGTTATGAAAGAAAATTTTAATTGAACAAATTTTTTTGGTTCACATGATCTAGTGTGCCCCACATTGTGTCCACCCTTGATAACTGTGCAACTAATAATGTAATAAAAATTAATGTGAAAATCAATACAATACTTAATCGACAGCATTAAAATGTTGTGATGATTAAAAAAAATTAAAGCATAAAAGACGATATTTTCAAAGTCTCTAAATATTCACCAGTTATGTGTAATAGGTACAGCCGAGGCCGGCAGATCCTTATATTTAAACCATATAAAACTAATATTTTTATTAGCTATGGATACAGAATAATTATGCACATTAAATAATAGTGTCTAGACCAAAAAAAAAGGGAAATGAGAATTTTGGCTACTTCCGAATGGACTCGTATGGAAGTGGATAATTAGTATTTCTCAGTTAAATTTTAGATTCTATAAACTCAACTTATAATTACAAATTAATTTTTAGAAATATGAAATTGGCTAATTTTATAAATTATATGAGTTGACTTAGAAGTTGGAATTAAACTTTTAGATAAGCATGCCTTGCCCTTCTTGGCGTGCAGACATGTTGTACATGATTTTAAAGTATCACTTTAAAAGTATGGTACATGTTTGTGTCATTTCAACTTATTATTGTCATGTTCTATTGACATACAAAATATGGCCTAGTTAAGGAGCCCAAAGAATGAGGCCCATTTAGAAAGTCAAGAGAATGGACCTAAACAAACTCATATGTAAGCCCACAATCAAATTTGTTAAGAGAAGGCACAAAGTGAATTTACTAGGCGAATGTCCAACATCGCTCAGGCTTATAAGACGCCCAAAATTTGGGCAACTGGAATATATCATTATCATTTAAGGTGACAGTTACCAAACAGTTATTGGGCAATCTCATCTCTCCCCATGATCCAAGCATTTCGGATGCAAACAGTTGAGTCATGGGTGTAATGGTAGCAGTCAATTCGGCAGTTTCTTGACAAATCACCCATTATAGAAGAAAGTGGGCACTTACAAGGTGACAGACAGTTTTAAAGCAATTTTGGAAGAATATTGTCAAAGGAGTAGAAAAGAGAAAAGATAACATAGAAGAAAAGATCCGATCAATCAACTCTCAAACAGTGAACTATGTAATTTTCAATTTCCTTGCAATTTTCGTGTACGTTGAATTTCAGTGTACTTGTACCCCTTAGAGGCATTTTGATTCTTGCAAATTGTAATCTTCATAAATAAAGCATTCATCGTTGAGACTTTATCTTGAGATGTTTCTCCTTACACAAATGTCTGAACCTTCTTTTAATTATTAGTGAGACTTGATTTTCGGGTGAAAAATTTTGCCACGCCTAGGAGGACATCTTTGGTGTTTGAAGATACAAAAGTGAAGCAATATGCCTCATAAAGACTCCGATATGGAGTCAGCAAGCCAACGAATAGTCCAGTCAGTAATTGAAAGATATGACGAGCAGCAAAGTACTCCAAGGACAGAGGGACAAAGTCAAAGCCGTTATGAACCAATAATAGAATTAAGTCTTCATACCATGCGTGTACTACTTGGTGAACTTACACAAGATGTGGTTGAATAGGTAAATTTGTTAAATGTTCATAACATGAAAAATTTTACTCAAAATGGAAACAAAGACTATGATAATATGGCTAAGCAACTAAGTACTTTAAATAAGACTGCATAAGTTAGTGGGTCAAATTTGTCAACCAACTTTTCGAAAAATAGGAAACCATTTTCAAGTCAGAACGATTGTGGGGCATAATTCCCCAATTGCAAGTCCAAATGAGGGAATGGAACCACCACTCTTTGGACCGTCTACCTCAAACCCAAGGGGATGTGGAATGGCTAACTTAGGTAATGGTAGTGGAATGTCAAACTTGGGGGGTAACCTAAATTTAGGAGACAATGTCCAGAACAATGGACAAAATGCCACACATGTTAATGATGGGGAAATGCTCACACTAATAGCAACAATGGTTTAAATAATGGCAGTACTTTTTCCACGAACCAAGGGCCAAATACTGACCTCAAGTAATTCCACCAATAAATCAACCTATAAGGGTTCCTTATGATCCCAATGTTCTGTTGAGAAATCAAATCACGGAGATGGTACAAGATCAGATGGCTTTTGGGATGCGTCCTTTTATTAGACCGACTTACATAAAGCCATATCCTGATTGAATAGATCAAGCATATCCATGGCCTAGAGGGTTCAAAGTACCAGACTTTTCATTGTTTACTGGCCTTGGAGAAGTTTCTACTTTAGAACATATAAAGTGATTCACATTGCAATGTGGTGAAAGTCACTAATTATCATAAAATGAGACTGTTCCCTAGTTTGTTAACAAAAGTAGCTTTCTAATGGTTAATCAATTTTTCAGCAAATTTTGTCCAAACATGGAAACAACTAGAACAATTGTTCCACCCTCAGTTTTATAAAACTGAATCTGAGGTTACTTTGGCAGATTTGGAAAATTTATGCCAAATGCTAAATGAATGGGCAGAAGGTTACCTTCATAGGTTCAAAATAGTCAGGTGCAAATGTTTTGTACCTTTGCTAGAGAAAGAATTTGTTAATTGCTCAAAGTTGCTTTAGTTTTGATTTAAAAAAGAAATTCTAGGACATGAATTTCCTGACCTTTTCAGTTGAGTACTAACGTGATTAGATATGAAAGTCTAATAAAAGAAGAAGAACAAATGAGAAAATATAGTAAAGAGACTCACTATAGAGACCCGAATTTTGACATTCATGTTGTTGATGACGAATATTATTATCATACTGAAATATGTTTGACCGAATTAGTTAAGGGAGATGTATATGCTTGTCCTTTAATGGCCAAATCATGAACAACGGTCCAGAATGAGCCTATAAAAGATGGAAACAAAAAGACTAGGGCATTTTCATTTGATGTGACTAAAGTTAACCTTATATTTGATAAACTGTATAAGGATAAGCAAATAAAATTGAGCGACAAGCATAAATTGTTAGACCCTGAGCAAATTAAGGGCAAAAGATATTGTAAATGGTACAATGCATATTCACATATGACTAATAATTGTCTGGTTTTTCATCATGTATTACAGGATGCCATTGAGTCAGGGCGAATCACTTTTGGAGCCAAAAAGAAGATGGTAGTGGATGAAAATTGTAACAAATGGCTTCAAAAATAAGTTACCAAAGTTCAAGCTGGTTATAGATGATGGGGAGGAAGATTCTGAGCCACATCTTAGGGTCCGTTTGATAGCGAAGGTGAAATTTAGGTGGAAAGAAAACGAGTTCCAGGGAATTGAGTTCCTAGCAATTTGTTTTCCTGGGAATTTGAATTTAAATGTGTTTGATTGGTAAAACTTTCCACCTAGAAAATGTTGAGATTTTCTAACTTTTTTGTGTTTGATTGGCTTTATTTTCCATGGAAATTGTACTTTTTTCTAGTTATTAGTGTTTGATAGTTATTATTTTCTATGGAATTTCTCCTTTTTCCATGTGAAATTTATTGGGGAAATTATAGATCAAAATCATGTATTTGTTCCATCCATATGTGTCACAACTTTTCAACCATATATTTCAAAAATATTTATCCGACATATTCTTTATTGTAGTCCATAAATATTTATCCACAAGTCAACATATTTTCAATTTTTTTTTGTCAAATATCCATAAAATAATCATTACTTTCTACAACTTTCATAAAACAGCAAACTAATGACTCCCCATCAATTCCTAAAAGACATGTTTCATATTTCAATTGTGACCCACTTGAGCACCACTTTTGGAAGCTAGATACATAACTCATGAATCATGTGGATACTGATAAGTGCGAGTTTGCACTTAATTTCATGCTTAAATTTGCACTAATGTGAGTATTTTAGAATATGATATTGCTAAGTGGCATGTTTATTTTAATTGTTTCAGGGATAATACGGATTGAAATGCACGTGGGCACAAAAATGAGGAAAAAGGACATAAAAGAGCACAAAATATGAAGGGTCGGGACCAATTTGTAAATAGAAAAAAGATGGAGGACTTGAGTTACAATTATGGGAGGACTAAATTCAAATAAAACTCAAAGTATGGGGACTGAATTGCAGAAGTCATATACTTGGAGGACCAGACATGCAATTACAGAAGGACTGAGTCGCAAATATTTTGAAAGGGCTAACCGCGGTCAACCGCTATTTGCAAACCGCGGTTCCACTTTAACCCTGTATGCCGCGGTCCGACTGAAATATGGTGAAATTCTCGATTTTTGACTGAATTTCTGATTTATTTCCTATTTTTTGAGCCCAGCTTGGAGAAATCGTAATAACCTAGTTTACCCTATATAAAGACCAAGAAAAATCATTATTGGGGAGGGAGGGTGAAATCAAGAGAATATAGGCACAATTCAAGAGGCAAAAGGAAGAAGATAGATTTAACGCTTTTTATTGATTTTCTTGGTGCCAAATTCAAAACTCTCTTTTCAATGTTGATTAGCACGTTTAACTTTCTATTTTTCGTTTTATTGTTTTAGATTTTAGTACGAGTAGCTAAATAACTTGTTGGGACGAACGATGTGACTTGAGTTGAACATTTATATCATAAACGTACCAAATGCCTAACAAAATATCAAAGATTATAATATAAAGTTATTAGTACGTCATTTATATCATCAATGTACCAAATGCCTAACAAAAGTTTAGATATCATAATAAAAATTTACAATTCTTCCACAAAAAGTTTTTGCAGTGGGATAGATCATACAAAAGCCCTAATTCTTAACAACACTAGGTTGTACACACGTTCACGATAGTTAGCATACAACACAAAAAATGCTAAACAAAATACATATTCTCCTTTGCCAGGTAATCATGTGCAGTACAAAAAATATATAACCATGTGTTGTACCAAAAAAGTTCATACTGCTATGCTAGTGGAGGTGGATCACGTCCAAGCTGCTCAAACACTAAAGCATGCATGTATTTTGAACTAGTTAAGTTCATAAATACCTTAGCCAAACCATCGTCGGATTGAAAGGCTTTCATTACCTGAATGATGTCAGGCATGTCTAGGTTCATGGCCTCTAACTTATCTACAATCATCTGCCAATTGACATGGTTAAGTGAATCGAGCGTTGTTTGAACTTCCATGGCACTAGCAATTTTTGAAGATGACTCAGCAATCCTCGATAGGGCAATAGTACCCTCATCTACAGGTTGTGTACGTCGACGCTTGACTCTCTTGGTCTCTCCTTCGGCGGTACGCTTTCGAGCATGAACTGGGCTAGGATCTGTCTCCTCATTTTCCAAATCTAGCATTTACAATTTCACCAGTTACTAGATAAAATAGATAAAAGATTGTTAGAAATTTACACATCAAAATACTGAAAGCTTGTACAATATTTTTATACCATTCATCGGCGAGAAATGGTCGAAGCCAGATACAGCACGATCTCCAGTAGCAGCGTCATTTCCAAACATAATCTCCATGTCATCAAACCGTAGACACAATTTGCTTCTCCACTTTCCAAATTCCGGCTTTCCCTATAAAATTAGGGTGTCATCATAATATAACTGTCCTAAAACATCTATATTTTCAATATTTATTTGTAACAAAATCTAAAATTGTGATATTTTAATTCATACCTTAATAAACTCGTCCCAAGCAACGGCATCAGCTACAATGCGTCCAGTTTTGGGATCCAACCCAAAATCGCTCATGTTTAGCAATTGGCGGACTTCAATGTACTCTCTTTTAAGAGTCTTCAACCTTGCCCTCGCATTCTTTTCTGAAACTACGACCCCACATCCATTGAGCACATTCTCCATTGCCTTTGACACTTGAAATGAAGTGAAGCCATTGTCACTCCGTTTGTGCCCAGCCAAAACTTGTTGAACAAGTGAAGTGATCATAAAACTATCCATTTCATCACTCCAATGTACGTGACGAGTCCTAGCATTAGGATCCACATGCTACCTACTAGGATCAACTCGAATAGGTCCCATGGAGCTTTTCCGATTTTGTGCCATCAATGCTGTCACAAGACATGTCATCCACAAATAGTATTATAACAAGAAGGAGCATCAATATTTATTCAATGAAAACAAACAATGGAAGATATAAAATCAGTAATTTCGTTTGGAACTAGGAAGTCTGTAATTTAATTTGGAAGCCATTATCATAGATGCAAATGTACATAGCATTAAAAATAACATAACATTACAACATAAGAAGCCATTTGAGACAATGTTATACAAGTCACCAAGAAATCTTAGTACGACACAAGAAGGTTAGCAATTATAGAACCAAACATTACAACCCAAAACAAAACCAATGAAATACAACATAGTAGATTCAATCGAAATCAATTCCCGCGGTATGACTTGGATTGAAAGTAACCCACATGGCATTAGCCATTGTATCCCTATTATTGGACCATGTAGCTTTTGCTGTGAAAGATATGGTAGCATTTTGTATGTCATCTTTGGGTACATCAACATGTGCAGGATTAACCTCATCATCGCTACTATAACAGTCCTCCTCACAAAGATCTTCTACGTCATAAATTCTTAAGAAATTGTGAATAGCACAACATGCAAGGACAATCTTTGCTTGTGTCTCAATGTCGTGTATAGTTGATGTTGTAAATATGCGAATCTCTTTTTAAGCAGACCAATAATCCTCTCTACAACATTTCGTAGAGATGAATGTCGAAAATTGAACAACTCTTTCATGTTTTGAGGTTGCTGACCCTCAATGTCTCTACGATGGTACCGAGTTCGACGGTAAGGTGATAGAAATCCTGGAACCAATGGAAATCCAGCATCGGCAAGATAATATTTACCTATTTAAAAAAAGTTAAATAATTTTACGTTCTTCATTGGGGAAAATGTCAAAGATAAGTTATTGAACCGTAGGTGCGTCTTACCAATAGGAATTGTTAGTTTATGACCTTGTCGGGAAGTTGCACTCCTTAACAACCTACCATCGTGGGCAGATCCCTCCCAACCGGCTAGCACATAAGTGAACTTCATATCAAATGTGCAAGCTACCAAAACATTCTGAGTTATCATTTGCTTTCTATTACGATACTTCGCTTGTTCCTCAACGGGAACAAACGCAGGAATATGAGTACCATCAATTTCCCCCACCGCGTCCTAATAGTAAAACGAAAAATGCTTGGTTACAAAAGGAATATTCACAGTGAAGAAAAAAACAAACAAACATAAATATTAATATCTAATCTGAAAATATTGGAACCAATGCTTCACATTATCCTTCTCATATGGCGAGTTATGAATAGTCGCATTCTTGACAACATCTCTATATAGTCCAAGACAAGACTGTAACACTCTATGGAAGTAATAACTCACGGTTTAACCGGATCTAAAGAAGGTAAAACTTCCTGTTCTATTACGGTGATCATGCCCAACGGTGTTGAGGAATATAGCGACTTGTTCATCAACTTTTACAGATCTACTGTCAACCAATCCATATGTTCGTAAAGTAGCACATAATCTTTGAAAAGTAGCTATATTCATCCTCAGTAGATCATGACAGATTCTATCATTCGTACCAAACATCCTAGTCAGTGTCATTTCTCTTTCAGAATCCCAATTTTGACGTGGGGCTCTAGGGAGTCGTCGATTACGATGTAGGATGGTATTATATATCACTACTGCTTGCATTACCATCATCCAAAAAATACCGAGTTGTTGTCGTTGGCGACGACGTAGGTTCCTTATGGTAGCCATTGCACTTATACCACGTCTAAAATAGTGTTGGTATGATGTAAATTGTGAAGAATAACAAAAAATTAACACCTACCATGGTCAAGCCTAATCTTTTAATACATACTCAAAAAATATTGGAGCTATGTTCATCACTAACATGTATTACAAAAACTTTCAAGTTACAAACAAGATTAGTACTAATAATGAATATATAATATTCCCACTAAAATATAATACTAATAGACTACTAATGATATATGACACTATAGAAGCATTTTGAAAAGTCACCAAGAATCAGAGAGATTAAGAAATAAATATGAAGGATGAATCTAGAAGAGAATGATGATAATTGAGAGATGAGTTTGCCGAGATTTGGGTTTGAAAGAAATAATTTCTTGAAGGAAGAGAATAAAATCTAAACAAGTTAAAGAGGGGAGACAAGTACAAGATATTTTCATAGTCATAGGCTGGTAAGCTATATGGGCAATCAATAGATTAGAGTGGTACTCCATTACAGAGATTAAAATAAATAGTTGGAAAGGGCTTTTGAGGTACAGGAAATGAACATGGACTGTTTGATTGTGATAGAGAGAGGTCTCATAGTGTACATGGTTTCTATTTGAGAATGTATCATAACAATTGGAATATTATTTGATGAGATGTTTGAAGGAATTTGAGGAGCCTTATCAGAATGGAGAAGAAAAATGCTTGCATTCTTTAAACAAATCACAATGTTTTATGTTTTGAATTTGTTTTTATCATGGTTGTCCTTAAATGCCAAATTCGGAAACTAGTTTCGTAGGACAACCTTGTTGAGACAAGAAAGAAGGTATCATGAAAATAAAGGTGAAGTTCAGAAGATTGATCAAACGAGAAAGTAGAGAAGAAATGCAGGACTGGAAATGCCCCTAGGATCCAAAGGCATCACACGTTGAATCATGATAAGTTCACAGGGGGTCAAAAAAGGTTCAAAAACTCAATAATCATATCACTGACAGTAAATTATATACCGAACTGAAACAGGTGCCTACTAAATAAAAAATTATGAATAAGGAATTCAAATCCTAAACTAGAAGTATTCCAAATTTATGTCCATCAAAGTCTACACCATTTTCAGTTTCAGTTCCCACTTTATATTCTTCATTGTCAGTTCCCATTTTATGTCCATCAAAGTATACACCAACCAAGTTTGAGCATTTAAGAGTTTATTGCTGAGGTACTGGTATGATAAAAGATTTCTAAGTACTCAGATAACTTGCATATAATGTCTTGGTACCTTGGTTGGATTACAATTTACAATGATCAGCTCAATGGCCTCTTCTACGTGGGATAGCCGAATAAATTTTGACCTGGTAAGGACAAAGTCTTACGCTTATACTGCAGTGAGATTCGCAATAAAACGGGAGTGCATTGTGAAGTGAATGTCGTGTCTATCCAATAAATTACTGACATACCGGTTTGGTGCATTGATGAATATTTTTAAGATGAGAAAAGCAAAAATGGCAAATCTGTGCTGCAATATCTGTTTCAAATTGCAATTCAGCTAGTATAGAAAAAGAAAGTGAAAAGGAAAAGGAAAAAGAGAAAAAAAAAATCAACATTGCTGCAAGAGAATTTAATGGACCGTAACTCAAATTTTTGAGAATGAAAAATATTTCCTCAACAATACAAACAAATAAAAAAAAAAAAAAAAAACTTCACAAATCCTAACCTACTGATTGATTACAAACACGCGAGATTCAAATTTCTTCACAAAAAATAGTCATGGAATTACCTGTTACTGGTCGGAATTGAAAAATATGGAGCAAGATCTGAAACTTCTTTGGTTGTTTAGCAAGATTACTGAACCAAAAGAAAAAATCTTCAACTATGAGATGAATTTTCAGGCATTCGGTTTCAAAATGACAAATAAATTAGGAATCGATACCTTCCACTACACCCTCGAAACTGGTCGATTCGCGACTTCAATAGAACGTGATGAAGTAGAGAAATGAAGTGGACAGATTACCTATATATGAATCCAGATTCCAGCCGCTGATGTTGAAGTTCCCGGTGGTCGGCGAAGAGTAGGACGAAATGGATGGAGTTAGGGCATGGCGTGAGTGAATGGGGGAGAAAAGATGATTTCGGTGGAAAAGATTTTTTTACTGAAAGTAGAGAATACGGTTTCCACCCTATGAAGGAAAATATGATCACGTGCTCAAAAGTAGGAAAAAATTTTGCCCGGAAAATATTTCCTTTCAAACAGAACAAAAGCTAGAAAATGTGTTAAAATTTTCCATTTTCTATGGAAAATAGTGGATATCAAACAGACCCTTAGGGTGCGTTTGATAGCGATGGTGGAATTTGGGTGGAAAGAAAATGAATTCTAGGGAATTGAATTCCTGGGAATTAGAAGTTTAATGTGTTTGATTGGTTTAATTTTCTAGGTGGAAAAAGTAGGGAATTTTCCAACTTTTATTGTTTGATTGACATTATTTTTTATGGAAAATAAAGTAATTTTTTTCTATTTTAATCAAAAAAAAAAATTTACTTTTTAAATATATTTGTACTTGATGATGATAATGTTATTTTTTAGAAATAAAATAAGTCAATTAACAACAATAAAATTGATTAAACGTGTCAAAAATAATTTTCCATATACCATGGAAAATAAAAAACCACCAAAACCCAAAGGAAATTTTCCACCAAAACAAGGAAAAGGGCGCGTGGGTGGGGTCCGCGAAAAATATTTTCCGCGGAAAATTTTCGCAATCAAACGAGGTAAAGTAGAAAAGCTGGAAAAAATTTTCCTTTTCCACGGAAAATTAAGCCTATCAAACAGACCCTTAGTGTTTCTGAACATCTCAAAGGAAAGGAATTTAAAAAAGACAAAGGTATCTTGTGTGCTAGATGCAAGGGAGAAGTGAATGAGAATGTGTAAAAACCAGGAACATGAGGATATCATCATCATCATCCTAATATTATTCCAAATTTCCAGCCCGGTGGAGGACAGAGTATGTCATTCTGTAGAAAATCACCTTTTGAGAGGCAGTTCAGACCGACAAACAATGGGAGAACATTCAGGCCGCAACCTCATCAACCAAATATATATGTCATTCATTCCAGTATAATGCAGGAAAGGTTGTACCCTTTAATGAAATGACTTGAACCCAACAAAGGCATTTTCAATGGAACTATGGACAAATAATGAGGCAACAACAGGGATCGTTACGTCCTAAGGCATCTAAATTGCTTAAGGTGGTCAACAAAAATGTTCTCAAAGATGACAAAGAGGCTAGTATGGGTGAATCGATGGAGATGTTACCAAAAAGTTCTTCTGAGAAGTCAAAATTTGAGCATGGAAGGAAAGATGAAGATGAAAAAGACCCAAAGAGATCTATTACTATTCAGTTTGGGACATTGCCTCTAGTTATGGCTAATAATTACTTATAGGCCAGTGAATTTAAAAATAAGGAAAATGAGGAGAAAGAAGTAGAAGATAATAGAGAGGAAGCATGCATGTTAGATTTTGGAGAAGAGCTCGATCAAACTTCTCAAGAGGCATGTGATGTAGAAGATGATGATATGATCGATGTTGAGGAAGAGATTGACTTGGAAGCAAAAAGAAGAAGAAGAAGAAGAGTGTCCTATAATAACTTACTGAAGCAATTGTATCAAGAAGGAGTCCGTGAGATAGTTTGTTGGACGAACTATATGGGCCTTCTTTTGACTTCTACGTATTATATAGGACACCCAAAAAGAAAGGTGAGAGTACCCTGCTCTAAGAAGTATGGGTCACCTCTAAGAATATTGCCTCCCCCACAGGTTGGATAACAGAAGAAGAGGCACAAGAAGAAAGTAAGGAGGAAGTCCAAGAAGCAAAAACTCAATGTGAAATATTGCACGTGGACTTCTCACAAGGAACTAATTCAACAGAGGACAAACAGGAAGTGAAAATAGATGCAACTGAAAAAGTCATCTTTAAGAAACCAACTATGAAATTAACCAAACACTTGAGGCCATTGTATGTGATTCCCTTTGTCAATGGTATACATGTGACAAAAGCACTCATCAACAATGGAGAAGCTATAAATACCATCCCGTCCAGAATGATGAGGAAATCTGCAAAGACAGAAAGCAATATGATCCCAACAGAAGTTATTTTCACAGGTTTCAATGGGGAGCAACTTTAGCTAAATGGGTGATGCCACTGGATATAACTGTGTGAACAACTATTGGGACCATAGTATTCTTTGTGATAGATGATCCTAGTAGTTATAATGTGCTACTAGGAAGAGATTGGATGCATGGGAGTCGTTGCATACCTTCATCACTCCACCAATGCCTAGTTTTCTGGAATGATAAAGGCAAAGCAGAGCAAGCAGATCATTGACCTTTTTGTTGCAGAAGAAAACTCAATTGAGAGGAAACTTAGATCGTCACACAGAGCTAAGAGCCGTTTTCAATAGACGCACTTACCGAAATGTTTAATCAAATGAGGCCAAACATAGTGGCCCTTGAAAATCCAGTAATTGGCAAAAAGATAATTGAGGAACTGTTTGCTAAAAATACACCGCAAGTGCACGTATCGCATACAAGTAATAGTGGACAAATGAGTCCGGTTTATCGATCCTATAAGGATTGTCTATTCTAGTTGCACTCTAGTGCGTTCAATTTCAACAATAAACATACACAATAAAGTTTTGGTTCTGTAAATGTGATAGACTTAAAATTAAATTCACAATTATAAATAAACAAGTAAGAAATGGTGATAACTTGATGATAAAAGATTATTTGGATTCTTGATTCCACTTGACCTTCTCGTAATTAATTTCTCAACATGCAAATTGAAATGTGAGTTAATAGTCATGTTATATTAGATTTTTCAAGTTTAGTCAATTACTTATCTCGAGTCAAATCAACCCTAATTAGTGAAATTAACCTAATATATCTCTATGTCGATTAAAAACACACCAATTGCATTAAACATTTGTAAAAATAACTCAATAAATCATCAGGGTTTAAGGTATATCTCTATCATTAACAAGAACATAAAGCATGTATTGATGTGATCCAGACCACGAATACAAGCCCGCACAAAGATCCATTGATGATCAAAGGAGGACCGATGACTCGATTGCAAACAAAGAAGGTCAACGAAGCAATGAACAAGTTAGTACAAGAAACAATGGCCAAAACATTGTTCATCAAAAAAAGCAAGTGCCATGTTGGGACCGAACCAAAATGATGAGTGGATCAACCTCATTCAATGCATCGAAGAAAATTGTGAAATCTCAAATTTACGGCCGCAACATACACTACTCAAGGCCGTAACGAGTCTACTGCAAAAGAACTGAAATTTTGAAGAATTGGATTTACGGCCGTAACTTACAGTGTCACGGCCGTAATGCAGCCTCTGTTAAAATTATGAATTTCAGGAAAAAAAGGACTTACGGCCGTAAATAAAGTTTCACGGTCGTAACTGTAGATTAGAAAGCTTCTTACGGCCGTAAAGGAAGGAGTCACGGCCGTAAAAGTCAATATCCGTAATTTTAGGGTTTTTATTTATTTCCTTATTTTTAGGAATTTCTTGCATAGTATAATTAAAACTCTTTAGTCAGGTTTTGACCCTATTTATAGGGATGTAATTTTCATTATTCAATACACAACTTTGATATTATAATTGAGAGGCTATTTTGCTTTCACAATCTTATTCTTCATTGAATAAAATCCAAACTTGCGAGTTATTCTTGTTTGTTCAAATCTCGGTGAGAATTAATATTGCTTGTGATCAAGAGGTCAATATATCCCAGTGATTGTATTGGTTGCTTGGTTCAATTAATTTTAATTGGATCCATAAATTGTGGTTTCTTGGCTTTCTTGGGTCGATTTCAATATTTTGTGGGTTGCGTAGCTACAATTGCTACATGGTTTGCATCATTTGGTATCAGAGCTTAGGCTCCAAAAATCAAGGTTATATCTTTGTTTTGTTTTCTTGAGTCTTCTTTAATATTGTACTTCGTGTTCTTCCAGTTCTTGAGTCTTTAATCCAAAAAGTGTCACAAAAAAAATTCAAAAGTCGTTATTTCCTTCATTTGGTATCCAAATTAAATTTCGTTTGTTTCCTTATTCTCGTAGTTGAATTTTCGAGAAATTAAAAAAAAAACGAAAATTTCATCAAGTCCAAGAAAAAAAATTTGTTATTTGATTTCAAGAATTATCTTCTTGAATCAATCTTAGTTCCCATAAAAGTATCAAGTCCTATATAGAGTCAAATTCCATTCTCTAAAGGTCTTCTTTGAGTTTTCCAACAAGTTCATAAATTTTCACTCACACTCGATTTGAATCATTCGGGTTTAAACTCGTTTGAGTTCGGGTTCGTTCTTTGAAGCAATTGGGGTGAAAGCCATTGAGTGGAAAAAAAGGAAGAGAGGTGAGATCAATAGAGGGTAAAATCCAAAAATTGAGTGATACACGAGCGAAATACACGTGAGGCATATATTACTTAGTTTTAGGATGTCGGAAAATTCTACTACAGCAAAGAACGGTGATCAAGTCAAAATGGTGGAAGAGTTGGCACGACGCTTTGAGAAAATGCTTGGGGATATGTCAAGCAGGATTGAACGGTTAGAACGGCCTAGGGAAGCGCCCAATGTGCGGAGACAAGTTGGGCGTGGCCATAGGATAGAGATGGAGGAAGAAGATGAATTTGATGGGTATGATGATGGGGCACTTATGGATAGAGATGTTAGGCGCGAACGACGAGATAGAGAGGTTGATCGACATGATCGTGGCATGAGTAATATCAAAACAACTATTCCTTCCTTTAAGAGTCGGAGTGATCCAGAACAATATCTAGAGTGGGAGAAAAGGATTGAGTTGATATTCGATTGCTACAGCTATACTGTAGCATACCCGGTCTTCAAGGGCTGCCGGTCGTCTACTCATGGTCTTTCCACTCCCCCCTGGTCGTCCTGCTCCTCAAGGGCTGGCAGCCTCGTTTCCAGGAAGTGGATTTTTGCCTTCCCCAGGATTCGAACCATGTACCTAGGGGTTTAGTACAAAGATTCTTAAATCCCTGCTACACTATATGGAGTTATAAGATATGCTACACATGGCCATGAAAGTGGAGAAGCAATTGAAGAGAAAAGGGACAGCTAAGTATCAGTCGGGTTCTTCGGGTTCTAATCCATCTTGGAAGCCGAAATGGGAAAATAAAGGCGATGGAGCTGTTTCTAAAGGGAAGTTTGAGGCATCAAAAGGAATGTTTGAGGTTCCCAAGGGAAAGGAGGAATCCGTTAACAAATTTCCACCCAAAGGGGAGTCTCAACCATCTAGGAGTCGAGATATCCAATGCTTCAAATGCTTGGGAAGAGGACATGTGGCTTCTCAATGCCCTAATAGGTGTGTTATTACCTTGCGAGTAGAGGGGGCTTGGGAAAGTGGCAGCGATGAGGAAGACTACAGTGACATGCCCACTTTGGAGGAAGCTAGTGATAATGAGGAATTGTTATCCGGGGAGCATGGGACGTTATTAGTAGCAAGGCAAGCCCTTAGTGCTAAAATCAACGTGGATGACGTGGAGCAACAGAGGGAGAACATATTTCATACACGGTGTCGCATCCAAGACAAGGTATGTAGTATGATTATTGACGGTGGTAGTTGTACAAATGTTGCTAGCACCACACTAATTGAGAAGTTAGGATTACCATTATTGAAGCATCCATCACCTTATAGACTTCAGTGGTGAAATTAAGTTGAATAGGAGGGTGTTAGTGAACTTTTCGATTGGTAGCTATATGGATGAAGTGATGTGTGATGTGGTTCCTATGCAAGCCGGGCACATTTTGTTGGGTAGGCCTTGGCAATATGATAGGAAGGTGACACATGACGGGTATAAAAATAGATATAGTTTTACCAAGGATGGGAGAAAAATTATACTTACACCATTGACACCAACGCAAGTTTATGCAGATCAAGTTAAATTGAAAAATGATGAAGAATAAAAGGTGAGGAAACTTGAAAAAAAAAGAGTTGAGGCCACGACCTCAGAAAAATGAGAGGAAAAGAGGGTTGGAGCCACGACTCCAGAAAAAGGAGAGGCGAGAGAAAAAAAGAGTGTTGGGGTACATACCTCAGAAAAAGGAGAGGGAGGGAAGAGTGCCAGAAAAAAAAAACCAAGAGTAAGCTTCTATGCCAAAAGTAGTGAAATCAAGAAGGCTTTCTTGGAAAATCGACCAATGGTCCTTTTATTGTACAAGGAGTCATTCTTTGCCTTTGATGAAGCTAACAAACCCTTCCCTAGTTTGGCTATTTCTCTATTGCAGGAATTTGACGATGTATTTCCGGAGGATATACCTAGTGGGTTGCCACCCATTCGAGGTATTGAGTATCAGATTGATTTTGTACTTGGAGCAGTCATTCCAAACCGTCCCACTTATAGGAGTAATCCCGAGGAGACGAAGGAACTTCAAAAGCAAGTGGAGGAATTGATGAGCAAGGGGTACATAAGGGAGAGCATGAGTCATATTTCGTACCTGTGTTACTAGTACCAAAGAAGGACGGGACTTGGAGAATGTGTGTTGATTGTAGAGCCATCAACAACATAACGGTAAAGTATCGTCATCCTATTCCTAGGTTAGATGATATGTTAGATGAATTGCATGGCTCTAGCATATTTAGTAAAATTGATCTTAAGAGTGGTTATCATAAATTCGAATGAAGGAAGGAGATGAGTGGAAAACTGCTTTTAAAACTAAATATGGCTTATATGAATGATTAGTTATGCCTTTTGGACTTACTAATGCACCTAGCACATTTATACGTTTTATGAATCATGTTTTACGTGCATTTATAGGTAAATTCGTTGTTGTTTACTTCGATGATATCTTGATATATAGTAAAACTTTGAATGAGCATGTGGAGCATGTTAGATATGTGCTTATGGTTTTGAGACAAGAGCAACTTTTTGCTAATTTTAAAAAGTGTAGTTTTTGCATGGATAAAGTTGTGTTTCTTGGCTATATGGTTAGTGCTAAAGGGATAGAAGTAGATGAAGATAAAGTCAAAGCTATTAAAGAATGGCCAAAACCTAAAAGCATAACTGAGGTTAGAAGTTTTCATGGCTTGGCTAGTTTTTATAGGCGCTTTGTTAAAGATTTTAGCATGATTGCCGCACCATTCACAGAAATTGTCAAAAAAAGTGTAGGGTTTAAATGGGGAATAGAACAGGAGCATGCATTTGAGACTATTAAAAATATGTCGTGTAAAGCACCGGTTTTATCACTTCCTAACTTTGACAAGACTTTTGAGATTGAATGCGATGCCTCAGGGCTAGGCATTGGAGCTGTTTTAATGCAGGATCGAAGGCCAGTAGCCTATTTTAGTGAAAAGCTAAAGGGGGCTGCACTTAATTATCCCACATATGACAAGGAGTTGTACTCACATGTGCGCGCTTTGGAGACATGGCAACATTACTTGTGGCCACAGGAGTTCGTGATACACACTGATCATGAATCCTTGAAGCATTTGAGGGGTAAAGCTAAGCTGAGTAAGAGACATGCAAGGTGGATAGAGTTCATCGAAACATTTCCCTATGTCATCAGGTACAAACAAGGTAAGAAAAATGTAGTGGCAGATGCATTGTCTCGAAGGTATGTTCCTTTAAATTCTTTGAATGCTAAATTGCTTGGATTTGAATACATTAAGGACATGTATGCTAATGATCTGGATTTTTCTAGTATTTATGATTCATGTGGTAAAGGGGCTGTGGATAGGTTCTTTAAACGTGATGATTATTTATTTTGAGAAAATAAATTGTGTCCCTAGGTGTTCAATGAGAGAGTTACTTGTGAGAGAGGCTCATAGTCGAGGTTTAATGGGTCATTTTGGGGTTAAAAAGACCATCGAAATCCTAAGTGAACATTTCTATTGGCCTAAGATGAAAATTGATGTGGTTCGGGTTTGTAGTAGATGCATTACTTGCAAGAAAGCAAAATCTAGGATTAAACCCCATGGATTATATATGCCTTTACCCGTCCCTAGTGAACCTTGGGTCGATATCTCTATGGATTTTGTTTTGGGGTTGCCTAGGACTAAGAAGGGGAGATATTCTATTTTTGTGGTAGTAGATCGCTTTAGTAAAATGGCACATTTCATACCATGCCACAAAACTGATGATGCTACCAACATAGCTGATATTTTCTTTAGGGAAGTCGTGCTCTTACATGGGGTTCCTAAGAGTATAGTCTTGGATAGGGATGTTAAATTCCTTAGTCATTTTTGGAGAGTCTTGTGGAACAAACTGGGAACAAAACTACTTTTCTCTACAACTTGTCACCCACAGACCGATGGACAGACCGAGGTAGTAAATAGGACAATGATTCAATTGTTGCGCACCATAAAAATATGAAAAATTGGGAAGAGTGTTTACCATTTATTGAATTTGCATATAATAGAGCTATATATTCTACTACTTCTTGTTCACCATTTGAAATTGTTTATGGTTTTAATCCGCTAACACCATTGGATTTAATTCCTTTACCTGTGAATGAACGTAGTAGTTTAGATGGAAAGAAAAATGCTGAAATGGTTAAATCACTCCACGACAAGGTGAGGTTGGCAATTGAAAAGAAAAATGAACATTATGCTTCACAGGCTAACAAAGGAAGAAAGGACGTCATATTTGAACCCGGTGATTGGGTTTGGATACACTTGAGGAAGGAGCGGTTTCCATAACAACGCAAATCAAAGTTACAATCGCGAGGGGATGGTCCATTCCAAGTGATTGAAAGGATCAACAACAATGCCTATAAATTCGATCTTCCTGGTGAGTATAATATTTCGGCTTCATTTAATGTTTCTGATCTATCTCCGTTTGATGCAGGTACAGATTCGAGGTCGAATCCTTTCGAAGAGGGAGGGGATGATGTGATCCAGACCACGAATACAAGCCCGCACAAAGATCCGTTGATGATCAAAGGAGGACTGATGACTCGATTGCAAACAAAGAAGGTCAACGAAGCAATGGACAAGATAGTACAAGAAACAATGGCCAAAACATTGTTTGTGTCATCAAAAAAAGCAAGTGCCATGTTGGGACCGAGCCAAAACGACGAGTTGATCAACCTCATTCAATGCATCGAAGAAAATTGTGAAATCTCAAATTTACGGCCGTAACGAGTCTACTGCAAAAGAACTGAAATTTTGAAGAATTGGATTTACGGCCGTAAAAGTCAATATCCGTAATTTTAGGGTTTTTATTTATTTCCTTATTTTTAGGAATTTCTTGCATAGTATAATTAAAACTCTTTAGTCAGGTTTTGACCTTATTTATAAGGATGTAATTTTCATTATTCAATACACAACTTTAATATTATAATTGAGAGGCTATTTTGCTTTCACAATCTTATTCTTCATTGAATAAAATTTGAACTTGCGAGTTATTCTTGTTTGTTCAAATCTCGGTGAGAATTAATATTGCTTGTGATCAAGAGGTCAATATATCCCTGTGATTGTATTGGTTGTTTGGTTCAATTAATTTTAATTGGATCCATAAATCGTGGTTTCTTGGCGTTCTTGGGTCGATTTCAATATTTTTTGGGTTGCGTAGCTACAATTGCTACGTGGTTTGCATCATGTATTGTATTGATCTAGAATATACAACATTTTCTCAATAATTGCACATCCCATAAAATTCAAGCATTAATTTGGTTAAAATAAATGCAAGACAATAAATACAACAATAAATGCACAAAATAATAAATAACTTATATTCTCAATGCAAGCACCAATAACAACTAAACTAGGTCAAGTTTCATCAATAATCCCAACACAATATAAATTAGCTCATAGTGAAATAACAATAACACTCAAGAATTAAATACATCATTCAACAATGGATTAAAATATATGAAGAAATTTGAAGATTAAACAATAGAAACTTCCCTTCAACAATGATTTTAGCTTCAAATATCAATGTTCTTCTACAATATTGTAGGTATTTCTCCCTTCAATCAACATTCATCACCGAAATATTAAATTACAAGAGAAACTACAAGAGAGAGTAAGAAAAATGGAGAGAAAATGAGTTAAAAATTGGAAAAAGGCAAGAATAATGGTCAAAATCCTAGCAAAAACCCTTAAAAAATGCCCAAAAACGCGTAAGTCCGCGTTTGACAGTGTTTGGGCCGAACTGAGTCGCACCGGTTCGGCCCAGATTTTTTTTTTTTTTGAAAAATAGGCCGCGCGATCGTGAAATGACCCCCATAAGGTAATGAGTGACATTGTTCAAGAATTTTATCCATCTCTTCTTCGGGCACACATCTTTGAATTATTTGATCCGGACCCCTTTCGAACAACAATGGGTCTCCCAAAAATAATCCCTAATATCCGCGTAGAACCTTTTCCTTTGTTGATAGGAACGGTCCGGGGGAGTGATACCACTTGCTAGAAAGTTCACATGGTCCGCGTACCATGGTACACTAGAAGCTTGTAGAAGATCCATAATTTGAAAAAGTTACTCATCCAGGAACACCTCACTTATCTCTTGATCAATAACCTCCTCGATTTTCTCAAGTCTAGATAAGTGATCGGTTACAAGATTCTCGGTCCCCTTTTTGTCACGAATCTCCAAATCAAATTCTTGGAGAAGAAGAACCCATCTAATAAACCTTGGCTTAGCATCTTTCTTTGCCAACAAATACTTGAGGGCCGAAGGATCAGTAAAGACTTGGAACCAATGAGATAAGATCGAAACTTATCAAAAGCAAACATCAATGCTAGCATCTCTTTCTCGGTAGTAGCATAATTCAATTGGGCATCAGTCAAGGTTCTACTAGCATAGTAGATGACATGCAAGATTTTGTCTTTCCTTTGCCCTAACACTGCCCCCACGGCATAGTCACTTGCATAACACATAAGTTCCAAGGGAAAACTCCAATCTGAAGCCACAATAATAGGTGTCATGATGAGTTTCTCCTTAAGTGTACTTGGAGACACTCTTTAGAGAAATCAAATGTGGCACTCTTCTCAAGTAGTAAACAAAGTGGCTTTGTGATTTTTGAGAAGTCCTTGATGAACCACCTATAAAATCCCGCATGCCCCAAAAAGCTTCTTATGCCCTTCACCGAGGTTGGGGGAGGTAGTTTTTCAATAACTTGAATTTTTGCTTTATCGACCTCAATCCCCTTGTTTGAAATCGGGTGTCCAAGAACTATTCCTTCTTGAATCATGAAATGACTTTTTTAGCACCATATTCAAATTATTCAAACAATCATCAAATGAAGTTCCAAATACTGAGAAGTCATCCATAAATACCTCAATAAATTTCTCCACCATGTCGGAGAAGATGGTCATCATGCATCGTTGAAAAGTGGTGGGGGCATTGCAAAGACCGAAAGGCATCCTCCTATATACAAAAGTTTCATATGGGCATGTAAAAGTTGACTTCTCTTGATCCTCCGGGGTTATAGGAATTTGATTATAGCCAGAATACCCATCTAGAAAGCAATAGTGAGAGTGACTCGCCAATCGCTCAACAATCACTCAAGCATTTAATCGATGAATCACTACAACAAAATGAATCTTTTACGGCGTGCAATGTATGCCGTAAAACTGTTTTTACGGCGTGCAGCTGCACGCCGTAAAAGATCATGCCGTAAATATTTACGACGTGCAAATGGTTTTTTATTTTTAAAAAAAATATATATATTTATATTATTACCAACCAACATATAATAATTACAAACAAAATTATACACATTAATTCATATAAAATCCTGTTTTACACTATTTTGGTAAACAAAAATATTTAATATGGCTCAATACATAATAACAAAAATGTACATCTACAACTTCATCTTCCAATTCAGACATTGTTTGAATGAAACCATACCTTCCACCCAGAGCCTGCAATACAAAGATATAAGAAATGTCAAAATCATTAATACAAGTGCAATATAAGTATATAAGAGGTGTCAAAATCATTAATACAAGGTGCCATGTCCACTAGTTAACCATTTACTTTAAAGGGTGAAACTCATCACAAGTACTATTAAGAAACCAATCGAGCAATACCAGAATTTATTTATGTCTAATATTACATGTCAAACAAACATGTTAGATTACCTGCTCGAGCATGAGAATCCAACTTTTTGATTATCCCACAAAATCAAGTAATAATATTAAAGACTAGTTGTTACGTAGAATTCGTAACTTAAATAATTTTTAAAGAACACAAGTAACTATCAATAAGATATGCATACCTTTCGTCATGATAAACATAGGACGGAGATCCCCCTAACATTTCAATTACTATGGTTTTGAGCAAAACCTTCAAAAGTGAAATTTATATGGTTATAGATGGGATTACTTGGAAAATATATTGAGCAATTCTAAGGAGACATTATTTGGAGACATTTTTAAGTGACATTGTGACATGTTACACATTCATTGGGTTGTAAAAATAACTACTACATCACTTACTATTTCACCACCCAATGAATGTGCATCATATCACAATGTCACTTAAAAATGTTCTTAAAAAATGTCTCTCTAAAATTATTGAAATATAAATGGAGGTTTATAAATGATGTGATCTTTTTTTCAAGACTTAAATATCAATCAGACCTTTTGGTATTATTTTTTCACCATAGTCAACTATACTATATATATAGTTCTAGACTAGATCTGCGAGAGAGAGATACTGACTTAGAAAATATGAGATATTTGATATTGACCTCACCAGAACTCTAAAGGACATGTAGGAAGATGGTGTGTTTCTAATGGAAAACTTCATAAAACTTTTTAAAATAAGAAAAAATACATTGACTTACATCAGTTTCTTTTTCTATTTTGTGGAGACAATAATAATTACTTATAGGTTCCATTGTAATCCTTGAATTAACAGAATAGAATCATATGACAACTTAAGAACCCAGTCCATAATCACTTGGTGTTAAGTGGAATGCCTAAATTCTTAAAACCAGTTCTTGGTTTTCTTAAGTGAAGCAAGGCCTTTATGTCTTGACACACGTCCCTTTATAAATGACTCAGGATCTACTGAAATAAAGGAAAGACAAAAACTAAAGAAATGAGTCTTAATCAACTAACATGGTAGACAAGGATTAAAGAGATTTCCACTGAAAAATATGTCTCATATACATATTTAAAGGATGATGGTTAGTGTAACAAAACTTTAGAATAATAGTTTAAATTAATAAATAAACAATTTTTTTGAAGACTTCGATAAATTATCATATATCAATCAGGAGTTTAGTTGGCATTGGACCCTACTATTTCATTGTGAAATAAATCAAATTATTATTGAACAATATATTTTGAGGTGACAGATAACTCTTAATTAATTAGTAAAATCTGTCAATTATTCTTAGCTCTCGCAATTCTTCTGGACATTCCCTGTGAATAAACATCAAAGACTATACAACTTCTTCGTGAAAAAGAATTTCGCAAGCAAAACCCAATTGGTAAAATAAAAAACCAAAAAATGAACCACCACAAAAAATCCCTAAATAAGCTCTTAATTACTTAATCCACCTTTAATTCTCGCAATTCTAACGTAAAATCAGTAGCATTACAGCAAAAGACAATAATATTGTCAAAATCAGCACAATTTCACAAAACAAACAATAACCGATTCATCACAATTTCGAAATTCCCAAAATGCATTTCATAGCTAAATCAATTAAGACAAGCTTAAACACTTCTAAATAATATTCGGAAATGACATGCACTTATATAAATTCAAACAAACAAAAAACTCATAAAATTAAAAAAAAATTTGGTCATGTAAAATTCGAGTGAAAAAATTACAAAAAGAAGGGAAAAAAACCTTCTTAATCAGCCGGAGGGGGGGGGGGGTGGTCTGTGTCTGTCATTTGCGTGATTTGATTAGTCCATGACAGTGAGTCCAGGGACGAAGATGACAGCAAACGAAGTCAATAGAGTCACTGAAAATTGAAGCCTGAAGCATTGAAGATGAAGACTGAAGTTGATGCCATGAAGCGGGAAGCTGCGTGACTAGGGACAGAGGGGGCTCTATTTTTCAGATGTTGATTTTTAGATGAATTGTGTTTGGGCTTACGAACCTAAACCTAGTAGTAGTGGGCTTGGATTGGGAAGATCAGTACTGACTGAGGTTTTACGGCATTTATCTTGGCCTTGTTTACGGCGTGCAATAAAGTACGCCGCAAATGCTATTGCCAGTATTTACGGCATGCTAGGTATTGCATGCCGTAAATACCAAATTTTACGGCGTGCAATTATGCACGCCATGAATACTAAATTTTAGCGGCCCTTTTACGGCGTGCATTTAATGGAAGGGGAAAATGGTAATTCCTATGGAAGGGGAAAATGGTAATTCCTAGTAGCAGTGTTGAGCTTGCGATAGTCAATGCAAACTCTCAACTCCGTCACCGACCTTATTGGAATAAGCTCATTATTTTCATTTTCCACCACTGTGACACCTCCTTTCTTTGGCACTACTTGCACGAGAGTTACCCATGCACTATCCGAGATTGGATAGATAATACCCGCAACAAGCCACTTCACCACTTCGATTCTCGAAACTTCTTTCATATTAGGATTCAACTGACGTTGATGCTCCACCGAGGGTTTGAAATCATCCTCCATAAGAATTTTATGCATACACAATGAAGGAAAAATACCTCAAATATCCAAGATGGTCCATCCAATATCTTCTTTGTGCTCCCTCCATACCCGAAGCAATTTTTCTTCCTCCACTTCATTCAAAGAATTAGAAATAATGACCGGAAGGGTAGAAGATTATCCCAAATAGGCATACCTTAAATGAGAAGGAAGAGACTTTTGTTCGAGAGTAGGTGCTTTCTTGAGAGATGGCAATGGTGGTGAAGAACTCTTCTTCAACTCCTCAAATTAGGGAGCTTTCTTGTGTTGATATGGTGGCGAAGCTTCCAAGTAGTGAGCCATTTTTTTTGACTTCTTGATCTTCATCCTCAATATTCGAAGAATGGAAAATGCAAGATTCTAGTGGATCCTTAGAAATCCCACGTCTGAAAGAGTTGACCACTAGATGATCAATTGCATCACCCAAAAACATGAGTTGGACTCGGAGGGATATTTAATGGCCTTCAACACATTGAAAGTGACTTGCTCATCTTGCACCCTCAATATCAATTGACATTGTACATCAATAAGAGCCCTCCGGGTTTCTAGAAATGGCCTTCCCAAAATTATTGAAATGTCTGGTCTTCCTCCATGTCAAGAATAATAGAGTCCGTCGGGAAGATGAATTTATCCACTTTCATAAGAAGATCCTCAATGATACCCTGAAGATATTTGATGGATCTATCTACCAATTGTAGAGACACAGTGGTTGCTTTAGCTTCTCCCAATTCCGGTTTCCAGAAAATGGACAAATGCATCAAGTTAATGCTAGCACCAAGATCATATAAAACTATACTAAAATTAATATCACCAATAGTGCATGAAATAGTAAAACTGCCTGGATATTTGATTTTTGGAGGTAGTTTGTTTTGAATGATTGCACTACACTCCTCCGTGAGCATCACCGTCTCATGCTCTTCAACATTTCTTTTGTTGGATAGAATATCTTTCATGAACTTGGCATTTGAGCCAAGGCATCGGCGAAAGGAATGTTGATGTGTAGCTTCTTGAACACCTCAAAAAAATTTCCAAATCGACTATCAAGCTTTTGTTTTTGCAACCTTTGAGGAAAGGGAATATGAGGAACATAAGCTTTTATTGGTGTTGGAGCCTTTGATGATGATGGTTCTGGTTCACTTTCATTGGGCACCTCAACAACTTTTTTGGGTGTTTGAATGGACTCATTTTCTTCAATAGGAGCCTTGTTTGATTGAGTCATTGGTTGTGGAACCATGATCTTGGGTAATTGTACCCCACTCCTTGTTGTAATAGCTTGAACATTCTCCCTTGGATTTGTTTCGGTGTTGCTAGGAAAAGCTCCTTGTTGCCTTTTCGAGAGAAGTTTTGCTATTTGGCCCACTTGTTTCTCCAAATTTTTCAAAGAGGCATCATTGCATTCTTGATATTGCAATTGATGATTTTCTAATTTGGTGATAGCCTCTTCCCATCCCTCTTTCTTTTCTTGTGTCTTTGGATTCAACACATTTTGATTGTTGCCATAAGATAGATTGGGATGACTCCTCCAACCGGGATTATAAGTAGGAGCATATGAATTGAACCCTTGGCATTGGAAGTTTTGAGTATAAGCAACTTACTCGATAGATGAAGAACCATTTGCCACCAATGGACACATTGAGTTTTGATGATTAGCCCCACATATCTCACATACCGGAGAGGTTTGAACCATGTTGACGGGCCGAGAAGTTGAAGTAGAAAGGCCTTCCACCTTCTTGGCTAGAGAGTCTATTTTTGACAATACAAGTGCAAAATAGTCACCCCCACGTGCACCACTAGAACTCTTTGGTGCACCTCTGTCCGGCCACATAGCACCTTGTGCACTCATAATTTCAAACAAGTCATAAGTTTCTCGAATGCTCTTGTTTGTTATGGACCCATTAGAGCATGAATCAACATTTGAACGTAAAATTAGTGAAATTACAGCATTAGGTGCTAAGTTGGATGCGTTGACGAAGAAAATTGACAGTATGGGTGTGCAGACAGTCAATTCAGTTCAAACAGAGCTGTGTGATTTTTGTTTTGAAAATCACACTATAAATTTCTGTCTCATGCAACAGAGTCAATCAAATCAAGAACAAGTCAATTTCGTGGGAAACAGGCAACATGGTGGTCCTTATTCACAAACCTACAACCTAGAATGGAAAAACTACCCCAACTTCTCCTGGTCTAATAATCAGAATGTTCAGCGTCCACCTGGTTTTCAACAACAGCAGCAAACACCATCTCAAAAAACTATGGCAGAAAATATGGATATGTTAATTCAGCTGGTAAAAAGTTAGAATGGTGAAATAATGAATCAAGCAGCTAAGATTAAGAATTTGAAGAGACAAATGGGAGAGTTGGCAGCTAGCAGTGCAACAAGGCACGCAGGACAGTTACCCAGTAATATTGAAACGAACCCTCGTGAGCATGTTAGTGCAATAACAAGGAGTGAGGTTCAGCTATCTGAAGTGACTGTAGAGGAATATGAAAAGCAAAAGAACCAGAAGAAAATTGTGGGGGAAGAGCATAAAAGTGAAAAAGAACAGAGGTCAACTTCAGAAACTCAAGAAAAAGTGGAAGAAGAAGTTCTAGTTCGACCTCTAGTCAAAGCATATGTACATCCAGTTTCATATCCACAAAGACTGAGAAAGCAAAATCTGGAGCAGGAATTTGGGAAACTTTTGGAGATTTTTAAGAAATTACATATAACATCCATTTTTCCGAAGCTTTAGCCCAAATGCCCCTCTACTTGAAATTCATGAAAGAGATGCTGTCAAACAAAAGGAAATTGGTTGATCATGAAACTGTAGCTCTTAGTGAGGAATGAAGTGCAATTATCCAAAAGAAGTTTCCACAGAAACTAACAAATCCAGGGAGTTTCTCTATCCCTTGTACTATTGGTAAATTTACTTTTGATAATGTATTGTGTGATCTTGGTGCCAGTGTCAATTTAATGCCTTTGTCTGTGTACAAAAAATTAGGTTTGGGAGATCCTAAACAAACAAATATCATGTTGAAGCTTTTCAACGGGTCTATACAGTATCCATATGGGATAGTGGAGAACGTGATTGTAAAAGTGGACAAGTTCTTCTTTCCAATTGACTTTGTGATCCTTGATATGGAAGAAGACTCTCAGATGCCCCTGGTATTTGGAAGACCATTTCTTGCTATGGGACGAGCTCTCATAGACATCGAAAAAGGCGAAATCATATTTAGGGTCGAGAAGGAGCAAGTTACTTTTAGCATTAAGCTAAGATAGGAACCTGAAGATCAGAATGAAAGCTGTTGAATTGAAGGAATTGTGCAAGCAAAAGATGGATGGAGGGAAAAGAAAGAGAAAAAGCCTAACATTCCTCAACCAACAGATAAAACAGAGGTTATGAAATTAAAGAAAGTGAGAAAAAGAGTTGAACAGTGCAAGGCTGGAAATTGCAAGATGTGTAAGGCTTTGAAGTTCTCTTTCAAGCCTCCATGATTTTGAAAAGCAAAAAGTCGAGCTTTAGACTTAAAACGAAGCGCTTGTTGAGAGGCAACCCAACCTATCTTCCCTCTTATTTATTATACTTTCATTATTTATTTTACTGTTGAAATTTTAGATAAATGCATAATAGGTAACCTGTTTTGAGTGTTGTGCATGTTTCATGTTAAGACACTTTGCATGTTAGTCTATTGGTGCATATTTAGGTATATTTTTAATTTGCATGTTTTCATTAGGATAGGTTTTTATCGTCATCCCAAACTCACACACACACTAGTTTAAATCATGAAGATGATGTTTAGGAGTTCATGTTGTAAATCATGAAGTGATTAAGGGGTCAAAAACAGGTTTTAAACTCAAAAAGAGAAAATTTACCACTCTGCCGGAACTGCCAGGTGATCAAATGGTTGAACTATCACGCGATCGCGCGAATTAATTTAAAATTTTAATTTGCTACAGAATTTCACTACGCAATCGCTGGCACTCAAGTAGGCAATCGCTTGGCTATATGGGACCAAATTCGACAGGTTAAGCGCTTTTCCTCATTCTTTCAACTTCAAACATTATAAACTCGTTTTCTCTCCCCTAATCACCTCATATTTGATCTTACATATTGTGTTCATGTCATCATAACTTTGCTGCATCAAATACCATTGCTTAGATCACTTCAAAATTAAACACAAGGTATGATAACTTCACTTAATCCATGATTTCATTAAATGTGTGAAGTTTTCTTTTGATACATGAAATTCATGTTATTGAGACCTGGAGTCTGAGCTTATGTTAGTTGTTGGAGAATGTGATTGGTGCTTTAATAGGTAAAATTTTTGGGTCAATCCATGTATCCAAATTTATGAACATTCTTTGATTTTTTGCAATGCATACCAAGTGTTCGAAGATATGCCACAAAGACATTTACGTTCAAATTTGACAAAATCTCTCGAGCATTTATCTTCATGACATGTGTATCAATGATTTTGTGTGTGTAGTTTATGAGTTAGTTCATAACATCACATTAAAATCATGAAAACCATTTGTGCATCATGGCAGCCCCATTGCACCTGAGAACGAACTTACGTCACCTACTTTTCCACATTGTTTCATGACCTTATTGATCTTCAAATGAGCTAAATTTTTAATATATTGTTGACCATGCTGTGAATTTTAACTTATCAAAAGATGGCTCAGGAAAACTTGTGTTTTTCTAGGAAATGTCGGGGCGTGAACATGTGTAGTCGACCAATTTTGAAAATTCAAAATTATGCTTTAACTTTAGTTTGGGGGTGTGGTACTGAAATTCCATTATTTCTTATTGGTATATATGACTTCTAATGTTACTTATCTCTTATTCGCAAGGTAAACACCAATCAAGTGTGCAATACAAGGAAAGGGTCGACTTCATCCAAAGTGTCATCCAATAGAGACTCCAAAACAATGAGACATCTCCTCTACACTTGGGAAGTTCTCGTTCTCTTTCTTATGTCAAGTTTTGCATATTCTTATTTATGTGGCAAACATTGAGGACAATGTTCATTTCAAATTTGGGGGTGGATAATCTCATTATTTCCATATTATTGCTTTTCATTTTATGTTTTCATTCTATTTTATTGGGATAAAATAAAAAAAATTAAAAACTTTGTTGACATGTATATTGCCTAGAATATAGTATGAATCAATTTGTGCTTATTCTTGAAAATTGGACAACATGAAAGCATGAACTTATTTTTGACTAGTTATGTTTTGCTTGATTCCATATTCATTGCGCATATAGCCAGTGTTGGATAATTGCTTGTGTGGAGGATTTTTTTTTTTTTAATACATGTGGGGCAAAGTTTATGCAATTTGAACTTAGAAATGACTTGAAAATCCTTGAACTTAGATCATTAGACATCCCATCCCTAAATTAGAACCAATTATGCTAAAAGGCAAGTTTGGGGGTAAAATTGTTGGAATTTGTATGTATTGATAGGTTGGAGGTCTGTGGTTCTTGGTTTTGTACTTTAGTCATTGCAGTTTGGTCAACGGGTATAAACAATTTCCAGCATAATAACAAAAAAATGCTGAATGTCTTATTCTGCTCTTCAAATGCCTTTTTGACTCGAGTAATCAAGTCTGAGGGGTCATTCAAACCTGGTGCCCTAAAGCCATCTGGCTTGGGAGTCATAGACCTAAAGCTCGCTACAGGAGTCAATTAGAAAGCAAGTACGGAGAGTGGACTTATACATAAGACATTAAAACATATTTAACTTTTCTGTTTAAGCCTTTATGACTCGGGCAAGTACGTCTTAGGGGTTCTTTGAACCTGGTACCCTAAAGCCAACTGGTTTGGGAGTTTCCGATCCGAAAGCCCGCTACAGGGGTCATATAGAAAGAAAGTATGAAAAGTTCTGCACAAAGATGGTTAAAGGCAGGGACAATTAAAAGAAAAAGTCGTCCATCAAAAGAAAAAAATATAAATGCATGGTATAGCTTAGTTGAGTGAGCTGTGGTGGTTGAGGTTGTAGAATTGGGGACTACTTTCTTTTGATTTGTTGGGCACGTATGTTTCTGATTCTGACTGCCTTGTGTGGAAAAAGCAATGAAAAATGTTGAGAACCCACATAGATAAAAATCCAGGATGTGAGAGAAAAGCAGAAAGTGGTGATCATCCATGAGCGTTGCAAGGAAAATCATTAGATTCATTAGGGTGACCACATGGGATTCGGGCTGGATTGTGCATCACAAGCGACACAGTGTTAGGTATATCCTTTGCATGAGTAAGAGTTTGATATTGACTATTCACATACACACTTGAAAATCTGGCATGATATAACTAGAATTACTTTGCATTGTTGTTCATAACTCTTGCTGAAGTATAAAGTAATTTGGATTATGGAGGCATATGGTAAACATGTTGACAGAAAAAAAAAATATTTGCTCTTTTATTTCTTTGATTTTGTAGTTTATTTTTCATTGTTCGAGGACGAACAATAATTCTAGTTTGGGGGTATTTGATAAGTTTATTATATACACTTACTTGTATGTCTAAAGTAGAATATATTGTTGACGTTTTGGAATAATTGCTATCAAACTAGTCTGTATTTGTTTACTTTTCAAAAAATATCCCAAAAGATAAAGAATGAAGCAATTGATTTGAAAAATGTACAATTGGATGTAAATTAGAGTTAAATTGAGCAAATGAGGAGTAATAACATCAACCGGGAAACCTACATGGTGCCTGATGTGATCCCGGGAGGGGGTCACAACGAACACGTGGAATTAACGAAACAAAGATATGAAAGATCCAGATTCAGCCAACAAACACAATAACACAATAATTAAAATACTGGAAAAGATAAGATTGACGATAGGACCTGGACCCCACAATCACGATGCAATGAATGACGATGCGGATTGAAGAACCGAGGTTTTCGAAACGCCACAAGGGATGTCAAACTCCTTGATAAGTTTCTGATTGGAACGCCACAAATATTCAAGAAAATATTTGATAAGTTCAATTGACTGTTCTTCAAGAACAAGAAAAAAGGAATCCTCCTTTTCTAGAGAGAAAATTCTCACTTCAATTCAATAATATTCAAAGTTGTCGTTTCTTAATGAAAAACAAAGCAATATAATGCAAAACTGACCTAACTAGGTTTAGCCGCTAATTGGACCCAAAACATAGAAGTAAATAATTAAAAAAAGGGAATTAAATTAAAAAAAACACGAAATCTGGAAAAATAGATGTTACGGCCGTAACAATGTCACTTACGGTTGTAAGTGACTCTCTGTTAATGAGTTACGGCCGTAACAAGAACTCTCCCGGCCATAAGTATCAATTTGCTGAATTACTTCAATTCCACCAGAGAAGGAGTTACGGCCGTGAATTATTATCTTACGGGGCCGTAAGTATAAAAATCTTGGAATTCTTGTTTTTGACCCGAGGGGCTGTTACGGCTGTGAACAACTGATTTTACGGCCGTGAATGTGCCCTTGGCCTCCAAACCTTGCCCCTTTGATTTGGCTCGACCCCTTTGTCTTCTCGGGTCGATTCCAGCATGAAACTTGTGTCGTTTCTCGCGTAGATCACTGTCGCATTGCCGATAGGTCGACTTCTCCTTTGGTCTCCTACTTCGGATCACATCAGCGCCAAAGTGAACGAATCACAAGTTGGAGGACCTAATTGAAGGAATTAAAAGCTAGAACGAGCAAACTGAGAAGATTCCAAAGTTTGAGGAATAAATCGCAACAATTAAAAGTCGAGGACTGAAGGGGCAATTAAAAGTCCGGGACTAACTTATACAGCCGAGAAAAGTGGAAAATTGCACTGAAGGGTCTCACTACACGATCGCCGGAGTTAATACCACGCGATCGCACTGTGGTGTAAATTTATAACCCGAAAGTTTTATGAGCTTCCACGTGTTCGCTAGGGTTTAAATCACGCGATCGCGCGCTTATCCGATTGGGCCGACTATGGGCTTTTTCTCGCGATTTTCAACAGAATTCTCTCTTTCTTGACCTAGGTTTCTCCAAAACCTATATATACAACACATGAGGCACGAGATCTGGACATTTTCCTCTCCATAGAGCGAGCTACAATTGAGATTTCAATATCAAATTCTTGAAGAATCAAGCATTACAAAGGGATGTGAATTGAAGACAATTGAAGAATCAAAACTGGTGCAAGATTTCCATTCTTTATATTGTTTTTCAATGATCGTTTATTTTTATTGTTTTTGTTCTTTCATAATGATGTGTAACTAATTTCAATGTTGGGATGAACGATGTAGTCTAGTTATTTTAATTCCATATTCCTTTGTTTTAATGATTCAATGCATGTGTTGATTTATTATCGCGTTTAATGCGTGAATGAACTAGCCACTCTTTCATGATTTAATGTGTTATTTCCATAATCCGAGATGTGAGTTAATAACATAGATCTAGGTAATAAATCCGGTAATTGAACGAGAGATAGAGATATGCTCTTGTTAATATTGCGGTCGTGTGTGAATTCTTGTGTGTAAGGTATCTAAATAAGGAATATTCGGACCCGCTATAGAGATACAATGTTGACTTATTTTTGTAGGATTGATTTAAACTCGAGAGAGGAATCTCAAGTTAAATTAGTGAATTCAATCGAACACATATTTAGAAAATAGAATCTGGAATTGGAATTAATTTAATTGGCTAGGTGAATTCGTGAATCCCAACTACCTTACAATCGTTTTTAAAACAAAAAAAAAAAAAAAAATTAATTCTTTGGTTTAATTTCTTAGTTTTAGTTCATAATCACAAATTCTCTTTGTCTATTCAAACAAAGTTTAGAACTAAAATATTTCGGTAATTAATAGCAGTCTCGGTGGGATGATAATCCGGACTCTAAGGCCCACTTTATTACTTCTCACGATCCATACACTTGCGAGGATATTTAGCTTCGCGAGATATCAGTGAACAGTTGCATATTCGAATCCTTATATGTTCGAATTTCTTAGCACTTTGTCAATCCAGTGGGTGATATCCAGACTCTGTCCAACTTAGAGTACAATCTACGATTTACATCCTCCATTAATCCCCAGGACAATGTAAGTGGGAGCGCCTAAGGTTGGCATCCAACCTTTTTTTTATATCATTATTTGTTTAATTTATAATTTTTTGCCCCCTCCCAAAAAAAATAAAATAATAATTCAGCTTGAATATTGCAACTATAAAGATCACGTTCGTTTACATAAGAAAAATAATAATATAAAAGATTATATGAATTTTAATATATCTCATATTCTTCTAAAATGGGCTTGACTAATAATGAATGGTTGAGATTGAATTTGAAAAATTGAGGTGAAAAAAAATAATCATTTAAATAAGCTCATATTTTAAGGTGATGCTACACTGCTGCTTGTATAACTCAATTTGACAATTCACTAAAAGACAAAACTATTAAATATTTTATTTAATTTTGTTATCTTTTAGATTTAGATTTAGGTATTTATTTAATCATTGGATATATTATCCAAATCTAAAATATTTAGTTTTACAATAAAACGTGTAAAATTTACTCTTACATGCTAAAGTTTTTCTTCTATAATAATATTTAATTCTTTAATTTTTTCTTCTAGATTAGTAACCAACATTTGTCTATCTTTAATAACTCTAGTAATTAGTGAAAAATCTATAAATGAATGTGTGGTTTTATTCCTTGATCTAACAATTTATAATGTCTTCCTAAATCATCTCTTATATATTTTAGTTGTATATTTGTTTCTCTTCTTAAATTTTTAAATTCATCTAAAATTATCAGAATTAAACTAATCAAAGATTCTGAATTCATAAACAAATTATTTAAGACAATATAGTTAAACAAGAATATATAAACATGAAAAATAACTTCAGGTTACTAAAATTGCAATAATAAAGGAGATATATAATCTAACATAAATAATTAGCAATACTTATTTCTATCTATGAGTCCATAACGCTTCTTTGTAAACATGTTTTTAAAAGATTTTTTTACCAAATATTCTTTAGTTATTTATCTAAGTATTAAACACTTCACAATAGGTGATCGTTGCTGTTCGAAAGACTCACTTTAATACTTTCTGTTTAATACTTAAACAAACTCTTCAAAGAGGTTCAGCACAATCCAATTTCCCTTTCTACCTTTTGATGTACTCTTTTAACAAAAGTTTTATAAAGAATAATCTTATGGAGTCATACATAAATAGAGTATCATTTATTATCTTATGACTTCATAAATATCTGGATTGAGTTTAGTTACTCGTACCTTCTGTTGGTTGATTTAGAGATTGTTGATGAAAGAAATTGTTTGAACTAGGAAAAACGAAATGAAAGATTGTAGATATTATTGATGCTAATGATCGATTACAAATTCAGATGACTTAGCTAATTCATTTTGTGTATGGACGTGAGCAACCAAATGTTCAACATCAATCTCAATTGACATACAATAATCATTGAATGTCAGTCATCTAAATTAACCAGTATTATCAAGATGAATTGTCTCAATTGAGGCTCAAGGAATTCAGTTCGTAATTTCATGATTTGGGTATATTGACTCACATATATCTTTCAAGAAAGTTGGAGATTCAATATTGACTTTTGTAGTAGAAGATCTAATTACTAACTTGCCTTGTGAATAAGCAACACATGAATAATCATTAGTTAAAAAAATTTTTAGTTCTTTAGAGGTTGTTCATGTTAGTTGTTAATTATTCGGTGTATCATTGTTTCTCCTGGATGTCAAAGTCTATCATGCCAAAGTATAAAAATTTTTGGATCAACGAACTTCGGCTTCATGATAAATTTTGATTTAGGAGAAGGTAGAATCAAAGTCTTGCTTTCTGACTGAAGAGCATAGCGGTCAGGGCCTTCCTGATCCGCATCATTTTTATGGATGTATAATACATGCCACAAGGAAGTGCAGAGAATTTTTCTTTTATTAGCACCTAACCCGATATAAAAGAAGTTATTCAAAAATATTTTGGATTATTTTCCTACATCATCTAATATTTATTCTAGCGAATATCTTTTAAGCTAAGCAAATTTCTTCTGGATTTGCTAAAAGAAATTACATTGTTAATATTTAATTTTTTATTATTTGATAAAATAATACAAGCTATTTTAGAGTTTTCAACGATCTTTGATGCACCTGATATTGTATTAACATTATTTTTTTTATATAATGTTAAGTCCAAAAAATAATTGTCTTGAAGAATAGTGTGTAGTTGCACTATCGGGTAAACAGATATTCTGGAAATTCATCCTGAATTTACAAAAATGAAAAAATAAATATTTTGGAACATTGATTTTATAATTAAAAAATAAAGCAATACTTTTAATCAACTAAAAAATGCTTTAACAATTTAATGTTTTGAACTCTAGATAATAAGGGAAAATATAATTCGAACTAGATTTAAACAATAACTACTAAGATGCTGAAAATTAAACTAATAAATATTATCAATAATCAGCAAAATTTGTTTCCACTTTCTCTTTTCCCTTGATTGATTTTTTTTATAGAGATCCATAAGATATTTTTTCGTATGATAGGTACGTGCCTAATGTCATTTCATTCCATATCTAAAACAACTTTTTTCGTGTTCCTATTTGGATATGCTATTTTCCTTTGCTTTGTGCATTTTAAAATTGATGTCATGTTGTTAATAATTTTGTTGATTATTTCATCAGTGGTTTCTTGCACTTCCGCGACCGCATCCAAATATGTGTCCACATCCTTATCTTTGTCCACGTCCACGCTCATGTCTTGATATTGCACTTGCTTCAAGAAATGAAGTACCATTTGCTTTAGGAAATGGTACTTAACCAATTGGATGTAACCCATAATTTTTCATCAACAATTCATTATTCTGTTCAACTATAAGCATACGTGATATGAGTTTTAAGGACTTTTTGAAATCTTGCTCATGATATTGTTACTATAAGAGAACATTCAAGGCATGGAAAGTAGAAAAAATTTTCTCCGACATATCTTCATCAGCGATTTTTTTCCACACAATGTTAATTTTGAACATATTATGAACAGTTCAGAATTGTACTTATTCACAATTTTGAAATCTTCCAAGTGAAGATGCATCCATTCATAGCGGGTTTTCGGGAGAACTATAGTACTCTGGTGGTCAAATCTTTCAACCAAGTTTTTTCAAAGAATCTGTGGACATTTCACAATGAGATATGCAACGTCAATCCATTGTGAAGATGATGACAAAGATAAATACTTTTGCATGATCCTTAAGGGATTCTTTGTTTCTTTCTTTTATTGTCTCTCCCAAACATTTTGAGATAAGGTGAATAACAGCATTTAGGACACATGATAGATAATTTTTGTCAGATATGTCGAGTGCAACAAACTCGAGTTTAGTGATTTTTGCCATTTGGGTAATTATACAATAAAACAAAAGAAAATACAATTAATTTCTAATAATGTGATTAAAATATTATATAATCACATAATAAAAAATTAAATAGTCAATGTCAACATCACATAAGTTATATATTATCATTCAAGGATAAATATTATGACATACTCTCGATATATGTTACTTCCAGAGCGTGTTGTATTTCGATATTGCTTCTTCAAGAATAATAAGTCAATATTTTTCTGAAACATTAACAATTATAATTTATGCTCTTGAAGCAAATAATATTCTTTTACAATATTAATTATAGTATTGTGTTACCTCAGGAGCAACAACAAATTATTTATAATATTTAATTATATGAATAATATTATTCTTAAATATTAATTATATTATTGTGCTATTTTAGAAATAACAATGTAGTGAGTCATCAATTTAAATGCGAAAGATTCAACAATAATAATATATGCATTAAATACACATAAAAAATGTTAATATGTCAGATTATAGGCTTGAATTCAAAGAATTGTTTAGCTCCATGTGTACGAGAATAGGCTCTTGATTTCAATGAATTGTTTAGCTCCTTCTGTACGAGAATAGGCTTGAATTAGATCTTGAAAATTCACATGCCACTAAAAATTAATTCTAGCGCACTTGATATTGCCTTCTAACTAATATTTGATGTATGAGATTTTGGAGAATTTTTTTTTCTTTTTTTTTTTTTTAACTCAATTTAATTGAGATTCGTAATGATAACATGTTATAAATTAGAGAGAAAGAGTGAAAAATACTTCCTAATTTAATAATGTTCGTTGTCTCTTCAAATTTCATTGATTTATATTTATATTTATACTACTTTTAAAATAACTTGAATGAATAAATATTTTGGATCATAACACTCTCAAAAATAATTTATAATTTCTTTTTTATCCTTCAATTATTTTTATTTTAATTATAACATTTTATAATTAAAAATAAAATTTCTAATTTAAAGATGTCGTTGTCTCTTCAAATTTCATTAATCTATATTTATATCTATACTACTTCTAATATGTGAAACCATTGATCTATATTTGTATCTATACCACCAAATATTTTACTAATATGTCACTGTATAAATGTGATATCATTTTTTTGTTATTTATTATTAGTTTCTTTCAAAATCATCTATATTTTAAGTTAAAATGTCATAATCTATTCATGTTTGGTGATTTTTAAGAGATATTGAGACTCGTGATTTTTTTGTTTATTATTAGTACTTATATCTTATTGTTTTAGCAGCTAAGAGAGCCAACACATGTTTTTAAGTAATTCAATACTTTTTCAGAGTTTTTATTTTTTTATTCAAGTCTTAACTTCATTTATTTATAAAAATTGCACACAATAAGTATTTGTGGAAGTAATAAATTAAAAACATCGATTAGTTGATAATAATTTTGAAAAACTAAATATGTTAAAGATATGTACTTGACGTATATCTTGATTCACCTTAACATAAGCTCGGATTTTAAATAAAATCATCTACAATTTAGTGAAATTAAGTCAATCAACTTCAATTTGTTAGTAAATTTGATCTCTTTTTCAGTTATTGTCTTGACGAAATACTGACTCAATATTAATCTAATAGATAATCAACATGTAAATACGTGTTTTTAATTTATACAGTTTTTTTCTAAAAAAAATGTTAAAATTAATTGATGTGTATTAAGAAGATATTCAATTCAAGACATTCAAATATATTTCATAATATCATTACAAAGTCATCTTCAATTTAGTGAAATTAAATCAATCAACTTCAATATGTTAGTAAGTTTGATCTCTTTTTCAATTATTGTCTTGACGAAAATACCGACTCAATATTAATCTAATAGATAATCAACACTTAAATATGTGCTTTTTAATTTATACAATTTTAAAAAATATATTAAAAATAGTTGATGTGCATTAAGAAGATATTTTATTCAGACATTCAAATATATTTCATAATATTATCACAAAATCACGTCCAATGCACGCGCTACTAACTAGTATATATAAAAGGGAGTATTAGGAATACACAATGTAATAAATTCTATGGTTGCAAGGATAAAAATTTCATTCACTAATATATAATATTTATAACATGATAGAGAGTTGCACTAACATTTTATAAAACTAAGAGAACAAGAAAGAAAACTAGTCATTATAATAATGGATCTACAAATAGGTTCCAATGCAAAATACATACAGCCTTGTAGAGTAACTATAACTATCCTGACAAGTATTTTCATCATTATCTATTATAATACAATTCATTAAAATTTTCTCCATTAAAGTTCAGTGACTGAATTGAGACAAAGTAAAGCTTAGTGTTGCAGTTGAGATTCGCTGAAAATTATGAAATTTACTCTAAATCAATACATTCATAAAGACCACAAATTTCAAGTCCCACCACCACAAGGCTGAGGGATCAAAAGAAAAAAGATGCACCATTTAATGGATCCTCGCACAATTTCGTTCTTTCCTTTTCTAAACCAAAATGGCCATTAGGATGATATGACAGAGATGAAGGATCCTAAAGACTACTAAATCATACGGATTCTGTATAAAGATTAATGGAAAATAGACAAAATAGACCAGAAACTCGACCGATCAATAGACCAAAAGGGCCTCTAGTTATCCTTTTGTTCTCATTATTGTAATGCTGCCTTTTCCACCTTCAGTGTGAATCTTAGTTTTCCCAACGACAGGCTTCCCAGTGATTGCAGATGTGGGATAAGAGAGAGAAGGATCTTTCTCTGGCCCAGTATGAATCCTTTGGTTTATGTCCTTCAAAGTCAGGTCTCCATGCATACCACAGGGTTTAATGAAGGCAAAAGGATAGACGACCGAAGAAGCTAACTTTGGAGGACTCCGAATATATGATTTCCTACCTGATAATTTCACAGGAAAAAACAAAACAAAACAAAGATGAACAGATCCCTTCAGTTACGAACCAATTGTCAACCTGAGTGAAATAGTATCGATAAATTACCTCTGAGAACAACATTTCCACGAGTTCGAACAGGTGGTTTTTGAACTGTATTACTTTGATATTCAGGAGGGATGTTGCAAAAATCTGCAATACTAAATAATCCATTTCAAGGAGGAGAGAAGGAAAGCCAATGTTGAAAATAGTAAGCAACATATTAATGGAGAATATTCACATGCCTGTAATGTCAATTTGAACATCAGATGCCCCGGACGCACTACCACTGTTTCCCACAGTAAACTATTCAGAAAACTAGTTTCAACAAGAAAATAAGGAATCTGAGGGCAAAAAGCTAAAAAAAAAAAAAAACCTACAGATCATCAGTGCTGAAATGCATCTCAGCGTCATTAAAGCAATCTGAAACCCATCCTTCAGATGCTGGATCCAAGCACTCGTTACTGGAAGCAGACGTGCCTTCTGGAAAGGAAAAAAAGAATCATTACAGGGAATCATATGCATAAATAATAAAATCTAGTCCAACTTTTTCTCAAAGCAAAAATTACAAGAAACAGACCTGCAAATCCAGCAACCCACTGTGACATTTCACCCATAGCCTCTTCAAGAGAATCCTCGGTCTCCTAAACATGGAAACAGAGATCTCTGAATTGCTCAATATAAAATTTAGAGTAACAATTTAATAATGAAATCAGCTGGGTATATGATGAATATGACGAAATGACAGAGAATGTTGTATATTTGATTCATAATCTGGAAATACAAAATGAAAGAAATGAAATGACAAATAAGGAAGGCAGGTTTCGAGAGCTGCCCCTCTCCAATTGATCCAGAATTTTCTTTACGTTTATGCCTCCCCCCTCCATCCTACTCTCCCTTCTTTATTCAATTGTAACAACCTGACACATTTTAACTAACCCCCCAGCTATTCTCGAATATTCCAATTAAGTCCCCTTCTTGTGACGTCTGGAATAAGTGAACCGTATAGGGGGCTTATCAATACCCCCCGCCAATAAAAGCACCTTGTCCTCAAGGTGAAATTCTGGGAATTGTGCATTTATCAGCCCAAAAGGCTCCCATGAAGCTTCAAAAGGTGGAAGGTCCTGCCATTGAATTAAAACCTCTGGCCCACTCTCAGCTGGATCACTGCTTGGCCAAATTCCTAACACAGCAAATGGTTGCACACTCCATTCCATATCTGAACTGAGCAATGCTGGAATAGGTTGGGTTGGAGTAGTAGATCCAATAGCCTTACACAACTGGGATACATGGAAAACTGGATGGATGTTGGAGCTCTCTGGAAGTTGAAGTTTGTAAGCCACCTGACCCATTTTCTGGAGAATTTTGTACGGACCAAAGAATCTGGGTGATAATTTCTCATTAGCACGTATGGCTAAGAGATTTCTGTCTATACGGTTGTAATTTGAGGTACACATACTCCCCTCCCTGGAAATGGACTTCCCTCCTATTACTATCTACAAACTTCTTCATTCTTGACTGGGCCTTTTCTAACTGCAATTTAACTCATCAATCATCTTATTGCGGTTTTGCAGCTGTTGATCAAGATCTGCCAGTGGTGTTTGCTGTGTACCATAACGGATAACCGGGGGTGGATCTCGCCCATAGACTATTTTGAAAGGAGTCATCTTGGTTGAAGTGTGAAAAGAAGAATTATACCAAAATTCTGCCCACGGAATCCACTCTACCCATGTATGAGGATGGATGTTAGCAAAGCAACGTAAATAAGCTTCCAAGCACCGGTTCACCACCTCAGACTGCCCATCGAATTGAGGATGATAAGCTGTGCTTCGGCGAAGTGTCGTATTTTGAAGGCGTAAGAGTTCGGTCCGGAAAAGACTAAGAAAGACCTTGTCCCTATCCGACACAATGGAACGAGGAAAGCCATGAAGTCTCACCACCTCGTGAATGAACAAAGCCGCCACTGTTTTGGCTGTGAAAGGATGTTTCAACGTCATAAAGTGGGCATACTTGCTTAGCCGGTCCACTACCACCAATATGGTATCCATCCCCCTAGACTTTGGTAAGCCCTCTATAAAATCCATGGTAAGATCCTCCCAGATACCTAGGGTTGTAGTAAACCTGCTGGAGAAAGGGCTAGGTATTTATTTTGCTGGCAAATAGAACAAGCTTCCACGAATTTCTGAATCTCTTTCTTCATCCCATCCCAAAACAACTCCTGGGCAATCCTCTTATAGGTCTTCAAAACCCCAGAATGGCCTCCCAACACGCTGCCATGAAATTCTTGAAGTAATCTAGGAATCATCGTGGAGTCTTTAGGCAAGACTAAACGTTGTTTGTACAAAAGGCACCCATCTATAACTGACCAATCTTCCACAGCTAAGGGATCTTTGATTAGTGCCTCTCTAATACTTGACAACCTCTCATCCTTCGTTATTTGTGCCTGTAATTCACTCAAGTCCAGCACTTTCGACATGGTGATCGCAGATAATTCAGCTGCAAGAGGAAGTCTAGAAAGGGCGTCTGCTGCCTTATTCTCTAGCCCAGGTCTATATTGAATCTCAAAATCATATCCCAGCAACTTGGTGACCCACTTTTGATGTTCTGCCGATACTAACCGCTGCTCCTAGAGAAATTTCAAACTCTTTTGATCTGTCCGTACTACAAAATGTCGCCCAAGCAAATAGTGTCTCCACTTCTGTATTGCCAATACTATGGCCATGAGTTCTCTTTCGTAAATGGATTTTTGTCTAGCCCTTGGAGATAATAAGGCTTGACTGAAATAAGATATAGGCTTCTGTTCTTGAGAGAGGGCAGCCCCTAAACCAACTCCTGAAGCGTCCGTCTAGACTACAAACGGTAATAAAAAATTCGGTAGAGCCAAAACAGGGACATTTGTCATGGCTATCTTCAACTGGTTAAATGCGACATCGGCATCCTGATCCCAATGGAAGCTATCTTTCTTCAATTGTCTTGTCAATGGTTCAGCTATTCGCCCATATCCTTCTACAAATTTCCAATAGTATCCTGTCAATCCCAAAAAACCCCTCAATTCTCTGAGGTTTTTTGGTACTGGCCACGATTGCATTGCATCAATCTTCTTTGGGTCTGCCGCCACTCCCTCTGAACTAATTACATGTCCCAGATATTCCAAGGTACTACAACCGAACTCACATTTCTTCTGATTAACATACAACTGCTGCTCATGCAAGATCTTCAGCACTTCACCCAAGTGAATGCAATGTTCTTCCATATTATGACTATAAACCAGTATATCATAAAAAAAAAACCAATACATACCTTCTCAATAAACCTTTAAAAATCCGATTCATTAGTGACTGGAAGGTAGCAGGGGCATTGGTGAGCCCAAAAGGCATCACCAAGAAATCGTAATGTCCCTCATGAGTCCGGAAGGCAGTTTTATACTGATCCCCATTCTTCAGTCGTATTTGATGATAACCCGACTTCAAATCGAGCTTAGAGAATGTAGTGGCACCATGCAATTCGTCTAAGAGCTCATCAATGGCAGGTATATGAAAACGGTCAGGTACAGTGGCTCTATTTACTGCTCGATAGTCAATACAAAACCTCCATCCTCCGTCTTTTTTCTTTACTAGTAATACTGGACTGGAAAATGAGCACACTAGTTTGAATAATTCCAGCCTTTAACATTTCTGCCACCAACTGCTCAATTTCTGTTTTTTGTGCATGAGGATACCTGTATGGTCGCACATTAATAGGCTCTGTCCCTGTCTTCAGTGTGATCGCATGTTCATGCCCTCGTGAAGGAGGTAATCCGGCAGGTAACTCAAAGATTGCTTGGTACTTAGCTAAAATGCTTTGAATTGGTGGAGGAATTTCCTTTTCTGCAAATTGCTTTTCCCCTTCTACTTGCACTGAACAAAGCTCTACCATCACTCCATCTCCCTCCTTCTGTTTGGTTTTCATCATGGATTTTAATGAAACTAAAGATCTGCTCAGTCCCACATCTCCCCGCAGTGTAAGTATTTTATCTCCCATAGTTATCTTCATCTCCAATAGCTTCCAATTGACTTGAACTGTTCCCAAAGTACTTAACCACTGCATTCCCAGTATCATGTCCGAACTACCCAGCTCAATGGGTAAGAACTCATCTATGACCACCACTGATTGTATGTGCAACACCACTCCTTTACAAATCCCCCTTCACCTTACAGACATCCCAGTACCCACTTGTACTCCGTACCCTTTCGTTTCTGTGATTGGTATGTCTAACTTCTTAATTAATTCCAAAGACATAAAGTTATGGTTGCCCCGGAATCAATGAGTACTACCACATCCTGTCCATTGACAGAACCTTTCACTTTCATTGTTTTAGGTGAAGTCAATCCAACTACTGAATTCATTGATAGTTCTACTCCTTGCAACTCCATTCCCTCGGCTTTCTCTTCCTCAGAATGTCCCTCTTGCTCATGTAATTCAATCTCATCATCCACTAATAACACATGTAATTCCTTATTACGACATTTATGCCCAATTGTATATTTCTCATCACATCTAAAACACAATCCCTTTTCCTTTTTTGCTTGAATTTCAGACTGAGATAATTTTTTAAATCCAGTAACTCCAGTTGAAGAATTCAAACCTGTTTTCTCTAATAAAGCATTACCGCGAGGTGGGTTCCATGGAATAGTTCTCTGCTCCATTCTAGCAGGAGTCGGGAGCATGTTGTTCCTATAACGTGGGCGGTCCTTCTCTCTGAATTTATTCACCCTATTATTCCGATCCTCCACTCTTTGAGCCATGTACATAATTTGAGATAGTCCTACTAAGCGTGCCATTAACACCTCAGCTTGCACTTCTTCTTCCAGCCCATTAATGAATACCCCTTCCAATGTTTCCTCACTCACCTGTGTTAAAGGTGCAGCTAAGATTTCAAACTTTTCTCTGTATTGTGCCACCGTACCAGCTTTCCAGATTGCCAGAAATCATTGGTGCAACGTGCCATACTAAGTATCTCTGAACCGTTCCAGTAACCTTTGTTTCAATTCACCCCATCTGCGTATCGGGTGTCTCCCATCTTCCCACTGAAACCATGAAAGAGCACTTCCCTCCATGCACACTCCCTCAGCCACCACTCTCTCAGTATCATTCAATTTATTCATATTAAAATACCTTTTAGCTCGGAATATCCATGCGTCTGGATCCTCTCCATTAAATAGCGGTAATTCCAATTTACGATGTTGGTTCTCTGAAGATTCCAGAGCTGAGCTCCCAGTCTTCGCAAGGTTGACATCTGTTGGCTCCTCGAAAGACATCGTGAATTTCATCCCACTCCCTTCTGGTTGCAATTGTTGTGAATCCAGCGACTGATTTTTAATCATCTTGGCTATGGTTTGGAGTCCCTCGTTTAACTCCCTTCGACCCATCGCTAAACTCATCTCAATTTTCTCATTCAATTTTCCCAACTCCCTCCCCAATCTCGAGTTCAACTGCTCCATGTCTCCTTTTAATTCTACTACCATGGAATTCAATTCTGGAATCTGGGTCACCGAAGATTTCAAGGCATCGATTCTAGTATCCATCCGTGTTATCAGCATCTGTTCTCCAGAATCTTACGTCTCTGATACCAATTGATAAGCTCCTGTTCCTGAATTGCTCAATATAAAATTTAGAGTAACAATTTAATAATGAAATCAGCTGGGTATATGATGAATATGACGAAATGACAGAGAATGTTGTATATTTGATTCATAATTTGGAAATACAAAATGAAAGAAATGAAATGACAAATAAGGAAGGCAGGTTTCGAGAGCTGCCCCTCTCCAATTGATCCAGAATTTTCTTTACGTTTCTGCCTCCCCCCTCCATCCTACTCTCCCTTCTTTATTCAATTGTAACAACCTGACACATTTTAACTAACACCCCCCACCCCCCCCCCCACCCCCCGCTATTCTCGAATATTTTAATTAAGTCCCCTTCTTGTGACGTCTGGAATAAGTGAACTGTATAGGGGGCTTATCAAGATCATTGCCTGCTAGCACATTTAGTGATGCTAGAGAACTCATCATTAAGAAAACAGGTCATTGGAAGCACCAGTGCATAGCTCAATTTGGTGAAAGTATGAAGAGAAAACGACAATCACAGCAACACCATCTTTTCTCAGAAGTGGGGCTCATGGGCTCGCACATGAATGCTCACTTTGGTGAAAGCTTAAAGAGAAAACAAACAAACAAACAAAGCAATACTAACGTGATCTAGTTAAATTTTATTTCGGACATTCCCCTTCTTTTTAGCTCCTTTAGTAGTTGAAGTCTGGATGATGGACAAACCCTCTTGTAAATCACTTGTATCAAAATTTTCAAAGAAATCATCTTAATAAAAAGGAGTTAAGGCTCCTCTTCCATGTCAAATTGACCAATATGTAAGGGAAAAAATAATGTTTTTAACACAGCTTTTGGAGAAAGAAAGATTTGTAGGTAGAGATGAATCCGCAACTTAAACTTGAATAGAACTTTCGGATATATGATTTGGCCCAAAAATATAGGTTGTCATAAACCAAGGAATCTATCAGGGACAGACATGGAGACTGCTCACCAGGCAAACCATGCCACCATGGACCTCGTAAGTTGGTCTCCTGAATAAGGGGCACGACAGAGACTTAAAATAACAACAGGAGAGAGCAGATGCTGAAAGAAAAGTCCCCAGAGATGACATGAGCAATCAGGTATAAGCCCAACTTGCAAATCATTAATGCTACTCGCATACTATGCTTTTCTCAGTGAAATCATTCAAAGGAGAATCCAAACCACGCTGGGACTCAGTTGATGTGATTTCCATTATATGGCAAGTGACTGAAGGCCCCACCTATTTATATGAATGTTATGGTGCTAGATATATTCCATAATATTGTTCAGTAAAGATGATGTAGAATCAACAAAATTTTGCAACATTATATAACAATTAGGAAACTCGTACGCAAGGGCGAAACTAGATGTTCTTTACCTGGTGGGCTGAAAAATTTTTAGATGGAAGAGAATGGAAGGGGGCGTAGCCCCTCTTTCGGGGGCAGCGCCCCCGAATTTTTTTTTTTCACCAGAAGATTATTGAAGCCAAAGGTCTACACCAATTTAACTTCATTGGAAGTATGATGAGAACTTTAATATAGACATTTTATAGCATAGTAAAAAAAATTGTGCAAAGATTAGTAAACCGCTCAAATTTTTTGATCTTATACTTAAGAAGAAAAATAAAAAATTCAATATCCACAAAAGGTCAATTTTAAATAAAAAAAGGGCTTGGCCTTTTAGTCCATCAGAAAGAAAGAAAGGGGAAAAGGACCATCAAAATATCCACAAAATGTCTATTTTTAATGAAAGCGGCTTGGATTGATGAGTATGTTTGCATACTTATGTTTGCTTTAAATTATAGGTAATTGTTAGTGTTTTAAAATTTGATATTGCCTAATTGTGTATTTATTTTGTTTATTTCAGGAAAAACTCAATTTGGACGCGTTTGGAAGTTAAATGGGAAAAAAAAAGATTAAAATCGTACAAAAATAGCAACTTAGGAACCAAATGGTAAGCTTTCAAAAGGTAAAGGACTTGAGATGCAAGTATAAAAGGACCTATCTGAAATAAAAGTGGAATCATGATGACTTAAGTGAAGAAGATAGAAACTGTAGGACTTGATGTGCAAATATTAAATTAAAGGACCAATATGCAAAAATACAATAAAAAGGAATAAAATTCAAAGTGGGAAAAAATGTCCATCAAAATGAAACTTGCGGGAATCGAACCCTGCAACTCTTGCATAGCATGGAAGTAACCTGCCATTTGAGCTACACTGCCTTGTGTAAATATTTTCACTGGTGGGCTTTATATCATATAAGATTTATTTGTGTCTTGACAATTTGACTTTTCAAAATATATATATTTTTTTTAACTGGTAGGCTAGAGCCTACCCCTAGCCCATGCCTAGTTTCGCCCCTGCTCGTACGACAACTAACAAAAAAAATAAAAATAAAAAACCCCTAAAGGTTTGTTCTTAGCAAATTTGGGTATATAGGCACATGAATAATTTTCCTTCACACTATATTCAATCCATCATTCCATCTGCTTAAAGCACAATGCAGATGTAAAAAGACAAACAGGATACTCATGGACTAATAGAGTTTCACAACAAGAAAAGAGAAATTAACTAGAAATGAAGTGTTTAATGAGCAAAGTGAGATAGATGATATTTGTTTCTTGTACGGCAATGGAAATATTAGAATAGCACCAGTTCAGTCCTAAGATGGATGACTTTTTATTGCTTGTAAAGCAATGAAAGTATTAGAATAGCACCAATTCAATCCTATAATTCAACATCTTTCACAGAAGTAGTAATGTTAAACCAGATAAACAAGATCCTAGAGGTGCTTGTTCCAGGGAAAAGAGTGAGCCGACACCAACCTGTGTTGTCAGAAATGCCTCATCATTGCAAGGGGGTGCATCCAGAACCTCAGACTCAAACTGTAGCGTTCGACGCCTTTTTACTTGTGAAGAAGGCTCCCTGTATTTCTCTAACTCTTTTCCTGCAGTTGCTGCAGTTCATTCAAATGACTTTCAAGATGAGATAAGTATATTCAAAACAGTCGTAAATACATAGAACATTGTTTAGCAAGTATATGATTTGGTAAATACTGGAGATTCATCAATATGTTCAGAATCACTTGTCCCAACACAATAACAATATTTTAATGTTATCTTTGTTGCCTATACAAAAATGTCTTCGAATGTTCCCAAGACTTGTTCCTACATCTTCCAAGCATTCCTACATCTTCAAGCATTCTCAAGATTAACAGCTAATTTGCAATAAACAGGTAAAGAAACAACCATATACTTGAAGAAACTTCAAGAAAGTAATAATCTACCAAAGTTGGTTCCATGGTAAGTCAAATCTCCACAAGCCTTAACTGGAGTAGCTTCATCCTCAAAGATACAAGAGAAATCTTCATTTTTGTTCGCTCCATTTAATAGGCATTTAGACATATCTGTTCAACAAAGCAAGAAAAGTTCAACAGGAACAACCTCATTTCAGTAAACACACAACTATGACCTTGAGCTTGAAGACCGGTGTTAGACTTACCAATACTGGCGTTATCTTCAAGAATAAAATCCTGACTTTGCCAATCCCACATGTTTCTGTGACATTTTGCAATTAATACAGGAAGGTCAAAGTTCGAAAAGCAGTGTAAAGTGTCAGGAGTTAAATCCACACCATGTAAAGGAGAGAAAATGTACACCTATCGATATGTATTCAAGCCATAGAAGTGATATTCGAGCAGCGTTGACAATAGATAAAACAACAACAGATACAAAGTTTCAAACCACAAAATGAATGAACATAGTTGAGCAATAAAACAGGCCATCCGCACACCCAAAATCAAGAAAATCACATGGAGTTTTTGTACTAGATATTTACACATTTTGTAAATTTTAATACACATAATACCGAGAATATCAAACAGATAAAAATAAAAATTAAGTACATAAAATGCACAAAAAGAAAAGAAAAAGGAACATTAAAGCATATCACAATTCACTGCATTAAAACTTGTAAAATGTAAACACAAAATCAAGCAGGACCCGTATCATCCATCAGCATTTCAATTCTTAAAAACCCATTGCAAGTGACTGCATTTTATAGTAATCAGTATTGACACGCAGAAAAAATCAACACAAACCCAAGGCCAACCCATTAATCCACTGCCCTAAAAAAAACCAACTTACTTGGCATTATCGTGGTTCATTTTTTTATGGGTTTCTTCACTAAGCAAGCGAATACAAAACAACAAATGAACACCCAGAACTAGAACATAAAGGAAAACGAGAATGATAGCTTTCTATAATCAGAATCCCGAATCCCAACCTTAAAACAGTGAAAAATAGCCGTTATTATGGATCGGAAAATGTATGTATATGAGTGTATTTATAAGCGCAGCCGCAGACAACCCATCTACTATTGCTTTATATTATACTTTATAGAATACAGCCATGGAGAGAAAAAAAACTGTCCCTAAAAATCTGGAATGTGAAGAAGAATTTTCTTTTTCTTTTCTTTTTTTTCCTTTTTCCTTTTTTTTTTTATTTTTTTTGACGGGTTATTGAGTGCACTAATAATTGCTCCGGGTTGTTAGATTAGGACCTTTGAACCCGGATATAACAGGAGGCAGATTGTGTATTTGTGTTGGATTTGAATTTTGGTTAATGAAGTAGCCTTATTAATTACCTCTAAAAATGTGTTCACGGTTGGGGTTATAAACCAAAATTTAAATTTAAATTATACAATTTTTCAATCCACCATTTAATGATTTAATCACACATATTTTACCTAAAAAACTTCAAATAATCCAAATTAAATTGCGGCTCCCAGCTGTCGAAAGAAACTAAATGATACCAAAAATGATATTCTTGTTATGTTTATTTATGGATTAATTTTACTAATGATCATAGAACTTTTCGGTTAGTTCACCAGAATACTGAATTTAAGAAGGATAAATTTATTTGTAATTGGGTTACTCCCCCCTCACATCGAGAGGGGACAGGGGCCCCTCCATGCGAGGGGGGAGTAACCCAATTTGTCATCCAGTTTATACATATAGCAATGCCCATTTAAGAAATATCATTCAACTTTACAATATGTTTTAGGGTTAATTGCACCTTATACTTCATTTTTTGGCTCAATTGACAAAATACTATTTGAAGGAAAAAAACTGAAAATTACGTTGTCTTCTTCTCCAAAGTGAAATCGTCGTTAATGTGTCACCTTCATCCGCCCGACTAACCGCACAACCACAAGCCACTACCTCGCACTGAACCACCACCACCACTTCATCAAATAAATCTTCTGCACCACCGCCGGAGAGGGAACGAAGACTGCGACTGTGAAGGAGAGGGAAGATGACGAGGAATCAGGTTTTCCTCCCGCAATCTTCTGTAACTACTACTACTGCCCGATTTTAAGCATTCTCGTCTCTGAATGATTAACACATGTAGCACATGTAGTGCAAATGGTGTGGTGGTGGTGGTTGTGGTGGTGAGTGAGGGTTATGACGCTTGTGTACGGTGCGTTGGTTGCCATATGTGGTAGAGAGGAGTTGTGGTGACATCGTGGTGATGTGCTAGTGGAAGTGATGGTGATGGTGGTGGTTGGGTTTGGGGTGGCAGCGTCGGTGAGGTGAGTAGTGGGGTTGGTAGTGTCGCCGGTGGAATCCTTCACCGTCATATTGGAGGCAAAGTATCATAATCAAAGTGTAAAGTTTCAAGTTGTGATACTACAATTTCGTCAAAAGTATCATAAAAATTTGATAAAGTTTCAAGTTATGATACCAAAAATTTGAAAGTATCATAAGTATCATATTATGATACTTTAAAAGTATCATAAGATACTTTGAAAGTATCACGACATGATACTTGATCAAAATAGTATTTTTTAAAAAAAAAATAATTGAAGTATTTTTCAGTTTTTTTTTAAATGTAGTAAATTTCAATTATGATACAAAAAGTAAGGTATTTATACAAACATCCCTATGTTTTATTCAAACCATCAACCTTTTTTAGCGATCAATTTTCAACTAAAAACTAGATCCACACCCGTGCAATGCACGGACACATTCAATTGTCAATGAAAAATATTTTCAGTCATGGCTGAAAAAATAAGCAAAAATTAACAAAAGTTAATTCAAATCAAACCAAAATACAGGTAGCAAAACTTGCACTTGTGTGAATGATCTCCAAAGTCCAAGTATTCTGTTGTTTCTTAGAAAAAAATATTTCACCCACAGAAAACCAATAAATCAAAATTAGCTTTCAAGTATATGATTAAAATATTTGAAGTACAAAATGAATAAATTAACTTGGGTTAATGAGTGTACGAAACAATATAAAATGAATTTAACTCTAATAACTTGTTTCATAAAAGAGCAATAAAATTATAATGAATAATTTATTAAAGTCTCATGGTATAAAGTATATCCATAGTAAATTAAATTTACACGAATAATCCATTCTTATATATACATATGATTTAACAATATATTTTTTATTTAAAAAAATAAATTTTGCACAAATTGAATACATAATTAACACAAATAAATAACTTTCCTCTAAAAAGAATTAAGTTTATAACATACATTAACTTTGTACATGATAATTAATAATTCATTTCAGTAATAGATTTTTATTTTAATATTATATAATTTTTGTTTTCCTACAACAAAAAGTACAAACTATTGATGAGTACATTTAAAAAAATAAAAAAATTTGAATTATTATGCAGTCGGTTATGCAGATATTTGAAAGAGGAGGAAAAACAAAAGTAGAACAAATGAAACCCTCATAAGCTTCTAGACTGTTATATATAAACTCACATACATATTATACCTCTGCCGACCCTTGTATGAAACTTGAGATAACCATTGCCTTCTTCAACATATGCCATCATTCATAGATCTCTCGACCCTTTTCGTGTAATATATTTTTACAAAATAAATTTGTTCGTAATTAAGGCATGATATTGAACTTCACATTTGAAATCACATAAATTTTCATCAGTGGACAATGTATACATATTGTAGCATGAAGAAAAAATAAGTTCATTTTTACCTTAATCCTCTGTATTTCTTCTCGATTTATTTTATTTTTTCAAAAATTGGTATAAAATATGTCAGTATAATCGGTATGTGAAAGAAGTGATTTATTTAAGTTTCTTCAAGTAATCCCATTTTTATCGCATTAAAATCTCGTCTCAAAGTCTATGAAATGTTAATACTCTTCTCGTATTTTTTGTTTTCTTAAAATATAGATTTTAATTATTTCTTACATTTTTGTTTTTTGTTTTTTCTTAGAGGCAGGTTATCTTAAGCCGAAACTAACGGAATGATGTGGATTTAGGATCGTTTTCCTAAATTTTCACACCATTAAACCAGAAATATATCTCAATCAGATGTGTTAATGTATAATATTTCTTCTCCCTTTTAGAAAAGTTGTGAAATGTAATGTTAGGTTTAATAATAGATCTGGAAAATACTTGTAAAATTATTAGTTTTTTTTAGCGTCATTTGTGAGTTTATGTAAAATAATGTAGATCAAGGCCAAATATGGACCTTCTAATATTTGTTAAAAAAAAAAACTCGTTGGGGATGATGCTGCATTCAGATCCATGCATGTCTAACCCGACACGAAGATTTACTACAGATTTGTCATCAGGTAGGTACATAAACCTTATTCATATCTTCTTCTTTTTTTTCGTTTTCCTTAATTACTCTGAACACAAATTGAACAACCTTCTTTCTATTTTTTATTTACACTATAATAATGCATGAATAATGTATTTAATGCATGTACTTATTTATGTATTATTATTATGTAATTAATAGAAATTTTATTATATTATTACATACTTCATTACTATATACATGTTTTTACATTTCATGATAGAATAATAAGTAATAACAGATTTATGCATGACTATAAGTCTATAATGACCCTTTAATTTTAATTTTGTACAATTTGATTGGTGACTTGAGTAAGGATGGTGATGTGATCCCGGGAGGGGATCACAACGAACACACGGAATTAAACTAAACAAAGATAGGAAAGATCCAGATTCAGCTAAGAAATACAAGAACACAATAATTAAAATACTGGAAAAGATAAAATTGACGGTAGGACCTGAACCCAACAATCACGACGCAATAAATTGACAGTGCGGATTGAAGAACCGAGGTTTTCGAAACGCCACAAGGGATATCAAACTCCTTGATAAGTTTCTGATTGGAACGCCACAAATATTCAAGAAAATATTTGATAAGTTCAATGGAATGTTCTTCAAGAACAAGAAAAAGGAATCCTCCTTTTCTAGAGAGAAAATTCTCAATTCATTCAATAATATCCAAGTTGTTGTTTCATAATGAAAAACAAAGTAATATAATGTAAAAACTGACCTAACTAGGTTTTTGCCGCTAATTGAGCCCAAAACATAAAATTAAATAAAAGAAACGGAATTAAATTAAAAACGCGAAATCTGGAAAAAAAAATAGATGTTACGGCCGTAACAATGTAACTTACGGCCGTAAGTGACTTTCTGTTAATGAGTTACGGTCGTAACAAGAACTCTCACGGCCGTAAGTTTCAATCCGCTGAATTGCTTCAATTCCACCAGAGAAGGAGTTACGGCTGTGAACTGTAGTCTTACGGCCGTAAGTAATAAAATCCTGGAATTCTTGTTTTTGACCCGAGGGGTTGTTACGGCCGTGAATAACAGACTTTACGGCCGTGAATGTGTCCTTGGCCTCCAAACCTTGCCCCTTTGATTTGGCTCGACCCCTTTGTCTTCTCGGCTCGCTTCCAACATGAAACTTGTGCCGTTTCCCGCGTAGATCACGGTCGCATTGCAGATAGGTCGACTTCTCCTTTGGTCTCCTAAATCGGATCACATCATCCCCCCTTTCTTGGAAAGGATTCGACCTCGAATCCGTATATGACCTCTCCTTTATGTATCTCTTTCTTTCGTTGGTTCGAGAGACCTGTTCATGTTTTGATTGTAGTACCTGCAAAACAGAATTAGCCAAACTAGGGAGGGATGTGTTAGCAAATGCAAGTAAACTCATTTTTGTGGGTGACTCTCTTTTCTTTTTCCTTTCTCTCTCAAGCTCACCTTTTTCTGAGGTCATGGCCTCAACTCTTTTGTTTTCAATTTTCACACCCTCTCCTTTTTCTGAGGTCGTGGCCTCAACACTCGTATTTTTCCCCTCAAACTCACTCTTTATTTTCAATTGGTCCTCTTGGACCTCCTTAGGCGTTAGCGGAGCAAGAGTGATCATTTTTCCTCCCTTCACGAAAGAATATCGATTTTTGAACCCATCATGCACCACTCTCCTATCATGTTGCCATGGCCTTCCCAATAAAATATGTCCAACATGCATAGGGACCACATCACACACCACCTCATCTCTATATCCCCCAATGGTGAATTTAATATTAACCTGCTTGTTCACCTTAAGTTCTCCCGACTCGGTTAACCACTGTAATTTATAGGGGTTGGGGTGTTTCACCTTAGGCAATCCCAACTTATCCACCAATAAGGTACTAACCACATTAGTACAACTTCCCCCGTCAATTACCATCCCACAAACCTTTTTTCCCACCAAACACCTAGTATGGAAAAGATTATCCCGTTGTTCATCAATTTCAACCATCTTAGTTCGAGAATTTAGGACACGTCGATTCACAAGGGACCCTTTCACCGCATAAGTTAACCCCTCTTCATCGCTACTACTAGCCCCAACATCCACTAACTTAGGCATTCCCTTAAATTCATCCTCAGAACTGATTTCACCATTATCACGCAAGAGCATTACTTTCTTATTTGGACACTGTGATGCTATATGGCCCGACCCCAAACACTTAAAGCACTTAATATTTCTATCCCTAGTAGGTTGAGAATCAGAAATATTTTTACCTTTAGTTGTAAGTTCCTCCTTTCCCTTCGGGACGTGCTCATCATTGTGATCCTTCCTCGGTTGTGATGTAGGATAAGTTCCCGGTGATTGTTTAGATGTCCTCTTTCGCCTTAATTTCCTTTCCACCTTCATTTCCATGTACACCATGTCTTCCAGTTCCACATAATGTTGTAACTCAACGATGTTTGCAATATCTCTGTTCAGCCCACTCAAAAATCTAGCCATTGTAGCTTCCCGATCCTCCACCACGTTGGCCCTAATCATGGCTACCTCCATGTCTCTATGATACTCCTCTACACTCCTAGAACCTTGCGTGAGCCCCTGCAACCTTTGATAAATATCCATATGATAGTGGCTTGAGACAAACCTCTTCCTCATGATGGTCTTCATCTCACGCCATGTATCTACCGGCACCTCACCATTCCTCCGTCGATCCTTCACCAACTGATCCCACCGATTAATGGCATAATCGGTGAACTCAACAACCGCTAACTTCACCTTCTTTCCTTCAGAATAATTGTGGCAATCAAACATTAACTCTACCTTCTTCTCCCAATCTAGGTAAGCCTCCGGATCACTCCTCCCATGAAAAGGTGGAATAGCCATTTTTATTTTACCTAGATTATCATCTATCTCATCCTGATCACCACGATCTCTTCTATTATTCGCCCTTTCATCCCTATCTCCTCTACCCCTTCTCCTCCTTACACTAGCCACAGATGATTGGACACTACTTCCTTCACTCGCAAACTCTTCATCATCAAACCCATATCCAACCCTTTGATTATGTCTCCCCCTATGATCTCTCCGGTCTTCCCTCCTAGCTCTAGGACCCACATGAGTTTGTTCCCTACGCAACTTATTAATAGTTTCCTCATGCCTATCCATCCTAGTCATCAACTTCTCAAATTGCTCATGTAAAGTCTCCATCACACCTATAACATTGTTATTCACCCTATTCATACCTTCTGGTCGTTTTTTGTGGCTCGTTGATGAAGCTGCTGACTCCCTTCTGTAAATTCCCTGGTTGTCCCCAACTGATGAAGATGATGAATCCCGTCTGATAGACATTATTAGTCTTCACAGAAATAAGTGGTATATACCTCACAAAAAAAAAATATATCGCTCGTGTATCACTCAAAATCCCCCTTTCAGGCACTTCAAAACTGTCCAAGAACTCAAGTAAGGGTAGGACACGATAAGACACGAGTAAGAACTGGAGAATTTGGAAATTGAAACAAATTCGGAATATTTCAGGAAAATAATGGAATTTCTTTTTTCTTTTTTTTTTTCCTAAACTGCTAGACAATTTGACTACGAATATGGCGAAAAAAACGGAAATAGATTTGGATAAGAATTGACTAAGATAAACAAGTTTGAATTTTTTTGTGGAGTTTTATATGAATCAAACAAAGAAAAAATTTACTGGCACGAAGAACAAGAAAAACTAGAAAATCAAGAACTGGATCTAGATCCAAGCTCTGATACCAGATGATGTGATCCCGGGAGGAGGTCACAACGAACACGCGGAATTAAACTAAATAAAGATAGGAAAGATCCAGATTCAGCCAAGAAACACAAGAACACAATAATTAAAATACTGGAAAAGATAAAATTGATAGGACCTGGACCCAACAATCACGACGCAATAAATTGACGGTGCGGATTGAAGAACCGAGGTTTTCGAAACGCCACAAGGGATGTCAAACTCCTTGATAAGTTTCTGATTGGAACGCCACAAATATTCAAGAAAATATTTGATAAGTTCAATGGAATATTTTTCAAGAACAAGAAAAAGGAATCCTCCTTTTCTAGAGAGAAAATTCTCAATTCATTCAATAATATCCAAGTTGTTGTTTCATAATGAAAAACAAAGTAATATAATGTAAAAACTGACCTAACTAGGTTTTTGCCGCTAATTGGGCCCAAAACATAAAATTAAATAAAAGAAACGGAATTAAATTAAAAACGCGAAATCTGGAAAAAAATAGATGTTACGGCCGTAACAATGTAACTTACGGCCGTAAGTGACTTTCTGTTAATGAGTTACGGCCGTAACAAGAACTCTCACGGCCGTAAGTTTCAATTCGCTGAATTGCTTCAATTCCACCAGAGAAGGAGTTACGGCCGTGAACTGTAGTCTTACGGCCGTAAGTAATAAAATCCTGGAATTCTTGCTTTTGACCCGAGGGGCTGTTACGACCGTGAACAACAGACTTTACGGCCGTGAATGTGTCCTTGGCCTCCAAACCTTGCCCCTTTGATTTGGCTCGACCCCTTTGTCTTCTCGGCTCGCTTCCAACAAGAAACTTGTGTCGTTTCCCGCGTAGATCACGGTCGCATTGCCGATAGGTCGACTTCTCCTTTGGTCTCCTAAATCGGATCACATCAGATGGTGTTATGAATTTTGTTTTAGTAATATATGTAGGTATAATTTTATAACAAAATATAAAACATATTTTTATTTTAAAAAATTATTTATTTTTAAATAAATATTTCTATAAAACCATTTTATTACAGAATATTACTCCAAATGTTTGTATTTTTATTTATTGATGATTTTAAACACTATTTTAAATGTAGAGGTATCCTATTACATAAATTCTTGAAATAATACTGCACATTAAATACACTTTGTCTGACATGTACAAATCACAAGAAAGAAAACATATTGAAATCTTCGAAAGTCTTTTCCTATATATTTTCATTCTTTTTATTATTATTTAGTTACTTTTTAAAATATATATCCCAAAATCTTATAAACTGAATGATAAACCTCTTTATAAATTAAATTAAGTTTTTCATAAGAAAATTAATATTTTGCTAATCAACCTATGAAGTCAAAACCTGTGCAACATAATTGAACTTTAGATTTGAATATATTAGGCGTGATTGTAGTCACTACAACAAAAACAGCCTACGGCAACGCGCAAAAAATGTTGCAAAAGACCTTTTGCAACGTTCATGTGCATGTTGCAAATCGCAGTGTTGCCGTAGAGGGAAAGGATACGGCAACGTTCATTGCGTGTTGCAAAAGGATGGATTGCGTGTTGCGGTAGACCTTTGGCAACGTTCACTGCGCGTTGCGGTAGAGTTTTGGCAGCATTCATTGCTCGTTGCCGTTGATACTTTTGGCAACATTCATTGCGTGTTGCGGTAGACCTTTAGCAACGTTCTTTGTATGTTGCGGTAGATACTTTTGGCAACACTCATTGCGCGTTGTCGTTGATATTTTTAGCAACACTCGTTGGGCGTTGCCGTTGATACTTTTGGCAACACTCTTTGCGCGTTGCTGTTGATACTTTTAGCAACACTCTTTGCGCGTTGCCGTTGATACTTTTGGCAACACTCGTTGCGCGTTGCTGTTGATACTTTTAGCAACACTCTTTGCGCGTTGCTGTTGATACTTTTGGCAACACTCATTGCGCGTTGCCGTTGATCTTTAACAATTTTTTTTTTTATTTTTTTTAAATCAATATAGATAATTCCACTGATAACCAACAAATTTCTCAAACATATATGTAATATGTAAAATATGAAACACATGTGCTATAAAAATAAATTAACTATTCACAATAAAATGCAAGCATTTTAAAGAAAATTATACCACATATTTTAATACTTAACAAAAATTACGGTACTTTGTTTTCCAACATTAAAACAAAATCTGCAATATAGATTTTTCATCTATTTGATTGCACATCTAAAGTTTGACATTTACTATCCCTCTAAATTGCAACAATATCTCTAACAGACCAGTAGCCATACAAAAAGGAGCTACTATCACCATTTTCAACATGAATCATCATTAAAGATGAGTACTTCCTTGGCTTCTGAAGTCTAGCTTGAACTATGCCCATGACAAACCATCTTATGAGAGAACTGCAAAATTGACTTTTACCTGCAAAGACATTATAAAAGTTTAATCATCAGGACTCCAACTACACTGAATGCAAAAATGTAGAAATAAATCATACTAAATATTAAAATTATCATTTTCGATTGTAAAACTTTACAAAAATTTGGACAGAGCCTCCCTTATAAATTGGACTTAACCAACCTGTAGAGGGATATCACAACCACCATAATACTTTAAAACATCAACCTAAAAACTCATTCATCATTAAACTACAATCAAATCAATCAAAAATTCATCCCCAACTCCAGGCCAACAATAATCTAGAATCAATACTCATCACAACCAAATTATTTCAAAACTTAATCCACAACAATAGAAATTGAAATTCATTTGTAAATAAGTTTTACCTTCATCAAATAAGTCTAATACAGCTTTTAGGCCAAGCAACAGTACTTCCCATGGCTTCACTAAGCAATCGAAATTCATCTGTAGGTCTGTATAATGCCAAATGACTCATGTACACTTCTTCGACCCAAATCTTCCAACAATCTCGTCCAAGTGGCATGTGATGCACCTTTGCACTTGGGTCTGTTGTTGCAATCTTCCCTTCGGCAACAATTTCTTCCTCATCATACTTGTACCAATGCAAGAGCTGACACCTTGCATTCTCCATATATGTACCTCCTTGAACACCACTTCCTTGATGTGACTACAAATGAGATAAATAACTTATCAAAATTAAATTCAATAAGCAATTAAGAGAATGAACTAATAAAAATAACCAAAGAAAACATTTATGAAATTTCAATAAAGATTAAATTCATATTCACATAAAACAAACTATACAAATTCACCATAAAATTGCAAAAAATAGCAGAGGTAGTTCATTAACTTTAGGAGGCATTGTTTACTATTATACACAAAATAGCATTATATCAATGATTAATAAATATTTCAAAACTCTACAAGCATCACAATTCGCCAATCACCAATTCACAGGCAAATCCCAATTTACAACCTAAAAATCAATAATCATAATTCATAAACAAATCAAATATTCACCAAATCCCAATTTACAACCTAAAACTCAAATATCTCAATTCATAAACAGCTGCGTGATCAACAGGGATAAGTAACATTTAGACACATAAGGTAAACTTGAAATCAACAGGGATAAGTTATAATAGTTATAATTTGTTGAAGATATTTGATAGGAATGTTTATTTGGAAATGTGTATTCACTAATTGATGGAAATGCTCCTACCATTTGCTTGAATTTTAGCATAGTGAAGAAATTAAGCTCTCATTGAGTTATCTCTCCAGTAGATTCTGGGAGTGAGAAATGGTACTTTACCCCTTTCCACTTTGTTGTTCTTTATTAAGTTCTTTATGGAAGTTATCCTTTAGGTTGATAAGTCTTCTCCAGATGCTATGATTAATAATGCAGAAGTTGATCTATAACTCTTAGAAGCATGGATTTAGGAGAGATTTTACTGATCTGCTGTCTTGCAACTGTAGTTGAATTAGATTTTCAACAGCCCATTTCAGAGAAATTTGGCTTCCTTTACCCCAACCCAGATGAACAACAACAGCAACTCCAAATCCCAAGGAACAAAATATGATTGATCACCACATTAATTAATTCCTCGCACTATACAGGAAAAAATTGAAAATTCCACTCTCAATTAATAGATAAAAAGAAGATTTCTACCAAATCCTCTCTTATCCTAAATGGACAATCAGATTCACACAAAGTAGAAATATTAAAATACAATATATACAGACAAAATAAATGTCGATGTAAAACTAATAAACAAACACACGCATAAATATGGTACCTTGGACGAGGGCATTGCGAAGGGAAGGCCCACGGAGGTTGAGAAGAGAGAGAGTAACCTGTGGGCACTGTGGAGTGGTGGGATACAGGTTGAAGCTCGGAAGTTGGAGTCGCCGGTGGCTGGCCTGGACTTGCACCGTCGCCGTCGCCCGGTAGCGCTTGCAGCAAGGTCGCCCGGTAGTGCTGTGGAGTAGCTGGATTCTTGGACTGATTTTTGGACCTGGATTCTTGGACTAATTCACAGGTCAACGAGGACGAGATTGAGAGGTGGGTAGGTTTGGGAAATGTAGAGAATCGGTGTGGAGGGAAATTAATTCAGATTTTTTCATTTTGGTGTAAAATAGGTTTATGTTTAGAGGATTGAGATTTGCAATTAAGTCCCAACATTTGGTAAATGTAAAAATTTAGCCCGAAAATCATATTGCAACGCGCATTGAGCGTTGTGATAGGTATCTATTGCAATGCGCAACGCGCGTTGCAAAAGCTTAGGCTTTTGCAACGCGCGTTGCAATAGATACCTATCGCAACGTGCGGTGCGCGTTGCCAATGCCTAAACTTATTGCAACATTTTTATGAATGTTGCAAAAGGTTATTATTAGCAACACTTATTTGTTGAATGTTGCTAAAACTCGATTTAATGAATCAAATGCAACATGCAACAAGTGAATGTTGCTATAAACCCCTTTTAGCAACATGCAATTGATGAATGTTGTCGTTTGCATGTTGCAAAAAGGCCTTTTTGTTGTAGTGAGTTGCTTTACAGTAGGTGGTAATTGCATAATCAAATTAAATAATGAGCTCATAAAAATATAGTAATTACATTGATTGTTGAATTTATATAGCTAAAAAATCTTGGACTGTTTTTCCCCTTTAAATCTTGAATGTGGTAAATCAGCTCGACTGAAGATATGTTTGATGAAGAAGCATGGCTTCTTTTCTGGCCGACAATGTGCTTACCCGGTTCAAGTGCATTAAGAAGTATATTGGGTCCTCTCTGGTTTTTCGTATTGAATACTTTGCATTTTTCAATTGACCTGACTCCTGAGGGAACTAAACTTCTTTGTGACACTTTTAAAAATGGGAAACAAATATTTCAAATTACGATTGTACTCACCAACTGGTATATTATCTTCAGCAGGAAGCGCAGATTGCTGATGAAAGTGATCTACATTTCAATCCAACATCAATTTGTTCAGGTATACAATTATTATCCCCTTATTTACAACAAAATATAAATCGATGTTTTGAATGCGAGACCCATGCCACACAAGTAGGATATATAACAAAAAATCTGTTTCAAGTCCAAACCTCATGTAGAGGACTTTGATGGATAATACCTGAAATAGCATTTACAGAATTGTACATACACAGGACAATAGGAAAGAAATACTTAGCAGAATTCGAAATAGAAAAACAATAATTGGATGTCGAACTTATCTGCTTGCGTGGATGGTTGGACAAACTGAATTATGCTTGCAATTGGTTTCTGAAATGCTCTTGAAATGGAATATTGATGTAGGAAAGCTTGTCACCCACACTAATAATAATAATAAGTAAATCATTTGCCATGCAACATTTCAACGGCGGCTTGAATATCCATTGCCCATAATAAATAAAACAGAGAAACGGATGGTGATTACTGTTGTATAATTTAAACAGCATGAAAAGAGGCAGTTTTACCCATTTTCCACTTGAAGAACCTCCAAGTTGTGCGATGCTATGGCGTTTTTGTTCGAAAACACATTTCCCGGCCACCTGAGTCTTTGAGCAAGGACGTTTGCATTTTCTTGTTGCATGTAAATGGTTGACAAAAATAATCAATTGTGCTGGAAAGATGGAGGATGCATGAAATTTGGTGGGTTCATGCATGAAAAAAAAAAGTAAAACTAAATTCGGTTGGGAATAGATTTTGGTAATTGATAGAACACTGATATTTCACTTATTTAGCATAGCACTAATTCCAGAACTGCCATACCTAACTGTCCATTATAAAAAGGAACGGCTAACATAAACCCAACCACTAAAAGGAACTACCCATGACTTTCATGAAATATATCAGGAATAACCATAATTTTCAATTGGTTACCATTTGTATGTCGAAACTGTTTTTTATTTAATTTGCAACTGAAAACAAATGCGAACCAGCCAATGCATACTGTCTAATTAAAAAAAAAAACCCAACCATTTAAAAATAAAAAAAATAAAAAAAAAGTTAATAGATTTAAAAAAAGGAATCTTCCCAACTGAGATTCTGGTTCCAAATAAAGAATCCAGAATCTCAATTATTTTTATATAGTATATATAGATATAGATTTCTTTTGTTCGTATTTACCAACTCGTAAGATATAACTGAAAATTCTAATAGGATAATGACTTGACATCCATATGTAGAATTGTAAGTTAAAAGGCACGCTAAATTGAATGAGGTTTCTGGATGAAATATTTTGTAGAGTCTAAGGATCATCAATAAATTAACACATCTTTTAATCATAATAGAATATTGGAGTTCTAAAAATCCAGCTAGTCCAACTCCATGTGTTACACATCATAATTAAATATTTAGTTAATAATTAAATATTTAGTTAGGTGCTTTTTTTTTTTGGGGAAAAGGTAATTCAATGAACGCCTTAGGTGCTTTTTTTTTCCAATCATATTTTATTATCCTTATTTTTATCTTTATATCTTTAAAAGTAAAAAAATAGTTCAGTGTGAACACAATGTATTTTAACTATTTGGTTAATATTTAATAGATGAATGTAAACACATGGTGTGAACACAATGTGGTTAACTATTTGGTTAATTAATGTTTGACTATAATATGGTTAACTATTTGATAAATATTTATTTGGTTAATGATTATTTTCGAACCACTACTATATTTACCTAGGGTTATTAAATTTTTTTAACTATTTTTTTATTATTTATTTTTAAAATTAAATAGCTAAAGTAATTTTTGTAGCAACACTTTTCTAGATGTATATGTTTAAAATTATTTTCCCTTTTAATTTTGTTAAGTAAAAACAAAAATTATTTTGAAACAATGTACAATATTAAAAAATGTTTTGAATAGTGATTGATGTGATTTTGTGTGGTTGTATATGAAAAAAAAGTTTTGGTTTTATGTGTATAATATTTTAATATTGAAATGTGTAATTAAAATTGAATACTATAGTAAAAATAATTTTTTTCCCATTTTAATGAATATCGGACAACGACTTATTATGTAATGATTAAATCATTATGTTAAATATCTTTGGTTAATAAATGTTTGACTACAATATGATTAACTATTTGGTTAATATTTAGTGGTTCGGTATGAACACATGGTGTTAATACAATGTTGTTAACTATTTGATTAATATTTATTTGGTTAATTAATAAATATTTGTTTACAAAATAATTAATTATTTTGTTAATGTATGTTTGACTATTTAAGTTTACGTTTGAATTATATTTGAACCACTATTATATCTACCTAGGTTTTTTAAACTTTTTAAGTTTTTAAATATTTTTTATTATTTTTTAAAATTAAATAGTTAAAGTAATTTTTGTAGCAACAATTAAATGTATATTTTAAAAATTATTTTCCTTTTTTTGTAAGTAAAAACAAAAATTATTTTCAAACTTATTATGTAATGATTAAATCTTTATGTTATTTTAATTTACAATTTTTTCGCTTTAAATTTTTTATATTATATTTGACCATTGTTTGTATTTTGTATCTTTTGATAATTAGAAATTTTAATTTTGAACGAATTATAAATTCATGTACAACTATTGCATTTGTATATTACATGTTGTTTGTACTGTACATTCGACCCCTTACTATATTTGCCTAGGTTTATTGAATTTTTTTATGTTTATTAATTTCTTATTATTTATTTTTCAAATTAAATAGTTCTTGCAATTTTTGTTGCAAAAATTTTCTCCCTTTTTTTTTGTAAGTACAAACAAAAAATATTTTCAAAATTATTAATTACTCAAGTAAAAAAGGCTACTAAGAGAAAAATAAGACTTATTTATAGCGTAACTAGTGCCGATTTATACTCATTGATCAAGACCTCTTACACTAAAGATACGTTTCAGGAACTTCAGACCCTCGAAAGTGTAAGCCTACTGAAAATTTGAGGTTGTCTAAATTTTATAAACAGACTGTCACAGACAAGTCTGGACAGTAACCAGTTAACAGTAAATCGTTAAGCGTTATTTAGCGTAATACCAGATGAATCTTGCTAAGGTAGATTCGTTTGGATTGTAAAACGTAAGCAATCAGAATAAATTGTGCAGAATTATAAATAGACAAGAACACAATAATTTGAGCTTAACGTGGGAAAAACCCTAACAGGAAAAACCCACGGTTTGCATCCTGCGAACAAAAACAAATCACTATATAAGGAAAGAGTTTATACAGATCAATCTAAATTATAGGATAAATCTACGCATAGACTTTATGAAACATCCAAAAAATAGATCACTCACTGATCTTTCTGTGGCATGTAATGTGAGTTGGCGTCCCACCGCTCTTCAGTAGTTTTCTTTGACTCTTCAACACGAACTCCCGTTCGATCTTGATCCAAACCTCCCGTTTGATCTTCACGCTGACATTCTTTCCTTCTCCAAGTGATTGAATCCTCCTCCCGGAGTATTGAAGTCACAACACAATTGAAGCTTTTTGTATTTGTGCACACACGAAAATTATAGTTTCAAGACTTCTAAGGTGGACGTGTATGTGATAGGCTCCACACGGATTTTTGTCTTTTCACGTCACAAGAAAAACATCTCGTTTTTCTTCTCTTTATAGTGCAATTAGGTTTACTAGTTCCCAAGTTTCCTTATTGTACAAGATCTCTAATACCTGCAAAACAAGGTAAAGATAATTAGTAAAAGGTAAGATAAATATTCTTAACTAAATTTTACCATAACAAAGATATAGATAAATCATGTAAGATCTTACCATAAGTTAATCAATCACGTGATTAACATAAACTTGGACTTCATATTTTCGGCCCTATCAAGAATTTTCCCTACCTAGATTTTCGTCCAACACATCTTACCATATGCAAAGATAAGAATGAAATATTCTTGACCATATTAAGAAGATGCTTACCATATTTTGGATAAGCTTGAGTATCAAGAATAATCACAAGATAATAACATCAATATTATGATCTATGTCAATATTTTCGAGATCATCATGTTTCCAACATTATACTCGGCCAATTAGAATAATTTACCAAGACTTTAAATATAATCAAAATACTTCTAAGTGATAAAGATAGAATTTCAAGCCAAGTAAAATATTATCACAATTCTTATCACAAATGATAAGTGATAGACTTCTACCATTATCACAATACTTATCGTATAAGATAAGCAACAGACATTATCTCCAAAATATTATCACAATATTTCTTGATCATTATCATAGAAGATAAGCAACAAATATTATCACAATATATAGGAGACAATATTACGTCCAAAATGTTTAAGTAATTTAATTAGACTTAATAAATTACTAAATAAAAATATTTAGTAATAAACTAAATTTGTTAAATTACAAACATGTAGGAAAATTGAAAATGCCAATAAATATAACTTAAAATAAGTTAACACCTACCTTCACCAATCTTTCCATCCCCGAACTGCTCTTGAGTAAGTTTAGTTTCTAGTTAAAGGTTGGGATGTCTATAGATATAAGGTTAGGAATCATAGAGTCAAGCATATGTTGAAAAGTTTAAAATTGCCCCCACATGCTAAATAAATCTCTCCACAAGTAATTATTCATCATAGCTATGTACTCAGGTTGAGAAAAGTCTGACATGGATAAGCAATATAGAAAAATATTAAAGTACATATGTTGTCCAAGATTTCAACTAAAGCATACATTCAACACAAACTATATTCCAGGAAATAACAAATCAACTAGAATTATTGCATTTTTTCAAGGATTTTTTATTTTGTATCCCAATAAAAATCGAATGAATGAGATTTTCCACCCCCAAAATTAGAAAGAAACATTGCCCTCAATATTTGTCAAATAGATATAAATATGGAAAAAAAACGACATGATAGAGAGGGTACTAATACTTTCCATGTGTAGTGGGGGTGTTTTATCACCTTAAAGATTACCAATTGTTATTCAGAAGAGGATTCAACTTTGCCCATTTATGTGTAACCACTCATGTTCAGCCCCCGACATCACCTTGAAAAATCGAAAATTTTCCAAGCCAACTCTTGACATGTGAAAGTGTAATACCTGGTCTACAACATATTAAAAATTTAGAGCAATTGAAGTTAGCTAAGGTAGGGAAGCAGTGCAGAGAAGTATGTGGCATGAAGATGTTTTCAGGTGTAGTGACCCTGCAATGGGGAAGCAATGGTGCATGCATGGTTTTCATGTGTTTTATGCGAAGTAATGAACCAATCTATGAACTAATGACACACACTCAATGATAAACATGTGATGAAGATATATGCTTGGAAGAAATTCTCAAAATTGAACAAAAATATATTTTTGGCATTTCATCGAACAAGTTGTGTGTATGGTAAAAAATCAAGCAAATATATAGAGTTTGATACATGGAATTTCCCAAAAACAATTACTTGTAAAACCAAAATTCAATAACCCAAATTCTATCCTTAGCCAACACCATTATTTGACAATTATTGATGTGATGCATCCATGAATTTGATCCAATATAATGTGTGAACATAGGGGAATGAGTAGGGGTTCAATTGTGGGTGATTTGAGGGAGAAAAAAACGAGTTTGAGCTGAAAAATAATTAATCCCATGTTTACCTATATTTTGGGCATTCTGCCTAGAATAAAGGCATGCGGCAGCGTGGTAAAATTCTGTATAGCCTTGCAGTACAAATCTAAGCAGAATACGTAGAATTGTGTATGTTGATTTCTACCTCATTTTATGCCCTACAAATGCATCATGAGCGTGAAATAACCCCCAAACTATGTTAACATGTACTAGACTCGTGTGTGTGTGGGGGGGGGGGGTATGACGATGACAACCTTGTCTAACTAAAACACACAAAATCAACAACATACTTAACATTCAAAAAGTGTTTACATGTAAAGTGATTCTAACATGCAAAACAAAATGTCAACATGCAAAATAACTTAAACATGTAACCATCTCAAATCAAAATATGAAATAACAAATGAAATCATAGTAAATAAAAGGAAAGAAAATTGGGTTACTTCCTAACAAGTGCTCCGTTTATAATCTAAAGTCCGGCTTTTCACTGTGATCGTTCAGGGGATACTATAAGACTTTTGATGACCTTCTTTGTTTATATCGATTGAACTTGTTCTAATGTTCATCCATGCTCCAAAATATTTCCTTACCCATGTCATGTATGTTGACATCTCTACTCGATTCGAACTTCAATATGTAACTTTCAATCATTTCGTCAGTGCCAATGATGAAATCTATTTCAGCGTATTCATAGAATTTAGAGCGTTGCATGGTGAAGTTGACATCCTTGTTTGTATGCACTTTTGTGATCAACTCCTCTTTCCTCAATTGATCCTCATTTTTTTATTGAAGTTTCCTTAAGCTTGATGTCCGGAATTTGAATTGTTGACAATTGGACAATAACTTTTTCATGGTAGCCATTTTCTTCTAGCTGATCTACTATTTTAGATTGTTCTTCTTTTTCTTCAACTGTTTCAACCAAGTTTTCTGAATCATCTGATTTTTTCACTTGAATTTCTGGCAACAACAGTTCTAGTTGTTTATCTGATCCACTCACTGCCAATTGCTCTATCTGATTTCTCCATCCTCTCATTTCTGTTTGTTGAATTTACAACATTTCTTGTTGACTTTTTAGCAACTATAATAATATCACTTTGCACCTATTGGTGTTGGAACACTTACTGGCGTTGGATATTTTGATTATTTGACCATTAGAAATTTGGATGCTCATTTTAGTGACAATTATAAGCTTGAGAATTTGTACCACTCTGCTACATTTGATTATCTTCCCAATAATTAACCCAATACATATCTGGCTAAGCCTGATGTGCAAAAGGACAATCATATATGACATGATTTTCAAAGCAGAAGTCATAAATCAGATGGGTCTAAACTGTTGTTTGATCAGAGTACCATTGATAACTATTCGATGCCATCTTCTCTATCTACCGTGTCTCCATTTGTCACAAAATCCATTCCCTCCCTTAATCAACAGGAAACAATTCACAACTTTTAAGAGTCCTCATAAACAAGGAAAAAAAAAGTAAACTAAAAATAATGCAAAAACTAAATAGCATCGATATTAATATAAAATGGTTCTCAACAACGACGACAAAAACTTGTTCAAAGTGTTTTGTATTAAACTAAAATAAGAAAATTGACTAAATAAATAAATCACAAGATTGTTTTGTTTTCTATAACGATTGTAAAATAGTTGGGATTCACGATTTCACATATCCAATTAAATTAAATCCAACTCCAGTTTTATTTCCTAAATACGCATTCACTCAAATTCACTAATGTATATTTAAATTCCTCTTTTGAATTTAAACCAATTCTACCTAAATAAGTCAACCATATATCTCTGCAGATAGTCCGAATTTTTCCTTATCTAGATGTATAGAACACAAGAATTCACACATGTGACATGACTGCAATAATAACAAAAGTATATCTCTATCTTTTATTCAATTACCAAATTTATTCCTATGTCTAGTTTTTTAGCTCACCTCTCGGATTATAAAAACAAACCACAAAATCATGAATAAGTGGTCAATTAACTCATACATTAAACTAAAAATAAAGTTAATACATACAACAAATAATTAAAACTACAGAGTTTGAAACTAAAATAATGAAGCTAGCCTATATCATTCATCCCAACATAAGAATTTAATTACACTTCATAATTAAATAACAAGGACAATAAAAATAGGCATTTATTGAAAATAACGTAACATAAAAGAAAAGAAAGCTTGCACCAAGATTCAATTCTTTATGTAATCTTCAAGTCTTGCAATTTGCTTTGCTTCAATCTCCCAAGAATCTGAGTTTTTGGTTGTTCTTAGGTGAGGTAAAGGTGTAAAGCTCATGCCTCATATGTTGTGTATATAGGTTATGGAAAAACCTAGCTGATTATGGGAGAAAACATGTTGAATCCGAGCACAAAAATCCCATGAATGGCCCAGTCTGAAGCCTGTGTGACCCGCTGGCCTATTTGCTACGGCCGCACAGTGCATTGATTTATGTTCCGACCATTGAACTAATGTGGGTGCGACTGCACCTTTATACCCCTTGAGGTCGTGTTGTACTAATTTCTTTTGCAAATCTTGATTTCTTCACTTTAGCACCATGCATGTTTCCCAGTTGACCTCAACAACTCCCGAATGTGCAGTTTAACTTCAATTAATCATCCTCAATTTTCTTCATTCTCTTGATTTCCGAGATTAATGTGAAATGTAAACAAATATATAAAAATTAAGTAGAATTTATTCTAAAACGACAATATAATATCTTAATTTTGGCATATAAATAAGTGTATAAAATACACTTATCAATATCCTCCAACATTTTATCTTGACGCAAGATTTCTAAGAATAGGCAAACCTTGCATAATATTTTCATGTTGTCCATTTGTGCTAGTTTTTCATGAAAAGAGATTTTGAAGGCCATAATGAATCAGAACAGGCAAACCTTGCATAATATTTGTCCATTTGTGCTAGTTTTTCATGAAAAGAGATTTTGAAGGCCATAATGATTTAAAATCACAAGATTTTTTTCATCTCCTCATCTCTCCATTCTCAATAAAGGCTCTAGAATGATTAAAATGTCCAAATATAATATATGTAAATGGAAGGAGCATTAGGACCTGAACTCAATTGACGTATCGTAAAACAAGGAATTCAAGCTAAAAACTTATAAAAAACATGAAATCTAGAATCCACATTGAATGAACTAGAAATACTTGTTGTTAATTCACATAAGTACTAAAAGGCCCATACTTTCTCTTTCAACTTATTGTAAGTATCAACAGAAAACCTCTACATTCTTAGAAACACCCTCATTGAATCTCCTTCCTGAAAGTGTTTGTCTCATCGATGTGGATATGTCACTGCCTTATATTTTGCTTTAGTATTCTCCAACTTTTGTTTTACTTCATCACGAACTACTAACACTTCTTCAGCCAGATTTTAAAAGCAATACTCTTGTTGTTTCCTTAGGTAGCTTCACAAATCAATAATACATTAAGAAACTTCTGTATACACAATAGAGAAGGAGGACCTTCATGTAGAAGTATGAACTGCGCCATTGTATGCAAACTTAACCTGAGGTAGTGTAAGATCTCACTGTTTGGGCTTATCTTCATAGATACTTTGATGCATGTTTCCAATGTACGGTTTATGACTTTGGTATGTCCATTCGTTTAGGGATTGGCAATACTACTTCAATTTAGTTTCATCCCAAACAACTTCCACAAGGTAATCCAAAAGTGCCCTATATGGATAAAAGCTGAAGCACAAGGATCATACTAAGGAGATCTCAAGTTTAGTAAAATAAGTTGAAGAATATATGCTCATTTTTTATGATAGATGAATTGAATGCATGCCCAACTTGGTTTTAGCATGAAATCCACCATTGTTGTCATTAAAAAATAAATTTGTAACATTAATTTCTTCTTACTAGTAAGGTTGGCAATGTGTTGTACAGAAAAGTGAGATTTATCAAAAGATATTTACAAATGCCCGAGTCATGTAAAAAATGTCGATCATAAATCATTTCTGCAAGCTTTACAATATCAATCTCATCCGTTTTTGTTGTCTTGGATTGCAGTATTGACATGCAAAATTTCCAGAAGCTTCTCAAATTCAACCTATGATTCTGAACTTCTTTCTCACCATCACTTTGGAAAAACAAAAATATTTCTCTGTAAATAAATTTCATCCACCTACTTATCATAGATCATTATTGGTACAGTTGGAAATTGTATGTTATGTATTCTGATTATTAATTAGAATATGAAATAGACCACACGGATAAATAAATCGAGTGTAAAGGGAGAGGGAAAAAAAGCATTTATGTTTAGCCCTCATGTTAGTTGTATTGACTACAATTAGTTGGACTTAAGTTTTATAGTACTGGTGCAACGGCAACTACATTTTTTTTTGCATATTTTTACAATTAAGAGGACGTGGGTTGATTCTCTTGATCTTCACACTGACTACCTATGGAACGTCTCAATATTAGAGATTGGGCCACTGGATACGCAGCCTTACAAAAGCTAATTGTTGATGTGTTTCCTTATCACAAATGTACGGATCGCACAAGTAATATATTGGATATTGAGTTCGTATATCGTACCCACGAGGATTGAGCAAATTTATTATCTTAAATTATTAACCTTAATCGAAACGAATAAAATCAAGTTGTTTATGTGAATTATCTAAAATGACACTAAAAATACTAAATTATCTAGGATTATCGAATTAAAGCAAACTAATCAAAAATGCAAGATTTGTGTATGTAATGTATGTGAATGTAGTGCTAGCATCTAGAATCCATCTTATATTCCATATTTTAGACATTGGTTTGAATAAATAATGACATGGTATATTTATGAAGATCAATATTCATGTAACATTCAAAATTCTCTTTTGAACAAGAACTAAACAATTTCCTGTATGTGACCCACCTGTATTACTATGGTGAAAGCGAACATGTAGAAAAATATTAAACATTCATGAACAATGTAAGATCACATAAAGTATAGTAGCATATTTCTATCCCTATCGAACTTCATGGAAATTAATTCAAGACTAGTGATTTCCTACTCTTTTGAACATAGAAAAATGCCACAAACATCGTATAATCATTGCACATATAATTATAGATGCAAAATATACGAATTAATACGATTTTATGATTTCATCATGATCCTAACGCTATGAAAAGTTTAGCCTAGATACATTATAGATGATAAACAATCATAAATTATGGAATTCATCACCTAGAACAGGAAGAAATCTAATCTCCGATGAAAATCATCAATCTTCTTCCCTTGTTGCCCCTTTAGTTGATGAATTGATTGTAGAGATGTGTAAGAGTTTAGAAGAAGGCTAAATTCGTGCATTGTAGGGTCGATTCCCTGGTCCAAACAAATAGCAATATCAAGTTTTGGAACATGAGCTTATGCGTTGACTCTAGTTGGGACGCTAGTATGACTATGCAATTGAATGTATGGCATTCCAAATCCAATTTGCTCCCTCATGCTAGATGGTGAGAGAACCTAGCCCGCTCTATGTTGAAAGTAGTCATGTGGGATGTAGGGTCGACGTTGTAGCATATGGAAATGTGTAGTAATCTGACAGACTTGCTCAGCTTACAATGCTCCCAACACCGTTGTTGGGTCAGATCTACATTCTCCCACCCATATATGAAGTTAGTAATGAGTTCATTATTTAGGTCGATGGAATCTCCTCAATCCCTCTCTAGTCAACTTCAAAACTCTCTCTATCACTAAAGGGGAGAAGGTTATCTACTTACCCTGAACCCATGTCTTATATATGTGCTCAGCTCTCTCTACCTCAATTGCTTGGTTAAAGTTTGCTAGAAATTCCTTAACCAATAATGGATAAGCTATGTGCGGTGCACCTGCTCTCCTATGCCATCCAGCTCTCACTATAAGATGATGAAACTCGGTATCCTCAAGATCTCCCAGAGTTACCTCACGCTCCTGCCACAGTTTCTTTCCCTTCAGTACAACCTAATAAATGCGTAACTCTTCCCCACCTATGATTCTCTCTATTCTAGTTATTTCTCCTTGGCTTGAATCACTCTCAGAACTCGTCATCCCCTTTCGTTTCTTCTTTGGTACTAAGGTTCCTTTTCCTTTGCGTGAAGTTGAAGAAGTTGGTTTTGGAGGCATTTTTTACCTACAAATAATGGGAATGAGATATTAGATGAATAATATAAGTTTCAAAACACAATAACATCTTAAACATACCCAATCAAAAGAGAATATGAAAAATGGGCATGAGAAATAACGTACAACTAGTGTTTTTCAACCTCGAGCATTGCCTCGAAAAATAAGAATTTTTTCTAGGAAACCTCTGGGCATAAGGAAGTACATGATCTATACTATAACATATCAAAAATTGAGTTCACACTGTCAAATGAGTGATGAAAAAAATGGGTGAAGTGGTGGACTAAGGATGCAGATAGTAGTGCAGTGAGACTTGCAGTTGCCTAGATTTTCAAACTTATGTTTTGAGTGATGTGTTGATCCAAAGTGTGGTATTGTGACATGTATGTGATCATGGGAGTGTAATGAAGATATGTGCTTGGGTGGATTTTTCAAAATAGGTCAAAAACCTCATCGTGGTATTTCATCTAGCACATTGTGTGCATTGCATATTTCTTAAGGAAATCATAGCAATCTTAACATTTATCAATCCCAAAGTTGTAACACATCATAATCCACCCATCCATCATTCATCGTCTACCTAAGCTCGTACTCTTATCTCTATTTTCACATTTCGCAAATTATGCATAGAACCTTAAAATTCAATGAAAATCATAAGAAAAGGGGAAAATTTCATACCTTTGATGTTGTAAGTATGCAATAAGCTTGAATACTTGAATGATGAAATTGATGATGTGTAACAAAAAGTATAGTTTGGGAAAAAATTTGGAGAGAGTTTCGTGTGTTTTGAATAAGGATAATAAGCGCAGGTTGGTTTTGTACACCCTAAAACTCGTGCCCAGTTTAAACCATGCAATCGCATGGTATAAAGCTGTGCGATCTCATAGTCAATAAGAGAAGCCTGGAGGTCCTCGAGCCCGGTTCAGGGTATTTTTCAAACAAAAAAAAAAATTGTTTGCGATTTGTCTTCCTCGTCGACTCTAGCACATTTTATGATGTTTTATGATGAATTTTAACCTGATGTAGCATGTTTTAACTATGTATGTGTGTATGTGATGAAGATGAATGCCTAGTCTACAAAAAAATGCATAAAAATCAAAACACACCTAAACGTGCATTATAATGAATTAATGCTAAACAAATCCTACACATACATACTGAAATGCAATGTTGCAAGGTAAACCTAACAACTACACAAATGATGCAAGTGTCTATGATAAAAGAGATGAAATAAATACTAAAAGCATAGTAAATAAAAAGGAAATAAAATTTGGTTGTTTCCCAATAAGCGCTCCGTTTATAATCTTAAACCCGACTTTTTGCACTTTTTCTTCATGTAGGCATGAAAGAGGCTCTGTTAGCCTTGCATTTCTCGACCCTTTTTTGCACTTTCTTGAATTCAATACTATTTTTTACAACTTTGTTTTGAGGGTCATCTGGATTTTCTTCCTTCTTGAAGCTCCATCCATTTTCCTTTACAACTATTTCCACTTTGCAGCAACTTTCAACTTGAATTTTTTCTCTTGTAGTGGAGTGATGTTGAAAGTGACTTGATTATTTTTCACCCTGAAGATTATTTCCCCTTCTTCAATGTTAATTAAAGCTCGTCCAGTAGCAAGGAGTGGTCTACCAAAGATCAGAGGCACCTGACTATCCTCTTCTATATGCAGGATTATGAAGTCTGTTGGGAAGAAAAATTTGTTCACTTTCACTATAATGTTTTCAATAATCCCATGTGGATACTTATGGACCTATTTGCTAGCTTCAGCGTGATATTTGTTGGTTTATGTTCCCCAAACCATGTTTCCTGTAAACTGAAAGAGGCATCAAATTAACACTAGCCCTTAAATCACACAAAACATTATCGAATTTTAGACTACCAATAGTGTATGGGATAGAGAGACTCCTCGAATCTTTCAATTTCTGTGGTAATTTGTTTTGTAAGATAGCACTACATTCTCTCAATGCTACTATCTTGAAGTTTTTCTGCCAACTCTTATTTGACAGCATCTCCTTCATGAATTTAATGTAAAGAGCATTCAGCCGGATTCACTCATGTATAGTGAGATTCCTCCCTCGAGTTTAAATCAATTCTACCTAAATAAGTCAACATTTATCTCTACAAAAGGTCAGAATCATTCCTTATCTAGATGTATAAACACAAGAATTCACACACGACCACAATAATAATAAAAGTATATCTCTATCTGGAAAGTTGTGCTAGAAACTAAGAAGCGACTACTGAGATCTATACAATTAACCTAGTATTTATAGGCTCCAGTGAAAACCTAATTAGGTTAAGATAGCGGGCTTGGGCTAATCCAAGTCCGGCCAAACCAATTGGGCTCGGACACTATTCTAACAATCTCCCACTTGTACAAGTTTCAATTCCAAATGCTTAATTCTTGCTTTTGTGTGTGACCCACTTCTACAAGATCCAATTCAAGATGCTTAATTCTTGATTTTGTTTGTGACCCATCAGGTTCCATTTATGATGGCAAACGTCATGTTATTATTATTCCAATTCGATTGAAATAGGATGAGTTGAAATCTCTATGTCAAAATCATCCTCGATTCACCAATATCAATTAATTCACGTCATAGTCCAAGATTGATGCCTAGCAACGTATCAAGCCAATCCATGTGAAGGAAATGCCATTTGGTTATGACAATGCCAGTATATGTGTAGTTACAGAGGAAATATAATCCCTTCATCGTGTATAACCTAATCGGTTAAGAGATATGGAATAACATCAATCCCTTTTTAACCAATTATTTTATTCACCTCTACCTTTAGTTTATTTAGTCATGATTGAAACATTTTCAATTCATAACACTACCTTAGCCAAGGACTTTATATCAACTTAGGTTGGTGAAATGCAGGTTACAATCTCCTACTACCCAAGAGTAATGAATCCTCATTTTGGACGTACACAATCTTCATATGAGTCTTACTATACCCGTGCGATGTCATCCTGATGACTCCTCAAAAGCCAATATCAACGCTCGATTTGAGCATAGCAATCTTCATATAAGATTCTATGTAGTCCTCAAGTCAAAAGAACAAATCCACAACCACACATTAGAGATTTATCACTGACGTTTGGATATTTATCCATGTGGAATCTCTAGGCGGGTCATCAGTTGCTTTGTTCAACTAACAATGCATCAATGTGTTCATTCGAATGTCCATTTACATTCTAACTCCTGAGATGAACAACTTTCTTCATAAGAAAGAAATGCAACACATGCTAGTCTAACTACAACAACAATATCTGTATCTTGTTGTTGCTTTGACTATGGATAATTTAAGAGTAAATCATTTTATTACTTGTAACTCACAATCACAACACCTTGTGATTTAAAAGTTATTTGAACTTATTCTACAGACTCCATTATTATAATTTTAAGTAATAACAGATCTGCCAATTAAAAAATAGACTAATTTAATTAATAAATGTTAATACTAACGATGTTCAAACAAAGTGTATATCACATTAAATAAAATCTCATACAAACTAGATCCAATCACTCATGTATCTAATAACAAATTTTTTGGTATGATCATCATGCTTGTGCTGGGACAATCCTTTTGTCAGAGGATTTGCTACATTATCGTCTGTTGGGACTCGTCCTATCCGTATGTAATTTCTTTATATGATCTCCTTGATGAGATGATATCACCTTAATACATGCTTGGATCGCTGATGAGGTTGTGGTTCCTTCACTTGTGCGATGGCTCCATTGTTATCACAATACAAAAGTTATTAGATCAACAATGCTAGGAACCACTCCTAGTTCGGTTATGAACTTTTTGATCCAAATGGCTTCCTTTGTTGCTTCTAAAGCAGCTATGTATTCAACTTCTGTAGTTGAATCAGTAGTAGTGTCTTGTTTGGAACTTTTCCAACTTATCGCTCCGCCATTTTGAGTAAACATGTATCCGGACTGGGATTTACAATCATCTTTATCTGACTAAAAAACTAGTATCAATATATCCTGGAACTGTTAGTTCATCTTCTCCATATACAAGAAACATATTTTTAGTCCTTCTTAAGTACTTAAAAATGTTCTTGAGCGTGATCCAATGTTTCTCGCTAGGATTCACTTGGAACCTACTTGTGACACTCCAGTCTGTAAATAGCATTACATACATGATGGATCCTATTGCTGATGCATAAGGTATCCTATCCATGCGATCTTTCTCATTCTGTGTTTTGGGACACATTTCTTTTGAGAGATTGATCCCATGTTCAATGGGACAGAGCCCTCTCCTAGACTCTTCCATATATAAATCTTTTTAAGATTTTATTTATTTATGAGGACTGAGATAGGCCGAACATCTTTCTAGATATATCCCTATAGATCTTAATCCCAATGATGTATGTTGCCTCTCCCTTGTCCTTCATGGAGAAATTTTGTAATGCCTCGAATTCCATGAAACCCTGGATGCCACTTCATCCTTTAAAGCTGACTTTATTGGGAAAATAATTGTTGCGGAAAATAACTAAATTTGTAACATCACATTTATTATTTGAAAACTACAGCGGAAACTAAATCATACGAATTCTAAAATATTTATAAAACTTTAAATCTAAATTTTTCGAAGAAAAGTAACGATAAATAATTTAATTGACAATATTCATAAATCGTAACTTTTAAAAAAATATATAGCTTCATTATTACTTTTCCACCACTGCCCTTTCATTCACCACCATCTCCGAAATTCGCAAAATCTGTTAAAAACGGAATGAGTATTTCGAAGTAGACTCATCGTCAATAATTAATTTATCGAATAATTGAACAAATACTTATGCAACTAATACAGTGACCACATCATCATAATCATAGGATAGGATGTGGGTAGTCTCTTCTCATGCATTTAAGCATTTAAGTTATGCATAAACACATCATTATCTCATGTATTAAAGCATTTAAGTCATGCATAACCACATTCTGATTTTTATCTGATAAGAGATATTCTTGTCTTGTCTCGTGCATCAAAACATTTAAATCACGTAAAGTTCACATAATATATGCAATTATAATTTAAACTAATTAAAGGGGACGAGTCTAGCTCAATTCCCGAGTTTGAAAAATAAAGCTGAAATATTACGTCAATCTTCTAAATCACCAAGTGTTTCGTCTACCCAAAAGAAAAATTAAAGTAGTTTAGTACTTTTGAAATTTAAAGATTAAAGTGACAAAATAGTGTTTAGGGACTAAATTGAAATTTAAAGAAAGCTGCGATTTAAAAGTTTAGGGCTAAAATAGACTTATTTTCAAAAATGAAAAAGGACTGACTCATAGGATTTCAAAACACTAGGGTTCCACTAACTTATTTCAAAAGTGCAGGGATTAAGTAAAAGAATTTTTAAAACAAGGGGACAGAAATAATCCTTTATCAAAACTTGGGGTTTAAAAGCAATTTTCAAAAATGAAATTATAAAACAATCTCTCTCTCTCTATTTTCTGTAACAGAGAAGAGAAAGAGATGGGAGACTGGTGGGATTTTTTTGTTTGGATTGGGTTAAAATAGTTTGGGCTCAAATTCATTTTAAACTTTTTTTTTTTTTTTGGGAAATCAAATTCATTTTAGACTTGTTGGACTAAAAATCAAAATAATTTGGATAATCTCATAAAATTGAAATTTGGACTTGAGAATAAATAATTGAACATCTTTAAAACTATAATTTAACTGAGATTTTAAATAAATTTAATTTCACTTACTTGGCTAGACGATCACATTTAAAAAAAAATGGGTAAAGTCGTAGCGACATATTTTTAAAAATAAGTAATATTTATTTAAATAAGTCACGAAAATTCTTGATCGCTACAAATTTTTGGATAACCACGACTTTAGTGATTGAAGCATGGGGATATTGTTTCCTAACAGCATTATGTCATCTACATACAGATTTAGAAACACGATTTTGCTCCCACTATTTTTCTTATACACAAACGGTTCATCTTCATTCTTGATAAAATCAAACATTCTGATTATCTCATCAAATCTGTTCTCTTTGCTGTTTTGAGGTCGTTTTCTGATTTTATTTTCGAAAACGCTAAAAACGCGTTCTCTTTATCATTTTCGAAAACACATGTTGAAAAATAAAAAAGAAATTTGTACACAAAACGCCCGAAACCTCGTTTTGGCGTTTTGTGTGTATTTCGACAAAAAATGTTCAAAACGCGAAAAACGCGTTTTGGGAATTTTTTTTTTTTTTTTTAATTATCTGAAGTTGGAACTAAGCTTAATATAAAGTTTTTATTTTTTTATTATTTTTTTTAGAATTATCCTAACTTGGAATTAAGCCTAAATAAAGAATTTTATTTTATTTTATTTATTTATTTTTTGAGAATTATCTTAACTTGAAACTAAGTTTAAATAAAGTTTCATTGAATTCAATATCAACATTACATAAAAAAATTAAGTGAGAATTCTTATTGTTATATTTCAAAAAATGTATTGATAAATGGACTTTGGTGATTTTGAAAGAACTTGTATTTTCTGGATTTTAATAGAACTAGAGCTTTCTCAAATCCCGAACCTTACTAAGCTGTGTTAATATAGACTCTTAATGCTCACATTAGTGTGTTGCATGTAACCATATTTTCAATGTATTGTGAAAAAAAAAAATTGAGTTTGAGTCAGTAATATTCTGCAAGCAAATTAATTAAAAATAGCTTAAGTAGTATTCTGCAAAATTTCAAACAGAACGTGTTTTCCAACTTTTCATTTTTAAAAACAGTTTTCAGAAATAACAAACCAAACCCGTTTTCAGCAAATTTGAAAACAAAAATGAAATCAGGAAATACAAAACATTTTCGAAAATGAAAATACAAAATAAAATACAAACAGAACGCCACCTAAGATTCTAGCTCCGTGAGGCTTGCTTTAACCCATATATGGATTTTTGTAGTTTGCATACTTTGTTTTGTTCCTTGGATTCAAAGCCCTCGGGATGTGTCATATACACATCTTCATTGAGATTCCCATTAAAAAACGCAGATTTTACATCCATTTGTCAAATATTATAATCGTAGTATGCTGCTATTGTAAGCAGAATCCGAATAGATTTAGACATGGTGACTGGTGAAAAGGTTTCATCAAAGTCAATTCCTTGTCTTTGCTTATATCCCTTTGCCATCAGTCTTGCCTTGGATGTATGAACATTTCCATCAATGTCTATCTTTCTTTCTTTCTTTTGTAAAGCCATTTACATCATATGGGTCTTATCCCATTAAGGCAGTCAACTAATGTCAAAACCTTGTTTTTGTACTTGGATTTCATTTCGGATTCCATGGCTTCCTGTATCTCATTGAGTTAACATCTGACTTCGATTCTGCGTAATTTGAGGGTTTAAGTCTTCCTCAATTAGAAAATTTTCTTTGGTGATTCATGAGATCAAATCTTTTGGGAGGACAAGTAACCTTTTCTGACTTGCGAGGAGCTGGTATATCCTCAGGGTCTGGCGATTCCCATTACCAGTCTGCGTCTCATCAATATCAGATGCAGCTACTGGCTCATCTAATTGGTTTACCTCTTTTGTAGTTTCTTTAATTTCTTCAAGTTATACTTCACTCCTACTGTTCTCTCTTAGAATGAACTATTTCTTTAAGAATATAGCATGTTTTGATACAATGACCTTCATCTCTATGGGATTGTAGAAATAGTATCCAACTGTTTGCTTTGGATACCCAATAAATACAACTCCTTGAGATGAAATATAATAGTATGAGCATCCATACCTTCATGCTACTATTGCAACTCAGGTAACATAGCTACAAGCTTCACATATGTTGCAGTATTATCATCATCACTGTGTTGATTATAAGCTTGCACTCCCTCTGGCATAGCCTCCTCAGTTGGAGCTTCCAGTATTGGCTGCTCAATGAAAACAATTCTAAAATTACGATACCAATCCAAAAAGTTTGGTCCGGTAAGGTTGTTAGCATCAAGTATGCCTCTCAGACTTGATTACTCATTATTCAAAACCAAAATGACAAAATATAACAATAACTAAACGCAAAAAATTAATATAATTTGGACTTTATTAAATTAATATGTGCTCCCACTGTTTAATTTGAATTAATGATCATCTACATTAATTAGTAGAATCTATATGATTCCTAGTGGGCTAGGATCCCTTTCATTTCATCAGAACCTTGAGTGACTCAACAAGCCCAAATAAAATTCTCGGTAGATACTCTAATCAATCACATCTCTATGTTAACCCTAGATAACCAAGCAAACAACTCTTTCTCTTGCACATCTTATGCGTTCACTTGACTATGCCTCCAAAATTCATCTCCTTGTATGACTTAACAAGAGATAAATCTTTAACAATGGAAGGGACTTTGTATCAACCAATTAATACGATTTTAATATTTAATTTGAGGGGTTTGTCTTTGTCTCATCAACCCAATGTATATTAACTAACATAAACCATGTAATTAATTGATAAGTACATTTTTCGTACTTATGTTGGCCTTAAATTTGGACAATTATAAATGTTGTAGGATGCGATATTGCTAATTATGTATTTATTTTGTTTGTTTTAGGAAAAAACTTGAATTTGGACGCGTTTGGACGCTAAACGGAGAAAATGGGACTGAAGTCGTGCAAAAAAGGATTAAAGTGCAAATAATTCATGGATGAGGCGGGCAAAGAAATGAGGTTCGAGAATCTCTTTGGAGGTTAATGAGAGAAATTCTTAAATTCAAGGGCTCAAGTGAATAAATCTAGAAATTGAAGAATTTAATTGCACAAGGACCAAATTATCATATTTGGAAGAATGGTGAACTTAAATGAAGTCCCTGCACTACTTGCAATTGGACCTTAAATCCAATGGGAAGAGGGACTAAAAAGGGCTCTATTTTGCAAACCATAACGGGGCAGATTGTGAACACACACACACACACACACACACACATATATATATATATTTGCTGGGGATAATTTAAGGGGAGGCAGCCGAGAATAGGAGAGAGGGCCGCAAGGGTGAGGCAGCCGAGAGAACACAAAAGAGGGCGCAGCCGAGGAGCGGCTAGGGGCGAGAGATATACATACATAGCAGCTGTGGGAGAATTGATTGGGATTATAGAGGTGCGCAGCTTTGAAGGGATAAAAACACATACACTCGGCTGCATACAAAAGGAGGAAGCCACCGACTTCTGTGGGGAAATTGTGGCTGGTTTGGAGACTAAACAACCGGGTGGAAACTAATTGGGAGCAATTGAAGTGGGTTGGCAGTGAGAATTATTTTCTGTGCGAGTGGAGGAAAAAGAAAGCATCCTTGGAGGAAACAAACAAAAAAATTGCAGTTGGGCATTGGAGAAAAAAGCACACGGCTGTTGGTTCAGATTTGAGTTGGAAGAATTAGTTGGTTGGTTTGACTTTGTGATTGAATCAATTGGTTGGCAGACAACTTTGGAGACAAGATTTGAGGAATAGAAGAGTTGGTTTGTTGGGAGTTGGATTTCTAATATACATTCATGGCTGGAAGAAGGCGTACTTGGCTGGGGAATTAAAAATTTTGAGCATCAAACAGAGGGATTATACATGGAAAAATGGAGAATTCGTTGCTTGAATCCGAAATTGACACATTAATTGAAGACTTCAGATTTTCTTCATAGTTTAATGATTCGAGTGATGACTTTCTTTTATTTTTCTTGTATATCTTACATTAATATGTCAGCCTAATTCCATTTATGTATTGGATGAGATGAACCCGTTTTTATTTGTTTTATAAATCATGATTTTATAATTTAGTAAATTCTTGCGTTTCTTAATTTATTCTTGCATTCTCATTGAATTATTTAATTGCTTGATCACCAATTAGATAATTAGTTACTTGTTGTAGTCTTGAAAAAGTCACAATAGGTTTAGAACGCGGCAAGATGAACACACGAACACTATATGTTAGGAATAACAATATGACGTGTACAATCTATTTAATAAATTGTTGATTAATGCATCATAAACATTCGCATTCAGACTAGGAATAAATTCGGGTCGTGTTTATGGTAGACTTAATTTGTCTTGGAAAAGAAAGTTAAATATATTAGTTTTATCGATTGGCAAGTACGCATGAATGAGCTAAATTACAAAATCGAGAACTGAAATAGATAACACTAGGTGGATTCAGATTCCAATACATTCCCTCCATATATTTAAAATCCTCATTTTTCATGTTTGCAATTTTAGTTTTATTCAAACAAAACAAAATCGCTTCTTTTGTATTTCTTAATTATTTTTCCGTTCGATTAAGGTTAGTAATATAAAATAAAATTTATCTCAATCCTCGTGGGAACGATACACGGACTCATCATCCACTTTACTACTTGTGCGACCCGTGCACTTGCGGGATTCATTCAAACATTAATCATACCTATAACAGTGTGGATAACTATGAACGATATCTATCTAGTCTCCTCGAGCCATGAATTAGACTAGTTTGTCTATTTCCTAGGGGGACGTTGCATCATTCATCGAATGTTAAATGCAATAATCGATATCTGCTTCAACCTGTAACCTTTATTAGTTGACACATAGGCCTATATCAAATGGACACACAACTCCATATAAATTAAATAATAGGCATACAGATCCAACCCACAAAAGCAGAATTATATAAGACATACATTCAACCAATCACATAGGTCTAGTCCATAATCATCTACTATAGATCCTGACATCATTAATTTATAATATTAATAATAATATTTATTAATTTCTAAATTTGTAATGTTGACTTCAATTGTCTAAACTCTTTTAGGCATGGCAGATCAAATAAAATAATCAATCCTATTGATTCACCAATTAATTAATCATATTAATCAATTTTGTATTAATGAAATTAATCAATTAATTCATTAATCATGGGGAGGATAAAAATAACTACTTTATTTTTAATCTCCAAATAGAGTTGTACTCTAATTTGGATCAATTTTAAAATTTATGTAAGTCTATCTTAAAATTTTATAAGAGAATCAATTTAATGCGATTAATGTTTCAAACAAGTCAAAATTCAAAATTTTGGTTAAACCAATTGAAGTTGAATACTTGACCAAATTCAATTTAATTTTTCTCAAAATAAAATTATAATCAAGACCCACAAAAATCACTTTAAAATTCAGGTCCTTATTTTGCAATTACCGAAATTACAAGTACCTTTTATTAAAGATTTTGAAATGAGGGATTAGTTTTAATGTTAAAAAAAAAAAAATCATAGGGACCACCCATGATAATTTAAAATATGGGGGGCAGGTGTGCAATTTCCAAAATTGCACAACCACCCCAGTCCCTAAAAAATCAGAAAGGACCCAAATGGGAAAACCCTATTGTGGCGCCGATTGTTTCCAGCGCCTTTGGCCATCGAGGGCTGTGCCGTCGGCTCCATACCCTTCTGTCATGTTGCTACGGCTACAACACTACAGCCGTTTGATGTGGCCTTTGAAGACTGCTGTCACTAATAGTTCGCGACAGCAGCATTACTACACATAGCGACGAGTTTCGAATGTGCAACGCGACACTTGTCGCTACTTCTCGCAGTCGACAGCGCTCGATTTTTCCAATTTTTTTAATTAATTAATTTTACACGATCTAATTTGAACGATTAATCCAAAACAACTTCAAATTTAATTTTTTTTTTCAAATCAAATTAACATCTCAATAACAATTATTGTTAATTCACCAAAATGAAACAAACTTCAACTACTTTTCATGGTAGGTTCTGATAACCCTATTAGGTTTCAAAACATACATGCACAAAGGAAATAAAAGAATAAAAACCATAGCCCAGATCAACCTTACACTTAGATGAAGTTCCTGATGGATAATATACCTTTTGATGAATTCTATGGATCTGAATGCTGGAGCAAATTGTAGAAAACTCGTCACCACAGCCGTCCAAAAATCCAGCCTCTTACAGTAATCCACATATCAAGTTAGGATTTGGAAAGTTGTGCTATCAACTAAAAAGCAACTAGTAAGATCTATACAATTAACCTAGTGTTTATAGGCTCTAGTGAAGACCTAATTAGGTTAACATAGTAGGCTTGGGCTAATCCAAGTCCGGCCTAAGCAATTGGGCTTGAACACTATTCCAACAAGAGCTCAATTTGATCCCAATGCTATGCTGAGGGAGTAAACAAAATAGATCTTGCAGGACCAAATGACCTTTAGAACTAGGCCAATAATTCGTGGAACATATAAAAAGCTTAATCCAGATTGGGTAGATTAAGCATATCCTTGGCCTAGGGGTTTAGAGCACTTGAATTCTCTTTATTCACTAGTTTAGAAGAGGTGTCTACTTTGAAGCACATATGACGTTTTACATTACAATGTGGTGAAGTTGTATATTATCATAAGATGAGGTTGTTCTCAAGTTCACTTATTGGGGTTGCATTCTCATTTTTTATTAACTTGCAGTTAGGGCAGTTGTTCCACGCTCAATTTTACGAAATTGAATCAAAAGTTACTTTGGCAAATTTAAAAAAACTTACGGAAACTGCCAATGAATAGGACGAATAATTTCTTCAATGATTTAAAATGCTAGGAGTAAATACTTACCCCTTGCCTAATTTTTTTTTTTTAATCACCTATAGTTGTTTCAGTTTTGAACTGAAAAAGAAGTTCCAAGACGGGGAATTTCCTAATCTCTTTCAACTTAATGCGAATGTCATCAAATATGAGCATTTGTTGAGGGAGGAGGAATAAATGAAAAATACTAGCAAAGGGACTTTTTACAAAGACCCTAATTTCGAGCTTCATGCCATTAACACTGGTCAAGAGGAAGTTGAAGTCTGTACAGGCGAATTGGTCAAGGGTGACACTTACGAATGTCCTGTGTTTAGCAAATTAGAGACATCAAATAAAAGTGAAATGGCTAAAGAAGAAAACCAAAAAATAAGAGTGTTTTCATTCGATGTAACAAAAGCTGATATAATATTTGACTAGCTATAGAAAGACAAATAGATCAAGCTGAGCGATAAGCATAGATTGCCAACCCTAAACAAATTAAGGGCAAAAAATATTGTAAATGCATAATGCATGGTCTCATACGACTAACAACTATTTGGTCTTTTGCAATGTGATACAGGATGTCATTGAATCTGGGTGAATAACTACAAGAAGTAGGATGTACAAAAATTCAAGTTGGTGGTAGATGAAGAAGGGGATGAACCACGTCCTAATGTGTTTGAAATACTAAAAGGGAAAACTACTCGCGGAGAGGAAGAGAATCTATGTACTAGATGCCAAAAAGAGGTTGCTAAACAAATGAATGAAGTTAAGGAAAACAGACAACCACTCCATCAAGCTAACCCGTAACAAGTAAGGCCGGGTCCTGGGAGGTCATATAGTCCATGGTTATATGCATTGATGTTTGGAAGATCACCTAGTCCTCCACAGAAGCTCAAGACATTTACGCCATAGCCATATTGCCAAAATGTATGGCACTTGTACATTCCTAAAGAAAGAAAGGTAATCCCATTTGATGATATGACAAAGACACAACAGAGGCAGTATCAAAGAAATTATGGGTGAATGATGAGACAACAACAAAGTAGGGAGCAACTCAAATCTGCAAACCCCATTGATACGAAGAATTGGAACATCATGGAATCCAAACACGGTACTAGTTCAAAATAAATGACGAGAGAATCATCATCAAGAAAATATGTTTGCAGGTCGAAATTTGAACACATGCAAAAAGACGATAGGTGATTAGATAGGTCAAAATCTCCTATTGCAGATAGATGGATGTTCGGTTGATGGGTTCGTCGGTAGTGGCGTTTCTGATGTGGTTGGTAGAGGTGATTCGATTCTTGGGTTTGTGGTGAATTGAAGTTCGGTCGGCAACGTTAGTTGATCGTTTGATTGGGGGTGGCCGATTGATTCATGGTTCATCGTAGTATGGTAATGGGTGATAGTAAGGTTCGTTGGAGCTTGTGAAGGGGCAGTAACTTGTGGTTGTCGATTCTAGGTGGCTGAAATTAGCATTGCAAATTGTGGTTCGGTTCTTCTTGAATTGATGATGAAGCTCGGTTTGATTGAATGGTGGGGGTGGTGACAAGAATTCGATCATGGTTTAGAACGGTTCCGGTGATTATGTGATGAGAGTTGTGCCAGTTATATATAGGTAAGGTTTAGGGAAGTATTTTAGTTGAATTAAAGTTGAAAAAGTTGGACACGATTAGAATACAAATAAATTATGACATCTAACGGGACAAAGATTGTATTAAAAATATAATTTGAATAATATCACAAATAAATTTGATTTAAAATAATTTTAGGAATTAAAATAATTAAAATTTGGAATTAAAAATGAATTTTTGGATTTAAATAATTTTAGAAACTCGGAATTGGCTTAAAATCAAATTGGACTCGATTTCATATCTTGGCTCGAAAATACTCGACATGGCTAGACGATCACGTTTCAATTTTAAAAATAGGTGAAATTATAGCGACATGTTTTTAAGAAATTAAATATTTATTTTATAATCAACTGAAAAATTCTAGGTCGCTACACTTTATCACCCTGTTTGTGTTAAAAAGTTACTCAGAAAGATCTTCAACATTTATTTCGCCCAACAAAGGTCAATTATTATTCATCACACAAGGGTGTTTCAACTCAAATGAAGGTAAATGATACAAATCGAGATGGGCGGAATTAACGCCAAAAAGTTTCAAACCCAGGTTGTGGATGGACAGTGGAATCTTGATCTGACAATCACGACGCGAAGATGGACGAAGCAGATTGAAGAACCAATATTTGTTAAACAACACAAGGATTTGTCCAGTTCTCCTTGATAAGTTTCTGATTTGAACGCCACAAATACTTTAGTGAATATTTGATAAGTTCGGGATGAACGCCACAAGAAATAATCTTGATAAGTTCGAAAAGGGAATATAGGAATCCACCTATAAATTTATTAAATCATCAATAAAATTGTTTATTATACCAAAACTATTTTTACAATAAATGAAAAAGCATATAAATAAGTAAAGTTGACCTAAGAATTAGGGTAGCCGCTAATGGGCACAAAATAGAGTCCTAATTAAACTAAAACTGAAATTAATAATAATAATAATAACGCGTAAAATTGCTCCGAATTCTACCGCGCGATCGCGTGGTTAACCTTGAAACTCTCGGTTTGTTTTTCGATGCAATGGCGTGATCGCCCCCCGGTTATGCCGAGCGATCGCATGGTTCAACTCATGCTGGTGCTTTGCCCCTTTTTAAACAACTTGATCCTGTTTGATTCTCGACTCGGGCATAACACAAAACTTTCTTAATTTTTCATGTAGATTATTGTTGCATTGCCCATGTCTTGATTTCTCATTTGAGCTCCTTTCTCGGATCATATCATCCCCCCTCTCTTGACAAGGATTCGACCTCAAATCAATTTTTGGCCTGCTTGTTAAACATTTTCTACTCTTGGGGCCTTGATGTAAAATTGGTCCACCTGGATCGAATGGAAAATTATTTCTTCCATGTAATAGGATCAACCAGCAATGCTTTGTAACTTGGGCTATACGGATGGATGGAATCATAAACTTCACTGGGCATAAGTTGTGTTGCCTAAATTTCCATGTGCAATTAACCTGCAAAAGAGATTTAAACAAAATAGGGTAGGGAAATGTTAGTTTCACAAAATATAAGGTATGGATCCCACCATCTCATCATGTCCAACAACGAAGCTCTTCTCTTCTCCTTCCTTAATCTTTTTACTTTCTTGCTCATTCTCTTCTATTTCTTTTCTTTCAAGCCCAACTAAATCTTCTAACTCCACATTTTTATCAAAAAATTTATACACTTCCTCATAACTACCCAAATGTGTATCTTCCAAATCAAAGCTCAAATTTTGAACGTCTACCCCAACTTCCAATTCATGCCTCACCTCTGCTACCTAACTTCTCCTTTTCCTCATCAAATTTTGGAGTTAGCTCAACTGCTTTCAATTTTTTACCATCCACCTCAAAATTCGGAATTTCTTCAATTACTTCTAACTTCAATTCTAATTTAGCCTCCTTCTCAACATTTTCAACCTGAGGCTCTACTAGAATATGTTTGTCACTCTCCCTTAACTATCTAATCACAGCCTCTCTTTTTTCCTCTTTCTTTTGTAACTTAGTCAATTTTTTTCTTTCTACCTTCCGTTCATAACTCAACTTTTCCTCATAAATTTCCTTTTGAATTTTCAAAATCTCCTTCGGATCAATATCTTCTCCCCTCTTAACCCCAATTACATCCCTAGGTTTAGGATCACACCTATAATGACTCTCATCACTACGGTTTGTTTTAGATCGCCCATATTTCAATTTCCCCTCCCTTTTAATTAGTTTATCCAACTTCATCAAAGCATCATTCAAAAATCTACACATACGATCTTTATCATTATCGTTCCCCCTTCTAGATGGATATTTTTCTTGAAAATTGGACATTATGAAATTTATGTGGAATGAAATGGAAAAGAACAATAAACAAGGATTAAGAAATTCAAGAAATTGATTCTTGAATTTTGGAGTGACTTTTTTTTATTATTATTATTAATGGATGAATTTTCGGAAAAAAATAATTTTTTTTTTATATAAATCCGAAAATTCGACACGAACGCAACAAAACAAACGGAACAGGATTTAGATAAGAATTGAATAAAATAAACACTTTTAAATTTTATTGGATTTTTATATGGATCAAAACAGAAAAAAATTTACTGGCACGAAAAACACGAATAAAAAGAAAACTCAAGAAAAAAAGGACTCAATAACAAGATATGGATGATTTTGTGTAGACTCTATGATAAAAATACAAAATCAAACTGGAATAGAATAAAACCTGAATTTAGAGTCCAACTCTGATACCAAATGATACGAATCGAGATGAGCGGAATTAGCGCCGGAAAGTTCCGAACCCAGGTTGTGGATGGACTGTGGAATCTTGACCCTACAAACACGACGCGAAGATCGACGATGCGGAATAAAGAATCAAGACTTTTGAAACGCCACAAGAATCTATCCAACTTCCTTGATAAGTTCGGGATGAACGCCACAAAGAATCACTCTTTGATAAGTTCAAAGAAATATAGGAATCCACCTACAAATTTATTGAATCCTCAATAAAACTGTTTATTAAACCAAAACTGTTTTTACAATGAATGGAAAAGCGTATAAATAAGCAAAATTGTCCTAAGAATTAGGGTAGCCGTTAATGGGCTCAAAATAAAGTCCTAATTAAACTAAAACTGAAAATAATAATAAAAACGCGTAAAACTTCTCCGAATTCAACCGCGCGATCGCGTGGTTAACCTTAAAACTCTCGGTTTGTTTTTCGATGCAATGGCGCGATCGTGCCCCAGTTATGCCGAGCGATAGCATGGTTCAACTCCGGCTGGTGCTTCGCCCCTTTTTAAACAACTTGATCCAGTTTGATTCTCGACTCGGGCCCAACACGAAACTTGCTCACTTTTCTATGTAGATTGTTGTTGCATTGTCCATGTCTTGATTTCTCCTTTGAGCTCCTTTCCCAAATCATATCAGTAAAGGATTGGAATGCAAAGGACTGTGTATTTGTGAAATAACAAAAGCCAAGAGGTCAGAATGTGAGAGTAAAAGCCAGGATAAGGCACATATAGAAGCCAAAAGACCAGAGGCATATCTAGAGTTTCACATTTGTCGGACCCTGCAACCGAAAAAGTGCACAAATTCTCTGAATATGGCATAATCAATGATTTGCGTATTAATCTAGCCATATTGGGGGATAATTTTTGACACATAAAAATACCCAATTCGAAGGCTCAACATGAAATTCTAAAACATGAAAGCTCATTACAAATGACAGGGCGATGTTGAGGAGTTTGGATGATTGAGCGATTATAGAAGCGTCTAGGCAATTAGGTGATCAAGAAAGGTACAAGTAAAGAAACTATTCTCACAACTCCTCCCACGATCCATTTGGCCATTTGCAAGCGGGTACCATGACATGAACAGTTAAGGGAGATTGTGAGAAGTTACTTGGGGCAAAAAAGTGGACAGCAGTTATGCGAAGAAGTGGGTGACGGTTATGCAATATAGTGGATGACAATTACCACATGCAGGTTACAAAGCTAAGGTAGCAAATCTGTAACTCAAAGTATTTAGCAATTTACATTAACATGTATATATTGTAGAAGTTTAGACGTTTTGAATGACTAACAAATCAAAAACTCTCAAAATAGAGATGTAATATTTTTATCTTAGATCTTAGAACTTATTCTAGTTTAAATTGTGTGCTTAAATCCCTTGGAGGCATCTTGTTAAACAAGCTTTTCTTAGTGCAAACACCCGTTTTGAGACTTTGTCTTAAGAGGTTCGTCTTTTACACTTTCTTCTGATCCCTTTTAATTGTTAGCTCGAGTAAAACCACACCTGCTAGAAACAATAATTTACATAATTCTTTACAAAATGATGAGGTGTGAAACAGAAAGTTGAGGATTTCTTTTCTTTAATCGATTGATGAGATCTCGTCACGTTATATGTTAACAAAAATTATAATATACAAATAGAACAATTTATTTATTTATTATTATTATTATTTTTAACGTCAAATAAGCCTGACAAAGTGTCTAATGCACTGCATTGGAAAGGAACTTTTGAAATCACTGACACTGGGTCAAGAAACTTATTGCTTTATGAAATCAATCAGTGCTATACTTCATTCAAGTTTTGTTACTCCTTCTACCAAAAGAATAAAATAAAATAAAATAAAAAATATTAATAAAACTTAAAATTTAAAGTAATTTATATATATTAATGCATGTCAAATAAAGTAACTGCTTAACATGTTATTATTCATTACTTGAATATCAAGTTCATAAAAATGCAAAGTGATTCATTATTAACACGAGCTACGTCCACTCATGAACACTAAAAGTATACAAAGAACTTTGAGAACTATAAAGCAAACATAAATCATAAAAATAACTTGAAATTTAGGCGAAACTAAATTAATTTATTAATAGATAATCAATCCTAAAAAGTGACGGTGCTCAGTTGGCTTGAAATGTGATCATGTGGTGATGCTACACAGTTAAGCAACCCGTTTGAACATATATAATTCAACTCACTTTGACACCTCTATTCGGTGGGATAGGGCATATAGACCTCAAGAAAAGTGATCCTCCTTTCTTGCCCCCCGGCCCAGCCTACATTCTTTCGACTCCAAGAAAAAGAAGAGAATCTAACAAGTAGAAGGCCAATAATTTAAAAATAAATACAATTTAAGAAATAAATATTATGCATATATATATATATGCATGACCTTACAGTATAATTGGCGCTGGAAGATAATCAATGAACACAGCCTAACATTTCTAAGCACAAAAATGGCCTTATGCTACTAAGTATAAAACAGGTAGAAGGGGAGGCATTTAACAAAAGAATTTTGAATAAGAAAAGAAAAGGACATCTTAAATAAAGGCTTAAAACTTTAAGCTATCATTCTGTTGACGCTTCTTCTATATTTTCTACTCTTTGGTCCGATTGGACTGCGCTTGGAATGATCACTAAGCAAGACCATAGCTCAGCACCATTAGAAAATAAGTAGACACAGCTTTCCTAAATCGTTTCTTGTACTGCATTGGAGAAATTACAGTTAGAGACGATTTTTTTGGCCCTCCGAGGATGACTGATACCTTCACCCACGTTTCAAGATGCTTTTCCCATGTATATTGCCTCATGAAATCAATAATACCAAGCACCATGTCACGCCCCGCATGTGATCCATCGAAGAAATATAATAATTTTTCAAGACGGGTGCGCGAGGATGCACAAAAAGAGCGAGCTGCCAATTTTACGAAAGATGCGCAATTGAGGTTTCTAGAAGGTTCCAGAAGAATGCGGAATATGGTGGAACTAGCTAGATCTGGAAGACTTCATGGAAGGGATCTGAAGGAACTTTCTAGAAGATTGAAGAGAATTCTTAAAGAAAGGGGGATTCTAGAATGTTCTACAAGTGTGTAGAAGTAGGAATAATCTAGATATTTCATGATAAATCTTTGTATAGGTATTTGTATAGATATGTGTAGAATTATCTAGGTGGTAAGATATATTTGTAGAATAATCTAGAAGATAGATTGGTAGTAGTATAAATAGGGAAGGGGTCCTCATTTGTAACCATCCAAGGATTTGGAGTGGCTACCTTATAGAGAGAGCTTGAGAGCTTGTATAAAGCACTTGTGGAAGAGAGTCCCAAGTGTTGGTCAAGTATTGTAATATTGGAGAGTTTTAATACAAAGAGTGTATTTCTCTCTAATATAGTTTGCTAGCTTTCCTTTGTCATTTGTTTGTAAGCACTTGGGGAGTGCTTGGTCAAGAAGCGAGGCTGACTTAGCTAATATCCGACGGGAGGATTGAAGAGCTAAGTGCCGCACGGAGCTTGAAATCTCCAAGTCCGTGACAGTTGGTATCAGAGCCTAGGTTTGCTCACTTACTATCGTTGGCATGGCGGAAAAAGATGTTGTGGGTTCCGGAATTTCGGAGGTAGAACATGAGGAGCGGGGTCGAGAGGTCGAACCCCAAACCACGAGTAAGAAAACTCGACAAACTCGAAGCAAGAGCCGACCACCGGCCCCTACCGGTGGATCTCTTGAGGAAGTATTTCTCAATATGGGGGAACGCATCGAAGTAGTGGAGAATTCACTCTCAACCCTTGAAGCCCACACCTTAGAACAACTTGATGATCTCAAGGAAGACCAAGGCGCTTTAAGGGAAGAATATACGAGGTTGGAGGCCAAGGTCATGGATGCTGTCAAAGCGATCCAAAACCAAGTGAACAAGCTTTGCGCGGATATGCAAAGTGGCCTAGACGCTTGTAAGAAGGCGTCAACTAGCGCGGGTACTAGCATGATCCTAGCGGCTTCAAGGATCGACTATCCAAAGCCAAGGGAGTTCGATGGCAAGAGGGACGCCAAGGAGGTAGAGAATTTCCTATGGCGCATGGAGGTCTACTTTGAGGGCATTAACGTCATGGATGAGGCAACAAAGGTACGAATCGCCACTCTTTACCTTAGTGATGTTGCAGCTTTATGGTGGCGTCGTAAGCATGCCGACATAGAGCATGGGAAGTGCAAGATAGACACATGGGCTGATTTCAAACGGGAGTTGAAGCGACAATTCTATCCTGAAAATGTAGTTTATGAGGCTCGAAAGAAGATGCGTCTATTAAAGCAAAGGTCTACAATTCGGGACTATGTACAAGAGTTCACCACTCTGATGCTTCAAATCCCAAGCATGGCGGAAGAAGACTTGCTCTTCCACTTCACGGATGGGCTCCAACATTGGGCACGAATGGAGTTGCTAAGGCGTGGAGTTAGCAACGTTGATGAGGCAATTGCGGTAGCAGAGTCATTGGTGGACTATTTAAAGGATGATGCCTCAAAATATAAGGAGCCACGAGATAACAATGAGAAAGGTGGGGGAGACGAAGAGAAGACGTCATCCCATCCGAAAAGCAGTCATTTCCCTCAAAGGATTAATCACTTATTTGGTGGCAAGGACACGAGGTCCCAAGGTGGAAGGGACTATGAAGAGAAGAAAACATTAAGGCCACAATCAAGCGGATGTTTCAACTGTGGAGGGCCTCATATGATGCGGGACTGCCCCAAATTCAAGAACTTAGCGGCTATTGTAGAAGAACTTAGTGAAGAACGAGACACGGGTAAAGAGTCGCAGCAATTGGGGGCAATTCAAGTATTGAACAACTTGGAAGCGGGATCCAATGGGTCATCCAACAGGATGCCTGAAGGTGGGAACCTATTGTTCGTGGAAGGCTACGTTAATGGGAAAAATATTCGGGCTTTGATAGACACGGGAGCTACCCATAATTTTATCACTGCAGATGAGGCCAAACGGCTTAGCATCCAAGTCTCAAGGGAAGATGGATGGATGAAGACCGTAAATGATAAGGCCAAACCAATTTCGGGTGTAGCACGAGGAGTAATGCTACGCCTTGCCACATGGGAGGCTCGTGTTGATTTTACAGTGGCACCGATGGATCAACATAAGATTGTGTTGGGATTAGACTTTTTACAGAGGAACAACGCAACATTGGTTCCAAGCACAAAAGCGCTATGTGTATTTAGAGGAAAGACACCTATCAGGATCCCAATGGTGGAAGGGTCACATGAGATGAGACTCTCAGGGATGCAGCACGTAAAGGAGACAGGTACGTGCAATGTATACTACTTGGGGACAATTGAGCTTATCAAGGGACAAGGGATGGATACAGAGTCTCGTACTCCATGTCGACGAGGGCGTCGACATAATAGGTGGGGGAGAGTGTCACGCCCCGCATGTGATCCATCGAAGAAATATAATAATTTTTCAAGACGGGTGCGCGAGGATGCACAAAAAGAGCGAGCTGCCAATTTTACGAAAGATGCGCAATTGAGGTTTCTAGAAGGTTCCAGAAGAATGCGGAATATGGTGGAACTAGCTAGATCTGGAAGACTTCATGGAAGGGATCTGAAGGAACTTTCTAGAAGATTGAAGAGAATTCTTAAAGAAAGGGGGATTCTAGAATGTTCTACAAGTGTGTAGAAGTAGGAATAATCTAGATATTTCATGATAAATCTTTGTATAGGTATTTGTATAGATATGTGTAGAATTATCTAGGTGGTAAGATATATTTGTAGAATAATCTAGAAGATAGATTGGTAGTAGTATAAATAGGGAAGGGGTCCTCATTTGTAACCATCCAAGGATTTGGAGTGGCTACCTTATAGAGAGAGCTTGAGAGCTTGTATAAAGCACTTGTGGAAGAGAGTCCCAAGTGTTGGTCAAGTATTGTAATATTGGAGAGTTTTAATACAAAGAGTGTATTTCTCTCTAATATAGTTTGCTAGCTTTCCTTTGTCATTTGTTTGTAAGCACTTGGGGAGTGCTTGGTCAAGAAGCGAGGCTGACTTAGCTAATATCCGACGGGAGGATTGAAGAGCTAAGTGCCGCACGGAGCTTGAAATCTCCAAGTCCGTGACAGTTGGTATCAGAGCCTAGGTTTGCTCACTTACTATCGTTGGCATGGCGGAAAAAGATGTTGTGGGTTCCGGAATTTCGGAGGTAGAACATGAGGAGCGGGGTCGAGAGGTCGAACCCCAAACCACGAGTAAGAAAACTCGACAAACTCGAAGCAAGAGCCGACCACCGGCCCCTACCGGTGGATCTCTTGAGGAAGTATTTCTCAATATGGGGGAACGCATCGAAGTAGTGGAGAATTCACTCTCAACCCTTGAAGCCCACACCTTAGAACAACTTGATGATCTCAAGGAAGACCAAGGCGCTTTAAGGGAAGAATATACGAGGTTGGAGGCCAAGGTCATGGATGCTGTCAAAGCGATCCAAAACCAAGTGAACAAGCTTTGCGCGGATATGCAAAGTGGCCTAGACGCTTGTAAGAAGGCGTCAACTAGCGCGGGTACTAGCATGATCCTAGCGGCTTCAAGGATCGACTATCCAAAGCCAAGGGAGTTCGATGGCAAGAGGGACGCCAAGGAGGTAGAGAATTTCCTATGGCGCATGGAGGTCTACTTTGAGGGCATTAACGTCATGGATGAGGCAACAAAGGTACGAATCGCCACTCTTTACCTTAGTGATGTTGCAGCTTTATGGTGGCGTCGTAAGCATGCCGACATAGAGCATGGGAAGTGCAAGATAGACACATGGGCTGATTTCAAACGGGAGTTGAAGCGACAATTCTATCCTGAAAATGTAGTTTATGAGGCTCGAAAGAAGATGCGTCTATTAAAGCAAAGGTCTACAATTCGGGACTATGTACAAGAGTTCACCACTCTGATGCTTCAAATCCCAAGCATGGCGGAAGAAGACTTGCTCTTCCACTTCACGGATGGGCTCCAACATTGGGCACGAATGGAGTTGCTAAGGCGTGGAGTTAGCAACGTTGATGAGGCAATTGCGGTAGCAGAGTCATTGGTGGACTATTTAAAGGATGATGCCTCAAAATATAAGGAGCCACGAGATAACAATGAGAAAGGTGGGGGAGACGAAGAGAAGACGTCATCCCATCCGAAAAGCAGTCATTTCCCTCAAAGGATTAATCACTTATTTGGTGGCAAGGACACGAGGTCCCAAGGTGGAAGGGACTATGAAGAGAAGAAAACATTAAGGCCACAATCAAGCGGATGTTTCAACTGTGGAGGGCCTCATATGATGCGGGACTGCCCCAAATTCAAGAACTTAGCGGCTATTGTAGAAGAACTTAGTGAAGAACGAGACACGGGTAAAGAGTCGCAGCAATTGGGGGCAATTCAAGTATTGAACAACTTGGAAGCGGGATCCAATGGGTCATCCAACAGGATGCCTGAAGGTGGGAACCTATTGTTCGTGGAAGGCTACGTTAATGGGAAAAATATTCGGGCTTTGATAGACACGGGAGCTACCCATAATTTTATCACTGCAGATGAGGCCAAACGGCTTAGCATCCAAGTCTCAAGGGAAGATGGATGGATGAAGACCGTAAATGATAAGGCCAAACCAATTTCGGGTGTAGCACGAGGAGTAATGCTACGCCTTGCCACATGGGAGGCTCGTGTTGATTTTACAGTGGCACCGATGGATCAACATAAGATTGTGTTGGGATTAGACTTTTTACAGAGGAACAACGCAACATTGGTTCCAAGCACAAAAGCGCTATGTGTATTTAGAGGAAAGACACCTATCAGGATCCCAATGGTGGAAGGGTCACATGAGATGAGACTCTCAGGGATGCAGCACGTAAAGGAGACAGGTACGTGCAATGTATACTACTTGGGGACAATTGAGCTTATCAAGGGACAAGGGATGGATACAGAGTCTCGTACTCCATGTCGACGAGGGCGTCGACATAATAGGTGGGGGAGAGTGTCACGCCCCGCATGTGATCCATCGAAGAAATATAATAATTTTTCAAGACGGGTGCGCGAGGATGCACAAAAAGAGCGAGCTGCCAATTTTACGAAAGATGCGCAATTGAGGTTTCTAGAAGGTTCCAGAAGAATGCGGAATATGGTGGAACTAGCTAGATCTGGAAGACTTCATGGAAGGGATCTGAAGGAACTTTCTAGAAGATTGAAGAGAATTCTTAAAGAAAGGGGGATTCTAGAATGTTCTACAAGTGTGTAGAAGTAGGAATAATCTAGATATTTCATGATAAATCTTTGTATAGGTATTTGTATAGATATGTGTAGAATTATCTAGGTGGTAAGATATATTTGTAGAATAATCTAGAAGATAGATTGGTAGTAGTATAAATAGGGAAGGGGTCCTCATTTGTAACCATCCAAGGATTTGGAGTGGCTACCTTATAGAGAGAGCTTGAGAGCTTGTATAAAGCACTTGTGGAAGAGAGTCCCAAGTGTTGGTCAAGTATTGTAATATTGGAGAGTTTTAATACAAAGAGTGTATTTCTCTCTAATATAGTTTGCTAGCTTTCCTTTGTCATTTGTTTGTAAGCACTTGGGGAGTGCTTGGTCAAGAAGCGAGGCTGACTTAGCTAATATCCGACGGGAGGATTGAAGAGCTAAGTGCCGCACGGAGCTTGAAATCTCCAAGTCCGTGACAGTTGGTATCAGAGCCTAGGTTTGCTCACTTACTATCGTTGGCATGGCGGAAAAAGATGTTGTGGGTTCCGGAATTTCGGAGGTAGAACATGAGGAGCGGGGTCGAGAGGTCGAACCCCAAACCACGAGTAAGAAAACTCGACAAACTCGAAGCAAGAGCCGACCACCGGCCCCTACCGGTGGATCTCTTGAGGAAGTATTTCTCAATATGGGGGAACGCATCGAAGTAGTGGAGAATTCACTCTCAACCCTTGAAGCCCACACCTTAGAACAACTTGATGATCTCAAGGAAGACCAAGGCGCTTTAAGGGAAGAATATACGAGGTTGGAGGCCAAGGTCATGGATGCTGTCAAAGCGATCCAAAACCAAGTGAACAAGCTTTGCGCGGATATGCAAAGTGGCCTAGACGCTTGTAAGAAGGCGTCAACTAGCGCGGGTACTAGCATGATCCTAGCGGCTTCAAGGATCGACTATCCAAAGCCAAGGGAGTTCGATGGCAAGAGGGACGCCAAGGAGGTAGAGAATTTCCTATGGCGCATGGAGGTCTACTTTGAGGGCATTAACGTCATGGATGAGGCAACAAAGGTACGAATCGCCACTCTTTACCTTAGTGATGTTGCAGCTTTATGGTGGCGTCGTAAGCATGCCGACATAGAGCATGGGAAGTGCAAGATAGACACATGGGCTGATTTCAAACGGGAGTTGAAGCGACAATTCTATCCTGAAAATGTAGTTTATGAGGCTCGAAAGAAGATGCGTCTATTAAAGCAAAGGTCTACAATTCGGGACTATGTACAAGAGTTCACCACTCTGATGCTTCAAATCCCAAGCATGGCGGAAGAAGACTTGCTCTTCCACTTCACGGATGGGCTCCAACATTGGGCACGAATGGAGTTGCTAAGGCGTGGAGTTAGCAACGTTGATGAGGCAATTGCGGTAGCAGAGTCATTGGTGGACTATTTAAAGGATGATGCCTCAAAATATAAGGAGCCACGAGATAACAATGAGAAAGGTGGGGGAGACGAAGAGAAGACGTCATCCCATCCGAAAAGCAGTCATTTCCCTCAAAGGATTAATCACTTATTTGGTGGCAAGGACACGAGGTCCCAAGGTGGAAGGGACTATGAAGAGAAGAAAACATTAAGGCCACAATCAAGCGGATGTTTCAACTGTGGAGGGCCTCATATGATGCGGGACTGCCCCAAATTCAAGAACTTAGCGGCTATTGTAGAAGAACTTAGTGAAGAACGAGACACGGGTAAAGAGTCGCAGCAATTGGGGGCAATTCAAGTATTGAACAACTTGGAAGCGGGATCCAATGGGTCATCCAACAGGATGCCTGAAGGTGGGAACCTATTGTTCGTGGAAGGCTACGTTAATGGGAAAAATATTCGGGCTTTGATAGACACGGGAGCTACCCATAATTTTATCACTGCAGATGAGGCCAAACGGCTTAGCATCCAAGTCTCAAGGGAAGATGGATGGATGAAGACCGTAAATGATAAGGCCAAACCAATTTCGGGTGTAGCACGAGGAGTAATGCTACGCCTTGCCACATGGGAGGCTCGTGTTGATTTTACAGTGGCACCGATGGATCAACATAAGATTGTGTTGGGATTAGACTTTTTACAGAGGAACAACGCAACATTGGTTCCAAGCACAAAAGCGCTATGTGTATTTAGAGGAAAGACACCTATCAGGATCCCAATGGTGGAAGGGTCACATGAGATGAGACTCTCAGGGATGCAGCACGTAAAGGAGACAGGTACGTGCAATGTATACTACTTGGGGACAATTGAGCTTATCAAGGGACAAGGGATGGATACAGAGTCTCGTACTCCATGTCGACGAGGGCGTCGACATAATAGGTGGGGGAGAGTGTCACGCCCCGCATGTGATCCATCGAAGAAATATAATAATTTTTCAAGACGGGTGCGCGAGGATGCACAAAAAGAGCGAGCTGCCAATTTTACGAAAGATGCGCAATTGAGGTTTCTAGAAGGTTCCAGAAGAATGCGGAATATGGTGGAACTAGCTAGATCTGGAAGACTTCATGGAAGGGATCTGAAGGAACTTTCTAGAAGATTGAAGAGAATTCTTAAAGAAAGGGGGATTCTAGAATGTTCTACAAGTGTGTAGAAGTAGGAATAATCTAGATATTTCATGATAAATCTTTGTATAGGTATTTGTATAGATATGTGTAGAATTATCTAGGTGGTAAGATATATTTGTAGAATAATCTAGAAGATAGATTGGTAGTAGTATAAATAGGGAAGGGGTCCTCATTTGTAACCATCCAAGGATTTGGAGTGGCTACCTTATAGAGAGAGCTTGAGAGCTTGTATAAAGCACTTGTGGAAGAGAGTCCCAAGTGTTGGTCAAGTATTGTAATATTGGAGAGTTTTAATACAAAGAGTGTATTTCTCTCTAATATAGTTTGCTAGCTTTCCTTTGTCATTTGTTTGTAAGCACTTGGGGAGTGCTTGGTCAAGAAGCGAGGCTGACTTAGCTAATATCCGACGGGAGGATTGAAGAGCTAAGTGCCGCACGGAGCTTGAAATCTCCAAGTCCGTGACAGTTGGTATCAGAGCCTAGGTTTGCTCACTTACTATCGTTGGCATGGCGGAAAAAGATGTTGTGGGTTCCGGAATTTCGGAGGTAGAACATGAGGAGCGGGGTCGAGAGGTCGAACCCCAAACCACGAGTAAGAAAACTCGACAAACTCGAAGCAAGAGCCGACCACCGGCCCCTACCGGTGGATCTCTTGAGGAAGTATTTCTCAATATGGGGGAACGCATCGAAGTAGTGGAGAATTCACTCTCAACCCTTGAAGCCCACACCTTAGAACAACTTGATGATCTCAAGGAAGACCAAGGCGCTTTAAGGGAAGAATATACGAGGTTGGAGGCCAAGGTCATGGATGCTGTCAAAGCGATCCAAAACCAAGTGAACAAGCTTTGCGCGGATATGCAAAGTGGCCTAGACGCTTGTAAGAAGGCGTCAACTAGCGCGGGTACTAGCATGATCCTAGCGGCTTCAAGGATCGACTATCCAAAGCCAAGGGAGTTCGATGGCAAGAGGGACGCCAAGGAGGTAGAGAATTTCCTATGGCGCATGGAGGTCTACTTTGAGGGCATTAACGTCATGGATGAGGCAACAAAGGTACGAATCGCCACTCTTTACCTTAGTGATGTTGCAGCTTTATGGTGGCGTCGTAAGCATGCCGACATAGAGCATGGGAAGTGCAAGATAGACACATGGGCTGATTTCAAACGGGAGTTGAAGCGACAATTCTATCCTGAAAATGTAGTTTATGAGGCTCGAAAGAAGATGCGTCTATTAAAGCAAAGGTCTACAATTCGGGACTATGTACAAGAGTTCACCACTCTGATGCTTCAAATCCCAAGCATGGCGGAAGAAGACTTGCTCTTCCACTTCACGGATGGGCTCCAACATTGGGCACGAATGGAGTTGCTAAGGCGTGGAGTTAGCAACGTTGATGAGGCAATTGCGGTAGCAGAGTCATTGGTGGACTATTTAAAGGATGATGCCTCAAAATATAAGGAGCCACGAGATAACAATGAGAAAGGTGGGGGAGACGAAGAGAAGACGTCATCCCATCCGAAAAGCAGTCATTTCCCTCAAAGGATTAATCACTTATTTGGTGGCAAGGACACGAGGTCCCAAGGTGGAAGGGACTATGAAGAGAAGAAAACATTAAGGCCACAATCAAGCGGATGTTTCAACTGTGGAGGGCCTCATATGATGCGGGACTGCCCCAAATTCAAGAACTTAGCGGCTATTGTAGAAGAACTTAGTGAAGAACGAGACACGGGTAAAGAGTCGCAGCAATTGGGGGCAATTCAAGTATTGAACAACTTGGAAGCGGGATCCAATGGGTCATCCAACAGGATGCCTGAAGGTGGGAACCTATTGTTCGTGGAAGGCTACGTTAATGGGAAAAATATTCGGGCTTTGATAGACACGGGAGCTACCCATAATTTTATCACTGCAGATGAGGCCAAACGGCTTAGCATCCAAGTCTCAAGGGAAGATGGATGGATGAAGACCGTAAATGATAAGGCCAAACCAATTTCGGGTGTAGCACGAGGAGTAATGCTACGCCTTGCCACATGGGAGGCTCGTGTTGATTTTACAGTGGCACCGATGGATCAACATAAGATTGTGTTGGGATTAGACTTTTTACAGAGGAACAACGCAACATTGGTTCCAAGCACAAAAGCGCTATGTGTATTTAGAGGAAAGACACCTATCAGGATCCCAATGGTGGAAGGGTCACATGAGATGAGACTCTCAGGGATGCAGCACGTAAAGGAGACAGGTACGTGCAATGTATACTACTTGGGGACAATTGAGCTTATCAAGGGACAAGGGATGGATACAGAGTCTCGTACTCCATGTCGACGAGGGCGTCGACATAATAGGTGGGGGAGAGTGTCACGCCCCGCATGTGATCCATCGAAGAAATATAATAATTTTTCAAGACGGGTGCGCGAGGATGCACAAAAAGAGCGAGCTGCCAATTTTACGAAAGATGCGCAATTGAGGTTTCTAGAAGGTTCCAGAAGAATGCGGAATATGGTGGAACTAGCTAGATCTGGAAGACTTCATGGAAGGGATCTGAAGGAACTTTCTAGAAGATTGAAGAGAATTCTTAAAGAAAGGGGGATTCTAGAATGTTCTACAAGTGTGTAGAAGTAGGAATAATCTAGATATTTCATGATAAATCTTTGTATAGGTATTTGTATAGATATGTGTAGAATTATCTAGGTGGTAAGATATATTTGTAGAATAATCTAGAAGATAGATTGGTAGTAGTATAAATAGGGAAGGGGTCCTCATTTGTAACCATCCAAGGATTTGGAGTGGCTACCTTATAGAGAGAGCTTGAGAGCTTGTATAAAGCACTTGTGGAAGAGAGTCTCAAGTGTTGGTCAAGTATTGTAATATTGGAGAGTTTTAATACAAAGAGTGTATTTCTCTCTAATATAGTTTGCTAGCTTTCCTTTGTCATTTGTTTGTAAGCACTTGGGGAGTGCTTGGTCAAGAAGCGAGGCTGACTTAGCTAATATCCGACGGGAGGATTGAAGAGCTAAGTGCCGCACGGAGCTTGAAATCTCCAAGTCCGTGACAGTTGGTATCAGAGCCTAGGTTTGCTCACTTACTATCGTTGGCATGGCGGAAAAAGATGTTGTGGGTTCCGGAATTTCGGAGGTAGAACATGAGGAGCGGGGTCGAGAGGTCGAACCCCAAACCACGAGTAAGAAAACTCGACAAACTCGAAGCAAGAGCCGACCACCGGCCCCTACCGGTGGATCTCTTGAGGAAGTATTTCTCAATATGGGGGAACGCATCGAAGTAGTGGAGAATTCACTCTCAACCCTTGAAGCCCACACCTTAGAACAACTTGATGATCTCAAGGAAGACCAAGGCGCTTTAAGGGAAGAATATACGAGGTTGGAGGCCAAGGTCATGGATGCTGTCAAAGCGATCCAAAACCAAGTGAACAAGCTTTGCGCGGATATGCAAAGTGGCCTAGACGCTTGTAAGAAGGCGTCAACTAGCGCGGGTACTAGCATGATCCTAGCGGCTTCAAGGATCGACTATCCAAAGCCAAGGGAGTTCGATGGCAAGAGGGACGCCAAGGAGGTAGAGAATTTCCTATGGCGCATGGAGGTCTACTTTGAGGGCATTAACGTCATGGATGAGGCAACAAAGGTACGAATCGCCACTCTTTACCTTAGTGATGTTGCAGCTTTATGGTGGCGTCGTAAGCATGCCGACATAGAGCATGGGAAGTGCAAGATAGACACATGGGCTGATTTCAAACGGGAGTTGAAGCGACAATTCTATCCTGAAAATGTAGTTTATGAGGCTCGAAAGAAGATGCGTCTATTAAAGCAAAGGTCTACAATTCGGGACTATGTACAAGAGTTCACCACTCTGATGCTTCAAATCCCAAGCATGGCGGAAGAAGACTTGCTCTTCCACTTCACGGATGGGCTCCAACATTGGGCACGAATGGAGTTGCTAAGGCGTGGAGTTAGCAACGTTGATGAGGCAATTGCGGTAGCAGAGTCATTGGTGGACTATTTAAAGGATGATGCCTCAAAATATAAGGAGCCACGAGATAACAATGAGAAAGGTGGGGGAGACGAAGAGAAGACGTCATCCCATCCGAAAAGCAGTCATTTCCCTCAAAGGATTAATCACTTATTTGGTGGCAAGGACACGAGGTCCCAAGGTGGAAGGGACTATGAAGAGAAGAAAACATTAAGGCCACAATCAAGCGGATGTTTCAACTGTGGAGGGCCTCATATGATGCGGGACTGCCCCAAATTCAAGAACTTAGCGGCTATTGTAGAAGAACTTAGTGAAGAACGAGACACGGGTAAAGAGTCGCAGCAATTGGGGGCAATTCAAGTATTGAACAACTTGGAAGCGGGATCCAATGGGTCATCCAACAGGATGCCTGAAGGTGGGAACCTATTGTTCGTGGAAGGCTACGTTAATGGGAAAAATATTCGGGCTTTGATAGACACGGGAGCTACCCATAATTTTATCACTGCAGATGAGGCCAAACGGCTTAGCATCCAAGTCTCAAGGGAAGATGGATGGATGAAGACCGTAAATGATAAGGCCAAACCAATTTCGGGTGTAGCACGAGGAGTAATGCTACGCCTTGCCACATGGGAGGCTCGTGTTGATTTTACAGTGGCACCGATGGATCAACATAAGATTGTGTTGGGATTAGACTTTTTACAGAGGAACAACGCAACATTGGTTCCAAGCACAAAAGCGCTATGTGTATTTAGAGGAAAGACACCTATCAGGATCCCAATGGTGGAAGGGTCACATGAGATGAGACTCTCAGGGATGCAGCACGTAAAGGAGACAGGTACGTGCAATGTATACTACTTGGGGACAATTGAGCTTATCAAGGGACAAGGGATGGATACAGAGTCTCGTACTCCATGTCGACGAGGGCGTCGACATAATAGGTGGGGGAGAGTGTCACGCCCCGCATGTGATCCATCGAAGAAATATAATAATTTTTCAAGACGGGTGCGCGAGGATGCACAAAAAGAGCGAGCTGCCAATTTTACGAAAGATGCGCAATTGAGGTTTCTAGAAGGTTCCAGAAGAATGCGGAATATGGTGGAACTAGCTAGATCTGGAAGACTTCATGGAAGGGATCTGAAGGAACTTTCTAGAAGATTGAAGAGAATTCTTAAAGAAAGGGGGATTCTAGAATGTTCTACAAGTGTGTAGAAGTAGGAATAATCTAGATATTTCATGATAAATCTTTGTATAGGTATTTGTATAGATATGTGTAGAATTATCTAGGTGGTAAGATATATTTGTAGAATAATCTAGAAGATAGATTGGTAGTAGTATAAATAGGGAAGGGGTCCTCATTTGTAACCATCCAAGGATTTGGAGTGGCTACCTTATAGAGAGAGCTTGAGAGCTTGTATAAAGCACTTGTGGAAGAGAGTCCCAAGTGTTGGTCAAGTATTGTAATATTGGAGAGTTTTAATACAAAGAGTGTATTTCTCTCTAATATAGTTTGCTAGCTTTCCTTTGTCATTTGTTTGTAAGCACTTGGGGAGTGCTTGGTCAAGAAGCGAGGCTGACTTAGCTAATATCCGACGGGAGGATTGAAGAGCTAAGTGCCGCACGGAGCTTGAAATCTCCAAGTCCGTGACAACCAGCTCATGCTTTTCCTGGTCCACACCAACAAAATAGAAAGATAAGAAAAAGAGAGAGATTATACGTTGTTTTAATTAAAATATGGCATCTATAAGTATCATGAAATAGATATTCACTTTTGGACTTCGACAACAATTCAATCTAATTGCAGTATTTCTTGGGTTCGACGTAAGTCTACAGTCTACCTTGATCCAATTTACAACATTGCCAAATTATCAAGCAAGTAAAATACATTACTTACCATAAAACCTAAACACTACTTGCATTTCACATGTATGTTAATTATAAGACTAGCAAAGAGTAGAATTCTTAACACCTTAAAGAAAAACGGAAGCAACTAACAACCAGATTATCAACAAAAACCTCAAAAATGCATAAAGATCACTTATATGATCTTCTTCTTGGACTGCAAGGAGCTTTTCCTGCAATGCTGCCGATGATAGTGCAATTAATGCAGCTTGCTTTTAACTTAATAATAGGAAGATTAACTTTGGTCATCGAGTTCTTTTTATTTCCATTATAACACGCCTTTGCGTCTTTCGTTGAGGGCTCTCTCTTGTCATTACCATATTCTTTTGCTTCCTTCACCGAGGGCTATTCCTTGTTACTGTCGCATTCTTCTACTTCTTCCACACTTGGGTTAACAGTACAGGGAAATATCCGATGTCACAAGTTGATTGGACATACATTACAAAAAGAAAGCGAACTTGGTGAAAAATTTATTGAAGGTGAAAATGGCAATTATTTATACCCCAATTAGCTGTATATATTACATGAGGCAAGGAGTTCCTTTGTTATACTAAAAAAAACCAGAGTGTAGCCTGACAATGGATCATGTTATAACATGCATTGAAAACATATTCAATGACCCATAACTTCTATTGACAATTAATTCCCATTTACATCTTGAGACTCATTTACATCAATTATTCACATTGAAGAAATCATACACACGTCAATAAATATTCTGGGAGTTTTCATTTTTTTTTTCAAGCTATCAAACATAAGCTCTAGCAACTAGATAACATGCTAGAGAAAAATCTGAAATGAACCTATATTTTCTGGTTTTTCAGTCACTGAATTCGGTGCTACCAATTGCTCCATTTCTTCCTTTCCAGAATTTGACAATTTCTCCATCTTTTGAATGATCTTTAGACTGAGGAGTCTTCCCTGCGGAAGCTCCATTGCTCAACTCTTTGGCAGTTCAACCAAATTATCACAAACATAATCTATATTCCTTGATATTCTTCTTCTTTTCAATTTCTTGTACCTCACAAATTCCAGTCAAACTAATTTAAAACTTTAAAATAGATATCTCCAAATTCAAATCGAAAAATAAAAGAACTCTATGCATCAAAAACCTATAAGCCATAATCCTTAAAATAATAAATTAAATCAAAATTCAACAAAATTATACAAAAATGATAACAGAATAATAAATTGAGATTAAAAAAAGCTTACCGAAACATGGGTTTAGTGAAATGCCGCGAGATTAGAGGCATCGATCTTCCTAATAACCTCCGCAACTATGTCATCGTCATCATATATCGCAGTGTCCCTCCTCGTGCTTCTCCATATTTTTGGCAATGCAGTTCTTCTCCACGAACCCATTGGCTACAACCGTAGAAGGATGCGAATTGAGTTTTCCAGGTTGAGATTTCCACTGTTGTTTGTCACAAGTATATCTTTATTATATAAGATTCCCATTTTGGTATGTTGCATTCAAACATGAAAGTACATGTTATCTTCCTCCTTTTTTTAGATTTCTTATTATGTGCATCTAGACATATATATATAAATTAAAAAAAAAAAAAAATTATTTTCCTCTTCTTTTTGTAATCACTATTCCATTTTGGTATGTTGCATTCACACATGAAAGTCAACATGTTATATTCCTCCTTTTTTTAGATTTCTTATTATGTGCATCTAGACATATATATATAAATTAAAAAAAAAAATTTATTTTCATTTTTATCTAATTTGACAACAGAAAAAAAATATTTTTTTTATTATACTCATATGATTTTACTTAATATATGTTGCTTTTACACCTTAAAATTAATTATCTTGTTTAAAACACACACACAAAAATAAATAAATTAATTAAAAAAAAGAGAATTTATTTTCCTTTTTATCTTATTTGGCAATAGTAAAAAAAAAAAAAAGATTTTTTTTTATTTGATTTTGCTTAGTCACGAGATAGAAATATTTTAGCAAAAGGGAAAAAAAATAAAAAGACGGATTTTTTTATTATTATTCTCATATGATTTTGCTTAGTCACGAGATAAAAATATTTTAGCAAAAGGGGAAAAAACATAAAAAGATGGATTTCTTTTATTATTATTCTCATATAAGTTTGCTTAGTCACGAGATAGAAATATATTTTAACAAACGGGTACTTTTAGTTAGGATTAACTTATATTTCACGCTTTGAAATAATTTATATTTGACGCCAATAAAATCGACTAAAAATCAAATCTCGTGCGAAGTACGATCCAACACTAGTAATTCAAGAAGAAAGAGATTGGAGAGAAGATGAGAGATGCAAGAGTCGGGGGGTGGTTTTAATGGGGTCAATCCGGGTGGTCCGGGTCGGGTCGGCCCGGCAATAAAAGTCCGGTAACGGTCCGCTTGAAAAAAGTTCGTCCACTGCGGGTTACGGGCCGGTTACGGGTCAGCCCACAAAATTTGAACTACAACCCAGGCCCGCCCGCTGACCCATCCGGGTCGAGCCCATGCGAGTCGCGGTTTGTTCTGATTTGGACCGTATGAATAAAAACATATATTTTTTCATATTTATAGCAAATTTTTTGTTAAATTTCTAAATACAAAATGATTAAAATGATAAATTCATATTTATATCATAAAATATTTACATAAAATTTAAAATTATAGTTTATGTTATATGAATTACTTCTAAATTTGCAAATTTAAATAAAATATAAATAAATAACAATTAAATGATAAATGTATTTCTAATTACTATTATAAAAAAACATTACTTTTTTAGCTATCAGGAAGAAAAAAAATAAGATTTTACTTTAAAAGTAGTATTAGAGTTTCTATAAGAAGAGAGATTTTCAATGTTACCATATTAAATAAAAACAGTTTATTTTTATTTTTTTTACGGGCCAAGGGGTTAACCGCGGCTTGCGAAGGTTTGACCCGCAAAACCCGCGGTTCACATCTTCTTGACCCGTGAACCGCCCGCACGGGTTACGGGTCAGCCCGCGGTCCCGAGTCCATCTAGGTCGATTTTCACGGGTCTGGTCGGCCCGTCCGTCTTGACACCTCTAGGTTTTTTATTGCTTTAGCCATACAAAACATGTAATTCTTTACAATTGTCATCTTTTGTAAATTGTCTAAATTATTCTTAATGAAGTTGATTATTTACTTTACAATATATGTCTATGAATTTAACTTGGTTATTTAATTCAATACTTCTTATTATATTCATATTTTTTAATCTTTTAAGTTCTTTTAAAAATGTTCTATATTGTGATAATTTTTCAAAAGATTTGGGATGATCTTTTTTAATTATATATCCTAATGTTATTGCTTCTGAAACTTCTTCTTCTTCTATATCTTCGTATTCTTCTATAATTTTATGAACTGTATTTATATTCTTTGCTGTTTCAATAGAATTAAATTCTATTCTATTTAGAATAGCATAATCAATATCTTCGTATATTTATTTTAGTTTAGATTATCCAACAGAATGTATATTTTTAGATTTTTCAACAATAGCTAATAAAAATGAAATTTCTTTATCATTTAAATATAGTTTATGATCACAGTTATTAGATGTTAATATTTGTGAAGTATTCATAGATTATTGGGTTGGTAAATTATTATACAAAATTTTCTGGTATAAATTCATTCTTTGATCTAGTAAAATACAATAATCTGCAATATATTGTTCGTATTTTTCTAAAAGTTTATTATATTCTTTAGAAGATATGTTTTCATTTTCCATTTGATATTTAATACCTTCCATTTTATCTTTTAATTTTTCTAAAAGATTATCTAGTCCTTCTATTGTATATCCTAGCATTTAGGTTTGGACTGTGTTTGTTACTATTTTATGTTCTAAATCTACTTTAAGTTGTAATGTATCAGAATAATCTATAATGTATTGATCATGGTTTTCTAAAAGTATATAATATTGTTCTGGTGATTCATCTATATCTATTAATTGAGATATAATGTTATCTATTTTTTCCATTATCATATCTAACAAATTGTCTAATCCTTCAATTGTATATCCAGGCATTATAAACACAAAGATAAATAATTTATAAAGTTTCAAGTAATTTTTCAAACTCTATCAGTGTCTGAGAGTTGATAATATCTATGTCAGCCATAATATCTATGCTTGGTTCAAATGGTATATTATATTTCGAAATACTTTTCTTTCTCTTTTCTAATTTATCAATTATATCTTGAATATCATGTATTATTATAGATCTTAAAGTACATTTAGCAAAATTTTCTATTAAATTTTCTTTAAAACTTTTTAATATCTCTTGTGATGCATAGAGTTGCTCTTAGTATCCTATTTTATCAATTTTCTTTTCATATTCAATACCTTTTTTTACTTTTGATATTCTTTTTAACTTTATATGGACCTCTCTTAGATCTAGATTTTTTCATATAATTGCTTTCATTCATGATATTAAGATTTTCAAAAACTGGTAAAGAAAGATTCATCTCTTCCATCACTGTCATATTCTATTACTGGATCATAATCATTATCACTACTAAACACATATCCTAAATATAATTCATTATTTATTTCAGTATTATCACTATCAAGCCAAAAAATAAATAATCAATTTTGTAATTTTTAATCCTAATATTCTTTTTAATGTTGGAAAGATAGCTAACAAATATAGCATATAGACATGATATAACTTTTTTATTTTATTATTTGGTCTAGTAAACTGTTTATGCATGAATAAATGTTCAATTATGCTATGATATTCATCATTATAAGGACTGTTTTGATAATTAAATTTAACAATTCTGAATTCTGTCATGTTAAAAACTTTTCTTCCTCCTAATTCCGTAAAGATAGATATATTAAGAATACTAACATCTTTTCCTGTTCTCAGTACCTTTGTATTTTCCTTCTATTGTTAGTGACCTTCAAGCTTATAGGTTCCTGCTCCACACCCTTCAATGGCCTCCTGCCTTCACGGATTATTAGCTAAACATGGATGCCTTCATTGTATAACCTTTTTAGATGGAAAATATTTTAGGACAGAGTGTAGGGAGTTTTCTTAATAACATATCTTCTTCTTGGAAATAGGATTTAGAAGACAAGAATTTAGAAACTCATCATAATATGATAAGTAAATTGAGATTTTATGTATAATATGAAGATTGACAAAGACTTGGTATGAAAATTTTTCAAAGACGAAAGATTTGTTGGCTTTCTCACAAACTGAGTGTTCCAGAGAGATGTCTTTCAACTAGCCCGGAGGCCTCTATTTATAATACTATATTGGACACAATTACATCACTGCTTACATCATCGACTTAACAATTTTACAGCTAAGGACACACATGTCCCTCTATTATTTATTACATCACATGACTATTATAGGGACACTTATCCTTCTATTTTTTGTTCTTGACATGGCCCCTACATTGTTCTGCATTGTTGAATTAAAGTAGATTTATTAAACAGCTTCCACTTGTCCATCAATTCTGTTGGCATGTAAAGTAGTTCCTTCAAGTGGCTTCCACTTGTCCATCAATTCCTTTGGCATGTGGGGCAGTTCCTGGCTATGCACGCCTCTTGCAAAGTGGCAAAGCTTCAATGGATTTGATGAGTGTCAAATTTATTGATGTATTCTTGTAAGATTGTGGAGTTCTATTTTCCTCCATTAGTGAGTAGGGTCCATCCTTTGTACTGGCATATGCATATGCATTTGAATTTTTTCTCATACAGGTTTTTGGCAATGTTGTAGAGAACTTTAATTCGCAACACCCTTTGGGATCTAAACCATGATCTTGTAATGTTTGGTACTGGCTTTGTATTTTTTCCAACTTCAATTTGAAAATTTCGAGCAACATACCCAATCGTGATAATATGCCCAGCAGGATAATATATCCTTCCATCAATTTCAGGACTGATTGAATAAAATTTTAAATATATGGGTCTTCCTTGAGCAAACTTTGAGATTTCTCCTTTTAGTAAATCGTCAAATTTTTCGATTTCTTTAAGATCTTTTCCTGGATAGATAAGATCCAAGAATCCATACTCAGCTGCCATTTTTGTTATGACGGGGTCTCCTCCCTGAGTAACGATCAATCGTGGGTATACATGGTCTCCAGACGAAATGTAATAGCAATCAGATTCTTGAAGTTCATATATAACTTCAACAGCAGTTTTATATTCGTTTTCTTTTGGTAAAAAAGGGGAATCATCTTCCTCTTCAGCACGAATTCTTACTACTCTTGTATGTTCATCTTTGGCATTGATTGTGATTTTTCGAGGACTGACTTCATTTATAACAACTTTTTTGGGACTTGGTTCATCTCTTTTAATTGTTGGTCCACCACTGCTTCCAGAAGATGTACCTGTTTGTATTTTTGATATAACCTGTTTGGTATCAGCCTGTTTGGTAATCAACGATTCAAACTGAGATTCAATATCAATTATGTTATCGCTCAATTATTTAGTATAATTGTGATGAAATGTTGAGATTTCCATCAATTGCTTGAAACTTCCTTGGAGAGTTTCTACAAGTTGTTCAATTCCAAGTTTTATATCTTCAGCTTCCTCTATGAGGAAGTTCATTCGCTTTTTGGCGTCTATCAGGGATTTTTTGATATTATACATCTGCAAATTCAATATTCCTACTTAAAAAGTTCGCAAGATAATTATTAACACCTTTCATATGAACTATATCAAAATTATAAAATGCCAAATAGGTTTGCCATCTATGGAGCCTTCTATATTGAGGTTCTGGTGGTAATTTATTTTTTACTAAACCTGCAACTTGAGAATTATTAGTTTCAACAATGAATTTCTTAGATAATAAAAACTTCTTTATTCCTCTGATAATTGTTAACAGTTCTTTCTCATGAGTAGTATAATTTATTTCTGCTTGATTAAACGTTCCACGTGAGTATCTACAAATTTCATTAAGATCTGTTTTTAATATTGCTGCCCAATACTTATCCGAGGCATCAGTATTAACTATCAGATTATCTCTTTCATCTGGTAATCTTAATTTTGGCAAATTTTTACATTCTTCTTTTAGTGATTTGACGATTTCTGTATGTTCATCACTCCATCCTTTGGTATTTGTTTTTCTGAGTAAAATTTGAATTTTATGTCTCTTTTTTGATAGATTTTCAATAAATCCTTCTACATAATTTAAACATCCTAAAAATTTTTGTATTTGTTCTTTTGATTCTAATTTGTCTGGAAAACTTTCTATCTTCTTAGATATATGGGTTTGTAATTTGATCCCCCTTCTATCTATTGATAATTCAAGAAAATCAATTTCTTGTTTTTCTATTATATCTTTATTTTTTGAAAGAACAATTCCTTCTTTTTTGTATTCATTTATAAATTTAATTAAATGGTTTCTATGTTCTTCTCTATTATTAGAACATATTAATATATCATCGACATAGACAATTAAGAATTCATTAAATTTTCTAAATATGTTATCCATTCTTCTTTGATATATTTGTGGTGCATTTTTTAAACCAAACGACATAACCATCCATTCATATTTACCTTGGGGTGTACTAAATGCTGTATATTGAATACTGTCTTCTTCCATTTTTACTTGTCAAAATCCTGATTTGCAATCAATTTTAGAATAATATTGCTTTCTTTTTGCAAGATTTATTAGTACGTCTTTATTTGGTAAAACGTATCCATCAAATTTAGTATACTTGTTTAATTATTTATAATTTATCACCATTCTAACTTTTCCTCTTTTTTGTTCAGAATGTTTCATGACCATAAAAGCTGGACTACTATGGGGTCCATTATTAGGTCTGATTAATTTTTGTTTAAGTAATTATTTTATCTGAGTTTTAAATTCTTGTGTATCTTGTATGGTATACAATATTGGTATAACTCCTATAATAACATTTTCTGTTAATTCTATTCTAGCTTTTGGATGATGTGGTTTCCAAAATGATAATGGATTTTCTCCACAATTTTTTTCTAGTTGATCAATGATTTTTTCCATGTTTGTTTGTATGTTCGTTTTTAAGACTTTTTTTATACATTATTCTTTTATTTTTTATTTCATTTTGTGTAATTGGTTTTTTCTCCCATTTGTCACCACGGTGTGTTGGCCGAACTCTGTAAGGTCTAAATTCTCTTGATATTTTTAGTAAATATGCACAAGGTGTTTGTAACATTATCATGTAATTATTTTGTTTATAATATTGAAATTGTTGTATAAAGTTATTTCCTAGTAATATATCACATTCTAATTTGTTATAATTATATATTTTATTTACAACTATTTGTTTACTCTCAAGTATTATATCAATTTTATCAGCACTATTAATTATATGAGTACTTTCTCCTGTTATTCCTGTAATTTTTATCTTTCCATTAGTATTCCATGATTTTATTAAGAAACTTTTGAATATTGTTATATTACTTCCCGTGTCAATTAATGCACATGTTGCTATATTTGTTTCAACAATTGTAACTTGTATATAAACGGTTAATGGAAAACTTATTTGGTTATTCATTTATTCAGTTTTTCTGCATAGTATAGTTTGACCATTATGAGTTATATATAATCCTTCACGTTTTATACTATAATCTTCTAGTCCATCTAGGAAGCTCATTCTTAATAATACATGATGATTTACCATACTACTATTTACATGACATGGTATTAGGAGATTTATTCATCCTATTTTTATTGGTACTTTTACTTCAAGTTCAGTCATATGTACTTGTCCATCAAAATTTATATATCTATATGGATCAGTTCTATGAGATATTAGTCCTTTATTTTTATTTGAAGCTATATGATATTCACTAGCTCATGTGTCAATTAATATATTTGATCCTTTTATATGCTCTATTCCATTAAAATATTCACCTTCTATTTTCATATTTCCAACATTTCTATTAAGTTTTATTTCATTTGTATTACTAGTTTCTCCTAATTGTTTTCTATTAGGTAAACTTGCTGATCTCCTAATTAATCTGTCATCTTCAAATGTTATGTTATTATTAGGGTATTCTTGTTCTCATAACTCTATGATTTCTGGTTTATTTTTTGTTATAGTAAGTTCATAGTTTCTAGGAACTAAACTTATTTGTTTATCTGGTTCTACAGCTTTACCAAAATCTTTACATTCTTTATGAATTTTAATATATGGTTTTTTAGAATAAATGTTTCCATAATTAGAATTAGTAAATGTGTATAATGCCCTGTATTCTATAGTCATAATTTTATCTCCTGGTTCCATTATATCATCTTTATGTAATTTGATATGTAGTCATAAAATTTCATTAAAATTTCTATCTTTTAATGATATACAATATTTTGGGAACATGTAAATATTAGTTTCTTATATGCTAGATTTCCTTCTACTGTTCATAAATGACTGTCTTTTAAATTTATAATTCTTCCATCATGTAAACTTACAGTCAAAGGCGAGTCTAATCTTTCTCTAAACAGAGATTTAAACATTATTTGGATATCTGCTAAGTAAACATATTGAATCTTTTCACTTTATTTTCTATTTATCTTTGTTAATAATTATGCAACTGTATTTTTTGTTAAAAGATTTAATTTGTGTGTTCATTGAGTGGTTCTAACATCTATTACCCTTTCAATTTTATGATATTCACTTATTGCTACTTTTTCTCTTTTTCATATTCTGTCTAATATTTTCCATTTTCCTATTTTCAAATCTAAAGATAATTTGTGTATCTTTCTGAACTTATTATTATTAAAAGTTACATTTAATCCATAACCTTCTATTCCTTCATATTCTTGTTTATCTATGTTATTATTTGTTTTTATTTCTTTATTCTGATTCTGATTCATTACTTTCTGAATCTGTTTCACTTATATAGATTTCTTGATCATAGTATTCTTCAATATATGATATTTCACTTAGTTCACTTTCTATTTCTAGATATTCTTTTTGTAATATTTTAACTTTCTTTTTGTTACAATCAGGGTTTATATGTCTCATTTCTCCACAATTCCAACATTTACATTGGCTTTTGTCTTTCTTATAAGTTTTGTTTTTCTGTCTTTTATTTGGATTATATCTTCTTTTGTAATATCTTCTCTTAGGTTTTATATATTTTTTCCTGAAGTTTCTGAATTTTTTAAACTTTCTATTTTTATATTTTCTTTTATTATTATTTTTTCTTCTTTCAGGGTTACATCCCCATTGGGTAGGTTTTTCCATATCTTCACAATATATTCTGGTTAATTTTCCTAATTTCTTTAATAATTGTCTTTGTTGACATATATATGCTAATCTTTCAAATATGAATTTTATTCTTGATCCTAATATTCTAGGTGTTTCGGGGTTATCTCTAGTAAATTTTTCAAATTCTATCTTAAAGTATATTCCCTATGAACTTAGTAATTTATTGTAATACATATCTCTATATACTTCTTAATTTTCATTACTATAGAATTGGACATAATAGTATTCTTTATACTCATAAGTATATTCTTTGATTTTACACATATCACATATTGTTAAATTTATTAGTCTTACTCTTGCATTATCTTTTTCTCTTATTGATTCTGCTTCAGAATTACTTATCCAATTTTCTCCTAAAAATTCGTCCACAATATAATCTACTAACTTTTATATTCCCTTTCTATCTGATTTTATTAGTTCTGTCTGTACATTTCTTCTTATTAATACTTTTGTATCACTACTTATTCATTCCCACCAATTTCTAACATGTCCTTTAAAAGATGCTACTAAAAAAATTTATCATTCTATCAGTACTTTCTCATGTATCATCTTTATTGTATAAAAAGAATAGTATCATTAAATCTGCCCAAGTTAATAAGACTTTTTTAGTATCTATTTTTCAATACAAATCTAATTTTGTTCCTCCATATTAATAGGTTTATCATAATATTATTTGGTTCAAACCTATCTTTATATTTATTCCCTCTAAGTGGTTGTCTATCTCTGATTTTATCATAATATTGTCGGTGTGGTTTACTATATAAGGGTGCATAACTTTCATCTGGATCTAGTAATTCTTGTTTAGAAGTTCCTATAAGAGCAGGGTTAGGTACTCCTCCAGTATTCATTAAAACTTGGTACTCATTAAAATTTTATATACTTAACTGGTCAAAATTTTCTATAAGCAAATCTAATTCTTCATTCATTTTTGTCTTATTCTTCTTCAATTTTTTCTTCATCTTTTAATTTTCCTAAAGTTTTTTCTATAGATTTTTGTAATTCTAATTCTTCTTCTAGTATTTTTGGTAATATGTTTCTCCTAAATTCATCATCCATACTTCCTACTTTTATTATAATTTTTTCTTATTCGAAATGCTTCTTTCCTATTCTAAGTATTTCTTTTTCTATGAGTTTTTTTATCTATTTTCTTATCTTTGGTTTTATTATTTTCTTTGAATTCTCTAATTTTTAGTTTTAGTATATTTATATCATTTCTTACTTCTTTTAATTCATTTTTTACTTCTTGAACATCACTTATTAATGATTTTATTAATATTTTTAGATCTTCAATATATTCGATTATTGACATTTTATACTATTGATTTTTGAGTTTTTTGTACCTTAAATAGTCTGTCATACATATCATCTATTTTTATTTCTATCTTTTTTGATTTTTTCTTCTATTAATATGATTTTTTCGTTTTCATTCTTTCTTATTTTCTCATTTGATTTATCTATTTTTTCTATAATTATTCCAATTTTATCTTGATTAATTAATTCTCCTGACTTTCTTTGGAATTCTTTTAAGATTTCTTCATCTATATTTCTAACTTCTCCTATCATTTCTTTTAATTCTTTGAATTGTATTGTTAGTTTATTTTGAATATTTTGTAATTTTTCTTTGATATTCATATCCTATATATTTAATTGTTGTAATTCTTCAATGGCTAGTTTATCTTGTAAATTTATGTTTTTATATGTTTGCCATAAAAAGGCACTTATCCAATTTAATTGCATATTAAGAAATCCACCGGATTCTCCCTATGAGCTTAATGGTTGAAACATAGTTGTATGAGCTCCTTTTATTTGGTAAGATCCACTGGTAGATTAATATTTTCTATTATTTGTTTTTCAAATTTTATTTCTGGAAACTCTGTCATTAAATTTTTCCTTTGATATGCTCAACTTCTAATCTTAATTCCGTATCATATTTTACTTCTTTACATATCATTATATTATATTCGCAAAATTCTTCAATTGATCTTAACATCGTTTTTCTTTGTTGTGCTCTATAACTTTTTATGTAATCTTTTATTTCTCCAGTTATATCATATTTTTCAATATTGATTTTTTCTTTGTTATTTATGATCATAAGTATATTGGGTAATTGTTTTAGAATTGTATTAAAATATTTTCTTTTACTTTCTAATGATTTTATTCTTAGAAATCCTTTTTCTTTTTATATTTCTTTCTTCTATCATTTGGTCTAATAGATTTCCTCTTTGTTCTATTATTGAATCTAATTTTTCATTTGTTTTCATATCTAGATATTTGATTAATAAGTGATGAGATCCCAGTCGGGGAATCTCGTCGAAAACGCGGAATAACGAAATTTAAATCCTAGGAAAGATCTAAATCAGATCTGACACGAAAAATAACAAGAACACAAATAAATAAACGGGAATTAAAAGATAGATTCGACGGTAAAACCTTGACCCGACAATCACGACGCAATTAATGACGATGCGGATTGAAGAACCAAGATTGGTGAACGCCACAAGGGTTGTCAATTCCTTGATAAGTTCGTTGGGTGAACGCCACAAAGAACGGATCTTTGATAAGTTCGAAACAAAAAGGAAAAACTCAACCTTTAACAAGAGAATCCTCTCTCAATTTAATTTATAAACTCAAACTTAACTGTTTTTTTACAATGAATGGAAAGGAATATAAATAAACAAAATAACCTAACATCTAATTTACTCAAAATAGAATTCTAATTAGACTAAAATTCTAAAATAGGAAAATAACCTAAAAACCAAAAAGGAAATAAAATAATTGAAAATCCGGAAAATCCGGCCGCTACTCATTTACGGCCGTGAATAATTCTTTTACGGCCGTAAAGGCCTCTCTGATCAAAACGGATTTATTATTTACAGCCGTGACGAATTTCTTACGGCCGTGAAATTTCCCTTTTTTGAATGTTACGGCCGTAACTTCCAAGCTTACGGCCGTAAGCCTCGTTCTGTTGAAATTCTCCTTTTTTCTTCGCTAATTGATTACGGCCGTGATAACATGATTTACGGCCGTGAATATATGGGTTACGGCCGTGAAGGTCCTCTTTTACGGGCGTAATGGAATTTCTGTCCAAATTACTTCGTTTTCTTGATTCGGCTCGATCCTCCCTCTTCTCGGCTCGACCCCAATACGGAACTTGCTCCATTTTGCACGTACATCACTGTCATATTGTCGATGGATCGACTTCGCCCTTCGATGCCTGGTCCGGATCACATCAATAAGGGTTCTCTTCTATAATAATTCATTTCTATAATCTTTGTATAATTCTTCTAGTATGTCTTTGTGGAATAAATCTAATATTTCGCTTATGATAAAATCTTCTTTTATTATATAGAAATTTATTAGATCATAAATATGTTTTCTTATATCTTCGTCTAAACCTTTTAAGATTTCTGTTTTATAATTATCGGGTAGTATTAATGTATCCATAATCATAAATCTTGATGTATATATTATATATTTATTTTTAATTTGTGTTATATAATATTTATCTTTTAGATCTGCCATATGACTCTGATACCAAGTGATGGGGTGCTACTATGAGCGAACAAAAATTAAATAAAATCATATTAATTAAAAGTATATAAATAGAAAGTTTTAAGGATTAAGTTGTAACTTTTCTAAATTCTAAGAGACTTGGTTGAAATATGATATTTAAGGGTATTTGTGGTAGTTTATAGTGTTTAAAGCTATTTTGATGAATTGGTAAAATTTTTGGTCATTTTTCCAAAGGGCCATTTTCATGGTATGCCACCAAGAGTCGAAGCCCTGATTTCATCTACCTTTGGCTATAGTGCGCGCGTTTTGGTCAAAATGCTTGTTTTGGGATTATGATTTGGATTTGAACTGAAAATGAACAAAACCTTTTTTTACTTTTTGGGTTTTCTTTACAATTTTTTTTTCGTTTTCGAAAAATCATTTTCGAAAATAGAAAAGAGAACGCGTGTTAACTATTTCGAAAAAAAATGAAAACGGAAAATGACATGAAAATGACAAAGAGAACAGGATGTTCATATTTAGAAAGTATTTTTAGAGGAAATCATATTTGATCAAGAATTTATCCCAATTTTTATTTGAAAATAAATTTATCAAAAAATTTCATATTTAGAAAGTACACTCAGAGAAAATCATATTTGATCAACTTTGTTTAAAGGCTCTTCTAATTAGGATACACTTACAGACAAAATTAGTCAAATGGATTAAAATATAACATCTGAATCTCAAAAGCAATGCCAATAGACCCTATCTTTTTAGCATAAATAAATCCCAATTCTTCAGTTCATTGATAACAAACGAAAGAAAATTAGGATCGTCATGGCTATAAAGCCAAATTGATGGAGATTAAGATCAAATTTTTAGTAAATTTTGATAAAAGTTGATGAACTATGTAGTTAAAAAGTCACGATCTCATAAAATATGTGGTTGAAATTGATTGTTGATTTTGACTTATATTAAAATCTGATTTTAATTCCTATCAAAGAGTATAATTAACAAATTTGTTACTTATCTTCTTCCAGAATATCTTTTTTCTTCAACTATTCCAAACCACAGCACAGGCTATGAGTACGAGGAGTGAAGATTTTGGCTTCTGGATCTTTTTGATCACCATTAAGTTCTCACATCTGTTAGAGAAGTGTAAGAAAATTAAGTACATATATTTGATTAGTTGAACAAATTTTAAAGGGGTACTCACACAAATACCTTCTTGAAAAATAAGACAAACGTGGATTTTTTTATAAAGACAATTTCATTAATAAACACTGTAATATTTTACAGTGCTAACAATAAACAAAGTAGTCGATCTGCGGCTACAAAAAATCAACTGTTCCCAACAAAAAATCAAAACCAAAATCACGAGGGAAAATCTTGTATAAATCAAGTTCAAATAAGGTAAAGGGTTGCTTCAACTAACTTTTCTTCAAGATTTTCTTTCCCAAATCTGTAAATAATTGACCAAATTCTACAATTTTATTTGTTTCTGATATTTAAGTCAATTACTTAATATTTTGTTTGATTTTGATGTTGTTTGAGTTTTTTTTTCCTAGTACTAGTAATGGCCATGTGATGTATGAGATTTGGTAATAACTGTGTATATAATAGCGTTAACTCCGAACAACAAATGTATAATCAGAACAAATAATTCTTACATTACTAGTAAAGAGACTGTTAAACACATACTATCTCTTCCTCAGTCTTCTTTAGTTATAATACCTTAATTAATCGGACTTTGACTTTATGAAATCAAATGAGTTAGTAAATATTTTTCAAGCTAATTGTCTCAGTGATCGTTGAACTTATATCCATGTCTTCGATCAATCACTAAACTTTAAAGTGTCAAGTTTTGATCATTGAACTTAATATTTAATTATCTCAATAATCACTGAACATATGTCTATATCTTTGACTGATTACTGAAGTCTTAATGTATTAAGTTTTGATTAGTAAATTTTTCAAAATGGTGAACGTTTGTAATTGACTTAGTTTCTTAAAATAATTGATGACGTGATAGATGGAATGTACATGTGGCGTCATAGCACCTTCAACCAATCAATCATGACACACCAAATTACAATGTACGAAAGATTTAAAAATGTCATCTATTAGTCACTAAACTTTTAAAACATTTTCAATTTTTAACCAAACTTTAATCTGATCGAGTTTTGGTCACTTGTAAAGATGATACAACTGACCTAAAAATTTATAAACGCCTTTTCAAATTATTAGTTTTACACAACAAATCAACAATAAAAAATATTTTTAAAAATTTAGTGACCAATCAAATAAGTTCTTAAAAATTTCTTACTTAACAATTTGGTGTGTCTTGATTGGTCGATTGAAGGTAATAGGCACCACGTGCACATTCCATCTGTCACTTCTTCAATTCTATTTGAAAGTTGAGTCAATAACTAATATCTACCATTTTGATAAGTTTAGTAATCAAAACTCGACATTTTAAACTGTAGTGATCAGTTGATGACATATACATAAGTTAAGTGATTATTGAGATAATTAATCCATAATTTAGTGATCAGAACTAGACATTGTAAACTTCAATAACTAGTCGAAGGTGTTTATACAAATTCAATGATCAAAACTCGATATCTTAAAGGTCAGTGATCGATCGAACACATGGGTATAAGTTGAGTGATCTTGGGACAATTAACTCATACTTTTCTGTCTCAACGTAATACAATAAATATTAAAGGCTCGGAATGAGAAAATGCTAATATGGCATAGCATGTTATTGACAAATTCAATAAAGATGATCAACCAATCCATTTGGCTATTGGCTAATTAAAAGCATATCCAATGCACCTCGTCAATTGGGACGACGTGACAATGAAATAGAAGGAGGTCAAGAAAACGTGGATAAATTGATGAAGTCAACTAAAATTTGTTCTCCAATGATGAGGTCGACTTTCTCAAAAATATTGACTACGTGACATTTTTCTCAATTTTAAATTAATAACTAATTTAAAAAATTGTCTAACGTATTCTTATCCCCAACTAATTTTTTTTTACCGACATCTCCTCTTCCGCTTGGAAATTCGTAGGTGAGCTCTTATTTTATTTTTTAGTTTTTTTTTTTAAGAATTCGTAGGTGAGCTTTTACAGACATACATTTCATCCATTTTTTTAATGAGTATAAATAGAGGACCAGATGAATGAATGTAATTCTAATTTTTTTATATGTTCATAGGCTTGAATTTGTTTGATTGTTTAGTTCTGAGATGTGATAAAATGTACGTGAAATAAATTAGTTGATTGAATTCTTGAAGAATTTAATTAACTGTGTAGAACCGTCCATCCTTTATTTAGTATTAGAATAGTTATTAAATAAAAATAAATGCTGACTCATTAGGTCTGACGGAATGTCAATTTGTAGACGGAGCATTTGACATTGTCAATTTTTTCCCCAGCCACGTCAGCTTGACATTATAATTGACGGAGTGCATTGGAGAGACATTTTTAACTAATTCAGACTATTTACTGAAGTATCACTTCTTTTTCCCAATTAGGGATGACAATAATACCCATGAACCCAACACAAATGGGCGAAAATTACCCTACTCAATGGGTTGTGGGTAGGGTATGAGTATAGATTTAAAAACTCGCCATGGGTATGAGTATTGTAGAAAAATCTATACCCAAACCATATACCCATAAATTTTTTAAAAAAAAATTATTGTATTTTATTTTAACAGTATATAATTTTGGACAAAGAGATTATTTGATATTTGCTTATTTTTGGACAATTGGAGTCTACTTATTTTGGACAATGGATGTTGTTATATTTTTACTTCATTACTTATGCCAAAAAAAAATTTAAAATTAAAATTAAATAAAAACGAGTTTTACATTAGTATAAAAGTAAACTCGCACCCTACCCGCACCCGACCCACTACTCTTAAGTGGGGGGTATATAGGTAGGGTATGGGTATTATAAATTTCTAGTGATTAGGGTATGTGTTTTCCAAATCCACTCCATACCCTATCGATTGCCATCCATATTTCAATTGACTGAGTGCATTGAAGTTGCTCTAAGTTACAATGTGAAGGAGTGCTTTTGTCCTAATGAAAATACGAAAAATTAATAAATAGGATTTATCGCGATAATCAATCTAGATCCTGTAAATATATCACTTGTGACTCCATTTCAATCAACGCTGACCATTTTGCGTCAGATCAGATTAATGGCTCGATAGAGTGCTTCCATTGCTGTAGTGTAGGCCAATGAGATAACTTAGCATCAGTTTCAACCCCATTGTTGAAATTTCGTATTCTAATTTTATACATATGGCATTTTTCCTAGGTGAAACTTCATTTATATTTTATTTTATTTTATTGAATTGGTTTAAAAAGTCTGAGGATCGGTTCGCTAGAGATAAAAGTTGTGTAAAAACATTGGAGCGTTAATTAAAGATAACTAGTTCTATCACACATGCGATGTACGGTATTAGAAATAAAAATAATATTATATTATAAAAACTATTAAAATTTTACAAACAATATAATCAATTCAAATTATAATAGTTTATTTGAATAGTAAAAAATAATTTATATATTTAAATAATAAATGATTGTTATTTGCATCTAGTAATTATAATAAAAAAAATACAAATAACAATATTTGCGTCATTAGTAATTACTTTAACAAAATCTATATTATTTAACGCAATTATTACAATTTATAAATCAATTTATAACTTTTATACTTTTCTAGACCCTATTTGGCCTTTTAAAAACATAAGACATTTTTCTCTCTTATTTTTAGCCACACATTTTTCAATAAAATAATAGTACACGTAAATCCATAAAAGATTTCCTACTTTTTAATAGCACATTATCCTGAAAACAATAATTCTACGCGGACATGGAAAAGTGATAGGAGAAGGTGACATTCTGAGCTGGTAGCACATCATCGAAACTTGTGGGCCTGCTTTTTACACACCGTTCTTTTGCGCAATGATTACAATTTATAAACAATACAATTTTTCAAACTACTTTTTAACCACACACATTTTTTCTCTCCAATTTTTAACTACATATCTTACCTAGAAAACACCAAAAAATAAAAATAAAAAATTCTGACATCAATGTCGCTGAACAATCCTTTAATTAATAAAGTGAGAAAAACGTTTCTGGTCTTTTTCCTCAAATCATGTCAAACTATTTACCCCCCAAATCAATATAAGTCCTTGCATATGAATCTTCTGCCGTCCTCTCCACCTCTCCTCTCCGACTCGAAAAATCACCATCTCCCTTTCCCCTTGCAAGTCCTCCGCCATACTCTATCCTATCGATGAAATCTTCAACAAAGGCCTGCTCTACGCACAAAACTCTCTCTCTCTCTCTCTCTCTCTCTCTCTCTCTTCCAAAATCATGTCCCCATTTTCAATTTTAGACACTATATTTTAATCTCAAAAATGGACAATATAGCTTTTTGGAAAACTCTGAGATCATCTTATGTTGTTGGGATATGATTTTTAATTTCTTTTCAAATTCCAAAGGATTTAGTTTTGGATGGCACGAAAGAGGAAGGGAATTGGTTTTTGCGAGCCATTTCAGAGTGATTGGTTTGTGGGAGCCACCTTAATTGAGCTATAAGTTTGTTATTCTTGTTGTTTTGCTACTGGGATTTTCTACAATTGAACCTTAGTTTTTAAAAATTCTTTGCTTTTGCTAAAGTGAAGTGGCATTGGAAATATTGAAATGACCTGCTATTAAAACTTTCGGTTCTCCTTCACAATTTTTTGTACGCTTAGGGGGATAGACCTTTTAATTGTAACATATGAGTGACAAGTGCTTTATTAGCACTTATTTAGTCCACTTGTTATATTATTTTGTTATTGGTTTGATCATATTTAAGTAGTGTTTAATGCATCTTTATGTGTTGTGTTATACAGGATCGCAAAGAACAAAAAGAAAGGAAAAATGATCAAAATGATGTGAATCATGGAATGTTCAAAGGACTCCAAATAAAAATTGGCATGTGAGAAGAAGATTAGAGGCAAAAATTATGGTCATAGAAGATTTGAGGTGAAATTAGAAATCAAAAACCCAAAAAGATTGTGATCTAGAATTTAAGTCAGAGATTGATGCTCAATTTTGATATAGAAGAAATTCGAATTTGGGAACATATATTTCAAAAATAATTGTTGATCTTTGAGTCTTCTTTCCAACTCACTTTGAATCACCACAATCAAATTTCGGAAGAGAAAGTTATGACCAAAACATCGAGCACAGACGCTTCTCTGTAAAGATGCACTTACGGCCGTAACTTCCAAATTCCGGAAATTTTCAGCAACCCAATTACGGTCGTAATAAGGAAAGTTACGGCCGTAACTTTCTCATGAAGTAATTTTCTAATCTGGTTCAAGGTCTTTCTTTGGTATATCTTGTAGGTAAAACTAGGGTACGATTTTGGAAGTATTAAATGAGCAAAATCACCACAAAAAGGAGCCTGGACATTGAGGAAAATTGAGAGCAAAATATAGAGCATTCTTGGGAGATTTTCAAGTGCAAGAATATCAACAACAATAGAATTCATGAAGTAATTTGAAGAATCTACCACAACCATACTAGGCTAAATTCCATATCTTATTCAAAGGGGAAATTGTGTTATTCAATTATGTTATTTTCTTCCTAGAAACTAGTAACGTACATCTATTCCTTTATTTCAATTGTTGAATTATTGAGTTTTGAATGTTTTGTTGAATTTAGTTGATTTATAAATTTGATTTGGCCAATTAAATTATTGAATATCTGAATTCATGTATGTGCTAAGTTTAGATCTTTTATCCGTAATTGTCATTGGATCTTGACTTTGGTAGCAAATAAATCTCATGCAGGTCTATCAATAATTCCACTTGAGTTTATTAATTCGGGTTTATGAAATCAATAACCCGATTCAATCTAACTCTTCTCGCTTCACACTGGCCTTGAGTTAAATTTTAAGAGCATGTTTAGGATTACCCATTGGTTAGAATTGAATCAAAGAGCTTGTTTTGATTTAATTTACATAAGGAAGAATTTAGATAATCAGAGTTTGTTGATTACCTAAGATTGATAAATTGAATTAGGAATAAAAGTGCATTGCATAGGATGGTATAACATTAATTGAGGGCACAACTGAACTCGAGAACAAGATTTCCTCTCATTTCAATTCCTCACATATTTATTTATTTATTTCATGCATAGTTTTCATTTAAGTAAAACTCAAATTTTCAGCCCCGTTGCCAGGGAATGGTCAACCAATTTAGTTGTTTAGTTAATTAGAATTTTTTTCCTGTAATTATTTTATTTTCTCTATTTTCATTAATTATTGCTTGCCTACTTCATTGATTGTATGCATAAAACTCGATCAATTAATATTGAATATTTTGATTTTGATCCAGTGATCGAGAGGACTTTTCGACAGCAAAGAAGGGCAGCACAACAACTAATGGCAGCTTACAACAACAATCTAACTCTTAAACAACTAGCTACCTCGGATGTTGCTCAACAACCATTATGTATAACTTTTTCGACAGTGGAAGAAGGTAGAACTTTTGAGCTAAAATCCGGACTGATCCATCTTCTGCCAACTTTCAGAGGATATCCCAGTGAGGACCCATATAGACATCTAAAGGAGTTCCGTGTGATTTGTGATAGCATGAGACCCACGGATATTACTGAGGAACAAATCAAGATGAGGGCCTTTCCATTCTCGCTGAAGGATGCTGCTATTGACTAGTTATACTGTCTACCATCCCGATCAGTCACCGCCTGGAACTACATGAAGAGGCTGTTCCTAGAAAAGTACTTTCCTGCATCGAGAGCCGGGACGACCAGAAAGGAAATATGCGGGGTGCGCCAAAACAATAGTAAATCATTCTATGAGTATTAGGAGTGCTTCAAAAAGCTCATCTCGAGCTGCTCCCATCATCAGATCAGTGAGCAACTCTTGGTCCAGTATTTTTATAAAGGTCTGGTACCGATGGATAGAAGCACGATAGATGCCGCAAGCGGAGGTGCACTGATGGAAAAGACACCGGAATAAGGATGGGCTTTAATCTCCAATATGGCTAAGAACACTCGGCAGTTCAACTCCAACAGGGATACGCAAGTTCGGCTCGTAAATGAGATGAGTAGTTCCAATATTAAAGTAAACTTTCTGAACTAAAAGATCTTGTAAAACAACTTACTATAGGGACAGAACAAGTCAAGACCTGTGGGATATGCGCAAATCTTGGGCATCCAACGGACGCGTGTCCGATGTTGCAAGAGGGAAATGGTGAACAAGCGAATGCTGTAGAGGGTTTTCCGTTTCAAAGACACCAGTAAAACCCATACTCCATTACCTACAACCCTGGATGGAGGGACCACCCCAATTTGAGATATGGAAGTAGCAATCCCCCGGGTTTCATATCCAACATACCTCAAGGGCAATTTCAGCAATAAGAGAATTTCAAACCTCAGGGGCAGTATCAACAAAGAACCCAAAACTCAGGTACTTCTCTTGAAGACGTGGTTAAAGCCTTGGCATCTAACACACTTCAATTTCAAAAGGACACCGAGTCTAGCATTCAAGATCTGGAGAACCAAATGGGTCAAATGGCTACAGCCATCAACAGGTTGGAATCACAATCCATAGGTAAATTGCCATCTCAACCCGAGATAAATCCTAAAAACGTGAGTGCCATAACCCTGCGGAGTGGAAAATTGATTGAAGGTTCGCGAAAGTAGGCCCCAGCAAATGGAGAGGAAGAGGAGAAGGAAATTGAAAAGGAAGATACAAATTCACAAACCCCGCAGGTAAAATCCAACTCTAACTTAATTGCTAAATTGACTCCACCTCCTTTTTCTAGCAGGTTAGCAAAAGCGATTAAGGAGGGCAAAGAAAATGATATACTGGAGATGTTCAGGAAAGTGGAAATCAACATTCCACTGTTAGATGAAATCAAGCAAGTGCCCCGATGTGCAAAGTTTTTGAAAGATCTGTGCATCAATAAGAGAAAGCTAAAGGGAAATGAGATGGTAAGAATGTGTGAGTCTGTATCTGCACTTCTTCAAAGAAAATTACCTCTCAAGTGCAAGGATCCAAGTATGTTTACCATACCTTGTCAAATAGGCAATAAGAAAATAAATCGTGCTCTAATAGACTTAGGAGCATCTATCAATGTAATGCCTAGGTCCACCTATGCTTCATTAAAACTTTCCAAACTCACTGAAACTAATGTTATAATTCAACTAGCCGATCGTTCTAATGCTTATCTTGACAGGGTAGTTGAAGACATTCTAGTGCAAGTAGGTGGGTTAGTATTTCCCACCGACTTTTATATATTGGACATAAATGATGATCACTCACCCAACTCTACTCCTATCTTGTTAGGCAGACCATTCTTAAAAACATCTAAGACGAAGATAGGTATTAGTAGTGGCTCACTTACCATGGAATTTGATAATGAGATTATTCAATTCAATATTTATGATTCCGTGAATCATGATGATGATAATCATGTTCAGTCTGTTAATGTGATTGATTCTTCAGTACAGGAAATTTTTGAACTTGGTGGAAAGGACTGTCCAAAGTCACCACAATCAGGTAAAATTTCTTTCATCTCATTACCAACTTCTGATGAAAATTTTCTACCCCCTTTTTTGCAGGCCCTAATGAAGAGCATGAAGAAGTAATTGAGCTTTAGGAATCCAATTGATCCCGGGTGAAGAAGGAAGCAACTCGTCGAGCCAACGACAGTAAACAAAGGTGCTGCTCGGGAGGCAACCCGAGAGGGGAGTCTCTTTATTCCCCCATTTTTTTATAATTATTATTAGTTCATTTTATTTCTTTTCCTGTTTAAATTTAAAAAAAAAAATTGGGATAGAAGTTAAGTTACGGCCGTAAACACTTATCTCACGGTCGTAACTAACTCAAGCATTTTTTTTATCCAGCGAGACACTTACGGCCGCAAGTTTCGCACACTTTTAAAATTACATCTCTTCTTCTGATTCCATTCACATTCCCCTCTTTTGTTTTCTATTGTCACACTCCACATTGAGGACAATGTAGAATTCAAGTGTGGGGGGGGGGGATGATTATCTATTATTTTTTGTTATCCTTATTTTATTCATCTTCATTAAGTTTTTTTATTAGTTAGCTTTAATTGTGCTTAGACCGACATTTTGGTATAATAGGAAGCGGCCTCACTTATGATAATTTTTGAACCACCAACTTCCTAAATTGCAGAATCGGATAAAGAATGAGCATATAGAGATGAGTTTTCCAATAATTTCTGAATTAGTTTGAAAATGGGGACAAATTGAAAAATTTCTGCAACCTAGTTGAGTCCAACCAAAATTGATATGATAAAATACCACCATGTGTAACTTCATTCTATCCTTATCCACTAGATTTTGAGTTCGGAACCAAGATCGAGCAATGACTTATAACTCATAATTGGATGGGAGAAGCACATATAAACTGTAATTTGTGAGCTTTTGAGCTTATGAGCTACTTTTACTCTTTATATTAAGCTCTATTTTTTGATGTGTGTCCTGTATGGTTGGTTTGTGCTTGGATGTGCTTTCTTGTGCATACTGTTGTAGTCTCTTGGCTCAAGTGCAAAATGTTAAGTGCATTTTTACACACTTTTTATACCTTCAAATTAGCATATTTTGGAACATCTTGAGCAAATATCTACTAATTTATTTATATTTTGTGTTTAAATAGGTTAATATCCAAGTTTGAGGCCAAAAAACCACAAAAGGAGTGAAGATTCTGCTGAAATTCCAAGTTCGGGGACCATTATGTCACTTTCGAGAAGTTTTGGACAAGCCGTGCAATTAACCAAGGGACCAAATTGAAAGATTTCAAAAGTTGAAGGACCAAAAGTGAAATTTTAGAAGGACATGAGAAGAAAAAGGACAGGAGAACATGGCTGGAAAGGAAAAAAGCTACAGAACTGACACAAGTGGCTGAAAAGTGGAAAAAAAAAAAAAAAAAAAAAAAGAGAACAAGGCATGATGGAGAGTATGGGAGAAAGTAAAAAAGGCTGGTTGATCTGAAGAAACAAAAACGTGAAAACACAGGCTGGAAGAAAAAAAAAGATATTGTTGGCTGCTGCTGGAAAAATTGATACTTATACATACACAAGCAGACGACAGGAAAAACGAGGGAGGTTGGTTGCAGCTGGTGACAGCAGCTGATAGGACCAGTAGAGAGGGAGATTGGGGGTTGAACTCAGGCTAGTGACAGCAGCCTGGAGATCAAATTCTTGCTGGTGATAGCAGCTTGAACCTAAGCTCACTTACTGGTTCTATATTAATGCTGGAAAGAGAATATACAGATACATATATACAGACGAGAAGTCTACTGATTTTTGGCCAGAGGTTGCTGAAATCTACTGGTTTGCTGCTGAAACTGAGGGACTGCAAGGAGGTTGTTGTTGCTGATAATTGATGGTTGCTGATAATTTGCTGATTGCTGCTGCATTTGTCGGTGCTGGACTGCAAGCTGTGTTGGTGATTGCTTACTGCCATTGCTGGTCTGCTGACTGTGGAAGAAAGCTGTGCAATTGCTGGAGATACCTGTTGCTGGGATTGCTGCTGCTGGTTCAACAGTTGCAGAGAGCTGGTGCAGGCTGTGTTACTGGATTGGACTGCTGCTGCCTGTATTGCTGCTGATGATACTGGGCTGCTGAATTCTAAGGACATCTGGTACTGACTGCTGCATATTGAGGCAGCGTTTTGCTACTGATACTTGCATATTGCTGGACTGCTGCTGGTTGCTGGTTGTTGATGAAGAAACTTGATTCAAAGTGAAGGATTCTTGGGTTTTCACTTCAAGAACTTTACGAAAAGGGGGAGTTTTCTTTATTCTTTTTTTTTCATCTTTATTTTTAGTATTATTCATATGTTTAAGTTATTTGTTAAATGATGTTGTTAGTTTATTATGGGTTAATGTTATTGTGTTGGAATTATTAACTAGTTTAATTTTAATTAAGCATTTTAAGTAGTTTCTAGATTTTGGGTATTTATGTTTACATGTTTTTGATTATGAATGTTGTTTTAGGTTTTTGTAACTTTTAAATGTTTGTTACTATTTTAAGTTGTCATTGGAATTTACTACACAAGTTAGGTGATTTTAAAATTTCCCATGTAATTTGGTTGATTAATTAACTACCACTAATTGATTTGAAAAGAAGAAATTAGTATAGTTATGAAAATTAAATTCACTTTATTTTATGTTATGTAACTTATTTCAATTATCAAGTTTATATTTTCATCAAGTATTTAGATTAATTAGTTTTATTCTAAGTTTCATGTTGTTATCTATACACTTTAGTTAACTAGTTTACATATTGCCATATTTCTTATTTGTGTCACTTAGTTAGTAATTCACCACCAAACCATATTTTTATGTTCCTTGATTTTTCTTTTAAAATGAAGTCAATAACTTTAATTACAAATAAATCAATCCTCGTGGGTACGATAACCCGGACTTCTCTAGTCCACTTTACTACTTGAACGCGAACCGTGCACTTGCGGTATACGATTTTAGCGAACAAGTTTTTGGCGCCGTTGCCGGGGATTGATTTTATTTGTACTAAATGCATTGATTTTTGTTAATTGAATTGTCTTCTCATTCTCATCTCTTTCTTCTTTTTATTTTCATTTTCTAGGTACTCTTGCCTTATTTATGCAACAACGTCCGACTTGGGATATTCTTCCAATTGATCCCGAACCCGAACGAACCTTTAGGAGGAGGATTAGGGAAAGAAGAGAACAAGTTGAACAACAAAGAATACAAGGAAATATGGGGGACAACAATCAAGGTGGTGCCAATCTCGCTATTGATGAAGATGATAGACCAATGGGGCAATTCATGGTCCCTCTTATCACTCAAAATCGAGGAAGCATCACATATCCCCCATTTGGACGTCTGGACTTTCATCTAAAGCCGGATGTGATAAACCTCTTCAAGGGGCATCTACAATTCTATGGAATGACCGAGGAGAATCCATTTACTCACATCTCGCGGTTTTTGGAGATGTGTAGTAACTTTGATTATCCGGGAATTAGCAAGGAGGCTATCAACATGCGGTTATTTCCACATACCCTTAGAGATGGAGCTCGTGAATGGTTAGATGCCAACCCGGTTGGAAGTATTACAACATGGAATGATCTTGCTCAAAAGTTCACTACAAAATACTTTCCTCCATCAAAAGTGGCTAAATTGAAGAGTGATATCTCCACATTTCGACAACTTGACACCGAATGTTTCTATGAGGCATGGGAAAGATTCAAGGAGATGTTGAGGAAATGTCCAAATCATGGGTTCACCAAGCAAATGCAAGTTCAATATTTTTATCTTGGGATGAATCCATCTAGTCGAATGACGGTTGATTCGGCCTCCAATGGAGCTATCACTACAAAATCACCTAATGAGGCAATCGAGCTCTTTGAGAGGATGGCTAGTCACAATTCTACTTGGACAACCGACCGCATGGTACCAAAGAAAGCCGCGGGAATTCATGAAGTTGATGCATATGCGGCTTTGTCGGCAAAGATGGACCTTCTATTCAAGAAGTGTGATGATTTATCTTCTCAACATACGGTAAAAGCAATCTACCCTCCTATTTCTATTTGCGATGTATGTGGAGCAATACACAATGTTGAGGAATGTCCCATGCTCAAAATGACTTCTACTTCAAATGAGCAAGTGAATTATGCTCAAAATTTCAACCGACCACAAGGCAATCCTTACTCCAACACATAGGTTAACCCAAATTGGACCCTCTAAACGGGCCTACCATGATGCATTTACCAATATAAGTCATTTTGAGCCTTAGCCTTTCTTTGGATTTTAATACCACACTACAAGCCACGAATACCCTTTCTTTTATATTATCTCTATCTTGAACCTATAGAGAAGGGATTCACAAGATTGTGTTGGTTGATGGTTATGTGATGAACTAAGTTTCAAATAGTTGAAGTTCTGACTTGTGTCGATTGATGACTGTGTGATGATTTGACCAAAAGAGAAAAGCTGCAATCTAAAAAAATAAAAAAAATAAAAAAAAGAATGAAGGAGGAAAAAAAAAGAAGAAGCAAAGAAAAGAAAAATCTAGTCAAGAAAATTTGCTAGTTGAGGAAGACAAACTCTTAAATGCGCAAAAACAAAGGTAAGTGCTGGCTCAATTAGATATCAGGAAACAATGAGATTTGTATTGAAGGTGAAGGAGAAAATGTTTATTTTGTATGAATTTAGATTGTGGAATTCCTTCTCAAACTTAGCCTAAATGTTTCCCTTTTATCCCACCTAACCCGAATCCCCATTACAACCCAGTAAAGACTTTTACTTTGCACTTGTGTCATTGTTGGCTCTGGTTATGACAATTGAGCAGTCCGTGGTAGTATATTCTCCATGCAGTGAGTTGAGTGAAAATTCTCACCCTTATACACTTTGTACGAAGAGAAAAATATCTAGTGAGGGTGTTAACTCCCATTACATATGCTTATGAGTGGTTTGAATTGCTTGATCTAGGTTCTGTGTTTTTGATTTGGTGCTAGGGATGTTGTGTTGACTGAATTTTCACCATGGGCAACTCACACTAATCTGGTTATTTCTGCCAGAGTTGGGAGAAACTGATATCCTTGTAGTAACTCATTGATAGATGTTAAGAGAGTATTCACGAGAGGTGAAAGGATATAAACCACACTGAGTTATGATTTGGGTTGGGAGTACTCAATATTTGTGCTATGTTCGGGGATATTGGGTGATACATCTCTTGCACACACTTACACACTCCGATTATGCAATTGAATTTTCATGCTAAAGAGAAGTGGGTTGTAACCTTAACTTTCCGATTGTAGGTCTATCTTTTTGTTTGAGTTATGTTTCTTTTCTTTCACATCATTATTCGAGGATGAACAATGGTTTAAGTGTGGGGGGATTTGATAAGTACTTTATTAGCACTTATTTAGTCCACTTTTTATATTATTTTTTTATTGGTTTGATCATATTTAAGTAGTGTTTAATGCATCTTTATGTGTTGTGTTATACAGGATCGCAAAGAACAAAAAGAAATGAAAAAAGACCAAAGTGATGTGAATCATGGAATGTTGAAAGGACTCCAAATAAAAAATGGCATGTGGGAAGAAGATTAGAGGCGAAAATTATGGTCATAGAAGATTTGGGGTGAAATTGGAAATCAAAAACCCAAAAAGATTGTGATCTAGAATTTAAGTCAGAGATTGATGCTCAATTTTAATATAGAATAAATTAAAATTTGGGAACATATATTTCACAAATAATTTTATATATTTGAGTCTTCTTTCCAACACACTTTTAATCACCACAATCGGACTTCGGAAGAGAAAGTTATGACCAAAACATCGAGCACAGACGCTTCTCAGTAGAGATGCACTTACGGCCGTAAATGACAAAGTTACGGCCGTAACTTCCAAATTCCGGAAATTTTCAGCAACCCAATTACGACCGTAATAAGGAAAGGTACGGCCGTAACTTTCTCGTGAAGTAATTTCCTAATCTGATTCAAGGTCTATATTTGGTATATCTTGTGGGTAAAACTAGGGCACGATTTTGGTAGTATTAAAGGAGCAAAATCACCACAAAAAGGAACCTGGACATTGAGGAAAACTGAGAGCAAAATATAGAGCATTGTTGGGAGATTTTCAAGCGCAAGAATATTAACAACAATGGAATTTATGAAGCAACTTGAAGAATCTACCACAACCATGTTAGACTAAATTCCATATCTTGTTCAAAGAGGAAGTTGTATTATTCAGTTATGTTATTTTCTTCCTAAAACTAGTAACGTACATCTATTCCTTTATTTCAATTGTTGAATTATTGAGTTTTGAATGTTTTATTGAATTTAGTTGATTTATAAATTTGATTCGGCTAATTAAATTATTGAATATCTGAATTCATGTATGTGCTAAGTTTAGATCTTTTATCAGTAATTGTCATTGGATCTTGACTTTGGTAGCAAATAAATCTCATGCAGTTCTATCAATAATTCGACTTGAGTTTATTAATTCGAGTTTATGAAATTAGTAACCCGATTCAATCTAATTCTCCTCGCGTCACACTAGTCTTAAGTTAAATTTTAAGAGCTTGTTTAGGGTTACCCATTGGTTAGAATTGAATCAAAGAGCTTGTTTTGATTTAATTTACATAAGGAAGAATTTAGATAATTAGAGTTTGTTGATTACCTAAGATTGATAAATTGAATTAGGAATAGAAGTGCGTTGCATAAGATGGTATAACAGTAATTGAGGGCACAACTGAACCCGAGAACAAGATGTCCTCTCATTTCAATTCCTCACATATTTATTTATTTATGTCATGCATAGTTTTCATTTAAGTAAGACTCAACAACAAAACCCCCCATTTTATTCTAATTGATCGAGCAACTAAATAAGTTCACCGTTCCCCGTGGGATCGACTCTTACTCTCGCTAATACATTATTAATTAATATTTAGCGAGTAAAGAATTATTTATTATGTTGGTGCATCGCGACACGCATCAATGAGGAAGGACATGGAAGAATTCATTGGGAACTAGAGGAAAGACTTGGAACTTTTGTGTATGTAGATTTTGTATAATGTTGACAATTGTAGAAGAGCTGATTTGGAACAGGACATGATGGAGTTGGTTTGGAACCGTACCTATACAGTTTTATGAAAATTTTGTAATGTTGATAATTGCGGTTTTATACTGTTTCATTAACTAATTATCTCATTGTGTTGAAATCATGTTGATGTTTAAGAATGGCACACGAGGATAATGTTGATAGACAATGAAAAATAGAAACAAAAATCTTGTTTAAAAGCCTTTTAAAGTCATTGGCTTGCGGTGACAAATAATTTGCTTCCACGTAGCAAAATATAGCAGATAACGCCAATGTCCAAATATCAGTGTAATCGAGCATCAGTATCAAAGTTAGAAAACAAAATAAAATCGTGCCTCTTTCAATGTCCAGTTCATCTTCAAGTTTCAAAGCAACATATGTTTCCACTGACTCGGTAACGATGATCTGAATATTTGAAGAAGTATCATTTTCTTAGAATGATCAAGCTTGTTTACACCATATCCCTTGTAAACACCAAGCTTCAAAGCTTGTTTTTCCTTTTTGCCCTCCTTTTTTTTTCTGAAAGTAGAAAGCAAACGTGTCCACTGAGTATCCATCTCTGTTTCATTTGCTTGTTTTCAAACATCTCCCCATCCTTCGACGACAAATCAACAACATCATCTACCAAGTCCTCCAATCGTTTGCTTTCACTGGTATGTTCATTAGGGGTGGACAAAATGACCGAATCAAACCAAACCAGAACCAAATCAAATCGAGCGGTTCGGTTCGATTTTACAAAAAAAAAAAAATTAATGGTTTGATTCTTAGTATGGAGAACCAAACGATTTTGATTCCGGTTAAGGTTCTTGTTCTAGAACCGAGAACCGAACCAAGAACCAAAGCCTAAGCCCACTTTTAGATCAATTTTTTTTTTTTTAATTTTTAAATTAGTCTTAAAAGTTAAAAAATTAACTTTATTTAATATTTTGGTAATCTAGGTCTTACCTTGTTTATACCGTCAGAAATCTAAATTTATTTTTCTTTAATCCTCTCTTACTTTTCCTTTTTCATTTTTGGTATGGAGCTTGCAAGAGATTTTAATTACTGCGTAAGTAACTGAAAATATTTCAATGTGGCTCTCACATTTCCTTTTACTCGGTGGAAGATTTCATGCATTACATATCCCTCACACTTTTTGATGAAATCTGGACATTTGTTAACTCGTCTTAAAATATGATGCTTGTAGTTCAGAGAGGTATTATGAGATTATATGCATCATCTTGTATTTCGTGCATTAATTTTGTTTGTTTTATGCTAATAGTTTCTTGGTAAGCATGAAGACATAGTTATGTAGCTTGATATAATTAATATTTATCAGACTCATTCGTCTACATTTTTAAATTATTGTTATTAGATAATATTTTGTATGGAGATGTAACTTGATTTTTGTGTATTTGTTTAGACTTTGGTAAATGAATTTCGTTAATAAAAGATTTCATACTCTTCTTATATTCATTTTCAATTACATGTTCCATCGATAAGTCCCCATTTTATCATTAAAAAAATTCATTTTTCTATAGCACTCAAAATTTAGCCACACATTTTAAAGAAAAAAGATTCTACACATGAACCCAAAATTCTCTCATTTTAATTATATAATATCTCATTAATCACTATTCAAAACTATTTTTTCCAAACAATGAGAATCAAATAGGCATAATATATCATACTCTTACTATTAACTACACTAGTTGTCTACCCGTGTGATGCACGGAATATATAATTTTTAAATCATAATTTTGAAAATAACTTGATTCAGTCACAAATAAAAAATATAATTTCAATAAAATTTCAATACAAAATGTTATTGAATTTGAAACTTTAAAAAAGAAAAAATTATTCAAAAATATTTTATTCGAAATCAAATATATTAATTAATATATTTTCTTTTTTCTTATTTTTTAAACACACTAATTTTTGTCAAAATGATGAAATGATTAAGTTTTCTACCAATTTATCATTGGTGGTAAAAAGTTGATAGCAAATAATTAATTATTTTTGTAATATGCTTATTGAAGAATTTACTCATTTATTGACATATTAGAAAGTAAAGATTCAATGATTTCATTTATTCATATTCAAAATATATTGATTCAAAATCTTCATTTCTAACTTAACAAATTTATATAGAATGTATTTTTTATTTTCAAATATATTAATCCAAAATTTTCATTTTCAATTTAACACATTTACATATATATGACATTTATTTATGTTCAAATATATTAATACAATTTTCTCATTTCATACAAACACATTTACATAAATATCACATTTGTTTATGTTCAAATATATTAATCCAATTTTTTCATTTTCCACATAACACATTTACATAGATATCACATTATTTATGTTCAAATATATTAATCTAATTTTTTCATTTCCAATGTAATACATTTACGCATAGGATATTTATTACAAATCTTACTAAATATGTAATAAATAATAATTTTTCCTACAAAATAATTTATCTTTTCTTTATTTATTTTTTTATACATAATAAAAGTAAAAATGAGGAGAGAGAGATAGTCATTAAATACAATTTTCCCTCCAAAATGACTCTCTCTCCTCATTTCTACTTTTATATATATAAAGATAAAGATTGTTGACAGCAATAGTGTTACCAACAAATCTTGTACGTACATGTAATACATGACTATCTAACTAAAAAAAACTATTATATGTATATACTATCCTAATATTGTTGATAGTAATAGTGTTACCAACATAGTCGAATATTTTTGGAAAAAAAAGAAAGAGAAAGAGAAACACAAATCTTAAAACATCAAATTCATAACAACGGTTGTTATTTTAAAAATACATGTTAAGAAAAAAAAAATCAGGCAACAATCAGAGAGGCGGAAAATAATTGTGCATGATACAGATTGGTTGAAAATATAACAACATAGTCAGTTTACACCATATTAGACTTGGTACATACAATAATACAAACTCTTGAATTAAGGAAGGATTATAAGAATAAGAAATTAAATTTGCAACAACCTTTTTTTACCAAATAAATACACAAATGAAAAATAAATTCATTTCAAATATCCATAAGTTCCGAATGTGTGAAGGCATCAGTAGTACATGTATATATTGTTGACAGCAATAGTGTTACCAACAAATCTTGTGCGTACATGTAATACATGACTATCTAACTAAAAAAAAAAAACTATTATATGTACATACTATCCTAATATTGTTGATAGCAATAGTGTTACCAACATAGTCGAATATTTTTGGAAAAGAAAGAAAGAGAAAGAGAAACACAAATCTTAAAACATCAAATTCATAACAACGGTTGTTATTTTAAAAATACATGTTAAGAAAAAAAAAATCAGGCAACAATCAGAGAGGTGGAAAATAACTGTGCATGATACAGATTAGTTGAAAATATAACAACATAGTTTACACCATATTAGACTTGGTACATACAATAATACAAACTCTTGAATTAAGGAAGGATTATAAGAATAAGAAATTAAATTTGCAACAACCTTTTTTTACCAAATAAATACACAAATGAAAAATAAATACATTTCAAATATCCATAAGTTCCGACTGTGTGAAGGCATCAGTAGTGATGCTAGAACATTCGAAGATTATGATGGAAAAAAAAACAGTAATTAAATTAAAAAAATACTTAAAAAGCATTTCATTAATAAAAATACCTCTCGATCGATTAGTAGTAGCGACACATTATAGGTCTCAGATTGGTTATAGAAGCTCGGCACCTCACATTTACGCGTAACTCGAACCCGGACGTACCAGTCGGAACGGCTATCATCGACATATTTTAACATATGCATTCTGCTTAAGGGTATTTGATTTACGAGAAAAATCTTGTGCAGATTTTGGTGTGTCCGTGGGGCAAGAAACAGACAATTAAGATGAAGAATGAGAGAATCAGATTAGAAGAGTATAGATAATGGCAGTGTATATGCTAATGGAATGATTTGTAATAGAATGTTGTATTACCACCGTAAATACATGAGTCAACTCTCATTGGAAAGAGTTTTCAATTTGAGGAATTCAAAGAGTCTCATTATCATTTCAACTACTCTGATAAGATTGCATGCTGCATGGGAAATGGGTAACACGGTAATCAGATTTTTTGTTTCGATTTTTCACTTACTTTATTTTATGTTTTTTTTTCTTAATGACCGTGTCTGAAGCTGTGGAAAAAAAAAATTATTAGGTGTCATTGCATGTTGGGCGGGAAAAACAACTTGTAAACACTCTCTCTCATCACTTCTTCTTTTATATATACTAGTAATCGCACCCGTGCGATGCACGGAATAAATAATATTTATTGAATAAGTTGTAAAAATACAATGTCCGATAAAAATAACACAATAAAAAAATAATAATAATAACTTGCATACACAAATTGTGAATAATTTGTAATTTCATTTTTCCCTATAAGATTTCTTACTTTAATGCATAAATTGTATATTCAATATACAATCAAAATATCAAAAAGGAAAAAAGGAAAAAAAAAAAAAAAAAAAGTTATGAATTGCATTTTTTTTAACAGTTAATTGTTCATTCTCTAGTTTCCTTAGTTTATTTATTCACATAGAATTGATTATTCAAAAATAATTTTTTTTAATGTTCATTCACAACCACTTATTATTTATAAACTAATTTTTGACATTTCTATATACTACTTTTTAACCACACATTCTAAAAAAAAAAATTAATTTTTAACCACTCAATTGATTGATTTGATAATTATTTTATTTTTATACTACCTTATTTCACTTTCAATCACACATTTAAAATCATTTCTGTCGTTTATATCAAATTTACTCATATTCAATGGTTTCAAATACAACGTGACATTTTATTTTTCACCAAGTATTGAAAATGACCATGTTACCCACACACACACACACAAAAAAACTATTTTTTGTGCATGTTAAATAACTGTATGGACCATATTTTATTTTTAAATAGAATAAGTTTGATAAAACCTTATATTTTTATTTTCTATAGAATTCAATGAATTGATTGTTAAAGTCTGTAGTATATATTTTACAAATTGATGTTATTTTAAATTTATAAAAATTAAAAAATAGATAAATGAACAAAATGAGTAAATTTATAAAATTAATTTCAAAATTACCAAAGAATTTATTGAAACCTGAAGTTGTAGAAATTTAAATGATTCAATTGAATTTACTTAGAAAGATCGGATATCTATTATTTTTTTAATTTGATAAGAAAAAAGATTTGAAATTAATCATTTATGTCAAATTGAAGTTATGTAAGAAATGATAAATATCATTTTATGACTTAGATAAGATAAATTAAAAAGATTGGATATTGAAAAAAGTAAAAAATATAAGTAAAACTTTTATCTATATTATTTGAGGCAATTTTATGAATGATATATTTAAAGTTTGCTCTCATTTGTTAACTTGTATTGAACTTCTCGTTAAGATCATGAATTTGACACCTATATTGCATATTTTTTTATTTCAAAATATTACAATAATTATCAAAAGAATAAAAATAATATACAATTTGACCTTTTTATAGATATTTTTATTTTTTACAAATCAATAAGTCATTTATTACATGTCACCTATAGTTTGTTTTGCATTAATTGAAGTTTCCTAATTCAATTATTAAAATAATTAATAAAATTACAAAGTTTCCTAAAATAGCAGGTAAAAATGGCAGGAAACTATGTATGGGTTTTTTGGGCTGCAATACTATTATTATATATATTAGTAATCACACCCGTGCGATGCACGGAATAAATAATATTTATTGAATAAATTGTAAAAATACAATGCCCGATAAAAATAATACAATAAAAAAAAATATCTTGTATCCACAAATTGTGAATAATTTTTAATTTCATTTCTCCCTATAAGATTTCTCACTTTAATGCATAAATTGTATATTCAATATACAATCAAAAAAAAGAAAAAGAAAAAAGAAAAAAAAAAGTTATGAATTGCATTTTTTTTAACAGTTAATTGTTCATTCTCTAGTTTTCTTAATTTATTTATTCATATAGAATTGATTATTCAAATTTATTTTTTTTATTTTAGGTTCATTCACAACCACATATTATTTAAAACTAATTTTTCACAATTGCACATACTACTTTTTAACCACGCATTCTAAAAAAAGAAAATCAATTTTCAACCACTCAATTGATTGATTTGACAATTATTTTATTTTTTATACTACCTTCTTTCACTTTCAATCATGCATTTAAAACTATTTCTATAGTCTATATCAAACTTACTCCTATTCAATGGTTTCAAATACAACGTGACATTTTATTTTTCACCAAGTATTAAAAATGGTCATGTTACACACACACACACACACACAAACTATTTTTTGAACATGTTAAATAACTGTATTGACCATATTTTATTTTTTAATAGAATAAGTTTGATAAAACCTTATATTTTTATTTTCTGTAGAATTCAATGAATTAATTGTTAAAGTCTGTAGTATATATTTTACAAATTGATGTTATTTTAAATTTATAAAAATTAAAAAATAGATAAATGAACATAATGAGTAAATTTATAAAATTAATTTCAAAATTACTAAAGAGTTTATCGAAACCTAAAGTTGTAAAAATTAAAATGATTCGGTTGAATTTACTTAGAAAGATCGGATATCTATTATTTCTTTTCATTTGATAAGAAAAAAGATTTGAAATTAATCATTTAAATTGACGTTGGAGAAGAAATAATAGATATCATTTTATGACTTAAATGAGATAAATTAAAAAGATTGAATATTGGAAAAAGTAAAAAAGTATAAGTAAAAATTTTATGAGTTTTACCTTTATTATTTGAGACAATTTTATGAATGATATATTTAGAGTTTGCTTTCATTTGTTAGGTTGTATTAAATTTCTCGTTAAGATCTTGAATTTGACACCTATATTGCATATTTCTTTACTTCAAAATATTACAATAATTATCAAAATGATAAAAATAATATACAATTTGACCTTTTTATAGATTTTTTATTTTTTACAAATCAATAAGTTATTTATTACATGTCACCTATAATTAATTTTGCATTAATTGAAGTTTCATAATTTAATTATTAAAATAATTAATAAAACTACAAAGTTTCCTAAAATAGCAGATAAAAATGACGGGAAACTATGTGCGAATTTCTGTGACGACTATGTTGTTATTATATATATTAAGATTAAGATATAGATTTTCTCCAAAAATTTATTATTACACAAATAATCAAAACTATAATTCAAAATTGATCGCCTAACAGAGCAATGTGAAAAGTGATTTTATCCTCTTCCTAAACACGTGTCCGATTAATATTTACTAAACAATCAACTCAATCCATTAAAGCATTCTGATAGTCTATTTTTCTTGTGGACAATATAGCTGTAGCTGTAAAAATTATCTGCTTTGCCCCAACCACCCTTCTCTAGTTTTGAAAAATTTGCAGGTATATTTACGATCAAAAAAAAAAAAAAAATGAAAAATCTGCTGGTATTCTTTTCTGCAATATATTCTTGATAGCAATGAGTATAGCCTCTGTTTTTTACCGATGGACGAATAGAATAGCCTCTGTTGTAGAATTTATTTTTCCCTTGGGCGGTAGTCTTGGGTGGGAAATTCTTTGGCACTTTGCTCCTTTAAGATAAGATAAGATAAGAAGATTATGTAAATTAGGGACAATGTAAAACTTTTGATAAAACTGATTAATTTGGATTTTGCTATTTCATTGAGTGATCTTTGTCGTAGTTTTATGAATTAAATGTTGATCCGAGGTATGCATGTTATATCTACTCGTAGTTTGTAGTGAGATGTTTAGATCGATATCTTGAAAGCATGTTTTGAAATCTGGATGAATTTGGAAAATCGAGCCAAAGTGGTCTAGTTGAAAAAATATGAGATTGTCTAATCCATCAAAAAATTCCTAAGTACAAACTGTTGGTCGAACAATCATGTTTGAGAAGATCGTACAAATACTATGATAATTCGATGTCTTTGCATGTGTGACTGTTGTAAAGCTCGTGATAGGAGCTTTTCAACGATATAAAGTTTTTGACTAGTTGAGATTTTTCTCGACCATAGAATGTAAGCCCAAAACATAAGCCAAAAACACGTTTGTTGAAACAAGAAATATGGAAATAAATTATTAAAATAATAACTAGTGGACATATGTCAAACTCCACTATCTCTACTTCTAAGTAATTTTTCAGCAAACCTACTCTTTTTGTTTGAAAAAAAAAAAGGTATTTAATCAGAATGAATATTAAAACATTTAACTCCATAATAACTGTATTTTTATCCAGAAAACTTATAAGCCGAGTTTGAAAATTAAGAAGGAACAAACATGACCTTACTCCACTATTATAAATATAGCACTTAGTCTCACTTTGCGAATTTACAAATCTGTTGGAAAAGAAAAATCAAAGGTAGGGAGAGACTTTTTGCTTCTAAAATCATATATTAACAAGTAAAGATGATAAATTCTTGATTCTACAAAAAATCTATCATCTTCAACTTGTTAAACATGAGAAAATAACATATTTCAGTTCTAGAATCTACGGGGATTTTTAGCACAGGACTGGTCTGGCAGGAATAGGCTACTAGAAGCCTAATATATGCACAGATTGAGCCTTCTAGTTGCCATCTACCACAGTGGAATTATATATTTTGTGCTAAAACTGATTTCTGTTGAATTATAGAGGAGAAACTGAACTTTAACTTTGGAATGTTCATAAGTGTAATTATATAACTAAATTTATATATGATTTCTGAAAGAAAAAAAACTGATCAAATGCAGGAAATTAAAAGAATAAAATTTCGTGACAAATTATGAGTAAAACATTTATGTGTTATTTATAGTTCTCAGTTATGATGTTTATATTCTATAGCACATTTACATTTCTGAGCGATTATAACTATTAGTTCTGAGGAATTTCTAACAAAATGTTGATTTTCCTTGTAATTTCTTCAGTTAGTTCTTAATAAAGCAATTTTAAAATTCTTGTGCATTAACTTATACTCCCTCCGTCTCAGTTATATAGGTTGTCTTTCCTTTTTCTGTTATCCCAATTATATAGACTTGTTTCTTTATTAGAAAATATTTATTTTGTTTATTTACTAATGTATTCTTATTCATTACTTTCAAGAATAATAGTTTTGATACTTAAATAAGGGAAAGTTAAAAATTTTCTTTACAAAAATTATTTTTTCAATAACAAATTTAGAGGGGGAAAAATATTTTTATATATGAATGCTTGATTAAAGGATTACAAAAGTTGAACTATTTATAAAGAAGACTCAAACTAGTAGAATAACCTAGAAGAAAGAAAACAAACTTGAATCTTGATTATTCTAGAGCATTCTAACTCTTATTATTCAAAATGCTTGGTAAAATGACTACAAAGCTAAAGCCTATTTATAATTCAAGCTAAATTTAACAAATCAAATCTAATAAATATTTCTACAATCTGTACTTGAGTTAGATGATGATGATAATGAAAATTTATGAAAATGAATGATTCAAAGAGTTGAGAGATTTTACTTATTTTGCAGCTGCTATGGATTCTGTCGAGTGAGAGTAGGTTGTGAATAGGATTTTAGTTTTTGGTTACTGGTGAAGAGCCCTACTATTTGGATTTCAAGAATTTGGATAACTAATTTGGGCTGATCATGGACTTAAACTTGGGCCAAAGAGAAATATTGGACTAAGAGTAATTTAAAATAGATGTTGGGTGTAAAATTCGATCCGATAAAAATAATCAAATTTAAAGATTAAAAATTGTTTTGAATTTTTATTTAAATGTTTTGCTAGACCACTCGACGGATATAAAATAAATTCTAAAATTTAAAAGGAAAATTGTAGCGACACAAGTTAATTTAAAAAATTTACATTTAAAAATTCGGGTCGCTACATACGTCAACGTTATCAAACAATGGTTATGAAATAGGGTTTTCATGTGACTACGAATAAAAGACCTCGACGCAATTTGCGCTTGAATTGTTGATGCTCAAATAAGATAGCATATCAAGACTAAACCACCATGTAACAATTCGACTGTTTTTTTATTAAAAAGATGAGAAATGGATGGTTAGAAAATATTTTTTAGGAATTGATTTGTTTACAAATTATTTTCGTAGGAAATATTAATTATAAGTGTTTAATTAGTTTAATTTTCTATGCGGAAAAAATGAGAAATTTTTCAAGTTTTATTGTTTTCTTGACATTATTTTTCTTGACAAACAAATTAAAATTTAGTTATTTTATTCTTTTTTTTTACCTTTTAACATATTTGTACGTGATAATAATAATATCAATTTTTGAAAAAGAAAATAAGTCAATTAATAATAACAAAAATTATAAAACATAATTAGAATTATTTGTTATGTTCTCAGGAAAATAATTTCTCTTGTAATTGGCTGACAAATATTTTCCTCATATTCAAGGAAAATGGGCGCGTGAGAGAAGTAGGAAAAAAAATTTCATTTCAAATTTTGGGGTATCAAACAAACCTACTGAAAAGACAAAATAGTCATTTGAAGATAAAGATGACAAAAAAACTCGACCCGACAAATACCTGACTCGAACCTGTCCCTAATGAGGCGAAAAAACCCGCCTCGCGGGTCGACCATGGGGCGGTTTCCTTCTATTCGGGCGGGTCGCAGATGGGTGCGGGTTTGACAGTCCTGACCCGAACCCGCCCCGAATAAATAAATTAATAAAAATAATAAGGAAAAAAATAAAAATTACCGAAAAAAATAAAATAAAAAATTAAACGGGGCGGGTAAACGGGGCTATGGAGTTGACCAGCCCCGACCCGAAATTCATGGGTCGTTGGGTGGGTTAGAAATTGAAAAAATCTCGCGGGGTAGGGAGACCTTACCCGAACCAGCCCCGTTGCTATCACTATTTGAAGAGTACAAAACCTAGGAGCCTGTTTGTTTGGTGTAAGAGTTTTTGAATAAATTTTGAGTTTTTGAAAAAATATATGATTGAAAAGTAATTGAAAAATGTGAAAATTGATGAATTAGTTAAAAATAATATATTTTTACCATTACCTAAGGAGCTCCCAACGACACTATTCTGGAGGAAATACATGAAAATACCCATAAAAACTTAAAAATTTTTGAAAATACCCTAACAATTTTATATTTTTTAAAAATAGCCTTAAACACTATACACTACCACAAATACCCTTATATATCATATTTCAACTAAACTCATTAAGATTTAGAAAAGTTACAACCTAGTACTTGAAATTTTATATACTTTTATTAATTTTGTTTAGGATTTTATTTTATTTTTGTTCGCTCATAGTAGCACCCCTCACTTGGTATCAGAGTCATATGACAGATCTAAAAGATAAATATTATATGACAAAAAATAAAAATGAATATATAATATATACATCAAGATTTATAATTATGCATACATTAATACTACCCGATAATTATAAAATAGAAATCTTGAACACTTTTAAAAGATTTAGATAAATATATAAGAAGAGAAATATATGATCTAATAAATTTCGATATAATAAAAGAAGATTTTATCATAAACGAAATATTATATTTAATCCACAAAGATATACTAGAAGAGTTACATAAAGATTATAGAAATGGATTATCATAGAGCAGATCCTTAATTAGTTAGATATCTAGACATAGAAACAAATGAGAAATTAGATTTAATAGTAGAACAAAGAAGAAATTTAATGGATCAAATAAGAGAAGAAAGAAATATAAAATGACAAGAAAAATTAAGATTAAAATCATTGGAGAAAAAGAGAGAATATTTTGATTGAATTTTAAAACAATTAACAAAAATTCAAACAATTTTAGATGACAAAGAAAAAACTAGAAAAGAAAAATATGATGAAACAAACACATTGGAAAACTATCTAAAATATTATAGAATATATCATAGAAAATTAATGATTGGATCAATAGAATAATATTGTGAATATCAAATAATGAATTATAAAGAAGCAAAATATGAAACAGAACTTATCTTAGAAATCGAACATATTAAAGGAAGGAATTAATGACAGAATTTTCAGAAATAAAATTTGAAAAACAGATAATAGAAAATAACAATTTACCAGTAGGGTCATACCAAATAAAATGAGCTAATACAACTATGTTTCAACCAATAAACTCATGGGGAGAATCTGATGGATTTCTTAACATGCAATTAAATTGGATAAGTGTCTTTTTTATGGCAAACATATAAAAACATAAATTTAAAGAAAAATCACAAAATATTCAAACTAACAATACAATTTAAAGAATTAAAAGAAATGATAGGAGAAGTTAAAAATATAGATGAAAAAATCTTAAAAGAATTTCAAAGAAAATCAGGAGAATTAATTAATCAAAATAAAATTGGAATAATTATAGAAAAAATAGATAGGTTAAATGAAAAAATAAGAAAGAAAGAAAATGAAATAATCATATTAATGGAAGAAAGAATCAAAAAGCTAGAAATAAAAATAGATGATATGTATGACAGACTATTCAAGGTACAAAAAACTCAAAAATCAAGAGTATAAAATGTCGATAAGTGAATATATTGAAGATCTAAAAATATTAATAAAATCATTAATAAGTGATGTACAAGAAGTAAAAAATGAATTAAAAGAAGTAAGAAATGATATAAACATACTAAAATTAGAGATTAGAGAATTCAAAGAAAATAGTAAAAGCAAAGATAAGAAAATAGACAAAAAAAACTCATAGAAAAATACTAAGAATATGAAAGAAACACTTTGAACAAGAAAAAATTATAATAGAAGCAGGAAGTATGAATGATGAATTTAGGAGAAACATATTACCAAAAATACTAGAAGAAGAATTAGAATTACAAAAATTTATAGAAAAACTTTAAGAAAATTAAAAGCTGAAGAAAAAACTGAAGAAAAACAAGACAAAAATGAATGAAGAATTAGATTTGTTTATAGAAAATTTCGACAAGTTAAACATAGAAAATTTTAATGAATGCCAAGTTTTAATGAATACTGGAGGAGCACCTAACCCAGCTCCAAAAGGAACTTCCAAACAAGAATTACCAGATCCAGATGAAAGTTATGCACCCTTATATAATAAACTACACCGACAATATTATGATAGAATCAGAGATAGACAACCACCTAGAGGGAATAAATATAAAGATATATTCGAACCAAATAATAATTTTGATAAACCCATTAATCATGGAGGAACAAAATTAGACTTGGATTGTAAAATTGATACTAAAAAGGCCTTATTAACTTGGGTAGATTCAATGATACTATTCTTTTTATACAATAAAGATGATACATGGGAAAATACTGATAGAATGATAAATTTTTTAGTAGCATCTTTTGAATGACATGTTAGAAATTGGTGAGAATGAATAAGTAATGATACAAAAGCATTAATAAGAAGAAATGTACAAACAGAACTAATAAAATCAGATAAAAATGGAATAGAAAAGTTAGTAGATTATATTGCGGATGAATTTTTTAGGAGAAAATTGGATGAGTAATGCTGAAATAGAATCAATTAGAGAAAAGGATAATGCAAGAGTGAGATTAATAAATTTAACAATATGTGATATGTGTAAAATAAAAAAATACACCTATGAATTTAAAGAATACTATTATGTCAAATTCTATAGTAATGAAAACCAAGAAGTATATAGAGATGTGTATTACAATAAATTACCAGGTTCATGGGGAATATATTTTAAAATAGAATTTGAAAAATTCATCAGATATAACCCTGGAACACCTAGAACATTAAGATCAAGAATAAAATTCATATTTGAAAGATTAGCTTATATATGTCAACTAGAATATGTTGTGAATATATGGAAAAACCTACCCAGTGGGGATGTAACCCTGAAAGAAGAAAAAATAATAATAAAAGAAAATATATAAATAGAAAGTTTAAAAAACTCAGAAATTTTAAGAAAATATATATAAAACCTAAGAGAAGATATTATAAAAGAAAATATAACCCAAATAAAAAACAAAAAATGGGACTTATAAGAAAGATAAAAGCCAATGCAAATATTGGAATTGTGGAGAAATGTGACATATAAGCCCTGATTGTAACAGAAAGAAAGTTAAAATGTTACAAAAAGAATATCTATAAATAGAAAGCGAACTAAGTGAAATATCTGTTTCACTTATATAGACTTCTTGATCATAGTATTCTTCAATATCTGATATTGAAGAATACTATGATCAAGAAGTCTATATAAGTGAAACAGATTCAGAAAGCAATGAATCATGATCAAAATAAAGAAATAGAAGAAATAAAAACAAATAAGAACATAAATAAACAAGAATATGAAGGAATAGAAGGTTATGGATTAAAAGTAACTTTTGATAATAATAAGTTCAGAAAAATACAAAAATTACCTTTAGATTTGAAAATAGGAAATGGGAAAAATTAGACAGAATATGGAAAGGAGAAAAAGTAGCAATAAATGAATATCATAAAATTGAAATGGCAATAGATGAATAGATGTTAGAACCACTCAATGAATACACAAATTAAATCTTTTAACAAAAATACGGTTACAGAATTATTAAAAAAGATCAATAGAAAACAAAGTGAAAAGATTCAATATGTTTACTTAGCAGGTATCCAAATAATGTTTAAATCCCTGTTTAGAGAATGATTAGATTCGCCTTTGACTGTAAGTTTACATGATGAAAGAATTATAAATTTAAAAAACAGTCATTTAGGAACAGTAGAAGGAAATCTAGCATATAAGAAACTAATATTTACATGTTACCCAAAATATTGTTTATCATTAAAAGATTGAAATTTTAATGAAGTTTTAGGACTACATTTCAAATTACATATAGATTATATAATGGAACCAGGAGATAAAATTATGACTATAGAATACAAAGCATTATACACATTTACTAATTCTAATTATGGAAACATTTATTCTAAAAAACCATATATTGAAATTCATAAAGAATGTAAAGATTTTGGTAAAGCTGTGGAACCAGATAAACAAATAAGTTTAGTTCCAAAAAACTATGAACTTACTATAACAAAAAATAAATCAGAAATTATAGAGTTAAGAGAAGAAGAATACCCTAATAATAACATAAATTTGAAGATGGCAGATTAATTAAAAGATCAGCGAGTTTACCTAATAGAAAACAATTAGGAGAAACTAGTAATACAAGATAAATAAAACTTAATAGAAATGCTGGAAATATAAAAAATAGAAGGTGAATATTTCAATGGACTAGAACATATAAAAGGATCAATTATACTAATTGACACGGGAGCTAGTGAATGTCATATAGCTTCAAATAGAAATAAAGGACTAATATCTCATAAAACTGATTCGTATAGATATATAAATTTTTATGGACAAATACATATAACTGAACTTGAAGTTAAAGTACCAATAAAAATAGGAGGAATAAATCTCTTAATACCATATCATGTGGATAATAGTATGGTAAATCCTCATGTATTATTAGGAATGAGCTTCCTAGATGGACTAGAAGATTATAGTATAAAACGTGAATGATTATATATAACTCATAATAGTCAAACTATACTATGCAGAAAAGCTGAATAAATGAATAACCAAATAAGTTTTCCATTAGCTGTTTATATTCAAGTTACTATTGTTGAAACAAATATAACATGTGCAGTGATATAACAATATTTAAGAATTTCTTAATAAAATCAAGGAATACTGATGGGAGAATAAAAATAACAGGAGTTACAGGAGAAAGTACCAAAATAATTAACAGTGCTAATAAAATCGAGATAATACTAGGAAGTAAACAAATAGTGTGAACAAGATATATAGTTATAACAAATTAGAATGTGATATATTATTAGGAAATGACTTTATACAACAATTTCAATATTATAAGCAAAATAATTATATGATAATGTTACAAACACCTTGCTGACATTTACTGAAAATACCAAGAGAATTTAGACCTTACAGAGTTCAGCCAACACAGTGTGGTGATAAATGGGAGAAAAAACTAATTACACAAAATAAAATAAAAAATAAAATAATAATGTATAAAAAAGTCTTAAAGACGAACATATAAACAAACATGGAAAAATCATTAACCAACTAGAAAAAATTTGTGGAGAGAATCCATTATTATTTTGGAAACCACATAATCCAAAAGCTAAAATAGAATTAACAGAAAATGTTATTATAAGAGTTAGACCAATGATGTATACCATACAAGATACAGAAGAATTTAAAACTCAAATAAAAGAATTACTTAACCAAAAATTAATTAGACCTAGTAATGGACCCCATAGTAGTCCAGCCTTCATGGTCATGAAACATTCTGAACAAAAAAGAGGAAAAGTTAGAATGGTAATAAATTATAAAGAATTAAAAAAATATACTAAATTTGATGGATACTTTTTACCAAATAAAGAGGTACTAATAAATCTCGCAAAAGGAAAACAATATTATTCTAAATTTGATTGCAAATCAGGATTTTGGCAAGTAAAAATGGAAGAGGATAGTAGTCAATATACAGCACTTAGTACACCCCAAGGTAAGTATGAATGGATGGTTATGCCATTTGGTTTAAAAAATGCACCACAAATATATTAAAGAATAATGGACAACATATTTAGAAAATTTAATGAATTCTTAATTGTCTATGTGGATGATATATTAATATGTTCTAACAATAGAGAAAAACATATGAACCATTTAATGAAATTTATAAATGAATGCAAAAAAGAAGGAATTGTTCTTTCAAAAAATAAAGCTATAATAGAAAAACAAGAAATTGATTTTCTTGGATTATCAATAGATAAAAGAGGGATAAAATTACAAATCCATTTATCTAAGAAGATAGAAAGTTTTCCAGACAAATTATAATCAAAAGAACAAATACAGAATTTTTTAGGATATTTAAATTATGCAGAAGGATTTATTGAAAATCTATCAAAAAAGAGACATAAAATTCAAATTTTACTCAGAAAAATAAATACTAAAGGATGGAGTGATGAACACACAGAAATTGTCAAATCACTAAAAGAAGAATGTAAAAATTTGCCAAAATTAAGATTACCAGATGAAAAAGATAATCTGATAGTTAATACTGATGCTTCGAATAAGTATTGAACAACAATATTAAAAACAGATCTTAATGAAATTTGTAGATATTCAAGTGGAACGTTTAACCAAGCAGAAATAAATTATACTACTCATGAGAAAGAATTGTTAGCAATCATCAGAGGAATAAAGAATTTTTTATTGTTTTTATTACCTAAGAAATTCATTGTTGAAACTGATAATTCTTAAGTTGCAGGTTTAGTAAAAAATAAATTACCACTAGAACCTCAATATAGAAGGCTTCATAGATGACAAGCCTATTTGGCATTTTATAATTCTGATATAGTTCATATTAAAGGTGTTAATAATTATCTTGCAGACTTTTTAAGCAGGAATATTGAATTTGCAGATGGATAATATCAAAAATTCCCTGATAGACGCCAAAAAGAGAATGAACTTCCTCACAGAGGAAGCTGGAGATATAAAGCTTGGAATTGAACAACTTGAAGAAACTCTCCAAGGAAATTTCAAGCAATTGATGAAAATTTCAACATTTCATTACAATTATATTAAAGAATTGAGCGATAATATAATTGAGATTAAATCTCAGTTTGAATCGTTAATTACCAAACATGTTATATCAAAAATACAAACATGTACATCTTCTGGAAGCAGTGGTGGACCAACGATTAAAAGAGATGAACCAAGTCCCAAAAAAGTTGTTATAAATGAAGCCAGTCCTCGAAAATCACAATCAATGCCAAAGATGAACATACAAAGGTAGTCAGAACTCGTGCTGAAGAGGAAGATGATTCCCTTTTTTTACCAAAAGAAAACGAATATAAAACTACTATCGAAGTTATATATGAACTTCAAGAATGTGATTGTTATTACATTTCGTCTGGAGACCATGTATACCCACAATTGATCGTTACTCAGGGAGGAGATCCCGTTATGACAAAAATGGCAACTGATTATGGATTTTTGGATCTTATGTATCCAGGAAAAGATCTCAAAGTTTGCACAAGGAAGACCCATATATTTAAAATTTTATTCGATCAGTCCTAAAATTGATGGAAGGATATATTATCTTGTTGAGCATATTATCACGATTGGGTATGTTGCTCGAAGTTTTCAAATTGAAGTTGGAAAAAATACCAAGCCAGTACCAAACATTACAAGATCATGGTTTAGATCCTGAAGGGTGTTGGGAATTAAAGTTCTCTACAATATTGCCAAAAACCTGTATGAGAAAAAATTCAAATGCATATGCCAGTATAATGGATGGACCCTACTCACTAATGGAGGAAAAGAAAAGTCAACAATCCTGCAAGAATACATCAACAAATCTGACACTCATCAAATCCATGGAAGCTTTGCCACTTTGCAAGAAGCGTGCATAGTCAGGAATTTCCCCACATGCCAAAGGAATTGATGGACAGGTGGAAGCCACTTGACGAATCTGCTTAACATGCCAACAAAATTGATGGACAAGTGGAAGCTGTTTAATAGATCTACTTTAATGCAACAATGCTGTAACAACCTAGGTTTAAAAATCTAAAACCTAGGCGTGTTAACTTCCATTCACATTATATGCGGAAGTAAATCATTTACACATTAAAATTTTCATTTATCTATTATATAATTTTACAGAAGTTTCGGCAGAGTCTCCTCTATAACTTGGACTTAACCAACCTGTAGAGGGATATCATACCCAACCTAACAATTTAAAACATCAATCACAATTCAACCACATTCAACATCCAATCACAATTCAATATTAACTCTCACATCACCACATTTATCCAAACTCAATCCCAAACTCATCGATACAAAAATTTCTATATCAAAAAGTCAATAAACTTTAATTAAGTGAAATAAGTGATGATATAAACGATACTAAAAATATAATAACTTAAAGTTAAATTTAGACGAATAGTTTAAGGAGTAAACGAAGAAAGAATTAACCAATGAAAACTTAAATTAAATCATTAAATTCAATTTTAAATAATTCAAGTCGAGTAGTGCCTGAGCCTGCCGCCAAGTGCTCTCCTCTAATCATCTAACTTTCATCACCTGAAATATTGGGGAGGGATTGGGGTGAGCTAAAGCTCAGTAAGTAAACTTCATGCATGAAATGCATGCTTATGACATGAATGCTTTAAAAATTCCATATATGTATCCCCATTTACTTTACTTTCCAAAACTTTCAAACTTTTCAAACTTTCACTTCATTTCCATCGTGAGCTCACTTGATGTAATTTCTAGTCAATTTAGATAACAGTGTGCAATTCTTATTTGAAACCAGATCGCATTTACAAGTAAAACCGCAAAGTGGTTAACATTCATTCCACCGCAAAGCGGCTCATTCACTTTATTCCACCGCAGAGCGGCTCATTCACTTCATTCCACCGCAATGCGGCTCATTACATTCGGGTACGCCGGTCCCCCGCTCCCCACCCCATTTCTCACTCGCATCTTTCATGAACTAGAAGTACACCCATTCTTTCTTAAAAACTTGGGATACATAACTTTTGAACAAACTTGCACCTTGAAACATTTCTTTCATTTAAAAAAAACATTTGACTTTCCAATTTCGATGCCAATGCATGCTTGATGATGCAATGACATGTAACGTGCATGCTTGAACATTCTTCTTAATAACATATACTTTCATAAAGGTAACAAAATTCATCAAAGCAAGTAAGTTGCAAGATAGTCGTTTACACATTAATTTCACCTTTACATTCAACTTTTGATGAAAATAGGGGGAAGTTTACTTACCTGCATTCCTTAGTTTTTACCATTATCTGGATTTGCAAGTAGAGGAGCCTCGACTGCCCGTGTCGTTAATGTACCAAAATCCTAGTTGTATCCATTCATTTAGTAAAATATACTTTCAGTTCAAATTGATATATTCATCATTCTATTAACATTACATTAAACAAGTTAAAACAATAAATCTTCTTTCCCTTTTCATTCTTGTGATCATGTATTCCAAACAAGGTATTAAGATATATTAAATACTTCCATACAATACTCGAAATCAAAAGATTTAAACCATTCGACAAAATGTTTAACTTTCAGTTCACAAACACATTTGTTATTCATTTTAATAATAATCAAACATTAAACGAGATTAAAACTTCAATTTAACCCAAGCGTGACTTTACATAATAACCAAAACACATAAAACCATATTTGAAAATAAGAGATAGATTTCAATCCACGTTAGAAACTCTCATCTTTTAATTCAAACTCAAACTAAAATATTTAATTTAACTCAAACTTAACCAAATATCAATTTACCATTGTAATCATTATAAAATCTGAATTTTACTTGTATGTATATGCATTACCCAACTCAAAATTTTATAGTTCTTACAAAAATTTAATCTTAACTTTAATTAAACAAATTTATAATTTTCGAAATTTAAAACTTACCATAAAATCTTTTACACGTTTGAAAACATCAAAATTCCAAAATTAAAGCGGAATCAATTAATTAAATGATTAATGTCATATTTCCAAAATCTGAAGTTGATATACACATTCGCACAATTTCCCCCCAATTTCGAACATTACCATTCCTAAATCAAAATGAAACTAAACATTTCAATTACACTAACTAATTCATGAATTTTGAAACTGAAAATTAACCCATATAAACTTAAACTCTGAAATTTGCACTTGAGAATCGTATACAGACATCAATATATACATGCAACTCCATATATGCTTACAATAATTATATGTGTTTGTTGTGTGCGCGTTAAGCAGTGGGTGCGTGCGTGTTGTGTCGTGTGTGTGTGCACTGTTGGGGAAAGGGGAAAGGGAGGGCTTACTGTCGGCGATGAGACGCGACTGAGAGGAAGGTCGAGTGAGGGAAAGAGGCGGTGCAAAGGCAAGGAGTCGAGAGAGAGAGAGGGATGCAGCTGAGAGATAGAGGCAGGGAGAGTGTCTCGAACGAGAGATGAGTCTGAGGTTATTAGGCTAGGTTTATGTATAAACTTTTGAAAATTTGCAACTCAATCCCCCAACTCTCATAATTTAGTAATTTAAGTCCAAAACTTCTATTTGACTTCCCAATAGCCCCTAAACTTACCCCAATATCAAATTAAATGAAATTTGTCAGTTAAATGTAAAATTGCACGTAAACAATATATAAACTTTTTAATTGGTACATTGATCAAGACGGCGTCCAAGTCCTTCCACTGCAAAATAATTCAACTTATAGACATTAAATTATCAATTTGAAACGTATAATAACATTAACATAAATATTGCGTGGAGGTTTTTAAAATTGCACGTAAAACGAAAATGCGGTATTACAAATGCAGAACAATGTAGGAGCCATGTCAAGACCAAAAAATAGAAAGATAAGTGTCCTTATAATGTACGGGTCATGTGATATAATAATTAATAGAGGGATAGGTGTGTCCTTAGATGATAAAACCTGTGAAATTGTTAGGTCGATGATGTAAGCAGTGATGTAATTGTGTCTAATATAATATTATAAATAGAGGCTTCAGGGCTAGTTGAAAGACAGAACTCTCTTGAGCACTCAGTTTGTGAGAAAGCCAAAAATCTTCTGTATTTGAAAAATTCTCATACCAATCCTTTGTCAATCTTCATATTATCAATAAAATCCCAATTTACTTATCATATTATGATGAGTTTCTAAATTCTTGTCTTCTAAATCCTATTTTCAAAAAGAAGATATATTATTAAGAAAACTCCCTACACTCTGTCCTAAAATATTTTCCATCTAAAGAGTTATACAGTGAAGGCATCCAGGTTTAGCTAATAAACCGTGAAGGCAGGAAGTCGTTGGAGGATGTTGAGCAGAAACCTATAAGCCTGAAGGTCACTAATAATAGAAGGAAAATACAAAGGTATTGAGAACAAGAAAAGATGTTAGTATTCTTAATATATCTATCTTTACGAAATTAGGAGGAAGAAGAGCTTTTAATATGACAGAATTCAGAATTGTTAAATTTAATTATCAAAACAGTCCTTATAATGACGAATATCATAGCATAATTGAACCTTTATTCTTACTAGACCAAATAATGAAATAAAAAAGTTATATCATGTCTATATGCCATATTTGTTAGCTATCTTTCCAACATTAAAAATAATATTAGGATTAAAAATTACAAAATCGATTATTTATTTTTGGCTTGATAGTGATAACATCGAAATAAATAATGAATTATATTTAGGATATGTGTTTAGTAGTGATAATGATTATGATCCTGTAATAGATTATCAACTTCTAATAACTACAATTATAAATTATATTTAGAAAATAAAGAAATTTCATTTTTATTAACTATTGCTGAAAAATCTAAAAATATACATTCTGTTGGACAATCTGAATTAAAAGAAATATACGAAGATATTGATTATGGTATCTTAAATATAATAGAATTTAATTCTGTTGAAATATAAAAAAATATAAATGCGGTTCATAAAATTATAGAAGAATACGAAGATATAGAAGATGAATTTTCAGAAGGAATAACATTAGGATATATAATTAAGAAAGAACATCCTAAATCTTTTGAGAAATTATCACAATATGTAACATTTTTAAAAGAACTTAAAAAATATGAATATAATAAAAAATATTGAATTAAATCAACCTGATTAAGTCAGAAATATATCTTACAAAGAAAATAATTCAATTTATTATGGATAATAAAGGTATTTTACAAAACAAGGACATTTTGAAAAGTCATGCCTTTGGAAAGGCTATTCCATTCCGCACTATATAATCACCAAAATAGGGGTTTTTTGGTTAACCACAACTTTGTACGATTGATTTTTCTCTCGGCTGTTTCTGCATCTACTAAATCTCAGGAGCTCCGCCGCAGCAGCCATGGCCGTTGGGTACTCTCTCTCTCTCTCTGTATTTTCCTACATAATATATTTACATATCAAGTATACAATATGATTTCCTGGTTGTTAATATTGAACTGTCTGACGTGGCATAGGAAGAACAAGAGGATATCGAAGGGAAAGAAGGGGGGGAAGAAGAAAGCGTGAGTATTTTTAATTATGTGTTTTATTATATCTGGGTGTATTTTCGTTTTTCCAAACATAAATTTATGTGTATCTGTGTATAGCACTGATCCATTCGCAAAGAAGGACTGGTATGATATCAAGGCCCCGTCAGTTTTCAATACAAGAAACATAGGCAAAACCCTAGTCACTCGCACCCAGGGTACTAAGGTATTAATGTTTTCAGTTATTTAACAATTCATCGGCAAAAAAGGACTGTTATTATTATTATTTATTTATTTTTTTTATTTTTTTTACTGTATTCTAGTCTCTAGATCGAACAATTGTTTATTTTGGTGAAATGTATGTACGTATGATGTTTAAGTAATTTGATCTTTTAGGATGGTTGTTATTGTTCAGGAACACTTGTTTTGCTTGGGGTTTCACTTGTCAATATCATCTCCTATGTAAATGTAAATAAATATTTTACAGATGACAGATGTATATTCTTGGATGGTTGAGGTTGTTATAATGCTGTGTGGTTTAGGTATTCCACGACCTTCCATAATTCCATTTCTATGCTGCTCTATTATCTGAAATAAAAAGATTGATATCTACCTGCTAAATGTATTCATGGATAACTTACAAGAATATTTGCACAATTTTGGAGTATCTACTTGACGTTTTCTGTTATGTTGTGATATATATATATATATATATATATATATATATATATATATATATATATCTGAACTACCAATCTAAATTCACAAGGATCTTTGCGCTGTTGAACGTTGTTGATGCCTCTCAATTGTTTGAATAAACATCTATATTGTATATCTATTGGAAAATGTTGCGTGGACTATCATCCTACATAGAAGCACTTGAGCTGATGGTAACATCTTCTCAATCAGATTGCTTCGGAAGGACTTAAGCATCGGGTTTTTGAAGTATCCTTGGCTGATCTTCAAGGTGATGAAGACCACTCCTTCAGAAAGATCCGATTGAGAGCTGAGGATGTTCAGGGGAAGAATGTTCTTACGAATTTCTGGGTATGATAAAAGCTTGATTATCTAGTTCAACTTCTTCAGTGTTAAATCAAATGCCTTTTTAAAGATGAATTTCTAATGGCCGTTGTTTCTCATTTAAATTGCAGGGCATGAACTTCACAACTGATAAACTGAGATCACTTGTGAAGAAATGGCAATCACTGATTGAAGCTCATGTTGATGTTAAGACGACTGACAACTATACATTGAGGATGTTCTGCATTGGTTTCACTAAGAAGCGTGCGAACCAACAAAAAAGGACTTGTTATGCACAGTCAAGTCAGATTCGCCAGGTAAATTAGAATGTTCAGTTGATGTTATGTTACACATTTATTTGAAATATAAACTGAGGCTCTAGATGGCCAGTATATTAAGCTTGGAGATTCAACTTTATTTCCATTATTGTAGTCAGTCATGTTGTTAAGGGTGTTCTGTAATAATTCTTTTTTGTTTACCATTGTCATTTATCTTTCTGTTTCATGATTCTTTAGATCCGACGGAAGATGCGGGAGATCATGATTAACCAGGCACAATCTTGTGATCTCAAGGATTTGGTTCAGAAGTTCATTCCTGAGTCGATTGGGAAGGAGATTGAGAAAGCAACTTCTAGTATATACCCTTTGCAAAATGTTTATATTCGGAAGGTTAAGATCCTGAAAGCTCCCAAATTCGACCTTGGCAAGTTGATGGAGGCAAGTTCTTTCATGAACTCTATTACATTCTCAAATGCACATAACATGGTTAAGGGACTGAGCTTAGTTTTGAATGAGCCAAGTATTAGATTTTGTGGCTACTGATTGAGATTTTAATGCCAAATCATGTCAATTACTATTTTTCTTGATCACGTAGGTCCACGGTGATTATAGTGAAGATGTTGGCGAGAAGTTGGACAGGCCTGCTGAGGAGCCAATGGATGAGGTAACTGAAGTTGTTGGTGCCTGAATCAAATATCGACCTCCTATACTGATTTTTGAAGCTGGTTATTTTTGGTATGATTTAGGGGTGTTTTCTTTTATTTTTTTGACTTTGAAGAGGGTCCGACACTGGGTTCCGAGACTATAAATGTAATGTTCTTGTAACAATTTTGACATTGTTATTCTTAGAGAAATGTTGGTGACCGAATGCATTGTTCGTTCTTTCCTGATTGTGCATTTAAGAATGCTAGACAGCCTTTGTATGTTGGATCCCCTTAGGCCCTGCTTTCTTTCTTTGTTGTTTTGATGTCGTTTTTTGTTTTTATTTTCGAAAATACAAAAACTCGTTCTTTTTATCAATTTCGAAAATGTATTTTGGAAAATAAAAAAAAATTGTACACAAAAAGGGAATCGCTCAAAATCTCGTTTTGGGAGTTTTAAGTATATTTTAACAAAAAAGTATTCAAAATGTGCAAAATGCGATTTGGGATTTTTTTTTTTTTTGAAGAAATATCTTAATTTGGAACTTAGAGCTTGTTTGGTGGAGGGGAATTTTTTATCACAATTTTTCTAACTCAATTTTAACCTTTCATTTTTAGTTAAGCTCACTATTGTTGATTTTTCAAACAATTTTAAACCACACATTTATAAAAAAACTACAAAACTCAAAATTTTTTCCATTACCAAACAGGTTTTTAGTTTAAAATAAAGTTGATTTTTTTTTTGAGAATTATCTTAACTAGGAACTAAGCTGTGTTAATATAGATTTTTAGAGCTTCCTCAAATTCAAATCAGATCAAACTATATTAATATAAATTCTTAATGTTCACATTAGTATGTTGCAGGTTACCATGTTTTCAGTGTATTATGAAAGGAAATTTAAGTTTGAGCTAATAGTATTTTGCAAAATTTCAAACAGAACGTGTTTTTCAGTTTTTTCATTTCAAAATAGTTTTCAGAAATGACAAATCAAACGCGTTTTTAACAAATTTGAAAATAAAAATAGAAAATATAAAATATTTTCGAAAATGAATATATAAAATAAAATATAAAAAGATCGTCACCTTAGAGCATGTTTGCTAATGATAAAAAATTTATATTAACTTTTCAAACTCAATCTTAACCATCAATTCTTAGTCAAGCCTACCTTTGTTGATTTTTCAAACTTTTTTAAACCACACATCCATCAAAAAACAAAAAAAAAATCAAAAAAATTAAAATTTTTCACATTACCAAACAAGCTCTTAGTTTTTTAAATTATCCAAAATCTGCTTTAGCATCAAAATATAGATCAATACAGGCAAAAGCATATGTTGAATATTAAAATTCAAAGCTTACAATTAATTTTGACTCTATCTTATATCTATATCTATATATATTTAACGATAACTGAAATTCTGATCAATTAATTTTGACCAGATCTCAATTGTCAAGAATCTTTAATTTCCATCAATTAAATATTTTTCTTAATTTTTTTTTGACGGTTTTTTTCTGGCAGTTCTTTAACATGGGTTTTTCGAACTCCCCACGTTCACTCTCCCATTTCTGAAACCCAAAAAGCTCAACTTTTCTTCCTCTATCTCTCACAAAGTGATACCAGCTAACATATACAGTTCAACAACTTCTTTCACTATAGTCTGTGGAAGATATGATCTTTGTTTTTAATATAAGTTAAACAATGGGATTCCCAATGGGATATGGTGATCTTTTTCTTCCAAAACTCATAGTTTACCTTCAAACCGTTCTGTGTTTCACAAGAAATCAATTTCTACAGTTTTTTCTCTACTGGGCTTCAGAGTTTTCTTGGAATCGGAAATGGCGTACTCGACCCAGATAGATTCATGGTCAGAGCAACCCAAGTCCGCATCCACGGCACTGATCCGAAATCGAGAGGAAATCACATGAGGTGGATTCTCAAGAAAACGCAGTTAGAATGGAGCAGGCCTTCTTCATCTCTGAATAACGGAAGAACGAGATTCAGAACCCCAAAAAGCCCAAACACTAGCACTGCTCATACCTTGTACATCCAACGGACTGTGGTTGAAGAAAATTGGGCAAATCAAATTTAACCATCATTTCGACAATTTTTGTCGGTAAATTCATTGTTTTCTTTCCTTTTTTTATCTTTTTGATGTATTAAGTTTTATACCAGATCTAAAATTTCACGGCTTGATTCCATGTGCCTCTTTCCGTAAGTAGGGTGCAGCAACCTCTTCCATCATATGCAGTACTTGCTTGCTCCACCATCTAAGCATCAATAAATTGAAATAAATATCTTATTTGCTTATTTAATGTTCACAGTAGTGGTTGAGCAGCACACTGAACTTAGGATTGTCCTGTACTATACTGAGTTAATTTTATTAAATGGTCTGACTTTATTCTTAGTAAAACATGGCATTCATGTTCATTGGCATGTGTAACTGATGCAGGTTCAAGCTTCGCAGTGCATATTCTTTAAATCAATTTTATATAAAATTGCAATTACATTGTATGGTGGTGGTGCATCAAGGCATTATTGTTTCTTCTGAAGTTTTAGAGCCATTTAGGTTGGTGCATCTAGAAAGAAGCAGAAATGCCTTCATTTGTGCTTACAATTTGCTATTGTTGAAAACATATAAGAAATTGGCATTATTCTGTACCGATAGTGTCTTATTGTGATGAAATTTTGATCCACTAAGGTTAACAGTATACTCTTATATGGTTGCAATCTGCCTTGGCTATAAATTTGTGTAGCTACTTAATTACATGTCCAAAACTACCTAGATTTCTTTGTTGAATAAGACTTCAAATTTTAGCCTGCTATCTGTAGCAAATATCATATCTATTAAAGCTTTTCTCTGTTTCCATAGCTTATGTGCTTCAACTTCATCATTTGCTGGTGCTGAGTAGCAACTCTCATTACAGTCTGCAAAGTACTTGCCACTCACCATGTCCATCAATGGGCTTAATGCAATGTAACACGTGGTTGCTGCACCCTGCTAATTTCATGACAGATAATAGGAAGAATAAGATGTACATAATAGTTTGGAACCTGCTTTAGGCCCTTTTGGTTCTGAATTTTCTTTGAGCGAAAACTACAACTTTGGGAAACTTGGTAACCTCTTTCCATCTGTGCCTCTTAGTTTACATGTTGTGAAGCAATTTGGTACATTAGAATAGAAGGCGCATGTTTTTTTACCAACAGGTTCAAAAGGCATCAAATATGTGCATTTGTTGCGATGTTATCCCTCTATTTTACATTTTACTTTCATGGACCTGCTTGTGAACAGAATTTGACCCCATAATTAGTGAAGTGTTTTAAGCTACTATCAATTGACACACTATCTAATGAATTTGATTTCTGCATTTTAATTCATCCTTTTTAGATATAAACACCAGTTGTCTTATCACCTGTCTTTTTCTATCCATGTCCAATGCCTGGAGGTAGTTAGATTCACAAGCCTCTTTCTAATGTTCCGTGATCTTTTGAATTTATGTGGGCTAGCTTTGGGAACTAAAGCTGGGAGAGTTGTTGGAAACACCTCCACCTGGTATAGATGAGCTATTGCAATTTCTAAAGCATGTATTTTGTTCATAGCAAAAGGTTCTACTAGGTATGTCAACGAGTCGAGCCGAATATCAAGGCTCGAGCTTTGCTCGAGCTTTTTAGGACCGAGCTTTTTTTGGCCCGAGCCGAGCCGAGCCGAAGCTCGGCCAAAAAATTGAGGCTCCGCTCGAGCTTTCGGCTCGAGCTTCATCGAGTCGAGCCGTGCCGGCCCGGCCCCTTTTTTTTTTTTTTTTTTTCGGCGAATGAATATGTATTGTACTTGTAATTACTTAAATGAATTATACACAATAAATGTAGTTAAAATATCAAACATAAGATAAGATTTAATAAAGATGTAAACGTAGATTTCGCAAAGTCTATGTCTATGAGTCTATCTATACTAAAATTAAATTATTAGTTGTTTTATATATATTCAATAAAGGTTACAAGTTACAACCCTCTTCCTTTTTCCGGGCTTGGGACCGGCTATGATCAACATAGGCGGAGTTAAAAATTGTACACGAATAAAAAATTTCGTGTACAATTTTTTTAAAAATATAATAATTTAAATTACACAAAATGATTTTTAAAAACTTACAATTTCTTCTATCTTAAATATTGCTCCAAGTCCTCGGCCATGATGCTATCAACTTTATCTTGAAGTCGTAAATCTGCACATTCCCAATCCTTCAAGCATACAAGAGCTTCTAATATGTCTTCCTTCAGTCTTGATCGTTCGTCTGACAAAATCCTACCACTTAAACTAAATGCAGGCTCCGATGCCACGGTGGACACCGGAGGTGTTAGTAAATCACGTGCAATTTTTGCTACAACTGGATATTGCCTTTCATTACACCTCCACCAAGTTAAAACATCAAAATTCTCTAATTCTTGTGGTGTTAAAACACTGCGAACTTCCACACACATGTACCTAGCTAATTCAGATGGAATTTCAACGTTTGTACCACCTATCGATCTAGATGTGTTTCCGCTGGAACTAATTGAGGGAACACTTGCATTTGTGTTAATAAAGTCCCATAAAGAATTAGAATGCATTGGAGTACTTTGGGAAACATTAGTTTGGGAACTAGAACTACATTGATCTTTTTTTGCAGTATAATAATTGTACATTTCACATAATAAAGATTCCACATTAACATGTGATAATTCTATATTTATATTTTGTGAAATTCCCTTTATAATAACCTTAGTGCCCATTAAATTTAATCGATGATCCATCACCGAAGCTAAAACAAATAAAGAAGGTAATTCTTCCCAATATTTGCAAAATTTTAACTCCATGGAACTGACTACAACATTAAAAATTGGCAAATTTCTATATTGATTGAATGTTTGTGCAATATGAAAAAAGTGTTGTAAAACAAGTGAAGATGTTGGGTAGTAAACACCACTGCATGCATTTGTTCCCATTCCCACTCTTCTAAATTATTGTCAGATCCATACGTATGTCTACCATTATAATACATTGAAATAATTTTATCATAATTTTCACATGAGTGTAACATAAGGTATGTAGAGTTCCATCTATGTGATACATCCGTAGCAAATGAATGTTCTTCTAAACTATACTCCGCACACAAACTATTAAATGCTTGTTTTCTTGATGGTGATACATTTATGAAATTTATTGCTTGTCTAATTTTATCTAAGGGTTTTTCAATATGTTTTAAACCACTTTTAACAATTAAGTTGATAATGTGGCAAACACAACGTTGGTGAAAAAATAAACTATCAAATGCAGGGTTAAAATCAGAAATAAATTTATCAATAACAACCTTATTAACGCTAGCATTATCAAAAGTAAAACTACGAATCATATCTTGCATACTGAATTCTTGTATAATCCCTTTTAAAACTAAATGTATGTTAGCGGCATTATGAGGATATTCTACTAATCTAAATGCAATAATTTTTTTGTGTAAAATCCAAAGATTATCAATGTAATCACTGTGGCAGCAATATAACCTTTTTTATTACCACCAGTCCATAAATCAGATGTAAATGAAATAACAGTCTCATATGTTTTTAAGGCTTTAATGGTAATTTCTTTCCTTTTGTTATATAATTTTATGGTGTCTGCACGAAGTGTATTTCTACAGTAAGGAGTATACCTGGGTTGAAGATAATTCTGCACAAGTCGGGTGAAGTGAACAGAGTCAATTAAGGAAATGGGCATTTCAGCGGCCGCCACATATGCAGCCATACCATCGCGAAATCTTTCTTGCGAATACACAAATGTTGAAAGAGTAGTAGTACCAGAAGGTCCAGAACCACCAAAAACAAGCTGGGACTGTGTTTGGTCACCAACCGGTTTCGCTTTGCACGCCCTTGCTATGTGCCGATTCAAATGTGACGTGCTTGATCCGGGCTTCCAGCTCATTTCCTTACCACAGTAATTGCAGCACGCTTTCCATATATCAACTCCATTTTCAACACCAACTTTTTTCCTTGTCATATGTTGCCAGCAATCCGATGACTCTTTTTTAGCTCATTTGATTTCAACAATTTCCTCCTCTTGGATATCATCCAAGTCAATGGGAGCATTTTCGGAGACATTGATATGAGAGGGAGTACTAGAACTACCCCTGAATTAGTTAACTTCATCGCTGTTAAACTCCATACTTATCAGTATAACATTATTGTAGTGTAGAATGTAGTTAGTTTCAAATTTGAAAGTTGAAACTTGAAATTGAGAGAAATATTATCACAATAATTGAAGAATATAGAGAAATAGAGAATTGAATAGAAATTATAGAAAACAAATGACTATTATGACGAAATGAAAAAACTTGTAAGTGAATTGTGAATTAACAAACAAAATGCGACCTATTTATAGAAAAAAAAACGTGGGAAAACAAAAAAAAAATTCAAATTTTCAAAAAAAAAAATCTGCATATTTCAAATCAGATCAAAAATCAGATAAAAAATCAGTTAAAAAATGTACCAATCCGTGTTGCAGGCAGCTGCTGCTGAAGACACGGGCCGGACCGTGTGGCTCGGCGGGCCACACGGCCCGGCCCCCGGCTCGAGCCCAGTGAGTATTTTTGGGCTCGGCCCGAGCTTCGGCTCGATCCTACGAGCCTCGAGCCGAGCTTAGCCCGAGCTTTTAACGAGCCGAGCCCGAGCTACCCGAGCCGACGAGCCGTTTTGACACGCCTAGGTTCTACTGCATTTTGTCCCATGTGTTTTATATATCTGCTTCACCACATACAATCAAACAGTTCTGAAATGACCTCTCAACATTTTCTAGAGGATAGTTAAATGAAGAAATCACGTATATATATGTTTTTTTCCTCTGGCTTTCAATTGTTTACTTTTGGACTTCTTGTACATTTATTTAAATTATATCTACTCTCATTGTGATGTCACCGAAGAACTTGCTTTGTCACAAGGATTGCAAGTCAAATTTATCTGAGTTTGATGATGTTCAGGGCCATCCTGGATTTGACAAACAATGGACCTGGTTTAAACGCTTGGTAAAGAACCAAAATGACCACTCAAATCTTGAAGAGGGAATTAGAAATCTGGTTCTTTGCTCAGGAAAGGTGTGAAAACTATTCTTGTGGTTCCTGTCTTGTTTTTTTCTCACTATTTTCCCCCCTTTTTGGATACTTCATCGTACTAATTTTTATGCACATAAGCATTTTTGCTTGCTATGCAGGTTTATTATGAGCTTGACGAGGAGAGAAAGAAAACCAACGGAAAGGACATTGCAATTTGTGTATTATATTGTCCGCTAATGAATATGGTTGTTTGTGGTTTAGTTGTATTAATTTTTTTTGTTTTGTTGTTAGCTATGAACGTTAACTCATGATCATGAAATGAAAAAAATTATAACATCCTCTATAAGAATTGATATATGGTATTTTGTACTGCTATGCATTCAGGTTCTACATTCCTTTCTCATTATTTAATTTCGAAGAGCCCCACATTAATTTTTTTCCTTCTAAGTTACATGAGCAAGTAGAGCTCCATAAATTTGGAGTTACGTCCTATTTATATTGTATTGGCTTCAAATAAGGGAAGAAAAAATATAATGGAATTTTAGTTCCTACACAAAAGTGTGTGATTGTTTGTCATTCTCAATGGATATCTTATTTGTCGAGCAGTCTAATGATTTGCTAACTATGACAAATAACTTTTTATGCTTTTAATGTTTACCCTTTTTTTCGAAAATTATATGTTGCTTTCGAATTGAAACAAAGTTGCAAAATTTCTCTTGTGCAGAAACATGGAACAAAAGCTCAAATACTTAGTGTAATACAGCAAGTAAATATGGATTAGTGTTATTCGAAGAGTTAGATCAATTTTAATTTTCTATTTATATCTGTGGAATGATGTATGCTTGACTCAAGAAGAAGGTGAATGTTTGAAAGATTAGCCCTTGATTGTTAAGAAGGAGACATCACTTCGACAACTAAGTTTAGTTCTACTGACAATAATGCTACTCGTGAATCTGGAAAAATTGTATCTAAAATTGATTTTTAGGAAAAAATGGTTGGTGTTGAATGTACTTCTAAATAATCTATTATTATTATTATTATTTTTGAGTTTCATTCAATTTTGCTCATATTCCAAATTCAGTGATCAATCATGATGTGAAGGAAGATAGCCAAAAACATTTGCAGCATGATAAGTTGCCATTTTTTGGGGAAAATGTGTGAATGTTTTAAAGTGCTGCAATTTTGACTTTTAAATATGGTCCTTTTATTATTTTCTTAAGACAATGAAAAATCAGTAATAACATAGCTACATAAGCGAAAGAAGTAGATACTACATGTGTTTGGAAAATGAGCCATTTCAAGTACTCCTTAACTTCTTATATTTTACTACATTTGTTTCTTACCGTAACTTAGATATCTAACAAGATGAAGTAGATTGTACTATTTACCGGTCAAAATTGTTGGCTTCTAAAAAAATTTGTCCAATGAGATGATGTTGTAAGGTCATTTATAAACAAAATTTATAAATAATTTTACCATGTATTAGTTTCATTTGTTTCTTATCAAGAGTCCATGAAAAAGGGACTCTTATATTCGGAAAAAATAAATTCATTATTGGGCCCGAATTGGTTGCAATATTTGTTGATATTTCTATTGATTATCTTATGGTTTGTTTACTGGAATTCGCAAAAAAATAATTTGGATTCTTGAATTAGTAATTTTTTCATGAAATATTCAAAAACTGAATTTCATTATTTGGCAAGAATCGTTATATAATTTTATTATTTAGTATTTTTACATAGGTCGTGCTAATGGAAGGAATGTGAACAAGAACTATATAGAGTTTGATAACAATATATTGTTCCTCATAATTAGTATATGCTGATGAGAAATATACTGCTCATATCAATGTTGATTTGTTCAAAGCTGTTGTATATGTCAATGAGCTAAAGGCCAAGCACAAAGTACTAGTTTTTACACTCTTTTACCTATTCCAAATAATAATAGGAGGTATTTGACCATGGAATTTGTTCTTGGACTCCCTTGAACTCAATGTAGACATGATTCAATTTTGTAATAGTTCATCGATTCTCCAAGATGATTTACTTTATTCCATGTGAAAAGACATCAAACTCTCTCTCTTATCGCTCATTTATTTTTCAAGGACGTTGTTTGTCTTCATGGTATACCTAATTCTATTAGTTTCGTTAGGATGTCAACTTTCAAAGTCTTTCTGGAGGTTACTTTAGAAGAAGTTTGATACCTCCTTAAAATATAGTAGTACACAGTCATCCACAAATTGATGGCCAAATTGAAGTGGCTAATCTTACAATTGGCACCATGATTTGATGTGTTTGTGTTGACAAACCTAAGATATAGGATGTAACTTTACCACAACTAACTGATCAGCGGTTAAATAAATTTTTCAACCACCATTTATTTCAATTTTCGAGGTAAGATTTGTGTTTAAAAAATGGAGAGAGAAAATATCTGTGATTAAAAAGTGGTTTGAAAATTGTATTGTTTATAAATTGATTTATAAATTGTAATGATTGTGTAAAAGAACGGTGTGTAAATTTTCTTTCAATAGTATGCATAATTCTTCAACTAAATGAGCACCCTTCAGATAGTTTATGCTCAAACGCCTCTACACACTATAAATTTAATTTATTTGCCTCCAACCAATGATGCTAGTATTACGGCTGAAGAGTTTGATGAAAATGACCAACAAATTAATCAAAGGGTTGAGAGGGATTTAGAGTTCGCCAATTCCAAGTACAAATTTTATCAACATCGCTGGATAAAATTAATCAAAAAAGGTGATTTAGTCATGGTGCATCTCCGAAAAATAGGTCTCAAGTTGTAACTAGTAAACAAAAAGATAAGAACTTTGGTCCGTCTAGTGTATTAAAGAAATTGGTGACAGTGCCTATAAAATTGATCTTCCAGCAGATATAAACATTTCATCTACATTCAACGTTGCAAACATTTTTCAATATCATTCGGCAATCTAATATTTCCTTTCGACAACAAACTCGAGGCCGAGTTTTCTTCAAATGGAGGAGAATAATCTAGAACAATCCTTATATAGCCCGTGTTTGTTACTCTTTAAATTTTTATCTTTTTTTCTACAATATTCAATCTCAAACCATCAACTAAAAGTCAAGTCCACAATATTTAACTTTTCAACAAAATTTCAACCATCAATTTTCCTAAAATTCACTAAAATTCCTTTTAAACAACACTTAACACACATACATAGTTTCTAGCTTTTAACTTTATTCTTGTTTCAAGAATTCTAATTCCACACCACTAAGTGAGATGGATATTTGATTTAATTGGTAAAAGTCTAAAATATGGTTGCATCTTTTTAATTGTGCCTTGTTTAGTTTTTAATTGGTTGGAAAAAAATCAATTTCTTGGTTAAATACGATTTGAAACGCTTTTAAAATTGAAACCTAAATGAAACTACTTCTACTTGGTTCAAAATAAAAACATTAACGGATGCATGTGAAACCAAATCAATGATTTTGAAAAGGAAATAAAAAAATAAAAAAATAATAATACCCATAGATTTAAGATACACTTTGAAATTTAAGAATGTTGTTGAATTTTCTCACAAATCACCAAAGAAGGTCGACGCAGTCACATATATATGAGGAGAGACTCAAGGAATAGGATTAGGGATTTGTAAATTCAGTGAATCCTAAAGTTGGGATATACTTGGAGTACCGATCAGTTAGTTACATTGATGGATGGTATATGAATTTTTAACCATCACCTGGCATTGTCTTTGTAAATAGAAAAATCAGTGCGTTCCCAACATGATTTTAAATATATATTTTAGACACTCATTTTTTTCCTTTATTGCTTATTTGAACATAGTGTTTTGAGTTGGTGGAGTTGACTTTTAAACAACCATATGGGTAGCCCTTTTCTCAAGACTTATGTTCATTATCAAGGATCGATATGGTGATAGCCATCTCCTTCAATACAACAACATACATATTAAATACATGACCACGAGTCCACAACTAAATACATATCACTTTAAAGATGACAATCTAGTTTGTAGTATGGTAAAATTAATCTAGTGTAAATATTGTAGAGTCTTTGCATCTGATTATAGTTTATCATAAGGCATACTAAGCACAACATGATGATTGGGTGATCCAATTGCATCACAATAATAATATACCAATCAGAAATAATAAATTCTGTGACATTTGCAACACATATATAGCCCCTCTTTCTAATTCATATATATATATTATTTTATTTTTTTCCTTTTTAAAGAGAACACAGAAACATGCACATCCACACATAATGAGCATACAAAATAAAATACAAAATTATACATAGTATATCACGACCATTCCCGAATCACCCTACTAGACCCAGAACGTGACGTGTGCCGATATTGGACCCACTATCAATGCAACATTGACTTTTCTTTGACTATAAAGAATTTACTGAAATTTTGACATGATCTCTCTTATAAATTAGACTAAAGTCACATGAATAGCAACAACATTTCCCAAACATACATATATCTCATAAATAGTGGAAACTATCTCTGCATCTAACACACAAACTAATCAACTAAGTGTAACCAACTCGATCATTATAACATAACTTACAATACATCCCAAATAAATATAAAACCATGAAATCGCAGTGAACTCATAAGCTTAGATACTTAATTCAATTAAATCATACAATCTTATTATATCTGTGGCCTGACTTGGCGGATCAACAGGCTCCAAATGTTTCTTAACTCACATTCACCTTCATTCTATAAAAATATAAGGAAAATATATGAGTTTGTAACCCAGTGAGTGGAAATTTCATAATTAAGTATATTTTCTCATTTATAAATATTTTCTGAAAAGATCTTACTACTTTAACTTTAAGAAATTCAAAGATCTGATAATTTCTTCTAGAACTGAAACAATTGGGATAGTAAAATTCTTTACTCTTTATTCTAAATAAGCAACTGTAAATCATTTGAGTACAAGTAATCTTATATCAATGAAATTCTGAATAAAATATCATTTTACAATACTATAAGCTGAATCCTTTATTCTGTAAACTGAAAACTCAATTCTAAAATCTTAAATTCTGATAAATTATATAAATGCTGAAAAATCACACCAAAGATACCCATAGTCTGATAATTTGTAATTCTGGTCATACGCGCGCAGAGCTGCTCGAAGGCTATGAACAGGCATACACTATGGAAACGCATTCACAATAGTGCAGAGCGGGTAAAATCACTATATCTGGTCATATACTGTGGAAACAGATTCACATCAGTGTAGAGCGGGTAAAATCACTATATCTGGTCATACACTGTGGAAACGGATTCATATCAGTGCAGAGCGGGTAAAATCACCTGGGTACTTTCTGGTGGTTTTTAAAATCTCTTTACATATATTGGAATATCTACTACTGATGTAATATTTCTCAAAACGTGATTTAACTGAATTGAATCTAACTTTAAAAAGAGTTGCTTATTAATAAAGCTTCACTTTATTCTAAAAATCATGCTGTAAACTTAACACTTGAAAATAATCAAGTTCTGCAATTTATGTAATTATGTACAAGCGATATAATAAATAAATATTTCATAATGCTTTTAGAATTAATATACATTAAACAAATACTCATTTTCTTAAGAAAAATATTTTCTTAAGAAAAATATTTTCTACTCACAGAGCTATTGATTGAAACCTAGCTGGGCCGATAAGCCTGATCCAATCTCCAAAACATTTCCTGAAATACCAATATAAATATCTTGTATTTAAAATCAATCATATCAAACCATTAAAAATCAACTAATAATAACTTAATTCTTTTTACATTCTTCCCCCTGCTAGAATTAAGGAAATATATACTTTATGCTTTTCTTTTCTATCGAACTTCAAAATTCTCAAATCGTGGTTAATAAATGAAAAGTCCAACCAAGCCTTCTTTTAATCCTTGTTCCCCACTTTTCATCCAATTACATGCTCTTATTTAATAAATATCCACTTTATTATAAAAATCATATTGTATATCTCAATCATCTGAAATAACTTTGCAACATATATAACTTACTACAAGAACTACAATAAACAAATATTTCATATAAACTTTTGGAATTGAAATAAACTAAAAAAATTACTTATTTCTGAAAAATAAAGTTTTCCACTCACCATCACTGCTATTTTTTTCCTGATAAAATTAGCCCTTAATCTCTACTTACATATCATAAATCAAGCATTTAATATCATATAATCATCATGCATTTAATATCATATAATCATCCAAAAGTTAAAGATTAAAACACTAATTTCAAAAACCTATTTTATGATTAATTCCTTTACTATCAAAACTCAACACACACAATTTATTGGCAATTTCTTTAGATTATTATCTCATATCCATGTCAATAACCTAAACTTGTTGTTAACTTCGAATTTAAAAAATTAATCCAAAAATCCCAAATTTAATCTCAATCTAAAATGAGTAGTTTCTTGCATTACCTCTTAAAATCAAAGTAGAAATTGAATAACCCAAGCTAAAACCATCCATTTTGGACTCCATCCGGCTTCCTCTTTTTTTTTTTTCTTTTCTCTCCCGATTTCTCTCAAACGATCTCTCTGCTCTCTCACAGAAAAACACATGCAAATGGGCTTTGGTTCCTTAAATTTGACATATATACAATGTAATTATAAAATAAATCCTCATACCTTCATGTAAAATAAGATTTGGTCCTTAAATATTCTATAAGACCCATTAAATCCTTACATTCCTTTACTATGTTATCTTTAGTCCTCAAGTATTGGAAATTATAATTTAAGTCCCATGAATATCAATTTTTCAACTTAATTCCTAATTTGACTTGACCAATTGAATATTTGACTTCGACTACATAATTTCTTGATTTTTTGACTAGTATAAACTGGGTTGTTACATAGTAAATCAAGAATTTAATAAATCAGCTGACTGACTTTCAGTATGTATGTGATCCAACATATTCACTTTACTCTCGACCAATTCATTAATATAATAGTGTCTAATATCAATATGTTTGGTCCTAGAACGCTGAACGGGATTTTTAGAAATATTAATATCACTAGTATTATGGCTATGCACAACAATAGAACTCTGATCTATACCATAGTCACTAAACCTTTGCTTCATCTAGAGTAGATGAGTACAGAAACTATTGATATCAATAAACTCAGCCTATGCAGTAGATAAGGATATGGAGTTTTTTTTCTTACTCAACTGTGCAATGAGATTGTTGTCCATGTATAATCATCCTCTAGTAGTGATTTTCCTATCATCCATGTTTTCTTCCCAGTCACAATTAGTATATCCTAAAAGATGTAAATTAGAGTTATTAGTATATCATAAACTAAATTGTTGCCATGTCGGATGACTTGCATCATAATATTCAAATGTGATTCTTTTTCCTTGGCTTGTTAACGTGCACAAGCTCCAACACTGAAGGCTATGTTATGATGAGTTGTAATTAGGTATAAAAGTCTTCCTATCATGATTCATTACAGACTGTGATGTGATTCATTTTGTGAATTATGACAAACACACGGAATTAAAAACTGAAACGTTGGAAAGAACTAAATTCAGATAAACAAAAAAATGTAGAGGATAGGATTTCAAAACAAACCTCACGACTCAAGAACCTAAGATGTAGAAATCTTAACCCGTACAATGTAGAAGTAAGAACTAGAATTGTTCAACGCCACAAGGTTTGCCCGATTCCTTGATAAGTTCTAGGGTAGAACACCACAAAGATCTAAAATCTTTGATAAGTTCTTGATGATATTGAATAACAAGAGAAAGAGAATCCTTAATCTTTTTGAAAGAGTAAAAAACACCATATATATTCTCAGCGATCAATAATCTTATGTTTACAGTGATGAAATAGTTTAAATATCATAAAAAAGAAATAACAACTTACTAGCCACAATAATAGTGTACAAAACGGAGTAAAATACTAGAAAAAAAAATTCAAAAAATTGCTTAAAACTTGAGAAACTCTCGTTTAAGTTCAACCACGCGATTGCGTGTGGGTATGTTGCTTGCGATCACGTGGTTGATCATTGAAGCATTCTGACAATTGTATAGATGTACGTGCGATCACCCATCAATTTGAAGCACACCATTAATGGGCGCTTCTTGTTTTGGACCCACCTTAGTCCTTTTGACTAGGATTGATCCATTTTGATTCCCACTTGAGCCGAACACAAAACTTGATCCTTCTTCCATTGAGACTATTTTTACATCTATTGTAACTTGATCTCTTCTTTGATTTCCTATTTTTGATCACATCAGACTAGAGTGAATTTTCTTACCCTAGTCATCTGTGAATATTTTTTAAAAAATGTGGCCATGGGAGTCTGATTGTTCTCTAGTCCGAACTTCTTTACCAAATTTCTTGCATATTTAGCCATGAGATAAATATTCTCGAATTAATCTATTTGATATGCAAACCAAATAGAAGTTAAGTTCACTAGTCATACTCATCTCAAATTCATTTTGTTATGTGTAACAAACTCTCTAAATCTTAATTCTAAAATAAATCCAAACATAATATAGTGAACTTATATTTTTGCATCTGTTAATCAAGACTTAAGATGTTTGATGAGTAATGTCATATCAGCTCCTTCCCTTTTGTATCCTTTTTTTTTTTCTTAGCAAAACATTACTAGACATTTATACCAGGTACATGGAGCTTGTTTCATTCTATATGAACCTTTTTTTTTTGAGTCTGAAAACATGATCAGTGAGTTAAGGATCCACAAATCCCTTAGGCTACTCAACGTAGGCCTCTTGGTCGAGGATCTAATTTAGGAAGATACTCTTGACATCTATCTAATAGAACTTGAATCCCATATGACATGCCACTAATGGTAGAAGTCTAATAGATTCCAGCCTAGCTACAGTTGTGAATATTTTATCTAAGTCTATTACTTCTACTTAAGTGCATCCTTGTGCTATCGACCTTGACTTGTTCCTAACTATGTTGTCGTGCTCATCTGACTTATTCTGAAACTCTTCAATTTTATATTTATCCTTTTGATCTCTTTAACTCAATTCTTGATCTTTAGATTTCTTTCAATTAAGCTCTTCCATGATCTATGATTTGCATCCATGACCATTGCTTTGTCCACTTTGGTCCAAATTACTATCTTTTTGTCCATTATTTGCTCCAATTGCTTCATTTTCTCGATTTTGGAATAATGATGAAATATATACAAATAATAGATAAATCAGTAGTATTTATTCTCAAACGACTATATAAATCCCAATTTTAGCATATAAATAATTGTCTAATAGTTCGTCCCTGAACCAAATAAAACTAAAACATGACTCTAAAATAAAAAAAAATGACTCAACAGTTGATTTTCTCACCATATGCCTCAGGTTCGACTCAAAGTATACATTTTAGAAGGAATGTCAGACAACATAATAAAAATATTTTTTTACATACTCCATGCTCAACTTTTCATGTGTGTGTGTATTTAGCCAAAATTAAACACATACCCATATAAAATCATACTCAACACATTGTGGCTTTACTATACCTAATTTCCATATAGTCAAACAATGCATAAGTCTATAATTTTTCCTTGCATCTCTCATGTATGATCATAACTTTATGCTTTTCTTTCATAGCCAAGGTTCTTCTACTTAAGTGGCTTCTAAAAATCATTATATTGCATCTTTCCACACAAAGCCGTCAGAATACGACAAGTTTGCATAAAAGACTTAATCAATTCCCTATTCCACACCTTCAGTTTCTAAAGTTCTCGTCTATAAGCTTATACCAAGTAATTTATTTTACTTTTTATTTCTTTTTCTCATCTTTTGTGCAATAATTTTCTTATTTGCTTTCTAAGTGGCCCATTTAGTGAGCTTTATATTGATGACTCCCGTGTCAGATGACTTTAGGACACTAGCTAGCTTCAGAGAATCCATAATGGCTCACTTCTTCGAGTTACCAAGGCAATAAAAAATAGTAAAAGATGGAATTATGTTGTACGTATAAGTCCTCTCTTTAAATTTCTAATTGACCCATGTGACGAGCAAAAGCTGATAACTCCCAACTCAGATGAATTTAGGGTATCTGGTTTTAACATCCTTAAAAGCTTAATTGCTTGAATAAAAAAGGCTACAAAGAGAAAGTTCTCAACCAAAGACACATTTCAGGAACTTCAAACCCTCAAAAGTTCATGCTTACATATACTAACTTGTTCATCCTCAAACTGCTCTTGAGCAAGTTTGGTTTCTAAGTTAAATGATCAAGATGTCTATAGATCTAAGGATGGGACCATAGGGTAAATCCTAGGTCGATCATGGCTATGTGCATGATTTCAGAAGTGTAGCATGTGAATAAGCAATTTAGAAATATTTTAAGTTCTCATGCTGTCCAAAATTCTAACTAAAACGAATAAGTAAACCGAACGACATCACAGACAACAAAGAAATCAACAATATTTTTTTATAATCCCAAAAATAGAAATAAATGAGCAATTCTAGTAAAATAAGCAAAATATTTTAAAATGTGGCAACTTCAGCTCAAATAGTAGCAATCTAAGTTATACATACCAAAGATTATGAGGCACCCCTGAATAATCCACCCCAAATAAAATAGTACATTGCCCTCAATGTAAGCATAAAGATAAATAAAAAAAGGCAAAGTACAAATAAAAAGATCAAAATACTTCCTGGGGTATGCAGGATGATATTGGTGAGAAGGTCCGTGTTCACTAAAATAACACCGCAAGTGTACGGATCGTGACAAGTAATGTAGTGGACTTTAGGAGTCCGAGTTATCGTACCCACGAGGATTTGGATTAATTACCAAAGCTATTTTAATTCTCACTTTATTTGAACAATGAATAATTGAAGTTATGATGATTTTAAAGATTAAACCAAAAGAACAACGAATAGCTAGTCGTAATGACTAGCTGCATGGAATATAGGAACTCAAATAAGACCACTGTAAGACCGCTTTTCATTTCTCGTGCAATTTTAAATTTCACGTAATGTTCTTGGGAATGTTATTATAAATTATGATTTTATGATCTTTAATGTCTATAATTGGAATTATTTTTTTTGCAGTGGAAGAACTTGGATGCCGGCTCGATCAATGTACCAATTTGAAAGACTATAAATTGGTTATTTGAATTATTTACGTGCAATTCTATGTAAATAATTGTTTTATTGCCTCAGCATGTCATTTTCTATTTTATTATGCCAATTTGAAATTTGGGGGAAAAGTGTAGTTTCAATTGAGGGTAAATAGAACTTATAGACTTACTTAGACAAAAGAGAAGAGTTGAGGGACTGATTTGCAAATTTCAAAAGATTAAAACCCTTAACCTAACCTAATCACTCCTCACTCACGCCTCTCTCGCTCATTCGGTCTCTCTCTCTCTCTCTCTCTCTCTCGCAAAAACCGAGCTCTCACCTCGCTCTCACTTCTCTCTCGGTCTTCGCTCGCTTCCCCTCCCTCGGCTCTCACCACCGCCGCCTACCGACCACCGGCAGTAAGCCCTTCCCCCCCTTCCCTTTTCTCTTCACGGCGCACACACGCACACATCCAAACCGCGCACACACACACGGTTTCACACCATTTCACGCACACACACATACATAATTCGATGTATATATATATATTCTATGTAAATAACGTATGTATGCAATTTATATGTATGAATTCAGATTTTTCAGTTAATTTCAGATTTTAAATTTTTTTGTAATTTCAAGTTTAACCATGAAATTGGGAATTAATGATGTTATGTATATGAATGTATATATTATTATGGGCATAGGTATATACTCAGATTCTGATTATGGTGAAAATAAAAATTTCCTGAGACTGGGGACTCATGAAATTTTGATTAATTGATGTGCTATAAATTAAGGATTAAGGATTTGAGATGTTTATGTGTGTGAGTATTGATGTATATGAATGTGTATATGATCATGTATATGTAGGTGAATATTTAAACGACATATGAAATTTGAAATTTTGAGATAATAACGACATGTGTAATTTTGAGATTTTAAGATAATAGTATAAAAAGAATTAACCTTAACATCTAAAGAACAAGTTAGTTTAAGTTGAAATTATATTCAAAGTTATAAAATTTTAGTTCAAGATCATATTTTTGATAAGTAATGCTTGGTTTTGATTTGTGGAATTGATGAGTAAGATTTCAAAATTTCATTGAGCTTAATGTATTACTTCGAATATGATATTATATGTGGTGTTAAAAATGTTTGTTATATTATGAGTCACATGAAAATATATGTTTTGGGGAATTGAAAGTATGAAAGGAAATTCTTTAGTTTTATGTGCTCTAGTCTCGATATAAGATCACATGTGAGTCAAATTGAAGTTTTAATTTCAGTTAATGTTTGATTGAGTATTAAAATGAATAACGAATTTAATTGTCAACTAAAAGTCATATTTATTGACGAATGTGAATAATTAGGAATTTTGGTACATTGACGTTACGGGTATCCGAGACTCCTCCACTTGCAAGTTCAGATCGGTAAATACTAAGGATTTCAGGTAAGTAAACTTCCCCCCCTATTTTCATCAAAGTTGAATGTAAATGTGAAAGTTAATGTGCGTAAGTGATTTCGTGTTAATTACTTAATGTTGATGTAATTTGAATTGCCATATGCAAGTATGTGTATTTAAGGGAATGTTCAAACATGCACATTATCATGTCATTGCATCATTAAGCATGCATTGGCATCGAAATGAGAAAGTCAAATGTTTTAATGAAAGGAATGTGTCAAAGTGCAATTTTTGTCAAAAATTATGTATCCCAAGTTTTTGAAAGAATGGGTGTACTTCTATGTCATGAAAGATCCGAGTGGGAAATGGGGCGCGGGGGACCGGCGTACCCGAATGTAATGAGCCGCTTTGCGGTGGAATGAATGAATGAACCGCTTTGCGGTGGGAAAGTGAATGTTAAACCGCTTTGCGGTGGAAATGCGCATGTTAATCTGGTTCCAAATAAGAATGGCCCACTGTTATCTAATTGACTAGAAGTTACATCAAGTGAGCTCACGATGGAAATGAAGTGAAAGTTTTGAAATGTTAAACGAAAGTTTGAAAAGTTTGAATTTTCTGGAAAGTAAAGAGAAAGGGATACATATATGGAAATTTTTTAAAGCATTCATGTCATAAGCATGCATTCATGCATAAAGTTTACTTACTGAGCTTTAGCTCACCCCAATCCCTCCCCAACATTTCAGGTGATGAAAGTTAGATGATCAGAGGGGAGCACTCGGCGGCTGACTCAGACAGTACCTGCTGTTGCCTTAATTAATAAAGTTAAATTTATTCAAGTTATTTTTAGTTAAATTAGAATTTATTTAAGTTCTAAGTAATTATTTCTTAATTCATTTATTTTGATAATTGTCTCGGTTGAAATTAGTTTAAATAAGTTATGGTATTTCCCTGTGATTAGTTTTTATCATGTTTTCATGAGTTTATAAATTTATACTTCAAGTTATTTTGTTGAGAAGTTTGGGGAATTGATGTTGAAGTTGAATTTTGGAATTGTGATTGAGATGCGATGGATGTTTTAAATTTTTAAAATGGTTTTTGATGTCCCTCTACAGGTTGGCTATGTCCAATTTATAGAGGAGACTCTGTCGAAATTTTGGTAAACTTTTATAGTAGATAAATGAACATTTTGATTGTGTAAACGATTTAAATTCCGCATGGTTTTACATGATTTATTTCCGCATTAAAAGAAAAAGGGAAGTTAACACCTAGGTTTAAGATTCTTGAACTTGGGGTGTTACAACCGCAATAACAACAAACGTATATCTCTACCGCTCATTCAATTATCGGGTTTTATTCCTAGGTCTAGATCATTAGCTCACCTCTCGGATTATGAAGACGATCCAATTAATCAATAAATTAGGGGCCAGTTAATTCACGCATTGAACACAAAATAAAACCATACACATGTAATCAAACGGTAAAACTAGAGTAATGAAATTAAAGGCGTAAAACTACGCTACATCATTTGATCCCAACAAATAATTTAGTTATTCATAATATAGGAAATCAAAACGTAGTAAATAATTAAACTAAACATCAAAAAGCAATTTGAAGAGAGAGTAAAAGAACTCTTGCACCAAGAATTGTCTTCTAATACGTTATCTCCAAATTTCATTGCCTTTACCCCCAAGTGATGATCCAAAATCCCCACGACTTGATGGTGAATTGTGCCACTCAAGTATGTGCGCAAAGGTCCTTTTCTAGTGCATGAAAGTAGCCTTTATGGATTCTTCCTGAAACCTAGGCAAAACAGGGTTCAAAATTGCGCATGGGCTTTTTCCTACTAGGCCTCGGATAATTGTGCAGTCGCGTAGGCAAAGGTCTGGTGGCCGCACGATAGAATCTAAAGTGGTTCTGTTAATCTCAAGGTTCTTGCGTGGCCACCACAATAATAACTCGTGGCTACGCAGTACAATTTTTTAAATGCAATTTCCACCTTTCCGGTATGTTTAAGTTGGCCCCTGAACTTTATTTGCACATGAATCCTTCATCTTCTAATTGCAACAATTAAGTCCCTAAACTTTTCAAACACTTTAAATGTAACACCTCAAGTTTAAGAGTCTAAAACCTAAGCGTGTTAACTTCCATTCACATTAAATGCGGAATTAAATCGTTTACACAACTAAAATGTTCATTTATCTATTATAAAATTTTCCCGAAATTTCGGCAGAGTCTCCTTTATAAATTGGACATAGCCAACCTGTAGAGGGACATCAAAACCATTTTAAAAATTGAAAACATCAATCACATCTCAATCACATTCATCATCGTCAAATCCAATTCATGCATTTCCCAAACTCAATCATAAGACTTTTCCAAAATATCAACAAGTATTGACAAATGAAATAAGATGTAACTTAACCCCTAACACGTCGCACATACTTAATCAAAACTAACTTCAACCAAACAATTATCAATAATAATGAATTAAGGAATAAATTCAAATGATAACTTGAATAATTTTAAGTTTATTAAATCATGTTGACAGCGGGTACTGTCTGAGTCAGTCGCCAAGTACTCCCCTCTGATCATCTAACTTTCATCACCTGAAATGTTGGGGAGGGATTGGGGTGAGCTAAAGCTCAGTAAGTAAACTGTATGCTTGAATGCATGCTTATGACATGAATGCTTTAAAAATTCCATATATGTATCCCCATTTACTTTACTTTCCAGAAAATTCACACTTTTCAAACTTTCACTTAACATTTCAAAACTTTCACTTCATTTCCATCGTGAGCTCACTTGATGTAACTTCTAGTCAATCAGAATACAGTGGGCAATTACTTATTTGGAACCAGATTAACATTCACATTTCCACCGCAAAGCGGTTTAACATTCACTTTCCCACCGCAAAGCGGTCTAACAGTCCACCGTAAACGGTTGAACATTCCGTCGCAAAGCGACTTAATTCGGGTACGCCGGTCCCCCGCGCCCCATTTCCCACTCGCAACTTTCATGAACTAGAAGTACACCCATTCATTCTTAAAAAAACTTGGGATACATGACTTTTGAACAAACTTTCACTTGACACATTTCTTTCTTTTAAAAACATTTGACTTCCCAATTTCGATGTCAATGCATGCTTGATGATGCAATGACATGGTAATGTGCATACTTAAACATTCTTCTCAATAACATATGCTTTCATAAAGTAAGGAAATTCATCAAGGCAAATAAGTTGCACGACAGTCATTTACACATAACTTTCACATTTACATTTAACTTCTATGAAAATAGGGGAAGTTTACTTACCCGACGTCCTTAGCATTTACCGTTATCTGAATTTGCAAGTGGAGGAGCTTCGACTGCCCGTGTCTTCAATGTACCAAAATCTTAGTTGCATCTACTCATTTAGTAAAATATACTTTCAGTTCAAATTGATATATTCATCATTCTTTTAACATTACATTAAACAAGTTAAAACAATACATCTTCTTTCCCTTTTTCATCCTTGTGATCATTTATTCCAAACAAGGTATTAACATATATTAAATACTTCCATACAATACTCGAAAGCAAAGATTTAAACCATTTGACACCACATTTTAAGCTTAACCATTAAGGTACTTAAATCAAAACCAAAGTTTGAAAAATGTACCCGCCTTTACAATTTTCCCAAAATTTAGGAAGTATAATTATTACCTATGTTCACACTAAAATCACAATTAAGTTAACCAAATTCCCAAATTCCATAATCATTTACCAAATCCGAAAATTTCAACTGAAATTTAAAGGTAAATCTATAACTAACCATGTAAAACTAAAAGTTCAAAATTCACATCTCTCAATGTCACCTTATATTCAACACAAACCAAAATTATCAAAATCCTTACTAACAACTATAACCATTCAAGAAGTTTTTTCCAAAACTGAAAGTTAAAAACTCATTTATATTACTTTCCTCAAAAATTTGAAAATTACAAAATTACTCGAAAATTAACTAAAAATTTCAATTAACCTAATTATGTAATTCATGATTCCTTACACACGCAAAAGTCAATATATACATACATATATACACATTACCATTGAAATTAGCATAAAAATCTGAAAATAACTCCCAAAATCTGAATTTACGGTTATTATATAAGAATTAAACTAAAAATACATCAATTAACCAAATTAATGCTTCCATTTTCGAAATCTGAAAAATTGTCTTCATAATTCAAACTTAACCAAACATTTAACTAAGCTAAAAAATCTATCAATATATACCCACACAGACATTGTCCAAAATCCCAAATTTACAACTTGAAATTCGAAATTTAAACAAAGACTTAAATCTGAAAATTCTGAGAAAATACATATATACATACACTCCACATATATACCCACATGTACATATACATAGTGATTTTGCGTATGTAGAACCACGAGATCGAGCCCTGCAGTGTGTGTGCAGCTACGGTGCGTGTGCGGGTGTTGCTGCAAAAGAAAGAAAGGGGAGGTGTGCGTGTTTCGCGTGCAGGGAAGAGGGAGGAGTTACCGTGGTGGTGGTCGCCGGTGGGTGGGCGTCGAAGTCGCCGGGGCTGGGTAGTGTGTTAGGCGAGAGTGACAGCGACGCAGAGAGGTGAGAGCGAGAGCGAGAGCGAGACGAGAGACAGGGATTGAGAGTGAGAGTGTCGGGTATGGGAAGGAGGGTTAGGGTTATAAATTCAAAACTTTCGAAAAGTTGCAATTCAGTCCCTTAACTCTCTCCATTTGCATAATTAAGTCTACAAGTTCTATTTACCCTCCAAATGCCACTAAATTTCCCCCCAACTTTCAATTTAACACAGTAAAATAGAAAATAGCATGTTTAGGCAGTAAAACCAATGATCACATAAACTTACACGTAAATTATTAAAATAAACAATTTAAAAACTTTTAATTTGCACATTGATCGAGAAGGCGTCCAAGTCCTTCCACTGCAAAATAATTCAAATTATAGACATTAAAGATCATAAATTTATAATAACATTCACAGGAGTATTACGTGGAAATTTAAAATTGCACGAAAACTGAAAAGTGGTCTTACATTAAATCTTCTTCCAAGCTTCAATCCATCTTCAATTAAGCTCTCGAACCTTGATTTCTTTCACTTAGCTCTCCTTGGAAATCCCGGTTGATGACATCATCATCCAATTTCCTCTTTTTGACTCCAATTAGCTTCCAAATGTGTCTTATTCTCCTTTATGCTTCATTCTTCCAACTTCGGGTAAATTCCTACAATGCACACAAATGTAAAGCAATTATGTAGCAATTATTCAAGAATGACAATAATATAATCTAATTTAGACATATAATAAGTGTATAAAATGCATTTATCAAATACCCCCAAACTAAAATTATTGTTCTTTCTCGAACAATGTAAAACTAAACTAAAATCCAAATCAAAAGAACAAAGTAGCAAAATATTTTTCATGTGTCAACATGTTCATAAGCCTTAATAATACAACTCAAATCATGTCTTTAGAAATGAGTTTTTGAACAACAAAGTACAAATAATTTTAGTCAAGTCATGCTCAATTTTCAGGTGTGTGGGTGTATAGCCAATGTCGAACGCCTATTATGCAGAAATGCACTTAAAACTGTGTAGTTTATTATGCAGAATCAAGCCCAAATCCTGTGTGGTCAACACATGAATTTCTAAACATTTTGCTTACATTTCTCATGGAAGATCACAACTTACTACTTTTCTCTCACATCCTATATTCCCTCTATTGTGGTTTCTAAACATTCATCATTATATTTTTCCACACAAGATAGTCAGGATTAGAAGTATGCATGCAAAATAAGTCAAAAGTAGGCAATCCCCAATTCTACAACTTCAATCTCCACAATTTTAGTCAACAAAGCTTATACCATGCAAAATTCTCCCCCCTCTCTCTCTGTTTTTTTATATGAACGACTTTTTTCTTTTTATATCCACGTCTTTTACCATCTTCGTACAAAAATTTTCATACTTGATTTCTACATGACCCCTGTAGCGAGCTTTAGGTCGGTGGCTCCCAAACCAGACGACTTTAGGGCTCTAGGTTCAGAGAACCCCTTAAACTTAATTACCCGAGTCATAAATGCTTAAACAAAAAAGTTAAATACGTTTTAGCGTCTTATGTGTAAGTCCACTCTCCGTACTTGCTTTTTAATTGACTCCTATAATGGCCTTTAGGCTGATAGCTCCTAACTCAGTTGAGTTTAAGTTACCAGGTTTGAAAGACCCTTAAAGCATACTTGCTCGAGTCAAAAAGACATTTGATGAGTACAATAAGACCTTCATCATTTTTATTTTTTTATGCTGGTTATGGTTTATACCCATTGACCAAACTGCTTTAACTAAAGTGTAAAACCAAGAACTAAAAACCTCTAACCCATCAAACATGCACATTCAAACCATTCTACCCCCAAATTAGGTTTTTAAGCCATTCGGTTCTATTTAAGGGACGAGGTGTCTAATGTTCTAAGTTTAGGAATTTTCAAGTCATTCATAAGTTTAAATAGCATAAATTTACCCCACAAGTATTAAAAACACCCCTACACAAGTGATAATTTAACAAAGGCTATGTGTGTATGAAGATGAAATCAAGTAAGTCATGACTAGTAAATAAGATTCAAGTTTTGATGTTGTCCAATTATTCAAGCCAAAGCACAAATCAATACATATTATATCCTAGGCAATAAACATGTTAACACAATTTTCAACTTTTCAAATTTCTTTTTTTTAAACATGAATGAATGTGAAACATATGAAGTATGAAATGAAATTTCCACCCTCAAACTAAAACTATACATTTCCCTCAATGCATTTCATATGATCATGATGAAAGAAAATAAAATTTGAGCTACAAAGTAGTACTTCCCGAGTTTTAGGGTTTAACTCTTCCAATTTGAAGTTCTCTTCCAATTTGGAGTTCTCCATTGAATGTAGACTTGGATGGTTTCACTTGTTCCAATCTTGATTTCGATGTTTTTCAATTGATCTGTACCCCACAAAAGTGAAACAAGTACATTAGAAGCACCAAATTTAAAAGAAAATATAGGCAACCATATCCACAACCCCCAAACTAAAGCAAAACTTAAATCTGTATATGTTTTGAAAGTTATCAACTACCAGTGTTCAGCCCCCAACATTGCTATGAGAAATTGACATTTTTCCTAGCCATATTCGGACACATGAAAGTATGTATTGTGGTCTATAACATATTAAAAATTCAAGTAATTTGAAATGCATTAGGGTTGTGAGATGATGTGGCAAAAGTGGATACCCAAGCTGAAAATTGTGCCGAAGGCTTGTAATGACCTTGATGTTATTCCTTAGTGTGCCTATGATTTCAAACCAAGATTTGTGCACTTATGATGATGCAATTTATTAATGGATTTCACATAATCAAAGTTTAATATGAATTGATGAAAGTTTTTAAAATTTTTTTGCAAAACATTCTATCCTGTTTCATAACACAACAATCCATAAACTCCAAATCTCAAGAAAAATAAGAAAACCCCCAAAATGTACAAAATCGTAAAGTAAAGAAGAAATTCATACCTTTTTGAAGATTGGGATGTGATGTATGTATGTATGTGTAATGCTCAATTCCGTGTGTAAAAAATGCAATTTAGGTGATATGTTATGTTGGGGTGATTTTAGGGAGAGAAAACGAGGTTAAAAGTTATGAATTTGAATGATTTACAAAAGTGTACAAAAATCTGCTGAAATTGTCCTACAGGTAACTACACGGCCGTGCAGAAGGATCACTAGTGGCCGCGTTTTTATATGTTATAGGATTCTATTATTTTGAAAGATAATGATCGGCCACCAAAGTGCAATGGCGTGGCCGCGTGGTTCTCTGGCTGAAAAAGATTTTTATGCCAATTTTTGCATTTCAACTCCAATTTATAACCCCAAAACACCAGTTTTCAATAAGCTAACTCACCTAACTTTGCTTTCTACTCTGAACTAAGGTTCCATGCATGATTTTATGACTTATCCCCCACAATTCTAGCCTGCAATGCAAACCAATTAATGCCATGGAATGAACAAATTTATGCTTTCACTACTAAGGCTTGATACTTATGATGGTATTGATGTCAACATACTTAACATAAAGAGCGTGCTCTTGGTAAATACCTAATGTGAAACGAAGATAAAGGGAAAAAGTGAAATTCAATGATGTCAACAAAAATAAACAAAGCAATTAAATCCTAAAGTACTAATGAAAAATTAAACAAAGCACAATAAGAACAAAAAGGATATAAGGTTGGGTTGCCTACCAACAAGCGCTCTGTTTAGAGCCTAAAGCTCAACTTTTGGAAGAGTTTCTCAAGGTGGCTCAAGACGTGTGTTGAATCATTGTCCCCAATTTTAGATTTTCTCTCAATACTCCCAAATTCCTCATGTTGTGATTTTGCTTTAAGCTTCCCCTCCTTACTCAATGATGGTTCTACCTCGATTCTTGAACAATTTTCCATATTTGGGTCATGGTTCTCCATCTGAGTTTGGTTAAATGTTACGTGTTCATTTTCAATCCTAAAGTTTACCTTCCTTTTTTCAACATCAATTAAAGTTCGTGCAGTAGCAAGGAATGGTCTCCCTAAGATCAAAGGTAGCTTGTAATCCTCCATGTCCAAAATCACAAAATTAACAGGAAATATGAACTTCTTCAATTTCACCAACACGTCCTCTACAACTCCATATGAGTATCGAATAGATCAATCAACAAGCTACAACCTGATTGTCTTTGGCTTTGGGTCACCTAAATTCAATTTCCTGTAAACAGACAAATGCATTAGATTAATGCTTGCATCTAAATCACATAGAACTTTGTTGAATTTTAAATCACTAATGATGCAGGGAATAGAGAAACTCTCTGGATCTTCTAGCTTAGGTGGCAGCTTCTTCTGTAGGATTGCACTGCATTCTCATTTAAAGATACCAAAGCACAATCTTTTAGCCTCTTCTTTTTAGACATCACCTCCTTCAAGAATTTAGCGTAGCTTGATATTTTCTTGATGGTTTCTATAAAGGGGATGTTTATGTTCAGTTTCTTTAGCATTTTCAGAAACTTATTGAACTGTTGATCCATAAGATGATGCGCCACTCTCCCAGGATATGGAAGCAGTGGAACATAAACTTTCACAGGTGACCTTGCTGTCATTTCTTCATTCTCTAATTTTTGTAGTTCATCAGGCTGATTCACTACCTTTGGCTGCTCGTCCTTTTCTTTTCCTCCTTCAACAACTTCTTTTGATTTGTCTACTTTCTTCACCTAAAATTCAGGAAATTTAACCCCGCTCCATGTAGTGATGGCGCAAACATACTCCCTTGAATTTGTTTTAGTGTTGCTTGGAAACTGTTCTGACTGTCTCTCAGTCTTACTAGCTGCCAACTGCTCCATTTGATTTTTCAATTCAGTAATTTCACCTTGATGAATTTTTAGCATCTGCATTATTACTATCACGTTTTCATTCAAAGTGGTCAAACTCTGTTCCATCTTATCCTATTATTGGAATCCAGACGGGTTTTGGAGATTTTGATTATTTGACCAAAAGGAGTCAAGATTCTTTCTCAAATCTGGATTGTTCATTTGAGAATATGACCCTTTCTGTATTTGATTATTTCCTACACTATTTGCCTGTTCCACACTTGGTTGAATATGAATTGCAAAATGACAATTATATGATGCATGATTATCAAAACAAATACCACATATTTGATTTGCCTGAACTGCATATATGTGTTGTTTTCCTGAACCATCCAATTTCTTTACTAAAGCATCAACCTTTGTAATAAGTGTTGTAACTCCATCTACTTCATGACTCCCTCTGACCTTTGGTGTTTCCGGATCAGAATACGACTAATAGCAATTTGTTGCCATTTTCTCAAAAATATCATCTACTTGCTCATAGGTCAAATCCATAAGTGAACAACCAGCTACTGAATTTGCATGTCTCTTGTTTTCATGCATCAATCCATTGTAAAATTGTTGGACCAAAATCCAGTCATATATATGGGACACTACCTCTGTAATTCATTGTATCTCTCCATGCCCCAAAGATTGATTCCCCTGGCTGTTGATTGAAAGCTAGGATCTCTCTTCTGAGTTTTAACATTCGACATGGTGGGAAGAATTTATTCACAAATTTCTAACTTAACACAGCCCAAGATGTAACAGAATTATCTGGCAATGAATAGAACCAAGATTTCGCTTTGTCTTCTAGAGAGAAAGAGAAGAGCTTCATTTTGACTGCCTCATTTGGAACTCCATTCAATTTTTGCATGTCACATATTTCCTGAAAAGTTTTGAGATGTGCAAGTGGGTCTTTTGAAGGTAGACCATGAAAAACACATATGTACTGGATAAGTGTAATCAATGATGTCTCGATTTCATAGTTGTCAACTGGAGGCGGAGCGACACAAGTTCAAATATCATCCACAGAGGGAATCATGTAATCCCTCAAAGGTCGCCCCCTAGGTATTTTCCATTGCTCCAATACAATTGCTTGCTGTTAATTTAATTGATGTGCATTCATAGGATCCTGTTAATTGTCTGGAGGTTGTGGATTGTTTGGAACTCTATCTGCTGCCATTGTTTTGATGATATTCTTCCAACTACTGTCATGGTCTTTGTCGAAGATTTCTTTTGATTCTGTGTAAAAAAGAGACAATTCACAGTTCTTTTTTTTTGAACTTCTTAGCAATAAAAAAATAAAAAATAAATAAAAGTACTAAAGAGTAAAATTTAAATTAAAGCAAAAATTAAAATATATTGATATCAATAACAAATCTATGGCAACGGCGCAAAAACTTGTTCACTAAAAAAAACCCGCAAGTGTACAGTTCATGGTAAGTAATATAGTGAACTTTCAGAGTCCAAGTTATCGTACGCACGGGGATTTTGATTAGTTACCAAAGCTATTTTAACTCTCACTTTATTTGAACAATGAATAATTGAAGTTATGATGATTCTAAAGATTAAACCAAAAGAACTATAAACAAGGAATAAAAAATGTATTTTTAAATCAATTGATGTAAAGTTGGGATTTCACGATTTCACGTAGTCAATACCTTTATCCTTACCACTCAACTTTTAATCTTCTAATATGATCGGTCAAGCTTATGCACATGAAATTTTCCTCTCGGATTTAAATCAACTCTACCTAATTAGTCAACCAGGTTAACAAACAACTGGTTGTAATGACTCGATGCATGGAATACAAGAACTCAAATAAGACCGCAATAACAACGAACGTATATCTTTATCGCTCATTCAATTATCGAGTTTTATTCCTAAGTCTATATCATTAGCTCACCTCTTTGATTATGAAAATGATTCAATTAATCAATGAATTAGTGGCTAGTTAATTCACGCATTGAACACAAAATAAAACCATACACATGTAAACAAACCGTAAAACTAGAGTAATGAAATTAAAGGCGTAAAACCACGCTACATCGTTTGATCCTAACAAATATTTTAGTTATTCATAATATAAGAAATCAAAATGCTATAAATAACTAAACTAAACATCAAAAAGCAGTTTGAAGAGAGAGTAGAAGAACTCTTACTCCAAAACTTGTCTTCTAAAACGTTATCTCCAAATTTCCTCATCTTTGACTCCAAGTGATGCTCCAAAATCCCCATGCCTTGATGGTGAATTGTGCCTCTCAAGTATATGTGCAAAGGTCATTTTCTTGTGCATGAAAGTAGCCTTTATAGATTCTTCCTGAAATCTAGGCAAAATAGGGTTCAAAATCCCGCATGGACTTTTTCCAGCTAGGTCTCGGATAACTGCGCAGCCGCGTAGGCAAAGGTCTGGTGGCCGCACAGTAGAACCTAAAGTGGTTATGTTAATTTCAAGGTTCTTGCATGGCCACCACAATGATAACTCGTGGCTACGAGGTTCAATTTTTTAAATGCAATTTCCACCTTTTCGGTATGCTTAAGTTGGCCCCTGAACTTTATTTGCACATGAATCCTTCATCTTCTAATTGCTACAATTAAGTCCCTAAACTTTTCAAACACTTTAAATCTTCTTCCAAGCTTCAATCCATCTTCAATTAAGTTCTCGAATCTTTATTTCTTTCACTTAGCTCTCCTTGGAAATCCCGGTTGACGACATCATCATCCAATTTCCTCTTTTTTTGTCTTCAATTAGCTTCCAAATGTGCCTTACTCCTTTATTGCTTCATTCTTCCAACTTTGGGTAAATTCCTACAATGCACACAATTTTAAAGAAATTATGTAACAATTATTCAAGAATGACAATAATATAATCTAATTTAGATATATAAATAAGTGTATAAAATTCACTTACCAAATACCCCCAAACTAGAAATATTGTTCATCCTCGAACAATGTAAAACTAAACTAAAAACTATATCAAAAGAACAAAGTAGCAAAATATTTTTGATGTGTCAACATGTTCACCATAAGCCTCAATAATACAACACAAATCATGTCTTTGGAAAGGAGTTTTTGAACAACGAAGTGCAAATAGTTTTAGTCAAGTCATGCTCAATTTTCAAGTATGTGGGTGTATAGCTAATGTCGAACGCCTACCTATGCAGAAAGAAATGCACTTAAAACTGTGTAGTTATGCAGAATCAAGCCCAAATCCCATGTGGTTAACCTATGAAGTTCTAAACATTTTGCTTACATCGCTCATGGAAGATCACAACTTCATGCTTTTCTCTCACATCCATGTTCCCTCTATTGTGATGTTAAGCAATGGTACAATGGTGTTCTTCAAGAACTTTATGCAATGTAATGAACCAAATGATTAAACAATGAGATATAATCAATTATAATCGTGTAATGAAGAGATGTGCTCGGAATTTTTTTTCAAAGTTGAACAAAAATCTTGTATGGGAATTTGATTGAGCGCTTGGAATGCATGAAAAACTCTGTATAGGAATCACAAAAATTTATCCATGAATTAACCCAAAATATATCAAGCAACATACACAATATCACTTCAATTCACAACTATACTAGTCCCATCTTCCTCAATCACATTTGAAATTCAAGAGATGTGCAAAAAAATCCAAAAATTTCATAAAAAATATAAAAGTGTGAAGAAACTCTAACCTTGAAATTGAATTGGAGATGAACAAGGTGATGAAATTAGATTGATTTATGATTAGAGTTTTGAGTTTTAGGTGGGAGTCGGATTTGGGTGATTTGGGACAGAGAGAATCGCGGCTGTGTTTTCGAAATGAATAAACAAGTCCCGGTTTTGAATTTAATAAACCACGCCAAGAATAACCCCGAGATCGCATGATGTGATCCAAAGTAGGCGTCAAAAAGAGAAGTCGAGCTATCGGCAATACGACAGTGATCTATTTACCTGAGAAACATAGCAAGTTTCATGTTGGGGTCGAGCCAAGAAGATGGACGGATCAAGCCAAGGCGAAGGGTCTAAGTTTGAGGGCCAGAAGCATGATTACGGCCTTAACAATGGACTCTCACGGCCATAACTCTCTCTCTCTCAGGGAAAGGGGAAGAATTCCAAGTTTTTGATTCTTACGGTCGTAAATCAAGAAAACTCACAGTTGTAACTTGTTCTCCCGTAAAATGAAGTATTCCAGCAAAACAATACTTAAGCCCGTAAGTCCAGAATTCACGACCATAATGGTCAATCAGAAAATTAATTACGACCGTAAGACTCACTTTCACGGCCGTAACTTCAATTTTTCGAATTTTCGAGAATTTTAATTGTTTTCTGGTTTTGATTAATTCTTTCCATATTTTGAACCCTAATTGAGCTAGGGCTAGGTTTAAGGTGTTTTTGACTATATTATGTTATGTTTTTCATTATGAACAAGTAGACAACTTTGATTATTGAATAGATTGAGAGTTTTTCTCTTTGAAAATGTTGAGGATTCCCTTTTGTGTTCATCAAGAATAATTCTGAATTTATCAAATATTGTGAAATATTTGTGGCGTTTGAATCAGAAACTTGTCAAGGAAGTTGACAAGTCCTTGTGGCGTTTCGAAAACGTTTGTTCTTCAATCCGGATCTTCGAATCATCGCGTCGTGATTGTTGGGTCAGGGTGCTACCGTCAATCCTATCTTTTATTTATTGTTCTTCTTATTATTAAGTCTTTTTTTTGTTTTCTTGTTGAATATAGATCTTTCCTTTTGTTGTGTCGTTACTCCACATGTTTCATCGCATTTCCTGAGTGGGATCACATCAGGCGGTATCAGAGCTTGGATCTAAATTCAGTTCTTGATATTTTCTTGAGTCTTCTTGTTTTTAGTGCCAGTAAAAATTTTCATTATTTGATCCACATAAAAATCTAACAAAAATTCAATCTTGTTTATTTTAGTCAATTCTTATCCAAATTCAATTCCGTTTGTTTCGCTGCACTCCTAGTTGAATTTTTGGGTAATAAAAAAAATCAATTCCGAAAATTCCATATTTTTCTCAAATATTCAGAATTTTCTCAATTTTCAAATTTTTCTTGTTCTTATTCGTATCTTATCTTGCCTACCATTGATTAAGTTCTTTGATTGATTCTTGGAGTTCTTGAATGGGGATTGAGAGTGACACACGAGTGAAAAAAACAAAACAAAAAATAAAATAAAATAAACACTTGAGGTTATTTTAATTCTCTTTGATCACTAACAATGTCCGGTAGTCGGGGATTATCCTCTTCATCGGTGGGTGACAACAAACAGCTCAAAGGTGTGTATAGGAAAGTAGAGTAGTATAAAGAGGTGATTGCATAAATGAGGTTACAATTTGAAGGGTTGATGGCTCAGATGGAGGGACGGGTTGCGAATGTGATCAACAAAGCCGGGAACAATCTCATAGTGGTTCTAGGGTCAGAAGAGATCATTGGCGTGAGGTTAGTATGGGTGATGAGGACATGTAGGAGTGGGCATGTTTTCCCGGAACCGGTGGAACCAGACCGGAGCTGATTAGAACCTGCCGGTCCAGATCCGGTTCTGCCAAGAAAAATTTCCGATTTGGTACTTATATTTAGAACCAAACGAGAAGCGGTCCGATTCCCGGTTCTTATTAATTGGAACCAATGGTACTTCGTTTCCCTTGTATGTTGATTTTTTTTAATATAAATCGTGAAGCGGTGAAACCGTTTAGGCAAGTTCCCATTTGACCAAAATTCCTTTCCATTCCCAACTTCCCACATAAATAGTATCCTCCTCCAATTCCATTCAATCTCTTTTATTCTTTACTTTATATAATCAATTTAACTCCCAATTTAAGTTTTAACTCATAATTTCCAACCCCAAATGATGTGATCCGGACCATCGACAATCGGAGTCATAGCATGCTTGACAGAAAAATTTAAATATTCAAGCCAAAACAAGAATTCAGCAGGTTCGACGAGCTTTGAAGATCAAACCGTGTCGAAAAGAACCGAAAATCACGGCCGTGGATGGATTGGTCACGACCGTAACTTTTGAAGATCACGGCCGTAAATGAAGGATCACGGCCGTAACATGCTCTCTGTCCAATTCATAAACCGGATAAAAAGATTTACGGCCGTAACAAAAATATTCACGGCCGTAACATAATTCAATTACACAATTCACGGCCGTAAATGAAGACCCTCACGGCCGTAAGACAGCTCCTGGACATGCGCCGCTGATGAAATTTAAATATTTTTCATTATTTTATTTCCTTATCAGTTTTAGCTATTTTAGGTTAGTTAGAATTCTATTTTGAGTAATTAGCGATTAGGATTTTATTTTGCTTATTTATACGCCTTTTTGATTCATTGTAAATTAAGACTTTGATGATTAAATAAAATAGAGATTGAATGTTTTTCAATTGTTTAATGTGTGGATTCACATTACAAACCCAAACTTATCAAGATTGATTATCTTGTGGCGTTCATCCAGAACTTATCAAATATTTGCTAGAATATTTGTGGCGTTCAAATCAGAGACTTATCAAGGAGATTGGGCAAATCCTTGTGGCGTTTCGAAAGTCTTGATTCTTTATTCCGCATCGTCGAGCCATCGCGTCGTGAATATCGGGTCATGATTCATCCGTCCAACCACAACCTGAGTTCGGAACTTTCCGGCGTTTCTTCCGCGCTTCGAATCTCATCATCAAATCTAAATATTTCGGCATTACCTAAATCCTAAATAATTTTACAAACAAAACTCTAAAAGCTGTTGTTATGCAATTCCGATTTTCGAAGACCAATTTCCGCAAATGATAGAGTTGAAAGAATTTTTTTTAAAAGTAGCGTTGCAAGCAATTTTTAATCTTTATTAAGGAACATTTTATTTTAACATTTTCAAATGTAAAGGACCGAACCGGATTGACCTGGAACCAATTGGTTCGGTTCCTATTCGGTTCCATAACCAAATATGGAACCAATGGTTCCATTACTTAGATTCCCATTGGTAATCGGTTCGGTTCGGTTCCTTTCGGAATCGGACCGAACTGGACCACGCCTACTCCTAAGGACATGGATAGTGAGAGTGGTAGTGTATCTTCGGTGGCAAATGTGTGAAGGAGAGATAGAGGAGATAGGAATGAAAGGAGATATAATAGGGAACGTCGTGATGATAGGAGGCATCGGGAAGGTAGAGATGTCGTGGATGGGGACCTTGGAAATATTAAAATGACCATACCACCTTTTAGTGGGAGGAGTGACCCAGAGGCGTATTCAGATTGGGAAAAGAAGGTGGAATTGATGTTTGAGTGCCATAATTATTTGGAGGAAAAGAAGGTTAACCTAGCTATGGTGGAGTTCACTGACTATGCTATACACTGGTGGGATCAATTAATGAAGGAGCGAAGGAGAAATGGTGAGAGGCCAGTGGATACATGGAGTGAGATGAAAACCATAATGAGAAAGAGGTTTGTCCCAAGCCACTACCATAGGGCTATTTACCAAAGGTTGCAGGGACTTACGCAAGTTTTTAGCAGTGTATAGGAGTATCATAAAGACATGGAGGTAGCCATGATTAACGCCAATGTGGTGGAGGATCGGGAAGCTACAATGGCTAGGTTTTTGGGTGGGCTGAATAGAGATATTGCCAAAATCATTTAGATACAACATTATGTGGAGCTTGAAAACATGGTGCATATGTCAATGAAGGTGGAGAGGCAAATAAAACGAAAGGGGGAAACAAAGCATTCACTTGGATCATATCCTACAACTCATCCACAAAGGGATCCTAATGAGGAACATGTTCCAAAGGGAAAGGAGGAACCTACAATGAAGGGTAAAAACATTTCTGATTCCCAACCTTAGGAATATTAAATGTTTTAAATGCTTGGGTTCGAGTCATATTGTAACAACCCAAAGTTTTTATGGTTTATTATTAGTTAGCGATACGAATTTTATCTCGATGCCTTTAACAAATTTTCTTGAAGTTGAGGGACAAAAAAGAAAATAAGTTTTGATGATAATTTTTATTTTGGTTAGATAATTAATTATTTATAAAGAGATAATTACTATATCAGTATTATACTCATTTTTTAGATTGGGATTAATTAGGAGTCTTGACGCAAGAGAAAATCAGTTCTGATAAGTTTTGCCCAAGATATTGTAGTTAGAATATGTTACCTTTAATTACTAATTAATTGAGTTATTATAATTTCAAACTTTCCAAAGCTATATACATGTGTATAGGTAATATTTTGATTAGAATTAGACTTTAGATTGATTTGGAATATAATTTAGTTCAAACCAGTTTCTATTCTCTCAACCTCCAACGTGTAATAATTTTATTTGTTTTGAGAAATTTGAATATCATTCTAATTGTTGAGATTTCACGCTCATCCATTAATGCACGACTTTTCAGTTGGTCAGGGCAGTAGCATTTGCATAGTTTACGAGTTTTAATTATTCTATAACTCAAATTTTGTGACGTAAATTTCATCTATAAATATAGTTAACGAGTTAGTGATTTATCACACAAAAATATACCGTCTCGACATAGAAATCCAAAAATATTTCAAATCACTTCAATTCGATATTTTTCAAGACAAATCAAACACACGTTTTGGATCTTCAACGTACAATTATATTTTCTTCCAAAATTCATTTGATCTATTACAAGGTAAGATACATTATGTGCAAGTGATTTAAATTCTAATTTTCATGATATTTATATAATGTTACTTTTAATGCCTTAATGCCTTCGGACCTATGCTATTTTAAATCCTTCGGGATCGATGTGGGGATTCTTAAGTAATTCCTTAAGCTAGTTGTTATCGCGGCCAGCTGCTCTAAATGAGGAATAATGTTAGATATGAATGTACTTTATATTTATATTATGGCGAATTAGAATTTGCACGTATCTTACTGGGTATTTTTAATACTCACTCTTACTTTAAAATTTTCAAATTAATATGGTTCGTGTTGGACGTGTAAAAGATTGGAAGAGTGGGTGCCTATGGGATGCCAAGTAAAATGTTAGAAATATAAATTTCTAGATTTATCATTTTTATGTCAACGACATTTTAAGTATTTTTTGTTTTTATTTTTTAGAATATTATTTGACTATTGGCCTTTGTGCCTTATTTATATTATATTTCTTTAAGTTGATGTCAAATCATGTTATTTGAATGTTATGTGATGTTGTTTCTTTAAAGTGCGTTTAATTATTGACGTTTCCTTTAAATTATGAGGGCATATATCTATTTTTCCCAAAATTCACGTTTTATAAAATCATGTTGTGTTCTGCATTATTTAGAACAAATAAACAAAAATTATGAATTTAGTAACGCTTCGAGCCTTAAACTCTTAAAAAAATTTGGGACGTTACACATATTGCATCCCAGTGTCTAAATAAAAGAGTAATGTTTTTGCAAGATAATGGGGAAATTAGTTCGGAAGATGATTTTGAAGGGATGCTTAGATTACAGGATATTAGGGCAAGTAGTAGCGAAGATGAAGGGTTAACTTATGCGGTGAAAGGATCACTTGTTAAAAGGCGTGTACTAAGTTCTAGAGTTAAGGTGGTTGAAGTGGATGAACAAAGGGATAACCTTTTTCACACTAGGTGTTTGGTGGGAAAAAAGGTTTACAGGATGGTGATTGATGGGTGAAGTTGTACTAATGTGGTTAGTATAATGTTGGTGGAAACGTTGGAATTGCCAAAGTTGAAACACCCTAATCCCTATAAATTGCAATGGTTAACTGAATCGGGGCAACTTAAAGTGAACAGGCAGGTTAATATCAAATTTTACTATTGAGAGATATAGAGATGAGGTTGTGTGTGATGTGGTGCCTATGCATGTTGGGCATATTTTATTGGGAAGGCCTTGACAACTTGATAGGAGGGTGGTGCATGATGGTTTTAAGAACCAATATTCGTTTGTGAAGGGTGGAAAGAAGATCACTCATGTTCCTTTATCTCCTAAAGAGGTCCGAGAGGATCAATTAAAAATAAAGGTGAGTTTGAAGGAAAAAATAAGAGCGTTGAGGCCACGACCTCAGAAAAAGGAGAGGGTGTGAAAATTGAAAACAAGAGAATTGAGGCCACGGCCTCAGAAAACGGAGAGCTTGAGAGCTAAAAGAAAAAGAAAAGAGAGTCCACCCTCAAATTGAGTTTTTTTGCACAATATTTGATGTACAAGGATTCATGCCTTGCATTTGACCAATCTAACAATTCTCTCCCAAGTTCTACTAAATTTGTTTTGCAAGTACCCAAATCAAACCCCAGAACTAAAGCTGGAACTGAATGTATTAGCAAGAAGAATCAGCCCCGAAATCCCAAGGAATGCACAAAGTAAAAGCATGAACATTAATCTCGTAGAAGCAAATATAGGCATGAACCAAGAGCCAACAAACCTCAGAGTTGGAAGAGGATTGAGCGAGTTGCAGATTCAAGGTCAAATCCTTTTCAAGAGAGGGGAGATGATGTTATCCAAAGTAGGCGTCAAAAGGAGAAGTCGAGCTATCGGCAATAAGTGAGAAACAGATCAAGTTACATGTTGGGGTCGAGCCAAGAAGATGGACGGATCAAGCCAAGGCGAAGGGTCTAAGTTCAAGGGACAGAAGCATGATTACGACCGTAACAATGGACTCTCACGGCTGTAAATCTCTCTCGGGGCAAGGGGAAGAATTCCAAGTTTTTGATTCTTACGGCCATAAATCAAGAAAACTCATAGCCATAACTTGTTCTCGGGTAAAATGAAGTATTCCAGCAAAACAATATGTACGGCCGTAAGTCCGAAAGTCACGGTCGTAATGGTCAATTAGAAAATTATTTACGGTCGTAACTTAAATTTTTCGGATTTTCGCGAATTTTAATTGTTTTCCGTTTTTAATTAATTATTTCCATATTTTGAACTCTAATTGTGGCTAGGGCTAGGTTTAAGGTGTTTTTGACTATATTATGTTATGTTTTTCATTATAAACAAGTAGACAACTTTGATTATTGAATAGACTGAGAGTTTTTCTCTTTGAAAAGGTTGAGGATTCCCTTTTGTGTTCTTCAAGAACAATTTCGAACTTATCAATTATTGTGAAATATTTGTGGCGTTCCAATCAATAACTTATCAAGGAGGTTGAAAAGTCCTTGTGGCATTTCGAAAACGTTAGATCTTCAATCCGCATCGTCGAATCATTGCATCGTGATTGTTGGGTCAGGGTCCTACTGTCAATCCTATCTTTTATTTATTGTTCTTATTATTATTGAGTCTTGTTTTTTTTTTTTTTTTCGCTTTCTTGCTGAATTTAGATCTTTCCTTTTGATGAGTCGTTATTCCGTGTGTTTCATCATGTTTCCCGAGTGGGATCGCATCATCGCGTGGTTGAAAATTTTAGAAACTGCTTATTTTAATTACCATGTCGTGATCTTACCTATATATAAGCGTGCAATTGCGTGGCTTACTAGCAGAATACTATTTTGAAAAAAAAAAATCGTTTTCGTTTTGAAATCCATTCCGATCCCAATCTGTCTCATGATGTGTGCCAATGACTCCTAAGATATATTTTCATGTTCTAGGTGTATGTGTGGGAGGGATCATGATGAGTGTGTAAAGATAAAAAAATGCAGTTAAAATCAAAACATGTAAAAGTGTGAATGCATGAAGTCCTAAAACTATGCGTGAAGCAAAATTTAAAATCTTAATAAATAAAAGGGAATAAATAAAGGTTTCCTCCCGTAAAGCGCTCCATTTATACTCTTAAGCTCGACTTTGTGGAGTTCACTCCAATGTTGCAAGAGAAATGATGGACTTTCCTTTCAAGAATTCACCACCCCAATAAGGCTTTAAACATTTCCCATTCACTTTAAATGTTCATTTTTCCTCATTAGTGACTTCAACTGGTCAGAATGGAGAAACTTGGTTAACGAGTACGGACCAGACCATCTAGACCTTAATTTTCCCAAAAATAGTTTGAGGTGAGAATCATGCAATAGAACTTGTTGACCAGCCTCAAACGTTGGTGCTCTCTTTCTAATTTTTTGAGCTCTCATACACATCCAACCTAAATTCATCCATCTCATTAAGTTGTAACCACCTCTTTTCCACTGCTACTTGTAGATTAAAATTTAACTTCTTTATAGCCCAAAGAGCCTTGTGCTCCAACTCAACTAGTAGATGGCATGTCTTTCTAGATACAAGACGATATGGAGACATTCCAACAGGTGTTTTGAATGCTATTCGATATGCCTACAAGGCATCATCTACCTTCTTGGTCCTTCCCTTTTGAATTTAACAATGTTATTAAACCCGGACCGGACCTCCCGGTCTGACTGGTTAACCTGCGACCCAGTTCAAAACCTGGGAGGCCAAATGTTAAAAACTTGGATTTAAGAAACCCAGTCCACCCAGCCAGCTTTGTAACAACCTGGCGATCTGCTACCGATTTCAGCGGGTCACTTATGTATGTGTATAAAATAAAATATCTTATCTGAAAATGAAAAAAAATCTAGCCAAATAGCCTTTTATGGCTCTCCTTCTAAACTTTAGTTTTAGATGTGGGATTCCATAGAGCTACAGCTTTTCATTCTTTCAATTTTCCTTAGATCTCTATTGTGCATTTCGTTGAACCTCACAAGGGAGTCATGTCTCTATAATTTACAATCGAATTTTCACCCATAGAAATCTTTACGAATTGTCTCCAGGGATGAAAATCTAGGGCTTCTGCAGTAATCACGAACATCATAATCAGATACCAAAACCGATTTCGTTTCAAAACCTGGATTCTTTATAATCGAAAGCTTTTTGAAATTCTTCAAAGAAGAAACATTGGATTTCAACGACGGGTGGCAGTGCCTTGTCTACTAGTCTTGAACATCATATTCAGAAACCATAACCTAGCTCAACAAAGGTTTGGTGTTTCCATCATTGTTATCTTCCAGTACTTGCAAGTGATGGCAATGGAAATGTGTGCATCTTGATGCAAAATCATAGAAGAGGAAAGTTTTAGATAGGTAATAGAACCTTCAGTTGTTATTAGGTGGTTGAAATATATATTTTGATGTAAGGTTGTGTTGATGAAAATTTGAAGATCGAGAACATGAATTGTGGGAAGATTGAATTCCTTTTCGACGAAGTAGTCATTAGTTTTATTTTCAATTTTTATAATTCTTTTTAAAGCACAAGGTCGACCCCGAGTCGACCCTCTGACCCTCCCTTTTTTTTGGGTCAATGCCCGGGTCGATTTTGAAAACACTGGAAATTATTGTTACCTCGAAAATCCTTTCAAGCTCCATGTTTGAAATTTCCACTTGCCTACTAGTTTGAGGATGATATGCGGTGTCAATCCTATCTTTTACTCTGTATTGTGACAGTAGCTATTCAAATTACGATTACCCCCATCACCAATTATAGCCCTTGGAGTGCCATACCTTATGAAAATAATTTTTTTTATTTAGAAAATCTGTTATAATTCAGGCATCGTTTGTAGGTAATGCAATTGCTTCAACCCATTTAGATACATAATCAATTGCTAACAAGATGTATTGATTGGAGTAAGATGAGACAAATGGACCAATGAAATCCATTCCACATACTTTGAGAATTTTCACTTCCAGAACACTATTTAAAGGCATCTCATTCCTCCTGGAGATGTTACCAATGTGTTGACACTTCTCACACTTCTTCACTTATACATTTGCATTCTTAAAGATAGTAGGCCAATAAGAACCTGACTGTAGAACTTTTGCAATTATTTTCGAAGCTCCAAATTGACAACCATATGCAAAAGCATGACATTGCTCCAATATTTTAGATGCTTCATCTTTTGGCACACACCGCCTAATAATATGATATGGACACCTTTTATGGAGAATCGGATCTTCCTACCAATAGTATTTTAAGTCAATAGAATTTCTTCTTTTGTGGCTCAAATATTCAAGGAGAATGATAGATTTTGCTAAATAATTCACAATGTTTGCATACCATGGTGCCTCCCCTATGCCAAACAACTGCTCATTTGGAAAAGTTCCCTGATCTAAGCTAGAACTGGTTCATTCTCTTGTTCAAGGTGAGATAGATGATCTTCTACGACATTCTTACACCATTTTTATCTTTGATCTCCAAGTCAAAATCTTGTAAGAGCATTATTTGTCTGATTAATTTGGACTTTGCATCATTTTTGATGAACATGTATTTCGAACCAGCATGATCTCTGTAGACCGTAACCTTTGATCCTACAAGATATGAATGAAATTTATCAAAAGCATACAGAACTGCAAATAGCTCCTTCTCAGTAGTGGATAGTTAAGTTGTGCATCATTGTGGGTCCGGATAGCATAATGAATCACATGAAATAATTTACCTCTTCATTGTCCCAATTATGCTGCAACTGCATAATCATTTGCATTGCACATTAATTCAAACTGAAGATCCCGATCAAGTGCTATGATCACATGTGCAGGAATTAACTTCTCCTTCAAGGTATTAAAGGTTGGTTAGGGTGTTGCTGTTTATAAGAGTAATAGATAAAAGGGTCAAGTGGAGAAACAAAAGTGTTATAGTATGATAAGCAAAAATGTAGGGTGATGAATTCTCCAACAACAAGATAAATTTGTCCAACTACAAGAGGGTAAGGCAGAGGATAAAATTGGATTGAGAAGTCAATCTCCATAGTTCTACGTATGGAGCCCTAGAGGGAGTTTTTAATTAGGAAAACCATGAGTGACTGAGTTAAACGACAGAGAGATCATATAAGGTAAGGATTATTGGTGCAGGTTCAGGTGCCGGTAGTGTACCATTAGCGGTGACATTTTCGTCTGGTTTGTGTGTTGGTGGTGCATGTCTAGTGTTGGCTTTTAACGAGGTGGTGGTGAGGTGACAATAGTTTGTTGGTGGTTGTGATGGTCATATGTTCTGCTACTGCGTAGCTGCCTAAAAAATCACTGCTGTCATAAATGGCACTGCTGTTTGCGACAGCAATCTTCGAAGGTCGTGTCGAATGGCTGCAATGTTGTAATCATAGCGATGTGTAGAGGGGTATGGCACCGGGATTGCTAGAGCCACCCTCGGTGGCCAAGAGTCGACGCCTCGGGTTTCAGCGCACTCTGGTTTTCTGGGGGCAAGGGGTGATTTTGCAATTTTGGAAATTGCACACCTACCCCCCATATTTTAAATTATCATGGGTGGTCCCTATGATTGTTTTTAAAATTAAAACTAATCCCTTATTTCAAAAATCTTTAATAAAATGTACCTGTAATTTCGGTAGTTGCAAAATAAGAACCTGAATTCTAGAAGGTAATGGGTCTTGATTATAATATTATTTTGAGAAAAAAATTAAATTAAACTTGGTCAAGTATTCAACTTCAATTGTTTTTAACCAAAATTTTGAATTTTGAATTGGTTGAAACATTGACCGTATTATATTGATTCTCTTATAAAATTTTAAGATAGACCTTACATAAATTTTGAAATTGATCCAAATCAAAGTTCGACTCTATTCGGAGATAAAAAATAAAGTACTTATTTTTATCGTCCCCATGATTAATGAGTTAATTGATAAATCTCATTAATACAAAATTGATTAATAGGATTAATTAATGGGTGAATCAATAGGATTGGTTATTTTATTTGATCAATCATGTCTAAAAGAGTTTAGACAATTGAAGTCAACATTGCAAATTCAGAAATTAATAAATATTATTATTAATATTAGATATTTATGATATTAGGATCTATAGGGGATGACTATGGACTAAACCTATGTGATTGATTGAATGTATGGTTTATTTAATTCTGCTTTTGTAGGTTAGGCATGTATGCCTATTATTTAATTTATATGGGCCTGCGTGTCCATTTGATATAGGCATGCCAACTAGTAAAGGTTACATGTTGAATTAGATAGTATTATTGCATTTAGCATTCAATGAACGATGCAATGTCCCCTAGTAAATAGACCAACTAGTCTTCTTCATGGCTCGAGGAGACTAGATAGATATCGTCCATAGTCATCCGCATTATTATATGTATGATTAATTACATGGTTGATGTTAGTTAATATACATAGGATTGATGAAACAAAGACAAACCCCTCAAATTAAATATTAAATTCGTATTAATTGGTTGATACAAAGTGCCTTCCATTGGTATAATACAAAACCAGAATCCGCCATCAATGTTGGCTTGTTGAATCATTCAAGACTGTGGGATGGAAGTGTGTTTAATCAATAAGAAATATACGATATTTCCGAACCATGGGATTTAACCAAGATTTATCGCTTGTTGAGTCACTCAAGGAGATGAATTTTGGAGCCACAGTCAAGTGAACACATAAAATGTGCAACACAAAGAGTTGTCTTCTTGATGATCTAGGAATCACATAGAGATGTGATTGATAAGAGTATCTACCCAGAAATTTTATTGGGGCTTGTTGAGTCACACAAGGTTCTGATGAAATGAAAGGGTACTAGCCCACTGGGAGTCATATAGATTCTACTAATTAATGTACATGGGTCATTAATTCAAGTTAAATAGTGGGAGTACATATTAATTTAATAAAATCCAAATTATATTAATTTTCTGCATTTAATTATTGTTCTATTTTATCATTTCAGTTTTGAATAATGAGTAACCATATAAGTTTGAGAAGCATACTTAATGCTAACAATCTTACCGGACCAAACTTTTTGGATTGACATCATAACATGAGAATTGTTCTCAAGCATGAAAAAAATTGGATATGTCATTGAGCAGCCAATGCCGGAAGCTCCTACTAAGGAAGCTACACCGGAGGAAGTGCAAGCTTATAATCAACATAGTGACGACGATAATACTGTGACATATGTGATGCTTGCAGCTATGTCACCTGAGTTGCAAAAGCAGCACGAGGTATGGGTGCTCATACTATTATATTTCATCTCACAGAGTTGTAGGATGAACAGTCACGGATTGAAAGGTATGAGACATCGAAAATATTATTTAGAGATGTGATGGCAGAAGGATCTCCAGTCAGTGCTCATGTGCTAAAGATGATTGGCTTTATTGAAAATGGGACCAATTGGGTTTTTCCATGGATCACGAGTTGAGTATTAACTTAGTTCTACAATCCTTACTTGATAGCTATTCACAATTTATTGTAAACTTTGACATGAATAAGATTTAGTGTACCCTATCTCAGATGATGAATATTCTGAAAAATATTGAGCCCAAGAGAGGGCTCTGTATGGATTATTGTCAGAGGCTGGACGTTTGGACAACATTCAGATCCACAGAATTCATCAAAAGGTATATCATCTATCACAAACTTTATCTAAGTGCAAGGTTGATTTGGGCTATGGTTTCGATTATTTTATTTCTGCTGTGCATGTATGTTTCGAAACCTAACAACATTGAATGTCATGGTGATGAAGGTGATGAGGCGTCGGCTCGATTCTGGTGGCATTGGCTAAGGGAGGGTAGGGTAGGGTAGGATGAGATGGGGTGGGTGGATCTAATTTATAGACATACTTATAATATATAAATAAATATTATTTATCACCTAACTTTTGAATACTTAATTTATTTAGTTCTATTACATAGAGAGTCGAACTCTTAACTTGGTATGTTCATTCATTATTGAATCCATTTTATCATTTTGCTTTCATTAATATCTCTAACAAATTTATTTTTTAGGTATCGTAAAAAAAATAAAATTTCCTGCATTTATTTTTCATGTTAAGTTAAAAATTCAGAACATTTTGCATCCAAAACTTATTTAGGCTTTGTTTGGCAACATTTTAGCAATTATATATTTTGAGGTAAATTCTGTAGTTAAAAAGTGGAGAGAGAAAAAATGTGTGGTGAAAAAGTTGTTTGAGGTATTGTATTGTTTATAGATTGATTTATAAATTCTAATGATTGCACTGAAGAAATGACATAGGCTTAATGATAATAATTGTCATTACCTCCTTGTTTTGATAGCTACACATCAATAGTTATACAATTCCTTAACATATGCCCCCCCCAAAAAAAACACATTATTTTCATTTCAAATAATAATATATTGTATGCATGTGAATTGTGGGATTATTAATAAATGATATGTTAGAAAGCAAAAATTTGATGATTATGATTTAAAATTCAGAATATATAAAAGTAATAAAAAAGGTGTCCACTCTAAAATGGATAAGTGCAGCAAAAGGAAAGAGATTGTTAATATGTTTGTTGCAGTGAAAATGAAACATCTGAAAGCCAAATACCAAATTTGTTCTTTGATTGTTTCCTCAATCTTTGAAATGAGGGGGCTTGTAATACCCAGGTCGCTTAAAATATTTGATAGGTACTACTCATACTAACAAGGTGCACATTCTTTTCAGGAAGTCCATCGTTAGAAACTCTACAACTAAGCATGCTTGACTTGGAGCAATTCTATGATGAGTGACCCTTTGAGAAGTTTTCCCGGGGAGCGTACGAGTGAGGACAAAGCATGCTAAAAAGATCTATGATGGTACAGTTAGGACATTACGTTTTCAATCTATGTAACACCCAAGGACAAGAAAGTTTAAGAGAATTGATAGGTACTACTCATACCAACAAGGTGCACCTTCTTTTTCGGAAGTCCATCGTTAGAAACTCCAAAGTTAAGCGTGCTTGGCTTGGAGCAATTCTGGGATGGGTGACCTCCTGGGAAGTTTTCTCGGGGAGCGTGTGAGTGAGGACAAAGCATGCTGAAAAGACTCGTGTTGGTACGGTGGGGACACTACGCCGTCATCTAACGGCCGGGACAGCCCGTTAAGTGGGACCTGGGTCGTTACAAATGGTATCAGAGCCGATCGCCAGCCGTAAATCGGGAACTAAGTGCTACGCCATAGGGCGGGAGCCACCTCTAGAATCCCAACGCTGGCAACCCATCCTCAGATGGGTGAAGCGCGATGAGGACGTCGCGAGTCTAACGGGGAGTGATTGTAACACCCAAGGACAAGAAAGTTTAAGAGAATTGATAGGTACTACTCATACCAACAAGGTGCACCTTCTTTTTCGGAAGTCCATCGTTAGAAACTCCAAAGTTAAGCGTGCTTGGCTTGGAGCAATTCTGGGATGGGTGACCTCCTGGGAAGTTTTCTCAGGGAGCGTGTGAGTGAGGACAAAGCATGCTGAAAAGACTCGTGTTGGTACGGTGGGGACAGTACGCCGTCATCTAACGGCCGGGACAGCCCGTTAAGTGGGACCCGGGTCGTTACAATCTAATGACAGGGACAACCCGTTAAGTGGGACCCGGGTCGTTACAAATGGTATCAGAGATAGTCTCTAGCCGAAAATCTGGACAAAGTGCTACGCCATAGGGTGGGAGTCACCTCTAGAATCCCAATGCCTGGCAATGGATCCTCGGATTAAGCACAACTAGGACATCGTGAGTCTAACGGGGGTGATTGTAATACCTAGGTCAGGAAAGCTTAAAAGATTTGATAGTACTACTTATACCAACAAGTTGTACCTTCTTTTCTGGAAGTCCATCACTAGAAACTCCATAATTAAGCATGTTTGAATTGGAGCAATTCAATGATGGGTGACCCCCTAGGAATTTTTTTCGGGGAACGTGCGAGTGAGAACAAAGCATGATGAAAAGATCCATATCGGTATAGTGAGGACAGTACGTCGTCAATCTAACGACCGGGATAGCCATTAAGTGGGACCAGGTCGTTAGATTGATGACGTACTATCCCCACTGTGCAAACATGGATATTTTTAGCATGTTTTGTCCTCACTCGCATGCTTCCCGAGAAAATTTTCAGGGGGTCATCCATCATAAAATTGCTCCAAGCCAAGCATGTAGAGCTATGGAGTTTCTAATAATGGACTTTCGGAAAAGAAGGTGCACCTTGTTGGTATGGGTAGTACCTTTCAAATATTTTAAGCTTTCCTAGTTCTGGTATTACAATCACCTCCGTTAGACTTGCGACGTCCTCGTCGCTCTTAAACCATTTGAGGATCTGTTGTCAGGCATTTGGATTCTAAAGGTGGCTCCTACGGGTTCAAGAGGTGGCTCCCACCCTATAGTGTAGAACTTTGTCCCGCATAGCACTTAGTTCTCGATTTTCGGCTGGCGGTTGGCTCTAACACCATTTGTAATGTCCCAGATTTCCTTATGGATCGATGACTATCCCTACTGTACCAACATGTGTCTTTTTAGCGTGTCTTGTCCTCACTCGTATGCTCCTTGAGAAAATTTTCAGGGGTAACCCATCACATAATTACTCCAAGCCAAGCACGTTTAACTGTGGAGTTTCTAACGATGGACTTCGGGAAAAGAAGGTGTACTTGTTGGTATGAATAGTACCTATCAAATCTTTTAAGCTTTCCTAGTCCAGGTATTACAGCACTATTGGGTACAAAAAGGAAATAAATCTTTTTAGAATTTTGTTAAACTTTCCCGCTTGTAGTTGTCTTCACTAAGTTATTTTGAACAGTATGGTTAAGATTGACCCTATTGTATAGGATGATGTTGAAGGTCCGGCATAGATGAGGTTTTCATGGTATTAATACTTTAAATATTTATAGATAAATTCATAAAGTATATTGAAAAAAAGATATAAGTTGGTCTAAGACCTCAGAATTTCAAGGCCACCTCAGAATAGAAGATTTTACCCAAAAGATTTAATAGCATATTAAAGTTAGATAGGACTGTATCATATTAAAGTTAGATTAGACTATAGAAGATCAAAGAAATAATGGGTATACTTTATTTATTGTACTAAATGATGATACCTAGTATACATTAAGCATTTTTTTATGTTGGAAAATGGGTTGGGCACCGATGTGGGTTGATCCGGCCCATGTCACATGTTAAATGAGTTGGAGGGAGGAGTTGCATTTTTTTTTTTTTAATGGAATCCTCCATCAACTTCCACTTAACTTCTACCCCTTCTCTCTATGTGTGATATGACCTTGTGATAGAGATGCATACAAAAGGAAAAAAAAAAAAAAAAAAAAACGTACGTACAGAAAATTGGAAGTCTTGATTTTAAGTATTTTGGGCATACAATAATCCAAGTGAAGGCTTTTTGATTGCGGAAAAGAAACTCTTTCCATTTGTGATTGAGTTTGGATCAAAATGAGTATCAAAATTATCTAGTTAAAGCGAGATAGAAAGATTTTACATTGTATCAGAGCATAAGTAGGTTGTTTCCTTTGCCTGTTGATATTCATGTTACAAAGTGATTAAAGTAGTTTTTATGTTATTACATCTTGAATGACCTTTAATGTCATATCATGATATATAGAATATTAATTCATGAAATCTATACATGTTCACGTCATATTATAGAAGCTGACATGTTACAACTATCAAGTGCTATGTCATTTTGCTCGGGATTGCCTTGAGCCCAATAAGTAGCTCTTGTGAATACTTAGTTTTATGATATTTATATTTCTAGCACTGTTTTACTTACTGAATCTTATCCTATACGGAATATAGAATCATGAGCGATAGACATTTTAACCAGGGATCGAGAAGCATTAATGGAGTTTCATCGATTTCCAGCTGGAATAAAGTGGATATACGTTGGCAACGATTTCCAGCCATACTATTCTCCATCATGATGTCTAGTTTGCAACAAAGATACGAAGGAACTTAATTTTTGTTATTCTTTTTTTAAAATTAAGTTTCGGTTTAAACTTTTGTGGCAATTCTGTTTGTATAATTAATGGTGATGTAAGTAATTGATTTGGACATGTATCTTGTGTTTTTATGGTGATTGTGATCCAAGCACTTCAAAATATTATGTTGATCGTTTTCTTTCTGTGAATGTATCTTCCTCTTCTTTGTCAATAATTTTAATGTTGATACATATATATATATATGGCTTGCTAGATTATGAGAAATTGGGAAAGAGAGAATGAATATGTTATCTAAAGCAGGCTTACTTGGTTCAATCTCTAAGGTCTTGTTGCCTACTTGTGAACATTCCCTAATCGAAAAAACAACATGAAAACCATTTGGTAAAGTTTTGAGAGTCGAACTTCTATTAAAATTAGTCCATTTAGATGTACATGGCCATATGAATGTGCGGGAAATATATGGACCTCTTATTTCACTACTTTTATATTTATAGATGATTTCATGGATTATACTTAAGTCTATTTTAATTCTCATAAGTGAGATGCATTGGAATGCTTTAGATGATATATAAATATGGTAGGAAATCAAATAGATAGAACGGTGAAAGCCTTGAGAACCGATTGAGGACATGAGTATCTATCCAAAGAGTTCAAAGAACTATGTGATGAAAAGGGCATCATTGGGAAAATAAGAATCCCTAATACACCACAACAAAATGGTGTTGCTGAGGGGAGAAATAGAACGTTGCTAGAGATGGTAAGGCCCATGATGACGCAGACTAACTTACCTATTTCCTACTAGGAGATGCTTTGTTAACTACGACTTATATTCTTAATAAGGTTCCCTCAAAATCATTACATACTACACTGTATCCACTTTAGACAGGTAGATCCTCCGGTTTAAGTTATTTAATATCATGGGATCCATTGCCTATATCCATGTATCATCAAACAAGTTTGGAAAATTGATTTCCAAGAGGCAGGAAGCACATCTTTATAAGATATTCAGATTAGTCAAAAGGAATGACTCTCCTAGTTGGGGAGAATTTAAAAAGGGAGAACCTTTGTTTGATTTAGATGATAGAGTTGTACTTGACGAATCAATCAAAGTGCAAAATGAAACACTTCCACCTATTGATCTAAGTGAGAGCACATTCTTTCCAACTGACAGGTCACATCGTAGACTTTACTTTGTAAAAGTACTAGAAGAATTATGCCCGTGTCCCCAAAAGATGATGAAGAACCAAAATCAGCACGAGAAGTTCTATCATGCCTTGCAATGAAAAAGTTGAAGAATGCAATGGAAGAAGAGAAGGATTTTATGAAATCAACTCTGGTCTTGGACTCGGTTGACATTCCTTCTGGTCGAGAAGCATTCGGAACAAATGTGTTCTTAAGAAACTCACTTGGTAGCAAATGGTTATGTTGTTGCCAACCGCAAGTGTACAGGCTGCACAAGAAATAAAGTGGACTTAGAGTCCGGATATCGATCCCATGAGGATTGAATAAATTTAGGTTCTAGACTAATTCCCTTAACCGAAAATAGAAAAATTGATTTGATTTGAATTTAGGATTAAAAAAAAAAAAAGTAAACAGACAAACTAAAATAAATGAAACAGGTAAAATCAAGAATTCAAATTGTGAATTTCTTAAGTGATGTTTAAAGATGTCGGGACATCCGATTCACATTAGTCAATACTATTAATTCAAACCATCAAGCTTTACTCCTATCTATGTGCTCCACCGAATTCACTTATACATATGAAATTCCTCTATTGAGTAAAAAATCAACTCTACCTAATTAGTCGATCATATTTCTAGACAGCAGGTTGTAATGACTAGGTACATGAAACGCAAGAATTCATTTAGCAGTTGCAATACCAATAAATGTATACCTCTATCATTTATACAAGTACCGAATTTTATCCCTAGATCAAAGTGTTAGCTCACCTCTAGGATTATGAAAACACTCATGATATGGTGAACAAGTGATCAATTCATTCACTCATCAAACACGAAGATAAAATCAACGCATGCAAATTATATGTAAAACTCAATTCATGAACTTAATAGCATAAAAATAATGCTACATCGAATATCCCAACTAAATATTTAGCCACTCATCACAAAATAGTTAAAAGCACAATAATTAAACATAAACATGTTGAGCATATCTGATTAACAAAGATAAAAGAAACTCTTGCACCAAGAGATTCTTCCATATTGATAATCTTCAATCATCTCCTTTTAACTCGATCGTTGCCTTCCAAGAATTGAGTGTATGAACCAAGAATTGTGTGTGGTATAGGGCTGTGCAAATATTCCCCAAGTCATGCATGAGAAGTGGTATTAATAGGTTGTTGAAGAAACCTAGACTTTTGGCACAAGAAATCGCTCATGGGCCTGATTTCGCGCTGGGCCGAATAACTGCGCGGCCGCGCAGGCAAAAGAGTGGTGGCCGCAGCTATGTGAAAACTAGTTCTATAAATTTGAGATTTCTTGCACAGCCACCAAGTCTAGAAGACGTGGCTGCGTAGTTCAACTTGTTTCAGAGCAATTTCATCTTTCCAGTGCGTTTAAGTAGGTCCCTATAGTTTTATTGCATGTCAGTCCTTTAACTCTAAATTGCTACAATTAGGTCCACACACTTCTAAATGCTTCCAATTGACTTCCTCTCATCCTCAATTGCTTTCAAGCCTTTTCTAAAGTGTACAATTCAGCTCCAATAATCATCCATTTAGCCTTTATTTGCTTCGATTGCACAATTCACTTGATTTTGGGATATTTCTAGGAATATAAATAAAGACAAACAGTTATGTAGACTTTATTCGTAAAATGATAATAAACAATTAAAATTTAGATATATAAATAAGTGTGTAAATTATACTTATCAAACTCCCCCAAACTAGAATCATTATTTGTCCTCGAACAAAGTAGAACTAAACTATAAAAGTAAATATGCAAATAAAGATTTTTTTTTTGCCTTTTGTCACTTGTCTACAATACGTCTCAAAAGTCGAGATCAAAATCATGCATTAGCAAATATCGTTGGACAAAAAAATAAAATATTTCCATTTATCCCATGCTTTCAAGTGTGTGTGAATAGCCAAAATCGAGCGCAAACTTGTGTAAGAACATACTCAACGTGGTGTTGCTTATTATGCAAAAGTCAGCTCGAATCCCATGTGGTCAAACTATAATTTCCTACTGATTTCCTTACATCACTCATGAATGATCACAAATTTATGCTTTTCTCTCAAATCTCATGTTCCCTCAATTGTGGCATCTAATCATGTATACAATGCATTTTTTTCACACAAGATAGTCAAAATTAGATACAAGCATGCATAACAAATTGTATGTAAGCAATCCCCAACTTCACACCTTCAGTTACTAAAATTTCAGTCAAACTTTCCTCAATTGGTTTCTATGTTACCCCTTTAGCGAGTTTTAGGTCGGTGACTCCCAAGCCTGATGACTTTAGGGCACCAGGTTCAGAGAACCTCTCAGACTTAATTATTCGAGACACAAAGGCGACAATTAAAATTTAAAGATGTTTGATTGTCTTATGTGTAAGTCCACTTTCCCTACTACTTTCTAATTGACCCATGTAGCGTGCTTTGGACTGATAGCTTTCAACCCAGTTGAGTTTAGGGTACCCGATTTTAACAACCTTACAAGCTTACTTGCTCGAGTCAAAAAGGTTTTGAAGAGTGGAATAAGACATTCGACATTTTTCTATTTTTATACTAATTATGGTTTATACCCGTTGACAAAAATTCTTCAACTAAAAGTGCAAAATTAAGAATCATGGACCCTCAACCCATCAATACATACATGCACTAATCTTTTCACCCCTAAATTGCTTCTTGAGTGGTTTGGTTCTAATTTGTGGTTGAGATGTTTAAGGATCTAAGTTTTTGGATTTAAAGTCTTTCCTATGTTCATATTGCATACACATACCCCACCAATATCAAATACATTCCTACGCAAGTAATAATTTGACAAAGGCTATGTGCGGAAGAATTTGGAAATCTAACAAGGAAAACTATTCAATAAAATCAAGTTTTTATGTTGTCTATTATTCCAACTGGAGCATAAAATTAATCCAAACCATGTTCCGGGAAATAAACAAAGCAATAAAAAATTTCAAGATTTTCAATTTTTTTTTATATATATCCCAGTTAATCAAATAAATGGAAAAGAATAAAATAATCGAATAAGTGCAAAAGAATGAGATTCCCACCCTCAAAATATAAGTATACATTCCCCTCAATTTATTTGAAAAAGATATAACAATTAAGCTCAAAATAAGGATAAAGGTTCAAGTACTTCCCGGGTTTGGAGAGATAATAGCATCGCTCGAAGCTTTACTCGATGTTTCATGGATGATTCAACACTTTTCTTGATTCCCAAGTGTGGTTCAAGGTGTTGTCCAATGGTATTCTAGGAAAAAGAGAAGTAAGTAGCAATAGAATGTATGTATGTTGCATAAGAACTGAAGCAAAATAGCTAAACACCCCCAAACTAGGAATTTGAAGAATACTGAAATTTTTGAAAAATGGTTGACCACTAATGTGCAGGCCCTAATATCACCTTGAAAAAGTGAAAATTTCCCGAGACATATATCGGACATATTAAAGTACATAACTTATTCTACAATATCTCAAAAATCCAGCCCATTTGGAGTTAATTAAGGTTGTGAAAATAAGTGGTAAAGTTGGGACTTGAAGCTGAAAATTAGGTTATGTGCTTGTAATGGCCTTGCAGTGAGTGTAATCTAGTGCTCATGATGTTCAATTCATTTTTGAGCCTTAAACCGATGCAAACCATGAATGATTGATACACTTAAGATGTATCACATTTATTAAAGGTGATCATTCAAAAATTTTTGCAAAAATAAGAGGACAAATCCATTGTGGCATTTTATCGAACACATTGGGTGCATGATGAAAATCAATGAGAAACACATAAGTGGGAACTTGAATCTATCCAAAAAATTTCACCTAATAGAGCAAAATCACATACACCAAAATCTAGCTTAGCCCATGCTTCAATTATGCACACAATTAAAATTCTACAAAAGTATGAAAAACATTTAAAATTTTGCAAATTTTCCAAGTGAATGAAGAAATTCATACATATTAAGAGAGTTTAAACGTGGTGTGAATGTGTTTGATGTTCAATTCCATGTAACAATGTGCAATATAGGTGGTACAAGAAGAATTCGTATTTGAAGTTATGATTTTTGAAAAACATTCATATGTTTAAAAACTGCCGAAATTGAGCTCCAGTCAACTGCACGGCCACGCAGAAGAGAATTTGGTGGCCGCGTAGTTGAAAGCTCGGCTCTCTATTAATTTCCCGTTCAACACACGACCACCTAATTTGCAAGGTGGTTGGCCACGTGGTTACTCGGTTGAATTAATTTTATTTATTTATTTTGAATTTTGAATTTCAAACTCCATTGTCGACCCCAAAACACCTCGTGATTCTTGCACTCAACTACCTACACTTTGTGTATACCTCAAATTATGTTGCCATGCTTATGTTCATGATTTAAAAGTTAAAATTCAAGCACGCAACAAGGATCAATATTTTCATGGAATGATCATTTTATGCAAGTTCAATATGCACCAAATGGTAACTCAATGTTTTAGGCCAGAAATTGAGGATGTTTACTATACACATACTCAAACTAGGATCATGCATTTATCAACTACTAGATGTGAAACAACTATGTCATGCTAATTGATAACTCAAACATGCTAAAATATGGAAATAAACAACTAAAACAATAAAAAGCCTAAAACTACGAAGCACCTAATAAGGCATAATAAGTAAAAAGGATAGAAATTGGGTTGCCTCCCAACAAGCGCTCTGCTTAAAGTCTAAAGCTCAACTCTTTTGAAAACTTCGTCATGGGCATCTAAAGAAAGCTTTTGATGCCGCGCTCATCTTATTTCATTTGGATTTGTTCCACTCCTCATTTGATCTCCAAGACTCGAAATTGCATCTCTCCATATTGTAGAACATCTCCATCTCATCCAGTTCAAATTCGACTATGAAGATTTCTACCTCCTCATCGGGTCTAATAAAAAAATCAATTTCTTGGCAATAAACAATGTCAAAACCTTGAAAGTTTATTTCTTCCTTATTGATGTCCAAATCTCCAGTTAGCTTCATTGTGATTGATTTTTCATCTTCTTCAAGTGTTTCTTCAATAGTTGACTCATCTTTGGATTCAATGATAGGTTTTTCATCAAACTTCACGACCATTGGTGAGTCCTTCCTATAAATTACCTCGAGTGGATTATACCCCCACTTTTGAAAGTCGCTTCAATACACGACATCTCCCATAAGCATATAATCTTCATCCAAGTTGGCTAGCTTCTGATAGTATTTTCCAATCACCCTTTCACTCCATAGTGGAGGACCATCTCTCATAAGAGCGATATCCTCATCCTAATCATTTGGTACACACTCATCAAAAAGCACGTGACTTGCATCTGACGTGTCGATTGCTTGTTTTTGACATTTAAAGTATTCTCCAAACACTATGAGTTTCTGTGTGATCAAGCTGTTCATTCTCAACCAATGGTGAAATCTAATATACCTCGAAAGAAAACTAGTTTAGAATTGTGGTGGATAAGCAAAAATCAAAATAAAAATGAAAAGTAAAAAATAAATAAAAATAAAGCAAATAAAAGTCTGAATTAGTGAAAGTAATCTGGAAATAAATTTAAACTACAACCCCCAACAATGATTCCAAAACATCTTGTTGCTAACAGCAAGTGTACTGGTCGCACAAGTAATAAAGTGGACTTAGAGTCCAGGCATCGATCCCACAAGGATTGAGTAAATTTACGTTCTAGACTAATTACCTTAACCGAAACTAGAAAAGTAATTTGATTTGAATTTAGGATTTTAAATTAAGTAAACAGACAAACTAAAATAAATGTAACAAGTAAAATCAAGAATTCAAATTATGGTTTTCTTAAGTGATGTTTAAAGATGTCGGGACATTCGATTTCACATTAGCCAATACTATTAATTCCAATAATCAAATTTTACTCCTACCTATGTGCTCGACCGAATTCACTCATGCATATGAAATTCCTCTCTTGAGTTTAAATCAACTCTACCTAATTAGTCGACCGTGTTTCTAGACAACATGCCGTAATGACTAGGTGCATGAAACGCAAGAATTGATTTAGCAGTCACAATACCAATAAACGTATATCTCTATCATTTATATAAGTACTAGATTTTATCCTTAGATCTAAGTGTTAGCTCACCTCTCAGATTATGAAAGCACTCGTGATATCCCGAACAATTGACCAATTCATTCATGCATTAAACACGAAGATAAAATCAACACATGCAAATTATATGTAAAACTCAATTCAGGAACTTAATAGCGCAAAACTAATGCTACATCGATTATCCTAACTAAATATTTAGCCACTCAACAAGAAATAGATAAAATCACAATAATTAAACATAAACATGTTGAGCATATTTGATTAAAAAAGATAAAAGAAACTCTTGTACCAAGAAATTCTTCCATGTTGATAATCTTCAATCCTCTCCCTCGATCGTTGGCTTCTTAGAATCGAATGTATGAACCAAGTGTGGAATAGGCTGTGCAAAGGTTCCCCAAGTCATGCATGAGAAGTGGTATTTATAGGTTGCTGAAGAAACCTAGGCTTTTGGCACAAGAAATCGTGCATGTGCTTGATTTCGCACTAGGCTAGATAACTGTGCGGCCGTGCAAGGAAAAAAGTAATGGCCATAGCTATGAGAAAACTAATTCTATAAATTTGAGATTTCTCGCGCGTCCACCAGGTCTATAAGACGTGGCTGTGCAGTTCAACTTGTTTAAGCTCAATTTCATCTTTCCAGTGCGTTTAAGTAGGTCCCTGTAGTTTTATTGCATGACAGTCCTTCAACATCCATTGCTGCAATTAGGTACCCACACTTCTAAATTCTTCCAATTGACTTCCTCTCATCCTCAGTTGCTTTCAATCCTTTTCTAAAGTGTACAATTCAGCTCCAGGAATCATCCATTTAGTCTTTATTTGCTTCGATTGTACAATTCACTCGATTTTGGGATATTTCCTTGAATAAACAAAGACAAACATTTATGTAGACTTTATTCTTAAAACGAAAATAAATAATTATAATTTAGATATATATCTAAATAAGTGTGTAAAATACACTTATCAGTTATACTCCATGAGGGTATAAATTATGAAGAGACCTTTTCACCAGTAATGAAATTTACTTCAATTTGTCTACTCTTAACCATAATAGCACGATTAGATTTAGAATTATACCAAATGGACGTAAAGAATGCATTTCTCAATAAAGAATTGGATGAAGAAACCTACATGCAACAACCGATAGGTTTCGTTGACATTGTAACGCCCCGAGATCTAAATATTCGGAAGCTCTAAATACTTGGAACGCCACTACTTTCTTTCAAACTCATTTTTTTTCTAAATAATAAATTTAGCGGAAAATAACTAGATATTTAAACTTTGCATGAAAATATTATAAAAATCCTCCAACCAAGATAAGTTCACGTTTTTTTTTTCAACAATCGCTAAAATAAAAATTCATATGAATGTTAAATTATAAAGTTGAACTTTCAAATAAAACATTTATTTATTTCTTTGCCACTTGTGTTCATCACTCGCCACCGCTCCCGAAGTCTGCAAAAATTATTTAATAATGCTAAACATATCTTTTGCATAACATCATAAATATAACACATAAGTGCGGAAAAGTAGCCTCGTCTTGTCTTCTTTCAATATGCAAATGTGCATGAGAGTTATAGCGCTTATAACATTTCTTCTTTTCTTACCCAAGCCATTTTCGGGAGAGTCTTGGCCCATCTTACCCCTTATGGCTAATTACATGATCATATCATCCCTTTTCTCATAACATCAAATATGATTTACACAATTTCAGATTCACATGCAAATCATAGATAAATAAATTATTAGGTATGAGTCTACCTCAAAAGCTAATGAATTCGAGTTGAGCAAGGGAAACTTCAATTCTCTAACTTTCCGTTTGTGTTGTCTAGCCAAAAAAATAAATTTAAATTAGAAGTTTGAAATAAATTTGAGTGTTTTTACACAAAATAAAATATTGGGGACTAACTCGGATATTTTAAATAAAATTGAAATTTAAAGAACTGGGACTTAAATAAAACTTTCAGAAATAAAAATGGGGCTGAAACGAAAAGTTTTAAAAACTATAGGGCTAAAGATTTACACTTTAAAAAAATAAAAAAATAAAAAAATTGAACTCAAACATTTTTGAAAGGTGAGGGACTTAGGGGTAATTTTGGAAAATAAATTTTGATTTGAGTCGAAGAGAATTGTTACCTAAATTCTGCAGGTGATCGTGGGGGAAGGAAAATGTGAGTTGACTGTTGAGAAGGTGATTTATAGGGAATTTCTGGGAAGCTGAAGGAGTTAGAAACTGAATGTTCTTGATTGTGATGGTAAATGAGAGGTTGCAATGTTCATGAATATGGAATTGATGAGGGTAAATGAGAGGTTGCAATGTTCATGAATATGAGATTGATGTGGGACGTTTCCAGAATTTGAAAAAAATGAAAATTGAAGGCTGTACATGATGAATATGTCATTGAATGAGGAATCACTGTTGAGATGTTTGGGAAAATGACTTTGCATTTGGCTGGGATTGCACATTTTGTATGGATTGAGTTAAAAATAATAATATCGAAATACAGGAAATTTGGATAAAATAATTCAATTTAAAATGAAATAGTAACGTCGGACAAATTTTAAAATCGCAAATCGGACTTAAAGATTTAAACGAATTTAAATTTCTATCTTAAAATAATTTAATTGGCTAGACGAACACGTTTTTATTAAAATTGGGTGAAGTCATAGCGACACATATTAATAAATTTAACTTTGAAAATTTCCGATCGCTACAGACATAGTCCAGGAGAATAAAGTTTGTAAATTGAAAAGGTCAAATATTGCCTGAAGCAATATTCTAGACAGTGGTACTTGAGATTTGACAAAACACTAATCTCTTACAACTTTGTCATGATGGACGAAGATCACTTCATATATCTAAAAAGGTCCAATAAAAAATTCGTGATATTATCTCTCTATGTAGACATCTTATTTGCTGGGAATGATGAGAAGTATGCTAAAATTATTAAGAAATAGCTTTCCTCAAATTTTGAAATGAAGGTCAAAAACGAAGCATATTATATTTTTTTGTGTGTGTGTGTGTGAACATAGAGATCGCTCGAAGAGACTTCTTGCACTGTCGCAAGAACCATTTGTAAAGAAGGTTCTTGAACATCTCAAAATGGAGAATTGCAACCCCATAGACACTCGTGTATCAAAAAGGAAAACTATAAGTCTTCTCACGTGTCCAAAAATCTTGAGAAAAGAAGAAGAAGAAATGTCACCATACTCTAGTGTGGTTGGGAGCTTCATATACGCTATGATGTGTACTCACCCTTACATTTGTTATGCCAATAAGTATGGTCAACAGGTATCATATTAATCCTAGAAAAAATCAATTGAAAGTTGTTAAGAGGATATTGAGATATTTGGATGCTAGTTATTCCATTGAGCTATTTATTCCCTACACTATCAAGTGAAAGAATTGTACATAAAAGGATACACAGATTTTGATTGGGGTGAAGACCTGGATGAGCGCAAATCAACTTTGGGATATGCATTATTATTTAACAATGGAACCATCTCTTGGAATAGCAATAAACATACCTGCATTTCCTTGTCAACAATGGAAGCAGACATGTGCTTCCGTTGTAAACGAAGCTGTTTAGTTAAGGAGATTCTTTCAGTATCTAAGAGTCCTTTGTGGTGATATAGGATGATGTGATAGTTAGCTAGCTATTTCATATGTAAAATACCCCAAGTATCATAGCAGAACCAAACACATTGTTACAACAAAAATAAAATTGTAAGAGACATCATAGGAAAGAAGGAATTCTGTTTGCAGTATATTTCTACGCACCAAATGATAGCTGATCCATTATTAAACCTATCCTTAGGGATGTCTTTGCAACACATGTTAAATCTTTGGGATTGTGTAATATCTGAATTATGCACTAATAAGTGTATTTTATACACTTATTTATATGTCTAAATTAGAATATGATATTTTCCTTTTAGAATAAATTCTACATAATTGTTGTGTATTTATTTAATAAGTATATTTTATGCACTTATTTATATGTCTAAATTAGAATATGATATTTTTCCTTTTAGAATAAATTCTACATAATTGTTGTGTATTTTTTAATATTACAAAAAATATCCCAGAGTCATGTGAATGAAGGAATTCGTGGAAATAATGCAAGGATTAGATGAAATTGGAGCTAAATTAGACAACTTGGGAGATAATTGTGTCAACCGGGAGATACAAGAGGAGAAAAGTGCAAGAAACCAAAGTTTGGGAGCTTAATTGAAGTTGTGGAGAGTAGAAAAGATGAAATTGAAGATAATAAGAAGTTTGGGAACTCAATTGAACTAATTAGAAGGTGCAGGATTTGAGGTGCAAATAAAGAATGATGATTTACTTACACGAATTCAAAGATGAAAATTGCAGCTGGAAGTATAACCATTTTACCACCACAATTACATGGTGTAGCCGTGAGATCAACATGCAAAAAGTCAGATTTCAAAAATTATAACCATGCTGCCACTGAAATTTAGACTGAGTGATCGCGCAGTACAAATTGGCCTAGAGAAAAACAAGCCCAGTGGAATTTTTACCTAAATTATTTCCTTGTTTACCTAAATTATAACCAAGTTGTCTCCACAATTACATGCGTTGATTTTATTTTGTGTTCAATGCGTGAATGAATTGATCACTTATTCATGATATCATGAGTTGTTTTCATAATTCGAGAGGTGAGCTAACAACCTAGATTTAGGAATAAAATCCGATAATTGGATAAAAGATAGATATACGTTTATTATTATTGCGATAACTACAGGAATTCTTGTATTCCATGCATCTAATTATTATGATATACTATCTAGAAATACAGTTGACTAATTAGGTAGAGTTGATTTAAACTCGAGAGAGGAATTTCATATGCATAAGTGAATTCGATCAAGCACATAAATAAAAATAAAACTAGATAAATAGAATTAAAAATATTGGCTAATGTGAAATCGGATGTCCCAACACTTACAAACATCAATCTAGAAAATCTACACGAGTAATCTTTTCTTTTTCTTTTATTTAGTTTAATTTTTTATTTTAGTTTAGATAAATCATTTGAACTTGCACCGTTAAATTAGAGGTAAAAACAAACACATTTCAGTAATTAATTAATCCTTATGGAAATGATAATCTGGACTCTAGGTCCATTTTATTACTTGTCATGACCTGTATACTTGCGGTATAGTTTGTGCATTGCAAAATAAGTGAACATGAACTACGTATAAAAGAACAATATTTTGAGTTCATATATTAATTACAATAACTTGTTGTGATTTTTTGAATTTTTTTATATGCATATATAAATTATGTTAAACAAGTTGAGTTTGGTTCTCTCATAAGAAAAATCACTATAGATACATTTGGGGTGTGTTGAGATGAGATACAGTGATCATGTTAGGTATGTAATCCAATCACCTTGATGAGATATCAAGATAAGATTACAACAAGTAATGAAAATGTATTTTGTTATCCATTAAGAACAATCACTTTAGATACATTTGGGGTGTGTTGAGATGAGACACAGTGATCATGTTAGGTATGTAATCCAATCACATTGGTGAGATATCAAGATAAGATTACAACAAGTAATGAAAATGTATTTTGTTATCCATTAGACCTATTTTATAGCCCGATCAAGTTCTTGATTGGGATTTCCTAGAGGAATAAATATAAGGAGAACTCGGGTGAGAAATTGAGGAATATCTTAAATATGATATGTATAGTGAATTTAATTTGTAAGATTAGACATATGCCCTAAAAAGGAGAAAACATTGAAACACGTGCTTAACAACTAATGAGGAATGAAAGAATGAATCCCGTTTTTTCATTTTTTATTTCAATGTTGCTACTTTTGCGTGTTGTCAATAACTATGGTTGATTGGGTTTGATTAGACATGTATAGGATAGCAGGTGGCCCAAAACTATGGAATTCAAGTAGGAAATGAAGGCTATTTTCTAACACTTGAGCTTGTATTCATCGGCTAGACAATTGTGTTATTTTTTAATTTTAATGACACAATTGTGAATACAACTTATGATGTGGAGTTTGTGTCACGACCCGTCCCAGATCACTCTATTGGACCTGAAACGAGACGTGTGCCGATGGCAGGTGCCAACTAGATGTTGGATCCACCACCAAGGCAACCTTGACTTTTCTTTAACTTTCAGATTCGCCTTATAATTAAATTTGATCTCATAAGTATTAATAAAAAAATTGACAGAGTCTCTCCTATAATATTGACTTAACCAACCTGTAAAACAATAACAAATCCTCAAACATTCAATCATAAATAATTATATTACTTTCAAATCTTCCAACCAAGAATTGACATAATATAATAACTACAATTCTTAACCCACTTCTACATATATACATGATCCAAAATACATCATCATCAGACACATTCTTGATAAAGTATATTACTTATATAAAATAAATGCATATTCCAATGCATCTTCCTAGAATATGTCTCCTAAGAGCTTACCAAAGTAACTCCTACAAATGACAATGTTACAAAGCTCCTCGAGAGCTGCAAAGGCTCCTTCGATGCTGCTGAAACTCTTATTTTCTTCCTATACTGTAAAGGTAGGGAAAAACATGAGCTTGTGACTCAGTGAGTGGAATTTCTGAAATAAAAGTATTTTATAAACCATTTCTGAAACACAATTTATTTCATAAGCTTTTATCACTTTAAACCAATTCATACATGCTAAGAATAATCATAAAGATCGTGAAATAATCATCTGTAGCATAATTGATAAACTGTAATACATAAGAAAATCACACCAAAGGTACCCAACTAAATCATCTGAAATCTTTATCTAGTCATACGCGCGTATACTACTGAGCACCTCCGTACCCGGCCCAAAGCCCCTCTGGGTACAAAAGTGGGTCCCAAAGACCTCATATATACACCCTTACACACGGGCCATAGGCCCCCTCCGTGACAGAGCCTTAAGATCACAAATTATATCTGCTAGTATACGGGCCCAAGGCCCCCTCCGTGCACTAACACAAGAACAGATAACCACATCGGGTACTTCTAGTGATTTTGGAATCATACATATTCAACTTGATTAATCATGCTCGTAAAACGTGATATTGGAACCATCATGCTCGAGCAAGCGTAATTATAAAACATTTTCCTTGATAAACATGCTAAAAGCCATTTATTTCAAAATCATTTGTACTTTAAAGAAAGTCAAAGTAATAGAAGACTTGCATAACATAAATTCTTTAAAGTTTTTAAAAGAATAACTTTTCCACTCACAAAGCTATCAATTGAATCTAGCTGGGCCATAGGCATGATCCAATCTCCACAACATTTCCTGAAATAACAATATAAATTTCTTGTATCAAAACCAATCATATCTAACAATTTAAAAATCAACTAATAATAACTTCATTTTTTTTACATTCTTCTCCTTGCTAGAATTAAGAAAGTATATACTTTATGCTTTTCTTTCTATCAAAACCCATAATTCTCAAATCGTGATTAATATATAAAATCTCACAAAGCTCTCTTTTAGTCCTTGTTCCCCATTTTTATCCAATCACGTGCCGTTACTTATTAAATTCCCAACATACTTCACGATTGGCACACATAAAAGATTATATCATTTGAAAATGTACTCATTTGTTTCCATAAATTAATGACCCATTTCCATAACCAAAAGCATGAGATTTGGCACAATTATCATATAATGACATTTCCTATCACGACCCCTTTTCTTCTTATGTAATCTTAATACTTAATCCACACTTATATATATATATATATATATATATATATATATATATATATATATATATATATATATATATATATATCAAATCAAGTGTTTAGAATCACATAATCATACCAAAACCAAAGATCAAGGCACTAGTTTTAAAACTCATTCCATAAATAAATCAATTTAACCATTAAAATTCACATATACAATTTCCTTGCAATCTATTTAGCTTATTACCTCATATCCATGTCAATAAAGCTTAATACTAGTTAAACTTCAAATTTAAGCTAATAATCCATAAACCCTAGAAATTAAATTAACATACCTCTTGGAAATAATGATAAATTAAGAGCCCAAAATAATAAGGATTTATCCCTACTTCTTCTTTTTCTCCTTTTTCCTCTTCTTCTTTCTTTCCCTATTCTTCTTTTCTCCTCTTTTTCCTTCTTTTTTTTTTTCTTTCCTTTTTTCTTTCTCCCGATTCTTCCTGCGCCTTCTCTGCCTCTGTTTGTCCTTTTTTTTGTTTGGCAATTGGTTTGTATAATTAGTATTATATTATGTAAATTCTTCAAATATTTCCAAGTAGGTCCCCAACTCTTATTCCTAGATTTAATTAAATCCTCAACTTATATAAGTTATAGAAAAATAACCCCAACAAATAAAATAATATAATTTGGTCCTAATTAGACTTTGACTTGACTATTCCTTATATGACTTTGACTAGTATAAAATCGGGTTATTACAGTTTGAGTATGTTCTTTGATTATTTGAGGGATCGGAAATACTTGAACCAGTATTACAAAATGAGTTTGGGGTATAGGAAGAAATAACATTCCTCTTATAGAGATATTATACATCCCTGACAAGTGTATAATACTGTGTGCTCCTCAAGTTACTAGCTGGATGCAGATCCATTTTTATATATGAACATTGGGAGTTAGATCTTGAGAAAAATCTCTAATTAAAAATTATAGAATTAGAGTTAAGCCAATCATGTGCGAGTGGAAGATGTTGGAAATGGGTGGCTGTCCACGTGGGCTGACCGACCCATGTACCATGTTCGATGGATTGGAGGAAGGAGTTACACATTTTTTTTTTGAATGGCAGCCTCCATCAAATGCACATTTAGCTTTCAACACTTCTCTATATATGTGATATGATCTTGTGATAGATATAGATACATACACAAAAAGAAAAATATACAGAAAATTGTTAGAAAATTGGAAGCCTTCCTTTTTAAGTATTTTGGGTATATATAATCATCCAAGTGAAGGCATTTGGATTGTAGAAAAGAAACTCTTTCCATTTGTGAGTGAGTTTGGACCAAAGGAGTATCAAAATTTTGGTAGAACAAAGGCAAGTGATTCAACCTCGTTATCTTGGGAATTACTTCGAATTAAAGTAAGTTTCAACACTTTATCACAGTGAAAGAGAGTAATTATGGTTTTACACTTTAAGATAAAAAAATATCTATTATATTGTTACAAAGAGAATACATTTATTTGTGAAGTTCAAATAATGATACTTTATTATACTACTCATGGAAAATCAAGAAAATAATCTAGATAAACATAAATATTTCCAAATAAAATAAGTTTCAATATTTATTAATATATAAAAACTTTTTTGCTCCCACCCATTTTTTTAACTTTTTCTTTTTCTCAAATTCATCTTCAATCACACATTTCTGTGAGATCCACCACTTTTTACACTTTTTAATCACTTTTTAACCATACATTCTCCCAAAAAATCAATTTTTTGAAAATTCCTCAAAAATTACATACATTAAACAGACACTAAATGACATATTTTTAATTCAAGATATTCATTTTTTCCTAGTTTCTCTCTCTTTCACAAAAGAATTCAAAGTAAATTTATGCACTCTTGAATTAACATAGTATCGTATGATTTATTTCAGTTTTTTCAAATTCATACGGTACTACGATTTTGTTGGGATAATTGCCTAAAATAAGTTCTAATTCTAATTGAATGCTTATGTCATGTGTTTGAAAAGGACTTCAATTAGGATTATTTTAATGTTTGGAGGACTTATATTGAAAAACTGAATTAAAATAAATCATGAATTCTTTTTTGAATAAATCTGATGGTTTCTTTTTAGCATTAGAAAAGAGTTTGTTTTGCCTTGGTTGAATTGAAATTTGACTCTTTGATGTAGTAGTTTTTCTTATAAATAGACGATGTTTCTCATTATTTTAGGGTTGAATTGATATCTTTGACTATATGATATAATAGTTGTTCCTATAAATAGATTATATGTTTTGTAAGGAAAGATTGTAATCTATCATCTTGATTTTTCTTGTTTTGTTTTTGGCTACAAAAAAGTAGAAATTAATAGATGTAATAAATGTTTGTTATTTTTCTACAATACTTGAGAAATTTGGTGAATAAAATCTTATATGACTGTAAGAATTGTTTATATAGAGGAAAGCTTTGACAGCCCGTAAATTTTTTGTCATACATTTTTTTTCTTTATATTTTTATTTTTCATTGAACAACAAAAAGATTATGCGGATACTTGATAAGTGTTTTTATGCACTTATTTATCTGTCAAAATTAGGATATTATAATGTCATTCATGAATAATTTCTACTTGATGTGTATTTATCTGTTTGTATTTCAGAAAAGTGTATTTATTTGTTTGTATTTCAGAAAATATCCCAGAATTAAGTAAAATGAGCAATTGATGGAAATTACAAGCAATTGGATACAAATTGAAGTTAAAAATCTTGCAAAAGTAGCTGATAAAGATAATTGAGGTGCAAAAGTGGAAGAATAAAAAAGTTCAATGGCCTAAATGAAGAATTCAAGAGAAGAAAAAAGTTAATTGAAGAGAAATGGAAATTCGGGGACTAAATTGCTCAAATCAAAAGATGAAGGACATGTGCCGCAAATAAAAGAGGAGGATCAACTTATAACTAACAGAAAGATGAAAATTGCAAGACGTAGTTGAACTGCCCAACCGCATGACTCAATACCAAGTGGCTGCGTGATGCTTGGATAAATGGTCTAAACCTTTTCGACTAGCCGAACTAGGCCTGAGAATCTGATTTTTCAACCACAATTCTCCTTATTTAACTTAGTTTTCTTCATAACTTTGGGAGAGCTGCAAGAGGCATGAACCCTAGATGAAAAAAAACACCCTTTCATCCACAAAATTGCTCTCCAAGAACATCCAATTCAAAAGGGAAAAAGCTAGGGTTTGAAGAACACAAAAGGGGCTTTGGTAGAATATTAGTGCAAGAGGATACTAATGTTTCAACTCTTCAAAATCTGGGTTTTATTTTCATTTTTCTTTTTTGAAGAACATGAGTAGATATGTTTTAAATCAGGATTGACGATGAAGAGTTAATTTTTTAGTTTAATTTTAATTCTCAAGGTTAGTGTTTTGATGTTCATGTATTGATTTTATTATTGATTATTAGAATAAAGCTTTAAGGTAATCTGGTGTCTTCATCTTCTTTTGAGCACTTTTCAAGCCTATTTTGATGTATGGAAAAGAAACTGTAAATTTTGTAGAAGTTACAAGCAAGCTAATTTCTGAATAAAAAAATTAGTTGTAATTTATATTTCATCTGAAAATGCATTGGTTGTTACTGGAAATTGAAAAATGGATAATTCCATGAGGAAGAAAGTAATTTATTGGAGCTGTGGACAACCTGATCACGTAAGAAGAAATTGTCCAAAATGTGGATCGGAATGGCTAACTACTCAAAGTTGGACAATGCATCTCTCTTGGTTGGGGATAGTGATAATGTACTTTGGGTAAGATTTTTACATCCTCATGGCTTGTCGCTAATTGCCATGATAGAGAATTTGTTCTTACTGGCGGATCCATTTGTTTACACACAGGCATTAGTTTGGTGTTGATCATGGTATGTGGTGGAATATGTATATTATATTAATAAAGATAACTGAGATTCTAGCCAATTAATTTTGACTAGAATCTCAATTGTTAAAGAATCTTTAATTTCCATCAATTAAATATTTTTTAAAATTTTCTTGACGATTTTTTGACAATTCTTTAACATTGGTTTTAAAATTACTTGCAGTTACATTTTCATTTACGCCATCCCCAATCAAGTGGTTCCTTTTTTCAAAGTCTCTCCCACGAATAACGGTTATGCACAATTTTACTAACCAAATCTCTATTTGTCATCATCCATAAGTTGATTAACAAACAAAATCAAGTCTTCATCCTCCAACACATCATCAACAAAGTATTCTGTGAATCTGCTCCTTATTGAAAATGGTAAGTCTCTTTTACAGGGACCATAGGTTTTGTCCCTATTGTCATATATTAGCGACTAACATTTGACTGGTTGCTAAAATAATTGGAGGGAAATTTTACACGATTTTCGTGATGTTTTAGCGACCAACTATCATGGTTGTTGTAAGTTTAAATCCTCCAGGGACCACATGTTTGGTCCTTGTTGTAATATTTTAGAGACCAACATTTGGTTGGTCACTAACACAATTGGAGGGAAAAATTTTGTGATTTTCATAACGTTACGGCGACCAATCATCTTGATCGCTGTAACTTTAAATCTTATGATAAGTGCTTTATTAACATTTATTTTGTGCACTTATAACCTTGGACTAGTAATAATTTGATCCTATCTAAGTATTATTGACGCATTTTATATTTTATGTTGTATAGGATCATAAAGGAAGAGAAAAGAAGAAAAAAGGATCAAAATGCACTTAAAATTGAAGATTGAGGACCTTGGGTGCAAATAAGTTACGTCTGCAACACAAATAAGTCACGGCCGTAAAAGTGTTCATCGCATTAAGAGAAAATCAACAGAACATGAGTTATGACCGTAAATAAGAAGTTACGGTCATAACCTTCAAGTGTGCAAAAAGAGGCAGAACCTGATTTACGGTCGTAAACGCAAAGCTTACGGTCGTAACCTCAAAACATGCAAAATCAACAGAAACCAAGTTACGACCGTAAATGATTTGTCATGGCCGTAACTTGCTCGTCAAGAATTTCCTTTTTTTTATTCTTTGCATAATTTTGGTATGTCTTGAGCCCAACTCTAGGGCACGATTTTGTGGCTTTGAAAAGGGAATTTCATGACAGAAAAAAGAGAGAAAAAATTGTTGAAAGAAGAGCGGCTTGCTTGGAGTTTGGAAGAGAAATCAAGCAACTCAAGAAGGTGAATCAAGAGCAGAAAATTCTAGAATTCTTCATGGCTTTAAGCGGCTAAGTTCTCTTTCTAGTTCAAAGGGGACGTTGTATTTATTTTCATTATGTTATTATTTTCCAAATTAGTAATTTAGTAAGAAATTCTATATTCTTGATTGTTGGATTTCTATGAATTTTATTTCAATTAATACAATGATTTATGTGATTTAGGCCTATCTCATAGCTTGTTGTGTTGATATATGCTAAATTGAATGATTGGATCCGTAATTGTCTTCTTGTTCAATTCTTAGTAGCAATTGGTATTTTTGCAATTCCAATGGAAATTCAACCTAGGTTAATCGTCACGAGCTTGTGTGATTGGTAATCTAGATCGCCCTTATTCTTCTTGAGCCACTTAGTTGTTGCATTAAATCTAAAGAGCTTATTTTAGATTGTTCAATAACTATAGTTTGATTAGGGAGCTTGTTCTAATTAAATACAATCGAGGAAGAAAAGAGATAGTTAGATCTTGTTAACTATTTACGGGTGATAAATCAAGAATTGAATTGAATACGAATTACTTGGAAAGTAGTAATATTGTGATAAAATACAACTGAACCTGAGAACTAGGATTTGTTAATAATTGATTTATATTTCAACCAATTTACGTGTTTACTTTATTTTCAAGTCATTTACAATATTCGAACTCAAAACCCCCCCATATATTCTGATTGACATAGCACTAACTTAGTTCCCGTTCCTCGTGGGATCGACTCTTACTTCCGCTATTACAATTAAACTTGATGATTTGCAAGTAAGATATTTGATTAAATTTTGGTACGTAACGACGTGCATCATCTTACAAGTACCATAGGTTTGGTCCCTATTGTCATATATTAGCGACCAACATTTGGTTGGTTGCTAAAATAATTGGAGGGAAATTTTTCGTGATTTTCATGATGTGTAGCGACCAACCTGCGTGGTCGCTAGAAGTTTAAATCATACAGGGACCACAAGTTTGGTTTCTATTGTGATATATTAGCTACCAATATTTGGTTGGTTGCTAAGATAATTGGAGGGAAATTTTTCGTGATTTTTATGATGTTGCAGCGAAAAACCATCGCGATCGCCAGAAATTTAAACATTGCAGGGACCACAAATTTGGTCTCTATTGTGATATATTTGCAAATCCAAATATTTTTATTTCCCTTTTTTTATATTAGCGAATTCAAGTATTCGCTAACTAAACAAGACCCTATATGATTTTGCAAGACAAAGGTGATGCATTTTTTATTTCTCTTTGTTTTTGTTGTTTACTCTCCTTGAAACAAATTTTGGCTATTTATTTATTGAAATATTGCATGTTTTGGTTCCTTTTAATTTTGTGGTATCTTCTTATCAATTGTTTTTGAACATGTCGTTGTCTGCTAACAAATTAATATGGTTATTTCCTTATATTTTTTATTTTTATTATTGTTATAATTTTTTTGAGATATTATGGTTTTATTTGTATGAAGATATGAAATTAAATTAATTATATGAGTAAATTTTACTCATTTATATGTAAACATTAAAAAAATTATGCTAAAAATAATTTTGGTTAGTGATAGTGTGATCGGATATCCGATAATGTAGTAAATCAGGTATGAATTTAACTATCAAAAATTCGTTGAATTATCGGATCAGATCGAATCTACAAATTATTCTTATCGGATCTAAGCGGGTATAGGAAAATTCGATCTATATCCGATCTATTTACAACCCCAGTCATCATTCTATATTGTGTAAAAAGAAGAGGGGGGTATCAGATCAAGAGTGAATTGAATTTATATGGAATAATTTTGTGTTCAACTCGATGCTGATCTTATAGTCAGGTCGGAATTTAGTATTCAAATGATGAAAGTTGAGAGAATATCTTGTATTAATTGTCCATAAATGAACATTTATGCCTCCTACTTATAGTAACATAAGAGGTGAAGACATAATTATTACAATACATTGTATCGTCAAGACGTACTTGACAACAGTGATTGACAATATCTCTGATTGACTAATATGAAATGATTACACGACATATTACAAATAATAATGATTTCTCACATATAATTTGGCTGATTAGATTGTTTCTCAGAACCTCTATTTCACCTAGCTGGTCTGATCCCTTCACCTCGGTTCAGGATATTCACCTCAAGCGTATAAAATCATCTCGACTATCAGAATCACCTCACACGTAATGTAATACCCCAACTAAGAAAGCTTAAGAGAATTGATAGGTACTACTCATACCAACAAGGTGCACCTTCTTTTCCGGAAGTCCATCGTTAGAAACTCCAAAGTTAAGCGTGCTTGGCTTGGAGAAATTCTGGGATGGGTGACCTCCTGGGAAGTTTTCTCGGGGAGCGTGCGAGTGAGGACAAAGCATGCTGGAAAGACCCGTGTTGGTACGGTGGGGATAGTACGCCGTCATCTAACGGCCGGGACAGCCCGTTAAGTGGGACCCGGGTTGTTACAAATGGTATCAGAGATGATCGCCAGCCGGAAATCGGGAACTAAGTGCTACGCCATATGGCGGGAGCCACCTCTAGAATCCCAACGCCTGGCAACAGATCCTTAGATGGGTTAAGCGCGACGAGGACGTCGCGAGTCTAACAGGGGGTGATTGTAATACCCCAACTAAGAAAGCTTAAGAGAATTGATAGGTACTACTCATACCAACAAGGTGCACCTTCTTTTCCGGAAGTCCATCGTTAGAAACTCTAAAGTTAAGCGTGCTTGACTTGGAGCAATTCTGGGATGGGTGACCTCCTGGGAAGTTTTCTTGGGGAGCGTGCGAGTGAGGACAAAGCATGCTGGAAAGACCCGTGTTGGTACGGTGGGGACAGTACGCCGTCATCTAACGGCCGGGACAGCCCGTTAAGTGGGACCCGGGTCGTTACACGTAAGCTTTACCTCGGTCATTTAATTCACCTCGGTTATGGTCGCATGATGTTTTGATCTCTTAGTTTTGCTTGAAGTTCGTTGACTTTAAGGTCAGTTTTGATTTGACCATACTTTGCTTCGACATTATGATTTACGTTGGCATTGATCGTTGACCATCTTCACTTAGCTCGTTGACTCATTGACCAACTCCATCTCAGCTCGATGCACAACAACAACAAGAAGAATAAGAATAAGAAAAATAAAAAAAAGTATATATAACCTAATTAAACACGTTCTCTTCTTTTTTACCTAGCACTTTCTCTTCCCCATAACTTGTTACTCAAATTCTTCTCCAGTCGCTGCGTCTTTGCCCATAACCTCCGGTGAACTTTGCACTTCTTCTGGTGAATTCCTTAACGAATTCTCTTCTTCGGTTTTCATTTCCTAATCTGGTATGAATTTTTCGATTGAAGTAAAATCTTGGAGTATTGATTCGAAAGATTGAACTTTTATTAATTGTGAAATTTAATCTTTGTGCTTAGAAGAAGGTTTAGGATAATTTTGATTTTAAAGTTGTGCCTCTGTTTTTAAGAATGTAATTCCATAATAATTTTTGGCTAATATAAAAATAGAACTTTTGCTACTCTTTGAAGACTCTTAAAGAATGAGGTTCTCATAGTGTTCATACCCAAAATCAAACAAGAGGAGAGGTATGATGTTTTCCATGTCAAGATTGAGTGATTAGTGATGGTAGGTGTACGAGAGTGGAGTGAGTATTTGGTGTCATAATTTATGTTTCAAATCTAGAGGAGTGAGTTTGTGTTGTCATAATTTCGGTTGCAAATCTTGTAATCTTGATGATCACTATAGCTCTTTTAGTCTGGGTATTAATGGAATCTTGATTGATAAGGGGTAATTATCTATGTAAATATTAGTAGTTGTTGTATTTGTTTTGTATACTTAGATTGTTGGAGGACTTGTCTCTAAATATGTGTATTTACATATATTCTTGTAAACAGACTTTATTATTATTACCATGAATACATCTCTGAGATATTTTCCTCTCTCTCTCTCTCCTTTGTTCAAACCCTAAATCTGTTGATCTAGATTGGTTAATCGTCTTCATTAAAACTTGGTATCAGAGCTGCAGCTATACAGCGATGGTGACAGATCCGACTGAGGTTACTGTTGAAACTCAAACAGTTGAAGAAATTATAGTTGCAGCTATGAGTTCTGCAACTCTTCAATACTTTTTTCCGATCTATATGAAACTAGGTAGATCCAACTATAATTTTAGGAAGTCTCAGATTTTACCTACACTTAGAGCATATGATATTGAAGGTTATGTAATCGGACAGCAGATCTGCCCTCCGAGAGTTATGGATGTCAGATCTTTCCAAATCGGTGAAATCAATAAGAAAAATCAACCCTGATTATCTTTAGTGAAGGAAGACATATCACTTGTCAAGAGCTCGTTACTTAGTTTGATTTCTAAAAATATGTTTGAGCATGTTGTTGGTTGTGTGACTTCGAGGCAAGTTTGGAAATTTTTTGAAAAATTGTTTGTTTCTCAGTCCAAATCACAAGTGTTGTATCTTTGATCTGCTCTTCAGTCCATAAAAAAGGAGGATAAGTCGATTGGTGACTATTTTATGATGATGAAGGGTATTGCTGAAAATTTAGCTACATCTGGCAATCCAGTTAGTGATTCCAATTGTTGATGTACATCCTTGGGTGTCTTGGTTCAGAATCTGATGCTATTATAGTCAATTTAACTTAACGAAGTGATTCTGTCACTTTTCAAGAGAATCAATACTTACTGCAATCTCAAGAGATGAGAATGGAACAAATGTGTGCTTCTTCTAAAGTTGAATTTGGAGCCTCTACTCACTATGCCATGTCACGACGAGGTACTAGAGGAAATCAGACAGTGTGAGGATACTCATCCTCTGCACTTGCCAATTTTGGTCAATCATCTAATTTTACTGCTGGAAGAGGCAGAAGTATGGCAGGGAGATCAACTCTATTGTGCCAAATTTGTGATAAAAGTGGTCATACTACACTGAGTTGGTACAAAAAGTTTGACATCTATTTTAGAGGTGAGTGGAACTCACCAAACAGAAGAAACAACTCACCAAGTAGAGGAAGTTCGTCTACTACTAGAAGTTCCAAGGGATATTCTGCCTACATAGCCTCACCAGCCACTGTCAAGGATGATGCATGGTATGTAGATAGTTGTGCAACAGATCACATGACGGTTGAACTTGACAATCTGCAAGTGCACTTGAACTATGCAAGCACGGATAAGCTCACAGTTGGATATGGTAATGCTCTTCCCATAGTTAATGTTGGTTCTTCTTCTTCACTCAACACTTAAATCTCCCCTTTTCTTAAATCATATTTTACATGCCCCTTACATCAAAAAGAATTTACTTAGTTTATCAAAGTTCCTTAATGATAACAATCTCATTGCTAAATTTATTGATAATGTTTGTGTCTTCAAGGACAAGCATTCAAAGCTAGTTCCTCTTCGGGGCAAGCTTAAACATGGACTATATCAACTAAATGTGTCCAAGTCAAAGTCTCAGTCTCAGTCTCCTTTCATTTCTGGGAAGAATACTAACACTCATACTTTTTCTCATTCATATTCTTCTGTTTCCAATAAAGTTGTATTGTAAAAATATTTAAATTATGTTTTTGCATTTGTGTGTACTTATCTGAAAAATGTTGATGCAACTTTATGGCATCAAATTTTAGGACATCCAAATAAATATGTACTACAAGTAGTTCTGAATTCCTTGAACTATTCTATGAACAACAAAGAAGGTACAATTTTTTGTCAAGCTTGTCAGTATGGCAAACAATCTCAAACATATTATTTCTCCTCTGAAAATTGTGCTAAATATCCCCTAGATATTATTCGCAGTGATGTTTGGGGTCCCTCTCCTATCATGTGTACTGAAGGTTACAAATACTATGTCCATTTTGTAGATGAGCACACTAGGTTTACTTGTATCTTTCCCATGAAACTTAAATCAGATCTATTTCATTTCTTCCAAAGTTTCATGGAAAGATAATTTGAGAGAAAAGTTAAGTGTGTATAGTCAGATTGAAGAGGAGAATATAGGAAACTTGAACCTCTTCTACAAAAACAAGGAATAGTGTTTAGGCATCCTTGTCCTCACACTCATCAATAAAATGGTAGGGAAGAAAGGAAACATGGGCATATAGTTGAAGTTCGATTAACTTTGTTAGCTCAAAGTAGCATGCCACTAAAGTTTTGGTGGGATGCCTTTGCCACTGGAACTTTCCTCATAAATAGAATGTCAACTCCTACTCTACAAAATAAGTCAACCTATGAATTGCTATTTTACCTCAAACCCAACTACAAACATCTCAAAACATTTGGTTGTGCATGATATCCATATCTTAGACCTTATAATAAACATTAAGTAGGCTTTCATACATCACAGTGTGTCTTTCTGGGGTATAGCAAGAAACACAAGGTTACAGATGCTTACATCAAAGTGGAAAATTATTTGTAGATCAAAGTGTAACTTTCAATAAAAATTCTTTTCCTTTTGCTACTGGTTTTAATAATTCTTCAAGTGTCACTCATTCTGATCATGTTCAAAATTAGTTACTTGTTCCAAATTGGTCCCTACATGACTGTGACACATCTGGAAGATTGGAACATGTGGAAGCCTGCTTCCCCTGCTCACCGCTTCCATCACGTTCCACTCCCAACATTCCAAAAACATCAAACAATTCTCTCTCATCAACAAGAGAGGTACAGCTCACCACTTCAAATGTCTAAAAATTTACCTAATCAAGAAATCACTTCCACTGATCACATGAATCAGAACCAATTCAAGCTAGTCATCCCATGCAAACTAGATCTAAATAAGGCATTTATAAACCAATTTTTTTTTGCTTATAGTGCTATATCTTTACAACCCATTGAGCCACATTCAGCTAAGGAGGAATTATTAGATCCACAGTGGATGAAAGCCATGACTGCCGAATTTGATGCTTTGCAATCCAACAACACTTGGATTCTAGTGCCTCCAACTGAAAGTATGAATGTTGTGGGTAATAAGTGGGTGTTCAGGATAAAATTTAATGTTGATAGTAGTGTTGAAAGATACATAGCTCGCCTAGTTTCTAAAGGTTTCCAACACACTCCTAGTATTGACTACTTGAGACTTTTCTTCCTGTGGTCTAACCATCTACCATTAGAGTCATTCTTACTTTGGCAGTTACTTTTAATTGGGATATTCAGTAAATTGAAATCAACAATGCCTTTTTAAATGGTGATCTTCATGAGATAGTGTACATGAGTCAACTTGAGGGTTTTCTTAATCAAAAACATCCTAATTACGTTTGTAAACTGAACAAAGCGCTATATGGCCTTAAGCAGGCACCTAGAGCCTGGTTTGATAAACTGAAGCGTTTTAAAAACTCTACATCTGATACTAGCTTGTTCTTTCAGTCACATGCAGGATATAGTATTTTTGTATTGGTATATGTTGATGACATATTGATCACTGGACACAATAAGGAACATGTTCGTAAACTTGTACATGATTTGAATGTTAAGTTGCTGTAAAACAGCTTGGTTCCTTAAAGTTTTTCTTGGGGTCTGAAGTAAAAAGAGATCATTTTGGAATATATTTGACCCAAACCAAATATATTCATGATCTTCTTGCAAAAACAAAAATGTTGGGAACCAAAGGATGTGACACTCCTATTTGTTTTAGTCATAAGCTGTTTCTTGGTGATAGTAATGCTTTTGAGTCTCCCACACTTTATAGATCAACTATTGGAGCACTATAGTACCTAACAATGACTAGACCAGATATCAAGTTAAGTTAGTTTTTGCATGCACCTACGGTTTTTCATTGGCAAGCATGCAAGAGAATTTTGAGATATCTTAAGAACACTTCTACACTTGCTCTACACTTTGATGCTGCCTCTTCTTTGACTCTTGAGGCATTCTCTAATACTAAGTGGGTGGGTTGTACTAATGATAGAAGGTCAACTACTAGGTACTGTGTCTTTTTTGGAGGAAATCTAATACAGTGGTGTTCCAAAAATCAAAAGGTGGTTGCTCGGTCCAGCACTGAATCTGAATACAGGGCTTTGGCACATGCAACCATTGACATTGTTTGGTTACATAATTTATTCCATGAACTAAACATTTCTCTTGCTTCCTGTCCAGTTCTTTGGTGTGATAATATTGTTGCAGGATCTTTGGCAGCTAATCCAGTCTTTCATCAGCGAACAAAACATATTGAAGTTGACATTCAAATTGTGCGAGAAAAGTTGTTGCTAATGAATTGAAAGTTCAATATATACCAACAAAGGATCAGGTTGCTGATATTCTAACTAAAGCTTTAGCTGTTACACGTTTTCAGCAGCTGCGTTCCAAGCTGACCGGTGATGTCTCCACGTTGAGCTTGAGGGAGGGTATTGGTGATATGTAAATATTAGTAGTTGTTGTAATTGTTTTATATACTTAGGTTTTTGGAGGACTCATCTGTAAATATGTGTATTTACATATATTCTTGTAAATAGACCGTATTATTATTACCGTGAATACATCTCTGAAATATTTTTCTTTCAGCTCTCTCTCTCATTCCTTTGTTCAAACCCTAGATTTGTTGATCTAGATTGGTTAATCTTCTTCATTCAAACTGGAACACACCACATTATAACTACATAGCAATTAAAATATGTTTTTAATAAATACACACCAATAAAATTACAATTATAATCATCATTCACTAAAAATTTAAAGACAGAATATTATAATATTGTGTGGTGTCTTGTGTAACCCAATATCTTCCTCCTTTCCCATTCTTCAAACATTCTTCTCGACCAACTTTTCCGACACAGTTGTTCAAGAGCTTGTCCAAGAGTTGAATGTAGCATAATTTTCTTTTATTGTGTGCGCATAAGAGATTGTTGGTTATGTTGGATGATATTATCAAGTTTTATGTATTAGTTCATGACTAAATGTTGCAGGCTCTTAAAACTCAAGAAACAAATAAATGTAATACTATGCAACATCATTTTTTTTAATAAATATAATTACCTTCTTATGTAGGTCGGAACATAGAAAAAAATAGTGTGATTTTTTAAAGAATTTGGTCATTACAAGGCTTAGATTCTATCCGTGCTTTGGAATTTGTTCTAAGTGATCTTTCCCTAGCATAAATGAAAGGGAGATATGGTTCCTTTTTGATCTTTTTTTGAAGTTTTTAACTTTTTTTTTTCATGATTCATGAATCATGTTAAACAAAAGAAAAATATAAACTTGAGAGTGTGAAATAAAATTTATTGAGAATTAAAAACTTTTTATTTTGGAAAAGGATAAAGTGAGATGGCGAGGGTTGTCATTAAGTATGAAGAAGCATAAAAATTTCAAGAACATGATTTCATAAGTTTCAACTATGAAAAGGCAGTGAAATAATTTAAGTTAGCTTCATTCTTAGTATCCTGTAATGTGTTGCAGAATGGAATCTTAACTTTTTTGTTATTTTGTTTTATGCAAAATGAAGTTAGGGCGATCTTCCTCTTATAATTTGTTCAACCAAATTGATACTTCTTTCTTTCTCATAATGCCTATTACTATTATATGTTTCATTTTATCTTAATCTTAATCTTAATCAGGTTAAATAATGGTTTGAGTGATTAATCATATTAGTAAATAATTTGTATCATAATGCTATGCAGGTAAATACGTGTGAATTTCCCTTATGGGTGCATCTTGTTTTTGCTTATTTCTCCGTCTCTTCGTCTAACTGTTTAAGTTAAGTAATCGACATGGATAAAAGTTAGATATGGTGTCAAGATAAGTTGACAGATGAATATACTACTCGTGTTAAAGCATTTATTGAACTGGCACAAAAACATTTGGAAAATGATAACAAGACATGTTGTCCTTTTCGGCATTCTCGCAATGTGTATGTTCAAAATATTGATGTGGTTGAGCGACATATATGGTTAAAGGATTTTCTCAGGACTATCAAAATTGGATTTTTCATGGAGAACCAACGACAATGAGCGGTGTTGATGTTTTTGAGGGTGTCCAAGGTGATATGGAAGATGATTTTGATGAGGAAGATGATATGATGGAAGTATTACAAGATGCTACAAGGCAAGTGCATTTTGATGTTACTGGAGATCATTTTTTAGATGAACAAAATAATAATAAGGATGCATTTTCAGACTTATTCCAGCAAGCTGAAAGTGAATTATATCTAGGTTGTGGAAAATTTTCTATATTGACTTTTATAGTGAAGTTAATGCATATTATGGTGTTAAATCGTTGGAGTAACAAGTCATTTGATATGTTACTTCAACTATTAAGGGAAGCTTTTCCAGCAGGTACTAATATTGGGAAATCACTATATGAAGTAAGACGTATGTTGCAAGAACTTGGTGTAGGATATAAGTCGATTGATGCATGTAAGTGGGATTGTGCTTTATTTTTGGAAGGAGAATAAAGATTTGGACAAATTTCCTATTTGTGCTAAATCGCAGTATAAATTTCAAAATGATAATGGTAAAAGTATTCCTCATAAAGTATTACGTTATTTCCCTATCACTCCAAGATTACAAGGACTATTTATGTCTTGACATACTGCTGCTAATATGAGATAGAATAAAGAGAATCGTCCTAATAAGGAAGGCGTGTTGAGATATCCAATTGATGGAGAAGCATGGAAGCACTTTGATGAAAAGTTTCCATCATTCACTGCAGAACCTAGAAATATTTGTTTATGTCTTACTATTGATGGATTTAACCCTTTTGGTAACATGAGCATCGGATACAGTATGTGGCCATTGATATTGGTTCCCTATAATATGCCATCATGGAGGTGTATGAAGGAGAATTTTTTCATTGTGTCGTTATTGATACCTGGTCCTTAAGCACCAGGAAAGGATATGGATGTGTATCTAAGACCTTTAATTGATGAGTTAAAGGATCTGTGGGATAACGGTGTCATGACTTATGATGTGTCAAAAAATGAAAATTTTAGAATGCATGCAGCAGTGTTATGGACAGTGCATTATTTTCTAGCATATGGCACAGTATCTGGATGGAGTATGAAGGGCTACAAAGCATGTCCCGTTTGTAATGAAGACACATCTTCACGACCTTTGAGAAACAAGATCTGTTATATGGGACATTGACGATATTTGCCACTACGTCATGCATGGAGGAGTAATACACAAGTGGATGGAAAGTTTGAACAAAGAACAACTCCAAGAAGCTTTACAGGGGTTGAAATACTACGACAATTGTATAGAGTAAGAGAGGGGAGACAGGGAAAGCACCCTAACAATTTTGATAGGAAGAGAAAGCATGATTCATCTAAATTAAATTGGACGAAGAAAGGTATATTTTTTGAACTCGCTTATTAGTCTGAATTGAAGATAAGACATATCTTGGATGTGATGGACATCGAGAAAAATATATGTGACAATGTGGTTGGAACAATGTTGGGTATTGAGGGTAAATCTAAAGATACTATCAAGGCACGAAAGGATTTAGAGGACTTGGGTATCTAAGAGAATTTGGATTTGTAAGATCACGGTAATTGAGTTTTTAAGCCATTAGGATGTTATTCATTAACACTAGATGAAAAAGAGAATTTTTTAGGTTCATAAAATCTGTCCAATTCCCAGATGGATTTTCTGCAAATATGTCCAAGAATGTGAATGTCAAGGATGGTAAGATCATGGGTTTGAAAAGTCACGACCGTCTCGTTCTATTTCAACAACTTCTTCAAATAGGTATAAGACCTTATGTCAATAAGGAAGTCAGCACTGTAATCACTGAGTTAGCCACGTTCTTCCATTTGTGCACGAAAGCTTTTGGTTTCAGATTTAAATGCTATGCAAGAAGGGATTGTACTTACATCATGCAAATTGGAAAAAAAATCTTCCTCCTGCCTTCTTTGATATCATGATCCATTTAACCGTTCATTTACCATATGAGGCCAAGATGACTGGACCAGTGCATATTCGTTGGATGTATCCATTTGAAAGATAATATCAGTACTTTCAAAATTGATTAGTTTTTCTTGTTTATAAATATTTATGTATCCATAATAATGATTTTTTCTTATCATTTCAGAGCATTGGGAACATTGAAAAAATATGTGAAAAACAAAGCTCGTCCGGAAGGATGTATTGCTAAGGGGCATGCTAATAAGGAGGCATTAACTTATTGTTCAATGTACCTTCGTGTAATTGAAACTCAATTCAACAGGCCAGAACGTACTGAAGGCTATGATAAGCAAAACCACTCAACTTTTTCGATTTTCACTCAACAAGCAAAGCCATTTGGGAGTATGGAATATCTTGAGCTGTTACACAATGAAAAGAAAAAGGCTCATTGGTATATACTTTATAATTGCATAGAGCTAGAGCCTTACATAAAGTAATGATCTTTCCATTTAATACCTATAACATTATTTGTTATTACATGGTAATACTAATCATATCATATTTACAGTGAGTACACTGAACTACTACAAAATAGAGGTGTCATTAATCTTGATGAAAAATGTGAGAAAGAATTTCCAGATTGGTTCAAAGAAAAAATAAGTTTTTATTCTTTTCACACACACACACAAAAACACATAACCCTCTAATTTTATGCACATGCTTTCACAGATCAAGTCGTTTGTGGACATGATTACAGAATAAAATCATATAGTGCATTTGATGTAAATGGAGTTCGTTATCGTACAAAATCACGTGATGTTGGACATGTCACACAAAATTGTGGCATTTGGGTTGAAGGCGAATCTTTCGACTATTATGGCATAGTTGAGGAGATTCTTGAACTAAATTACATTTTTTATAGCAAAGTTGAATTATTCAAGTGCTCTTGGTTTGACACAAATTTGAGTAGGAAAAATATATGCATGGAGATTGGCATCACAAGCAAAAATATAAGTTCACATTAATATAAGAATGAACCTTACGTGCGAGCTAGAAAAGCTTGTCAATTGTTCTATGTAGATGATTAAAAGATGGGTGAAAATTGGAAAGTAGTTCAAAAGTTTCATCATTGTCACGTGTAGGATGTTCCAGACATGTTGGATGAAGTAGATGATAATGAGAATACTGCTGAGAATGGGGAAATTGAAGCTTATCAAGAAAGTAGTTCTAGACATGTTGAGATAACATTTAAAGAAATGGACTTTGAGCAGCTTCACAAAGAAGATGTTGATCCAATACAAGTAATATTGCAAGACGAAGAAGTAAATGAAGATCCATTGGGTGCTAGCCTTAGTGATATGGAAAGTGAAGATGGACCTGTGTTAAATAGTGATGAAGGCATTGACGATTCTGAATTTTAGGAATATGTAGTTACTGTTACTATTGATAGATCAAGAATTTTGGTAAATTTCATTTATACGGCATTTGTAGAGGTACTATGACAATTTTTAGGGAGTGAACTGTATCTCAGCCATTCGAGGTTTTAGCTTCAGTAAATATGTGCTTCTTTCCTCCATCCATTTCTGCTCTGAATCATGTAAATCTTTTTTGTTCTTCACAATTCACATTGTTTACCTTTTAGTCCTGAATCTAGACTTGAATTCTTTATTTAAGGAACTTGCTGCTTTTTAAGGTACAATATTTCTATAAAATCGTTCTTGTAAGTTAATACTAATTCAATTACTGGTACATATTAATTGTTATTGAGAGTTAGGGAACTAGCTTCTATTCTTAGAGAAACTTCATTTCTCCTGGAAACAAATTTTATATGCATATTATTTTCAGACTAAGTTAAAAACATTAATTATATATAAATATATCTATTTTTTTCGTATCGTTGTTGGTTTTCTTAATGCATGTACAGATGCCAGCAAAAAGAAGTTTGAAACATGTATTACCTACTCCTCCAAACTCCAGTAATGGGAGCCTAGCTCCTCATCGACAAGCAGAGCACAATAATCAATCATATAGTCATGTTTCAACACCTTCTATAGCTTAGTCTGGTGTAAACCCAACAACTCAATCTGGGGTAGATCCTACTGCTAGTACAGATACTACTGAGCAAGACACCTGCAACTATATGATTTAAAGATTTTCAATGTATATTGTAGACTATCGTTTTCATATTCATCAACATTAATTAATCTTCTTTAATATCTTTTAGGTCCTCTTCATAAAAAAAGTGAGGAATTAGTTGTGGATTGATATCACAAAAAATAATGGATGTAAATAAGAAAAAGCTTGTTGTACAAGCTAGAGAAGGATATATGCGTTCATTTGGTGAGACATCCTCTTCGTTTTCCAATGAGATTGGCGTCATCATGCGAAATGTTGTTTCACAACTCTTGACGGGTTGGAGTGCAGCAACTCCTCATGACAGGGAACTAGCATACAAATGTCTTCTGGCAAGTTATGTTCGATTTTTCATTGAACATCTTGTTTTAATAGTTGCTCAGCATGGATGTTTTTATGTTAAAAATAGATGTTGGATCTGAATGTTGGGAAATTTGAAACGTTAGTTCTATTATAAAATTAAGATGCTATCTTGTTATCCAGATAGATGATACTTCAAAAAATTAGAGCAAAACTTTAATGGAGAAACTCTAGATATTTAGTAGGTGAAGTTTGAGCTTTTAAAATCTTTAAATATGGAAGCTAATTTGCTCTTAAAGATCCAACTTTGGCCCAAATAAGTTGAAGAAGGAATATTTTTAAAAAGAACTTTGACATGGAAGCTATAATCTTAATATTTGTTACAATTGATTAACTTTTTTTGTTTTTTTTGTTTTTTTTTCTGAATGCTACAATCACCAAAGAGTTTTCTTTTCCATACGTCCAGGAAAAAATTGAAGTTGATTTTAATGACCGCCATATGGTTGAAATTATTGAGAGACACTGTCGTGAAAGGTATAAAGATCATAGAAGCGCATGTAATAAAAAATACAAACAACTAAAGTTAGATGGAAAATACCTACTACAATGTAAGCTAGCAACTATTAAATCACAAGAGGATTGCGAGTGGATGTGTGCACACTTTGGAAGTGATAAGTTTCTGGTATGTGAAATTATAAAATTATTTTAGTGTTTTTTTCACTATTTTTTGTTAAAGAGGGACTAATGAGTTGACTAATTAATTACCGTACAATTTTATTATTGGTTTTTAGAAAAGGTCTGCAGTCGGGAAACTCAATCGATCAAAAAATCCATATAATCACCATGTTAGAACTGGATCATTCACTGCAACTAGGGAAGCACTGGTAATCCAATTGGCTTTATCAACTCTAAATTTTAATAGGTCTGACTTTATGTATTATTAGTGTTTCATGGTTTGTTGGTTAGTCGTTAATTTTTGAACTTAGAAATTATCTGGTAGTGATGATTTATTTTAAATACTTACATAAATTGTGATTGGACAAACAAATAATGAGTGATCAACTTGTAATTTTGCAATTTTATCAGTGTACAAAGGAACAATCAGTTGGTCACATTGAATTGTTTAGAAGGATGTATTCCACAACCAAAGGATGGGATAACCAACTAGCTGAATCGCAATATGTAAGATATATCCATTATTACACATAAATGTATTTTATAATAAATATTTTTCATTCTAACATGTTGGTTTTTTATGATAGAATGAGATGGTGGAATTACAACAATCACAAGCACAACTAGAAGATGATTCATACGCAATGGATAAAGTAGCAATATGTGCTCAAGTCCTTGGTAGGAGTGTAGGAAATATGACTGGGATTGGACCTGATCCACGTAAATCATATAGCAACACAGTCACTGTTAGAATTAATGTACAAGCCCAATTGTTGGGCCGGACTTTACAATTAGATTAATTAATATGATTAATTAATCAAGACCCATTAAAAGCCCTATTATCACTAAGGTTAGGGTTTTGAGGTGCACATATTAATATGTGCACTATTGTAGAGAAATCATGAGAATCGCTTTTCTGTAATATTCAAGCGCATGATTTTTCTCTTGCTAGCACAAAGAGAAAAATCAATTCTCTCGAATCCATTTCAAAGATTGGAGATTGATGAAGTTTCAGAATCAACTCGCTGTGTGGATTTCTGTTAGAGGCTGGACAATTGGACAGCTGGTGGTGACAAGTTTGTACCTCCTGTTTCAGATCTCAGATTCACGGCGTTCATCAAAGGTATTAATCTAATCACAAATTCTATCTAAGTGCAAGGTTGATCCGGGCTATGGTTTCGTGTTTGTTTAATTTTCGCTGTGCATATATGTATCGAAACCTTACAGTGGTATCAGAGCCTAACTTGTTACTTGTTAGAATTTGTTAAAGTCTTTGATTCAATATGATTGAATATTAATCTTTCTTGTTTTTGGCTTTTGAGAAAATTAATTTTCTTGTTCAAAATTGGATTTAGAAGAGGAAATTAATTTTTGATCGAAAAATGGATCGAAAAAAAAAAATTGGAAAATTCCTGCGAATCAGTCGCCGGAGCTGGCGGCGTAGCACCACCTGCGTAAACAACAGCTCACAATCGGCGCTGCGTGGTGCTGCTGTGTGCGTAGCCGCGCACTGCAACAAGCAGACGCAGCGCTAGTGAGCGAGTAGCGGCGATCGTCGCCGCTGGTCGCAGCTGCGATTTGCGCAGCAACAGCAGCGCGAAGGTCGCGCTGCTGCTACAGCGAGAAGCCGCCGCTCAACGGTTGTGGTTCCCACCGCGGGTGAGTGTAGCGCCCCGAGTTCCGTATACCCGATTCACTACGTCATTTTCTGTCTAAATTTTTCGAATAATATTTTTGCGGAAGAAATAATTGAAATTCATTTTTTGGCAACATTAAATAAACTGTAATGGCCGCTAAAATTGAAAACATTTATGAAACCATTTGAAATAGTAAATCGAACCATTAATATTGTAAAGAAATTGCCAATATCATAATTTCTCAAATAAATGAACTTCTCTAAATTATTCGATTGTTTGGAAAATACGGAAATCATTAACGTCAAACTTTCAACCGTTCAACGATTATTGCCACCATCATTCATCGCTCGCCACCGTCTCCGAAATCTGCAAAACTGTTAAAAGTAGGGTGAGTATTTCATGGGGGAAATACTCAGTAGACTCATCACGAATTAATTTAATTTATAAGATGATTAAACACATAAATCCCTGCTCTTTATAAAACGGGCATTGATAGAGCTTCTTTATAAAACTGCTCTTGATAAAACTCATATTGTGCATTACAGCACGGGACATATTTTGCAAATCATAGGCTCTTTGAAAATAGCTCTTTGAAAACCATATACTTATAAAAACATTTTAATTATGCCAAGCATAATTTCTTTTGAAAGCATAACATAAGATAGGATTGAAATCCTTATAAACATAAGAAGACACAAGAACTTTACCGAACTTAGGTGGCAAGAATTCTTATGCAGTAAAATCATAATAACAGTAAGTTTTCATCATAACATAGGATAATATCGAAATCCTCATAAACATAAGAATTTTACCGAACTTAGGTGGTAAGAATTCTTATGTAGTAAGTATACCAAGCATAATTTTCTGAAATTCATAGGGATCAATTGCATCATAACATAAGATAGGATCGAAATCCTCATAAACATATGCGACAGGAATTTTACCGAACTTAGGTGGTAAATCCTCATAAACATATGGAAAGATAGGAATTTTACCGAACTTCGTGGCAAATCCTCATAAACATAGGAGACACAAGAATGTTACCGAACTTAGGTGGCAAGAATTCTTATGTGTAGCGCTACTAAAACTCCGGTCCCCTTAACATATCATAACTTATCATATGGGACCCAAAACAATCTTGGTAGATTGATTTCATAGCAATGATCCAAAAAAACATTTTCGTGAAGCATAGGGTATACTTACTTTTCGTAAAAACATAAAGTATATTTTCTTTTCATAAAAACATACTTACTTTTCATAACAACATAAGGTATATTTACCTTTCATAAAATCATACTTGTTTTTCTTAAAAATTGACTTTCACAAGTCACATGACATTCATATGAAATCATAATTTAAATCAATTAATAAGTGCGAGTCTACCTCAAATCCGACGAGTGCAAAGTTGAGCGGGAATGACTTCAATTTCTTTAAATTCTCCGTACGCTTCGTCTTAGCCAATAAGTCACTTTAGTATATCGAATATATAGTTCAAAATGATAAATTATAATTTGAGGACTAAAATTGATGTTTTGAAAGTTGAGGGACTAAAAATGAATACTTTTGAAAGTTCAGGGACTAAAATAGATATTTTGAAAGTTGAGGGATTAAAATGAATACTTTTAAAACTTGGGCTTAAAATAAATCAACAGGTACTGAAATAAAAGAGTTTAAAGTTAAAAGGCTGAAGTAAATCATTTTAAAGTAGTAGGGACTGAATTGATAAGTTTAAAACTAAAAAGGACTGAAATAAAATATTTTGTAAACTTAGGACTTAGGGTGTAATTTTGTAAAAAGTTAAATTATAACCAATTGCTTTCCCTTCTTTCATTTGAACTCAACAGCGAAGGGAAAGAGAGAGAGCGCAGCTGGTGGAGACAGAGGGATGCAGCGACCAGGGAGAAAAATTGACGGAGTACTGCCGGTGGTTCTCCGGCGCAACACCGGCGCTGGGTGTGGCGAAGGGTGAGGGTTCCGCTAGGCTAGGATTTGGGACTGATTGGGTGCGTTTTGAGTTGAAACCGGGGTTGAAACTCGAAACTCAATTTCGAACTTGGGCTGAGATTCTTTCCGACGAGTGAGCGGTGAAACTGGGCGACTGTGACGAGGTAAGTCTTGCTTGGGTAAGTTATATTTAAGGTTTTGGGTTTGATTTTTGATTTGGTATTTGGATGCGATTTCGTGGTGGTTGTAACTGACCACAGTGGTGGAAATTATGACGAGGCAGTGTTGGTTTGAGGAAATCTGAAAATGGTGAATTGGCCATGGCTGTTGGGTCTTGACTGAAAATCCGGTGGTGGTTGAGCTTTCTGCGATTTGGGTTGCGGCAGGTGGTGGGTTTCGTGGTAGCAATTTGGGGTGAATTGATGATGTTGATTATGGTGATGAGGATGATGATACCGGTGGTGGAAATTTGCTGCAGTGATGATGAAGATGGTGATTGCGGTGATGGTGGTTGTAGGATATCAGAATTGATGATAATGGCTGAGATTGTTGATCTTGCAAATTGATGGTTGAAGTTTCATGAGATTGAAGATGGTATGTTGATTTGTTGAAATTCTATGAAGCGAATAAGGTAGTGAGTGATGAATGGAAATGGTGGTGGATTGCTCCATTCTTGGTTGAGGCTGTGATGGTGATGAAGGAGGGCTAAAGGCAGTGTTGGAGCTGATTTCGATGGAGTTGAGCTGATTTAAATGCTGATGGCATATCAAAATGATGAAATGGTGAGGTATAAAGAGAGACATTTGCTGTAAAGGAAATCAAGAGTTGTGCCATGTGAAAGAAAGAAATAAAAATTGGAGATGGAGGCATGCTGAGAATGATGATGTTTGCTTTGATGGTGGATATCATTGCTGTGAACGTGATGGGAAATTCACGGTAGTGTTTGGTGGAGATATAAGTTGGAAATGAGGTGGAAAGGAGAATAAAGAGAAATGCAAAACGTGAGAAGTAATCAACTGAAAATTAGACTAACTTTGATTAAGAAATGTATTTAAAACAGATATATTTTGGACTGAAAAATACATTTGAGAAGTAAGTAAATTTTGAGATAAAATTGGATTTCGTATTTGGACTTGAAATAATTTGATAAGGATCATTGGGATATTTTAATAAATTTGGAATTCAAAATGATTTTAAAAATAATACTTTGAATAAGTAATTAAATAACATAATTTTAGAAATTCAGATTTTAATTTAAAATCGAACAAAATTCGATATTTCTTGACTTGGCTAGACGAATCCGTCGCGGCGTTGACTTCAAAATAATAAATGAAATAGTAGCGACACAATTTTCTAAATATTAAAATAATTATTTATTGCATAAAAATTCTGGGTCGCTATAATCTTACCTCCTTAAAATAATTTCGTCCTCGAAATTAAACTTACTTAATCTTATAATTTCTGAATACTTAATCAGAATCTCTTCTTCTTATCATCGAAAATTCCCAAAAATAATCAAAGAATTACCTGAATATCTTCTCTACGTAATATACCCAAACATATCAACATAATATCATCAACTTATCTTTCCAATATTTGTAACCCAAAATTCAGTAAACAAATATCTCCCAAAACTAAGATTCTATACTTAAATGTCACCACATTTCCTGCAAAGTATTTCTTTCACTTGTATATACGTATGAATTCTGATTCAATACGGTACTCATTTTACTTTCCACGTATCATCACACTATACCAAGATTATCATTATTAAAACAAAATATCAGTACCCATAATCCAAGAAAATATTCCAAATCTCCAATCAAATCTCCTTTATCGATAAAATTTAACAGCGCATTACTTCTTGTCTCCTCTTTTCATTAAAATAATCCTGCGCTTTCTTGCTGGTCACAACATCACGCGGATTCACTCAGATCCTTTGCGCTTTTAAATAGTTCATGCTGGGAAGAGGTTGAATCATCAAACAATGGATATCATCCTTTCTAACATTCGCAAGTATTATTCCAGTCTTCCTATGAATGATCTGAGAAAGATCTATAGAATAAGGCTCGAAAGATTGAGGTTGCTAATGGCTCATGATATTCCAGAAGATGTTCGCTGGTTGATAGAAGCAAAGGTTCGACTATCTGGTGAATTACCATCAACATTTCCAAAGCACATGCCTGGTTTAGGCAAAAGCACGTTCGCAAAGAAACGAAGAGCAAAAAGGCTGGGTGGTTGCTACAAATGTGCTCGTTGGAATTGTGATACTCGTTGCAAATCAGTAGGATATTCTTCTACTAATCGGGATGATAAAATCGAATTCATAAAGGGTGGACTGAGTAAGGAGTCTTTGGATGATATTCGACTGACTCTTGAGACGCACCCAAGTGGTTATGTGCAACGTGAACTTCTCTCCTTATACGCTCAGTTTAACGAGGACAAAAATCGTTATAGTCTCCAAAATATAATAGCAAAAGATCCTGTTTGCCAGTCTGTTTTACAAAATGAGGCTTCTGGCAGTTCAGCAATGTTATAAGGTAAATCTTTTAAAATATTTTGCTGCTTTCTTTCACGCGTTTTGAAAATAAAATATATTTTCCTTTTCTCGAGTTTTGATAAAGCTGGAAATAAAATATTAAATCGCCGAAAGGTGACAGCCTCGATACGATAAAAATATTCAAAAGTGGGCTGATTTTGTCAAAAGTAAATCTTTACTTTTTCAGAATCAATCAAAAACAGTAAATTTTTCCGGCTTTAAATAGCCAAACATATTTCATAGTTCAGACATCCCAAAATCACATCTTCTTCGTAAGTTTTCCCTTCTTTACTATTAAAGATGGAAGCACCAAAACTTCGACAGATCAAAACTATTTGTGTATTTTGTGGATCAAAAGTGGGGAAAGGCTTCGGTTATCTAGAAGCGGCTGTAGATCTTGGAAAGAAACTGGGGGAAAAAGGTATCACTCTTGTATATGGGGGTGGTAGCAGTGGTCTAATGGGTTGTGTTTCCCAATCTGCTCTTGCAGAGAAATCAAAAGTAATCGGTGTTATACCTGTCCCTTTGGTAGATGTTGCAGGCAAAACACGAGGGCATGAAGTTCAAACCTTATCCATCCATGAACGCATAACTTGTATGTTATATGGTTCTGATGCCTTTATAGCCCTGCCCGGAGGTTTTGGTACCTTAGAAGAAATTTTTAACATTACCTCGTGGGCTCAACTAGATCTCCATACTAAGCCTATTGGGCTTCTGAATGTTAACAATTTCTTTGATGGTTTGTTAACCTTTCTTGATTATGCTGTGGAACAGGGATTCATCTCTCCATTTTCCAGAAGGCTTCTTATTTCTGCTCCTACTATTGATGAACTACTGGATAAGCTGCAGTCATATATCTCAATACAAGATCCAGCAGGGGTTAAGATAGATTGGTCGCAAGGAAGGGGAATCAAGCGAAAATGGAGTCCGGTTAATGTAAACTTAACTCTTTGAATCTTAGAATAGGTGGGGGTAGAGTACGGAGTATTTTCACTCTCGAGACACCCCTCCATTTACTAGGATTTCCTTAATGTTTAAATCTTGTGTGTACCTCAAAGGTTCCAGGTGGTAGATTACGGAGTATTCTTACTCTCGAAACACACCTCTTTGAAGGTTTTCTCTTTATATTCTCAAAAGATCAGAGGTGGTAGGATACGGCTACTCCGGAAACACATCTCTCATTCTGAGGATCTTTCCATGCTTTTCTCTTATGCTTTCATGTGTTTCATGTATTTCCTTTCCAGTGTGACTCTTGTGTGTTCTCCTTATGAGAAAATAATAAAATTTCTGCTATCATCAACCAAATCTCGTTTGTGATATAAATGTACTTGCATGTCTAACCTTAATTCCTTTAGTAGATGCTTATCATATCATGCTCTTTAATTTCAATTGATAAAATTCTGAACAGAGTCTCCCTTGTAATTTGGACTTATCCAAACCATAAGCATACTTCATAACTCACAATAATAAATAACTCCACATTTGATCACAACGATCTAAAAATATTGAAAACGATTCCAACACTTCATTATCATCAAAATATCCCATAATTCAATTCATAATTCCTCAACATAGAAATTTCAAATCATATTTTTCAATATCACAATATCACTTCCTTCGACACCTTAATGGCTCAAAAGATAACTCATACTTATAAATATATGCCATAAATCATGTTCCCAAAATTTATTCACAAGGCCAAACTTCATAATAAATTTCTCTTCAAAATAGAGAAAATAATTCACTTACTCAACATAATATCCATTACTTAATTCTCAATAAAATCATATTATTCCCATTATGCTCAACACTCGTTTTATTTCTAAAAAAAAAAATTTCATAATCATACATTAAAGCATATAAGTTATGACAAAGCATAACAACATCATTATTTTCGAAGAAATACATTCTTATTTCTCATAAATCATAAGTATCCGAAATACTCTTCATTCTTTCTCATAAATTAGTAAAATGAGTATTCGAAATACTGAAATAACTTTAAACATCATAAACTTCTTTACCTCGGAGTTGGTGGAACGAATGATGGCAGTGGCAATCTTCATCAATAAAATTTTATAATGGAAAATATTTCTTGAAAATTCTTTTTTTGAAAATTTTTCCAGTCTACAGAAACGCAGACTAGCTCTGATACCAACTTGTAGCGCCCCGAGTTCCGTATACCCGATTCACTACGTCATTTTCTGTCTAAATTTTTCGAATAATATTTTTGCGGAAGAAATAATTGAAATTCATTTTTTGGCAACATTAAATAAACTGTAATGGCCGCTAAAATTGAAAACATTTATGAAACCATTTGAAATAGTAAATCGAACCATTAATATTGTAAAGAAATTGCCAATATCATAATTTCTCAAATAAATGAACTTCTCTAAATTATTCGATTGTTTGGAAAATACGGAAATCATTAACGTCAAACTTTCAACCGTTCAACGATTATTGCCACCATCATTCATCGCTCGCCACCGTCTCCGAAATCTGCAAAACTGTTAAAAGTAGGGTGAGTATTTCATGGGGGAAATACTCAGTAGACTCATCGCGAATTAATTTAATTTATAAGATGATTAAACACATAAATCCCTGCTCTTTATAAAACGGGCATTGATAGAGCTTCTTTATAAAACTGCTCTTGATAAAACTCATATTGTGCATTACAGCACGGGACATATTTTGCAAATCATAGGCTCTTTGAAAATAGCTCTTTGAAAACCATATACTTATAAAAACATTTTAATTATGCCAAGCATAATTTCTTTTGAAAGCATAACATAAGATAGGATTGAAATCCTTATAAACATAAGAAGACACAAGAACTTTACCGAACTTAGGTGGCAAGAATTCTTATGCAGTAAAATCATAATAACAGTAAGTTTTCATCATAACATAGGATAATATCGAAATCCTCATAAACATAAGAATTTTACCGAACTTAGGTGGTAAGAATTCTTATGTAGTAAGTATACCAAGCATAATTTTCTGAAATTCATAGGGATCAATTGCATCATAACATAAGATAGGATCGAAATCCTCATAAACATATGCGACAGGAATTTTACCGAACTTAGGTGGTAAATCCTCATAAACATATGGAAAGATAGGAATTTTACCGAACTTCGTGGCAAATCCTCATAAACATAGGAGACACAAGAATGTTACCGAACTTAGGTGGCAAGAATTCTTATGTGTAGCGCTACTAAAACTCCGGTCCCCTTAACATATCATAACTTATCATATGGGACCCAAAACAATCTTGGTAGATTGATTTCATAGCAATGATCCAAAAAAACATTTTCGTGAAGCATAGGGTATACTTACTTTTCGTAAAAACATAAAGTATATTTTCTTTTCATAAAAACATACTTACTTTTCATAACAACATAAGGTATATTTACCTTTCATAAAAACATACTTGTTTTTCTTAAAAATTGACTTTCACAAGTTACATGACATTCATATGAAATCATAATTTAAATCAATTAATAAGTGCGAGTCTACCTCAAATCCGACGAGTGCAAAGTTGAGCGGGAATGACTTCAATTTCTTTAAATTCTCCGTACGCTTCGTCTTAGCCAATAAGTCACTTTAGTATATCGAATATATAGTTCAAAATGATAAATTATAATTTGAGGACTAAAATTGATGTTTTGAAAGTTGAGGGACTAAAAATGAATACTTTTGAAAGTTCAGGGACTAAAATAGATATTTTGAAAGTTGAGGGATTAAAATGAATACTTTTAAAACTTGGGCTTAAAATAAATCAACAGGTACTGAAATAAAAGAGTTTAAAGTTAAAAGGCTGAAGTAAATCATTTTAAAGTAGTAGGGACTGAATTGATAAGTTTAAAACTAAAAAGGACTGAAATAAAATATTTTGTAAACTTAGGACTTAGGGTGTAATTTTGTAAAAAGTTAAATTATAACCAATTGCTTTCCCTTCTTTCATTTGAACTCAACAGCGAAGGGAAAGAGAGAGAGCGCAGCTGGTGGAGACAGAGGGATGCAGCGACCAGGGAGAAAAATTGACGGAGTACTGCCGGTGGTTCTCCGGCGCAACACCGGCGCTGGGTGTGGCGAAGGGTGAGGGTTCCGCTAGGCTAGGATTTGGGACTGATTGGGTGCGTTTTGAGTTGAAACCGGGGTTGAAACTCGAAACTCAATTTCGAACTTGGGCTGAGATTCTTTCCGACGAGTGAGCGGTGAAACTGGGCGACTGTGACGAGGTAAGTCTTGCTTGGGTAAGTTATATTTAAGGTTTTGGGTTTGATTTTTGATTTGGTATTTGGCTGCGATTTCGTGGTGGTTGTAACTGACCACAGTGGTGGAAATTATGACGAGGCAGTGTTGGTTTGAGGAAATCTGAAAATGGTGAATTGGCCATGGCTGTTGGGTCTTGACTGAAAATCCGGTGGTGGTTGAGCTTTCTGCGATTTGGGTTGCGGCAGGTGGTGGGTTTCGTGGTAGCAATTTGGGGTGAATTGATGATGTTGATTATGGTGATGAGGATGATGATACCGGTGGTGGAAATTTGCTGCAGTGATGATGAAGATGGTGATTGCGGTGATGGTGGTTGTAGGATATCAGAATTGATGATAATGGCTGAGATTGTTGATCTTGCAAATTGATGGTTGAAGTTTCATGAGATTGAAGATGGTATGTTGATTTGTTGAAATTCTATGAAGCGAATAAGGTAGTGAGTGATGAATGGAAATGGTGGTGGATTGCTCCATTCTTGGTTGAGGCTGTGATGGTGATGAAGGAGGGCTAAAGGCAGTGTTGGAGCTGATTTCGATGGAGTTGAGCTGATTTAAATGCTGATGGCATATCAAAATGATGAAATGGTGAGGTATAAAGAGAGACATTTGCTGTAAAGGAAATCAAGAGTTGTGCCATGTGAAAGAAAGAAATAAAAATTGGAGATGGAGGCATGCTGAGAATGATGATGTTTGCTTTGATGGTGGATATCATTGCTGTGAACGTGATGGGAAATTCACGGTAGTGTTTGGTGGAGATATAAGTTGGAAATGAGGTGGAAAGGAGAATAAAGAGAAATGCAAAACGTGAGAAGTAATCAACTGAAAATTAGACTAACTTTGATTAAGAAATGTATTTAAAACAGATATATTTTGGACTGAAAAATACATTTGAGAAGTAAGTAAATTTTGAGATAAAATTGGATTTCGTATTTGGACTTGAAATAATTTGATAAGGATCATTGGGATATTTTAATAAATTTGGAATTCAAAATGATTTTAAAAATAATACTTTGAATAAGTAATTAAATAACATAATTTTAGAAATTCAGATTTTAATTTAAAATCGAACAAAATTCGATATTTCTTGACTTGGCTAGACGAATCCGTCGCGGCGTTGACTTCAAAATAATAAATGAAATAGTAGCGACACAATTTTCTAAATATTAAAATAATTATTTATTGCATAAAAATTCTGGGTCGCTATAGTGAGAGAGGCGGCGTCGGCGACCGGGGAGGAAGAGAAGTCGATAGGTTCCGACTGAGAGGATTTGGGGGTGGGGGCCTCTAATGCAATTTTGGAACTTGTAGGGGCTGGTTTGCAATTTTTGATTAGGGTTTGGAAATTTGAGGCGGGACTCATTTGCAATTTATGAAATTGCGAGCCTTTGTCTGCAATTATGTAAATGGGTCAAATGCAATTTTTCAAATGAAATTTTAAAATTTGTTTTAAATTGGATTTTCAAATTGGTTTGACCCAATTTAAAACTTTGACCAGATTTTAATTTTGACCCAATTCAAAATTTTATTTTAAAATTCACAACTTTTAAATTAATGTTAAAATTGGATTTTAACAAAATTAATAATTGACCCTAGATTGAATTTTATTTTATTTAGGAGTTTTATCCTAAATTTAAATACTAATTCAATTTGTCCTAATTTTAGAATTAGAGTTTGGACTCTAATTTGGTGTTTAATTAAAATTTGATTTTAATTAAATTTGATTTAATAACTAGATAACTCGATTAATTGATTATTAATTGAATTTTATTTAGGATTTGATCATAAATTCAATTGGCCCTAAAATCTTGAAATTGGAGTCGGATTCTAATGTATTATTTAATTAAAATTTGATTTTAATTAAATAAACTCGTCAATTAAAGTAATTGATTAATTTGATTAATTAATTACTAAATTGAATTTTATTTTATTTTAGGAGTTTTATCCTAAATTAAGATGTTAATTTAATTTGTCTCTTTTGGAATTAGAATTTGACTCTAAATTGGTATTTGATTAAAATATGATTTTAATTAAATAAGTCTCGCTAACTAAAGTTAATTAATTAGTTATTGTTCCGATCCATTTTTTCTAAATTAGTTTAGACGACCTAAATTGCTAGAAACTTGAAATTTGTTTATATAATATTAGATATTATATTATAATACATTTATATGATGAATGTGTATTTAGTGGATGGTTATTGACTCGACCCATGTGATTGGTTGGATGGTTAATTTATTCTGTTTTTGTTGATTGGGCCTGCGAGCCTATTATTATTTAATTGAGTCTGCGTGCCTATTATTTAGTTTATTTGGGCCTGCGAGCTCTAGTTTGTATATATGGGCCTGCGCGTCCTTTGATACAGGCCTGCGTGCCAACTAGTATAGGATACAGGTTGGAGCTGGTCACAGGAAGACAACTAGTATAGGATACAGGTTGCAGTAGCAGATGAAGATTATTGCATTTAGCATTCGATGATCGAATGCAATGTCCCCTAGGAATTGACCAACTAGTTTTCTTCATGGCTCGAGAAGACTAGATAGATATTGTCCATAATCATCCACATTAATATTGTATGTATGATTAATTGCATGGTGGATGTTAGTTAATATACATAGGAATGATGAGACAAACCCCTCACTTAATATTATATTAAGTCATACGCTTTCCATTGTTATAATGAAAAACCAGAGTTTACTATTGATGTCAGCTTGTTGAGTCACTCAAGGCTACTCAATGGTAGATATGTTTCTCATTATGAAGTATCAGATACTTCTAAACAATGGGTCAGACTTAACCAAAACAACATCATTTTGAGTCAATCAAAAGTGATATAATTTTGGAAGCAATTTATTAAATTCGTATTAATTGGTTAATACAAAGTGCCTTCCATTGTTATAGTGAAAAACCAGAATCCACCCTCGATGCGGTTTGTTGAGTCACTCAAGACTGCAAGTGGGAATGTGTGTTTATCACTATGAAACATAAGATGTTTCTGAACAATGGGTAGAATTTAACCGAAATCTGTCTTTTGTTGAGTCACTCAAGGAGATGAGATTTTGGAGGCACAATCAAGTAAATACATAAGATGTGTGATACAAAGAGTTGTCTACTTGATGATCTAGGAGTTACATGGAGATGTGATTGATAGGAGTATCTACCTGGATGTTTCATTAGAGATTGTTGAGTCACTCAAGGTTCTAATGAAATAAACGGGATCTTAGCCTACTGTGAATCTAACAGGATTCTACGAGATTAATGTTGAGGGTCATTAATTCAAGTAAAACAGTGGAAGCAATCAATTTAATAAAAGACCTTATTAAATTGATTTATACGTGATAATACATGATTCTATTTTTAATTATTATTGTTGTTGTATGAGTTTTAAAATTTGAGTTGTTACTTGAACTTACACAGTGCAATTGACACTCTGTAAGTTCATTAGAATGAAATCCTTAAATTGGCGTCGTCCTCTGAGAAATGATCTCAAAACACGATATGATCGAGAATACTCTTCTCGAACATGCCAATAATAGGAAATTAAATTTATAATTGCGATGCTTCCTTAACCGAACTGAAGAAGTGAGAAGTTTTGTGAATCTTCTACTTCAGTTTTCTATTTGATAGAGATTAAATTATCTACTTAGCCAATCGAGTATTAGATATTGATAATATACAATGGCTAAAAGTAGAATAATTGCGAAAAATGGTGATGTATCTATTTGTAGGTAACAAAGCAAATGTTGTTTGAACGGCTTAAGAAGCTATCACCTATTTTTGCCTTCTCATTCAGTTTAAAATTAGACAATTGTTAATTACAGTTCTTATGAAGAACGAAATTTCCACTTCATGTTTGGACATGAAATAATTATCCTATTTAATTAAGAATAATAGTTATTCGTTAACTAAGATGGGATAATATGGAAGTTAGGTAAATAACAAATAGTCTACATTCAATTAATAAGGCAAAGACAAAGTCACACTTAAATCTGACACTTGACTTATTCAATTAATAGAGATATATGTATATCTCACCTTGGAGGTAAATTGATAAGTCAATTTTCTTTGAAAAAGGAAAGGTGGGATGGTTGATCCACTGAGCCTGTTACATTCAGATGTAAGCGGGTATATGTTAGAGTAGTCTTTAATCATTAGATAATCATGATTGTCATTGTTATCTATAATAAAGTTTAAATCTGAAAGTTTGAAAAGTTCAAATAATACAGATATAAATTAGAGTACCAAAATGAGTAAAATATTCTAAGCACATAGATTTGATCAAAGTGAAGAATATTTTAAAGTGATTGACTTCAAGATTATGTTATGAGAACATAATTTTCGCATAGATAACTCTTTCACATACGTCTCGATACAATGATGCATTTGAAACAACAATGATTACAATTGATGCAATCATTGATGAAGCCACGCAAAATCTCTAAAACATTTTTTTGGAGCGTTGCATTGAAAACTTTATATTACACACTTAGTCATGTTCCATGATAATCGGTTGATGAAGGTCCATATAAGATATGGATTTAAAAGGTCTAATCTTCCTCGCATTAAGATTTAAGACCTCAATACTTATTAGAAGTATACCAGATTTGGATAAGCAATAATCTTAGTCCAATATGTATATTTGAGGGATATCCAAAAGATGGTTGGATATTATTTCTACATTCCTATCGAGAAAGAAAGTCTATCTCGAATTTTGTCAATGTCTTGGAGAAATAGTTCATCTAAGAGAAGACAGTGGGAGTAAGAGTAGAGCATGAAAGAGTTCATGATTACACATATACTTAACCGATTAAATAAGCTCGAATATGTGTTTGCATTGGATGAGGCACAAATCGATGCTTGGGACACAATCATTACTTAGGACGTGGTGACGACAAAGAACGCACTAACTCCATGTAAAGACATTAGGATCACGCGTACTCCATTGAGTTACACATCCCTGATTAGTAATATTGTATTAGTCATCAAGGATAATGAGCCTATATTTACATAGTAGCTAAGTCAAGTGTTGACTATACGAGATGGCAGGAAACCATTAAATTTGAGATAAAAATAAGTTTTGGAACTTATTTGATTCGCTTGAAATGGGTAAGACCCATAGGCTGTAAATACGTTTGCTCTGAATCAATTCGAATTCTGCTTGTAGTAGCAACATGATGTAACTATGGGATTTTTGAATCCTTAAACATAGTATACTAGCTACAAATATCTATTATAGATTAAAGCAAGCCTCACGGAGCTAGAATCTTAATTTTGATGAGATAATCAAAAAGTTTGATTAATCATGTATGTATATAAAAGGTTAGTGGGAGTATTCAATATTTCTGATACTATATGTAGATGACATATTATTGAAAGTTGAGTCTCTAACCTTTAAAGTGAAAGTACAATTATTTTAAATTTCTCTATGATGAATTTGAGAAATAAAACCTTTACTTTGGGAACCAGAATCTATAGAGATAGATTAGGAAGGTTGTTTTGATTTCTCAATCCACGTACATAGATGTAATGCTAATGGGGTTAGCATGAGTGAATCCAATGTAGGATTCTATCCCAAAAGTCTTGGGGTTAATCTTTTCAAAATGGTGTTTAGAACACGTATTGAGAAAGAATGATGTGGAGAAGATACTTGATTGTTTGACAATAAGATCTTTTTAAACGCCACAATGTACAACACCTTTTGTATTATTGAGAACTTGAGAAGTACTAAGAATACAGAAGACATGAGGAGAAATGTAGACTTACAGTCTTTAGGTACAGAGATACCATCCTTCAGTCCGGGAAGGGATGAAGGAAATAGTTAGTCTAATTGCTAATTAACTCATAGCAGTGGTGTGGTCAGTTTGAAATGGTTCAAATAAGAGAGACCGCTAACTATACAACCGAGACCAAATACATAAGTGCTTGTGAAGCAATCTCGATCGTTAAGTTCATTAGTGAACTATAACTGTTCCTAGCATTGTAGCTCCAGTAATGAGTACTGTGACGAAAATGGAGCCATCGCGCAAGTGAGGGAACTGGGTCTCATCGATGATCTAAGTATGTATTTAGGGGCTACTATCTTATTCAAAGATTGTAAAAAAAAAATTAGAATTTATGCCCACTAAACCTTGCAAAGGTTGAATATGTGAAGAGTCACATGTCTAAGATCCACCTGTAAATCCACTATCCCAACAGGAATGTGATTGTCACATAAACTCGTTATGTATAAGATACATGAGTTATTGGATCGAGTGGGAGAATGTCAGTGTTATGCTCTAAATCCAATAGTTGAGATAGCATAACACATATTATCATTGGTTCAATAAAGGCAGATCTATTATTATATTGAGTTTAACTCATTATTTAAATAATAGAGTCCGTAGAGTAAGTTTAATTAACTTGTAAGTTACAAGGTGTTGTGACTGTGAGATACAAGTCATTAATATCTTATTCTAAAATTGTCCCTAGTTGAAGTAACAGCAAGATACAGATATTGTTGTTACAGTTAGACTAGCATGTGTTGCATTTCTTTCTTATGAAGAAAGTAGCTTATCTCACAAGTTAGAATGTAGAGGGACATTCGAATGAACACGTGGATGCATTGTTAGATAAATAAAGCATTGGATGACCCGCCTATGGATTCCACATGGATAACTATCCAAGCGTCAGTGGTGAATCTCTAATGTGCGGTTGTGGATTTGGTCATTTGACTTGAGGACGTCGTAGAATCTTATATGAGGATTACTATGCTTTGGAAAGTGTTGATGTTGGCTCTTGAGAGGGAGTCATCAGGATGATGCCATACGGGTATAGTGAGAGTCATATGAAGGTTGTGTATGTCCAATAAGAGGATTCGTCACTCCTGGATAGTAGGAGATTATAACTTGTATTTCACTCACTTAAGTTGATGTAAATTCCTCGGTCGGGGTGAAGTTATGAGTTGAAAAAGGTGTTTTTAGTCATAACAAGATCAAATAAGATAAGAAGTGAATAACATAATTGGTTGAAATGAGATTGACGCTATCCATATATCTTAACCAATTGAGTTGTATTGATGAAGGGATTGTATTTCCACAGTAACTGCACATGAACTGGTCTTGTCATGCCACATGATTTTTCTTTTCACATGGATTGCCTTGATACATTGCTAGATGTCAATCTAGGACGGCGGCGTGAATTAATCGATCTTGGTGAGTCGATGATGAATTAGAAATAGAGATTTAAATTCATCTTATTCCAATCAGATTGGAATAATAATAATAACACGACATTTGCCATCGTGAATGGAACCTAATGGGTCACACACAAAAGACGAGAATTAAATATCTGGAATTGGATCTTGTCCAAGTGGGAGATTGTTAGAATTAATGTACAAGCCCAATTGTTGGGCCGGACTTTACAATTAGATTAATTAATATGATTAATTAATCAAGACCCATTAAAAGCCCTATTGTCACTAAGGTTAGGGTTTTGAGGTGCACATATTAATATGTGCACTATTGTAGAGAAATCATGAGAATCGCTTTTCTGTAATATTCTAGCGCATGATTTTTCTCTTGCTAGCACAAAGAGAAAAATCAATTCTCTCGAATCCATTCCAAAGGTTGGAGATTGATGGAGTTTCAGAATCAACTCGCTGTGTGGATTTCTGTTAGAGGCTGGACAATTGGACAGCTGGTGGTGACAAGTTTGTACCTCCTATTTCAGATCTCAGATTCACGGCATTCATCAAAAGGTATTAATCTAATCACAAATTCTATCTAAGTGCAAGGTTGATACGGGCTATGGTTTCGTTTTTGTTTAATTTCCGCTGTGCATATATGTATCGAAACCTTACAGTCACAGCTCCTCCTAAAATTTTGCAAGAGTTAGAAATTCTTAGACAACGAAATAATGAGAAGGATAAAGCTATTATTGAGCTTACACAGCATCTTGAACAACACGCATTACTTATCTAGAGCCTTACTGCACGAATGGATTTAAGTCAACATCCTCATGTAGAATCAACCAATGATCCACCTCCACCGCCGCCATCAGTTGGTGCTTCTTTAATGTGATTATATTGTTGAAGTTACAAGAAAAATATGGGAACTTATATTTTTGTGTTAAGTTTTAGATATTTGTGGTTTTCTATTTACTATTACTTTTTTGTTATGAATGCAATTACAATTTACCTTTTGCAGTATACATTTTTTTTTTAATTTTTCTTAATATCAATATTGTTGATATAAATGTGGCTATCGAACTCTGAATTGAAACATTTGGTAGATTATTAGCAGGTGTAAAAAAATTGGTTACTAAAGACATTTATTAACATAAGATTCAGCAACCAAAGTTTGGTTGGTAAATGCCTTTCTACAACCACATTTTGGTTGCTAGACCATATGGATATTTTATTTTTAATATTCATTGACCAATTTTGTAGTTGAAGCTTATGAAGAAAATCCTTCAACGACCAAAACTTGGTCTCAAAAGCCATACTTTCAGCGACCACAAATTGGTCCAAGGAATTTGCTAACATTGGTCCAGGTAGGTGTATCTTCAAGAACCAAAGATTGGTCACTAAAGGCTAAGCATTAGCGACCAATTTTAAGATGGTCACTGAATGTGCATTTGATCATTTGGTCGCTATTTTTATATATTAGCGACCAACCAAATGTTGTTCGCTAAAATAGTTGGACGAAAATTTACATGATTTTTATGACGTTTCAGTGACCAACCAATGTGGTCGCTGACATTTTTGGTTGCTGGAAGGTAAGTATTAGCGACCACACTTTGGTCTCTGAACGGTAAGCATTAGCGACCAAATTTAAGGCGGTCTTTAAATGTGAACCTTTTACAACCAAATATGGTACCTTAATTTGTTATATACATCTACCGATTCAAGAGACATATTTGGTCACTGAAAATTCAAAGTTTTAGCAACCATCATGACTTGGTCTCTAAAGATTTTTAGCGACGGCGAATTAGAGACCATTGTGCGACCACGATTTATTGGTCGTTGAAGACATTCAGCGACCATAAAATAGCCTTTAGTGACCAAAAAAATTGGTCGTTGGAGACCTTTTCTTTTTGTAGTATAACACAAATTTCATTGATATCATTTTTATCCAAAAAAGATTTTGAATAAGACTTACAATGTTTCTGATGTAATCGTTCCCCATTCATTCACGTAAACAATGACGTTGGGATGTATAATAACAGTGCTACAAAATAAGGGTGCATTCGACGGCCCATTAAATTTATTATAATTGATTATTTGTGTTTTCTAAATAAAATGCGTGGTTAAAAATTGGAGAGAGAAAATATATAATTAAAAAGTGATTTGAGAAATTGTACAATTTAATTTGTAGTTTAAACCACAGTTGTCCAACACAGGCTAAAATTTAAATAATATGTTAACTATAGGTTGTAAAACAAACATCTAATCGTATCCAAACATCCTTCACTTAGTTTAATTAAATAAATTGGCCTTGTAAATGACGCTTAAAGGTTTACACATTCAATTTTGTGTTGCAAAGATTTATGTTTTTCAAATTCTAAACAAACACAATATGCTAACTTAGGAGATCCTTCTGTTCACTGATATCTTGCGAAGCGAAATATCTCCGCAAGTGTACGGGTCGTGAAGAGTAGTAAAAATGGACCTAGAAGTCCAGAATGTCGTCCCTCAGAGACTGCTTACTAATTACCGAAATATGTAAATTCTTATCTTTATTTGAACCAATAAATGAATTTTGATTGTTTAAACTGAAATTTAGAACTATAACTAAAAGATTAAAAATTTGCATAGGATTGAGATTTCAAGATTGCTTTTGTTTTAAAATATGGTTGTATGCAGTTGGGATTCACGAGTTCACCTAGCCAGTTAAATCGATTCCAATTCTAGATTTTATTTTCTAAATATGTGTTCAATCAAATTCACTAATTCACATTGAGATTCCTCTCTCGAGTTTAAATCAATCCTATCTAAATAAGTCAACATTGTATCTCTACAGAGGGTCTGAATATTCCTTGTCTAGAAGCATTACATGCAAGAATTCACACACGATCGCACTAATCACAAGGGTATATATCTATCTCTCGTTCAATTAACCGATTTATTACCTAGATCTATTATATTAACTCACCTCTTGGATTATGGAAATAACACATAAAATCATGAAAGAGTGGCCAGTTCATTCACGCATTAAACACAATACTAAATCAACACATGCATTGAAGCGTTAAAACAATGAATATGGAATTAAAGTAATTGATTAGGCTAAATCGTTCATCCCAACGTTAAGATTAGTTACACATCATGAATAAAGAACAAAAATAATGAAAATAATACTCAAACATAAGCAAATATGAAATTAACGACAAGAAAAGAAGTCTTGCACCAAGAGTCAAGTTCCCGTGTTAATCTTCTAAATTCCACCGCTTTTTTCCGTGATTAGATCTCCCTCAAGTTTGATGTAGAATCACCAAGAATTGTCTGGTATTAGGCTCAGTAAAGGTTAGACACTCGTCGCCTCTCGCGCTCAATATATATCTTAGGTTAAAATTCTCGAGTAAATTCTGTCAAAATCGCGCAAAAAGCCCAAACTAGGCCTAGTCGGAAGCCCACGCGATCGTGTGGTCAAGAGTCCAGCGATCGCGTGGCAATGCTATTTTCATCTCTGCCTCAAAATTTCGCCTATGTCATGATCTCTACATGGTGGAAGAGGCGAGCGCGAATGGAGGATTTCAGAGGCGAATCTCCATCTTTTCTTTGCCTTTCAAGTTAGTCCCCTGGTTTTATTTGCGCGGTGCATCCTCAACTTCTAATTTGACCACTTTGACCCCAAAAATTATGTTTCTCTTCAATTGTATTACTTTTCACCTTTATTTCCCGCAATTTCTTCCTTGTTCCTCTTTTTGAATAAAATCTGAAATAACAACAATTAAACACAATTTAGGTAGAATATATTCATAAAACACAATGATATATCCTAGTTTTGACATATATCTAAGTGTATAAAATACACTTATCAAGTACCTTCAAACTAGAATTATTGTTCGTCCTCGAACAAACTAGATAAAGAAATTAGTTTTTTTTGGAATTAAAATAATTGGCATACCAAAATTGCCTTAGGTTCGTCTCAAACGTCCACCAGTGGAGAAATAATTAGACAACATGACAAAAATCATTTTTACTTGCTTAATTCCCAACTTATCTTGTGTGTGTGTGAATAGCCAAGATTAAACACATACTCATATCAAGATCCATTCAACACAGTGTGGCTACAAATGCATAATCCTAGATCCCAAGTGATTAGACTATGCTATTCTATCAATTCCTTGCAACTCTCAGGTATGATCACTTCCTTATTGCTTTTCTCTCTAATCTCCCTGTTCCTTCTATTCTAGTTGCTTCTAAACATAAATCATTTGCATTTTTCCACACCAAGTGGTCAGAATTGCCTAAGTCTGCCCAAACAATCAATGGTAAGCAGTTCCCTAGTCCATGCCTTATGCATCAAAATCTCAACCAACAAGCTTATACCATGTTAATTTTTTTTTTTTTTTTAAATGGATGACTTTTTTGTTCATTTCCATGTCTTTTACCATCTTTGTGTAGAACTTTTCATACTTTCTTTCTAATTGACCCCTGTAGTGAGCTTTAGGTCGATGACTCCCAAGCCAGACGACTTTAGGGCACCAGGTTTGAAAGACCCCTCAGACTTACTTACTTGAGTCAAAAAGGCTTAAACAGAAAAGTTAAAGATGTAATATTGTCTTATGTGTAAGTCCAATCTCCGTACTTGCTTTCTAATTGACCCCTGTAGCGAGCTTTAGGTCGATGACTCCCAAGCCTGACAACTTTAGGGCACCAGGTTTGAAAGACCCCTCAGACTTACTTACTCGAGTCAAAAAGGCATTTGAAGAGCAGAATAAGACTTTCAGCATTTTTCTATTTTTATGCTGGAAATGGTTTATACCCATTGACCAAGACCTTTTCAACAAATGACACATTTCAGGAACTACAGACCATTAAAAGTTCAAACCTACCTTCGCCACTTCTCCCCACCCCCAAACTGCTCATGAGCAAGTTTAGGTTCTAAGTTAATGGCTGGGATATCTAAATCTAAGTTCAGGAATCATACAGTCAAACCTAGGTCAAAAATTTAAAATTACCCCACATATATTAAATAAACATATCCACGAGTAATTATTCGATTCTGGCTATGTGCATCAGATAAAGGCAAGTCGAACATAAAGAAGTAATTCTCAAAATAGCAAAAGAGCATGATGTCCAAAGTTTATCCCCCAGCAGAAAGTGTAGCGCCCCGAGTTCCGTATACCCGATTCACTACGTCATTTTCTGTCTAAATTTTTCGAATAATATTTTTGCGGAAGAAATAATTGAAATTCATTTTTTGGCAACATTAAATAAACTGTAATGGCCGCTAAAATTGAAAACATTTATGAAACCATTTGAAATAGTAAATCGAACCATTAATATTGTAAAGAAATTGCCAATATCATAATTTCTCAAATAAATGAACTTCTCTAAATTATTCGATTGTTTGGAAAATACGGAAATCATTAACGTCAAACTTTCAACCGTTCAACGATTATTGCCACCATCATTCATCGCTCGCCACCGTCTCCGAAATCTGCAAAACTGTTAAAAGTAGGGTGAGTATTTCATGGGGGAAATACTCAGTAGACTCATCGCGAATTAATTTAATTTATAAGATGATTAAACACATAAATCCCTGCTCTTTATAAAACGGGCATTGATAGAGCTTCTTTATAAAACTGCTCTTGATAAAACTCATATTGTGCATTACAGCACGGGACATATTTTGCAAATCATAGGCTCTTTGAAAATAGCTCTTTGAAAACCATATACTTATAAAAACATTTTAATTATGCCAAGCATAATTTCTTTTGAAAGCATAACATAAGATAGGATTGAAATCCTTATAAACATAAGAAGACACAAGAACTTTACCGAACTTAGGTGGCAAGAATTCTTATGCAGTAAAATCATAATAACAGTAAGTTTTCATCATAACATAGGATAATATCGAAATCCTCATAAACATAAGAATTTTACCGAACTTAGGTGGTAAGAATTCTTATGTAGTAAGTATACCAAGCATAATTTTCTGAAATTCATAGGGATCAATTGCATCATAACATAAGATAGGATCGAAATCCTCATAAACATATGCGACAGGAATTTTACCGAACTTAGGTGGTAAATCCTCATAAACATATGGAAAGATAGGAATTTTACCGAACTTCGTGGCAAATCCTCATAAACATAGGAGACACAAGAATGTTACCGAACTTAGGTGGCAAGAATTCTTATGTGTAGCGCTACTAAAACTCCGGTCCCCTTAACATATCATAACTTATCATATGGGACCCAAAACAATCTTGGTAGATTGATTTCATAGCAATGATCCAAAAAAACATTTTCGTGAAGCATAGGGTATACTTACTTTTCGTAAAAACATAAAGTATATTTTCTTTTCATAAAAACATACTTACATTTCATAACAACATAAGGTATATTTACCTTTCATAAAAACATACTTGTTTTTCTTAAAAATTGACTTTCACAAGTCACATGACATTCATATGAAATCATAATTTAAATCAATTAATAAGTGCGAGTCTACCTCAAATCCGACGAGTGCAAAGTTGAGCGGGAATGACTTCAATTTCTTTAAATTCTCCGTACGCTTCGTCTTAAGCCAATAAGTCACTTTAGTATATCGAATATATAGTTCAAAATGATAAATTATAATTTGAGGACTAAAATTGATGTTTTGAAAGTTGAGGGACTAAAATGAATACTTTTGAAAGTTGAGGGATTAAAATGAATACTTTTGAAACTTGAGCTTAAAATAAAGTAAATCAGCAGGGACTGAATTGATCAGAATTTTAAAATGAAAGGGCTGATTAAAATCATTTAAAACTTAAGGGCTGAAATTGATGTTTTGAAACATGGGGACTGAAATGAATAACTTTAAAAACTTCAGGGACCAAGCTGTAATTTCTGAAAGTTATCAAATATATCTTCTCTTCCTTTCACGTTTCAGATCAAAGAGCCAGGGAGTGAGACGAGAGACGACGGCTGAAAAAAAACTGGCGATCGACTACTTTCAGTCAAGGTTGCCGCGAGCCAAACGCCGGCGGTGGTTCGGCGATGGTTCGGCCATCATGTGGTGGTGATTTAGGCTAGGTTTTGGTGTTGATTCGAGGTGAATCCAAGGCTCAAGCTCTGATCTAGATTGCGATTTCCGGTGACAAATCCGGTCACTGGCAGTCGGCGTCGAGGTAAGTCTTTGGTTTAGTTGATTTTGGGTTTTTTTTTTGATTTGTGAGGAGCAGTCGTTGGCCTGTGATTTGAGATTCTGCGTGACAGTGATGATTGATGATGTTTGCTGGGTGTTTTGAAAATATGGAATTTAATTGGTGATCTGCAAATTGATGGTGATGGAACTAATTCCGGTGGTGGTTTAACCTGTGGTTTGATAGATGGCTGTGGTGGTTCGAATTGTGCAGGTGATGGGGCCTGCTGTGATTGTGTTTGAAAATTGATTGAAGTTCTTAGAAATGAGGTGGTTTCTGAAATTCTGCAGAGTGTTTGAACGTGAAGGTGGTGGTGGCTGCAAGTGGTGACTGGATGATGGTTATGGTGGTGGCTATGGCTACTGCTGGGTGGAGATGAAATTGGAGGTTTGTGGTGATACAGATACGGTGGTGAATTATAGTGGTTTGGTAGTTTGACAGTGGTGATGCAGATGATGATACATAGGTTTCGTGGTTGTGGTTTGGGGCTGCAACTGGATTGAGGATTGTTGGTTGACAGATTGATTTCAGTGTGATGAATTCGATTGAAGCAGTCTGTTGGTTTGGAGTTCAATCTGGGCAGTAGAAGATGCTTAGCAGTGAATGGCTGTGAGTTAGTGGATTGATATAATGATGGAAAAGCTGTGGTGGTATTAAGGTAGATGGAAATGAAATTGTGATTTGATTAGTGGAGAATTTGGTATAGGAACATAATGATGCTTGGTTTTGCAGTGTGTGGTGAGGGTTGATAGCTGGAGATGGAGATGAAGCTATAAAGTGGATGCACATGGAAGGTTTGGGAATCTTATGAGATTGAAAGTAGATGGGAGTAGGTGGAGGGAATGATGAAAATGGACCAGGTTGGAGTTTTGAATTAGAATAGGTGTAATGTCTATATGATAATTGCTTTGTTTATTGTGGAATTTAGGTGGTGGTTTGAAATGGTCTTGTTGGTGCTCGGGTGTGATTTGTGCAAAGGGAAAGAAAATGGAAAGAAAACAATGAATAATGGAAGACATCATGATTTGTTTGATATGGAAGGATGATGGAATTGTGTAGAGATTAGTTGGAAATGCTTTTGGTGTTTGTATAATGAGATGGAATATGAAATAGATGTAAAATATATATATATAATGATGATGTTTTTGTATAAGGAATTGTATTAAAACTGATATATTTTGGACTGAAAATAATACTTTGAATAAACAATTAAAATAACATAATTTTAGAAATTCGGAAATTTAATTTAAAATCGAACAAATTCGATATTTCTTGACTTGGCTAGACGAATCCGTCGCGGCGTTGACTTCAAAATAATAAATGAAATAGTAGCGACACGATTTTCTAAATATTAAAATAATTATTTATTGCATAAAAATTCTGGATCGCTATAATCTTACCTCCTTAAAATAATTTCGTCCTCGAAATTAAACTTACTTAATCTTATAATTTCTGAATACTTAATCAGAATCTCTTCTTCTTATCATCGAATATTCTCAAAATAATCAAAACAATTCCTGAATATTTTCTCTACGTAAAATACCCAAACATATCAACATAATATCATCAACTTATCTTTTCAATATTTGTAACCCAAAATTCAGTAAACAAATATCTCCCAAAACTAAGATTCTATACTTAAATGTCACCACATTTCCTGCAAAGTATTTCTTTCACTTGTATATACGTATGAATTCTGATTCAATACGGTACTCATTTTACTTTTGTATCATCACACTATACCAAGATTATCATTATTAAAACAAAATATCAGTACCCATAATCCAAGAAAATATTCCAAATCTTCAATCAAATCTCCTTTATCGATAAAATTTAACAGCGCATTACTTCTTGTCTCCTCTTATCATTAAAATAATCCTGCGCTTTCTTGCTGGTCATAACATCACGCGGATTCACTCAGATCCTTTGCGCTTTTAAATAGTTCATGCTGGGAAGAGGTTGAATCATCAAACAATGGATATCATCCTTTCTAACATTCGCAAGTATTATTCCAGTCTTCCTATGAATGATCTGAGAAAGATCTATAGAATAAGGCTCGAAAGATTGAGGTTGCTAATGGCTCATGATATTCCAGAAGATGTTCGCTGGTTGATAGAAGCAAAGGTTCGACTATCTGGTGAATTACCATCAACATTTCCAAAACATATGCCTGGTTTAGGCAAAAGCACGTTCGCAAAGAAACGAAGAGCAAAAAGACTGGGTGGTTGCTACAAATGTGCTCGTTGGAACTGTAATACACGTTGCAAATCAGTAGGATATTCTTCTACTAATCGGGATGATAAAATCGAATTCATAAAGGGTGGACTGAGTAAGGAGTCTTTGGATGATATTCGACTGACTCTTGAGACGCACCCAAGTGGTTATGTACAACGTGAACTTCTCTCCTTATACGCTCAGTTTAACGAGGACAAAAATCGTTATAGTCTCCAAAATATAATATCGAAAGATCCTGTTTGCCAGTCTGTTTTACAAAATGAGGCTTCTGGCAGTTCAGCAATGATATAAGGTAAATCTTTTTAAAATATTTTGCTGCTTTCTTTCACGCGTTTTGGAAATAAAATATATTTTCCTTTCTCGAGGTTTGATAAAGCTGGAAATAAATATTTAATCGCCGAAAGATGACAGCCTCGATACGATAAAAATATTCAAAAGTGGGCTGATTTTGTCAAAAGTAAATCTTTACTTTTTCAGAATCAATCAAAAACAGTAAATTTTTCCGGCTTTAAATAGTCAAACATATTTCATAGTTCAGGCATCCCAAAATCACATCTTCTTCGTAAGTTTTCTCTTCTATACTATCAAAGATGGAAGCACCAAAACTTCGACAAATCAAAACTATTTGTGTATTTTGTGGATCAAAAGTAGGGAAAGGCTTCGGTTATCTAGAAGCGGCTGTAGATCTTGGAAAGAAACTGGGGGAAAAAGGTATCACTCTTGTGTATGGGGGTGGTAGCAGTGGTCTAATGGGTTGTGTTTCCCAATCTGCTCTTGCAGAGAAATCAAAAGTAATCGGTGTTATACCTGTCCCTTTGGTAGATGTTGCAGGCAAAACACGAGGGCATGAAGTTCAAACTTTATCCATCCATGAACGCATAACTTGTATGTTATATGGTTCTGATGCCTTTATAGCCCTGCCCGGAGGTTTTGGTACCTTAGAAGAAATTTTTAACATTACCTCGTGGGCTCAACTAGATCTCCATACTAAGCCTATTGGGCTTCTGAATGTTAACAATTTCTTTGATGGTTTGTTAACCTTTCTTGATTATGCTGTGGAACAGGGATTCATCTCTCCATTTTCCAGAAGGCTTCTTATTTCTGCTCCTACTATTGATGAACTACTGGATAAGCTGCAGTCATATATCTCAATACAAGATCCAGCAGGAGTTAAGATAGATTGGTCGCAAGGAAGGGGAATCAAGCGAAAATGGAGTCCGGTTAATGTAAATTTAACTCTTTGAATCTTAGAATAGGTGGGGGTAGAGTACGGAGTATTCTCACTCTCGAGACACCCCTCCATTTACTAGGATTTCCTTCATGTTTAAATCTTGTGTGTACTTCAAAGATTCCAGGTGGTAGATTACGGAGTATTCTTACTCTCGAAACACACCTCTTTGAAGGTTTCTTTATTTCCTCAAAAGATCAGAGGTGGTAGGATACGGCTACTCCGGAAACACATCTCTCATTCTGAGGATCTTTCCATGTTTTATCTCTTATGCTTTCGTGTGTTTCATGTATTCCTTTCCAGTGTGACTTTTGTGTGTTCTCCTTATGAGAAAATAATAAAATCTCTGCTATCATCTACTAAATCTCGTTTGTGATGTAAATAATCTTGCATGTCTAACCTTAATTCCTTTAGTGGATGCTTATCATATTATGCTCTTAATTCCAAATGATAAAATTCTGGATAGAGTCTCCCTTGTAATTTGGACTTATTCCAAACCATAAGCATACTTCATAACTCACAATAATAAATAACTCCACATTTGATCACAACGATCTAAAAATATTGAAAATAATTCTAACACTTCAATATCATCAAAATATCCCATAATTCAATTCATAATTCCTCAACATAGAAATTTCAAATCATATTTTTTTTCAATATCACAATATTACTTCCTTCCATACCTTAATTGGCTCAAAAGTTACTCATACTTATAAATATATGCCATAAATCATATTCCCAAAATTTATTCACAAAGCCAAACTTCATAATAAATTTCTCTTCAACATAGAGGCATAATAAATTAACTCAACATAATATCCATTACTTAATTCTTAATAAAATCATATTATTCCCATTATGCTCAACACTCGTTTTCTTTAAAAAAAAATTTCTCATAATCATACATTAGAGCATATAAGTTATGACAAAGCATAACAACATCATTATTTTCGAAGAAATACATTCTTATTTCTCATAAATCATAAGTATCCGAAATACTCTTCATTCTTTCTCATAAATTAGTAAAATGAGTATTCGAAATACTGAAATAACTTTAAACATCATAAACTTCTTTACCTCGGAGTTGGTGGAACGAAATGATGGCAGTGGCAATCTTCATAAATAAAAATCTTATAATGGAAAATATTTCTTAAAATTCTTTTTGAAAATTTTACCAGTCTACAGAAACGCAGACTAGCTCTGATACCAACTTGTAGCGCCCCGAGTTCCGTATACCCGATTCACTACGTCATTTTCTGTCTAAATTTTTCGAATAATATTTTTGCGGAAGAAATAATTGAAATTCATTTTTTGGCAACATTAAATAAACTGTAATGGCCGCTAAAATTGAAAACATTTATGAAACCATTTGAAATAGTAAATCGAACCATTAATATTGTAAAGAAATTGCCAATATCATAATTTCTCAAATAAATGAACTTCTCTAAATTATTCGATTGTTTGGAAAATACGGAAATCATTAACGTCAAACTTTCAACCGTTCAACGATTATTGCCACCATCATTCATCGCTCGCCACCGTCTCCGAAATCTGCAAAACTGTTAAAAGTAGGGTGAGTATTTCATGGGGGAAATACTCAGTAGACTCATCGCGAATTAATTTAATTTATAAGATGATTAAACACATAAATCCCTGCTCTTTATAAAACGGGCATTGATAGAGCTTCTTTATAAAACTGCTCTTGATAAAACTCATATTGTGCATTACAGCACGGGACATATTTTGCAAATCATAGGCTCTTTGAAAATAGCTCTTTGAAAACCATATACTTATAAAAACATTTTAATTATGCCAAGCATAATTTCTTTTGAAAGCATAACATAAGATAGGATTGAAATCCTTATAAACATAAGAAGACACAAGAACTTTACCGAACTTAGGTGGCAAGAATTCTTATGCAGTAAAATCATAATAACAGTAAGTTTTCATCATAACATAGGATAATATCGAAATCCTCATAAACATAAGAATTTTACCGAACTTAGGTGGTAAGAATTCTTATGTAGTAAGTATACCAAGCATAATTTTCTGAAATTCATAGGGATCAATTGCATCATAACATAAGATAGGATCGAAATCCTCATAAACATATGCGACAGGAATTTTACCGAACTTAGGTGGTAAATCCTCATAAACATATGGAAAGATAGGAATTTTACCGAACTTCGTGGCAAATCCTCATAAACATAGGAGACACAAGAATGTTACCGAACTTAGGTGGCAAGAATTCTTATGTGTAGCGCTACTAAAACTCCGGTCCCCTTAACATATCATAACTTATCATATGGGACCCAAAACAATCTTGGTAGATTGATTTCATAGCAATGATCCAAAAAAACATTTTCGTGAAGCATAGGGTATACTTACTTTTCGTAAAAACATAAAGTATATTTTCTTTTCATAAAAACATACTTACATTTCATAACAACATAAGGTATATTTACCTTTCATAAAAACATACTTGTTTTTCTTAAAAATTGACTTTCACAAGTCACATGACATTCATATGAAATCATAATTTAAATCAATTAATAAGTGCGAGTCTACCTCAAATCCGACGAGTGCAAAGTTGAGCGGGAATGACTTCAATTTCTTTAAATTCTCCGTACGCTTCGTCTTAAGCCAATAAGTCACTTTAGTATATCGAATATATAGTTCAAAATGATAAATTATAATTTGAGGACTAAAATTGATGTTTTGAAAGTTGAGGGACTAAAATGAATACTTTTGAAAGTTGAGGGATTAAAATGAATACTTTTGAAACTTGAGCTTAAAATAAAGTAAATCAGCAGGGACTGAATTGATCAGAATTTTAAAATGAAAGGGCTGATTAAAATCATTTAAAACTTAAGGGCTGAAATTGATGTTTTGAAACATGGGGACTGAAATGAATAACTTTAAAAACTTCAGGGACCAAGCTGTAATTTCTGAAAGTTATCAAATATATCTTCTCTTCCTTTCACGTTTCAGATCAAAGAGCCAGGGAGTGAGACGAGAGACGACGGCTGAAAAAAAACTGGCGATCGACTACTTTCAGTCAAGGTTGCCGCGAGCCAAACGCCGGCGGTGGTTCGGCGATGGTTCGGCCATCATGTGGTGGTGATTTAGGCTAGGTTTTGGTGTTGATTCGAGGTGAATCCAAGGCTCAAGCTCTGATCTAGATTGCGATTTCCGGTGACAAATCCGGTCACTGGCAGTCGGCGTCGAGGTAAGTCTTTGGTTTAGTTGATTTTGGGTTTTTTTTTTGATTTGTGAGGAGCAGTCGTTGGCCTGTGATTTGAGATTCTGCGTGACAGTGATGATTGATGATGTTTGCTGGGTGTTTTGAAAATATGGAATTTAATTGGTGATCTGCAAATTGATGGTGATGGAACTAATTCCGGTGGTGGTTTAACCTGTGGTTTGATAGATGGCTGTGGTGGTTCGAATTGTGCAGGTGATGGGGCCTGCTGTGATTGTGTTTGAAAATTGATTGAAGTTCTTAGAAATGAGGTGGTTTCTGAAATTCTGCAGAGTGTTTGAACGTGAAGGTGGTGGTGGCTGCAAGTGGTGACTGGATGATGGTTATGGTGGTGGCTATGGCTACTGCTGGGTGGAGATGAAATTGGAGGTTTGTGGTGATACAGATACGGTGGTGAATTATAGTGGTTTGGTAGTTTGACAGTGGTGATGCAGATGATGATACATAGGTTTCGTGGTTGTGGTTTGGGGCTGCAACTGGATTGAGGATTGTTGGTTGACAGATTGATTTCAGTGTGATGAATTCGATTGAAGCAGTCTGTTGGTTTGGAGTTCAATCTGGGCAGTAGAAGATGCTTAGCAGTGAATGGCTGTGAGTTAGTGGATTGATATAATGATGGAAAAGCTGTGGTGGTATTAAGGTAGATGGAAATGAAATTGTGATTTGATTAGTGGAGAATTTGGTATAGGAACATAATGATGCTTGGTTTTGCAGTGTGTGGTGAGGGTTGATAGCTGGAGATGGAGATGAAGCTATAAAGTGGATGCACATGGAAGGTTTGGGAATCTTATGAGATTGAAAGTAGATGGGAGTAGGTGGAGGGAATGATGAAAATGGACCAGGTTGGAGTTTTGAATTAGAATAGGTGTAATGTCTATATGATAATTGCTTTGTTTATTGTGGAATTTAGGTGGTGGTTTGAAATGGTCTTGTTGGTGCTCGGGTGTGATTTGTGCAAAGGGAAAGAAAATGGAAAGAAAACAATGAATAATGGAAGACATCATGATTTGTTTGATATGGAAGGATGATGGAATTGTGTAGAGATTAGTTGGAAATGCTTTTGGTGTTTGTATAATGAGATGGAATATGAAATAGATGTAAAATATATATATATAATGATGATGTTTTTGTATAAGGAATTGTATTAAAACTGATATATTTTGGACTGAAAATAATACTTTGAATAAACAATTAAAATAACATAATTTTAGAAATTCGGAAATTTAATTTAAAATCGAACAAATTCGATATTTCTTGACTTGGCTAGACGAATCCGTCGCGGCGTTGACTTCAAAATAATAAATGAAATAGTAGCGACACGATTTTCTAAATATTAAAATAATTATTTATTGCATAAAAATTCTGGATCGCTATAGAAAGTCTTACCCGAACTCCATCATAAGCTGCAAATTAATTTTTTTTTTTTTGAAGCAAAAGGAGTGAAAAGGAGTTGAAGAGTTACATAGTATCAATTAATACAGGCCAATAAAAAAACAAAGGAAAACAGCCTAAGGTTAGCAATTACCCCCAAACTTGAAAATTACATTGCCCTCAATGAATCAATAAAACAAAGAAAAATAAAAAAATAGAAGGCAAAGTAAAAAATATCAGGAACTTCTTGGGGGTAGGTTTGACTGCTGTGGCTGAGATGGTCCTGCGGGGTCCTGATCCAACCGACCCTCTATCCTCTCCAATCTTCCTTCAATTCCCTCGACTCTCCTTTCGATCCCCTCCAACCTGCTCTCAATGGAGAAGAGCCTGGCATCCCCATGTGATCTAACTGCTGAACTCAGTCATCATATGGCGCATAATACGCTGCTCTCCAGCTATGTCACCTTGGGCCATACGGCTAATTTGTTGTCCCATGTTTTCCAACTGCCTCTGCTGAGCTGCTTCAGCCTCCCTCCTCATGTTCACCATACGTGTCAAGTCAGTTAACTCCAATAGCATCTGCCGTAGGAGTTTCTCATCACTGGGAGGAGCTAGTATATGCACTGGTGCTGCTGGTCCTGCTGGCACTGCGGGGTCCACTGGAGCAATTGGGTCCACTGGGGCCAATGGAGGAGCTGGTGGTCCTCGAGGCACTATAGGCCTAGTGCTCTCCCGAGTCCGTCTATTGATAATAGCTCCAAGAGGCGTAGGCTCTTCATGGGGCAGCAACTCCACTCCATCTACAACGCAGATGGCGCTGATCAAATAGGGAAACATGATCTGGCAGCTTGTGTCCAATTGGGAGGCAAGTGTGATGATGAAATAAAAAATGTGTCTTCCCAAGTCCAACCTGCGCCCCCTGGCTAGATGGTGAATCATTTGAGCCCTATCTTCATTGAATTCCATGCTGTGCGATGTAGGATCAATGTTGTGGCACATGAAGATATACAAAATCCTTATACTTTTTGTGAGTTCACCATGTTCAAAGCGCCCCGGCTTCTCTAATTCAACATTTTCCCGACCATACAAGAAGCTGGTAATCAGATCAATATCCAAATCAACTGGGACCTGCTCAATTCCTTCTCTTGTCAGCTCCAACACCCTCTCAATCACGGTCGGCGAGAAACGGATCCACTTACCCCGTACCTATGTCTTATATCAGTGAGGTGCACCATTTGTTTCAATGGCCTGGTTGAAATTGGCCATGAATTCTTTGACTAGCAACGGATAGGGCTTGTGCGGGTTGCCTACCAACTTGTGCCAACCTGCTTGCTCAATCAAATGGGCCAACTCGGTATCAGGGAAATCGGCCACTATCAACTCTCTTTCGCTCCAAATTTTCTTCCCCCTGAGCAAGACTTCATATCTGTGCAATTCCTCGCTTCCCAAAAATCTTTGAACATTTCCTATTTCTCTCTGATCGGCTTCTGGATTCACAGTCGAAGCTCCTCGTTTCCACTTAGAGGGACCAGTATTTTCCTTCCCTTTCTGTGAAGCGGTGGCTTTTGGAGGCATTATTGTACCTATAAAGAACAAAACACATCATTAGAATCAATGGTTGAGTAAAAAAATACAAAAACATTTGCTTACACCCCCAAACTTGTTAAAAATTGCAAAATAGAAGTGAAAAAATGAAGACTGACTAGTGCTTTTCAACCTCGGTAATCATGCCGAAAACAGAATTTTTTTTGAAAAGTGTCCCAAGCACAATAAAGTACTTCATGTCATGAGTAACATATTAAAATTTGAGATCAAATGGGTAACATATGAATAGTGAAATGGAATGACGAAGTGGTGACGTAAGCTTGCAATGGCCCTGCAGTGGCCTTGCAATGGTGCAATGTGGCTTGCAATGGTGCTAGAATGTTAAACATGGAATTTTGTGCATTGCAATGAGCCAGAATGCCAAATTATAGCATAAATGCAATGAAAAACATGTAATAAGTGTGAATGCTCGAGTGGATTTCTCAAACTGCAACAAAATTCTAGTTGGGGCATTGTGTCGAACACATTGAAGGCATAAGAAAAATTATGAAGAAATCATAACACTGTGTAAATGGAACCTTCCCAAAATATTTACCCATCATTTCAACACACAACCAATCCACATTCTAACCTAACCCATGCTCCATTCGACCAAATATACGAGTTTCTCAAATATAGGGCATAATCGGTCAAAAAAAAAAAAAGGAAAAATCTCTAATTCCTTGTGATTACTTACCTTGGATTAGTGATGATGAGTGTTATGGAGCTTGATTTTGCACCTATTTGATGGTGGTAATTCAAAATTTGAGAATTGAATGAATGGGTTGCGAGATTGAGGTGTTTCACCCGGCAACGTTGGATAGGAAATAAGAGAAGCTGCCGAGTTTTAAAACTGAATTCTCGAGCCCAGTTTACCCACGCGATCGCATGGTCGATGTTAAAAAAAATCTGTTGAAAAATAAGCACCTTGTCGTGATCACGCCTATGGCTAGGCAGCGATTGCGACTTAACCTGTGAAACCTATTGTTTTCAAATTTTGTGCACTTTGTTTAGACAATTACAATGTACTCCAAAATGATTTTGAAAGTGAATGATTATGATTCTCGACCTGTAACCATGTTCGACTAGTGAGGGGAAATTGGGAATGACAACCTAAGCCTATGTCACTCAAATTTCATAAAAATTCTAAAATGTGCCTATAATGCCTAATCATGCAAAGAATGACTGATATGAATGAAAACTTCACAAAAACATTCTAAATGATTACTAATGCACCATAAGCCTAACTAATGCACAAGTCATGAATGCAATGATGAGAAAATGATGAAAATACTAAATAAGGGAAAATGAAGCATAATAAATAAAAGAGAAGAAAAATTGGGTTGCCTCCCAACAAATGCTCCGTTTATAATCTCAAGTCCGACTTTTTGTGTTGTTCACTCTGGAAGGGCAATGTCAATGTATGACTTCTCCTTTGCAAAATCCACCTCAAAGTAATGCTTGATTCTCTGCCTATTGACTTTAAAATGTCCTTTTGTTGGATGGTGAAGTTCAAACGTGCCATATGGAAACACTTGTGCAATTGTGAATGGACCAGACCATCTCGACCTCAATTTTCCCGGAAAGAGCTTCAAGCGTGAGTTGTACAAGAGCACCTGATCTCCAACCTGAAACTCTCTCTTGTGAATATGTCGATCATGCCACTTCTTAGTCCGATCCTTATAAATTGATGCATTCTCATAAGCTCCCAAGCGAAACTCATCCAATGCATTAAGTTGCAAAAATCTCTGATTTCTGGCTAAGTCCATATCAATATTTAATTGTTTTAAAGCCCAATATGCTTTGTGCTCAAACTCAACAGGAAAATGACATGTTTTTCCAAACACCAACAGGAATGGTGATATCCCAATAAGGGTTTTGAAAGTTGTTCTGTACGCCCACAAGGCATCATCCAATTTGTCAGCCCAATCTTTTCGGGATGACTTCACTATTGTTTCCAAAACCCTTTTCAACTGTCTATTTGATGTTTCCACCTGCCCACTAGTCTGTGGATGATAAGCTGTCCCCATGCGATGATAAGTCCCATACTTGGCCAAGACTGAATTGAATATCCTGTTGTTAAAATGAGTCCCTCCATCACTTATGATCGCTCTCGGTGCTCCAAACCGAGTAAAAATATTTTTTCTGATGAAGTTAACTACAATTTGGGCATCATTTGTTGGACATGCTTTTGTCTCCACCCACTTCGACACATAATCAACTGCCACCAGTATATATCTGTTATTGTAGGAAGGTGGGAACGGACCCATGAAATCAATTCCCCACACATCGAACACTTCAACCTCCAACACGCTGTTAAGTGGCATCTCATGCTTTGATAATATATTTCCAATTCGTTGGCACCTGTCACATGCTTTAACGAAACAGAAGGCATCTTTAAACACCGTAGGCCAATAGAAACCACATTGCAATACCTTAACTACTGTTTTAGTAGCTCCCATGTGTCCACCATATGGAGATGAATGGCATTTCTCAAGAACAGGAATGATCTCCTCGTCTGGAATACACTGTCTGATTATTTGATCCGGTCCCCTTCTGTAAAAAAATGGGTCTTCCCAATAAAAGAATTTCAGATCATGGAAAAATTTCTTCTTTTGCTGATATGTGAAATCAGGTGGCAAAACATTGCAGACCAAGTAATTTACATAATCTTCAAACCAAGGCCCCTTATCCTTCTCTACTTGCATAATGTGGGCTAATAGCACCAACTGTTCATCTGGAAATACTTCTTTTATGTCCTCAATATTCTCCTGATCTGCTTGCTCCAATCTGGATAAATGATCTGCAATCTGATTTTCTGTGCCCTTTTTATCCCGAATTTCAATGTCAAACTCTTGAAGTAGTAGAACCCATCCGATCAGTCTAGGCTTTGCATCCTTTTTTCCAAATAAATACTTCAATGCAGAGTGGTCAGTGTAAACCACCACTTTTGATCCTATGAGATAAGACCTGATTTTTCGAAGGCAAACACCACTGCTAACAGTTCTTTCTCAATTGTGGCATAATTTATCTGTGCATCAGCCAATTGTTAGCTAGCATAGTAAATTACATGGAAGATTTTATCCTTTCTCTGCCCCCTACAGCATAGTCACTCGAGTCACACATGAGCTCAAAAGAAAAACTCCAGTCTGGTGCTATGATGATTGATGCAGTAGTTAACTTTTCTTTGAGTGTATTAAAAGATGATAAACACTCTTCAGAAAAATTAAAAACAACATCTTTTTCCAGCAAATTACACAAGGGCTTAGTGATTTTAGAAAAGTCTTTTATGAATCTTCTGTAAAACCCAGCATGACCCAAGAAGCTTCTTACTCCTTTAACTGAGCTCGGTGGTGGTAATTTTTCAATTACTTGAATTTTCGCCCTATCCACTTCAATTCCTTTTTCTGAAATCCTGTGACCTAGCACAATCCCCTCATGCACCATAAAGTGTCACTTCTCCCAATTCAACACCAAATTCGTTTCCATACATCTTTTAAGCACTAGAGAGAGGTGGTGTAGACATTCATCAAATGAAGAGCCAAAGACTGAGAAATCATCCATAAAGACTTCAATAAAGCGTTCCACCATATCGAAAAATATTGCCATCATGCATATTTGGAATGTCGATGGAGCATTACACAAACCAAATGTCTTTCTTCTGAAAGCAAATGTACCGTAGGGACAGGTAAAAGTTGTTTTCTCTTAGTCAGCCAGAGCCATGGCAATCTGATTGTAGCCCGAATATGCATCCAGAAAACATTAGTGTGAGTGACCTGCTAGCTTCTCCAACATTTGATCATTGAACGGTAATGGAAAATGATCTTTTCTAGTTGCAGCATTCAATTTCTTGTAATCAATACACACTCTCCACCCCTTTACTGTCCTCGTAGGGATCAATTCATTGTTTTCATTTGCAATCACTGTCATACCCCCTTCTTTGGCACTACATGAACTGGACTGACCCAAGCACTGTCTAAAATCGGATATATGATACCAGCATCAAGTAGTTTTAAAATCTCTTTTCTCACCACTTCTTTCAAAGTAGGATTTAGTCTGCGCTGTCCCTCAACTGATGGCTTGGAATCATCTTCCATCAAAATCTTATGCATACAAATAGCGGGACTAATACCTTTAATGTTGGCAATAGTCCATCCAATAGAAGTTTTATGTTCCTTCACCACCCGCAGCAACCTTTCTTCTTCCAAAGCTGTCAAATGGCTTGAAATGATAATTGGCCATGTTGATGACTCCCCCAAAAATGCATAACGCAGATGTGCTAGTAAAGGTTTCAACTCCAAAGTGGGAGGATTTTCACATGATGGTAGAGATTTCTGCAAAATTTCACCCAATGGCTCAAAATAGCGACCTCTTCTGAGCATGAACCTTGGTGATGCTTCCAATTCATTAGCCATCCATCCCACCTCTTCTTTATCTGAATTTATATATTCTGATTGAACAATGCATGCCTCCAACGGATCTTTAGGATGCTCCTCGTCATATACATCCTGTACTGCTTCTTGCACGAGATCAACCTAGAAACAAGTATCCAAAGATGATGGATACTTCATGGATTTAAAAATGTTGAAGGTGATCTTCTCTTCATCTACACGAAGCACCAGTGTTCCTTCGTGAACATCTATCAATGCTTTTCCGGTTCTCAATAATGGTCGTCCCAGAATGAGTGGGATTGTCTTATCTTCTTCCATATCTAGGATAACAAAATTTGCAGGGTAAATGAATTTGCTCAGTCTTATCAACACGTCTTCAAGCAACCCCCAAGGATATTTTATCAAACGATCTGCTAACTGCAAGGAAATTGTAGTTGGTTTTGCTTCTCCAATCCCAAGCTTCCTGAAAATAGAAAGAGGTATTAAATTAATGCTGGCACCTAAATCACATAATGCAGATTCAAACTCAATAGAACCAATAGTGCAAGGGATTGTGAAACTCCCTGGATCCTTCAATTTGGGAGGCAATTTCTTCTATATTATTGCGCTGCATTCCTCGGTAAGCATCATTGTCTCATGCTCGTCCAGCTTCCTTTTATTAGTGAGGATTTCTTTCATAAATTTTGCATAGCTCGGCACTTGGGTCAAAGCCTCTGCAAAGGGAATGTTGATGTGCAGCTGCTTGATCTTTTTAATGAACTTAGCGAACTGCTGGTCAAGCTTATGTTTCCTCAGCCTCTGCGGATATGGGATGGGGGTACATAGGCTTTAATAGGGGTCGGAGCCTTCTTCACCTCTTTATCCGAACTGTCGGGTTTTTCTGGTGGGTTTTCTTTCTTCATGTGATCTTTCTTCTTCCTCTTCCACTGCCTCAGTCAAAGTTTACAATTTATCTGTTCTTTTCACATTGATTTCTGGATATTGGACCCCACTTCTGGTTGTTATGGCTTGTACTTGCTCTCTCGGATTTGTTTCAGTATTACTAGGTAGTTTACCTTGTTGTCTTTCCAATCTATCATTTTCCAACTGTCCCAATTGAATTTTTATTTTCTTAATGTCAGCTTGATGACTCTGCAGCAGTTGAAGTATCAATTCTTCATTGGAGGTCTTCTTTACCTGTTGTTACAGGTGTTGTTGTAGCAACCAAGAAAATTTCACGTATTAAATAATTATTTTAAAATTATGAAATTGTGCCGCTGCGATCTCACCCATTTTTAATTTAAAGTCGTGACGTATTCGTCTAGCCGAGTCGAGAATATTGAGTCCAATTCGATTTTAAATAAATTTCGAATTTCTAAAATTTTATTATTTATTTATTTATTTAATTTATTCGTTTCAAAACAAATTATGTTAAACCCATTTTATCAGATTCGTTTTTTTGAATTAGTTAAATTCACGCGTATTATTTCCGCGAGTTCCATTTCTTGGTTATCGTGATTTCCAAATTCCCAAAATCAACCCATAGCTCCACCAACTCCAACCAACTACATCAATCCCATACCTTATCAAACTCTCTTACACACTACACAACCTACACCTCAGCATCATCACCATCAGACTTCCCCTCTAAGCTTCAAACCATGTTCCAGCCATCTCCAGTTCACGGCAGAGTTGGAGACCTAGCAGCTTCAAACTCATTTCCTCATCAACAAGCTTTCAAGCAGCCAAGTAAGAACTTTCTCTCCCTGCACCAACCACAACACTGACTTCATCCTCACAACCCAGCCAACTGCAAACCTCTCGATGAGCACCATCACCAAATCAAAACTCTGTTCTAGCATATTTTCGTCCATTTCAACCACCAACGCTGCCATTACAAAAGCCACAACCGAACCACCCAAACCACCATCAGCCATCGCCACAACCACACTACTACTAACCCAACACCAATCAGCCACCCAACCTCAAGAAATCACTCAACCCATACCAATCCACCATTTCCATCACCACTTGAGATCATCAACTGCCAAATCTACTAATCAATATTACAATACCACAAATTACGGCCAACCATCATCATCACCACCAACATTGCCTCAACCAAAATACTTAACAAACACCCATTCCAAACCGCCACCGTCCACGGCCTACCCATTTCCAAAATCAAACCAAATCCCAAGAAGATCAAGAAATTATCCATTACCTACCTCAACCGTCGGTTCTTCGCCTAAAAATCCAGCTCCAAGCCTCGTTTTTTGCCTCGATTTCGCACCCAATCTCGCACCAAAATCCCCAAATCTGAACCCTTCCTTGGTCGCCATTCGTCGCCACCCTGCACCGACGACGAAGCCAGTTGCGCGAGGCCCTTCCCCCTCTCTTCTCTGCATTACGACCAGAGAGAGAGAATGTGAAATTGGTTTTAATAATTTTATTTTGCCTAATTGCCTCACTAGTCCCCAGCCTTCTAATATGATTTTATTCCAGTACCAAGTTTTGCTGATTATTTACTTCAGCCCTTCGGTTCCTAAAATGTTTATTTCAGTCCCTAATCTCAAGTCATTTTTACAAATTAGTCCTGAATCTCTTTACACCTTGTCATTTTAGCCACAAGTGTTGAAGTTGTCCATTTTTGCCCCCAAGTTTTTAAAGTTATATAATTCAGTCCTTTTGGTTTTAAAACTAATCATTTCAGTCCCTTTAGTTTTTAAATAGTTTTAAACGGTCCCTTCATTTTAAAATCAATTATTTCAATCCCTATAGTTTAATATCCGTTTTGAGCTTCAACCCAAGTTTTGAAAATTTACATTTTAGTCCCCCAAGTTTAAAAGTATTCATTTTAGTCCCCAACTTTCAAATAAACAATTTCAGTCCCTAAATCTTAATTTATCATTTTAAACTATAAATTTCAAAAGACTTTAATTTATTTTTCTAATTGGCTAGACGAGGCGTACGAAGATTTAAAAGATTGAAGTAATTCTCGCTCAACCACACTCGTTAAGTTTAAGGTAGACTCGCTCCTATTAATTGATTTAAATTATGATTGCATGTGAATGTGTATGTTATGTGACTTATGTGAAAGTCATTTTTATGAAAAGAGACGAGAATATATTTCTTTGGAAATATTTATGTTGTTATGCTTGTCATAACTTATATGCTTTTACGCATGAGAAAGAAAGAAGAGAATATCTTGCAAGATAAGTGATAATGTTATGCATAACTTATGTGCCTTAAGTGCACGAGAAGAAAGAGCAACCCACACCCTATGATTTTTAAAGAGCCTATAATTTTTCAAAGAGAAGCCATGTGCTTTAATGCACGAGAAGAGCAACCCACGCCCTATGATTTCTAAAGAGCCTGCATTTATGTGTTCAATTATAATGTAGATTAATTAATTGGCGATGAGTCTACTGAGTATTTCTATGAAATGCTCATTTCTATTTTAACAATATTTGCAGATTTCAGAGAGGGTGGCAAGTGATGGATGATTGTGGCAATAGTCGTTAAATAATTGAAAATCTTATTTTGATGATCCGTATTTCCAAATGTTGGATTTTTTGAGATTTTCAATTATTTGAGAATTTATGACATTGTCAATTGTTTTGTAATATTAATGGTTCGATTTATTATTTTGAATTATTTCATAGATGTTTTCAAATTTTATCGACCATTACAGTTTATTTAATGTTGCAAAAAAAAAAATGAATTTTCAGCTAGTTCTTCCGCTAAAACATTATTTTAAAGTTTAGATCAGACAATAACGTGCTGAACTGGGTATTTAGAACTTGGGGCGCTACAGATTTTGTTGAAACCCTGGCGGTCGCTGGACGTTTTGATTATTAGCCCATGAACCGACGCCTGAACCGGGTTTAGGCGTCGGTTCTCGACGAACCGACGCCTAAACCTAATATATTTAATTCAAAAATTCGTGCGATTTAATTCCATTCCGCGCATATCTCTCTCTCACTCTCTCTCAACACTTCAACATCGCGCTCGGAGCCATCACCACCGTGCCTCCACCAACACCACGACGCCACCAACACCGCGACGCCACCACGAACCCGCCTCCATCTCGTAAGAAATTTACTCTTATATGTGTGTGTGTGCGTGTATGTATATATATGTGTGTGTGTGATATGTGTGTGTGCGTGTATGTATATATATATGTGTGTGTGTGTGTGTGTGTGCGTGTATGTATATATATATATGTGTGTGTATATATATATATATATATATATAAATGTGAATTATTATATATATATGTATATATATATTTGGATGTATAAAAATGTGAATTATTATATATATATGTATATATATATATTTTTATGTATAAAAATGTGAATTATTATTATTATTATTATATATATATATATATATATATATATATATATATATATATATATATATATATGTGTGTGTGTTATAATTTTGGTATTGCAAATAGTTAATTGATATAATTTGAATTATTAGAATTATATTGAAATTATGCATGGAAGGTTAGGTTATGAAATCATACTTTGAGCATTTTAGGAATTAAGAATTGATTTTGGATTAATTTTGGAGTGGTTGATGATGTTGAAGTTTGATTTATTGTGTTTGAGTAGTGAATATGTGGAGGTTGAACATTTTTGTTGTATTGTGGCATTTTGATTACAGGTTGGGTAAGTCCAACTTATAGGGGAGACTCTGCCAAAATTATTGTAGGATTTTACAAATAAAAAATGAAGATAATAGTAATTATAGGTGATTTTCACTATCATAGAATTAACCATACTAAATAAATAACTAAACAAAATATACAAGTAAAATTATGAAGTATTCAACGTAATAAATTATCGTATGCATGTGATTTCAATTATTAATATATAGTTGGTTCAAGTATATAACTATCATTACAAATATTCACTCAAAAGTAATATTTTTTTAATTATATCTTCGCATATAGGTTATTAGATATGGATCGAGATTGGATGTACGGCAGGCGTAATACAAATGAATATTTGAAAGGAGTTGATGAGTTTATGAAATGTGTGGACGAACACATGAGAGAGAAAGGTGAAATTGATTGTGGAGTTGTGGTTTCACTTTGATGAATATATGTTGTGATTGTTGAGAAGTTGTGATAGATTCAATAGCAACGCGTGTATTTACAGGTTGGATAAGTTCAATTTATAGGGGAGACTCTGCCAAAATTTTTATAGAAATCTTAGTTTTTGTATTTATTTATTTTGTAACTGGTTCGAATAATTTAATTCAATTTTAGGGCTTTCAAACTATACTGGACACAAGGAGGCATTAGGACAAGAGTCAATACAACGTGGCTAAAAATAAAGGTATGAAAAACATATTTAAAATATATTACAAATATTTGAATTATTTTCATATTCTATTTAGTGTGATTATTAATGTTAGTTTTCATTGTGAAAATTTCAGTGTCCTCAACAGCCCGGAGGTTCTGAGTGTGGCTACTACGTCATGAAAAATATGTATGAGATAGTCACTGAACACTTTCAGCGTCCGTCGTTGGAAAATGTATAAGTTATTGAACATGATAATTTTTAATTATTCCTTCATATTTTATTACAAAATAACTGATAATTCATTTTGATTATTTGTAGGCATTTAAAGAGTATTACTCAACGGAGGAAATTGCTGAAATTCAAAACTTATGGGCTAAATACTTCGTCGATAGGTGTGTGTAAATCGACGTGTATTCAAACTTCTATTTACTCAATTACATGTGACATTAACAATCTTGTAAATATAATTATTTCTCATTTATTTAACATTATTTTAATTATGTCGATTATATACATATTTGATGATGTGCATGTGGAAAATGTTCAGTCCACGTTTAGGTGATTGCAGGTCATGATTGACCTGCAGTAATCTGGATCATTGCAGGTGACGTCCAGGTCATTGCAGGTGACATCTAGGTCATTGCAGGTCATGACCTGCAGTGGCATGGGTCATTGCAGGTGACGTCCAGGCCAATGCAGGCCATGGCCTGCAGTGGCCTGGGTCATTGCAGGCGACGTCCAGGTCATTGCATGTCATGTCTAGGTCATTGTATTTTACTCTATAGGCAAATGAATTTCGTGCCAAAAAAAAAAAAAAAAAAATTGAAAACGCGTCGGTTTTAAGAAAACCGACGCCTAAAGTTTAAACTTTAGGCGTCGGTTGTAATCCAAAACCGACGCCTAAAGACTTTAGGCGTCGGTTTTGGATTACAACCGACGCCTAATTTTTTTTTTTTTCAACTTTACGTGTCGGTTTATTAACAACCGACGCGTAAAGATAGCATTTACGTGTCGTTTTACAACCGACGCGTAAAGTCTTTACTTTACGCGTCTACTTCATACGCGTCGCCTCAAAAACCGACGCCTAATCTCTTAAATAACCGACGCGAAAGACTGTTTCTGTACTAGTGAGTGGATATTGAGAATGAGTATGACCTAAAGTTAGAATGAGAAGGTCGGATTTTTATCCCACCATGAAAGTATGTTATGGCGTAATCTACATATTAAATTGTGAAAATACTGGCACGAGATCTATACTGAGTATATTTGCTCATTCCATATTTTAAAATACTTTACAGGCAAGTTCATGATCGATTGGATTGTGGCGGAATGATGATGCGGATTTCCAAGGGAATTAAAGAAACATGTTTATTTTGTTAAATTATGTTATAAAGATTTGGTTGTAAAGAATTTCAATTCTCATATTTGGCAAAACTATTTGTTTATGCTTTCGTAATTATTTAAGAAAATCAAATTATTTTTAATAACACTCCAGTGTTTATGGAACCAAAAAAATTCTGGGGCATTACAATTACATTACAGGTTTTCCTAGAGTTTCGTAGACGAGAACTTCACCGAATGCATATCTTCACCATAGTGGCTTAATACCAACCAATATTGCAGCTTGAGCTGAGTAGAAATTACCAACTTCTCGCTATAAAGTAGTGGCAAGGTGGAGCATTGTGTTGTGTTTTAATGCACTATTAATAGTAACTATAATAAGTTTCATAAATGGTTTATACTTATAAAGCACCAAAATACTAGGATTTATAACTTTGCTTAGCTCGAGCTGTGTATAAAGAATGATTGCTGTATTTTTTATTTTTATTTTTATTTACATTTTATGCAATGGGAAAACTCACGGTCAATTTGTGTATAATAATGTTTTCCAAAATTTGTAATCTTTTAAATAACAAAAATATTATTATAATTTAAATTGACACTTGCTATTGTTATTTTTTATTGATTTTTCCTTATTGTTCTGTGTCAGTATATTATCATTTGTCAATAGAATATGTCTGTTCATCGCACGAGTATGAAACTAGTTAATATCAATGACCGATGAGCTTTCGGGTAAAATCAAACATGGGGTCTATACAACTATTTTCAGCAAGTTTGTTTCGACATGAGTTGGTAAAATTCTTAGAATTACTGTTAATTCTAAGCGGTTAAAGTCATATGATGGAATGTGTTAATTCTTTGCTTTGAGAATTGGGACAATCAAAGTACGTCAAAAGGTCCACCTTTATTTTCAAATATTATGAGCAAAAGTTGTAAATAAGTTCTAATTCTAACAAAAGGTTTGTGTTATGTGTTTGAAAAATATTTCAATTAGGGTTGTTTTGAAATTTACAAGACTTCTGTTTCCAAATAGAATTAAAATAAATGTTGAATTCTTTTTTGGAATAAATCAGATGGTTTCCTTTTAATATTAGAAAATAGTTTATTTTGCCTTGATTGAATTGAAATTTGAGTCTTCCATATAGAAGTTGTTCCAATAAATAGATGACATTTCTCATTATTTTAGGAGTGTGATTAGAGAGTTTTTTTTAGGAACCTTTGTAGTAAACTCATATAGTGGAAAGTTTCGACGGTCCGTAAAATTTTCGTATCTTTATTTATTTATTTATTTATTTTTAATATAACAAAAAGACTTTATTGGTAAATTAAAAGAGATTTGATTCGATTCCCAATAAATTTCAACAGAAAAATCAGTGAAGTGGCTGCCAATTCTGTTCAAATATCTTTATTAGACATGTCCGCAAACTTCATGGAAGGCAAAAAAATTCCATCATTACATTTTGAATCCGCCAACGTGCAATGCCATTCAATGAAACATTGGTATCCCTAAATTCTTTTCATGAAGATGATAAAAATATATTCAATCAAACAAAATCATTACATGACAATTTCTTTCGTCTCTACCATGCATGTCATAATCATTGTCTACACACTCTTTTTTCCTTATATTTATATTCGATTTATTTCGTCTGGAGTTTTATTAAACGGTATATACATTTTTATGGAAAAAAAACCTTGTTCTCAATAATGTTATGCTCTTAGTTATTAGAACAAGCAAGATGATAAGAAGTAGACTAAAATTAATTCGTCTTCTTTTAATTACGTATAATTTAATCATGTTGTTCTTTCTATAAAAATAGCGTTAGATCAAATAATTTTTTATTCGTAAATTTATTCCAAGTTAATCAAGTTTTTGATCTAGAATTTTATTCATAAGTTTATTTCAAATCAATCATTTATTTGATCAATTTTTTCTCAGCCTCACGATATTGAGGCACGAAGAAAATGAATACCAAAACAACCTTTAATCATAATTTTCTTGAATGTAAACAAAATTTGATGCTACTTAAATTCCTAGATGTGCTGTCATGAGAATCAACGTCAAATTTGTGAAAACTATAATAGGGCCCACGTCTTCTTTATCTTTAGATATTCATTAGCCAATTATGGGTCATGGCTCTTTAGTTTTGACAATTCCTAACTTTTATAAGTTATAGGAATAATTACACTCCATATAAATTTTAGGAATGATATTTTACCTGCATTAAAATTTTAATCATTTTTTTTCTTTATTTTTTTTTTCCTTCAAACCCAACAATATTCTCATCAACACCACATTACCACAACAGTGACATCTCTATTTCATGTGGCGAGGCTCAAGCGACCTACTCAGGATTGATGTATTGTTAGAAGACTTCACCTTTGAGCCTTCATTAATTTTATGGTGTGTTTGATGAAATATCCAATAGAATATGATGAAAAATATCATAAAAAGTTAAAAATGTCAATATGTGATACTAAAATTACGTCATAAGTATCATAAAAATTTGAAAACAATCAGGATGTGATCCCAAGAATTTGAAAAGAGTCGAAAGTATAAAGTTGTAATAATTTAAAAGTATCATAAGTATTATACTATACTATAATACTTGTTAGATCGAGTCAAAATAAGCTAGACACGTCATCCGTGGGGACCCACATAGGGCCCACCGACTGCCAGCAGCACTCCAAGCTCTGTGAATTACTATTTGCGGAGGCGTAATATTGTCTGAGCTCCATGTATCCGAACTGCTTATGCCGAACTGGTATTATTTGAAGTCCATGCTCCAGGCTATTGACAAGACTGGTTAATATGTCAGAGAGACATCACCCCTCTGTAAGTTGCAGCTTGATAGGACAACATCTTTAATAAGGATGTGATGGCTACCGTAAGTCTATAGCATGTAGCAATGATTATGACCAAATAAATGATTTACCTCATGAACGATTAGAAACTTGTCACTTGTAAAGTATAACACGCGTCACAATCTAAGATGACTATTATCACCATAAATAGATTTCATTTACCTCCAAGTAAAAGGTTAGAAACTCAATACTCAAACTCTATATACAAATATCACTCTCATTTCTCTCTTTTATACACTTATATTTCCTGCACCTAAATTATATTTACTGGAAATGAGGTCTGACTTGAGCGTCGGCATGCGACGGGAGCCACCCAGCTCCCGTGCAAGCCAATTGTTTGTCCAAGTGCGCAGAAAGTATATGTGTTCAAGACGGAGGAGCTGAGACGTGTTGATCCAAGATTCCAACAGATTTTGTGGTCAATATTTTAGCGTCTTCTGTGAGAAATCACACTTCTAACCATGAATTCACTTGGTAAAAAGCTACAAGAAACCCTGAAAAGGTTGAGAATATCTTGAAAAAGAGTCAAAAGAACTACAAAATCATGAAAAAGGTGAGAAACCTCTTGAAAAAGACGGGTAACACTTGCAAATTGCCTTCTAAAAAGGAAGTGGTGAAAACACACCTAGAGAAACCTTGAAAACGGCTAAAAACTTTGAAACATAAGTTTATCATCCTTTGAAAAAGGCTAAAAAACTTTTGAAGAATGGACAACTCGTAAATCACTACAGTCACGAGTGAAAGTGATAATGATGTTAACCCCCGAAGAAGTAGGGATGAACGATTCGACGTCAATAGAGAGATGCTAAAAAATAATTAGCCTCAAAATGCCAATGAGGAGGTTCCTCAATCCAACCATCAGGCATCAGACTAGACATTTACTAAGGGACATAACATGCATGGCATCCCAAATGGTAGAAATGAAAAAACAAAAATCAAACAAACTGCTACCATAAATGCCTATATGGTGAGGGGATATGCGATGAATGAACCAGTAGCACCATCGCTATACCTCCAAACTCAACCACATTATTCACCTTCCGACACAGATACCTCGCACTATTATAATGCACCCCTAGGGTATGTCGGGGTGGATTCATTTCACTCCATGAAGAGGACTCTGCGTATGAAGTACAAGAGGAGCACAATTCCCCTCTTGAGTATCATAGGGAAACTACTCCATCAAGGTCCGATAGTTTTTTAGCTGGATTGGTGGGTTATGGTCTAAAAATAAATGTTGGAGAGGGGCTGAAGAAGCCCATCCCAAAATATGTATGAAAGGGGAGCTGATGAAGCTTACCCACTGACACAAGAGCCTAGAAATAGGTGGGAGAGAAAAGTGACAGAAGCTCAGTTTAAAACATAAGGAGGCATACCCGATTACTAGAGTCTTGAAAGTAGCCTTTAAAAATGGATTTGTGTCCTCTAGACCAGGGAAACTCCCACTCCAACGCCAACAAGATCTAAGGCAAGGGAAGAATGAATCTTTGATGGGCTACTTAGCTCGATTCATAGAAAAAATGTACAACTGTGAAAACATCACATAAGTGGAAATGTCATTCGCCCTAAAAGGGGGCCTGGACATGACAAGCATGTTTTGGAGGGATGTTCAGAGTCGTAAACAAAGGGATTATAATTCCTTTATGGACCTGATGAAAGAGGAAATCATCTTGAAAGAGGTAGCAAGGGCTAGATATAGCCATCCTCAAGAACGATACAACACCGGATACCAGTCCAGAGTTAACCTAGCGACTGAGGGTAACAAAAACCAGTCCAAAAATTTCTATGGAGGTGGTTCTTCCCCCATTGCCTGGGTCCGGATCCAGCTATGCAGCTAAAATTACAAAGGTTATCCCAAACTTACACTCCAATCTTCCTGTAAAAAAACCCGCTACAGCCCCGAAAGGAGCTGGTGCAAACCGGAGTGGTAAATAGCCATGACTAGGCCATATTGTGTGTACCGTCAATTTTTTGGGTGCACAACGAAGGATTGCAGAGATGTGCAAATGTTAGCTGAGCAAAAAGTCAATGAAAAGAAAGTTGACAATAGGACCCCGAACAGGGAAAGGCTAAATAGGATGAACGATCCAAGATTCAATCGGATCGGCCGAAGGGACAACAAGCGATATGCCCCAAAGGGAGGAAACAATAGTCGTCACAAGGAGCAGAGCCATGATAGAAATAAAGATCCAACACCAGATGAAAATATCAGGGACTTACCTCCTCCTCCTAATGACCTGTCAATCCGTGAGATTGATACCATTTTTGGAGGACCACACCCCGGAAGAAGTACAAACAACTCCCAGAAACGGTACATTAGAGAGGCAAAGGAGCCCGCCAATGTGAATTACCATATTAACTCACACCCTGCTAGGACTTCACGAATGGAGCCCATCACCTTCACATTGGATGCAATCGGGGTGCACTTCCTGCATAATGATGCATTGGTACTCTGCACGTTAGTGGCCAAAAATGGCTTATCAAGGATGTTGGTGGATGATGGGGCCTTAGTAAATGTGATTTATGTCGCACCGTAGATGCGAATTTCATATTGAAGTATTAAGCTTCATGGATGCCTACTCCGAATATAATCAGATCCACATGCATTAATCCGATGAGGAAAACACATCCTTTATCACAAATAAGGAACTCTATTGCTATAAAGTCATTCCCCTTCCGACTGAAAAACGCCGGAGCCACTTATCAGACGTTGGTGAACTAAATGTTTGCAAAACAAATTTTAATCACCAAGGAGGTATATGTGGATGACATGCTTGTTAAAAGCACGACGGCTTCAAAACACATTGAGCATTTAACAAAAACCTTTAGTATTCTGAGAAAGTATAAAATGAAGCTCATCCCCTCATATGTGCATTCGGAGTGGTGTCCTAAATGTTTTTGGATTTATGGTGAATAGAAAAGGGATTTAAGCCAACCCGAATAAGATCAAGGCGTTGATTGATATGAACTCTCCTTGGAACCCCAAAAAAATGCAGAGCTTAAAGAGGGAGGAGAGTAGCAATGTTGAGCAAGTTTGTCTCTAAATCCACAGATAAATGTTTGCCTTTCTTTAAAGTCCTCAAAGGAGAAAAGAAGTTCCAATGGACACCTAAGTGCGAAGAGGCCTTCATAAAGCTAAAAGAATTCTTAGGACAGCCCCGTTATTGTTAAAACCCAAGGTCGAAGAGCCTTTGTTCTTATATTTGGCTATTTCCAAGGAAGTAGTAAGTTCTATCTTAGCCAGGGAAGAAAATAGAAATCAACTCCCAGTATACTACATGAGCAAATCCCTGCTAGATGCTGAAACATACCATCCAAACATGGAAAAGCTAGCTGACACTGATCATAGCTACTCGAAAGATCTGTCCTTACTTTCAATTGCACTCCATTTAGGTGCTTACCAACTTCCCAATGAGACAGGTTCTAGAGAAGCTAGATGCATCTAGAAGATTGATAAAATGGACTATAGAGGTTTGTCAGTTCAACCTTTAGTTTATGCCCTGGATAGCTATAAAAGGCCAAGCATTACCCGATTTTATAGTTAAATTCACACATCTACCCGAGGTAGAAATGGTTGAAAGCATTAAGGAACCATTGGAATGGGGATTATTTGTTAATGGATCTTCTACTTAAGAAAGGTTTGGAGTTTGTGTAATACTTGTGAGTCCAGAAGGACACAAGTTACACAGTGCAATTTGCTTCGGTTTCTCAGCTTCCAATAATGTGGCTGAATATGAAACCCTTCTAGCTAGGTTAAGGCTAGCAATTGCTTTAAAAGTCATAGTTTTGATGGCAAACAACGATTAACAGCTCGTGGTAGGCCAAGTCAATGGGCAATTTGCTGCTAAAGAACCCAGCTTGGTGGCGTACTTCAAAAAAGTAAAAGGCTTGATGACTCATTTTGAAAAATTTAAGTTAACCCACATACCTAGGTCCGAAAACAAAAAATCTGATGTTATGTCAAAACTGGTAAGTAGCAAAGATGTTGATTTCCTGAACATAGTTCCTATTGAACACCTGGTGGTTCCATCTATTGAGCTCGAAGAGGAAGTTTTCTAGATGGAAGAAGAAAACTCGTGGATGACACCTATTCTTACTTACTTGAAGCATCAGACTGCCTGAAAATTGCAAAGATATGTAGCCCACTTTTTCCTAAAGGATGGTGTGTTGAATAAAAGAAGCTATACCGCACCTCTACTACTTTGTGTAGGACCTGCAAATGGAAACTATGTCATGAGAGAGATCCATGAAGGAATTTGTGAAAACCATGTTGGAGCACTATCCTTAGCATGAAAAGCCCTAAGCCCACAATGTGGAAGGACGCACATGATTTTGTCCGAAAATGCGATAAGTGTCACTATCATGCCACCATACCACACCAGTCGCATCATGACCTAAGAGTAGTAATGAGCCATTGGTCATTTGAAAAGTGGGGCATTGACATTATCGGACCCAAGCCAAGAGAAAGGGGAAACCATTGTTATACAATTGTGGCTATAGACTACTTCACAAAATGGGTTGAGGCCGAACCATTGATGAAAACAACAGAGGCTAACACATCTAAGTTTATTTGGAAAAACATAATCTGTAGGTTTGACATTCCCCTTTCTTTTGGTAACAGACAATGCGAATCAGTTCAAGAATAGAAAAGTTGAAGACATGTGTGACGATATGGGCATTTGCAAACTATTCTCCTCTCCACACCATTCGCAATTGACAAGTTGAGGCAGTTAGAGTGGTAAAACGGCTCTTCGGCTCATAGGCTCGTTGACTCGGCTTGTCAAAACACGAATCGAGGGCGGCTCGATTGGCCAAAATGGCGAGCCGATGGACGAGCCAAATGTCCTCGTCGAACCACGAGCTGATGGCTTGGCTCGTGGTTAGACGAGCAGCTTGTTGAGCTCGTTCCAACGAGCCGACGAGCAACTTGGCTTGCCGGCTCGTTATAATAATAAAAAAAAGAATTTGAAAATCGACCGTTTGACGTCGCCAACGGTCGGAATCTGACCTACGACATCCAACGGTCAAATTTTTTTTTTCCCCCCTATAAATACCCCTAAAATCAACTTCATTTTCACTTCATCTCTCAACACAACTCTCCTATACTATTACTATACATACTCTCAAATTCTCAATCCACCTCTACTACTCTACTACACATCTACAAGTCTACAATTTCATTTCAATATCTCAATTCTATTTCTATTTTCTAACCACTTATTATTTAAACAATACACATATTTCATTTTCAATTTTCTTATCAGTTCAAGTGATCAAGTCTTCACCTACACTACACTACAAATTGTCATATTCTATAATTACACACCACACTCCACTCCACACATTTCAATTTTTATTTCAGATTTTCAAGTTTCAACTACAAAAGAATGGATCCCAGCAGCTGAAGATTTGTTAATGAATTGTTCGATGGTCCACCTCTTTTTTGTGGATGACTCAACAACACCAAAATCTCACGCTCAGTCTCACTTCAACGATGAATTAGTCGATCTCAACTATGTTCTAATTCTCGAAAATCTTGAAGATGTTGCATTTAATCAACAAACTGATTTAGATGATATTGAAGAAGATGTGGATGTTGAAGTCTTAGAAAATGATCCCGATCTTCTCGACTCAAAAGGGAAGCAAAAAGCTGCAAAACGTACAAAGAAATGACGAAAATGAACACATAATAACCTAATATTATAATAGTATAACACTTAGGAATGACGATGATCCTCTATTAATAGAATCGGATTGGATAGATGCTTTCAAAGTCAAAAGACTTTTGACATCTTTTTACGATTCAACCAACATATTATCTGAGGTATATTACCCAACTAGTTCAAGAGTTCTTGAACGTCTCTATGTTATTGCAAGAACTTTTTATAGATATAGGCATGACACATTTTTTCAAGAAATGATAATTTCCATGAAAATGAAATTTAGAAAATATTAAGATTTACCTATGTTATTTCCTTTAGCATGCGTAATGGATCCACATTACAACTTAAAGGGTACGAAACTTCTTGTTTCTAAAATCAACAGCTCGTTGATTTTGGATAAACCTATCACTTATAATAATTTACAAAGCACGTTAGTAAGTATGTATACCGTATATGCAGCACGATTAGAAACTAATGTTAGTCATACACAACTTGCACCATCACGTGACACTAATCTTGAAGTCGATGAAGTAGAATTATTAGATTTAATGGATGAAATGAGTCGAACACAAGGAAATTCTTCTTGCACCGCGTCTTCTAGTAGTAACGAATCAGGTTCAATACCTGAAGAATTACAAATTTATTTTCAACAAGATTTCCTTAGAAATGTGGAGCGTACTAATTCTTTAGAGTTTGATTTACTAGAATGTTGGCGAACAAACGAATGGAGATATTCAATTGTTTCGGCCATAGCAAAAGATCTACTAACACCTCAGGTTAGCACGGTAGCTTATGAAGTTTTTAGTGCAGGTAAAAGAGTTTTGTCAGAAGTCAGGAGCCGACTCAAAGAAGATATTTTGGAAGCGTTAATGTGTGTCAAAGATTGGCAAGATGCTCATTTTCGCATACAAAATAAGTATACCGAAATTGCATGCAGTCAGGTAAATGATATGTAACTGTAAACTTTTAATTCCTTCCTATAAAATACAATTTTCATTTCAAAGAAAAAATTGTATACATAACAAGTTGTTCGTGTACAATTTTAACTCCGCCTACTACAAAATTCAAATATTCAATCAAGTCAGTAGCCTGTCCCAAGCCTGGATAAAAAGGAGGAAGGTTTTAATTTTAAAAGTTGTAAATTTCAATTTATTTACTCAATTATATTTTGTCTTTCTAAATATTAATTCTTCACATGGTTACTAACATTCATCACTTATAGTCTTATTATATAGTATACTTAATAAGTATTAATTATTTTTTAGAAATTTACACAACTAATTAAAATTTTATATACAATATATAATTAATATTCAATTTATTTAATTATTTTCTATTAACTTAAAAAAAAATTAAATAAATGAGCCACGAGCCAAGCTCGGCTCGGCTCACGAACCACGAGCTCGGCTCTGCCCACACGAGCCAAGCATAGCGAGCCGGCTCGACCCATTTCCATCCCTAGAGGCAGTCAATAACGCTATAAAAAATACACTGGAAAGAAAGCTAGAGTCCATGAAAGGAACTTGGGTGGACAAACTTCCCCAAGTCCTGTTAGCATTTTGGACTACATCACACACAGCCACAAGAAACCCGTTTACAATGGCTTATGAGTCCAAAGTTGTATGTCTACTCGAGATCAGAGTGCCATCACCTAGGCAAATTCACTTTGACGAAATGGAAAATGATGAACCTCAACATGCAGAGCTTGACTTCCTCCTCGAAAAGAGAAAAGACTCTCAAATTGTACTTGCCTAGTACCAAGAAAAGATGGTCCGTTACTTCAACAAAAGGGTAGAAAGAAGTTTCTTTAGAATTGGAGACCTTGTTTTGAAGAAAGTACTTCTCTCGACTTAAGAACAAGGAGTAGGGACTCTAGGACCCAATTGGGAAGGACCTTACAGGGTTATTTCTGAAGTGGTTCCAGTGACTTACAAATAAAGGAACTCTCCGGAAGGGCCTTGCCTAATCCCTGGAACATGGAGTACCTCCATCGTTATTATCAATAAAATAATTATTATCAATTTTCCAAGTTATGCAGATGAACATCCTAATATGTATTTCGCACCAGAATAAAACAACTTACGCTGAGAGGCATATCTTCAAGCATTAGTCGAAGTAATATTGGGTGTATTATCATAACCATCGTAGTGAACTAGATTCCGAAAATGCATTATTTACTAAAATTTTGATAAAACAAAGACGGAATTCCCTACAAGGGACTCCACATTTCATAAAAAATGTAAAGTGCTTCACCAATCTATAAAGTTATAGTTAAAATAAGAACTCCATCGCTTAACGCAAGTCACCATAGATGAAATAAAGGTGGACATTCAAAACCAGAAATGTTTCAGGAGCACAACTAAGGACTGCCCAATAAGCAAAGAGAGGTTTCCTTTCATTTGAAAATCAATTAACGGATATAAAAATATTTATTTAATTTTGAGGGACCATTATTTTTTGAAGTGCCTAAAGTCGAAGTTTAATACTTCGTGCATAAAAATTTCGTATTACGCTATTTCCTAAAGCCAAAGTGTTAGTACTCCATGCATAAACATTTCATATTACGCTGTTGTTATGCAAAGTGTAAACAATGTCAAGAACGTCACAATAATTATTACTTGTTCAAAAAAGAAAGGGTTTACACTACGTAGAAACAATGTGTAGATCACATAAGTGACAAAAAATAAATGGAAGCTCACTTGCATTTATCAAAAAAGTCATTACATAGGGTAAGTTGAGGCATTACAAAAATAAAAATTAAAGGGACGGGGCATCCTGGGAATGAGCACCATCAGCAGGGGCATCTTGAATAGAGATGTTGGAAGGGTTAGCATCACGGGCAAAGACACCTTCAGCAGGGTCGACAGAAGAGTCATCCTCGTCAACATCTTGAGGGTTCCAAATAGAAAACCTCTATTTTTGAAAGTTGCAAGTATGGAAAGTCTTCCTTCACATCTTTCAAAGTCATCCGGGAACCAATGTTGCCAAAAAAATCTTTTCATCACCTCATATTCAGGGTATTCTCAAAGGTGGCTTGAAGATCTTGAACCATCTTAGCTACCCTAGCGTCGACAACCTCCTTCACCCTAGACTTGATGTTCCGCTCCAAAACCTCCTTCACCCTGGACTCTAAGCTCAACTCTAGAGAAGCATAATCCTCTTCGACCTTCTTTTGGGCCTCTACCTCTCTTTCTAACCTGCCAGTAATTTTCGTCACCTTATCTATCAGTTAGCACTTCATGACATTAGTTCCCTACAAGTCCTCGAAAGTAACAGCTTGGGCCTTATTGGAATTATCATACTTTTTGCAAAGTGTGGCCGCATTCACTTTGTAGCAAGGAGATCATGATTCATCTTCTCGTTATCCTCCTTGAGGTGTTTGGTGAGACTCTTCTCATCAGATAAGAATTTGTGAACTATTGACAATTGTTCCTTGAGGTCATTGATCTACCTCAGCATTTTATTAGAGTTGAGAAGGGCTGGTTTAGAATTTTTCTTCTCACATTCCATCTCTTGAATAGAAGACTCCGCCTCGTCAATTAAAGCTAGAGCCCTAACGCTCATGGCTTTAGTAGCAAGTAGTCTTTGAGTAGGAGAGATTCTTGAAGAGAAGGCTTTCCACCCCTCATACCAGAATTGTTCCATGGCTAAAGCGTCTTTGGTAGACAGAAATGTTGGAGAGTTAAATAGGCTCGGATAAAAAACAACATCCTTAGGTAGAAGACTAGTTTTAATTTGATTGAGCTCACTAGCCACGATAGGAGTAACATCGTAACTCATCCAGGGAAGAGAAATAGAGGGCTCATCTATCTTTTCTGGTGATTCGAATGGATGGTGGAGGTGGGAGAACCAAGGAACTATCCTTACTCCTTTTCACCATCTTCAAAGGAGAGGGTTCAACCTCAAACTCAACCAGCACGACGTCTCCCTGATCACCCTCTTTGGATGAACTGTGCTTTAAACCTTTTTCACTCTTTTCACCACCCCTCTTCGACCTTTTCCATTTTCCTTTGACTTGGAGCCATGCTCTTTCTTCCCATCTAGCAGCTGTTGGTCTGCGGGAAACAAAGTTGGGAGAGGCAGTAACACCGGAATAGGACCCTCCAACTGAGCAATAGAGACTTTAGTAACCTTCTTAGCCACATCTACTTGAAGGCCAACAAGGAAAGTCTTTTGTTTCTTTTCCTCATCACTACCAGGTCAGAGGACTTGAGGGATCTTCTTGGACATATGACCCTTCAAAGAAATCTTGGGGAAGTCCTTCGAACTTGATTACCACATAAATGAATTAGCATCAGATAAATGACTGGATCTAAGGAGTGTAAAACATAATAAAAGTTTAACTTACTCGTAGCTCGCGTGAGCCCGTGTCTATCAAAAAGCTTGTTTGATTGAATGACATCTTGGAAAGTACCCTGGTAGGAAAAAAGTTTCATCACGACGGGTAGATCCTCCTCTGGGAGTAAATAACCAGGAATTTGCCTTGAAATAAGAAGAAGTCGGGTTAGTGACTCATTAGCAAAGATGAAAAGGAACCATTCACTCATACATGTATATGAAAAAAAAAAGGAACTCATGGGGAAAGGAAAGAGGGGGAGGCTGACTTCGAGAGTGGGATCAACGGGTGAACTTTTCCACTCCCCGATAGCCTAGAACCACTGACTCCTCGAATTCCTGATGGACATAGGATGTCAAGTAATAACAAGAGAGTGTGAACCTCTCGGAGCAAAATAGTACCAATCCTTTACATCAGACCTCACATTCTTCTCCATCCTCATTGACTTCTTCATAATGTAGAGGGTACGGATGATGTACAAAGAAATAGGGTAGTTTGGGTTGACCTACGCCACACCAGCCTTGTACCCACTGCCAGGTCCAGAACTTTGGAGCTAACTGGTATGGACAAAAGTTGTAGCTTCGGGGTAACGTCTTAAAGAAAGGGTGTAGGGGTAGTGTCATAACACATACCAAAGCATTGTAAAGGACGGCCACCTGGCTCGGTGAGGGACTGCAGGGTCGACAAGATTAGAGATGGCAATAGGTCGGGTATGGGTCGGGTTTTCCAAACCCATACCTTACCCACTAAAGATTTATAATCTCTATACCCTACCCATATACCCATTTAAGAATAACTGGTCGGGGGCGGGTCGGAGGCGGGTATGCTTCTATACCCATTTGAAACTCATTACTAATTATTTATTTTTTTATTATTTTTAGGGCTGTAAATAGGTTATAAGTTATAGGTGCTCCGGATTAACTTGAATCAGTTAAATATTGTGATTCACTTGAATTTGATTTGAAAAAAGATTTGAAAAAAGCTTGTTCTAGGTTGAAACTAAACAAACGAATTTAAACAATTTTTTTAAACGTTAATAAATTTAATAGTTTAAACATTTTAAGGTTTAGACGTTAACAATTTCAATAGATATTTGAGTTCTAATTTTTATTTATTTATTATTTTTTTACACAATCACTTTTATTTTAAATTCTATAATTTTTTAAGAAAATAAATGGGTATGCGGGTCAATTATAAGTATTGTAGTAAAACTAACATCCGACCCATACCCATGTCGGGTTTTAAAGTTTACATTCATACCCTACCCATGAACCCATTTAGTCGGGTAATCCCTACCTATTTATGTCGGGTCTCCAACGGGTATCGGGTCCGTGCGTATTATTTCCAAGATGGGTGAGGTGTAATATTCGAACTCCCACTGGAAGTCGAAATTTTGAGGAAGCACCTGCCGATCAATCCCCTGATCTCCGTCTCCACCTTGTTGCTCTCTCATGACTCTGGATTAGGCTCAGGGTCGATGTGATGTCCTGATACCTTGTTCACATAATCAAACCAATCTTCAACTTGGGCAATTTTCCCCTCGGACATTCCAAGTTCTTCCCTATGAGCCCTAAAAGGAGCTCTAACACCTAGGCTAGATTCACATGCCCCGAAAGAAGAGCTCACACGCTCAATTTCTCTCAACTTTTTGCTTTTTGATCTCTGCACTCCTACAATGCTACTTCCTCCTCTGCTTATAGTCTAGCCATAAAGAAACTAGGAAAATCTCCTTCACTGTCAGAATCATCTAAATAAAATACATTCGATAACTTCCCAATCTATCTCTTACTAAGTTCCCTGAAATAACGGGAGGTGAAGGACAGGTTGGTCCTTGGCCAAACCCCCTAATTGGATCTGTCATAACCACCAACTCCCCTGGAGTAACCCCCCCCCCCCCAACTCTTTCCATTTTTCACGAATCCGAAATTACCCAAAGGAAAACGCAAAAAGAAATATCTCAAACAAACACTCAAGAATTGAAAACTGAAAACAACAAGCACACGAAGAAAACAGGGATTACCTGGAAATGATGAAAATGTATGGCCTTTTGCTCAAATGGGGCAGGTTCTAACAGAGATGCTTTGATGTGTTCCGGACCCTCGACAATCGGAGTCATAGCAGGCTTGACAGAAAGTTAAATATTCAAGCCAAAATAAAAGTGCAGTCCAGTCAACCATGTCGGAATTGGATGAATAATATATGTTTTTCAAGTATAAACAGGTTACTGGGCAAGACTTATGGGCTAAAGTCCTTGAGCCCATTCATTTTAGGGCCAAATTCCATCGTTTGGGGCTTCAAATTGGCAAATCAATGATGCAGACGGAAATTTACTATATTTCCATAATTATATGATTTTTAATTATTTTGTTTCCATTTTGGTTTTTAGGTTATTTTCCTAATTTAGTATTCTAGTTTAATTAGAATTCTATTTTGAGTAAATTAGCGGTTAGGTTATTTTGCTTATTTATACGCTTTTTTCATTCATTGTAATTGAGACTTTAGACTTTGATTTTGATATAAATAGTTTTTATTGAGGATTCAATAAAAGTTATAGGTGGATTCCTATATTTTTCGAACTTATCAAGAATATTTCTTGTGGCGTTCAAATATCGAACTTATCAAATATTTGCTAGAATATTTGTGGCGTTCAAATCAGAGACTTATCAAGGAGATCGGGCGATTCCTTGTGGTGTTTCGAAAGTCGTGGTTCTTTCTTCCGTATCGTCGAGCCATCGCGTCGTGAATATCGGGTCATGATTCATCTGTCCATCCACAACCTGGGTTCGGAACTTTCCGGCGTTTCTCGTTAACAGCAATTTTCAAAGGTTTACCTAATGAATTATTAAGAATTTGCCACTTGTAAAGTATAACACTTGTCACAATCTAAGATGACTATTATCACTATAAATAGATTACATTTTCCCTCAAGTAAAATGTTAGAAACTCAATACTCAAATTCTATATACAAATCTTACTTCCTTTCTTTCTTTTACACTCTTATATTTGCAGCACCTAGATTATATTTACTGAAAATAAGGTTTGACTTGAGTGTCAGAGTGCATACGGAAGCCACCCCGTCCCGGTTGCATGATGGTTGTTTGTCCAAGTGTCCAAGATCCTACCAAATTTTGTGATCAATAATACTAACTTTGAAAAATGTAAATTTCATTTAAAAAAAAAAAGAATTATTAATTACCGATACTTTAAAATTGGTACCAAAGTTGGACATGGTGCAAGACTGCAAGTGCACCGAAGTTTTATTACATTATTTAATTTTCATTTTTTTCACCTCAAATTTTTCCAAGACACAAGAAAATAATTGCAATGATTTGTATAGGGTTTCTGCAAAAGAGAGACCCTAAACTGCCACTGAGATGGCAGGCATTTAACTAAATGGAAGTCCACTCATTAAATTTGCTCATGAAAATGATACTTCTATTTAATCCCATCACTAAAAAATATTAACTAATTAAATACATTTTAAGTTGCTCATTACCCTTAATCTCCAATCTGCGTTCACAGAGAACTCATTGATAGGAATCAAACTTGGATTTTGGGCATGACAGCTTAAATTCATGAGACCGACACGTAATTGTTACTCGTGTGCAAAATTTGGAAGTGCCAATTATTGCGATTTTACCTAAAAGCTTCTTAATGAAACTTTTCTAGAGTGTAGATCAACTAAGATCATTAGAGAACGAAGCATATTTTAAGTTTAATAACGTGCATGAATTATTAAAATTGCAACCAATTCACATTTTCCCCTACACTTTAAATATCATTTTCGAGATTACTGAGTCCCCCCAAAGTCCAAGGCATCATGCTCCTAATATTATTTCTTTATCTTAATAATGAACCTTTCTGGAGGGTACATCAACTAAGATCAATAGAAAACGAAGATTGTTCCAACTTTTGTTTGTAAGGTTTCGGGTCATACATGTACAGCGGAAATTAAATATACACAAAACCATAGTTCAGATCAATCTTGTACTTAGATAGAATTTGTGATTAGAATGTACCTTTGATGAATCTCGTGAATCTGTAATCTGAAACGAGAGGTACAATCTTGTCACCACTAGCTATCCAATTGTCCAGTCTCTAACAAAAATCAATACAACGAGTTGAATCTGGAACTCCATCAATCTCTAACTATTGGAATGAATTTGAGAGAATTAATTTTTCTCTTTGTGATTGCAAGAGAAAAACCTAATGCTAGAAAAGAGACTCTCTCGATTCTCTTCAATAGTACACATATTAATATGTGCACCTCAAACTCTAACCCTATTCACAATAGGGCCATTAACGGGTTTTGATTAATTAATCATATTAATTAATCTAATTTTAAATTCCGGCCCAACAATTGGGCTTGTACATTAATTCTAACAAGGATTAATTGCGCAAATTACTATCTTTACATAACAAAAATGATTTTTACTACACAAAAGAAAAAATTTGAAAAATACTTCCTCGTCTTCTTTACCTAGTAACTACCATCTTCTTCTTCCATTGCCTACCATTGCCACCAACTTACCAACGCCACCTCCACCGCCTGCCACCAACTCACCATCCCCACCGCATGTGCCTGCCACCAACTCACCACCGCCACTGCCTGCCACCAAATCTCCTCTGCAACACATAAATCAACCTCATCTCCCTCGTCACACGTTGGGTCACCTGCCACCATGCACATCAATACCGCACGGCACGGCTCAGCATGACATGGCACCACCCAAACACCAATACCGAAACTCACTGCCACAACCCCCCAAAATCAAAGAATCCACAAACCCAGCTAGAATTGATAACAAATGGATGAAGGAGAGACCGAACAGACCTATAAAGATGACTTCAAGTCCACAACGAGACGCACTCACACAGCAAATTAGGATCGAAACCCGTTCACAATCACAAACCCAGGCACAATCATCGACAATAAAACGTGTAACTGCTGAAATAGGGGAGACCTAAGGTAGAGAACACTCAAAACTAACCTACGAAGCCACGACCCACCACACCGAAAAAGGAGCAGTTCACAAGCTTCGATCCTACTAGTTTCTCATATTCGAAATCAGATTGGCTTTGGCCCTAAATGAGTAGAAAATTGTTCTACTAAATAGCATCCTTAGCTGAATTGGAGTTTTGGTGTTGCTCTGTCTCTCTTCTTTTATGAGAGAGCTTTTAAATGAGGCAGAGCTCGTTTGGGTTCGGGAACTAGGAGGCTCTTTTGATTTGGGTAGTACGTGAAATGTAGCAAAGAATATAATGTGTAAAAACGGTGAAAATGCAGTGAATAGTAAATAGTGTATGAAAAGTGTTTAGTTTTGTAAAGTATCAAGCTATGATAATAAATAAAAAAAGTGTATGAAAAGTGTTTGATTTTATATAAAAGACAAAGTATCATAAAAACTTGTAAAATATCAAACTTTAATACTAGAAAAAATTGAAAAATATCATAAGTATCACACTGTGATACTAGAAAAAAATGAAAAAGTATCATAAGTATCACATTATGATACTAAAAAAAACTGAAAAAGTATCATAATTACAATATTGTGATACTAAAAAAAAATTGAAAAGTATCATATTGTGATACTAACATATTTAAAAAATATCATAAGTATTTTTCAAATTTTAAAGTTTTATTATAAGTAATTTTAAAGTTTTATAAAATGTAAGTAAATTTCAATTTGATCCCTAAAAGTAGGATATTTTTGTGAAGAGCCCTTCTGAAAATCTCCCACTTGAACAAGATCCAATTCCAATACTCAATTCTCGACTTTTGTGTGTGACCCATTAGGTTCCATTTACGATGGCAAACACCGTGTTATTATTATTCCAATCTGATTGGAATAAGATGAATTTAAATCTCTATTTCTAATTCATCCTCGACTCACCAAGATCGATTAATTCACGTCCCCGTCCTAGATTGACATCTCGCAATGTGTCAAGGCAATCCATGTGAAAGGAAAAGTCATGTAGCATGACAAGACCTGTTTATGTGCAGTTACCGTGGAAATATAATCATTTCATCAATATAACTCAATTGGTTAAGAGATATGGATAGCGTCAGTCTCATTTCAACCAATTGTGTTATTCACTTCTTATCTTAGTTGATCTTGTTATGACTGAAAACGCATTTTAAACTCAAAACTTCACCCTGGCCGAGGAATTTACATCAACTTAAGTGAGTGAAATATAGGTTATAAACTCCTACTACCTAGGAGTGATGAATCCTAATGTTGGACATACACAACCTTCATATAATTCTCACTATACTCGTACTACGTCATCCTGATGACTCTCTCTCAAGAGCCAACATCAACGCTCTCCAAAGTATAGCAATCCTCATATAAGATTCTATGACTTCCTCAAGTCAAAGGACCAAATCCACAACTGCACATTAGAGATTCACCACTGACGCTTGGATAGTTATCCATGTGGAATCTCTAGGCGAGTCATCCAATGCTTTGTTCATCTAACAATGCATTCACGTGTTCGTTCGAATGTCCCTCTACATTCTAGCTTGTGAGATAAGTTACTTTCTTCATAAGAAAGAAATGCGACACATGCTAGTCTAACTGTAACAACAATATCAGTATCTTGTTGTTACTTCGACTATGGGAAATTTTAAAATAAGATATTAATGACTTGTATCTCAAAGTCACAACACCTTGTGATTTACAACTTACTTAAACTTATTTTACAGACTCTATTATCTAAATAATGAGTTAAACTCAATTTAATAATAAATATGCCTTTATTGTAATAATGATAATATGTGTTATGCTATCTCAACGATTGAATTTAGAGCATGACACTGATATTCTCCCACTACATCCAATAACTCATGTATCCTATACATAATGAGTTTATATAATAATCATATTCCTGTTGGGAAAATGGTTTTATAGGTGGATCTTCGATATGTAACTCTTCACATATTCAACCTTCTCAAGGTTAGTGGGCATGAGTTTTATTTTTCTACAATCTTCGAATAAGATAGTAGCCCCTAAATACATACTCAGATCATCGATGAGACTCAGTTCCCTCACTTACGCGATGGCTCCATTGTCGTCATAGTACTCATTACTAGAGCTACAATACTAGGAACACTTATAGTTCACTAATGAACTTAACGATTGAGATTGCTTCACAAGCACTTATGTATTTGGTCTCGATTGTATAGTTAGCGGTATCTCTTGTTTGAACCATTTCAAACTGACCACACCACTATTATGAGTTAATTAACAATTAGACTGAATGTTTCCTTCATCTTTTCCCGGACTGAAGGATGGTATCTCTATACCTAAAGACTGTAAGTCTACATTTCTCCGTGTCTATTGTATTCTTAGAACTTCTCAAGTACTCAATAATACAAAACTTGTCGTACATAGTGTCGTGTTTAAGAAAATCATATTGTCAAACAATCAAGTATCTTCTCCACATCATTATTTCTCAATATGTGTTCTAAACACCATTTTTAAGAAGATTAACCCAAAACTTTTGGGATAGAATCCTACATTGGATTCGTTCATGCTAATTCCATTAGCATTACATCTATATACGTGGATTGAGAAATCAAAACAACCTTCCAGATCTATCTCCATAGATTCTGGTTCCCAAAGTGAAGGTCTTATTTCTCAAATCCATCATGGAGAAATTCAAAATAATTGCACTTTCACTTTAAAGGTTAGGGACTCAACTTCTGATCAATAATATGTCATCTACATATAGTATAAAAAATATTGAACACTCTCACTACCCTTTTATATACACACATTCTTTATCTTCAACTTTTGATAAAATCAAACATTTTGATTATCTCATCAATATTAAGATTTTAGCTCCGTGAGGCTTGTTTTAATCTATAATAGATATTTGTAACTAGTATACTATGTTTAAGGATTCAAAAATCCCATAATTATAGCATGTTGCTACCGCAAGTAGAATCCGAATTGATTCAGAGTAAACGCATTTATAGCCTATTGGTCTTACCCATTTCAGACGGATCAAACAAGTTCCAAAACTTATTTTTGTCTCAGATTCTATGGCTTCCTGCCATCTCGTTTAGTCAACATTTGACTTAGCTTCTACGTAAATATAGACTCATTATCCTTGATGACTAATACAATATCAGCAATCAGGGATGTGTAACTCAATGGAGTATACATGATCCTAATATTTTTACATGGAGCTAATGCTTTCTCAGCCGTCACTATGTCCTGAGTAACGATTGTATCCCAAGCATCGATCTGTGCCTCATCCAATGCAAACAAATTTTCGAGCTTATTTAATCGGTTAAGAATATATGCTTAATCATGAACTCTTTCATGTTATACTTTTACTCCTACTGTCTTCTCTCAGATGAACTATTTATTCAAGATATTGACAAAATTCGAGATAGACTTTCTTTCTCGATAAGAATGTAGAAATAATATACAACCATCTATTGGATATCCCACAATATACATATTGGACTAAGGCTATTGCTTATCCAAATTTGGTATACTTCTAATAAGTATTGAGGTCTTAAATCTTAATGCGAGGAAGATTAGACCTTTTAAATCCATATCTTATATTGACCTTCATCAACCGATTATCATGGAATACAACTAAGTGTGTAATATAAAGTTTTTAATGCAAAGCTCCAAAAACTGTTTTGGAGATTTTGCGTGGCTTCATCAATGATTGCATCAATTGAAATCTTTGTCCTTTCATATTCGTCATTGTGCTGAGATGTATGTGAAAGAGTTATCTATGCAAAATTATGTTCTCATAATATAATCTTGAAGTCAATCACTTTAAAATATTCTTCACTTTGATCAAATCTATGTGCTTAGAATATTTTTCTCATTTTGGCCTTCTAATTTATATCTTTATTATTTGAACTTTTCAAACTCCCATATTTGAACTACATTATAAATAGCAATGACTATCAATGTTATCTAATAACTAAAGACCACTCTGACATATGCCCACTTACATCCGAATGTAACAGGCTCAGTGGATCAACCATCCCACATTTCCATTTTTCAAGAAAATTAATTTACCTCCAAGGTGATATATACATATATCTCTATTAATTGAATAAATCAAGTGCCAGATTTAAGTGCGACTTCTTCTTTGCTTCATCAATATTCAGAATGTAGAATATTTGTTATTTACCTAACTTCCATATTATCCCATCTAAGTTAACTGATAACTATTATTATTAATTAAATAGGATAATCATTTCATGTCCAAACATGAAGTAGAAGTATCATTCTTCATAAGAACTGTAATTAACAATTGTCTAATTTTTAAACTGAATCAGAAGGCAAAGATAGATGATAACTTCTTAAGTTGTTCAAGAAACATTTGCTTTATTACCTACAAATAGGTATATCACCATTTTTCTCAATTATTCTACTTTTAGCCATGTATATTATCGGTATTTAATACTCGATTGGCTAAGTAGATTATTTAACCTCTATCAAATAGAAAACTAAAGTTGAAGATTCATCAAACTTCTTACTTTTTCAGTTCAGTTAATGTAGTGTCCTATTATTAGCATGTTCGAAAAGAGTATTCTCGATCATATCGTGTTTTGAGATAATTTCTCAAAGGACGACGCCAATTCAAGGATTTCAGTCTAATGAACTTATAGAGTGTCAATTACACTCCATAAGTTCAAGTAACAACTCAAATTTTAAAACTTATACAATAACAACAATAAATCAAAAATAGAATCACGTATTATCATGCATAAATCAATTTAATAAGGTCTTTTATTAAATCGATTGCTCCCACTTTTTTACTTGAATTAATGACCCTCAACATTAATCTCGTAGAATCCTGTTAGATTCATAGTTGGCTAAGATCTCGTTTATTCCATTAGAACCTTGAGTGACTCAACAAGCTCTAATGAAATATCCAGGTAGATACGCCTATCAATCACATCTCAATGTGACTCCTAGATCATCAAGTAGATAACTCTTTGTCGCACACATCTTATGTATTTACTTGATTGTGCCTCCAAAATCTCATCTCCTTGAGTGACTCAACAAAAGATAGATTTCAGTTAAGTTCTACCCATTGTTCGGAAACATCTTATGTTTCGTAATGACAAACACACCTTCCCACTAGTAGTCTTGAGTGACTCAACAAGCCGCATCGAGGGCAGATTCTGGTTTATTCACTATAACAATGGAAGGCACCTTGCATTAACCAATTAATACGAATTTAATAAATTGCTTCCAAAATTATATTCCTTTTGATTGACCCAATAAAGGATGTTGTTTTGGTTAAGTCCGACCCATTATTCAGGAGTATTTGATACTTCATAATGAGAAACATATCTACCAGCGAGTAGCCTTGTGTGACTCAATAAGCGACATCGATAGTAAACTCTGGTTTTTCATTATAACAATGGAAAGCATATGACTTAATATAATTTTTAAGTGAGGGGTTTGTCCATCGTCCTTATATATATATTAACTAACACCAACCATGCAATTAATCATACATACAATATTACTGTGGATGATTATGGACAATATCTATCTAGTCTTCTCGAGCCATAAAGAAGACTAGTTGGTCAATTCCTAGGAGACAATGCATTCGATCATCGAATGTTAAATGCAATAATCTCTATCTGTTGCTGCAACCTGTATCCTAAACTAATTGCCTTCTTATGACCAGCTGCAACATGTATCCTATACTAGTTGACACGTATGCCTATATCAAATGGACGCGCTTGCCCATATCTACAAACTAGAGCTCCCAGGCCCAAAGAAATTAAATAATAGGCACGTAGGCCCAACCAACGAAAGCAGAATAAATTAAGCATCCAACCAATCACATGGGTCGAGTCCATAATCATCCACTAAATACGCATTCATCATTTAAATGTATAAAATATAATATCTAATATTATATAAACAACTTTCAAGTTTCTAGAAATTTAGGTCATCTGAACTAATTTAGATAAAATGGTCGAAACAATAATTAATTAATCAAATTAATTAACTAACTTTAGTTAGCGGGTCTTATTTAATTAAAACCACATTTTAATCAAATACCAAATTAGAGTCCAACTCTAATTCCAAAATGGGAAAATTAAATTAACATCTTAATTTAGGATAAAACTCCTAAAATAAAATAAAATATAATTTAGTAACTAATTAATCAAATTAATCAATTACATTAATTGACGGATTCTAGGGCTAATTAGATATGAATTTGATCCTAAATAAGATTCAATTAATAATCAATTAATCGAATTAACTAATTATTAAATCAAATTTAATTAAAATTTTAATTGACGGATTCTAGGGCTAATTAGATATGAATTTGATCCTAAATAAGATTCAATTAATAATCAATTAATCGAATTAACTAATTATTAAATCAAATTTAATTAAAATCGAATTTTAATTAAACACCAAATTAGAGTCCAAACTCTAATTCTAAAGTTAGGGAAAATTGAATTAACATTTTACTTTAGGATAAAAGTTCTAAATAAAATAAAATTCGATTTGGGGTCAAAATTATATACTTTGTCAAAATCCAATTTTAACAATAATTTAAAGTCGTGAATTTTAAAATAAAATCTTGAATTGGTCAAAATTAAATTTCTATTCAAAGTTTTTAAATTAGGTCAAGTTTGTAGCATACCCGGTCCTCAAGGGCTGCCGGCCGTCTATTCGTGGTCTTTCCACTCCACCTGGTCGTCCTGCTCCTCAAGGGCTGGATGCCTCTTTTCCAGGAAGTGGATTTTTGCCTCCCCAGGGATTCGAACCTTGTACCTAGGGGTTAAGTACAAACTTCATGAAATCCCTGGTACCATTAGAGGTCTAATGGTACCAGGGATTTCATGAAGTTTGTACTTAACCCCTAGGTACAAGGTTCGAATCCCTGGGGAGGCAAAAATCCACTTCCTGGAAACGAGGCTGCCAGCCCTTGAGGAGCAGGACGACCAGCGGGGAATGGAAAAATCATGAGTAGACGGCCGGAAGCCCTTGAGGACTGGGTACGCTACAAAAAAGGCGCCTTTTTTGTAACGACCCGGCTCCCTCACTGGGGTCTTCTCCGAGTTGTACTCATGGTCTTTCCACTCCCCCCTGGCTCCTTCGCTGGGGCCTTCTCCTTTTTTGTAGCGTACCCGGCTCCCTTACTGGGGTCTTCTCCGAGCTGTACTCATGGTCTTTCCACTCCCCCCTGGCTCCTTCGTTGGGGCCTTCTCCAGAAGTGGATTTTTGCCTCCCCAGGGATTCGAACCTTATACCTAGGGGTTAAGTACAAACTTCATGGAATCCCTGGTAGCAGGATTCTAAGAATCATTGTACTAAACCCCTAGGTACATGGTTTGAATCCTGCGGAAGGCAAAAATCCACTTTTGGAGAAGGCCCAGCGAGGGAGCTTGGAGGAAATGGAAAGACCATGAGTGTGACACGGAGAAGGCCCCAGCGAGGGAGCCGAGTCGTTACAAAATCAATTTGAAAATCCAATTTAAAATCCATTTAAAAATTGCATTCTGACCCACTTTACCCATTCAATTTCGAAAATTGCAGAATGGCCCATTATTCTTTTAAAATCAAACTTTGACCCTTTTTGTTAATTGCAGACAGGAGCTCACAATTTCAAAAAATTTCAAAGAAGCCCCGCCTCAAATCTTACCCTAATTCGAAAATTGCAATCACGGGCTTGTAATTTCGAAAATTGCAGGTGAGATCCCCGCCCCCAAAATTTGAAAATCGAAACCCTATCATCCGTTTCTCCTCCTCCGCGCCGTTCTGCCCGTCGGTGCTGCCAGATCAAGATGTCGTCACCGCTGTCAAACAATGGTGACCCATACCCGCACTTCTACTGCAACTATTGCAGCAGAGTAGGGCTGCATCCCACACAGTAATGCGAGGCACTTCTGTGAGCCACAGTGTCGATCGTTGTTGCTAATGATAGCGGCGACGATCGCCGCCTCCTTCACCAGCGGGCGCTGCGTCTATAGAGTGTTGCAACGGCGACCATCGTCACCGCGATGAGCGTTGATGGCGCTGTTGATGCTCGCACGCGGCGCAAGTTCTTGCTGTGCTGCTGCCTGGTTTCTGGCTGCTGCACAGCATCGCCTTCACCAGGGCGGCGGCTACCGCCAACTCTCCACTCGTACTGTAACATTCCGACTTCAATTTTTGACCAAAAATTAATTTTCTTCTCCAAATCGAATTTAGAACAAGAAAAATAATTTTCTCAAAAGTCAGAAACAAGAAAAATTAATATTCAATCATATTGAATTCGTCAAAGAATTTAACAAATTCTAACAGGTAACAAGGTAGGCTCTGATACCACTGTAAGGTTTCGAGTCATATATGTATAGCGGAAATTAAATAGACAAGAAATCATAACCCGTATCAACCTTGCAGTTAGATAGAATTTGTGATTAAAATGTACCTTTGATGAATATCGTGAATCTGTAATCTGAAAAGGGAGGTACAATCTTGTCATCACCAGTTGTCCAATTGTCCAGTCTCTAACAGAAATCCACACAGCGAGTTGAATCTGGAACTCCATCAATCTCCAACTATTGGAATAGATTTGAGAGAATTGATTTTTCTCTTTGTGCTAGCAAGAGAAAAACCTAATGCTAGAAAAGCGATTCTCTCGATTCTCTTCAATAGTACACATATTAATATGTACACCTCAAGCCCTAACCCTATTCACGATAGGGCCATTAACGGGCCTTGATTAATTAATCATATTAATTAATCTAATTGTAAAGTCCGGCCCAACAATTGAACTTGTACATTAATTTTAACATTTTTGACAATGAAAAATACCACCCCGTCATCGGTCAATAGATCTTCAATCTTTTCACGATGATCTACTTTTTCTTGCACACCAATACACCTATTAGGAACAAAGTTCGGTTGGAAAAAAGGACCAATGATCGTTGGTTTTTCGACAATCAAGTCAACTGTGATAGGAAACATTATTATTGACACGACCCCGTCTCGAATCACCATATGTAGACCCGAGACGTGGCGTGCGCCGATGATGAATGCCAGCTAGATACTGGACCCACCACCAAGGCTACTGAAACTATTCAAATTCTATAAATCTTCTCGTAAAACCCCATGATTTTAAAAAAAATCGACAGAGTTCCCTTTAAATATTGGATATAACCTCCCTGTAACAAATCAACAAATCTTCAAACCACCACATGTAAAATACTGGGAATCCATATCCCTTCCCATCATCATATCAAAATCAAAAGAACTTATGCCTTCCCATCTAGTTCTTACTACATATCATCCATTCCACTTACATTCAATACATCAACATATCATTCTAATCAACTAAGCACTTGACAAAACAATAACTCGAGAATGAACCGAGTTAAATATATATACATGAATCCCAAAAGAATGATGAAGACTAGAAACATACAACTAAATGATCTTTGGCTCTTTGGCAGGCTTTCCAACTTCCTCTCAAAACTCAAAAGTATCCTGGTAATGAAAATGTTACAAAAATATGAGATTTTAACTCAGTGAGTGGCGTGTTTGAAAACTAGTCATACTTTTCTCGTTTATAATTCTTTATGAAATCACTATTTGTTTTGTAACTATAACTTTTGATTGACATAAGAAAATATTTTACTTATCTGAAAAGCACATCTAGCTGAAATGAGAATTTATAAATACTGAAACCATGGCATAAATTGTGATAACTGTCTGATAATACTAAAAATTCGTTGAACTGTAATGAGAAGCTGAAATATTTTTCTATGAATAAATATATCATACTGTACTGAAAAGAATCACATCAAAGTGTACCCAATGAATAACTTTACTCAAGTACAGAGTACTCTCGATGTACAAGGCAAAGCCATTCAAATATGATAAGCTGATAATCTGATAAACTGTGTCATATGCGCATAGACTGCCCCAAAGGCTAAAGCACCCTAGTACACGGCCCAAAGCCTATATGTGCACAAGAGTGGGTCCCAAAGACCTCTGATAATCTGATAATATGGTCATACACTGTGGAAACGAATTCACATCAGTGCAGAGCGGGTAATATCACCTGGGTACTTCTGATGGTTTTTCACAATAATAATTTACATGTAACAAATTCTTTTATAGAATAATGTACTAAATTTATAATTTGATTAGCGAAGAAGTCTAAAATCATGCTTCTAAACTTGTATTTGCGAAAAGTAGTAATTTCTGTAACTTGTCTACTTAATTGAAAACATGAATCGTATGGAAAATTTATGCCATTAGATATTAAAATTTAACTTTAAGGAAAAATAAGTTTTTCCACTCACAGAGATTGCGACTGAAACCTAGTTTGGCTGATAGGCCTGACCAATCTCCGTGTCGCCTCCTGAAAATTAAATTAAAACCTTGGATCAACTCCAATAATTACCAATATTTAACAAATGCCCAAAATGAAATAACATCCTATACAAAAACCACAAATTTCATATGTCTCCAACATTACATCCAACCAACCTTCTCTTATGTGAATATAGCTTCATTATAACTCATATATCCTTTATTTAACCAATACCTCAATGAAATGCTCATAGACACCAAAACCCCTTTCCAAGAAACTAGTAATTGACTAATTCTTCAACTTAATTACATGGGTAATTTAATCTCCAAATACACATTACCAAATTAAGCTTGAAATAATTTAATATAAGCTCCAATAACTCAATCTTGCCCAAATCATGAATTTAATCCACTATTATTATAAACCCTAGCATGTAACCACAATGTATTCAACCAAACTTAAATATTTAGCTCAATATCTTCAAGTAAACTATAAATCCATCCAAAATCTAGCATTTAACTCAAAAATCAAAACCCTAAAATCAACACCATATCTCAAATAAATGGGTATTGCCTTACCTCTTGAAAGTGAAAATGAATTCTTGAATGTTGAATGAAATTCCACCTTTTTCCTTCTCTTTTCTTCCTTCCTTTTTCTTTTTTTTTTCTTCTTCTTTCTTCCTCCGGTTTTCTCCTCTGCGGACGTTCCAGCCTCTGTTTGTGTAATTGCTGAGAGTGTGTTGTGTGTTAGGTTAGTGTTTGTCCCCTAATGTCATGACATTATAAAGTTTGATGAAAATTGCATGCCTGGTCCTTCATTTATATAAGTATATATATCCATTAATCCTTAACTATACATAATGATAAGTAAACCTTCAACTTATCATAAAATTTAAATGATCCCCAAAAATCCCACTCATTAAAATTGGTCCCCACTTGGACTAAATTGGTCAAAAATAAATGTTGACTTGATAAAATAATTATTTGACTAGAAAAATTAAACTGGGTTGTGACAATCTTACCTCCTTAGAGAATTTCGTCCTCGAAATTCAATCAACTACCATCTTAGAAGGTCAGGATACTTGTCTCGAATTTGATCTTCGTTTTCCCAAGTAGCTTCATCCACTGGATGATTCTTCCAAAGAACCTTGACAAATGGAATAATCTTGTCTTGCTGAATTTGTTCCTTTCGTTCAAGTATCCCTTCCGGTTACTCCTCGTAAGTTAAATTCTCCTTAAGTTCCACTGGCTGTGGCTCAAGAATATGAGATGAATCTGGAATGTACTTACGAAGCATCGAAATGTGGAATACATCATGAATCCTAGATAACTCATCTGGCAATGCTAAACGAGACCAATTCGTTCCACAATCTCATAAGGTCCAATATATCTCGGACTTAATTTCCCTCGCTTGCCAAATCTCAACACACCTTTCCAAGGAGACAATTTAAGGAAAACTCTATCTCCAACAGCAAATTCAAGATCTTTCCTGCGTCTGTCTGCATAACTTTTTTGTCTATCTTGAGCTGCTTTTAACTTCTCTTTAATCACTTTCACCGTTTCTGTGGCTATCTGAATAAATTCTGGTCTTCTAATCTCCTCTCGCCTACTTCACCCCAACAAACAGGCGTTCTACATTTCCTGCCATACAGTGCTTCAAAAGGTGCCATCTCTATACTCGAGTGATAACTGTTATTATAAGCAAACTCCATCAAACGTAGATGAGAATCCCAACTTCCTTTGAACTCTAGAACACAAGCTCTTAGCATATCTTCTAAGGTCTGTATGGTCCTCTCTGATTGACCATCTGTTTGTGGGTGGAAAGCTGTACTGAACTGTAGTTTAGTACCCAAAGCATCTTGCAAACTAGGCCAAAACTTGGAAGTAAATCTAGGATCTCTGTCAGATACAATAGACACTGGAGTCCCATAAAAACTGACTATCTCATCCACATACAATTTTGCTAGTTTACTCAGAGAAAATGTAGCTTTGATCGGCAAGAATCTTGAAGTTTTGGTCAAACGATCAACAATCACCCAAACACCATCATGTCCATTTTGAGTGCGAGGAAGACCAAATAAGAAATCCATAGTAATATGCTCCCATTTCCACTCAGGAATAGGCAGTGGCTGAAGAAGTCCAGCTGTTTTCTGGCGATCGGGTTTCACCTGTTGGCAGACAAAACATGTCGATACAAACTCAGCAATTTCTCTTTTCATACCACGCCACCAATAATGCTCCTTCAGGGTATGATACATTTTGGTGCTACCTGGATGCATAGCATAACCTGAACTGTGCGCTTCTTCCAATATTTCTTTCTTCAATTCTGGAATATCAGGAACACATAGCCTATTTCCCATAAATAATGCACCATCTCTGATTTCATAGTCTGTTCGCAAGCCAACAGTGACTTCTGCTTCCAAAGTTTTCAATGCCAAATCTTGCAATTGAGCTTCTCTAACTTTGTTTATCAAGGTAGGCCTCACTTGAAAGTGAGCTAAGAGTGCCCCTGTAGTAGTTGTGGACAACTGAGCATGTAAGGTTCTAAATTCACCCATCAAAGCAGCACACATCGCACTAGATTTGGTGGAATGGCTACTGACCTTCCTACTCAAAGCGTCAGCAACTACATTAGCTTTTCCCGGATGATAATCAATTTTGCAATCATAATCTTTGATAAGTTCTAACCATCGCCTCTGTCTCAAATTCAATTCTTTTTGATCAAAGATATACTTCAAGCTCTTGTGGTCCGTGAATATCTGACATTTTTCACCATACAAATAATGTCTCCAGATTTTTAGTGCCAAAACCACTGCTGCCAATTCCAAATCATGAGTTGGGTAGTTTAGTTCATGCTTCTTCAATTGTCTAGAAGCATAAGCTATAACCTTTCCATTCTGCATTAAAACACAGCCCAAACCTCGGCGTGATGCATCGCTATAGACTACAAACTCTTCACCTGGAGAAGGAAGAGTGAGTATAGGAGCGGAAACCAATCTACTTTTCAGCTCTTGGAAGCTCTTCTCACATTCTGGTGTCCACAAAAATTTCGAATCCTTTCGAGTTAAGCTAGTTAAAGGAAGAGCAATTTTGGAAAATCCTTCCACAAATCGACGATAATAACCAGCTAACCCAAGAAAACTTCGCACTTCTGTCACACTAGAAGGGCGTTCCCATTTCATCACAGCTTCTGTCTTGATCGGATCTACATAAATACCTTCTGCTGATATCACGTGACCCAAAAATACAACTTTATCCAGCCAAAACTCGCATTTGCTGAATTTCGCATACAATTGCTTATCCCTCAAGGTCTGCAATATAATTTTTAGATGCTCTACATGTTCATCCTTACTAGGAGAATATACCAAAATATCATCAATGAAAACAATAACAAATCTGTCCAGATAAGGATGCAAAACTCTATTCATCAAATCCATAAATGCAGCTGGGGCATTAGTAAGCCCAAATGGCATCACCAAGAACTCATAATGGCCATATCGAGTCCTAAAAGCAGTCTTTGGTATATCAGCATCTTTGATCTTCAGCTGATGATACCCTGATCGTAAATCAATTTTAGAAAATACTGCAGCACCTCGAAGTTGGTCAAATAAATCATCAATGCGAGGTAACGGGTACTTGTTACGAATCGTAACTTTATTCAACTGTCTGTAGTCAATACACAGTCTCATCGTACCATCTTTCTTCTTCACAAATAAGACTGGCGCTCCCCATGGGGAAACACTGGGTCTAATGAAACCCTTATCAACTAATTCCTTCATTTGTACCTTCAATTCTTTTAACTCCGTTGGAGCCATTCTGTATGGTGCTTGTGAAATAGGTGCCGTCCCTGGAATTAAATCAATAGAGAACTCAACCTCTCTATCTGGTGGTAGTCCCGGAAGATCCTCTGGGAACACATCTGGAAAGTCTCGCACGACAGGGATATCCTCAAGTTTCGGATTAGTGAGTCTAATATCAATCACATTAGCTAAATATGCATGACAAACCTTTTTTAGCAATTTACGTGCATCCAAAGCGGATATAACACATGATGGTAAAATTCTGCGTTCTCCAACAAGAACAAATTCAAGTTCTTCTGGCTTCCTGAACACAACTTCCTTGCGAAAGCAGTCGACTGTAGCCCGATGTTCAGAGAGAAAATCCATCCCCAAAATAACATCAAAATCATGCATATCAAGAGGAATTAAATCTGCCCGTAATTGATGATCATTCACCCTTATCATACAATCTCTATACACATTACTAGCCAAAAGTGATACTCCTACCGGCGTTGTTACAGCTAATTCATTATCTAAAGGCTCTAACTTCTTCTCAGCATGACAAGCAAGTGCATAAGAAATAAAAGAATGTGTAGCACCTGAATCAATTAATGTGCGAGCATCTCTACCAAAAATAGATAACATACCAATAACCACATCTGGTGACTCATCAGCTTCCTTCTGGGTCATAGCAAATACCTTACCCTGAGTCCTGTTACGCCCTGCCTGAGCTCCAGATCTAGCAATACTACCTCTAGCAACATTAGACTGAGCACCGCCAGTCGACCCTACTGAGATGTCCCTCTGACTCTGCCCCACATTGCTAACACCTGGCTGAGGAAATAATATATGTGATCCGCTACTCTGCTGAGATTTGATTGGGCAATCCTTCCTCATGTGTCCCATCTGACCACACTGATAACAGACTCCAACTCCCTTAAGGCACTCTCCTGGATGAAACTTCCCACAAGACTGACACTGTGGAAAGCTACGAAAATCAGAACTCTGACTATGCCTCGATCCCTGAGATCTCTGCATAAAGCCCTGTGGATGTATATGACTCCCTCCAGTCTGCTGTACAGAACTCTGACTCCGGCCTGACATCTTACTGAATCCCGAACTCTGAGACTTTGATTTAAAATTTGTAGAATTTGTAGCATCTGGCCAAAACCCTTTTCTATTCTTCTTAGACCCTGAAGCCCCTGTCTGGCCACTACCTCCAAAACTCGTCTGTGCCCTTTGGTTGCGTCCATCTATGATAGCTGTCTCGACCCTCAAAGTCGCTTCTACCAATGACCCGAAATTTTGATGCCCATGAACTGTCACGTAAGGCCGAATATCTGATCGCAACCCCTGCTCAAATCGCCTACATTTTTCTCTTTCATCCGCGATTAAGTTACTAGCATACTTAGACAACTCTACAAACCTCAAATGGTACTCGGCAACAGACATGGATCCTTGAACTAATCTCAAAAATTCATCACGTTTTGCATCGCGATAAAATGGAGGGTAATAAGTCTCATTGAAAGCATCCGTGAACATAGCCCAAGTAATAACGCTAGGGTCTGGATACCGACATCGATATGATGCCCACCAATCTGCAGCTCCTCCCCTCAACAGAAAAATAGCAAGACGTAACTTCTTGCCCTCAGGAACCTCCATTACATCAAATATATTCTCCAAAGATTTCATCCAAAGCTCAGCATCAGCTGGGTTGGATGTACCCATAAAAGTTTTTGCTCCAAGTTTCATAGCTCTCTCAATGAGATTATCCTTTTCTGTGTGCGGTAGGAGGGAAGCAATAGCTGCAACGATCCTGTCAGTAGCAGGGTCAGGCTGTTCCTGCATTTGTGCCTGAGGCTGCACTGGAGGATGTACCTCGGGATGCACCTGAGGTTGGTGAACTGATTCTGCGGCCCCACCGGCCTCCCCTACATGTCCACCATCAGGAGCATTCTGAGTCTGAGGAATTGGATTTGGTTGCCTGCGAGTCCTACCACCACGAGCCATAACTCTCTACAATGGTTGACAGAAAAAAATCAATACATATGCAATGCAACCCAACAGACTCTATAACTATTCTCTGATACCACTTGACACGACCCCGTCTCGAATCACCATATGTAGACCCGAGACGTGGCGTGCGCCGATGATGAATGCCAGCTAGATACTGGACCCACCACCAAGGCTACTGAAACTATTCAAATTCTATAAATCTTCTCGTAAAACCCCATGATTTTAAAAAAAATCGACAGAGTTCCCTTTAAATATTGGATATAACCTCCCTGTAACAAATCAACAAATCTTCAAACCACCACATGTAAAATACTGGGAATCCATATCCCTTCCCATCATCATATCAAAATCAAAAGAACTTATGCCTTCCCATCTAGTTCTTACTACATATCATCCATTCCACTTACATTCAATACATCAACATATCATTCTAATCAACTAAGCACTTGACAAAACAATAACTCGAGAATGAACCGAGTTAAATATATATACATGAATCCCAAAAGAATGATGAAGACTAGAAACATACAACTAAATGATCTTTGGCTCTTTGGCAGGCTTTCCAACTTCCTCTCAAAACTCAAAAGTATCCTGGTAATGAAAATGTTACAAAAATATGAGATTTTAACTCAGTGAGTGGCGTGTTTGAAAACTAGTCATACTTTTCTCGTTTATAATTCTTTATGAAATCACTATTTGTTTTGTAACTATAACTTTTGATTGACATAAGAAAATATTTTACTTATCTGAAAAGCACATCTAGCTGAAATGAGAATTTATAAATACTGAAACCATGGCATAAATTGTGATAACTGTCTGATAATACTAAAAATTCGTTGAACTGTAATGAGAAGCTGAAATATTTTTCTATGAATAAATATATCATACTGTACTGAAAAGAATCACATCAAAGTGTACCCAATGAATAACTTTACTCAAGTACAGAGTACTCTCGATGTACAAGGCAAAGCCATTCAAATATGATAAGCTGATAATCTGATAAACTGTGTCATATGCGCATAGACTGCCCCAAAGGCTAAAGCACCCTAGTACACGGCCCAAAGCCTATATGTGCACAAGAGTGGGTCCCAAAGACCTCTGATAATCTGATAATATGGTCATACACTGTGGAAACGAATTCACATCAGTGCAGAGCGGGTAATATCACCTGGGTACTTCTGATGGTTTTTCACAATAATAATTTACATGTAACAAATTCTTTTATAGAATAATGTACTAAATTTATAATTTGATTAGCGAAGAAGTCTAAAATCATGCTTCTAAACTTGTATTTGCGAAAAGTAGTAATTTCTGTAACTTGTCTACTTAATTGAAAACATGAATCGTATGGAAAATTTATGCCATTAGATATTAAAATTTAACTTTAAGGAAAAATAAGTTTTTCCACTCACAGAGATTGCGACTGAAACCTAGTTTGGCTGATAGGCCTGACCAATCTCCGTGTCGCCTCCTGAAAATTAAATTAAAACCTTGGATCAACTCCAATAATTACCAATATTTAACAAATGCCCAAAATGAAATAACATCCTATACAAAAACCACAAATTTCATATGTCTCCAACATTACATCCAACCAACCTTCTCTTATGTGAATATAGCTTCATTATAACTCATATATCCTTTATTTAACCAATACCTCAATGAAATGCTCATAGACACCAAAACCCCTTTCCAAGAAACTAGTAATTGACTAATTCTTCAACTTAATTACATGGGTAATTTAATCTCCAAATACACATTACCAAATTAAGCTTGAAATAATTTAATATAAGCTCCAATAACTCAATCTTGCCCAAATCATGAATTTAATCCACTATTATTATAAACCCTAGCATGTAACCACAATGTATTCAACCAAACTTAAATATTTAGCTCAATATCTTCAAGTAAACTATAAATCCATCCAAAATCTAGCATTTAACTCAAAAATCAAAACCCTAAAATCAACACCATATCTCAAATAAATGGGTATTGCCTTACCTCTTGAAAGTGAAAATGAATTCTTGAATGTTGAATGAAATTCCACCTTTTTCCTTCTCTTTTCTTCCTTCCTTTTTCTTTTTTTTTTCTTCTTCTTTCTTCCTCCGGTTTTCTCCTCTGCGGACGTTCCAGCCTCTGTTTGTGTAATTGCTGAGAGTGTGTTGTGTGTTAGGTTAGTGTTTGTCCCCTAATGTCATGACATTATAAAGTTTGATGAAAATTGCATGCCTGGTCCTTCATTTATATAAGTATATATATCCATTAATCCTTAACTATACATAATGATAAGTAAACCTTCAACTTATCATAAAATTTAAATGATCCCCAAAAATCCCACTCATTAAAATTGGTCCCCACTTGGACTAAATTGGTCAAAAATAAATGTTGACTTGATAAAATAATTATTTGACTAGAAAAATTAAACTGGGTTGTGACAATTATCACCAGAGATTCGAATACCTATAGGTTTCCATAACTGATTGCGTTAGTTCCACAATTTAAGTCTAATTCTTTAGAATTATGTTGCCAGCTGTGAATAAAATAATTTGGGATCCTATGAAATAAATTGAAATATTTTTTCTAAGTATGGTCCCAATTCACTAGAGGGTCTCTGTTTGCACTTTCTATGTTCCAAAGGACTTCCCCGCATTATACTTGTCTCCGTGATAATAATTTGAAAAAATGATATTTACGGAAGCATATGAGGTTCCTTATGAGACTAATGTTTATGTTGATGCTACGTTAGGGTATTTGACATTTGGACCCTCTTCAGTAGGCCTTATGGTAAATTTATTTTATACACTTATTTATATGTTAAATTTAGGATATTATAGTATCGTTCTAGAATAAATTCTACTTAAATTGTTGTTATTTGTTATTATTTCAAAAAATATCCCAAAAGTGAGAGAATGAAGAAATTATAGCAAATAAGAGCCTGTTTGCTCCATCTCTAAAGTTTTACAAAAACATTTCAAACTCAATCTCAACCATCAATTCTTAGTCAAGTCCACAATATTTTACTTTTCAAACCAATCTAAACCACACATTCATCAAAAAAAAAAAAAAAAACCCACAAAAATCAAAACTTTTCTATGGACCAAACGGACTATAAAGGTCAATTGGAGGGTAATTGGAGTTAAATTATACAACTTGAAAGTTGGTGAGGTCAATGAAGAGTCAAATTGGTGCATACTTGGAAGAAAATAAAAGTTCGAGGGCTTGATTGGAGAAAGAAAGATAAGAAAGGACTTAATTGGAAATTTAGAAGTATGGGAGCTCAAATGATCAAATCAAAAGTTGAGGACCATGTGCGTAGTTTCAAAGAGGGACCAACTTAAACGACCGAAAAGATGAAAATCAAAAAAGAAAAATTCTACTACGTAGCCGCAAGAAAAAAAACCACGAGGCCGTGCAAACCTACATTAAATGGTTATATCAATTTTCACTCTACTGCGCAGCCGCACACTTTTCTACCACGCTGCCATGTGGTTTTCCAACAAATTTGATTCCTTCTTTAACACGAATTCTTGCATTTTTTAACCAGGATCTCGACCAGTTGATAAGGGAGCGACAAATAATAGAAAACATGTGAATTCTGGGCATTCTTTCTCTTTCAAATACATATACAAATCATCCATCCATTGAAGAGGTGAAAATGAGATAAAAGAAGAAAACGACGCGAGAGATTGAAGATTATAACGGGGACCCAACATCTTGGTGCAAGATTTCCTTTCTCTATTAATCTCATGAACTCAATTATGTTTTCTTACTTTTATTGTGTTTATTATTGATGTGTAACTAAACTCATTACTTGGGATGAAAGATTTAGCCTAGTTTTATTTTATTAATTTCAGAATTTAAGTTTTGCGTAAATGTTGCATGTGTTGATTTTATTATTCTGTTTAATGCTTGAATTAATTGACCACTAATTCATAGTTTTTGTGGGTTGTTTTCATAATCCGAGATGTTAGTTAACAGCCTAGACCATGGTAATAAATCCAATAACTTCAACAAAAAGATATGAGTTTATGTTTGCATGCTATCAATTGTGGATTTCTATTAGATTTTATACATTTAGCTAAGGAATAATTCTGACCTTCTATATAGATGTATGGTTGACTTTGACTTAGTTAGGTAGTATTGATTTAAACCCGAGAAAGGAATTTCAATATACATTTGTTAATTTGATAAACACATTTATAGGAATAAAACTTGAGGTATGAAATTAATATTATTTGCTATAGTGAAATCGTGAATCCTAATGTTTTACAATCACTTTAGAAATACATCTTCTCATTCGTGTTTTCCTCATTATTACATTTATTTAGTTTAAATTCTTAATTTAATTTTGATCACCAAAAATCATTCGTTTGTTCAAGTAAACTTAGAATTAACACATTTCGATAATTAATTACAATCCTCATGGAAACATTAATCGGGACTCTTCTATCCATTATATTACTTGTGATGACCCATCCACTTGTGATATATTTTGCACACTGCAAAATAAGTAAATGAGTTTTTAGCACTGTTGTCAGATATTGATTTATTAGTATCGATATCAATTAGTTCTTACTTTAGTTTAAATTTAGTTTTAGTACTTTTTAATTTTAGTTTATTTTTTATTATTGTTTATGTTAAGAAGATCTCAAAGTTGGGAATTGTTTGGTTTTGACTCAGAAATTGAATGCACCTTCAGACAAAGGCATCGACAACGGTTGAAAGTATCACATCAAACAAATATATTAAATCCAAATAATCGGCCAGGTGTTGTTATTGAACAACCACCAAATCTTCCAGGATAACCTTTAAGGGAATATATTATTCCCCCAGTAGGAAATATCATGACATGTGTTGTTCCACCGACGATTCCTACCAATAATTACAAAATCAAGACATCCTTGGTTTCATTAATTCAAAACACAATGGTGTTTCATAGTCTACCATTTGAAAATCCACATGCACAACTCAGAGCATTTCAGAAGATCTGTGGCATGCAACGTATGAATGGGGTTCCAACTGAAGCAGCTAAAATGAAACTCTTCTCTTTTTCACTAGCCGACAAAGCAAAGGCTTGGTACTATACATTTCAAGCTAACTCAAACACATACTGGACAATATTGAGTTAGAAATTTGTGTATAAGTTCTTTCCTCCTAGTTGCATGTCAAAACTAAGGAGAGAAATTCTATCATTCAATAAAATCCAAGGAGAATCCATTTTCGAAGCCTAGGTGAGATTCAATTAACCAAAAAGATAGTGTCCAACACATGGGATAGTTGTTTGGATACTAGTCCAGACATTCGACAATGGATTGACATACGACAACAAAATGCGTGAAGATTTAGCTGTTGGAGGATCGCTTATGGACATGATGTATGAAGAAGCAGCTGAAATTTTCGAGAAGATGGCAGCTAACAGTTATCAATGGTATTTTGATCGATCAACACCAAAGACTAGTGGAATTCATGAATTAGATGGGATTGTAATACTTAATGCAAAATTTGATGTGTTGGTGAAAAAAAATGGAAAATTTAAATAAACAGCTAGTACATGCAGTTCAGACAGTTCTCATATATGACATCTATTTTGAAAATCATGCAGTTTCTTAGGTGGCGTTCTGTTTTTATTTTATTTTATGTTTTCATTTTCAAAAATGTTTCCTGTTTCCTGTTTTTATTTTGTATTTTCAAATTTACTGAAAACGCGTTTGATTTGTCATTTGTGAAAACTGTTTCTGAAAATGAAAATTGGAAAACACGTTCTGTTTGAAATTTTGTAGAATACTACTTAGACAAGTACTCTATATTATAAAAAATGAACTTATCTAATTTTTTTAGACTAATTAAATAATGACAAGAAAAATATTTAAAAAATAGATAAAGCCATTAATGTTAAACTCTAAACAAATATTATAAGAAATTAACAACATAATGTTCAAGTCCCAATTACTTCTCCAATACACGTAATTCAAATTAAGGACAGAGTTAGACTTAATAAAATAAATTTTAAAGTCATCTTGTCTTTTTTGAGTAATCACTCCACATTTGGGTAGCAATTTCTTCCTACACTTGCCCCATTTGAGCTGTTTGACTAGCATCAAAGTGTATGATTTCTCGAGCTTCAATTGATTCGGGCACATCATCAAAAATCATATTCTCCACTAAATATTCTGTAAACAACTCGTCTAATATGTGCTCTTGATGAATAAAGTTATGTGTTGTTCAACATATATTCATAACTCAAAAACATCAAGAGATGGGGCAATATCCATAATGAAGAAACAAAATCATTTTTTATTCCTAAAACCCTCTACAACTTCGACAGCCATATATATTATGGCATCTCCGCAATTTCTAGCTAAGAAAAAGTTCACTTTTTAACTATGGAAATGAAAATAAGTTGCTTGTCATACTTAATACCAAAATACTAATTTAAGTGATATTAGATAATAAAACTTAAAAGTGAAAAATGAAGAATCTGGCAGGTTGTTGGAATAGCACTGGAAACTATTCGGCAATTCATAAATCCCGGAGAGAAATAAGAACTGGATATTTGAACTCACAAGAATTCAAGTAATAACAATAAAATTATTGAATAATATGAATTTGAACTCACTTGTCTTCCTTGCTCTTGAACCAGATTTCAACACTGTTATTGTGAGCAGCCCCCAAGTGACCTTTACAATTACAACCCAAATAAATCAGTAACATAGACACAAGGAGAAGGGGAAGGGTGATTAACCTCCAACGGCTACAGGTTAGGAGCAGGAAAGTGTCGGTAGTTGTAGGTTTAGTTTAGGTTATAGTGAAATGTTTAAAAAAAAAAAAAAAGGGATTGAACGAAGGTGTGGATCAAACAAGTGATCATACACATATGTGTCTGGCGCTCACCCATTAAGCCGCACCAAGTTTTTGTGTTAGTAGGCGTTTTCTGCCTTTTGAATGTGTTTGGGTGATTTCCATTGGAAACATCCAAAACAAGGTTTTCAACGTTTTGCATTTTGTTTGTAATTTTTTTTTTATGTTTAGGAAAATGCATTTCAAAAATGGAGAAGGAGAACACATTTTCACTGTTTCGAAAAATAAAAACAGAAAACGGCCTGAAAACGACAAAGAGAACTGAGCCTTAGTGTCCTATGGTACATCAAGTTCAGCCAAATATGGAGCAGGTCAATTTTTTTGGTAACAAACAAAAGCAGCAAGGGGTTCCATATTATCAAACTTATAATCCTGAATTGAAAAATCATCCCAATTTTTCCTGGTCATATAATCATAATAGCTTTCGCCCACCAAGTTTTCAACATCAGCAAGTTAAAAGTTCTTCCAGAGCAGATATGATACTACAGTTGCTGCATGATCAACAAGCATTTCTACAAAGTCAACAAGCTGAAATCAAGGACTTTGAAAAATCAGATGAGATAGCTAGCAGTGAGTAGATCAGAAAGATAACAAGGTTAGTTGCCAAGTAACAGTGAAACTAACCCTAGAGAACAAGTAATGGTAAGAACAACCAAAAGCGGTCAAATATCAGAAATATAGGCGAAAAGGTCCGAAAAAGTTGTAGAGGCAACTGAAGAAAAAGAAAAGAAGCCTAAAATTGAGAAAGAAATGACATCAAACTCAAAACTTCAAGAAATGACTAAAAGATCAACAGATAAATCTCGACCTCATGTGAAAGTCTATGTGCCACCAATTCCCTATCGACAAAGAGTGAGGAAGCAACAGTTAGAACTGCAATTTTGAAGTTTTCTAGAAATCTTCAAGAAATTACACACAAATATACCGTTTGCAGATGCTCCGGCTCAAATACTGATTTACCTCAAATTCATGAAAGAAATGTTGTCTAAAAAGAGGAAGCTAGGGGAATTTAAGGATGTAGCCTGACAGAAGAGTGCAGTGCAATTTTACAAAACAAACTACCATCAAAAATCAAAGATCTAAGGGGATCCATTATCATATTGGTCATTTTAATTTTGATAAATTTTTGTGTGATATATGGAGGACGGATGTTAATTTAATGCCTCTTCTGTGTACATGAAACTTGAGTTGGGGGAACCCAAACCCACCAACATCACATTGATGCTAGCAAAGAGATCGATAAAGTATCCTTATGGAATCATAGAAGATGTTATGTTATAGTCAAAGTGGATAAATTCTTCTTCACAGCGGACTTTGTGATTCTGGACATTGAAGAGGATAGTAGGATGCCCCTTGACTCGATGTTAAATCTACCCTCCAAGTATAAAGGGGTCAAGTTGTAGCCTAGCAATAATCCAGGGTCATTCTTCCTAGGGATTTTATTGGTATCGTAATATTTGCTAAATTCGAAACTTAAACTATGATTTCAATTGTGCTAAAATGAATTTGAAGAGAATATAATTAAATTGCAATGAAAGGGAAAATTTGAGTGGAGTTATTATTTCGCTATCAATTGAACTTTGCAAATAAATTTAGCATGAATTTCTTGAGATCGATAAAATTTGGAAATATTAGTACAAAAGTTAATCAATTTATTTTACGGCATTTAGTCGAGCATGTTATGTGCATATTCAATACATATTACATCAACGACATCAATCGAAGTAAAATAATTTGAGACTTTAAAACACTCGTTAATTATTATTAATCACAAAAATTCATCCATAATGAATTAAAACCTATCCATTGAAGCTAAGAAAAACTCCTCTCAAATATAACTTAGCCGAACATAATTAAATTAACGAAATAAAAATCAAGTAAACAATTAACCATTACTCGAACGAAATTCAAATTCGGGAATAAAATTTCAATAACTAAAATATATCTAAAATCAATAATATGAATCTATATGAACTACCAATCAAAACAATTGAAAATCTAAACAAAATGCAATAATTTAAATTAGAACAAATAACCAAAAACAGAGGCTGCTGCTGAAAGATTGAAGTAAGATGCTGGAGTGAAGGTACGGCTGAAGTCGGTTGAATGAAGTGCTGCTGGAAGTTGGAGCTACTGCCTTTGGTTTTTGAAGGTTAGGGCTGAGCCGTTCGTGAGACAGAGAGAAGAGAGGTTGGCAGCGGGAGTGTGAGGGAGATGAGCTGTCTGTTTGGTTGAAAGATGGACGGTGCGGCTGCCGAGTGTTTTTCAGCTTGGGGATGGCGAGAGGTGAAGTGAGGGATGGTTGGCCGAGTGGTTACAGCCAGAACGAAGATGTCGGGGCAGTTGTGCAGAGGCTGAAAAGAAGACAGCGGCTGATTCGGTGCTGGTTGTTGCTGTCGGTTACGGTGTTTGACAGAGAGGTTGGTGAGGAAGAAGATATGGCTGGCGGCTGTTGAAGGTGAAAGAGAGAGACGTGAGGGGGAGGTTTTGTTCAGAGTTGCGGCTGAGAGGGAGAAGGTTAGGTTGCTGGTTTCTTTGTGAAGGAGAAGTGGTTGGGACTGTAGGAAGAAGAAGAAAGCGGCTGTTTTTTTTTAGAGACAGACCGAGCATGCGTGAAGTAGAGGGAATGGAGAGCTGTAGGTTGGTGGTGGGATTGTTGTGGGCTGCGTGAAGTTGATTTTTGGGCTTTTTTAGGTTAATCAAGTTAGGGTTTTTTTTTTTTTTTGAGATAAAATTGTCCAAAATGTACCTGCAATTAAATAAATGAAATTATTAGCAAATAAAATCAATTTAGAGTTTAACAAATAAAATTAAATCTTTAATAAATTTTTACTCTAAATGACAAAATTTATATTCCAAAATTATATTTTTCATTTATTTGCCTATCTAAAATACGTAAAATTGGACAATAATCACCCCTAATACTTGGTCGACCATTCATTGCCATGGGACGAGCATTAATAGATGTTGAAAAGGGAGAAGTAATCTTAAGGGTGCAAGATGTACAAGTGACTTTCTACATCACTCAAAATCCGAATAAATATTATAAACAAGAGAGTTGCTTCAAAGTGGAAGACAAAGTGTAAAAACAAGAAAAAAAATTTGAGACACGAGATAAAGCTTGAGGATGCTCAAGTTACTTATCATGAGTTCTTCAAGATTCGAAGAAAGGTTGAGAAGTGCAAAGCGGGCAATTGCAATCAATGCAAAGCTTTAAGAGCTTCATTCATGCAACCATGATGAACAGTGTCAAAAGTCGAGCTTAAGCCTATAAATGGAGCGCTTATTGGGAGATAACCCAATTTTCTTCCCTTTTATTTATTATGCTTTCGTTTGTTATTTCAAATTTTACTTTAGATACATGCATCATTACTTGCATGTTAGGTTTTCCTTGCATACACTTAGTTTGCATGTATAAGTTCACCTTGTGTGTTTACACAAAATTTTGCATGTTTAGGTGTGTATTTGATTTTATGCACTTTTATTAGATTAGGTATTCCATCGTCATCACCGACACACATAGTTAAAACATGGATATATAGCTTAGAAGGAATGTGCACGCATCACAAAGCACTTGGGCTTGGATGGGAATTCAAAACATAAACCACAAAAATTTTAAACATTGGTTTCAGCTGGTAAACCATGTAGTCGCTCGCCTTGGAAATGGCATGGTCGCACAGTGGTCATTAAAATAACCAGAAGGTAAAGCCATTAACCACGCGGCCGCGTAGTGGATCTGGTAGTGTATTTTAAGTTCATAACCGGGAAGTCATCATTTTCATTAACCCGGCTCTCTCTCTCTCTCTCTCTCAAAATCACTCAAATTTGAAATTTGACATCAAAGTTCGAGTTCTTTTTACATTGGGATTGAGGGCTAGTAGATTTACAAATCACATATCAAATTCAAGGTAAGATTTCTTCAAACCATAGGCATTTTTGGCTAAATTTTCGATTTACCTATATTTTTTTAATCTTGATTTTGATCAGTATGGATGTTGGGCTTAGGTAAAGCCATTAACCACACGGCCGCGCAGTGGATCTGGTAGTGTATTTTAAGTTCATAACCAGGAAGTCATCTTTTTCATTCAAAACATAAAACCCAGCTCTCTCTCTCTCTCTCAAAATCACTCAAATTTGAATTTGATATCAAAGTTCGAGTTCTTTTTACATTGGGATTGAGGGCTAGTAGATTTACAAATCACATATCAAATTCAAGGTAAGATTTCTTCAAACCATAGGCATTTTTGGCTAAATTTTCGATTTACCTATATTTTTTTAATCTTGATTTTGATCAGTATGGATGTTGGGCTTAGGTAAAGCCATTAACCACACGGTCGCGCAGTGGATCTGGTAGTGTATTTTAAGTTCATAACCAGGAAGTCATCTTTTTCATTCAAAACATAAAACCCAGCTCTCTCTCTCTCTCTCTCTCTCTCTCTGAATTTGATATCAAAGTTCGAGTTCTTTTTACATTGGGATTGAGGGCTAGTAGATTTACAAATCACATATCAAATTCACTTCAAACCATAGGCATTTTTGGCTAAATTTTCGGTTTACCTATATTTTTTTAATCTTGATTTTGATCAGTATGGAGATCGGGCTTAGGTAGATTATGGAGTATGGAATTTTTTTCTTGTATGTTTAAAATGTTTAGGTTGGTTCAATGCTTAAATTCTTGTGATTTCCCTTTCGAATCTCCAATGTACCCAATGTGTTTGACAAAATGCCAAAACAAAATTTTTGGTCACTTTTAAGAAAATGTTCCAAGCAATTTTCTTCATTACATGTTTAGCATTGATTGTGTATCATTTGTTCATTATTTGCTCCATTAAATTGTGTTGAACTCTTGAAGAACATAATTGAACCTTTGCAACCCACTACGGGCTCACATCACACCCTCATCCATATATTTCCCAATCCAAACGATATTCGTTTGACTTGAATTTTGAATATATTGTAGAATAAGTCATGAAGTTCCATATGTTTGGAGATGGCTCAATTCTTTTTTAGCTTTTCGAGGAGATGTCCGCGACAGAAATCATTAGTCACACACATTCGAACTTTCAAAAATTTTGTAAATTCTTAGTTTGGGGGTGGAACTGCTATGTGACGGCAACATCTATAAGGCATTTTGTGATATTTAATATTGATTTCATTTTTCATGTGCAAGAAAATATCGTTGATAGATTTTATAGCCTAAACACATCAAGTAAAGGGACAAACAGATCGTGAAGAAAAGGGTAACCTCAGACCTCGGAAAGTACTTGAACTCTTTTCTTTGTATTGGTTTATATCCTATATTTATTTATCATACATTGAGAGAAATGTACTTTAGTTAGGAGTGGAATACGGGGTTCCTCATTAGCTTATTGTTTGCATAAATCCAATTTTGTTTAATTTCATTCGACTTCTATGGGATAAAAAAAAAACCTTGAAATTTTAAAAATTGTGTTGATTTGTTTACTTCCATTCATATAGTTCTCAAATTATATCTTTAGTTGGAATTTTGGACATCATGTGGACGTAAATGTTTTCTAAACTACTTATCCATGTTAGACTTTTCTAAATTTGAGGACATAACAATAATTGAATTATTACTTCTAGAGAGATATATTTAGCATGTGGGGTAATTTTAAAATTTTCAACTTAGGTTTGACTCTATGATTCCTAACCTTAAGTCTATAGATATCCCTAAATTTAAATTTAGAATCTAAACTTTCTCAATACCAGTTTGGGGTAGAAAGAATGGTATAGATAGACATGAACGTTTGAAGGTCTGTAGTTCATGAAATGTGTCTTTGGTTGAAGGGGTTTTGGTCAATGAGTATAAACCAACACTAGCTACTCAATAAATAGTATTATTCTTTTCTTCCTAGCCTTTTTTACTTGAGCAATTAAGCTTTTAAGGGTGTTGAAACCTAGTAACCTAAATTTATCCGAGTTGAGAGTTATCAGCCTAAAGCAAGCTACATGGGTCAATTAGAAAGTTTAAAGGAGAGATGACTTACAAATAAGACGCAGAACATCTTTTATTATTCTTAGTTGCCTTGGTGACTCGAGTAAGTAAGCCTTTAATGGTTCTCAGAACTTGATGCCCTAAAGTCATTTGATTTGAGAGTCATCGGTCCCAAGCTCATTACAAGGGTTACTTAGAAAGCTGAGGAGAATAGTATTGCACAAAAGATGAGGAAAAAAATGAAAGAAAGAGAAATTTAGAGTGAAATAAAGTGCATTGTATAGGCTTTGAGACCGAAAATTTAGAAACTAAAGACGTGGGATAAGGAACTGTTTACCATTGATATTTAATGCAGGGTTATCTGATTCTGATCGCTTTATGTGGAAAATGCAATGTTTGATGTTTAGAAATCACATAAGTAGAAGGAACATTGAAATCTGAGAGAAAAGCATAAGGAAGTAATCATACAGAAAGAAAAGCATTGTCTGACCACCTGAGATCTGGGTTATGCATATTGAGCCACACTATGTTGAGTTTATTTTGATATAAGTATGCATTTGATTTTGACTATTCACACACACAAATGAAAAGTTGAGCATCAGATAAGTAACAAATTATTTTATTGTGCTGTATAGTTTTCTCTTCCAAGGTGTATGTTTGATACGAAACTGTTGAGTCAATCTCGTTTTGGGAGTTTTGATGAGTGTATTTTACACACTTATTCTAGTTTGGGGGTATCTGATGAGTGTATTTTACACACTTATTTCAATGCTAAAATTATGTTATTATAGTGTCGTTCTAGAATAAATTCTACCTAAATTATTGTTATTTATTATTATTCAGAAAATATCTCAAAGGTGAGAGAATGAAGAAATTATAGCAAATAAAGGTCAATTGTAGGGTAATTGGAGTTAAATTGTACAACTTGGAAGTTGGTGAGGTCAATCAAGAGTCAAATTGGTGCTTACTTGGAACAAAACAAAGTTTGAGGGCCTAATTGGAGAAAACAAGAAAAGAAAGGACTTAATTGAGAAAATTCAGAAATTGAGAGGCTCAAATTAGAAGTTGGGGACCATGTGTGCAATTTCAGAGAGGGGCCAACTTAAACGTACCCAAAAAATGAAAATCAAAATTGGAAAATTCTACTGCATAGCTGTGGGGACCTACACTAAACGGTCAAATCGATTTTCACTCTACCATGCGGTCGCGCGCTAGTCTCAACAACAAATTTTATTCCTTGTTAAACACGAATTCTTACATTATTTAACCCTAATCTTGACCAGTTGATAAGGGGGTGATATAGAACAGAAAACACACGAATTTTGGGCGTACTTTCTCTCTCAAAGACTTACACAAATCATCCATCCATTGAAGAGTCAAGAATGAGATAAAAGAAGAAGAAAATGTGAGAGATTGAAGATTACAACGGGGACCCAACATCTTAGTGCAAGATTTCCTTTCTCCTTTGTTAATCTCATGAACTCAATTAAGTTTTCTTACTTTTATTGTGTTTATTATTCTTTCATGATGTGTAACTAAATCCATAAGTTTGGATGAACGACGTAGCCTAATTTTGTTTTATTAATTTCAAAATTCAAGTTTTGCATATATTTGCATGTGTTGATTTTATTATTGTGTTAATGCTTCAATTAATTGCCACTAATTCATATTTTTTGTGGGTTGTTTTAATAATTCGAGATGTAAGTTAACAACCTAAATCATGGTAATAAATTTGGTAATTTCAACAAAGGATAAAAATATGAATTTGTGGTTGCGTGCTATCAATTGTGAATTTCTATGAGATTTTATGCATTTAGCTAAGTAATAAATCTGACTCACTCACTCACTCTCTCTCTCTCTCTCTCTCTCTCTCTCTATATATATATATATATATATATATATGGTTGACTTAGTCAGGTAGTATTGATTTAAACTCGAGAGAGAAATTTCAATATACATTTGTGATTTCGATAGACACATCTATAGGAATAAAACTTGAAGTATGAAATAAATATTATTGGCTATGGGAAATCGTGAATCCCAAAACTTTACAATCACTTTAAAAAAAACATTTTGTTATTCGTGTTTTCCTCATTATTGCATTTATTTAGTTTACATTCTTAATTTAGTTCTAATCACCAAAAATCATTCATTTGTTCAAATAAAGTTAGAATTGACACATTTCGATAATTAATTACAATCATCGTGGGAACAATAATCTGGACTATTTTGTCCATTATATACTTGTCACAACCCGTACACTTGCGGTAACTGCAAAATAAGTGAAGGCTTTGCATGGACAAATGTTAAATCCGTGGGACCTCAAATAAACCAACATTCCTTCCCAAAATTATCTTGGTGCAATAATAGTCCCTAGGTCTAATTCTACCATTTATGTTAGGCATAGGATTTGACGACTCGTGAAGATCACATGTCAAGAAACTGTTGGATTTTGACTTTTCCGAGGGATCTGACACATGGAAACATTGTATAGTTCTGAACCATGCCATTTCCAATTGTCCTTGCACCGTATATTCTAGGAAAATGGATCCTTATTTTGTTGATTATTGCATGCATTAAATGCCATCATCATTTTCCCTAGTGTTGAGTATAGCCTTTCGCTTTGAGACTGGCCATCTTCTGATCTCTCTCCTTATTGACTCCTATGTGAGGATAGGCATTTTGGGTTCATTTTTACTTTCAATTTGTTACCTGCTCTCTCTTTTTCTCTACCATTGTTTTAACAACACCATGAAATAATTTTGTCTCTTTTACCAAATTTGGGAAACTGCCACACGAGCACGAGGAGGCCTGTATAATCACAAAAATTAGTTGTTATGGAAGATATAGAAAAATATGGAGATTAGCAGGGTTGTAGATTATCCCTATGGCCCCCTTAGGAAAAGTGATGTGTGCTCCATTACTTCAACAACCATATTGATGTTTCAGGGATCATGGATCAAACTGCTATTCCACATTTATGAGTCTTGGTCATGCGGCTTTGAAAACTAGTTTCTGCTAGCTCCTCAATAGTTCAAGAAGTAATAAAGTGCTATCTACTGCACTGATATTTCTAGAACTATAACTTATAGGACTAATTCCGGGCATTGTGTGTAACGACCCGAGTCCTACTTAACGGGTTGTCCAGGCCATTAGATCGACGACGTACTGTCCCCACTGTACCAACATGAGTCTTTTTGGTATGCTTTATCCTCACCCGCACAGTCCCCGAGAAAACTTCCCAGGGGGTCACCCATCATAAAATTGCTCCAAGCCAAGCACACCTAACTGTGAAGTTTCCAACAATGGACTTCCGGAAAAGAAGGTGCACTTTGTTGGTATGAGTAGTACCTATCATTTCTTTTGTGCTTTCCTGTCTTTTTCGTAAGTCCATCGTTGAAAACTCCACAGTTAAGTGTGCTTGGCTTGGAGCAATTTTATGATGGGTGACCCCCTGGGAAGTTTTCTTGGGGAGCGTGCGAGTGAGGATAAAGCATGCTGAAAAGACTTGTGTTGGTACAGTGGGGACAGTTTTCGTCGATCTAACGGCCGGGACAGCCCATTAAGTAGGACTTGGGTCGTTATAAATAGTATCGGAGCCGGCCGCTAGCCGGAAATCGAGAACTAAGTGCTATGCGGGACAAAGTGCTATGCTACAGAATGGAAGCCACCTCTTGAACCCGTAGGAGCCACCTCTAGAATCCCAACGTCTGGCAATGGATCCTCAGATGATTGTAACACCCAGGATAGGAAATTACAAAAGAAATGTTAGGTACTACACATACCAACAAGGTGCACCTTCTTTTTCGGAAGTCCATTGTTGGAAACTCCACAGTTAAGTTGTAGCGACCAAGAATTTTTACGGATTAAATAATTATTTTAAAATTACGAAAATCGTGCCGCTGCGATCTTACCATTTTTAATTTAAAGTCGTCACGTATTCGTCTAGCCAAGTCGAGAAATATCGAGTCAATTTAATTTTAAATAAATTCCGAATTTCTAAAATTATACTATTTTAATTATTTATTTATTTTATTCTTTTAAAATCATTTTAAATTCCAAATCGTGTTAAGCTCATCGTATCAGATTCATTTTTCGATCCAGTTGAATTCGCATATTATTGTCTCGAATTTCGTGCCTTGCTTTTCAAGATTTCCAAACTACCATAGCCAACCCATACCTCTACCAACTACATCAATTCTCATACTCTACACTACATTACACACCACCTACCCTCTCTCTCTCTGCTCAAACCACAACCCAACACCAATTTCAGCAACACCATTCAAAACCACAACTTCATACACCGGTTGAAGCTCAGAAAACTTCAAACCAAAACATTGAGTTCCAGCCTCCTCCCGCAGTCAGGTAACCACCATTCACCACCGGTCCTACTACCAAGCAGCCACCAATCACCGCTTAAGCTGCTACCTCCATCCCCATCGCCCAACAATAACACCGCCACTAATACACCATAGCCACCTCCTTCGTCGTCGTCATCATCATCATCATCATCATCACCACCTCAACCACCCTCGACCAAGCACCATCTTCACTGCTAAAAACCGATCAACAAGTTGCCCACCAATCACCAAAATCCTTATCAACCAATACCACTGCAGTTTTATCACCACCGCCGAACAACCACCGTCACATTACATTGGCCACCATCACCCTCACACTACCTCGAACAGGAGCACCACCACCGCAGCCAATTCCAAACTCGCACACCACACCGCCGCCACGTACTGCTCAACATCAAATTCGTATCAAATTCCACCAAATAAAAATCAAACCCAAGAAATAGAAGAAGCCGGAACTTACCTCAAACCTTGAACCAATCCAACCGGATTTGTCACCAAAAAATTACCCCTTTGAGCCTCAATTGATCTTCGCACTCGCACCACAAAAACCTACTCAAACTCAAACTAAAATGTCGCCGACGACGTGGATCGGTTTTCCCTATCTTTACATTCACATTCCCACCGCAAAGCTGTTTAACAGTCCACCGTAAACGGTTGAACATTCCGTCGGAAAGCGACTTAATTCGGGTACGCCGGTCCCCCGCGCCCCATTTTCCACTCGCAACTTTCATGAACAAGAAGTACACCCATTCTTTCTTTAAAAACTTGGGATACATAACTTTTGAACAAACTTGCACCTTGACACATTTCTTTCATTTAAAAACATTTCACTTCCCAATTTCGATGTTAATGCATGCTTGATGATGCAATGACATGATAATGTGCATGCTTGAACATTCTTCATAATAACATATACTTTCACAAAGTAAATGAAATTCATCAAAGCAATTAAGTTGCAAGACAGTCATTTACACATAACTTTCACATTTACATTCAACTTTGATGAAAATAGGGGGAAGTTTACTTACCTGACATCCTTAGCATTTACCGTTATCTGAATTTGCAAGTGGAGGAGCTTCGACTGCCCGTGTCGTCAATGTACCAAAAGTCCTAATTATTCACATTCATCAATAAATATGACTTTTGACTCGAAATACAATTGAAATTCTTTTTAATACTAACCAAATCCCAAGCATACCATATTCGAAACGAACAATAAAATTTCACTGAACATTACAAAGTCATCTTATCCTTTTTAATGATGGCAGAACATCCAATCGAGATCAAGATTTCAAATTAACGTAAGTGTGACCTTAGGATATGACAAAAACACATAAGACTTATGTTCAAGACAAAGAATGAATCTCAATGTACATTAGAAAGTCTTCTCATTTTTTAAATTCAAACTCAAATTAAAATATTTAACTTAACTCAACTTTACAAAATATCAATTTACAATTACAGGTCAACGTTGTTAAAATTAACATTGCTAAAATCTGAAATTTGTAATAATTTGTAAATAAATTCCTAAATCCAAATTTTTACATTACAACTCAAACATTACCAAACAATTAGCTAATTTCATAATCCCATCAAATCTGAAAATAACTATGCATATAAGTTATAATACTAAATTCCTACATTTCGAAGTCCAACATTGTTATGCTCATTTACAGTTCACCAATTTCATAAATTGGAAAGTCTAAAATTTCATTTTCATCATAATCAGAATCTGAGTATATACCTATGTCCACATAAAAATCCAAACTTTATATATTTACACACATCTATACATACATAATAATATACACATTCATCTACATAAATACTCACACACATAAACATCCCAAATCCTTAATTTATGCTAAAATTCGAAAATCAATAAAAACTGAAATCTAAAGATTTAGCCCATAAGTCTGAATTTATACATATAAGTTGCATACATACATTATTTACATAGAATATATATATACATACATGTGTATATCGAATTATGTATGTGTGTGTGCGTGAAGTGGTATGAAACCGTGCGTGTGTGTGCGCGGTTTTGGGTGTGTGCGTGTGTTTCGTGAGGAGAAAAGGGGAAAAAGGGGGAAGAGGGGGAGGCTTACTACCGGTGGTGGCGACTGGCGGCCGCGCGAACGAAGGCGAGTCCGAGAGACGGGAGCGAGGCAGACGAGCGAGGTGAGAGAGAGGGAGAGTGGTCGTGAGTTTTGCAAAGAGAGAGAGTCCGCGTAGAGAGAGAGGGTGCGTGAGTGAATTATGTTAGGTTTAGGTTTAAAGGTTTAACTTTTGGTAAATTGCAATTCAGTCCCTCAACTCTCGTAGATTGGTAATCTAGGTTCATAACTTTCAATTAAAATTCCAAAGCGTCACCAAACTTTTCCCAACTTCAATTTAATGCAATTAAATAGAAAATAGCATGTTTAGGGAGTAAAACAATTAATCACATAAATTACACGTAAACTATTAAAATAAACAATTTAGAAACTTTTAATTGGTACATTGATCGAGACGGCATCCAAGTCCTTCCACTGGCAAAATAATTCAAATTATCGACATTAAAAAATATCATTTTAAAATTTATAACAACATTAACATAAATATCACGTAGGATTTCAGAATTGCCCATAAAAATGAAAAGCGGTCTTACAATTCCTTACCCCCTAAAAAGAAATTTCGTCCTCGAAATTAAAACTTACCAAAATGGATACTTGGCATGCATTTTATCATTGCGTTCTCAAGTAATCTCTTGCACTACACGATTCCTCCAAAGAACTTTAACTAGAGTTATCTTCTTCCTTCTAAGTTCTTTATTTACTTTCATCAGAATTTTCGCAAGTGACTCCTCATAAGTCAGATCCTCACAAAGATCTAATGACTCAAAACTGAGACTATGGGAGGAATCCGAAATATACTTCCTCAACATTGATGCATGAAAAAATTATGTACTCCTGATAGTGCCGGTTGCAATGCAACCCGATAATCTAGATCCACCTACCCTTTTCAAGTATCTTAAAGGCGTCAACAAAATGCAAGCATAACTTTCATTTCTTCCTGAATCTCATGACCCTTTCCTAAGAGCTACCAAAAAGTCATATCACATACAGCAATTTCCAAAAATTTCCTTCTTCTGTCCGCATAGCTCTTCTGTCTACTCTTAGCAGTTTTCATCCGCTGACGAATCTTTTCAACAACTTTTGTTGCTTGTTATACTATTTCTGGACCCAATAAATTTCTTTCTCCTACTTCATCCCAATGAATTGGCAATCTACATTTCCTATCGTATAGTACTCAATACGGATCGAAGTTTGATAGCTATTGTTGTAGGAGACTATCACCCGACATTATCCCATTTATGAATCCATTCACCCATTTCCATCCTTTCATAGGATCTATTCTAACGTCTAAACCTTAATATATATATTGATTGATCACATTCCTAAAACTAAAATCAAGAAGATTGACCAAAATAAGACTTTATAATCCAGAATTAGTGAAACTTGACGTCCATACCAAAATATACAATAGAAATACTAAAACTTTGACAGAATCTTTTTGGAAAGATTTACAAACGAAATCCTTTCTGAACACGCTGAGATTACTTTTAAAATCGGAGGATCAAACTTAAATCCTGTAATCCATACTTATTTATTGTAATCAAGTATTCAGCATCATACACTCATCTTAAACTAAACCCAAGGTACTAACTAAAAAATCCATGCTTTCAAAATTATCATAAGAATAATACTCTAACCATGTATTTCATAAATAAATCATTGACCTATCCCAATGAATAAGACTTTTGTGATTCATATAGAATTCCTCATCAAGTTTACTTAACCCAAAGATACAATCCCATTATAAGTAAAAGTCACACAGCTGACCTCAAATAATCATATCAATCTCTCTAAGATTACAACATAATAACCATCATATCCTTCACACGAACCTTTTACGTCAATATACTCAATAAAATTTTATATCAATCTCTCAAACTCCATAATCTTGGACTCTGCCATTGTCACTCTTTCTGCACACTACTCCATAATAAATAATCATTGTGAAGTCTTATCCTCATTTTCCACAAATCCTATCCACAAGGACAATTGCCCAAAATTTCATTTCTTACTTTTGAATCAAAATACCATCAATAATAATCTTCACAATTTCATGACATGTACTATCATAAACTTTCTTCTGATCAGATGCATTACTTCTACAATACTTGTACAAATCTAGGACCTGATAAGTTTCTTTCATCAATTTCATCCAACAATCTCTCATATGATATTTTAGTATCATCAATGAAAACTTAACGTACATCAGTGAATCATTCAAATTACGATGAAACCTGATTTATTTTCCATGACTGAGATTCCTCTTTATTCGAATTCCACTTAAAACCAAATATAGCATAACTTATTCATGGAAATTTAACTTATTTCATAATCTCAATACATCGTCACCTTCAGTTCTCACCATAAGAGCAATCGCATTATTCCTTATAATTATCTCTTGTACCTTTTATATTCAAATGACCTTATGACAATCATCATTATCTCAGATAATCCCAAACCTTCAATCCTATGTCCCCAAATTCTCATTTCGAATAAATGGTTACTCCTTTAAGGCATCTCACTATAAAATACTTTCAATATCTCCCAATAATGATAACTGACTTTCTCAAATAATCATATTACATGTAAATAACCAAATCTTTAACACATCATCTACCAATCAACTTCCAAAATAAATCAACAGTATTATCACTTACCATCATAATTTATAATATTCTCCAATATAATTAATCATTTCTCACTAACAATCAATAAGTTCCTAAGAATAATTAAAAATTCTTTCCAATAATGGCATAACATTTGTCTTCACTCATCTTTTCAAAATATGACTTGACATTTCCCAATATACGCATCAAGTCATCACATAACTTCATGTATACCTTGATATCCCAGAAAATCGATTCTTAATTCCTCAGCATAACAATTTCAAATCATAGTTTCCAATATCAATATCTCACTTCCTTCAATACATTAATTGGCTCAAATGACCACCCATTAGTCGTACTTATAAATATATGACACAAATCATAATCCCAAAATTTCTTAGTTACAAGACCAAACAACATTATAAATTTCTCTCAAAATAGAGGAATAATTCACTTACTCAAACACAATATACATTCCTTAATTCCCAATAATTAATAATCAAATCTTTATATCTCAAATTTCATAATTTTTCTTATAGAAGTCTCAATAAAATCATATCACTCATAATCTCAACATCTCGTCACAACTTCATAAAACTGGTTTTGCCATATCTAAAATCAATTATGCAAAATCTCATAAAACCATATTTCTTCTTCATGTATAGCTCCTGAGCACCCCATGGCAAAAAGCTAGGTCGAACAAAACCTTTGTCCATGAGATTCTATAGTTGCACTTTGAGCTCTTTTAAGTTACGAAGGAGCCATCCGATATTATACCTTGGATACTAGAGTTCGCACTTAATCGATGACGAATTTAATTTCTCTTTTAGGTGGTAAATCACAAAGATCTTCTGAGAACATCTCTAGTCATTCTCGAATAATAGAAATTTGTTCGAGAGAAGTATTCACCTTAGACACTTCAATTATTGCAACCAGGTAGGCTTAATAACTCTTATTCATCAATTGACGAGCCTTCATCACTGATAATATCGAAATAGAAAGTTTCACCTTTACTTCAACAAAGCGAAAAGAGTTTCATTTGAAGGTTTAAATACCACCTTAACGTAGCCAGTGATTGAAACCTTATACCGTAATAATCATTCCATTCCTAGTATAACATCAAGTTTTTGGGTATTCAGTGTTATGAAATCCATCATCTATTCCTTTCCATTCATCATGATTGGGACATTTCTCAACACATAACTTTAGTTGAACAATTCTTCAAATGGAGTTGACAATATAAACTTGGTCTCCAGCTACTGAGATGGGTAAATCAATTTTCCTATAATTGTGGGACTATCAAATGAGTGGGTAGTCCCGAGATCAACACGATAAGTGCTTAATACTAAGTTCGATGACTTCTCAACTTCTCGTTTGGACATTGTACACTCTCGTGCCGATATACCATTAATATCCATTTCTTATTTCACAAAAAGATCTAATAAACGGCACCCAAATTTTTAATAATCATTACTTTCTCACTTCCTTATTTACAAAATTAAGATATACTCATTATATTCACAAACTACATTCTTGACCTTTCACTTTTCGACATTACACATTAGCATTCAAGAATTTACAATAATTGGAACATCAAATAACATTTCATAATTTAAACAAAATTTAACTTACCAGATGATCGAGGGAGAAGCACTTGAGGCGTGACTCAGTACCCGAACCATTTTCAAATAAATTTTAAAAGTCTACAGAATCACTTTTAAAACTCTTAGCTCTGATACCAAAAATGTAACACCCCAAGTTCAAAACCTTAAACCTAGGCGTGTTAACTTCCATTCACATTAAATGCGGAATTTAAATCGTTTACACAATTAAAATATTCAATTAACTATTATAAATTTTACAGAAATTTCGACAGAGTCTCCTCTATAAATTGGACATAGCCAACCTGTAGAGGGACACCAAAACCATTTTAAAAGATTTAAAGCATCAATCACATCTCAACCACATTCATCATTTCCAAAACCAATTCATTCAATCCCCAAACTCCTCAAGCATAAGATTTTCCAAAAATATCAAACGACATTGACAAATAAATTAAGAGGAGATTTAACCTCAAATGCGTCACCCATACTTAATCAAAATTAACTTCAACCAAACCATTATCAATAATAATGAATGAAAGAAATGATTTAAACGATAACTTGAATAATTTTAACTTTATTAGTTAAGGCGGCGATGGGTACTGTCAGAGTCAACCGCCAAGTGTTCTCCTCTGATCATCAACTTTCATCACCTGAAATATGGGGAGGGATTGGGGTGAGCTAAAGCTCAGTAAGTAAACTTTATGCATGAATGCATGCTTATGATATGAATGCTTTAACTTTGAAATATGTATCCCCATTCACTTTAACCTTTCAAAACTTTCAACATTTCGAACTTTCACTTAACATTTCAAAACTTTCACTTTACATTTAAAAACTTTCACTTCATTTCCATCGTGAGCTCACTTGGTGTATCTTCTAGTCAATCAGAATACAGTGGGCAATTACTTATTTGGAACCAGATTACATTCACATTTCCACCGCAAAGCGGTTTAACATTCACTTTCCCACCGCAAAGCGGTTTAACATTCACATTCCCACCGCAAAGCGGTTTAACAGTCCACCGTAAACGGTTGAACATTCCGTCGCAAAGCGACTTAATTCGGGTACGCCGGTCCCCCGCGCCCCATTTCCCACTCGCAACTTTCATGAACAAGAAGTACACCCATTCTTTCTTTAAAAACTTGGGATACATAACTTTTGAACAAACTTGCACCTTGACACATTTCTTTCATTTAAAAACATTTCACTTCCCAATTTCGATGCCAATGCATGCTTGATGATGCAATGACATGATAATGTGCATGCTTGAACATTCTTCATAATAACATATACTTTCACAAAGTAAATGAAATTCATCAAAGCAATTAAGTTGCAAGACAGTCATTTACACATAACTTTCACATTTACATTCAACTTTGATGAAAATAGGGGGAAGTTTACTTACCTGACGTCCTTAGCATTTACCGTTATCTGAATTTGCAAGTGGAGGAGCTTCGACTGCCCGTGTCGTCAATGTACCAAAAGTCCTAATTATTCACATTCATCAATAAATATGACTTTTGACTCGAAATACAATTGAAATTCTTTTTAATACTAACCAAATCCCAAGCATACCATATTCGAAACGAACAATAAAATTTCACTGAACATTACAAAGTCATCTTATCCTTTTTAATGATGGCAGAACATCCAATCGAGATCAAGATTTCAAATTAACCTAAGTGTGACCTTAGGATATGACAAAAACACATAAAACACATGCTCAAGACAAAGAATGAATCTCAATGTACATTAGAAAGTCTTCTCATTTTTTAAATTCAAACTCAAATTAAAATATTTAACTTAACTCAACTTTACAAAATATCAATTTACCATTACAGGTCAACGTTGTTAAAATTAACATTGCTAAAATCTGAAATTTGTAATAATTTGTAAATAAATTCCTAAATCCAAATTTTTACATTACAACTCAAACATTACCAAACAAATAGCTAATTTCATAATCCCATCAAATCTGAAAATAACTATGCATATAAGTTATAATACTAAATTCCTACATTTCGAAGTCCAACATTGTTATGCTCATTTACAGTTCACCAATTTCATAAATTGGAAAGTCTAAAATTTCATTTTCATCATAATCAGAATCTGAGTATATACCTATGTCCACATAAAAATCCAAACTTTATATATTTACACACATCTATACATACATAATAATATACACATTCATCTACATAAATACTCACACACATAAACATCCCAAATCCTTAATTTATGCTAAAATTCGAAAATCAATAAAAACTGAAATCTGAAAATTTAGCCCATAATTCTGAATTTATACATATAAGTTGCATACATACATTATTTACATAGAATATATATATACATACATGTGTATATCGAATTATGTATGTGTGTGTGCGTGAAGTGGTGTGAAACCGTGCGTGTGTGTGCGCGATTTTGGGTGTGTGCATGTGTTTCGTGAGGAGAAAAGGGGAAAAAGGGGGAAGAGGGGGAGGCTTACTACCGGTGGTGGCGACCGGCGGCCGGGCGAACGAAGGCGAGTCCGAGAGACGGGAGCGAGGCAGACGAGCGAGGTGAGAGAGAGGGAGAGTGGTCGTGAGTTTTGCAAAGAGAGAGAGTCCGCGTAGAGAGAGAGAGGGTGCGTGAGTGAATTATGTTAGGTTTAGGTTTAAAGGTTTAACTTTTGGTAAATTGCAATTCAATCCCTCAACTCTCGTAGATTGGTAATCTAGCTTCATAACTTTCAATTAAAATTCCAAAGCGTCACCAAACTTTTCCCAACTTCAATTTAATGCAATTAAATAGAAAATAGCATGTTTAGGGAGTAAAACAATTAATCACATAAATTACACGTAAACTATTAAAATAAACAATTTAGAAACTTTTAATTGGTACATTGATCGAGACGGCATCCAAGTCCTTCCACTGCAAAATAATTCAAATTATCGACATTAAAAAATATCATTTTTAAAATTTATAACAACATTAACATAAATATCACGTAGGATTTCAGAATTGCCCATAAAAATGAAAAGCGGTTTTACATTTATGATGCTGCTTTAAGTTAGTACCTTAGTCCTCAGCTAGAATGAGTATGTGATACCAAGTACTTGATGCATGATTTGAAAGTATGGATTAAAGGATTTAAGTTTGAATTCTCCAATGTTTAAAGGAAGTTTCATTCGAGTTTAGAAATGATTGCGTTTGTAAATCTTTCAGAAAGATTCTGCAGAGTTTGGATTTGTGCTCAATATTTTGGAATTGATACCGTGTTTCTATATTTTGGATCATAAGTTTTCATTCTTGATCAATCTCCTTGATTTTAGTTTTAAGCATTGGAGCAATTAATATTTTACTTTGTGGTTTCGATATTAGTATAGATCCATGAAAGGTTGGTAATAGAAGGTCAATGAGTTAATAAGTTGGATAATGTCGGATGATTGATTCAATTCTACACAATATCTATCAAGCATCTTTTCACATAGCTTTGTATGAGGTATTGTATGAGGTACAAATATATGTTAGAGAGGTTGTTCGATCTAATGGATTGCTACTGTCCATTTTTCAGATAGAGATTCGAGGGTTTTCCCTTGAGATTTTGGAAGAGTTTACACGTGGCAATGGGTACTAAATTAAATGTTAGTACTGCCTACCATCCCCAGACAGACGGGCAGTCTGAACGCACTATTCAGACGCTGGAGGTTATGCTTAGAGCCTGTGTGCTAGACTTGAGTAGTAGTTGGGAGAATCATCTGTCGTTGGTGGAATTTGCTTACAATAATAGTTTCCAGGCTACCATTGGTATGGCACCCTATGAAGCATTGTATGGACAGCGATATCGATCACCAATCTATTGGGATGAGGTTGGTGAGAAGAAGTTATTGAGACCAGAACTTATTAAAAGAACAGTTGATGCTGTCGAGAAGATCAGACTGCGGATTAAGACCACGCGGGATAGACTGAAAAAATTATGCAGATCAGAGAAGAAAGGACTTAGAATTTCAGATTGGAGAGAAAGTATTTTTAAAGGTAGCCCTGTTGAAGGGCATTTTTCGTTTTGGGAAAAGAGGAAAGTTGAGACCACGATTTGTTGGACCATTTGAGATATTAGAACAAGTAGGGAACGTGGCTTATCGTTTGGCTTTGTCACCAGAACTTGCAGCTCTTCACAATGTTTTTATGTTCCCTATTGAGAAAGTATGTTCATGATCCAAATCATGTGGTGAATTATCAGTTTATTGCAGTTCAGAAAGATTTATCTTATGAGGAGGCACCTATGTACATAGTAGAGAGAAAAATCCATGTCTTAAGAAACAAAGATATTCCTTTAGTCAAAGTCCACTGGGGTAGACACAACAGTGATGAGGCTACTTGGAAAAAGAAAGAGGAGATCCTAGCCAAGCATCCAGAAATCATAGATCGAGTAAGTTTAATTTCGAAGACGAAATTATTTTAAGGGGGTAAGGTTGTAGCGACCAAGAAATTTTTACGGATTAAATAATTATTTTAAAACAATGAAAACCGTGCCGCTGCGATCTCACCCATTTTTAATTTAAATTCGTGACGTATTCGTCTAGCCGAGTCGAGAAATATCGAGTCAATTTAACTTTAAATAAATTCTAAATTTCTAAAATTATACTATTTTAAGTATTTATTTATTTTATTCTTTCAAAATCATTTTAAATTCCAAATCGTGTTAAGCTCATCGTATCAGATTCATTTTTCGATCCAATTGAATTCGCGTATTATTGTCTCGAATTTTGTGTCTTGCTTGTCAAGATTTCCAAACTACCATAGATAACCCATACCTCTACCAACTACATCAATTCTCATACTCTACACCAACCACTCCATTACACACCACCTACCCTCTCTCTCTCTCTGCTCAAACCACAACCCAACACCAATTTCAACAACACCATTCACAATCACAGCTTCATACACCGGTCGAAGCTCAGCAAACTTCAAACCACAACATTGAGTTCCAGCCTCCTCCCGCAGCTAGGTAATCACCATTCACCATCGGACCTACTACCAAGCAGCCACCAATCACCGCCTAAGCTGCTACATCCATCCCCATCGCCCAACAACAACACAGCCACCACCAATACACCATAGCCACCTCCTTCGTCATCATCATCATCATCATCACCTCGACCACCCTCGACCAAGCACCATCTTCACTGCTAAAAACCGATCAACAAGTTTCCCACCAATCACCAAAATCCTTATCAACCAATACCACTGCAGTTTTATCACCACCGCCGAACAACCACCGTCACATTACATCGACCACCATCACCCTCACACTACCTCGAACAGGAGCACCACCACCGCACCCAATTCCAAACTCGCACACCACACCGCCACCACCTACTGCTCAACACCAAATTCGTATCAAATTCCACCAAATAAAAATCAAACCAAAGAAATAGAAGAAGTCAGAACTCACCTCAAACCTTGAACCATTCCAATTGGATTTGTCACAGGAAAATTACCCCTTTGAGTCTCAATCGATCTTCACACTCGCACCACAAAAACCTACCAAAACTCAAACTCCGGCCTCACCCACACTCCCGACTGCACCACTGTCACTTGACGGTTGTATCGCCGTCGGTCACCGCCGGCGACATGGATTGGTTTTCCCTATCTTTTCCGTCGCCTCTCTCCACCTCTGCCCTCAGATCGTGAAAGAGAGAGTAAACATATATTTATATATATATATTTTTTGATAAGTTTTGAAATTTTCTTTTTAGTCCTTCAAGTTTTTACGTTATTAAATAAATTCAGCCCTTTTGGTTTTAAAAATAATCGTTTCAGTCCCTTAGATTTTAAATGGTTTTAAACAGTCCTTTCATTTTAAAAATCAACTATTTCAATCCATTCAGTTTAAATTCTGTTTTGAGCTTCAACCTAAGTTTTGAAAATTTACATTTTAGTCCCTCAAGTTTGAAAAGTATTCATTTTAGTCCCCCAACTTTCAAATCATCAATTTCAGTCCCTAAATTGTAATTTATCATTTTTAAATTATAAATTTCAAAAGAATAATTTAATTTATTTTTCTAATTGGCTAGACAAAGCGTACGGAGATTTAAAGGATTGAAGTCATTTCCCGCTCGATTTTGCACTCGTTGAAATTAAGGTAGACTCGCCCCTATTATTTGATTTAAATTATGATTGCATGTGAATGTTATGTGACTTATGTGAAAGTCATTTTTATGAAAAGAGGCAAGAATGTATTTCTTCGGAAATATTTATGTTGTTATGCTTGTCATAACTTATATGCTTTTATGCATGAGAAAGAAAGAAGAGAATATCTTGCAAGATAAATGATGATGTTATGCATAACTTACATGCCTTAAGTGCACGAGACGAGACTACCCACACCCGATATTTTAAAGAGCCTATAATTTTTCAAAGAGAAGCCATGTGTTTTAATGCACGAGAAGAGACTACCTACACCCTATGATTTCTAAAGAGCCTGCATTTATGTGTTCAATTATATTGTAGATTAATTAATTGGTGATGAGTCTACTGAGTACTTCTATGAAATGTTCGTGTCTATTTTAACAATATTTGTAGATTTCGGAGAGGGTGGCAGATGATGGATGATTGTGGCAATAGTTATTAAATAATCAAAAATCTTATTTTGATGATCTATATTTCTAAACTTTGACTATTTTTGAGATTTTCAATTATTTGAGAAATTATGGCATTGCCGAATGTTTTGTATTATTAATGGCTCGATTATTTATTTTGAATTGTTTCATAAATGTTTTCGAATTTTATCGACCATGACAGTTTATTTAATATTTCCAAAAATGAATTTCAGTTATTTCTTCCGCTGGAATATTAATTTAAAGTTTAGACCAGAAAATGATGTGGTGAATCGGGTATTTAGAACTCGGGGCGCTACATAAGCATGCTTGACTTGGAGAAATTCTCGGATGGGTGACCTCCTGGAAAGTTTTCTAGGGGAGCGTGCGAGTGGGGACAAAGCATGCTGAAAAGACTTATGTTGGTACAGTAGGGATAGTACGCAGTCATCTAACAGTCTGGATAGTCCGGTAAGTGGGACCCGAGTCATTACATTGTGAGCCTTCAAGGATGAAGGTTTGTCCTTAAATGATTCAGGGTCTCCTTCCTTCCCACTCTTGGTTGACGGAAATAACTCCCTCATGAGGAAGTTTTTGACGGGAAACAAAGTGCAGAACTGACGCCAAAAAGTCCCGAACAAAGGTTGTGGATGGACGGAGGAATATTGGCCCAAATTTCATGACGGGAGGATCGACGATGCAGAAGAAAGAACCAAGATTTTCGAAACACCATAAGGAAGTTTCTGATTTTTGAACCACAAAATTATGAATGTAGCGACCGAGAATTTTCGTAACTTAAATAAATATTATTTTATCTTTAAAAAAACGTATTGTTACGACTTTGCCATTTATATTTTTAAAACTCGTGTGTGTCTAGCCATTTTAAATGAAATTAAATCATTTAAAATCTTAGTCTAATTCTGATTTTAATTTAAAATGTCTCAATGTCATTATCTATTTTATGTTCAAACTTCCAATTCTAGCTAAATCTCAAATTTTAAATTATTTTTAAAATCTCAAATTATTTCCTAGTTCAAATTTTCAAATTCTAATATCTTGTCAAATTTAAACTAATTTAATCTCTCTTTAATCCAAATTTAGAAACGACCATTCACCTAGCCATCTATTCCCCACATTTCTTTTTCCTCTTTACAACAAATTCTTATTTTCCAAAATTTTACCTCCCCACACGTCCATACCATTTCTACAATCCTTAACTCTCTCCCTCAACTCCCTCGATCAAATTCCATTCTTGCATGTTTCCTATAATTTTTCCCAATTTTATGATTTCTCAATTTAAGTCAATCAAATTCAATATTTCTCTCCTACTCAAATTGTGTCCCCTTTACATAACTAATTTGCAAAACTCATTCAAATTGACAACTCCATTCACTCATATTTCTTAATAAACTCTATATTTCCCATGATCACTCCTTAAGCCCAATTATTACTACAATCTTCCACTCCACATTTTCTTTTCTTTCTTCCTATAAATTTTCCTCTTCCAAGTATCAAGCTCTACACATTCATGGATGATTGTTAATTCCCCAAAAATTCCTCCCCAACTTCCATTTTTCATATTAAGCACATTTTTCTTCCCCATCATCTTCCCTCAATCCATGTCATCTCCCCTTGTATAATTGAATCAATTGTTCAAATTTTCCCCTGAATCCCTCCCAATTATTGATTTAATTAGCTTACCAAAAACTGTATCAAAATCAGCCTATAACTCACTATTCAAACCACCGCAACCTGCAATGTGAACTTACAGCACAACCCACACAATCGATATACACTGAAAATCCACCACATCAACCACCATTGTCTTTACAAAATCCGTGAGCCATGAACCACCACCACTGCAATCCATAGCCAACTCCAAACTCAAATCAAACAATCAAAAACCAAACTCCAAAATTCTCCAACCAAATGAACAAATCACCAATGCCCCTTCATGCCCAAATCCACCATCGGATCCTCCATACCCATCGGAACACCATCACCCTCGAAACCACCCGCCACCTCCACTCACAACCTCTGTCCCAATGCCACCGCCACCAACACACGAAATCAACCACTGCCAAACTCCAAAACTGTGTCAATCCGCATCAATCACACCCAAAACAACCAAAAACCCGAGATTTAACAAAAACCCAATACTTACCTCAATCGCCGGCCACCAATGCCGCCGGAACCCAGCCTCGGTTTCATTGACTTCCACACCAAACCACCACAATATTTTCTCACTTCTCGCATACCAACAACCCGCTGCCGCCAAGTGATGGCGGCGTTACCACCGCCATAGCACCGGCAGCAGCGCAGCGGAAGGGCAAAGCCCACCGCCCCTCGCTGTCGCACGTCTCCCTCTCTTACTCTCTGGTCAACTGAAAATGAGGAGAGAGAGAGAGAGAGAGAGAGAGAGGAAATTTTTTTTATATATGATTTTCTGAAATTGCTTTTAAGTCCCTGCTTAATTTGAAATGTTTTAAGTCAGTCCCCTGATTTTCAAATCCTTATTAAAGCCCCTTAGTTTCAAAGTATTTGTTTCAGCCCTTATTTTAAAAGAGTTTTTATTAATTAGCCCTCATGTTTTCAAAACCTTTTAATTCAGTCTCAAGTTTTAAAATATTTTAATTCAGCCCCTTTAGTTTTTAAAAGTATTATTTCGATCCTTTAATTTTTTTTTTAATATTTTATTCAGCTCTTAAGCTTTGCAAATAATTTATCTTAGCCCCAACTATTTCGAAAATGAAAATAATTAGTCCCCAATATATTTAAAATATATGAGTTAGCCCAATAGTTTTCAAAATCTTTTAGTATCAACTCATTTCCAATCCCAACTATATTTGATTTTAATTTTAATCTCTAAACTTTTATTTCTTCTTTTAAAATTCTTTCAATTGAAACGTTTGATTTTCAAATACCACTTTAAGGTTTATTTATTATTGGATAGACGAGGCGCTTGGACATTTAGAAGAACAACGTGATTTTCTCGCTCAACTTTCAAACACCTGATTTAAGGTAGACTCGCCCCCACTAATTTATTTAAATTATAATTACATGTTTTATGTGAAATTACGTGATTTACATGCTTTGATGCATGAGACAAGACAAGAATATCTCTTATGAGATAAGATGAGAAATGATGATGATGTTATGCATAACTTATGTGCCTTAAGTGCACGAGACGAGATGAGACTACCCACACCCAATGTTCTTAACAGCCTTGATTTTGAAAATAAAATAGCCCAAGAATATGATGATGATGTCACTGTATGATTGCACAATTATGTGTTCAATTATTCTGTAAATTAATTATTGGCGATGAATCTACTGAGTATTTTTCGAAATACTCATTCCATTATTTTAATAGCTTTTGCAAATTTTGGAGATGGCGGCGAATGAAATGACAGCGGTGGCAAATCAAAAATAATGTTAATTTTTCTTTTAAGTCAAGTTTCATAAATGTCGTCAATTTAATTATTTATCGTTACTTTACTTTAAAACTTAAGATTTAATTTTTATGAATTGTTTTAATTAAATTGATTAAAATTTAGTTTCCTCTTTAGCTTTTAAATAATAATTGTGATGTTTACAAAAATTCAGTTATTTTCCGCAAAATGTTGCTTCAAATGTTTCACATAATAAATATGATGTTTGAAATTTTTAATTATTTTCGCAATAAAATCAGATTTAAAGGACGACGTGACGTCCCGGGCTCCGCGGAATTCAGGGCATTACAATGAATCTTTTATAAATTCGGGTTGAACGCCACAAGACTATTAATCTTGATAAGTTCGGGTTTGTAATGTGAATCCACACATTTACCAATTGAAAACATTCAATCTCTTTTTTAAAAGAAAAAAAATCAAGTTTGGTTTTACATTGAATGAAAATAGAATATAAATAATGAAAAACAACTTAACAACTAACCCTAGCCACTAAATGGGCGGAAAACCCTAGATAAATAATCAAAGACAGAAATTAACATAAAATCCGCGAAAACCCTAAAAAATTAAACCGTGTGACCGCGCAGGCAAAAGATTGCGTGACCGCACGCTTGATATTTTTACAGCCGTGAAAATTGACTTAATATCATAAGTGTCTTTCGGGTTCAAAAATGCGTTGCTCTAGTTACGGCCGTGAATGCACTAGTTAAGGTCATAATTGACCTTTTGCTCCTCTTTAGCTTTGTTTTCAGCCCAATTGGCTCGTGATAACTTGAAGCTTCTTCAACCACTCCATGTTTTATCTTTGAAGCTCTTCGAACATGCTTATAACTTCGTTTGGCTTGAATTGTTCATCTTTCTGTCAAGCCTGCCATGATTCGTATCAGTTTCTCTCTCACCCGGCAGAACATGTGAGATCTTACTCCAGATATAGATCCTTCATATTGTGGTTCAGGAAATAGGTATGTTTTTCAATAAAAATGCAAGCCCTCCTTATTGCATCCTAGAGGAGAAAGGTCTCGTGTGCATCTAGGGGAGCTGTAAAGAACCTTTGAAACTTTTGATACAACAAACTGGTGATAGACTTCCCCCTTTGTATCAACCCATATAAGGCAGGGAGGATCTTAAGTTTTTACTTCTTCTCAAAGTCAGTCATTACAATTCACTAGTAGAGAGTATGCAATGTAAATAGAATGTAATCCAATCATTATTCAACGTTGCAAGTTTTAACTTACTTTTCTATTATTATTATTATTATTATTATTATTTCTCTTTTTATTTGCGAATTCCAAATAATAAAAAATACTATTACAGTTCGCCAAAAATTAGGATCCTTTTGAGGCGAGGTTAAATTCTTAGTTGATGAATTTAACTTTTCATGCAAAGTTTTGACGAGGGCTCAACTCACAGGAAGTTTTCCAAGCATAATATTACAAGATTCGAAGCACGGAATTAACGTTAGAAAGTTCCAAACCTAGGTTGTGGATGGACGGTGGAATCTTGACCCAGATTTCACGACGCAAGGATCGACGATGCAGAAGAAAGAACCAAGTCTTTTGAAACGCCACAAGGAATTGTCCAATTTCCCTGATAAATTTCTGATTGTTGAACACCACAAAGAATTGATCTTTGATAGTTCTAAGAAAACTATAGAAATCCACCTATAAATTATTGAATCAATCAATAAACTGTTTATTAAAAATCAATTATGTCCATTACAATGAATGAAAAGCATATAAATAATGAAAATGACCTAGCAACTGGGTAGCCGCCAATGGGCTCAAAATAGAGTTCTAATTGAACTACAATAACTAAAACTGAAAAAGGAAATAAAATCTACGAAATTCTGGCTCGCTCAGTAGTTACGACCATGAAGATGCAACTTACGGTCATAAGTTGCTTGCAGTTTAAGAGTTACAACCGTGAATGTGAGACTTACGGTTGTAAGTATGAAAATCCAGAAATTTCTTGTTTTGACCCGAGGGATCGTTACTACCGTGACATATGGAACTTACAGCTGTGAAAATGCTACTGATCCTCGAACTTTTGTTTGGCTCGAATATTTGATTTTTCGTCAAGCCCACTATGATTCATATCATACACTCCTTCTTCAGAATGATTCATTCCAAATAATAGCTTTGTTCATGATGTTTCATTGATCCTCCTGGATCAAACGGAAAATTATAGCATCCATGACATGAATTCAATAAGTTGCACTCCTTCAATTGGTAAACATGGAAGTGTTGAAACATGAACTTCCTTGGCCATATGTAGTGTAGTTGAAGCTCCCAAATATAATCAACCTGCAAAAAAAGATTTAAATAAAATGGGGAGGGAAATGTTAATTTCATGAGGTACAAGGTATGAATCATTATATTCAAGATGAATCATCAACAACTCCTCTTTTTGAACCACGATGCTCTTCTCTTTGCCTCTTTCCTCCTTTGCAACTTCTTGTTTAATTGTTTTACTTTCAAGCCCAACCACATCTTCTAACCCCACATTTTTATCACCATGTTCATACAATATCACATCACTACCCAAATTTTGAACTTCCACTCCAACTTCCAATTCATTCCTCTCATTACCAACAATTTTATTTTCAATAACCTCTTCTACCCAACTCCACCTTTTCCTAGTCAAATTTTGGAGTTTAATCATCTATTTTTAATTTCAATTCCCCCTCCTTCTTCTCAATATCACTATCCCCACGATCTCTCCTATTACCCCACCTTTCACTCTCCTTTTTTACTCTCCTCGAATCTTCTAGTGCTTTCTCTAATGTCAACCCATATAGTGAATCTGTATATGTGCATACTCTTATCATAAACAGCTTCCCTCCTACGCCTCCATGTTTTCCCCAACAAAATATGATAAGACTTTAATGGCACTACATCACACCACACTTCATCACTATATCTCCCATTCGTGATAGGCACTAAAACTTGTTCGTTTACTTGGAACTCCCCAAACTCTCCCATTCACGTCATACTATAAGGCTTATAGTGTGGTATTAGGGGTAATCCTAATTTTTCAACCATGGTACTACTAACAAAATTAATAAAGCACTCTCCATCAATTTCCAAACTACAGCCCTTATGACCCACATAATATCTAGTTTCGAACAAGGAGCTCGGATCATAACTTATCCCTTATGTGGCGATTCAAAACTCAAAATAAGAGGATTTAGACATCAAATTGCAAGAGAAATTTTAATAAACACTTTTGAAATTTTTTTGGAATTTTTTTTATGGATCAAAGCTGGAAAATTTATTGGTATGAAGAACAAGACATAAAGACTTGACAAACAAGATAAACAAAATGGATATGGATAATTTTTAAGTGGCAGACTTGATGATAAACACATAAAAATCAAATTGGGATAGAAACGAAAATCTGAATTCAGAGTCCAACTCTGATACCAAATAATGAGATTCGAAGTGCGGAATTAACATCGAAAAGTTTCGAACCTAGATTTGTTTTTGGACAGAGGAATCTTGACCCAAACTTCACGACGCGAGGATCGATGATGTGGAAGCAAGAACCAAGATTTTCGAAACGCCACAATGATTTGTCCAGTTTCCTTGATAAGTTTCTGATTGTGAACGCCACAAAGATTATCAATCTTTGATAAGTTCAGGTTGAACGCCACATGACTATCAATCTTGATAAGTTCGGATTTATAATGTGAATCCACACATTTACCAAGTGAAAAACACTCAAATTGTTTATTCAAAATCAAAGTCTAATCTATTACAATGAAGAAATAAGATATAAGCAAGTAAAAATGATCTAACTAGGGTAGCCACCAATGGGTTCAAAATAGAGTTCTAATTGGACTAAAATAACTAAAACTGAAAAAGGAAATAAAACCTGTGAAAGTCTTGCGAAATTCTTGCTCACTTAGAAGTTACGGCTATGAAGATGCAACTTATGGTCGTAAGTTGCTTGCGGTTTAAGAGTTACGGCCGTGAATGTGAGACTTAAGGCCATAAGTATGAAAATCCCGGAATTTCTTGTTTTTACCCGAGGAATTGTTACGGTCGTGACATATGGAACTTACGGCCTGAAAAATGTTACTGATCCTCGAACTTTTGTTTGGCTTGAATATTTGATTTTCCGTCAAGCCCACTATGATTCGTATCATAATAGCTACATGATAAAATAATATGTAACAAAATGAGTGAATTGAAACATAATTTGCAAAAAGAAAATTCGAGATGATGTTACTTGCGGACCACAATAACTTATAATAATCCACAAGGCATCTTTTCGTCGATGGTACTCGACATAACAAAACATGATTCAAAAATCCATATCTTTTCGATGATGGTACTCGCTGGACTTAACAAATAAACGTAACAAAACATGATTTGTAAAGTCATATCTTATGCTATAACGGTACTCTCTAGCCATAAAAAATTTATTCATTCTTGAATCTTCATAATTCTACGAAGGTGAAAGATATAACAAACACACCCTGCATGTTATCCATAAGTTCTATTGTATGACATGTTTTTGTGAAGCTATTTGTATCTACAAAGCCTCATAGTCCCCCAAGTCCGAGTCCGTCATTTATGATAGACCCAAGATTTAGACTTAAGATTTTGGAGGGAGAAGAGGGTGAATAATCAAGGCACATTTTTTTAATGTCGAAGAGACATACTACGATAATATTGTTGTCATGCGTCCTTTCACAGTTTCACACACAACCATTTTAAGCAATCATGTTCTTACATTGATCAATTCAAAATGACAACATGATTATGGCCGATGGCTAAGCATGTTTTTTCCATCCGTTTGTTTCTTTACGAAACGTGGTTTGATTCTGTCTGTCCATACCCCTAGGCTTCACCCTATAAAGGGGAACCCATGTAACATACTTTTGCTTTGCAAAAAACCACACTCTAAGCTTTTTAAGAATACTTTCATTGGTCGAGAAAACCTCCTCCGACTGGCTTCTTAAAACACCTTTTGGTAGGGATGGCAAACGGGCCGGACAGTTCATGAGTTCGGCTCTTTAAAAGCTCGGCTCGGCTCATGAAAAAAGGGACTTAGGATTGGACAAAAAGTTTTGGATGTTGAACACTTCAGATTCAGTTCGTGAAGCTATTGGGCCGGCTCACGAGCCTGCCCGTGTTTGGCTCATGAGTCGGCCATATCTGGCTGATGATCCGACTCATGTCCAGCTCGTACATTTGTGATCGTTTTCATGCATTTTTTTATTTCTTACTCTATAATATATGCATTTTTCTTTTTATCTATTTTCAATTCTTTATTTCAAATAAAAAAAAAATTTGTACACGTAATATTTTAACTCCGCCTACAAGGAATTAAATGTAGTCGGTCACAAGCCCGTATTAAAAGATGAGGGTCTAAATTTTAAATTCTTAATCGAGAATGTCCAATTCAAAATTTTTTCACTTAAAGTCTTATTACAAAAAAAAAAAAAAAATTCGTCACGGACTTGGTCCAGCTCGTGAGCCACATGGGCCACGAGCTGAACCAAACCACTCGTGTGGGAAATAAGCTGGCCCCGCTCGGCTCATTTCCTACAAGAGTCATCGCCAACCCAGCTCGCGAGCAGGACCAATCTTGAGTCATATGGGCCGAGTCGGCCCGGCTCGGCCCATTTGACATCCCTACCTTTTGGTTACATATTAATTCGCTGTTTTTTCCTTTTCCTTGTTTTGTTAGATTCTACCATTAATTCTTGGTCATTTGTTGTTGCAAGAAATTTTGTTATTTTTACCATCATTATTTATTTCGGTGCTCCTTTTGATGGAGTTTTGTTATTCCGGCATCACTCACTTAGTAGTCAAAGCATGTCATTTCATACTGATTAACAAAATATCAGCAATAGTACGAAGATGAGAAATAAAATTTCGAGTGACTTATTATATACAATTAAATTAGAATAATAATTCATTTACATTTGTAATTGATTATAAAATTGAGATTAAGTTACAATTGCAATCACTTAGTAGTCAAGGCATGTCATCCCATACCGATTAACAAAATATCAGCAATAGTATGAAGAGGAAAAATAAAATTTCGACTGACTTATTATATAAATTAAATTAAATTAAATTAGAATAGTAATTAATTAGTTACATTTGTAGTTGATTACAAAATTGAAATTAAGTTACAATTATAATTAATTACAAAACTAATTAACTACAGAGTGTTTAGGGAATTGGACTTCTTTGGTATTGACAGTAATTCTAAACAACAATTTGTTAGTGCTTCATAAGGGTCAAGACTATTGAACAAATCCTTGTACTCATCAAGATCAAACTTTTATAGTTACAAAAAAAAAAAAAAAAATGTGACTAAGTTATGTATTCATCATCCTCTCCATAAAAGGTGTAAAAAAAAGAAAAAAAAAAAAATAATAATAATAATAATAATAATAATAATAATAATAATAATTGGCCAATCTTTCTCTCGAATTGTCTCTCTTCAATAACTATTGTAGCCCCTAACCCCAAATCAAAATCAAACACCATAACCACAGCACAAATAGATCTCATACTCAGAAATATCAGCTTCATCTTCACCCTTATATCCAATAATCCCAAAAACTTAGATGCACTTTTCAATGTACAATGAATAACAACGACAAGTGTGAATATGTGAATCTAAGTCTTTGGGAAGTATATATAAACACTCATGGTTAAACTAGTTTTACACTCATGGTTTCTGGAAAGAGATTGCTGATGTCGGCTTTTAGTATATTGACATGGCTTTTATTTGTAGCAGAAAACCGTTCTTGCAGCTAAAAGGAATTGAAATTCTTATTATAAGAAGCTAAATTCGTGAGAAAATAGATTTAAAACCTGTTGCAATATTCTGAAAATGTAAAATTTACTCTCACTACTTATCGGATCACCTCGTCGGCAACCACTTCAAATCTCAGCCAAAGGACTTCTTGCCATGAAAGAGATCGGCTTATCCCTCTTCCTTCTATGGAAAGAGACCTGATTTCAGAAATATGTTTTGTTTTATTAAAATATCTTTTAAAATAACTGAATTTTTAAAAATAGATCTATAAGTTTTTATATTTGTGTACTTAACCCTTCGAATTGGTTATGCAATTTCTACAATTTGCTGACCAAGAAAAGAATGGAGTTGGCAGCTAAAACAGTTGTCTTAGCGTTTAAAGCTTTGAATTGGAGTAATCGATATGCCCGTTGCCCAAAATTATGTTGGGGCTTGGTTGGTCTTGGGGTTGGATAAAAAAGTAAGAAAGATGCACACTATCGAGTGTGTAAGTCGTAAGGAGGTGGAAATTACACAGGAAATTGCTTTTCAACTTCACAATTCAAAATTAAGATTTACAAACTATTTATAAATAAATCAGGTCAAAATTAAATTTTAAATATATATAATTATAATATTTATTAAATTATCCAACCCAACCCCAATTCATTTCAATCCTAATCTACTCCATCTCCTCTAGGTTCCAACCTTACCCAACATCGTCCACCTTAAAATCTCTCCGGTGTATCCCTCTCCTCCAGCAACCACCTCCAGTTCCAACTCTTTATCGCAAAGCTGCAGTCGCCCAATGCTAAGCCCTCTCCTCCAACGATACCCTCCATTTCAACTCTTCATCGTGAAGCTGTAGTTGCCGATGTTGCCGAGCATGCGATATAGCAATCGAACAAATGATGACCTCCGATCATTGATCTCTCTCTGTAGCCATTGTGAGCGTCGTCGCGCTTAACAGCTACATCATAGTCTGTAGGTTTGCATCTCTTTTCAGCGACTATAGGTTCATTGTTTGTGTAGATCTGTCTGTGTTTCGGTTATCGATTATATAAGTGCTGATCTGTGCACTTTGTGTGGAATTGTGTGTGCATTTTTGGAGGCAAAGGTGGTGATGTGTGTAGTGGTGTAGAGAAGTAGATGACAATGGGTTATGGTACAATCTGGAGGCGGCTCAAGTTGCGGCTGGTGGTATTTTTGTTGGCGTTTTAGGGTGTAAATGTATGTGCAAAACACTGTGTGTGAGATTGCGTGTGCACTTTTGGAGGTGACGATTGTGATATGGTGTGGAGAAGGGGACAACGGTGAATGTCGATGGTTGTGGTACAGGTGGTGGCTCTTGCATTCTCTGGTGATGGCGCACCATGACGACTGCAATCTTCTTCTTCGATGATGGATTGTAGTTTTGATAGTGATGTTGGTGTTTTTCGGTGGTGGCCAGGTAAATGGAGGTTGTTGGTTGGGGAAGGGGTAAGGTGGGTGGGTTGGGCTAGGTATGGTGCAGGCAGTGTTCTAAAAAGCGTGAAGCGTAACGAAGCGTGGAGCCCAAGAGTCAAGCTTTTGAAGCTTAAGCGGGAGTAAGCGTTAAAAAACGTTTTTCAATTCCTAAATATTTGATTTAAATTTTACCCATACTTGAACAAGTAAAAAAAAAAAAGGAAAAAATAAATAAATAAAAATTTGGCAGCTACGCGCATCGGGCACGCTTAAGCGCGCACAATGCGCGCTTAAGCTCACTTCAGCACGCATTGTGCGCGCTTAAGCGTGCACAATGCGCGCACTGTACGCGCTTCGCGCGCGCTTTTTAGAACAAAATTTTCAAAAACGCGTTTTTCTCGCTTTTCGCCAAAGCGACGCGTGAGAGGCGCGCATTGTGCGCGCATTGTGCGCGCGTTTTAGAACACTGGGTGCAGGGTAGGGTAGGTGTGCATTTGGGGCGAGGGTGGGTAACTTGTTTGTCACCAATTACAGGAGATTATAACTGATCAACAGATAAGTTGTCACTAATGAAGTTAAAATTTGCGATTTAGATAAAATTGTGACTTACAAAATTCAAGATTTGTGACTTATAAATAAGTTGACTTAATAAATTTGTAAATTGTAACCAAAATAAGTTGTGAACACAAATTGTAAAGATTGTGACTCATAAAATCGAGATTTGTGATCGAGAAAAAATTGTGATCGAAAAAATTCGAGACTTGTGACCGATAAATAAGTTGCGACTTACAAGATTTGTAAATTGTGACCGAAAAATAAACCGTGATCTAAATTTTTAAAATTTGTGACCTAGAAAAATAGTGACTAATAAAATTTATGATTTATGATCGATAAGAGAATTGTGATCGATTAATTTGATAATTTGTGATAAAAAATAAGCTGTGACCAATAAATTTTGTAATGTATGATCGGAAAAATATTCGTAACTAATTAATTTGATAATTTGTTACCTTTAAAATTTGTGATTTGTGACTTGTGACCATAAATTGTATAATTGTGACCTCAATTATTCAATTACCAATTTAATTATATATTTGCAAAAAAAAAAAAAAAAATACTAACTTTTGAATTAAAAGAACAAGTTTATTAGATATGAAAAAGTTTTTAAATATGTTTTTTCCTATACAATTCCTCAAATCACTTTTTAATCACATATATTTTCTCTCTTCAATTTTCAACCACACATTTTACCTAGAAAATATAAAAAAAAATGATGTTAAACAAAAAACTTTTAACAAACGGATTGCCTCCGTTTGGTAAATAAGTTTTTAAACATGTTTTTTCTTATACAATTTCTCAAATCACTTTTTAATCACACACATTTTCTCTCTATTTTTCAACCACATATTTTACCGAGTAAATATACAACAATATATTTTTAAATAAAAATTTTTAACAAACAGATTTAATTTTTAAAATTTCTTACTTGGGAATTTTGTCCTAAGGAGAGCCTATTCACTCGGTCTTGTGTATGCACTTTATTCTGTTTATATTCGACACTTTGCTGTCGCTGTTTGCTACTCAAAACGAGGCTGCGTTTTAAGAAAAGAATAGAAAAAATCAAAAAAAATATCCTCTTTCTCCCTGTCTAGTGTGTGATACTCATAATTGCATAATCTTGTTCTTAAGTTGAAGTATTGTCTCATTCTTGGTCATCCATAGCGTGTTTTTCCGAGTTGGGCGCTTTTCTACTGTATATTTCCATTGAAGTCTCTGTGTCTGTGTGTGTGTGTCCATTCCAAGAGTGATTCTTGACTTCTCTTTAGGGGCTCATGAAGAAATTATGCCCAGGAAGTAGAATGCTGAAGAACTGAAGAATCTAAGAAAATCTGAAACGCCCATTTGGGATTTTGAGCAGTTTTTTCGTAAACTTGGATTGCAACCTCAGCAGAAGACATTAACAAATAGTGAACTTTAAACTGTTCATATTTCCTTGATTTTTGTTTCTTGTTTTGATTTTTGGAAAAAGATCGGAATTCGGGAAAATAGGGGGTAGTGAATAAAGAGTGCCTAACCTTCATGAAGAAATAGGTGAAACAATGAGAGATGAAAATTCCAAGAAAAGCAAGGTTTATTTTTTTCCCTCATGATTTTCCTGGGAAATGAATTTTTTTGATATTTATATTAAATTTTTTTTGCTGATTGTTTTTTTCGTTTTTTGGGCAACATGAAGCTATCATGGTCAAAGAGACTGGTTAAAAAATGGTTCGATATCAAATGTAAAAGTGAGGAATATCAGGCTGATGAAGTTTATACTGGTAACTCTGCAATTTCTGGATTTTGTAGGTTTGATTTTACTTTGGGTATGCTTCCTTGATTCCTGTTTTGGGGTTTTTGTCTGATTGACCTTTTTCTTTATTAATATATCGATCGATAGATAGATAGATAGATAGATAGATAGATAGATAGATAGATAGATATTATTTGTTAATTTTTGACATTACTCACCTCTTTTCCTTGTGATTTTAATTTATTTCTTTTGTCCTGTCTTAATCTTATACAGTTGGAATTTGGCTGCTGGGAAAATCAAGAAATTTCATTTTAAGAATGTTTCAGTTTTCTTGTTTTGTCTTCTATTGATATAAAATGATATTTTAGCTTATTTTTTGTCAATAATTTTATTCTGGATTTTCATTTTCGTGACGGTAAAAAATGGTGAAGTGAAGCTAAATTTTGCTATATATTGGAAAATCTGTTTCTATTCCCTCTCCATTAACTGCTGAATTTGGTAAATTTATTTTTTAATAGTGCTTTTCGAGCAGTCAGATTATAATTCCACGTGTTCGTAAATATCATAATGTTGATCTCAGATATCAATTAACTCTGTTTGATATGAGCATTGAATTGTTAATAATCATTCTCTTTCTAGTTGGTGATGCTGAATGAAGGAATAGCTATGCAGAGAGAGAGAGAGAGAGAGAGAGCCATGCTCAATCAGGAAAACCAAAACAAGTTTTTTGGATTTTACTTGTACTTTTTAGTTCATACATCAAAAATTCTGAAAATCCGCTGAAAATGTTGAAATTTCCAAATTTTTTTTACTTATATTACTGATATGTGCATACATATATAAATATATAATTAATCTTTGTATATTTTATATTTGTTTAATGGAACTCGCCTTACTCTATTAATGTATTGATCTTAATTTCTTTTCCCATTTTTGTTTTACAGAAAAATCAGCCAAGAGCATTGAACGCTCACATTCTCGTCCCCGTTCTAGACGAGGGAGAGGCTATCTTGATCACCCTCAGATTATAAATGTCCAGAATTATAGGTACGTCTCTTTTATAGACTTTCTTCATATGATAGGCTTCAATTTGTATTTGCAGTTCATAACAATTTGTGGAGCAGCCTCTTTGTCTCGACATGGAACGTGGGAGGAAAATCACCGCCTAGCGACATGAATCTAGATGATTGGATACATTCTGCACCTCCTGTAGACATTTATGTACTAGGGTAAGATTTCACTTTGTGATTTGTGCATTTATTTTCATAACTTTGCTTATTCTTGGAAAAACAGGAAGTTTTTATTTTCTTTCACTGTTCAGATTTCAAGAAATAGTACCATTGAATGCCAGTAATATTCTTTGCGCTGAAGACAATGGCCCTGCTAAAAAGTGGCTCCATCATATAAGAAAAACCTTAAACAATGCTCCAGGATCTAGTATGGGCAGTGGATGTTATACACCTTCTCCTATCCCTGATCCAATTGCCGAATGGAATGCTGATTTTGAGGGATCAATCAGGAAAAGGGCCTCTTCTTTGTTCCCTCGTCGATCTTTTCAGACACCACAACATTGGAGAATGGAGAATGACATCCTACAACCTCACCTCGATCAGAGATTTAGTGTTTCCGACCGGGTAATCTTTGGTCACAGGGCTAGTGATTTTAATCCAAATATCAGATGGGGTTATAGGCCAAGTGACTGTTCCTCTAGTCAGAGGCCAAGTGATTATTCCTCTAGTCGCTGTCTGAGTGACTACTCCTCTGGTCGCCGGTCAAGTGACTATTCGTTGGGCCAGAGGCCGAGTGACTATTCTTGTGGTCAGAGGTCAAGTGACTTCTCTAGATGGGGTTCAGACGAGGATTATGTGCCCGGGAGTTCGCCCAGTACAGTTTTGTACTCATCAATGCCCTACAATGGACATGCACCAATGGAAGAGCAATACAGACTGCCCGAGCATTCGAGATACTGTTTAATTGCCAGCAAGCAAATGGTAGGCATTTTTCTCACAATATGGGTTCGAAGTGAATTGCGGGAACATGTCAGGAACATGAAAGTATCATGTGTTGGCAGAGGATTGATGGGTTACCTTGGAAATAAGGTATTTCTTCGTAGGGTTATTGAATATGATGGGTTACCTAAGTGTTCCTAGATGCCATTCGATAAATAATTAATGCTTTTATTTGCAGGGCTCCATTGCTATCAGCATGCTATTGCATCAGACTAGCCTTTGTTTCGTTTGCAGTCACTTAACTTCAGGTCAGAAGGATGGTGATGAGCTACACAGAAACGCTGATGTTATGGAAATCCTAAGGAAAACGAGGTTCCCACGAGTTAACACAATCTGTGACGAGAAATCCCCCGAAACAATCCATGAACACGAGTAAGATTTCTTGCGCGCGGACAAACCAATTCCTTCCAATTTCTATATGAAGAACCGGAAAAAGTAAATGAATTAGAGAAAATGGATTCAATAAATAAGTGGGAACAGTAGGAGAAATTGTACTGAAAATCATTGATCAGTATTAAAGTGCTAAGGAATTGTTCCACCACTTGTTCTATTGCAATTGTATGAGAGTGATACATTTTTTACCTTTTCTCATCATCTTAAAAAGGAATAATTTCATAGCAATAATTTTTTTATTTTTCGTAGCTAACCATTACCATGTACTTATGGTTTAAATTTTGATCTAGTCGGGTTATTTGGCTTGGCGATCTGAACTATCGAGTAGCACTTCCCTACCGGTCTGCCAAAGCACTTGTTCAGATGCAAAACTGGAGAGCACTGCTAGAAAGGGACCAGGTACCTATAGTCCTACTGAAAATTAACTATTATGTTTTTTCACAATCCTGGCTTCATTTTCTTCACTCTTTGGTTGAAATCCCACTTAATAGACAGTTCTTTTTCTTAATAGCTGCTGATCGAGCAGACGCGAGGCCATGTTTTTGATGGATGGAAAGAAGGGAGGATATATTTCCCTCCAACATATAAATATTCACATAATTCAGACAGATATGCAGGTGATGAAATGCACCCGAAAGAGAAAAGGCGGACACCTGCATGGTAAGGGCTCTTTGTTTTTTCAAATATGATTTATTATATTTCTATATTTCATTAATAAATGAATTGAAGGAGTATTTCAGGGCGAATCATTGGTAGATTAATGTATTGATGTTTACAAGTAAAAATATTTATCTGGGCACCTCCATATCTGAAGGTGTGATCGAATTCTGTGGCATGGAAGTGGCCTTCAGCAATTGTCTTACGTCCGAGGTGAAATTAGGTTTTCAGATCATAGGCCAGTATCTAGCATGTTTCGGGCCGAGATTGAGTCAGTCCCCAACTGGTTGAGGAAGAGCACGAGTTGTTCAAACTCCAGGATTGAGGTCAAAGAGCTGTTTCCATACTCGCATGGTTATACGGAGCTCTGCTTTTTTTGAAGGAGGATATGATTGTGAACTTAGGATACTGGTACATGCTCTCTCACCTTCTTTAACAGAGTGTAGGATTTTTGAATCCACCTTACCAAACATGTCTCTGCTTGTTTCACCCATACCTAAGCTATGACACAAAAATGATTTGTTGCTGAATAGTTAATAGTATTTTCAAGCCGAATGCACCTGTTTTTATATACGTCGTTGGTCCCCATTTGCAGGTGGCAATTGTCTCTTTAAGAAACTCAACCTAAAATATGATGGGGGACGTTTCTTTCCTTAATGGTGTAGCAGATTTATGTCCTATTCTCTAATTTTCTGCTCAGGTGTATGTATGTATATAGTTTTAAAAAAAAATTATGGCTAACTACATGCGACCCGACTTGATTAACCATTGACCACTGTTTATTACCTCTCTAATTTCATTTCATTTTGGAGTTGGATTCATTTTCAAGATTCACCACTTCCTACTCTTTGGCATCTCCAAGCATCACACGGGCCATTTTAATTCTCCTTTATCAGGTACCTATCCTTGAGCTGTCAATCAATTCAAGCAATAGATGTTCATTTATCAGTTCAGAAGAGACTATTTAAACTTATTTTTCTCTGGTTTGACATTATATTTCAATTTCGCAGGACGAAAACTAACAGAATGGCCAGTGGGAATACGAGATTGAATTATTTTTATTCGACAATCCTTCACTTGTTAATAATTATTTCATTTCTACATTTTTTTAGTGAGGATATAAAGTGAGAATCTGATGTAAAACGATTGCCATCATGACCTTAAAAACATAATAATACATATTCACTTGTACTCTGTTTGATTCCATGGTTTTATTGAACAAAGATTCCTTTTATTCCCTCCAATCCCATCTACACTGTTATCTGCTTTTCTTTCTCCATAAAAGAGGTATAGATTTGTAGAAGTGGCTGGTGAACTGCCAGAGGAGGTTTGATGATGTGAATCATAGTGGAATTGATTGGAAAATTCAAATATTCAAGTCAAAAAAGGTTTTAAAAGTATGTTTGAAGGGCTCCAAATCAAGTATGACGCGTGGGAAGAATGTTGGAGGCAATAATAATGGTCAAGGAAGACTCGGGATACAATTGGAAATAAAAAATTTGTAAGGATTGTGATTCAGATTTTTAATCAAAGATTGAGACTCATTTTTTGCATAGAAAACGTTCGAATTTGAAATCTCTATTTTAGGAAGAATTATAGCCATTTAAGCCTTCTTTTAAACACACTTTGAATCATCGCAGTCGGACATCAGTAGAAAAAGTTATGACTAAAACATCAAGCAATCGCGTGACAGCACGTTTCAATGGGCAAAATGCTACAATGATCACCATGCGATCACCGGCTTGATAACCATGCAATCGCGTGGTTGTTTCTGACAAGGGTTTCGAAATTTTAGTGTTTTTCCATTTTTAATTATTTTGAGTATGTTGTGTGCCTCTATAGCGGCCATTCCTAGTTAGGACGTTTTTTATTGTTCTATATACTATATCTATTCATTGTAATAACTAGTTTATGAGTTTAAATATTTTATTGAGTGATTCAATACTAGAGGTGAGGTTTTCCTTTAAAATTCAAACTTATCAGGATTTAATCATCTTGTGGCATTCAACTCGAACTTATAAAAGATTAGCTATCTTCTTGGAGTTTATGATTCTTATTTTCGCATCGTAATAGGTCTAAAGTTTGATATACCTTAGGTTCTTGCACCTTGAACCTCGGGTCTTCATATTACTGTCCATCTCAACCTGAAAATCACGCGGACATTCAATGTTTTGAAAAGGCAGTAGTTTTTTGGAGGCCTGGGGAAACAGAACTTTACCTTTCAAATAATCAGTGTGAAACCACTTTTCCCTATAATTTCAGCTTTGATTTGAAAGCAAGAAGACTTTTGAAGACAGAAGGTTTTTCCCAATGATTTAGATAAATGCTACCGAAATGGAAAATAAAGTTCACGATAGATCTAGTTCCTAGTTGTGCACCCATTTCTTAGGTCCTTACAAGAGAGCACCAAAGGAGTTGCAGGAACTGAAAGCTCAATTAGATTAACTATTAGAAAAAAGATTCATTCTACCTAATCCACCATGGGGAGCAGCGATGTTATTTGCCAAGAAGAAAGATGGGTCAATGAGAATGTGTATCAAATATCAAGACTTGAACAAGATCACTATCAAGAACAAGTATCTTCTCCCCAGGATATAGGACTAGTTTAACAAGTTACAAGGTGCCAATGTATTTTCAAAGATTGACTTAAGATTCAGATACCACCATCTAAGAATCAAGTTGAGTGACATCTCTAAGACGACCTTTAGGACTTGGTATGACCATTTTGAGTCCTTAGTTATGCCTTTTGGATTAACTAACGCTCCTGGAGTATTCATGAATTTGATGTATCGTGATTTCCTTAGTATCTAGATCACTTTTTTATCATTTTCATAGATGATATACTAATCAACTCAAGGAGTAACGAGGAGTACTTAAGGATTGTATTGGGAATCCTTTAGAGGGTGAAACTTTATATTAAGTTCAAGAAATGTGAATTCTAGTTGGAGCGCATAATATTTATGGGACATGTAGTTACGGCCCAAGGAATCGAAGTTGATCCAAGTAAGGTGGAAGCAGTTTGGTCCAGACCAACCAGTGTAGGGAAAATTCATAGCATTTTGGGCTTAACAAGATATTACAGAATGTTCATTGAAGGATTCTCCAAGATATCAAGACCGTTGACATAGTTAACTCCCAAGGGAGTAAAGTTTGAATGGACAGAAGTGTGAACAAAATTTTGAGAAACTAAAGAAGAGAATTGTTAACGCGTCATTAGTGACGACTTGGCAAATCGAAAGGCTTTGTGGTCTATAGTGCTGCATCCAAGTTGGGCATTGGATATTTTTGAATCAACAGGGCAGGGTAATGGCCTATGCGTTAAGACGACTGAAGTCTTATAAGTATAATTATCCTCAACATGACCTAGAACTGGCTACTTTTGTTCACGCTCTAAAAATTTGGAGGTACTATTTGCGCAAAGGAAAGTGTGACATCTACACAGATCAAAATAGTCTCAAGTACATTTACACTCAGAAGGAGTTGAACATGAGATAAAGGAGATGGCTTGAACTAGTCAATGATTATGAATATGAAATTCATTATCATCTTAACAAGACGGACTTTGTGGCCGACGACTTGAGTAGAAAGCCCACAGGTCAAGTGGAAACTTTGATGGAACAGAAGCTTTTATGGAAAGAATTTGAGAAGATGATGAGTCTCGAAATTGTTACAACACCGTCTAAGACTATTTCCCAAGTTATATTACTCTCAGTTTGACAGACTCTTCGTGATCAAATCAAGAGTCATCAAAAGAGTGATCAGTCTTTAAAGTTTATTAAGTTGAATATGAACTCTAAAAAGCAGAAAGAGCTCACTGTAACAGAAGACAACACATTATACTATCAAGGGCATCTATGTTTACCAGACTTCAATGACCTAAAAAGAAGATTCTAGAAGAGGCACACTCCTCTGCTTATTCAGTACACCTAGGTTGCACAAAGATGTACCAAGAAAATAGTGTTCTAGTGAAGGAACATGAAAGGAGACATATTAGAGTATGTTGAGAAATGCCCAATATGTCGATAGGTAAAATCTAAAGACCAGCAACCATTGGGACTACTCGAACCATTAGAAGTTCCCAAAAGGAAGTGGGAGCATGTGACAATGGACTTAGTTGTTGGTTTTCCAAGGTCAACAAAGGGTCGTGAGGCTATTTAGGTTATTGTGGATAGACTAACTATATCGTCCCACTTTTTATCAGTTCAGATGACCTTTTCGTTGGATCAGTTTGCCCAGTTGTATGTCAATGAGGTGGTAAGACTACATGGAATTCCTGCATTGATTGTGTCGAATAGATTCGAGGTTAACTTCGAACTTTTGGAAAAGTTTACATTAGGCTATGAAAACCAAGCTAGAACTTAGCATAGCTTTACATCCTCAAACTGATGCATAGTCCGAGCAGACTATTCAAACATTAGAAAACATGATTCCAACATGCATGCTTGAATTTGCACGGTAGTGGGAGAAGTATTTGCCATTGATTGAATTCACGTTCAAAAATAGCTATCACGCATCTATTCATATGTCCCCCTATGAGGCATTATATGGAAGAAGGTGTTGATCACCAATTTATTGGGATAAAGTCGGTGAGCGAAAGATTTAGGTCTGGGGATTTTTAAGCAAATAGTGCATGCGATTGAGAAAATTCAAGCCAGCATCAAAATTGCCCAGAATAGACAAAAGAGTTATGTAAACAAAAAAGAGAAAGGGTTTTGGATTTTCAGTTGGTGATAAAGTGTTCCTCAAAGTGACTCCGATAAAAGGAGTGCTACATTTTGGCAAAAAGGAAAAATTGTGATTAAAGTTTATTGGCTTGTTTGAGATCTTACAATGTATTGGAAAATATTGCATATCAATTGGCATTACCTCCAGAACTCGCAAATATACATAATTTTTTTTCATGTGTCAATGCTTAGGAACTATGTTCTTGACCTAAGCCATGTTATCAACCACCAGTCTATTGAATTACAGCGGGGCTTGAGTTATGAATAAGTACCAATTAGAATCATTGAACATATAGAGCCCTCGAGAACAAGGAGATTCTACTAGTAAAAGTACATAGCGAAATCACTCGGTTGAGGAGGCCACATGGGAGCAAGAGATAGAGTTGCTAACTAAGTACCCACAACTCTTTTATGAATATCAAGGTGAATTTCGAGGGCAAAACTTATTTTAACGGGGTACAATATAACAACCTTGACTTAAATTTGAACCTAATTTGAAATATTGAAAATTTAGGGGGTCAATTAGATGTTGATCACTATTTTGGGACCATACATGCAATTGTTTGGGTGGTACATCTTCGATTCCACACGTTTTTAGGGTTATGTTTCACGATCGACCTTAGTCCCATTTCAGCAGCCATCTCCAAAGCCTCGTATAGATGGCACCCAAAGAACAATAAGAACTAAAGACGCAACTTGAAGAACTATTGGAGAGAGGTTTCATCAGGCCTAGGGTATCACCATGGGGAGCATCGGTATTACTTGTTAAGAAGAAGGATGGATCGATGAAATGTTCATGATTACAGAGAATTGAATTGAACCACTATGAACAATAAGTACCCTATTCCCAGGAATGAAGATTGATTTGATCAACTCTGAAAGAAAAGGAAAATAATTTTATAAATATACATTCAATTATTGCTAAAAAAATTACCTCAACTATTTAATTTAAAAAATAAATAATAAAAATATTTTAAAAAGTAAAAAATTTAATAAATCTAGGTAAATATAGTAGTGGTTCGAATATAATCCAAAATGTAAACTTAAATAGTCAACACATGAATTAACCAAATAGTTAATCATATTGTAATCAAACATTTATTAACCAAATAAATGTTAATCAAATAGTTAACAATATTGTATTAACACACTGTGTTCATACTGAACCACTAAATATTAATCAAATAGTTAATTATATTGTAATCAAACATTTATTAACAAAATATAGTTAACATAAAGATTTAATCATTTCATTATATAATAAGCCCCTGTTTGGTATTCATTAAAAAGAAATTTTTTTTTTTTTTTATTATAGTATTCAATTTTAATCACACATTTCAATATTAATGTATTCTACACATAAATTCAGATTTTTTTTTTCATTTTTAACCACACAAAATCACATCAATCACTATTCAATTCAAAACATTTTTAAATAATGTACATCAATGTTAGAAATAATTTTTGTTTTTACTTAACAAAAATAAAAGGGAGAATGTAATTTTAAAAATATACATCTAGAAAAGTGTTGCTACAAAAAATACTTTAACTATTTAATTTAAAAATTTAATAAACTTGGGTAAATATAGTAGTGGTTTGAAAATAATCCAAATGTAAACTTAAATAATCAAGCATCCATTAACCAAATAAATATTTATCAAATAATTAATCATATTGTAGTCAAACATTAATTAACGAAATAGTTAACCAAATTGTGTTCACACTACGTATTCACATTGAACCATTAAATATTAACTAAATAGTTAAACAACATTGTGTTCACACTAAACCACTAAATTATATATATATATATATATATATATATATATATATATATATACGGACAAATTTAAAATATTTGTTTATTATTATCAAATTACATCAGTTACTTCCCCGAAATTTAGCAATGTCAACTTCATGATTACTAAGATGAATGTATCTTTGCACGGTTTACATTTTGCATTTCTTGATTAATAGAGATCATGATTTTATTTTTATATGTTACAATTAAATACTATTTCCGTCTCATAAAGATAGACTTATTTTTATTTTCATACAAATTAAAAAAATATAAGTCATATATGTTGAAATTATAAATTTATATATATTTTACCTAATATATCCTTACATTAATTAATTGATAGTTCATACTTGTTAATAATAATACATATTACATAGGGCTATAATAAAAAATTAAGACATTAATATACTCTCAAGAAAAAAAATAACCTATAATTTTGAACAAATAAAAAAGAAAAATGAACTTGTCTTTATAGAACGATAGGGATTCTACTCCTAGTAATTATTATTTATATATTATTGTAGTTCAAAACTACTTTGTCATATTTACTTGTCATTGAATTTGAAACAATATCCTATGATCGAATCCACCTTGGGAAAGTCGTATACAAGTCCTAGGCTTGCATGGTCCCAGACTTGGAATGGAGAACAAGTGAAGGCGACGCACATCTGGTGTCATGCCTCAAAACCAATCATCAACCCTAACGAGATACTCAACAATTGAAATAAACAACAAACTCAAGACTTGTTCCCCAAAAGATCTAGGGTTCGCTACATTTGGAATAATAAAGAGGACGGGCAATAAAATATGTCTTACATATCAACTTCTGAGCAAAAGCACATTAAGTTCTTCAGAAAGCAAGACTTCCAGAATATCACAAATCAAACACAGAAAAAATAAAAATCCCAGTATATGAAGATTTGACAGTTTTTAAGATTTCAGCGTTGATCAAGCGAAGCATCAAAATATATTAATCAAAGTCTCAAACTGCTGGAACAGGGGCATCCTTTATAGATTCACGCCATGCGTATTCCCTTGCCCCATCTTTGTCAACAATTTTGATTACAAAGTTTGGTGGGGCCACAACCAGCCTACTTCGTATTTCCATTATGATCTTGTCAACTAAATCAATGGCTTCTTCGACTATCATGTCTTTGCGGTAATGCCTATCCATCATGGACAGTGCAAAATACGATCCATAACCAAATGCCGCTTTATCAAGCTTGTGAAGAGAAGCAATATAATCAATAAAGTAGAGGGATGGGCCTATGTCCTTGTCGTAGCCAGCCATGACGATATTCACCATATATGGATTCTGGGTGGGAAAAATCAGCAGAGTTCATTTACAAATTTACCAACCAAATATGAGCCAAATATTCAAACCTTAAATCTGATACATCAAAGATTTTCAGTATGCACTATGCACCTTGTATAGTTGTAAAAGGGAGAAAAATTGGCGATATATTAAATAAAAACAAAAGTATGCTAGTGCTGTAAAGTTAGTTCGATTGGACAATTTATTTACTGATTGCATGCTCAGTAATGAATAATCCTAGTATAATATCAGTCTCCAACCTTGCTCTTAGATTTGTCCCTTTTGGATCTCTGTGCAAATGAGGCTTTCGTTTTAAAGTTTTGGGTAAAAATAATGTGTCATGTAGCAAACTAAAACCACTACTAGCAAGTGAAAAGTCTCATAGGGGGCTAAAATAAAGTATTCTGCAAAATAATGTGAATCAACATACATGAGACAGGCTAAACCTTCAATCCGTTTCATGTATTCTTCAAGATCTACATAAAGTAGCTTTCACATGATCACAATGTATAACATAGCATCATTATAAATTTATTGGACATAAACACATTATCTGCATCCCCAAAATATGTACTCACATCAAAAGTAATTTATTTCACATGTGGAGCAAATGGGAGAATGTCATATGTATTTATGGCCCAAATGCTTGAAGTTGTATTTCAAAATTTATAAGGTGGTAATTTAACTGCCTAAATAAATCCTAATTTCCTTAATGCATTGGAGTTGTGGAAAAAAACTACTCAATTTCTTGATGGAAGAAAGTGATGAAGTTCATATAAATAATCAGATGATCCCTAGCCGATCCCTCCCCCCCCCCCCCCCCCCCCAAAACACCAAAAGAAAAAAAAAAAAAGAAAAAAAAAACATGTAGTTTGTTTCAAAAAAATCAAGTGAGGAATAGTATAGAACGGGTGGTCAGAAGTAGTTGTCTAAAACATCAATTACGTCTTTGATAACATGATTATAGGAGCATAAATTTCAGGAATTTATTTCCTATTAAGTGTTTACACAACATTATAGCATTAGTTGTCTCCATATACGATCAATACAAATGCAGCAGAAATTGAAGGCTGCTCCTATGGAATTACAATTCAAAATATATCAAGAGAAGAAAAATCAAGAAATAAAAAGTTAAATTTCCACCTCTCATCGCAGATCCAAAACATAGGTATCCAGAGTTTGGAGAGACAAGAAGACACAAATATGAAAAGAAAAGAAAATAGAATAGAGAATAGAAGACAGCATGTGAAACACCTTTTTTTTGGATATTCATGCTCTCTAAGGAACATGCTTGACATGTTCATGCTTCCATTTCTTTTTTTTCTTTTTGTTTTTCCTTTTTATCCAGAAACTAATGGTTTGAAGGTTTAAAGCTCCGCTAGCAAAATAATATGCAGACAAGATTATGCAGTGTTGCAGTTTAGTTTCAACGCAACAGGAAAATTAGCAACAGCAGACATAATCTCCTAATAACACACCCATTGATTGTCAACCAAAAAGTGTAATTTTATCAAGACACTGAAAAATTGTTCTATACAACACTTTGCAAAGCTTTGATTTCTCTTTTTAATCAAACATAACTACTTTATCCTCCATCTTCCAAACATAGAATAATTATTCTAATCACACAATCACAAAATACTAATAACTTAGAGGAAGAGAAAATATTGAGATTTGAGACAACAAAAGCTTTCGAAATCGGTCAAAAAATATTACAAGACGAATCGTAAAACATCCTAAAGCACATAAAACAATTTAGCAATTACAATAATGTTAGCTTGCCAAATAGTCTCTATTTCAAATTTAAAATAAAAATAACATATTATTGATACATTGAAAGATTTATACAGATGTCTTCATTCCTTGCACTAGTGTCGTACCATAAAAATAATAGACAGTTCTTCACTTATTATGTATTAGAGAGTTCAATATATTTTCATGAGCATCGTCCTAGAAAAAATAGATGCTAGCTTGATAAATTCAAACCCCAAGTTTATATGTTTCAATTCCAATAGAAAAATATCAGAAAAGTATTATCGAAATGTACAAACTACCAAAAAAAGATTAAAAAATCCTAAACATCCACTGCAAATAAGTCAAAGAGCGGTAATTCTAGAAGAACATTGTACCTTTCTCAAGGCCGTGGCAAGCTCGCCTCTGGTAAAGTTTGCAGCAGCTGCAGTCGTCAAAGGGATGCCATTTCTAAATTGGTACAGAGCCACATTCTTCTGTATGTACTCTGTAAACTGAGCCCTAATGCATCATTTCACAAATAAGTTAAATAATACCATCACATTTAATAAGAAAACGTAAGTATTAGAGCCAAAAAATACACGATAAATAAAGATATCCTGAATGGAAGCAATACATTATATAAGCCCCTGTTTGGCCCCCATTTTTTGAAAACCAAATTTATTCAACACTCAATCTTAACCATCAATCTTAGTTAAACCTACAATTTTTGACTTTTCAAACCTACCATTTTTTAACCTACCATTTTTCAATCTTAGTTAAACCTACCATTTTTTAACCATACATTCTTCCAAAAATACTATTCAAAACCACAATTTTTTCCCAAAAAATGGAGGCCAAACACATGCTTAAGTTTATATATGATGTATTAATTTCACTAACTGGAATGTGAATGTGACCCAATAAAGAAAAAAAATTAGTAGTGCAATAATTACTAGAAAATAGTAGTATTCCCCCATCATAGGACAACTAATGAACTAAATGAAGATTCATAAAAAATAACCATAACAAAGTCATTCAAGTTTAAAGCTATTTTAGTGCACACATCCTCGCACATAAAACATTAAGCATATTATAGTTTTAGCATAGTTTTGGCTATCTCAAATGCTTAAATGCGAATGTTCATAAAGCAAAGCTCAACAAACCAAAACCATTTTGGAATTATTACACAATATATGCGCAAGAACAAACTTATCCATCACAAGTATATAAAATAGAAAAACCAGAAATGAGATCCAGTGCTATAAGAATACTAGCAAATTATATCTTGTGGTTTGCAACTCAACTAAATATTCCCTTGTGGTCACTGTAGCACGAACATTTCACCTAGAATAACGTGTCCAAGTCCAACACACGTCAAACTTGTGTCTAATATGACACTCTACTATAGTCGTTTTCTTTCTTTATAAGAGAAATTATATATTTTTTAACTCAAAATTATTATAAAATAACAAATAAGTAATCAAAGTTAAAAGATTTCAACAAACAAAAATTAATAAGTATAAAACTAAATTTATACTATATAAATGAAGAATTTTACATATTTTAACTAATGTGTCGACAACATGTCGTGTCGGTACTTTTTTCAAAAATTGCGTGTCTGCATGTCCGACACGTATTGTGTCGGATACACGTGTTCGTGTCGGTACATCATTACTCGTGGTTTTGAAATAGCGTAAAAATACTCTTGCAAGTTTTGGAAGCCTAGCAAATTGAAACCATATGCCTTCCAAAATCCACTATGATGATAGGAACTTGTTTTCTTCTCATTTCTTTTCTAAAGAAAGGAAATATTTCATTGCATCAAGTCATGACTCATCAACCAAACACAAGAAAATGAATACTTAAAGCAAGTATTTCCATGTCAAGCATTTTCCTTCACATAGAAATCTCCAGCATAAAACATTTTCTTTGTCAAATATTTTATGTCTATGCCCTTTTTATAATAATACAAAAAATAAACTGACTCCAAAGTTACAGCCCTAAATTACCCAAAAATAGCAGAAATTTACCCGACATATATAGAGTGCAAGATGAGAAAAAAGAACAAAATGTTATCGTGAATATATTTAGCCAAATGGAAGCATATTGCTTATGTATACATCATATACAATGTTCATAAAATATGTACACCAATGTTTAAAAATTAATTCAGCACCAAAATAAATTAAATAAAACCCAATAAGCTAAATATAAACAAATTAATCCTGAATCCATAGCCTATCAAAATAAACATGCTTAGGGCATCTCCAACGTGACTGCAAAATGGAGGAAAACTTCAAAATAGTGCCAATTTCTTGCTCCAACCGGGACTTCAACTTGGACGGTAAAATGGAGTTTGCTACAGTGGCACGCCACAGACTGTAAAAAAATTGGGGCAACTATGTTGTTGCCCCAATTTTGTCCCAAACTTTATTTTTGTTCAATTTTACCCCAAATATTGATTTGAATTTCAGTTTTGACCTTTTTTTCCCCCTTATTTTGAACACATAGTTATTTGATGAATATAATTCAATTTTGGTCCCAAAAAAAAATTATTTAGAGATTGCATTTTAATTTATTTTGTTGTAGTAAAAACAATGGTTATTTCATCTATATTGAAATTTAATTTAATTTTTGTTTCTTATTTGTCCATTATTTTTACCACATAATTAACTTATTATAAATCAAAACATTAAAATTAAATGACAACAAAATAGATTACTCAACAATATTTAGGAACTTGGAACCATAATTAGTACGGTGACATAGACATTGAAAATTAAAATACGATGGAAGCTACTTAAAAGATAACAATCTAATAATCAGGTAGATCGAATCCAGATCCTCCAAGATCGTCAAAAAACGACCATATGGAGTTGTTGAACTTTCTTCACTTCTTTTCAGCATGATTCTTTTTTGTTCATTTCGAAAAAACTCCCTTAGCTCCGGATCTGCAATGGAATTCAAGTCTTTGGCTAGAATGGTATTATCAGAACAATATTCAACCGATTGCATTCGAGCCCTTTGAATTTCGTAGTTTTTCAGTCTGTCCTCATTCCCCTTGCGGATGACTTCCGCGAGCTCCCGTTGCTCCTCCATGATACTTGTAATGATATTTGAGGAATCTTCTTTTTTCCTTTTCCCCTTAACTTTTTTTATCCCAATGGGTCGTTGGCTTGGACTGTCACTGGCATTGTCTTCATTAATATCTAGAGAAAATGAAGACAATCCTTGATATCCTGATGTTGGGGAATCAAAAATTGGGGAATCTACGTGTGCCGATCCAGAGTATGTTTTCTGGCTATGAAAGTCAGGTAACTCCACTTGAACATCTTTTCCAAATTTTTCACTATCCTTAAAGATAGGCCACACGTGATCGAATTTAAATCCTTTCTTGAATTTTTCGTCTTGGCATAATAATATTTTAGCTCGATCTATCTGCAAATTGATATGATAAATTTATTACATTAAAGTTAATTGTAACATACAAATTGAACTTTTTGTAATAAATGCACTTACAATGTCTTGTTCGGATGCTCCGCTTGGGTTTAAATTTTCCACTTGACGTATGCACCCACGTAGTTTACTAATGGATGCATTGATCAATGTGAAACGGGATTGCAGTGATCTTAAAGGTCGGGACTGAGTAATATGTGTTGGTAATGAACTATTATACTCCAACTCGACGCGGCTCCAGAAACGATCTTTTGACTGATTAATACCAACAATCGGGTTTTGAGAAATATCCAAATATACACGACACAAATGAATGTCTTCTTCAACATTGTATGAGGCACTCCGCTTGCTGAGACTCATTTTTTTTTTGTAATTGCTAAACGGTGATATTGTTGTGGAAATATGAATTGGAGACTTGTTTATTTATAATGCAATTGATGTCTTGGATTGATTTGATAACACGATCTCATCTAACGACTCAGATCTCTTGCAATCTGATTTATGGCTGGGATTAAATTGTGATCTTCGAAGTTATCCTGACATGGTAAATTATTTCATCTAATCTAACGGCTCAGATCTTGTACTTTCTGATCGATGGCTGGGATTGAAGTACGTAAATCAAAGTAAGGCTGACATGACAGAGATATTTAATTTAATTTAACGGCTCAGATATCTTGTAATCTGATCAATGGCTGGGATTAAAGTACGTAAAGCAAAGTAAGGCTGACATGACAGAGATATTTGATTTAATTTAACGGCTCAGATATCTTGTAATTTGATCAATGGCTGGGATTAAAGTACGTAAAGCAAAGTAAGGCTGACATGACAGAGATATTTGATTTAATTTAACGGCTCAGATATCTTGTAATCTGATCAATGGCTGGGATTAAAATACGTAAATCAAAGTAAGGCTGACATGATAGAGATATTTGATTTAATCTAACGGTTCAGATCTCTTTTGATGTTATCAATGGTTGGGAGCAAATTACACAAATCGAAGTTATTCTGGCATGATATAGATAAGGAATCCATTCTAACGGTTCATATTTCATCCATTCTGGTCAACGGCTAGGATTGAAGTACGCAAAACGAAGTTATCTTGAATGAATCGGATGAAAATATTCTCATCTAACGGCTTATATCTCCCGTAATCTGATCTACCATTGAGATTGGTTCACACAAATTAACCTTATCAATGAAAATGCAATTATAAAAGCTGAGTACCTAATATACAATTCATCATTCATATCTAACACTTCAAAATTCATATATCAATTTTACGTCTCGCAAAAATGAATTTCAATGTTGGCGGATCTTCCAATGTAAACGACAGTGTTCATGACGAAGACGAACAGATCATGAACGACCCTGAGGCCCGTCATAATGCAGTGGTTCGCATGTATTTGAATAACAACATCCTTCTAACTGAAATGGTCGAACGGAAACAAACTCCACCAACACATGGCGGCTCGATTCCTGGACACATTGTCATAAATCGCGATAGAGAGTCTGCCCATGAACGATTGTTCAACGACTACTTCGCACCGAACCCACAATACGACGAAAAGTTGTTTCGACGGCGTTATCGCATGTCAAGAAATTTATTCTTACGCATAGTGCAGTCTGTGGAGGCGCATGATAGTTACTTTGTTCAGAAAAGGGATGGACTGGGTAGGCTAGGGTTGTCCTCTCTCCAAAAGATTACTGCCGTATTTCGAATGCTGGCATATGGCATTGCGGCGGATGCAACTGATGAGTATTGCAAGATTGGTGAGTCAACAACTATTGAAAGTTTGAAAAGGTTTTGTCGTGCAATCGTGGAGGTATTTGGAAGCCGTTATTTACGTTCACCCAACACTAATGACATTGCACGGCTTCTTTACGTTGGTCAACAACGTGGTTTTCCCGGAATGTTGGGTAGTCTTGACTGTATGCATTGGAAGTGGAAAAATTGTCCAACTGCATGGGCAGGCCAATACGCAGGACGGAGTGGATCACCAACCATTGTCTTAGAGGCCGTAGCCGATTATGATCTTTGGATATGGCACGCATACTTTGGTATGCCAGGTTCAAACAACGACATCAATGTTTTAGAGGCCTCCCATCTATTTGCCAACCTCGCTCAAGGTATTGCTCCCCCCGCTAATTACGTCATACAGGGACATGAATACAATATGGGTTACTATTTAGCTGATGGTATATATCCGAAGTGGGCCACTCTCGTACAAACAATTCACGAGCCACGTGGACCAAAGAAAAAATATTTCGCAATGAAACAAAAAAGCTGTAGAAAAGACGTTGAACGGGCATTTGGGGTTTTACAATCTAGGTTCGAAATTATTGCAGGACCGTCACGATTTTGGAAGAAAAGTATCTTACACGATATCTTAATTGCATGCATCATTATGCACAACATGATCATAGAGTATGAACGTGATGTTGAAGCAGCTATTCGAGATTGGGTAGAAGCACCGAGCCCACGAGTTGAGATGGTTGTAGATGAAAATGTTCGTTTCCAGGAGTTTCTCGCTCGTCATCGTCAAATTAAGGATAAGGAGGCTCACATTGCACTCTGAAATGCTTTAATTGAACATTTGTGGGAACAACATTCAAATTCCGAGAATTAAATTAGTGAAATAAATATATTTGGTGTATTTCTCGTTTTATTTTAATGATCAAATAAATATTGCAAATATAATAATAATAAAAAGTATGTTAAAAAAGAAAAATAAAAATATTATGTTTATTTGGTGTGAAATTTGAAGTTTTGGGTTTGATATGATCAAATAAATATTGCAAATATAATAATAATAAAAAGTATGTTAAAAAAGAAAAATAAAAATATTATGTTTATTTGGTGTGAAATTTGAAGTTCTGGGTTGGAGATGAGTTATGAAGATAGAGTGAGAGAAACTGTATTTTTAGTGTAAAGCTGACTGCATTTTAGAGTTTCTGGTTAGAGATGGCCTTAGAAAAATGTCCACCGGCAAGTTCAATAAAAAAATAAGAGCCAGAAAGACAGAAAAGACTTAAGTACAAAATATAAACAAATGAAATCTCTCACAGAGATAATATCAAATTTTAAACACACCGAGATAATCAAATATAAATTATGTAACATTAATTTTTTTGGCATATTTAAAATCTGATTCGAATGGCACAAGACTGGATAGAAAACTTAGGTAGATAAAAAAACCCAAAAGAGAGAAAATGGATTCGCTAAAAGAATTCCATCTGACAACTAAATTAAACACGTTCCATCTGCATCTGCATCTGCATCTAGACATACCAGCCTATATTATGTGTGCGTTCGTAAGCACTAAGTTTATTCAACCAAAGGTTTTTTACTACATACACCTAGGTAAACAAAAACTCAGAAAGTAAATACAAAATTTATTACGATAAAAAAAGAAATAAATCACTCGACCTGTCCAAAAATCGTCATCTAACAAAGAACGCTTGCACATAAACTGTAATTCTAAGTATTTTAATTGTCCTCCGCCAAAGATTTTACCCTTCATACAGATAGATAAACAAACACCCAGGAAGTAGAAAACAAATCCATTCCAATAAAAAAAAAAATCAGTCAATCAAAAAAGAACATTAAATTACACAAAATACCTACACATACAAACTATAGATATAAACGTAGCTACTTCAAACGGGGTTTTACCGGTCACCAGTTTCGCCGGAGGCCCCCATGAGTTTATGGGAATCAAGGAGCATGATCTTGTCCTCATTGGTCTTGTGTACGAGGATGCTGTGCACGGCCGATGAGTCCGCTGCAACAATTGCAAAATCTTTGCCCACAAGTCCAAATACAGATTCCATTCCTCTTCTTTTTTTATTTTTTCACCTTGATTTTCTTCAGATCTGCTATTTAGGTTTCCCTTTTCGCTGTTTTATCAAACCCGGGGGGTTTCTATTTTTTAGCTGTCTCAGTACATTCGACTGACCTTAGTTAAGAGAGCTGCAGGGAAGGTGTCTTGGAGAAGAGGAAAAGAAGGCTAAAGTCGTGGCAGGAAGAAAAATCGTAATTTGGAAAACTGGGTATCTCAATAGAAACAGGGTATCATAATTACTCAACTTACGCTTGTGTACATGATTTAGAGGTGTCAAGATGGACGGGCCGATCAGACCCGTGAAAATCGGCTCAGATTGACCCGGGATCGCGGGCCGATCCATGATCCGTGCGGGCGGTTCACGGGTCAAGAAGTTGTTAATCGCGAGTTTTGCGGGTCAAACATTCGCGGGCCGCGGTTAACCCGCTGACCGAAAAAAAAAAAAAAAAAAAAAATTCTGTTTTTATTAAATAGGGTAACATTGAAAATTTCTTTTCTTCTAGAAACTCTAATACACCTTTTAAAGTAAAATCTTTTTTTTTTCCTCCCTAATAGCTAAAAAAATAATGTTTTTTTACAATAGTAATTAGAAATACATTTATCATTTAATTGTTATTTGTTTATATTTTATTTAAATTTGCAAATTTAGAAGAAATTCATATAACATAAATTATAATTTTAAATTCTATGTAAATATTTTATGGTATAAATATGAATTTATCATTTTTATCATTTTGTATTTAGAAACTTGACAAAAAATTTGCTATAAATATGAAAAAATCTATGTTTTTATTCATAAGGGCCAAATCAAAACAAATCGCGACCCGCATGGGCCAGCGGACGGGCCTGAGTTGTAGTTCAAAATTTGTGGGCTGACCCGTAGCTGGCCCGTAACCCGCAGCGGGCGGGCTTTTATTCAAGCGGGCCGTTACCCGAGCTTTTTATTGGCGGGTCGACCCGGCCCGGACCACCCGGATTGACACCTCTAACATGATTGATCAATGAAATTTGAATTAAATATCCCAATAATCACTTAATTTATGTTAATATATTCGACTGATGATTGAATTTTAAAGTATCAAATTTTGTTCACTAAACTTATATCTATGACTTTGACTGATTATTGAAGTTTAAAATATCGAATTTTTATCACTAAACTTATGATTTAACTATCCCAATAATAACTTGAACTTAGGGTCCGTTTGATAGAGAGGGTGAAATTTGGGTGGAAAGAAAATGAATTTCAGGGAATTGAATTCTAGGTAATTGAATTACTGAGAATTAGAAGTTTAATGTGTTTGATTGGTTTAATTTTCTAGGTGGAAAAAGTAAGGAATTTTCCAACTTTTGTTGTTTGATTGAAATTATTTTCCATGGAAAATAATGTAATTTTTTGCTATTTTAATCATTTTTTTTTTTTTTTTTTACTTTTTAAATATATTTGTACTTGATGATGATAATGTTGTTTTTTGGAAAGAAAATAAGTCAATTAACAACAACAAAATTGATTAAACGTGTCCAAAATCATTTTCCATCTATCATGGAAAACATTTTTCCACCAAAACCCAAAGAAAATCTTTTCCACCAAATCAAGGAAAATGGAAGAAAAAGTGGGGTCCGCGGAAAAAGTTTTACATGGAAAATTTTGTCAAACAAACAAACCAAAAGTGGGAATTGGAAAACATATTCCATTTTTTATGGAAAATTTTGTGTAATCAAACAGGGCCTTATATCTATCTGTTCAAAAGATCGCTAAAGTTTAAAGTGTCGAGTTTTGTCACTAAATTTATCAAAATGTTGGATGTTAGTCATTGACTTAACTTTCGTAACACAATTTCCTATGTGGTAGAAGATGTGCTCGTGGTACCACTTCACCTTTAATCACGACATACCAAATTATATATAGATGATGAAGAGGTAATGAATGGATTGAAGAGAAGAAATTAGGAATTTCCTAAGAATCCGTTTAATAGCGGTGGTGGAATTTGAGTGGAAAGAAAACTAATTTTAGGGAATTGAATTCCTGAGAACTTAATTTGATGGAAATTGAAAGTTTAATGTGTTTGATTGGATTAATTTTTTAAGTGAAAAAAGTGGGTAAAATTTTCAAGTTTTGTTGTTTGATTGACATTATTTTTCATTAAATTTTTTGCAAGATTGAGCTATTTTAATAATATATATATATATATAATTTTTTTATTTTTCAACAATTTGTACTTGTTAATAATAATGTTAATTTTTAAAAAAAAACAAATAAAAAAAGAAATGACCAAACGAGAAAAAAATGATTTTCTATGCTCCCTTGATTGCGTGGAAAATGTCATGTAAAATATATTTAGATGGAAAATGGATTACATAACCCAAAAAAAAAAAAAAAAAAAAAAAAAAAAAAAAAAAAAAAACCTATCAAACACTTCAAAGATGAAAAATCAAAACATTTTCTAACTTTCTAGGAAAATATTATCTATCAAACGGACCCTAAAAGAACTCAGTGGTAGAGTAGAGAGAAAATTGAAGTCGCACGCCTTTAATTTCATGTTATTGGATGATGTTGTATACAAAAAATGTCCAAACAACAAACTACTAAATATTAGGGCTGCACAAAAAAACCGTCAAACCGCAAATCGAACCGAAACCGTTGGTTCGGATCCACGAGGACTCGCAAACACTTTCAAACCAAACCGTTTCAAAATGATTTTTTTGGTTTAAGTTTCAATTTTTAATAACCGTTTAACCGAACCAAACCGTTAAACTTCTTAATTAAAAAAATAATTTTTATTCATCTGAAATTATTGTTTTTCCCAAATAAAAAAAAAAAAAAAAAAATATATATATATATATATATATCAAATTTAACTAATTAAGTAAATTTCTCGTCCAAAATTCAAATCCAACTACAAAATCACAAATTGCGCGTTTCAAATCCATGAATCCAAGTCTCCAACCCAAAATCAAAGCCCATTCATTCAATTTCAACTCAGAAAATAGAGGCAGCAACCCAGTAGACCCTACATTTTGACATCTCAGTATTACTATTACGTTCGTGCCTCGGTGCCTCCCGATTCCTCCTTTCCTTGCACTCACGGCGGGCCGGCTTTACTTCAAGTTCTCTACTCCAAAGTTTGTAAGTTAGATTTTGTTGCATTTAAAAGCATTTAAAAGTTCACTAAGATTTACTTGCCATAAGAAATATTCACAATATATATTTGTTATTTATCCTGCCATACTTTTATTTGAATATTATTTTCTCTAAAATATGTTTTTTATTCTAAAAATCCTCATGAATAAAAGTTTTGATAAGAATTCATTACTAGATACACGTAGATAATGATGTTCATCGAGCATGATTGGGTTGCAACGATTGGGTACAATAATTATTCTAGAAATGATGTTTTATTTGGTTTGTAGTGTCCTATTTGATTATTGAGTTTTCACAAATGATGCTTTTCTTGTCTAAGATCTTCATTTTTCGCAACATTTAAGGACAACTCATATCTAAATTGTTCTGTCCATAGCAAGACCTTTGATTGATCATCTTCTGCTCAACTAAACATTAGAATTGTAGTACCCCCCCCCCCCCCCATTGGTTATTTTAGAAAAGATGGTCTTTTAATGTTGCTGTCCTTTGGTTATTTTACAGAAATATGGATCCAATTCTGGAGGAACATAATGTAGAAGCCAATAACGCAATTCCAATAGATGATGATGAAGTTGAAGGTACGAATATAGATGAGATAAGTAAGAAAGGAAATAAAAGGTCTGAGGTGTGGGATCATTTTAAAATGGTGGGTAATGAGAAAGCTGAATGTAATTATTGTGGAAAATTGTATAAACATCATGCTAAAAATTGCGGGACTAGTACTTTATGGAATCATATCACATTTATGCAATAAATATCCATTTATGATTTCAGACAAAAAGCAAAAAAGAATGACTAGATATAGTGTGTCTAAGACTAGTGATTTTTTTAAGGGTTTTGGTGAATGTGAACAACCTGTCAAATTTGTTCAGAAAGAAGTTAGGGAACAAATTACTAGGTACTTCGTATTGTCTGAGTCGCCCTTTAGACACATGGAAGATGAAGGGTTTCAGTCACTTACAAGATATTTTTTTCTGACTTTTGTATTTCCTTCAAGTATGACGGTGGCAAGGGACATATATCAGTTGTTCCTAATTGAGAAGAAGAAATTGAAGAAAGAATTGAATCGACATCGTGTTTGTTTGACTACTGATTTTTGGACATCGATACAAAACATTAGTTATTTTTGTTTGACTAGTCAGTGGGTTGACAATGATTAGTGACTTCAAAAAAGAATTAGAAGTTTCATTCAAGTTCCCAGTCATAAGGGAGATATGGTGGGAAAGGAATTGATTTCTTGTCTTAATGATTGGGGGATCAATAAAAATTTTTGTGTGACTATTGATAATGCTTCCTCGAATGATGCAGCAATATTGAGATTGAAAAGTAGTTTTCAAGAGAAGAAGAATGGTCTAGTTCTGGAATGCTTCATATGAGGTGTTGTGCTCATATACTCAATCTTATTGTTTTTGATGGCCTGAAAGATCAACGATTAATAATGCGGTACGATATGCTAGATCTTCTCTAGCATGACTAAAAAGGTTTAAGGAAAGTTGTAAAGAAGCAAATATTGAGTCTAGAGCTTTATTATGCTTGGACGCGACAACTAGATGGAATTCCACATACCTGATGTTACAAACTGGGATGAAGTTTAGAAAGGAATTTGATGTTTTGGAAAGCGATGCAAACTATACAAAATACTTTGATGAAGAAAGGTCCGATGGGAGGAATATAAATGGACCACCAACTGATGTCGATTGGGATCAAGCAGAAGTATTTATTGGGTTTTTGAGGACTTTTTATGATATGACTTTGAAAATTAGTGGTTCAAAGTATGTGACTTCTAATACTTTCTTTCAAGAGATATGTGAAATTCATGGGGAGTTAAAGGAATTAGCTAAAGAGCCAAGCACTTTGATGGGATCTATGGCAATTAGTATGCGGAAAAAATATGATAAGTATTGGGGAAATCTTGAGAAGTTTAATAAGTTGTTGTTCATTGCAACAATTCTTGACCCAAGATGTAAGTTGGAACTTCTTAAAGTTGGGTTTAAACTTATTTACGTTGTAGAAATTGCAAAAATGTTGTTAAAAAGAGTTGAAGACACACTTCACAAATTGTATGCATGCTATGAAGAAATGGCTACTCCACCATCAGCTCCATCAAAGGAGACTACTCAAAGTAGAAACCTAAGTCTTTCACAACCTATTTTGGGTACTTCTAAACAGATTCCTTCAATTTTTAAGGCTATACTCATGCAAATTTTCAGTATGAGAAGAATGATTTGGAAGATTATTTATCAGACCGTTGCGAAGATTTGACAGATCCAATTTTGACATACTCCTTTGGTGGAAATTGAACTCACATAAGTACAAGATTGTCTCCCAAATTGCTAAAGATGTATTTGCAGTTCAAATATCCACAGTCGCTTCAGAGTCTGCATTTTCCACCAGTGGTCGAATTCTTGATTCCTTATTCTTGATTCCATTAGGAGTTCATTGGGTAACAAAATGGTTGAGGCTTTGATATGCACAAATAATTGGTTAGTAGCAATGGACCTATAGTGATCCATCAATATTTAGATGAGGTAGAGGCATTGGATGACTCGAAAAAAGCTGTAGAAGGTAATATTCTTTCTATTATCGAATTTCATTCTATGCATCATTTTTCATTAATTGTTTTATATTTATTACTAGTGACCAATAAATACATTTTCTATATTTTTGTGATCATACAGAAAACGAATCATGTGTTACTACGGGGGATAATGAGCCAATTAATATCAACTAAGAGGTTAGAACTCAGTTATCTATTTTATTTGGAAGTTATGCATATCAATATTTGATATATTATTTACTTAGATAAGGTAATGGAACAATTGCTTATTGCACAGATTGCTGCTACTTTGTTGATGAAGGGGTGAAGCTTTTGTTGTTTGAGGGGTCTACTAGTACTTTTGCTATTGAACAACTAATCTTTTGCTATTTTTTGTTGGACTAATGATGCATTTGAGCAATACAATGTAATTATAATTGTTTTTTGGCTTCATGTTTGTATTTTGAATTGGAAACAAATAGGAATGAATTTAACATCTAACATTATTAGTTCCGTTTTATCTTATATATGAACTTATGTTACCATTATATATTAGGACATGAATTAATTAATTTAACATATAAAATATGTTATATTATGTTGACAGGGAAACCGCGAATTAAAACCGAACCAAACAGCAAAAAATTGTTTGGTTTGGTTTGGTTTGTAAAGTGAAATGGTTTAATTTGGTTTGAAAAAATGTCAAACCACTTGAAATTGTTTGGTTTGAAAATATGCAAAAAAACCGTCCAAACTGGACCTCGTTCACCCCTACTAAATATGTTAGTCTGTCTAAAGCCGAAATCATAATGACTGGGGTTCATTAAGGTATGTGTGGGCCCACCAAGCGGGAAAAATGAAATGGATGATAATCAAAAGTTGTTATTTTTGGCCAAAACTGGGGGAGGAATGTGTTCAATATGTAAGAGGTTCTTTAGCATGCTAAAAGCACGAGCTAATTCAAATAGCCCCCACCTAATGCATGACTCCCATTATCAGACATTTACCATTTAAATGGTGGGCTTTGAATTTGATTGGAAAGATTTACCCACCCTCCTCCAAGCAACACGCATTCATTATAGTAGCCACAAATTTCTTCAACGGGTGGGTAGAAGTCTTCCTCTTTGGAGAAATTTCATATGAACGTATTATCAGTTTATCAGAGTTTGGAATTACGTGATCTATAGGTTTGGAATTGCTTAGATCATATTGATACATAATGAGATGTCCTTAAACAGTGAAAGTGTAAAACACTTTTTAGACGAGTTTGGGATTCAATTGGTAAACTCACCACCTTACTACGCCTAGTCCAACGTCCAAGTAGAGTCATCAAACAAGGTGTTTAAAAATATTATCAGGAAGATGATTGATGGCAATGCTAGAAAATGACATGAATATTTAAACTAGGCTTTGTGGGCTTATAGACATCCCCTCATTCAAGTGCTAAGTTTTCTCATTTTCAACTAGTGTATGAGCTAGAAGCGATTTTGCTGATGAAAGTTAACTTTCAATCCATCAGAGTAACTTTGCAAAATGACCTAAACTGCAAAGCTTACACCGAAGCCATGGTTCATAATCCGTTACACTTAAATGAAATAAAATTGGACGTCATGGCCAAGTTAGAAACCAAAAAAAAAAAATGAAAACGACAAATTATTACAATAAGAAAGTAATAGCAAAGTCTTTTGATCAAGACGAGTTAATGTGAAAGGTCATACTGCCTATTGTTAGTAAAGACCTAAAGTTTGGAAAATGGTCATCCAATTGGAAAGGGCCATATAATGTAAAGGTTGCCTTATCCAATTGAGCTTATCACTTAAAAGATTTAGATGACACATTGTATATTAGAGCGTTTAATGGAAAACACTTAAAGAAATATGTTCCTTCCATATGGGAATGTAAACAAGTTTGTGCTAATTAGGATAAAACGTCCAAAGAAAAAACAAATAGCTCAAATAAAACAATAAGGGCTTGAATAAAATGCTTCATTTCATTGAGTGAATCAAGGGAACTACAGTTACAAAAAAGTAGAAAGAAAAAGTCATGATCAAACAAGTCCTAGTCAAATAATTTCTCCAAGACATTGTGCATGGAATTCATTACATCTTCCTAATCATCACATAGTTGGGAGTCTGTAGAATCTACATCAGTTATAACCGTGTCAGTACTGTTTAGGCTCCTCTCCTTGTACCTAGCCATCTTAACCTTAACATGCTCAACCTTGATCAGCAGTGTGCATTTTTACATCTTTGTGTACCTTAAACTCATCCAATTGCTCTAGATGTTCATGAATCTGTGCTGCTGACTCATCAACCTGGAATCCTCAGTCATAACTTGGGAAGCCAAATCATCCCGAGAGGAATTCCGAGAGTCAAGTTCCATACTAAAAAGTTCCTTCTCCACCATATTAGATAAAATCTAACCCTCCGAGTGACGTGATCCAAGGTAGGAGGTCAAAGGAGAAATCAAGCTATAGGAAACGCAACTACAATCTACATTGAAAAATGAGCAAGTTTCATGTTGGGCCCGAGTCGAGATTCAAGTTGGACCAAGTCACTTTGAAGGATGGAAAATTAGTGTAGCCGGAACCACTACACGATCGCGTGAGGCAAAAACAAGCACGATTGCGCGACATCATCAAAAATTCACCCCGAGAGTTCTAGGCGTCTCCACGCGATTGCAACCGGTCTACTTGATCAATCGCGTTGTTGAAGCGAAACTGAATTTTCGCAATTTTTGTTTAATTTCTATTTTAATTTATTTAATAATTCTATTTTGAAACCCTAGTGTGGCAAGGTTAGTTTTAGATGCATTTTTACCTTATATTATTTTTTCTTTCATTGTTAAACAATTAACTTTGACATTGATATTGAATTGAGAGTCTTTTTCTTGGAAATGTTGAGTTTTCCCTTTTCTTATTCTTAAAGAACAATATTGAACATATCAAATATTCTTGAATATTTGTGGCATTCCAACAGAACTTATCAAGAAAATGACATCCCTTGTGGCGTTCCACAACTTTGGTTATTCATTTCGCATTGTCGATTCATCGTGTCGTGATTGTTGGTTCAAGGTCCTATCGTCTAATCTATCGATTTTTTTCCATTACTTTTATTCTTGGTTCTTGTTATTTTTGCTGAATTTAGATCTTTCCTATCGTTTGTTGTTTATTTCGAGTTCTTTGCAATGTAACCAAAAGGAACTGCACCAAGTTTTATCAAAGCTTGGATCTAAATTTAGTTCTTGATATTTCTTAATTTTTCTTGGTTTTCTTGTTCTTCGTGTTCTTCGTGCCTTCATAATTTTTCCAGTCTTTGATCCATATAAAAATCCAATAAAAATTTCAAAAGTGCTTATTTTATTCAATTCTTATCCGAGTTCAATTCCGTTTGTTTTACCGTGTTCGTAGTTGAGTTTCGGATTTAAAATAAATCCAAGAATTCCTTAAAATTCTTGGAAATATTTCTAAAAAATTCTTAATTATCTATTTTCTTGGTCTTCTTCGTGTCTTCAATTTTTTCTAATTCCTGAATTTTTGATTGGCTCTTTTGGGTACTTGAAAAGGGATTTAGAGTGATACACGAGTGAAAATAATTTTGCGAGGAATTTTATCACCTTTTCTTGTTATTAAACATAACTCGTAGGGAAAAATCTTCATCATCTTCATTACTAAGTGACGACCTGAAAATTAAGCTGATAGAAGCCATGAAAGCACAAGTTGATAAATTCTTAGCTAGGATGGATGAAAGAGATGTAGTTATTACAAAATTTCTAAAAGAGCAATCCCGGACAGATTTTATGGCTAGGAGAGATAAAAGGCATGCACTTGATACTAGGTTTAGAGATGGAGTTGATGAAAGCGCGTTGAAGTGAAAGGAGGAAGCAAGATCATATCCGGGATCCTATCCTACATCATGATCAAAACAGGAGGGTAGTGGTAAATTGATTCTGATTCCAAACCTCCTAAGGATAGAAATACTAAATGCTTTAAGTGTTTGGATTTAGGTCACATTGCACTTCAATGTCCACATAAAAAGGTGATGGTTGGTTGTGATGGGAAGGTTGTTTCAAAGAGTGAAAATAAAGTTGAGAAAATGCATAAGTTAAAGAATGCTTGTGATAGTGATATGGGACTTCTCTGGAGCTTCATCTTGACCTTTGAAAACTCCAGCTGAAAGTGAACAATGCAATAAGTCAGTCCAACGATCTTGAATAGATTTGACCCACTTTTACATTACTCAACAAAATAACTATAAGCTATTTATACTTCCGCTAGGAGAACCTTTTCTAAGAGAAATGATAGAGCTGGTTAACTACTCTCTTTAAGAGAGAGAAGTCCTATTTTAGTGCATATGATATGCTTTCTAGAAAAATGAAATTAATAGGCGATCTCGTAGCAATATGTGTAAGGAGAATGATGTGGGAGGGCAATGAGATAACATTTTTAGTACTAGGTGCTTCTTAGATAATAAGGTTTTTAGTTTGGTGATTGATAGAGGAAGTTGCACCAACATGGCTAGTACTACCTTAGTAGAGAAATTGGGGTTGCCTTTGATCAAACATCCTAATCCTTATAAATTACGGTGGTTGACTGAATCTGGGAAGTTAAGGTGAACAAATAGGTTAGGATAAATTTTTCTATTAGTGGATATAATGATGAGGTAGTATGTGATGTAGTTCCTATGCATGTTGGACATATATTGTTGAGGAGGTCATGGCAACATGATAGGGCGATGCTCCATGATGGGTCTAAAAATTGATATAGCTTGGTGAAAGGTGGAAGAAAGTTCACTCTTGTTCCTTTATCACCAATGGAAGCCCATGAAGATAAATTGAAATTAAAGAGTGAGTTTGAGGGAAAAAGTAAGAGGGTTGAGGCCACGCCTCAGAAAAAGAGAGGTAGATAAAATTGAAAAAAAGAGGGTTGAGGCCATGACCTCAGAAAAAGGAGAGGGAGTGAAAGTTGAAAAAAAGAGAGTTGGAATCCAAACCTCAGAAAGTGGAGAGAATGAGTGCAGGGTGAAAAAGAAAAGAAAGTCCACCATAAAAATGAGTTTATTTGCACAATGGTTGATGTACAAGGATCCATACCTTACACTTAACCAATCTAACAAACCCCTCTCTAGTTTGGTTAATTCTATTTTGCAGATACCAAAATCAAATCATAAATTTGAAGCCGAGAAGAAAGTTACTTCAAGGAAGAATAGCCCAGAAGGTCGAAGGACAACTCGAAGCACAAGCATGTTCCCATAGCCAACAATTGCAGAAGTTTCAAGAAGATTGGGCAAGTTGCAAATTCGAGGTCGAATCCTTTTCAAGAGAGGGGGGATGATGTGATCTAAGGTAGGAGATCAAAGGAGAAATCAAGCTACAGGCGATACAATGACAATCTACATGAAAAAAATGAGCAAGTGTCATGTTAGGCCCGAGTCGAGATTCAAGTCTGACCAAGTCACTTCGAAGGATGGAAAATTGGTGCAGTTGGAACCACTACACAATCACATGAGGCAAAACAGGCATGATCGCACGGCATAGTAAAAAATTCACCCGAGAGTTTTAGGTGTCTCCACGCAATCGTTACCGATTTGTCTGCGCGATCGCGCGGTTGAAGCGGAATAGAATTTTCGCTATTTTTGTTTAATTTTCTGTTTTAATTTATTTAATAATTCTATTTTGAAACCCTAGTGTGACTAGGTTAGTTTTAGATGCATTTTAACCTTATATTATGTTTTGTTTTCATTGTTGAACAATTAACTTTGACATTGATATTAAATTGAGAGTTTTTCTCTTGGAAAGGTTGAGTTTTCCCTTTTCATGTTCTTCAAGAACATCTTTGAACTTATCAAATATTCTTGAATATTTGTGGCATTCCAACCAGAACTTATCAAGGAAATTGACATCCCTTGTGGCATTCAACAACTTTAGTTCTTCATTCCGCATCGTCGATTCATCGCGTCGTGGTTGTTGGGTCAAGGTCCTATCTTCTAATCTATTGTTTCTTCTCCATTTTTTTCATTCTTAGTTCTTGTTATTTTTGCTGAATTTAGATCTTTCCTATCGTTTGTTGTTTATTCTGCGTTCTTTGTGCGTTTCCCTAAGGGAATTGCATCACCGAGCCTTAAGTTGATTAGACTTTTCAATAATGAGGGAGATTTTCTCTCTGATATTTTGAAGCATAGTCTCCATACTAGCAGAAATATGCAGAATAGGTGAAGATAGAAATTGAATGAGATTGGAAGAGGCTTTAGTCATCTTCTCCATATGTTTCGGCTATGTATGTCTAGATCCAGGAGCGATATATATATGTGTATACTATGTCCTTTAGTGCAGCTATTTTCAAATGATTAGGCGCTTGGGAAATTTATGGTGGAGGAGAAGATAACTTTAGGGACTGATAAGTGTATTTTATACACTTATTTGTACGTCTAAATTAGAATAAATTATTATCGTTTTAGAATATATGCTATTTAATTTGTGTTTATTTGTTTACTTTGTAGAAAATATCCCAAAAGGCGAAGAATGAAGCAATTAGTGGAAAAATGACACAATTGGATGTTAATTGGAGCTAAATTGGACAAGTGAGGAGTTTGTGACAACAACCGGGAAACATACTTGGTGCCAAAGTGACTAAATCAGGAATTGGAGGACCTAATTAAAGGATTTAATAGCTTATTTGAGCAATTCGAGAAGAATATAAAGTTTGGGGACTAAATCGCAACAATTGAAAGTTGGGGATTGAAGGTGCAATTAAAAGTCAGGGACCAACTTACACAGCCAAGAAAAGATAGAAGTTGATGTGATCCGGACCAGGCATCGAAGGGTAAATTCGAGCCATCGACAATATGATAGTGATCTACGTGCAAAACGGAGCAAGTTCCGTGTTGGGGTCGAGCCGAGAAGAGGGACGGATCGAGCCGAATCGAGTAAAAGAAATTATTTATGCAGAAATTCCATTACGACCGTAATGGATGACCTTCACGGCCGTAACCCATGTATTCACGGCCGTAAATCTTACAATCACGGCCGTAATCAATTAACGAGGAAAAATGAAGATTTTCTGCAGAAGGAGGCTTACGGTCGTAAGCCTGGAAGTTACGGCCGTAACGTTCAAAAAAGGGAAACTTCACGGCCGTAAGAAATTCGTCACGGCCGTAACTCATAAAACAATTTTGGACCAGAGAAAGCTTTACGGCCGTAAAAGTATTCTTCACGGCCGTAAATGAGGAGCAGGCCAGATTTTGCGGATTTGTAATTATTTTGTTTCCTTTTATTATTTTAGGTTATTTTCTTATTTTAGAATTTTAGCATAATTAGAATTCTATTTTGAGTAAATTAGATGCTAGGTTATTTTGCTTATTTATACGCTTTTCAATTCATTGTAAAAACAGACAAGATTGATTTTGAGATTAATATAGTTGAGAGAGTTTTCTCCAATTGAAAGGTTGAGGAGTCCCTTTTGTGTTCTTCAAGAACAAATCCGACCTATCAAATATTGTGGAAATATTTGTGGCGTTGTACTTATCAAATATTCGCGAGAATATTTGTGGCGTGTCCGATTAGAATCTTATCAAGGAAATTGACAAGTCCTTGTGGTGTTTCGAAAACCTTGGATCTCGATTCCGCATCGTCAATTTCTTGCGTCGTGAATCTTGGGTCAAGGTCCTATCGTCAATCTATCTTTTAATTTCTGTTCATTTATTCGTGTTCTTGTTATTTTCGAGTCAGATCTGATCTAGATCTTTCCTAGGGTTTTAAATTTCGTTATTCCGCGTTTTCGACGAGATTCCACGACCGGGATCGCGTCAGAAGTCGCGATCGCTTGATACATACCACGCGATCGCGAGATGGTGTGAATTTATGACCCGAGAGTTAAAGACGTAACCACGCGATCGCTAGGGTATTAGCCAAGCGATCTCGCGCTTATCCGGCTGGGCCGACTGTGGGCTTTTTCTCGCGATTTTCAACTGAATTCTCTCTTTCTTGACCTAGGTTTCTCCACAAACTATATATACAACACATGAGGCACGAAATCTGAACCTTTGCCTCTCCATAGAACAAGCCACAACAGAGATTTCAATTCAAATTCTTGGAGATTCAAGCATCGCAGAGGGGCGTGAATTGAAGATACTTGAAGAATTGATAATCGGTACAATCTTTCCATTCTCCTTTGTTATTTTCAATGAACGTTTTATTTTCTTGTTTTTGTTCTTTAATCAAGATGTGTAACTAAATTCTATGTTGGGATGAACGATATAGCCTAGTTAATTATTTTAATTCCATATTCCTTGTTTTAACGCTTCAATGCATGTGTTGATTTATTATTGTGTTTAATACGTGAATGAACTGGCCACTCTTTCATGATTTCATGTTTTATTTTCATAATCCGAGAGGTGAGTTAATAACATAGATTTAGGTAATAAATCCGGTAATTGAACGAGAGATAGAGATATACTCTTGTTATTATTGCGGTCGTGTGTGAATTCTCGTGTGTAATACATCTAGATAAGGAATATTCGGACCCACTGTAGAGATACAATGTTGACTTATTTAGGTAGGATTAATTTAAACTCGAGAGAGGAATCTCAATTTGAATTAGTGAATTCGATCGAACGCATATTTAGAAAATAGAACCATGAATTGGAATTGATTTAATTGACTAGGTGAACTCGTGAATCCCAACTACTTTACAATTTTATTTGAAAACATAACATTTCTGCAATTTTAAATTCTTTACATTAATTTATTAGTTTAATTTAAATTCACAAATTCTCTTTTTCTGTTCAAATAAAGTTTAGAGCTGACATATTTCGGTACTTAGTAAACAGTCATCGTGGGAACGATCACTCGACTCAAAAGTCACTTTATTACTTGATTGCGATATCGTATACTTGCAATTTTACATAACAACAGGGACTCTCAATAAGAAAAAATATTGTGGATGGACTTTAATATTGAATCAGCATCCTAAAAAATATAAAAACTAAAGCTAGGGAGAGAATAATAGACAAAAGCAGATTGAACATTCACCCAATAAATAAAGGAAAAACTTACATCAGTGGGAGGGACTGAAGATGATGCCACGTTCTTAGAGCGGGGGAGTACAATGAAAACATCTCCGTGCCTTTCAACTGCAACAGTGGGTAGGTTAGAAACAACATCAAGAGATATCCCCAATGGTCCACAAATACTAAGGACATGTATTGAAGAAGCTTGTCACAAAGGACTAGCTCTAGAAACGGGAGTAAGAATTCAGGTCCATATTCGTGATGGAATGTGCTACAAATAAAGGTTTGGATAGAGATTGTATTGAACAAGGTGGGCTGTTTTCAGTGTATGGTTGGAATAGATGGCCTCAAAAAGGATACATAACAGAAATAGGGGCTAGATGAAGGGATTTCCTCAGCACTTGGGTGAATTTGGCCTTTGGGCAACCTACTAAGTTCTATGGCTAACGTGTCCATGATACTTTGAGTTGAACTCATATGGCCACCTTCTTCTTCCTACTCCTTGCTAGAGTAAAAGTCAAGTTCCTCGACAAAAGGTGAAAGTTACGTCCCCAGCTAGTTTCTTTCAGTCACTCAAAGGGACGTCATCTTAAGGGATATCCAACCTTGGGGTAGACTCTTCCACTGCTCGCAATTTCTTGAAACTCAAAAGGAAGAAAGTAAGTACCAAAAGAATCTATAGAAAGATACGAAGATACATTTTATGCATACCTGATGCTTCCTAATTAAGGGTTGGTCGGCTTCGGAGTCAGAACTCTTCTCTAATTCTCGAGTTGCCCGTTTTTGGGCACTAGAAGCTTTTATTTGGCCGAAATTAGTAGGGGTGTAAGCGGTCAGATTTTATCGATTTTTTATAGATTTCAAACTAAACTGTTTAAACCGGTTTGAAAAAAATCACGAACATAAACCAAGCCATTTAAAACGATTTAAGAGCGGTTTGAGAAAAACTCAACCATAAACCTAACGGTTTCTTCCGATTTTAAACCGTCGATTTCACCATATATTTTTTTTGGCCCATCACTTTTATGCTACCAGTTCATTGATTTCATATATACATATACTTTATTTTTACAAAATAAAAGTTATGACTATTACAATAAAATTCTATAAGGCTAAAAAAATACATGATGCCCAACGAGACCTCTGTGGTCATCATATCTAGAAAATAGAAGAGGTTTATTGATTAGATATAGAGCATAACCGGTCACAATAAAAAAAGATGTTCATTGAGTAGATAGTGATTATACAATCAATATAACATTTACATAAGCTTCCCTTTGTCTTTTGTTACGAACTCAAACCATTTATCCACTATATGGATGGAGATTATTGTATTTGTTTGAATTTTGAAGTATGGGTAATTCCCTAATTGGGTAATATATGTAATAGAAATTAACAAAAATACCCCCCCCACACACATATATAAATAACTATTCATTTCACATGTTGGCCGAATTTCCAATTTTTTTCTTTTTTTTTATATATTTTTCCCCGATCTGGTTTGGCTTCAAATCGTAATAAAAAAATTCAAATATAAACCAAACCATTCTTGACCTGTTTGGTCCGGTTCAAAACCATTTCGTCGACAAGTCTGCATGGCATTAAATTGATGGTTTCTAAAATGCAATTTCAGTTCGATTTTTTGATTTTTGCTTATAGCCCTAGTTAGGGTGGATCTAGTAGGCTGAACAGAAGGCAAAACTACACCCTTAGATATTTTTCTCATTCTGGAAGAAATCGATTTAGAAGACACTTTAGGTGCAAAAGCACTCCTTGTCTCTATAGTAGGGCTAGGCTCTAAAGCACAAGAAGTCATGGATGACCTCAAAGGGCTGAGATTCAAGGCTTGAAACACCGAATGCCCGTGGACAAAAAAAATCCTAGCCTTAATAGATAGCCAAATTGATGAGCCACAAAGTTGGGAAAATACACTTCAAACCCTAATTTAGCATTATGTAAATCAAGAAGTCATGGAAGAGTTCATGTCCAACTAAGAATGGAGACTAATATCAAATAGAGTGGTCATCGAAGAGAGTTGCACGGAGGCAGGACATTGACTCCTAGGAAAAGGGAAGAATTAAGTCGGTGCCTCCAAAGTATAGAAATGAATGAAAATTCTCCTCTGAGATAGGCTAAGAAGATCTAGTTTGTACAACACTGGTCCATAACAAGCAAGAGGATGAGAAATCTCAGCAGACCAAAATTAGGAGAAATATGCCTTAAGCCAGAGTTAGGCGGGCATTTACGGACTTGAACTAGAAGGCGAGAACCTGAATGAAGCTGGTCCTGGAGGACAGCACCCTACAAATGGCGGCCAACACGAAAGATCATAGTCCAAAGGACTAACGTATGCTATCTCATAGGAGAGGAGAAAGTACTCAATGAATGGTTTTCAACTGGGAACAAAAATATCATACTTGCAAAATTAGTGGTGAATGAACGCTACTTGCTCAAGGTCAAAAGATGCGCGATCATCTCCCTGGCAAAACATGGTGATGGATTTATAAGAAGAGAAAATGACCTTATCAATAGTAAGAGGTCTTAAGGCAAACCTAAGACTTGGCAAAATGGTTATGTTCGTGTGGGAAAGGTTTGTCTTGGTGCTAATGTCGCGAAGAGTTATGGTGAGAAACCATATGCTTCAGCCATTTTCGAAAATATAAGTCAAATGTTGCCCATGTCCTAATGGGGTTTGGAGAGCAAATGGAGCCCAAGGGCATCGGAGTTGCAAAAGGAAGAGTTTGTTGGTCGAAAAGATTTTGGCTTCAAAAACATTGCCACCACATTTCATCAGTAATAGCGGGCCCAAATAGAGATGATTAGAATTAGGACCTAAAGAAAAATGATTGTTGATTGTAACAAATGACTTTGCCAAAAAATCTCGATAGTCTTGATCTGACGCCTCAATAATTTCCTTAAATTTTTATTTTATTTATTTATTTTTGTTTAAATGTTACTAGAAACATGATATTGAACTAAATTTATCAATTTAGAAAGTTAATGATATCACGCACCAGAAAACAAATTCATTCTCTCATATTTTCAGATTTAAAAACTGTAAATAATGAGTATAAAGATCTTGTATAACATCATAAGAAATTCATTGAAACATCACTTTTCTTATCTTAAAAGAAACTTAAGTATTATATAGGACTAAAGTCCTTTCATGTCGTTTATACATTCACTTCCATTCCCTTAGGATAATTTGTCAAAAACAAAAACGTATATCCCTATTATTTTGGACTTTCATCACTTCGTTTTGCAAAAGGTGGAGTGATCGACAAAGTGGGATATTTTACAAAAGACTATACACTTGAACTACTTACAAAATACTTACATGGGATACAAGGAAATTTACATAAACAAAAATTAATTTAAACTACCTAGCTCTTTATGAAATACAGAGTAAGGCACCCCGAGAATCATAAGTAAATGCATCATAAACGTGAATAGTTTTATATACTTTTTCCTTAAGGAAAAACCTCAGCCATGAGGGAAAGCAAACTCACACTTCTCTTTTTGTAATGATGTGATACTCTTGCCCATTTCAAGACATTCATCCCGATGTCCCTACTTCATATATTTCATGGTGCATTACCTACATATGGGTCGTGAAATGACTATAAGTTATGGAGCTTAGTGAGTAGCGTCATCAAATACACAACATAAAATTTCATATTTATGATGTTTAATGCACCTTACCTCCTAACTTGACTTCTATCTTTTTATAGAAGTAATAATTTGAACATTCATCTAAGAAACATAGCTTGTTAGCCAACTCAAGTAACTCTAAGAATCATGTTCAAATTAATCATGATAATAAAGTTCATGGAGATGTAATATCCATATAAGCATCATTTAATTATTCTCATACATTTACTTCTTTTACTACATACTAACGTTAACATCATTTCTCATGTAAGTACAAGAAATCATAATCACTTCAACATATAATTTGTAATCACTTCACATTACATTCGTCACATCTAAGGTCATATAGCCATAATATAGTAAGTCAAACTACTATTTATGACATAAATATAATGCATGTAATGAATGTCAACCAACATCCACGAGTACATTAACTCGGTTTTCATAATAGCCTCTTGAACAAGTGTGTTCAAATGGGAATAATTCACGTGGGTATTTTGGAACTCGTGACCTTTTTGTGGGTATCTCTCCCACACCTTATGTGAATTTCTTAGAACTCGCTTCCTCCATGTAGGTACTTTTTCAACTCATTTGTACAACTTAGATAGGGACATAATAATTCTTCATGATCAGAACTTTTTAAACATTCTCTAGTCTTTATGTATAAAGACCATGAAATACTTAAAATGATAAGATGCAACATTAAACATCATTTACCATGTTATCATCATTTAGAAAATCTTGTACATGATCATTTCCTCACATTTGAAAATAACATATTTTGCTCTTTAATGCGGAATGATCATGAATACTTGTGATGATTAGATGTAATGCTAGCAACAAAAATAAGAAACCTCGTGTAGCATCACTAAAACAATCATATAATCATGTTATCTCATCTTTATATTAATGCATAAGTTCAATAATAAAGTATTTCATCTCATCAATAACATTTCAGCTTTAGAATATGTCATGCAAGCTGAATTTATAAGACTTCCATCAAAACCTTGAACTTAGGCATATACAAAGTCACATATACAAGAAGGAAATCCCAATAAGTTTCTACATCATGTTAATCACCTATTAACATACTTTTTTCTTGATGTGTATGTGTATAACATAAAACACAGTCTAGACATATAACAAGGTTTGTCACAAGTTTGACATCATGTAGCCTCAAGCTTTCCATCTTTCAACAATCTCCAAGTAACATTTTAACATATCACTTTCAACAGATTTGTACTTCACGTTTGCACATTTTAGCAACTTAAATTAAATTCATATAGATCGATCATAAAATATAGCATACACTAACAACAAGTCTTAAACATGATATCTAACAATATTTAACCTCAAGAACTCATTTAAAACTTCATCTTTTACTTCTTCAAAAAAATTCAGATTTATAACTTTACATCATTCATCTTAAAATCTGATTTTATATACATGCAACAATAAAATCATGTTTGAATCATGAAATATCACAATTAAAAGTCTCAAAATTTTCAATTCTTTCATAAACCAACATACTTACTTGAGGTTAACTTTAATATACAAACATACTAAACATAAAAACTGAAATTTCCAGATTAATAGAATAAAACAACATAAACTTTTACAGATTTTCGATCTAATAGTGTTACAACTTTAAATAAAAATCTATAACTCATAATCAAGTACGAAATCTATATTTCCTTCAACAAACACACAAGAACTAAATTTACAGCATATTATAATACTTAGACATTCTGATAACAGAAAACAAAACTCATTAAAATGCATTCACTTTACTCATTGTTTTGGAAGTTTTCCTATGGATTTAGAACCTCAAAATTTATGATATTTAAAAGATCAAACAAGGCAAAAATTTAGGAAAATCTATTATTCATAAATTAACTTTTGAGTTAAAGAAAAATCTGTTAAAAAAGCGTTCAAAAACTTGATGGATTCTCAAAATTAGAATCATTGAACATTACCAGTAGCTTCAATTTCCTGAGATTCAAGTTCTATTTCAACATATACAACGTTACTGATAACTTCCGATTATGGGAAGAATCGCTGTTTTAACTCTCAGATTCACACATATTCTTTCTTTTGCTTTTTTATGAATATACCAGTGAAAATCTCATTTTTGAACAAGAATTTATCACTCTCATCTTCATAAAATTGGAAGAAAAGGAAGAAGTTCAAAAGATTTCAAAGTCGTTATTAATCTTTACCTTTGATTTGAAGTTTTTTAGATTTTTGGCTCTTAACTTCCCAGATTTTCGTGTGTGAAGGAGGTGAGGGAAATGAAAGGGCGCGCGCGCGCACACACACACACACACACACACACACACAAGTTAAGACATGTTTGGTGACTTATACACTTAAATTCACTTATTTGTATTTTAAAACATTAGTTTAACAGCTATTTGAACGAATATTAAATCGAAGTAGCGCACGCGCACACGCACACACATAAGTTAAGATATGTTTGGTGACTTATACACTTAAATCCACTTATTTGTATTTTAAAACATTAGTTTAACAGTTATTTGAACGAATATTAAATCGAAGTAGCACTTAAGACAAAACTCGGCCAAACAGAGCATGAGAATCAAATATTGCATGTGTGCCAAGTGTCATGCCTTTCCTTATTTAATTCAAAATAAGGCAGATTTCACATTTCAAGTAGCCTACTTTTGGGTCAATATTTGGAGGTCTAAATGGAGTCCAATTGGGTCGTTCTTTATACCATTACAAAGTTCATGTTACAGTCTTCACATAGGTTATACATGCAATTGAAACGGACTACTCGACTACCTGTGACACTCGTTCAAAAATGACTACCTAGTTGTAAATCTATAGTACGAATATTTCTCTAAAATTTTCAGCATTTCAATTATTTCTTATATTCCACTTTAGCTCGATTTTTTGAAGCATTTCCCAACGCCAAATATTATCAAACTTGATATCAATACTTAGATCTCATAATGAACTACAAAATGGTGCAACATGTAGTAGCTAGAAATAACTACAAGTCACACAAAATGGTCTCAAAGTCACGTCCATAATAATGGCAAAACTGTAATTTCTAAGAATTTCTAATTTCTGGCATACTCCTTCATGTATAAAATTTAGTTAATTGAGTTCTAACCTCAATTAATACTAATTTAAAAGTCATAATTAATTCCTATTATCATGGTTATGGAGATTTTCATTTTTCTTTCCCATAATTTCTTCGCTAATTAAGAAAATGGCTATCTTAATGTAAGAAGAAACTAATTAAATTCTAAAATTTAAGGTATGAAATTTTTGGCGTGTTACACTTGGAAAGCAGGGGCACTGGATGAAGCCATTGTCGTAAAATATGATAAGAAAAAATTCAACTTTAGAGAAGAAATTGGATTTTGTGAAGAGAACTCTCAAAATAAATGCTGCTAAGAAGATGAAAAGGACGAAGATGTTCCACTTTTATAAGATTGGCTACGTTTTTATGCACAACTAGGAGACCAAGAGGCACCTTTTAGGTTTTGAATTTAAAAGCAAAGTATATGACTAGATATTTTAGAGTTATGACGTGAGTGAAATGCAAAGCGACGTGCAAGTAATGATGGTATCATCTCTTGGGTGTAAGACATTGGATATAACTGTAGAATGAAATACATTGAAAAAACAACTTGGGAACTAAAAGCTAAGGGAATGTTGGGCTTTATTGTTAATTAATATGGTTAAATTAAATGATAGAGAAACTAATTGAGCCATATTGGGGGCAATTGTTGACACAAAAAATCGTCCAAAAATAGAGACTAATACAATGTTGACATCTCGACATTAAAATAGTTAACAATATTGGACGAAATGCAACTTGACATAAAGAAGCATAACTAGATAGGATTCGCCCAATTAGGGCGAATGAAGCAGCAAGAAACAGATATCTTGGGTGAGATTCCAACATAATGTGTCCCAAAAAAAGAGAAGACCACAGAGCAAAACCAGCAAAGAAATGAAGAAGTTATCCTTCACAATTTCCTATAATTCCCCCACGATCTAACGGCTATTAGCGAAAGATGTTAATGGGCAAGTTACCGATAGTAATTATTGAAGGTGCAAGTAATGGGATCACTCAAACAAAGGACATGCAGTTTTTAATTGAATTCAAAGTAGCAGTTGCTAGACGTATAAAAGTAAGAAATGAAGCCATTTTGAATGACCAACAAATCAACTCTCAAAATCGAGAATGCAAATTTCTTTATTATACTTTATACATAAAATCTAAAAACCGAGAATTTAATTTTCTTTATTCTACTTTACACATAAAATTTCTTTTTTCTTGTAATTGTGAGCTTGCGCCTCTTGGAGGCAACAATTTTACTCTCTATTACACCCTTTTTGAAACTTTATCTCAAGAGACTTTTGAGTTTTCTACTTAATTGTTGTACACAAAGCCACGTGCAAACAAGGGGCTTTACAAATGGGGGAAAAGAAAAATAAGAAAACCTTGTGGGGTCACTTGTATGACCACATGTAGTCATGCACAATGAGGTCATGAGAGAAAAAGAAAATTGGGGAAATTCAAAAAAAATACAAATGGAGGAAAAGAAAAATAAGATTTTTTTGTGTTAATTGTAAATAAATAAACTTCTTTAAATAGAAAAGTTAGATGTTTTTTTAATGAATAACGTAGCTCAAACAGAGGTTAAATTTTAAGTTTATTTATATACAATCATTATAAAGCAATAATGGAAACTGAGTTCGTCAAACTCTTGTTGTAAAACTACCAAAATCTATACCAGAACAAGAAAGAGAAGTAGAGAGAATAGAGAGAATTTCATTCCAAGATATGCAGGGAAATGAGAATTTGAACAATGACACAATTGTAATAATGTAAAGTTTACAGGGGTACAATGTTTATTTACATTATATATATAACACTCACCCTTGAACAACCCATCACGCAATAGCCTACCTCGTTAAAACCTTGCTAAGAAAATCAAGTGGGATAAAACTTGAGTGAAGGAAAAAGATTAGAGTTGCTCCCCTTGATGTTGGTCATCATGAATCATTGAGTCATCTATTTGAAATGATATCAAATGGTAAATGGAACAAATAATGTGCTGAAACTTGGAATTCTGAAGTGCTGCCTTATTAAAACCTTGTCAGTAAAACCTAGTGGGATAAAATCTGCACGAAGAAAAAAGAATACAGCCTACCTCACTTTGTCAGGAAAATCTAGTAGGACAAAACTTGGACGAAGGAAAAAGAGTACAACATGATTCTCCTCCTGAAGTGTGCAACCGAGTATTCGTGAAACTTTTCAACATTGGTATCATATTTCTTCTGGAATATATATATATATATAAAGTCTCTTTGTGTGTAGCTGATGTCATTACATTCTTCTTAAAGTGGCTATGACTTTCTTCATTTGTTGATATCATTCCAGTATAATCAAAAGGAGTTGCTGTTGAATTTTGCATGTAAATATCTGTGATAATTTCTCAAAAACTTTACTAAGAAAACTCTATGGGATAAAGCTTTAGCGAAGGGAAAAAAAGTTCATTATTCTCATTAATATGCCATAAATGTTGCCTCATTAAAAACCTTGCTAGGAAAATCCTCTTAGACAAAACCTTAGCTAAGGGAAAAAGAGTGCAGTGCATATTTATTCCACTCATGGAATATCAGAAGTATATTGATGCAATCTCGAAAACACATCTTTTACGATGAGCTTTGTATAAATTGTTCATAGCTCATTATGATGTCATAACATGCTATATCAAGCAAATTTTACTAATTGATCGATTACATTTTTCAAATCTAGAATTGATTCACTTCTGATGAATAATCAAATCTAGAATTCTCTTCTGGTGAATAATTAAACATTATTCATTTCCAAAAACATTTTTGGTGAATAATTAAATATTAATTTTTGAATTCACTTCCGGTGAATAATTAAATATTCATTTTTTGAATTCACTTCTGGTGAATAATTAAATAGTCTATAATTAAATATTCATTTTCGAATTTACTTCTAGTGAATAATCAATTGCCCAGATATCAAATATAATTTACAATAATAGTAAACTCAAATTTCAATTTCAACATATTATATCATTGGGTCATTTATATCATTCTATAGTGATACTACCCTGGGTATATTGAATCGTTCAATGGTTATACATGTATGTTCTTGCATCTTATAAACCACAATTTCTAATTTACATAAGTATAATAAATTATTGAAATAAATATCAATTTCGACATATAATCTATAATCACTTCACTTGAAATCCCAACGTACCGCTATCAACTAGTATATCAAAGAAAATTCCCAAAGTACCATGATGAGAATCATACATTTTGATCTCACTCATTGGTATATCAAAGAGCTCAAGCTAGTGATTTAGATTATAGTCTAACCCACCATATATTATGCCAGTACTTTGAAAAATTTTGTGTGCAATGACTCGACTTTTACGACTATATAATATTTTTCATTTGTACAAATAACTATTGGTTTTACACATTTAAGTATTTGACTTCAGGTCCTATAACAATAATTCCTACATTTGGATTTTTATATTTGGCAAAGTATTTTATATTTCATCAACCTCACAGAGTTGTGTAATGTATGTAGTCGACTTATTTATCAATTCCATTTCATCTCAATTATTCAAGAGATATTTACTTTTGGAATCGATTGTCATTGTGCTTCAGGCATGATCACGCTTCAGGAGTGTTATCTTTTAATTTTCCCATAATGTTCATAAATCTTGTTTTATATCAATCGGCTAAAAATGCTACAGCACATGTCATTCCTAATTAGAGATATAATCTCAATCATCAATCTAAGTGCATTTTGGTGGAATGTATATGTATCGCACTTCTTAGAAATCATAAAGCTTCATAAGCTAATCCCCCTTTCATCATATTGACATATATAGAATATTGTTGTATGAAAAACAACTTCTATTCAAGTTGTTCTCAAAGAAAATAATTTGAGGCATTTAATCGAGATTATCCAACCATTCATTATAGAACTTCTGGTTCAATACGATTTTTATTTCACTTCTACGTATGAATGTCTGGTTCAATACAGTATTTATTTCATTTGTATGTATGCACTTCTGGTTCAATACTATATATATTTCACTTGTACGTATGAACTTCTAGTTCAATACAATATTTATTTCACTTGTACGAATTTCTGTATAATACGAATCAATATACCTTGATTTATTATATCAAAAAAAGGTTTGTAAAGATATCCCAAGAAAATAATTCTTGGGGACAATATCTTTTATTATAGCGAAAAATGTAATGGGGGCAATATCTTGTCCCCAACTTTTCAATATTTTATTCCCTTATTTCTTGGGGGAATCAATGTCACACGGATTCACCGCTCAATACTCATTAGATAATACATTTAAATAGATCGTTTGGGAAGAAGATTAGATTCATAAAAAATGGATGTTATAGTATCAAATATTCACAAATACTATTCTAATCTTTTGGTAAATATTTTGAAAAATATTTACCGAGTTAGACTTAAAATATTGAGGTTACTAATGTCTCAGGGTATCCTAGAAGATATTCATTGGTTGATCGAAGCAAATGTTCGACTAGCTGGTGAATTACTAGATTCAATTTCCACACACATGTCTGGTTTAGGCAAGAAAACTTTTCTAAAGAAGCGAAGAGTAAGAAGATTTAAAGGTTGCTACAAATGTGCTCGATGGACATGTGATGCACGTTGTAAATCAGTAGGATATACATCCAGAAATCGAGATGATAAAATAGATTTCATTAAGGGTGGACTAAGTAAGTGTAGTGACTCAGAATTTTACGCAATTTTATAATTATTTTAATATTTAGAAAATTGTGTCGCTACTATTTCACCCATTATTTTGAAGTTAACGCCGCGACGGATTCGTCTAGCCAAGTCAAGAAATATCGAATTTGTTCGATTTTAAATTAAAATCCGAATTTCTAAAATTATGTTATTTTAATTATTTATTCAAAATATTATTTTCAAAATCATTTTGAATTCCAAATTTATTAAAATATCTCAATTTTCCTTATTCAAATTATTTCAAGTCCAAATACGTAATTCGATTTTATCTCAAAATTTATTTATTCTCAAATGTATTTTCAGTCCAAAAACATATCTGTTTCAAATACGCTTCTTGATCAAAGTTAGTCCAATAATTAAACATAGATTCTCCACACATGTTTTTCTTTTCCACCACATTTTTATCAAACACCAATTTTAAATCATCACCATTTCCGCCACCTTCATCCTCAAAACATCATCATCAACAAACCAACTAATTATTCCCCATGTTTTCCCACTTTTCTTAATACCTAACTATCTACATCTCTTCCTCTAATTTTATATGTTCTTCATCATGCTCATCACATCCTCACCAACTCCACCTATCACACTTTCAATCCACTATATCACCATCATTTGAATAATCAATATCTTCACCCACATCAAACTCAATTTGCATTCTTCCGTCCTGCACATACAAACTATCATCATTATTATTATTATTATACCTAACAAAGAACACCACTACCAATTAATCAAAGCTATCACAATTCAATCCTACCCCATGTGTCTACTAAACATAATGATTTTTATTCTCCATTAATCTTCTTCTTTTCCTTTCTTTTCTCCTTTAAAGATACCTTCATCCCACCTTCATGTTTGGAATCATCAGTCACCACTGTTTCATCAATCTGCCCATTATCATCAATGTCAAAAACACCAATCATCATCAATCTGGCCAGCCAAATTCTGTTTGAGCCATCACCACAATGCCAACCTGCACCATCATCACCGAATCAAACAGCAACCATGACCATCTCCATCATCAAGTCCACCATTGTCAAGCCACCAAAACAAAGTTTTCAATTCAACATTTAAACTGCAAACACCCAAACCACCCCATTGAAATTCACTGCCTTCAGCCTCCCCTAAACCACCATGATTCAACCACATCGCCACTGTAATCACTACGGATCAGCCACCTCCATGACTTCCAATTCACAGAGTCACTGCACTACCATTTTCATCACTACCAATTCAAACCGTCAGCAACTCCATCATCTTCAACCATAGCCATGAATGAAACAACCCAATTTTCATCATCAATCTGCCATAATCGACACACCAAAACCACCCACTGCCCACTTCAGTTTTGACAAACAATCGAAACCCAAAACAAGAAATAAACCAAGCCCAAGACTTACCTTCGACCGCCGACTGATTTACCGGCACGACCACCGGATTTCGCAGTCAAGACCTTCGAACTCTAATTTCGGTTTCAACCTAAATCAATCTCCAATTCATAAATTTTTCCTCACACTCGCACCATACTCTGACCGCTACCAGTCGTCGCACCCAGCGCCGGTGTTGCGCCGGCGAGTCACCGGCTGAAGGTCGGATTTGGCTTGAATCGTCGCCTCCGCCTCTCTGTGTGGTCTCTCTCTCTCTCTACCTAAAGTCTGAATAATGGAAATAGGAGAGAGAATTATTTTGATATTATATTTCCAGAATTTGCACGTCAATCCCTGAAGTTTTAAAGTTATTTCAAATCAGTCCCCAAGTTTTTCAAATCATCAATTTCAGTCCCTGCTGATTTTATTAATTTGATTTTAAGCCCAAGTTTTAAAAGTATTCATTTTAGTCCCTCAAATATCAAAAGTATTCATTTTAATCCCTCAACTTTCAAAGTATCTATTTTAGTCCCTGAACTTTCAAAAGTATTCATTTTAGTCCCTCAACTTTCAAAACATCAATTTTAGTCCTCAAAATTATAATTTATCATTTTGAACTATATATTCGATAGACTAAAGTGACTTATTGGCTAAGACGAAGCGTACGGAGAATTTAAAGAAATTGAAGTTATTCCCGCTCAACTTTGCACTCGTCAGATTTGAGGTAGACTCACACTTATTAATTGATTTAAATTATGATTTCATATAAATGTCATGTGACTTGTGAAAGTCAATTTTCAAGAAAATTAAGTATGTTTTATGAAAGGTAAATATACCTTATGTTTTTTATGAAAAGTAAGTATGTTTTTATGACAAGTAAGTATGTTTTTATGAAAGGTAAATATACCTTATGTTTTTATGAAAAGTAAGTATGTTTTTATGAAAAGAAAATATACTTTATGTTTTTACGAAAAGTAAGTATACCCTATGCTTCACGAAAATGTTTTTTTGATCATTGCTATGAAATCAATCTACCAAGATTGTTATGGGTCCCATATGATAAGTTATGATATGTTAAGGGGACCGGAGTTTTAGTAGCGCTACACATAAGAATTCTTGCCACGAAGTTCGGTAACATTCTTGTGTCTCCTATGTTTATGAGGATTTGCCACGAAGTTCGGTAAAATTCCTATGTTTCCATATGTTTATGAGGATTTGCCACCTAAGTTCGGTAAAATTCCTGTCGCATATGTTTATGAGGATTTCGATCCTATCTTATGTTATGATGCAATTGATCCCTATGAATTTCAAAAATTATGCTTGGTATACTTACTACATAAGAATTCTTGCCACCGAAGTTCGGTAAAATTCTTATGTTTATGAGGATTTCGATCTTATCTTATGTTATGATGGAAATGATCCCTATGAATTTCAAGAATTATGTTTTGGTATACTTACTGTTATTATGATTTTACTGCATAAGAATTCTTGCCACCTAAGTTCGGTAAAGTTCTTGTGTCTCCCTATGTTTATGAGGATTTCAATCCTATCTTATGTTATGCTTTCAAAAGAAATTATGCTTGGCATAATTAAAATGTTTTTATAAATATATGGTTTTCAAAGAGCTAATTTCAAAGAGCCTATGATTTGAAAAATATGTCCCGTGCTGTAATGCACAATATGAGTTTTATCAAGAGCCGTTTTATAAAGAAGCTCTATCAATGCCCGTTTTATAAAGAGCCGGGATTTATGTGTTTAATCATCTTATAAATTAAATTAATTTGCGATGAGTCTACTGAGTATTTCCCCCATGAAATACTCACCCTACTTTTTAACAGTTTTGCAGATTTCGGAGACGGTGGCGAGCGATGAATGATGGTGGCAATAATCGTTAAACGGTTGAAAGTTTGACGTTAATGATTTCCGTATTTTCCAAACAATCGAATAATTTAGAGAAGTTCATTTATTTGAGAAATTATGACATTGTCAATTTCTTTACAAAATTAATGGTTCGATTTACTATTTCAAATGGTTTCATAAATGTTTTCAATTTTATCGGCCATTACAGTTTATTTAATTTGCCAAAAATGAATTTCAATTATTTCTTCCGCAAAAATATTATTCGAAAAAAAATTTAGACAGAAAATGACGTAGTGAACCGGGTATACGGAACTCGAGGCGCTACAGTAAGGAGTCTTTAGATGATATTCGATTGACTCTTGAAATTCACCCTTGTGGATGTGTGCAGCATGAGCTAATTTCTTTATGGGCTCAATTCAAAGATGAGAAAGAACGTTATAGTCTTGAGAATATAATAGCAAAAGATCTTGTTTGTCAATCTGTTACAAACAATGATGTTTTGGCTATTCAACTTTGATACAAGGTAAATCAATATATTGTGTTTATATATTTTCTTACATATTTATAAAATATTTTTATGTTTCCTTTCTCAAGCATTAATCGACTATGATTGAAAAATCCCGAATTATGAGCTTCAATTATGGAGCACTGATAGGATTTCAGACTAAGATAATCAAAAGTAATATCATTTAGTCAAAAGTAAATAGTCACTTTTTCAAAAGATGAGCAATAAAATAGTGAAAAAAACCTACTTTAAAAAGTATTTTCACAATTTCATTCATCTCAAAATAATATTTTTTCGTAAGTTTTCCTTCATTATAATTTTAAAAGATGGAAGGATCAATATTTCGACAGATCAAAATGATCTGTGTTATTTTGTGGATTGATACGCTCCGCAAGTGCACGGGTCGCGCAAGTAATAAAGTGGACGTGAGTCCAAGTATCGATCCCACATAGATTGTATTAAATTGTATTTTAGACTATTTCCTTAACCGGAACAAGGAATTTGTTTGAGTTTGAGAATTTTGATTTTGAAAATTAAAATTAAGATTAAACTAAAAATAATAAAATTTGATTTGTTAAAACTTATAAAAGCAAATGCGTTAGAATTATGAATTCATTTTAACCAAATCATTTAAATACAACTTATGGGGTTTTGAATATCCATGTTCCTAAAATGTTTTAAGTCCTCTTTCGAGCAATGCATAAAAACCTATCTCTAAATGTCAATTGACTATATTTCTATGACAATTAACCAATTAGAAAAGTATTAAAGGTCAATGAACACTATATAGGATAACACAAAGCATAGGGGTATATTTCTATCCCCTATCGGACTTTGTGGAAATTAAATAGCTTCTAATGAAATCCTACTCTTTCAAACATAGAAAATCATGAAGACAATCACACAAAAGCTGGCCAAACAATTGCATGATAATAAAAGCACTTATTTAATTGCATCAAACCCATAAACTCCATATATTAAATAATTGGTAAAAACATGTGATGAACATAGCTCCAAGATTTTTGAGTTTGTATTAAAAGTTTCGGCTTGACCATGATAGGTGTTAATTTTTTGTTATTATTCACAATTTACATCATACCAACACTATTTTAGACATGGTATAAGTGCAATGGCTACCATAAGTAACCTATGTTGTCGCCAACGACAACAATTGGGTATTTTTTGGATGATGGTAATGCAAGCAGTAGTGATATATAATAACATCCAACATCGTGATCGACGGCTCCCCAGAGCCCCACATTGAAATTGGGATTCTGAAAGAGAAATGACACTGACTAGGATGTTTGGTACGAATGAAAGAATCTGTCATGATCTACTAAGGATGAATATAGCTACTTTTCAAAGATTATGTGCTACTTTACGAACATATGGCTTGGTTGACAGTAGATCTGTAAAAGTGGATGAACAAGTGGCTATATTCCTCAACACCGTTGGGCATGATCACCGTAATCGAACAAGAAGTTTTACCTTCTTTAGATCTGGTCAAACCATGAGTTATTACTTCCATAGAGTGTTACAATCTTGTCTTGGACTATATAGAGATGTTGTCAAGAATGCCAATATTCATAACTCTCCATATGAGAAGGATAATGTGAAGCAATGGTTCCAATATTTTCAGGTTAGATATTAAAATTTATGTTTTTTTTTATTTTTTTTCTTCACTGTGAATATTCCTTTTGTAACCAAACAATTTTCGTTTTACTATTAGGACGCGGTGGGGGCAATTGATCGTACTCATATTCCTGCCTTTGTTCCCGTTGAGGAACAAGCGAGGTATCGTAATAGAAAGAAAATGATAACTCAGAATGTTTTGGTAGCTTGCACATTTGATATGAAGTTCACTTATGTGCTAGCCGGTTGGGAGGGATCTGCCCACGATGGTCAATTGTTAAGGAGTGCAACTTCCCAACAAGGTCATAAACTAACAATTCCTATTGGTAAGACGCACCTATTGTTCAATAACTTATCTTTGACATTTTTCCCAATGAAGAACGTAAAATTAATTACCATTTTTTAATAGGTAAATATTATCTTTCCGATGCTGGATTTCCATTGGTTCTAAGATTTCTATCACCTTACCCTCGAACTCGGTACCATCGTAGAGACATTGAGGGTCAGCGGCCTCAAAACACGAAAGAGTTGTTCAATTTCCGACATTCGTCTCTAGGAAATGTTGTAGAGAGGTTATTGGTCTGCTTAAAAAGCGATTCGCATATTTACGACATCAACCATACCACGACATTGAGACACAAGCAAAGATTGTCCTTGCATGTTGTGCTATTCACAACTTCTTAAGAATTTATGACGTAGAAGATCTTTGTGATGAGGACTGTTATAGTAGCGATGATGAGGTTAATCCTGCACATGTTGATGTACCCGAAGATGAAACACAAAATGCTACCATATCTTTCACAGAAGAAGCTACATGGTCCAATAATAGGGATACAATGGCTAATGACATGTGGGTTGCTTTCAATCCAAGTCATGCTGCGGGAATTGATTTCGATTGAATCTACTATGTTGTATTTCATTGTTTGTGTTTTGGCCTGTAATGTTTGGAGCTATAATTGCTAACCTTCTTGTGTTATCCTAAGATTTCTTGGTGACTTGTTTAACATTGTCTCAAAAAACTTCTTATGTTGTAATGTTTTGTTATTTCCAATGCTATGTACATTTGCATCTATGATATAGTTCCAAATTAAATTACTGACTTCATAGTTCCAAACCAAATTATTGATTTTATATCTTCCCTTGTTTGTTTTCATGTAATATTGATGCTCCTTCTTGTTATAATACTGTTTGTGGATGACATGTCTTGTGACGGCATTGATGGCATATAATCGGAAAAGCTCCGCGGGATCTATTCGAGTTCCCAGACCGACTATTATTTCAGATGGGAATGACATTGCTCCTGGTAGGTTGCATGTGGATCCAAATGGTAGGACTCGTTACGTATGTTGGAGTGATGAAATGGATAGTTTTATGATCACTTCACTTGTTCAACAAGTATTGGCTGCGCACAAACGAAGTGACAATGGCTTCACTTCATTTCCAAAGGCAATGGAGAGTGTGCTCAATGGATGTGGGGTCGTAGTTTCAGAAAAGAATGTGAGGGCAAGGTTGAAGACTTTTAAAAGAGAGTACATTGAAGTCCGGAAATTGCTAAATATGAGCGGTTTTGGGTTGGATCCCGAAACTGGACGCATTGTAGCTGATGCCGTTGCTTGGGACAAGTTTATTAAGGTATGAAATACAATATCAAAATTTTAGATTTTGCTACAAATAAATATTGAAAATATAGATGTTTTAGGACAGATCTATTATGATGACACCCTAATTTTATAGGGAAAGCTGGAATTTGGAAAGTGGAGAAGCAAACTGTGTCTAAGATTTGATGACATGGAGATTATGTTTGGTAATGACGCTGCCATTGGAGATCGCGCTGTATCTGGCATCGACCATTTCTCACCAATGAATGGTATAAAAATATTGTACAAGCTTTCAATATTTTGATGTATAAATTTCTAACAGGCTTTTATCTATTTTATCTAGTAACTGGTGAAAGTGTAAATAAGCTAGATTTGGAAAATGAGGAGACAGATACTAGCCTAGTTCATGCTCGGAAGCATACCTCCGAAGGAGAGACCAAGAAAGTCAAGCGTCGATGTACACAACCTGTCGATGAGGGAACTATTACCCTATCGAGGATTGTTGAGTTATCTTCAAAAATTGCTAATGCCATGGAAGTTCAAACAGCGCTCGATACACTTAACCATGTCAATTGGCAGATGATTGTAGATAAGTTAGAGGCCATGGACCTAGACATGCCTAACATCATTCAGGTAATGAAAGCCTTTCGATCCGATGATGGTTTAGCTAAGCTATTTATGAACTTGACGAGTTCAAAATACATGAGCGCTTTAGTGTTTGAGCAGCTTGTACGTGATCCACTCCACTAGCTTAGCAATATGAATTTTTTTGGTACAACACATGGTTATGTATTTTTTGTAGTGCACATGATTACTTGCCAAGGGAGAATATGTATTTTGTTTAGCATTTTTTACATTGTAAGTTAACTATCGTGAACGTGTGCACAACCTAGTGTTAAGATTTAGGGCTTTTGTATGATCTTCCCCACTACAAAAAACTTTTCGTGGAAGAATTTGAAATTTTATATTATAATCTCTGATCTTTTGTTAGGCATTTGGTACATTGATGATATAAATGACGTGCTTTTTTTATATTATAATCTTTGATATTTTGTTAGGAATTTGGTACATTGATGATATAAATGACGTACTTTTTTTTTCTCTCTTCATTTTGATTTAGCAACCTTATTTAATTCAAATGGTAGTCTAATCATTACAGTATCCACATGATTCATGAGTTATGTATCTAGCTTCCAAAAGTGGTGCTCAAGTGGGCCACAGTTGAAATATAAAACATGACTTTTAGGAATTGATAGTGGGTCATTAGTTTGCTGTTTTATGAAAGTTGTAGAAAGTAACAATTTTTTTATGGATATTTGAAAAAAAAAATTGAGAATATGTTGACTTGTGGATAAATATTTATGGACTACAATAAAGAATATGTCGGATAAATATTTCTGAAATATATGGTTGAAAAGTTGTGACACATATGGATGGAACAAACACATGATTTTGATCTTTAATTTTCCCAATTTATTTACATGGAAAAATGAGAAATTCCATAGAAAATAATAACTATCAAACACCAATAACTAGAAAAAGTACAATTTCCATGGAAAATAAATCCAATCAAACACAAAAAGATAGAAAATCTCAACATTTTCTAGGTGGAAAATTTTACCAATCAAACACATTTAATTTCCAATTCTCAAAAAAACAAATTTCCAGGAATTCAATTCCCTGGAACTCGTTTTCTTTCCACCTAAATCCCACCTTCGCTATCAAATGGACCCTAAGGTTCAAAGAAACATTGTTGGGAGGATAAGTTTCAAAACAATACTATCCACCCTTAGTGGTCAATTTCATTCATGTCCCTCTCGTAGCATTCATCCCCCCCAAATTATTTCTTTTCTCTCCCGAGATGCAATCCTAGAGGTAATTCTCAATTCACAAGTTTTTTTTCCACTAAAGCTTGGTTGTGACTTATCTGCAATCTCAACAATCTAGATATGCAGTGACTCTCCACTAGATGAGTGCTTCAACATTAAAGTTTACACCAAGCAATTCAAACTCACTATTAATCTAAGCCCTTATACAAATACAAATGCATTATTTTTACAAACTAATGTGATGATTGCTCGTGACTTCCCCACTCCCTTAAGCTTTCTAATTGACCCATGTAGCGAGCTTTAGGTCGAAAACTCCCCAATTGTTTTAAGATCAAAGGGTACCAGGTTTCAAAATATCCCTACGGACTTAATAACTCGAGTCAAAAAAGCTACAAAGTGAGGTAGACTTATTAAGCAAATGCAATGATGACGTGCTCTTTTTTTTTTTTTTTTCAAAGTGTGTGAGTGTGCCCTACTCATTAAGCTTTCTAATTCCATGTAGCGAGCTTTAGGCCGGTGACTCCCAAGTTTCAAACTTAAGGCACCAAGTTTCAAGATACTCCTACAGGCTTAATTACTCGAGTAAAAAATGCTACGAGATAGGGCGATGCAAAAATTAAAATGGGCTTAGATCTCTAGCATTTGGTCATCACTTAGCTTATACTTAACATCAACAACACTCCACACAAATTTATATCAAGCATGCATGAAATCACTACACATCTAGACCGTCTCCTTTACCAGCTTGACCACCCCCAAACTTGTCTCACAAAAGGATCAAGAGATTAAGAGCATTGAAAAGAAATTGGATAGGTTGATAAAAATTGAAAATGCAAGCTTACAACTTAATTTCTCTACTTCACAAATTTCTCCAACCTTCAATAGATTCCAAATCTCAACAACAATTAGTCATGATTATTGTGCTCAAGAGAGTTTAGGATCACTCATAGATAAGAAATTTATAAAAATAGGCACAAGTAGCATATTCGATCATAATTCGTGAATTAACAACAATTTCAAACATCAAATCATTTTGAGCTGACAAGGCTATCTAGCATGTCAATATCCAAAACATAATGAGCAAAATCAAACATTACAAAATCTTAAACTGGCAAGGCTATCTAACATGACAAAGTGCAAAATGAAGTCAACACCCCCAAAATTGAATTACACATTGTCCTCAATGTGAAAATAGAAATAACGTGTAAAGAAGAAAAGAGTTGGTAAAACTTCCCTGATTTGATGCTTATTTGTGATGTTTGAAATTGACCTAAGATTTCGTCGAATGTATTTCACCCCCAAACTTTGTTGAGGACAATGTCACTTAGGATTTTCAAAAAAATCCGTTACCTACAAAGATTGACAATTAATTAAAATGTAAGTAAAGAAGTAAAGTAAATAATTAAAAGTAAGTCAAAAGAGAAGAAATTTGGGTTGTCTCCCAAAAAGCGCGTGGTTAAAGTCATAAGCTCAACTTTTTGGATTTTCATTCGGGAGCATTGAGGAGAAAAGATAATTTTTCCTCCGAGGGGTCTCCTTCCAGGAATGGTTTCAACCTTTGCTCGTTGACTTTGAAATGTTCCTTTTCGGGGTGATATAACTAAATATCTCCATGGGGAAAATTTTGAGAAATTGTGAATGGCCCCCACCAACGGGATCGAAGCTTTCCGGGGAATAACCGAAGTCAGGAATTGAATAGAAGAACTTGTTGCCCACCTTTGAAATCTCTCTTCAAAATGTGGTTATCATGCCATTTTTTGGACTTTCTCCTTATAGATACTAGCATTTTTATATGAGTTGAGGTGATATTCATCAAGTTCATTGAGTTGAAGCAATCTCTTCTCACCAATTAATTTTGCATCAAAGTTTAATGCATGTGTAGCCCAAAATGCTCTATACTCAAGTTCAACGGGGAGATGACATGATTTTCCAAAAACAGGACAAAATGGAGACATACCAATAGGAGTCTTGAAGACAATTCGGTAAGCCCATAATGCATCATCTAACTTTCTAGACCAATCTTTCCTTGATTTATTCACCGTCATCTCAAGAATTCTTTTCAACTCTCGATTACAGATCTCCACTTGGCCACTTGTTTGGGGATGGTAAGGTGTGGCTACTAGATGTTTCACTCCATACTTTGACAAAAGTGAGTCAAGAAGGCGATTGCAAAAGTACTTACCTCCATCACTAATGATGAGTCGGGGGGTTCCAAAACGTGTGAAAATGTTCTTTTTGAGAAAATTGACAACCACCCAAGCATCATTAGTAGGCAATGCCACCGCCTTTACTCATTTAAAAACATAGTCTACCGCCACCAAAATATATTGATTGGAGAACGAGGATAGAAATGGCCCCATGAAATCAATTCCCCATACATCCAAAATCTCCACTTCCAAGATTGATGTCAATGGCATTTCATTACGCCGAGAGATATTCCCACTCCTTTGGCATCTATCACATTTGGACACTAGGGTATAAGCATCCTTGAACAAAGTTGGCCAATAGAACCCCGATTGAAGAACTTTTGAGGCAGTTTTGGAAGCTCCAAAGTGACCCCCATAAGGTGATGAATGACACCTATCAAGAATTTCTTCCATTTCTTCCTCGAGAACACATCTTCTAATGATTTGGTCCTACGCCCTCTTGAACATATATGGCTCATCCCAAAAATAATGTTTCACATTGGCAAAGAATTTCTTCTTTTGTTGATAAGAGAATCCCGGGGAAGAATACCACTTACAAGAAAATTCACAAAGTCCGCATACCATGGTGCTTCGAGAACTTGGAGAAGATGTTTGGCATACAAGAGTTGTTCATCCGAAAAGCTTCATTGATTTTCTCTACTCCCAACTCTTTAGGCTGATCAAGCCTAGATAGATGATCGGCTACAAGATTATCCTCCCTTCTTATCACGAATCTCCAAATCAAATTCTTGCAAGAAAAGGACCCATCTAATCAATCTTGGTTTCGCATCCTTCTTATCAAGCAAGTATTTTAGAGTGGAGTGATCGGTATAGACAATTACCTTTGAGTCGATGAGATAAGATTGAAATTTGTCAAAAGCAAAGACCACGACAAGCATCTCTTTTTCGGTTGTGGCATAATTCAATTGAGCATCACTCAATGTTCCGCTTGCATAATAGATCACATGCAACACTTTACGTCTCTTTTACCCCAAAACCGCTCCCACGGCATAATCACTAGCATCTAACATGAGCTCAAATGGTAAGCTCCAATCTGAGGCCACAATAATAGGAGCCGTGATAAGCCTCTCCTTTAGAGTGTTGAAAGCCAAAAGACACTCTTGAGAGAAATGGAAAGTATTGTTCTTCTCAAGTAGAGAGCAAAGAGGCTTAGTGATTTTGGATAAATCTTTGATGAATCTCCTATAGAAACTGGCTTGCCCCAAGAAGCTCCTTATGCCTTTCACCGAAGTAGGAGGAGGCAATTTCTCAATAACTTGGATTTTAGATTTATCAACCTCAATCCCTCCTTGTGAAATCCGATGGCCAAATACAATGCATTCTTTCACCATAAAACGGCATTTCTCCCAATTAAGTACTAGATTGGTTTCTCCACATCTTTTCAACACTAAATCAAGATTATCTAAGAATTCATTAAAAGAAGAACCAAAAACGAAAAAATCATCCATGAATACCTTGACGAATCTTTCCACCATGTTAGAGATTATGGCCATCATACAACGTTGAAAAGTAGCTGATGCGTTGCAAAGGCCAAACGGCATCCTCCTATAAGAAAAAGTCTCATATGGACATGTGAAAGTGGTCTTTTCTTGATCTTCGGGAGCTATCAAAATTTGATTGTAGCCCAAGTATCCATCCAAGAAACAATAGTGGGAGTGCTCAGCCAACCTCTCAAGCATTTGGTCAATAATGGGGAGAGGGAAGTGATCTTTTTTTAGTGGCATTGTTTAACTTCTGGTAATCAATGCATACTCTCCATTCGGTCACGGGCCTTGTAGGAATAAGCTCATTGTTCTCATTTTCAACCACCGTGACACCTCCTTTCTTTGGAACACATTGGACGGGACTCACCCATGCACTATCCGAGATTGGATAGATAATTACTGCGTTCAACCACTTCAATACCTCGGCTTTTACCACTTCTTTCGTGTTTGGATTTAGACGTCGTTGGTGCTCCACCGTTGGTTTGAAGTTATCCTCCATGAGGATTTTATGCATGCATAAGGTAGGGCTAATACCCTTGATATCCTTCATAGTCCACCAAATAGCCATTTTATGCATTTTCAACACCTCAAGTAGCTTTTCTTCCTCCACTTCATTCAAAAAATTCGAGATAATAACCAGAAGGGTAGAAGAATCGCCCAAGTATGCATACCTCAAATGTGATGGAAGAGGTTTGAGTTCAAGAGTTGTGGCTTGTTGAATGGAGGGTAGTGAAGGAGAAGAGCTTTCTCCCAATTCTTCAAAATATGGCCTCCTCTTGTAAGGAAAAAATTTGGTAGCCTCCAAGTGTTGTGACATCCTTCTAATGTCTAAATCATCCTCTCCTTTAGTGGTTAAAGAGTGAGCAATGAAAGTCTCAAGGGGATCCTTACATGATCCATGGAGGAATGATGTAGCCACTTCTTGATCAATGGACTCAGGAGCATGAATTGACCTCGGTGGGATACTTAATGGATTTCATGATGTCGAATGTGATTTGCTCATCTTGGACCCTCAATATCAATTTTCCTCCTTGCACATCTATTAAAGCACGACCGGTTGCTAGGAGAGGTCTTCCCAAGATGATAGGGATATCAAGGTCTTCCTCCATGTCAAGAATGATAAATTCGGCGGGGAAGATGAATTTGTCCACCTTGATTAGCACATCCTCAATAATACCACGTGGGTGCTTAATAGAGCGATCGACCAAATGTAATGAAACTGTGGTTGGCTTCACCTCTCACATGCCCAATCTCCTGAAAATAGACAAGGGCATCAAATTAATACTAGCACCAAGGTCACATAATACTTTTCCAAAAGTTAAATCACCAATAGTACAAGGAATAGTAAAACTCCCTAGATCTTTGATTTTTGGAGACAATTTGTTTTGTAGTATGGCACTACATCCTTCTGGTAGCATTACAGTTTCATGATCTTCTAGCCTCCTCTTGTTTGAAAGGATGTCTTTCATAAACTTTGCATGGCTAGGAATTTGTGCTAATGCATCAGCAAAGGGTATGTTGATGTGAAGTTTCTTGAAGACTTCAAGAAATTTACCAAATTGTGCATCCACTTTGTGCTTTTGGAGTCTTTGAGGAAAAGGAATAGGAGGCACATAAGCTTTCACCGGAGTAGGTACCTTTGTTAAAGTTTCCCCACTTTCCTTAGATGTTGCATCATTTTCATTCGCCTCCTCAACATTTTCTTTACCTTTTGGATTAATCTCGGATTGTGCCAAAGGTTGCTTTATCATAATTTTCGGTAATTGAATTCTATTTCTTGTAGTGATGGCTTGCACATTTTCCCTTGGATTAATCTCGATGTTGCTTGGCAAGGCTCCTTGTTGTCTCTCCATCATCATTTTTTCAAATTGCCCAACTTGAGTCTCAGGATTTTTGATAGAAGCCGCTTGATTTTGGAGAATAGTATTGGTCTTGTTCATATATTGCATGAGTATCTCTTCAATAGAAGGCTTCTTCTCTTGGGGTTGTGGAAGTTGAACAAAACCGGGAGGCTTTACTTGATTTTGATTGTTGGACCACGAAAAATTAGGATGATTCCTCAAACCCGGATTGTATGTTTTATAGTAAGGATTGCCTTGTGGTCGGTTGAAATTTTGGGCATAATTCACTTGCTCATTTGAAGTAGAAGCAATTTTGAGCATGGGAAATTTCTCAACCTTGTGTGTTGTTCCACATACATTACAAATAGACATAGGAGGGTATATTGCTTTTACCGTATGTTGAGAAGACAAATCATCATATTTCTTGAATAGAACGTCAATTTTTGCTGACAAAGCCGCATATACATCAACTTCATGAATTCCCGCGACTTTCTTTGGTATCATGCGATCAGTTGGCCAAGTAAAATTGTGACTAGCCATCCTCTCAAAGAGCTCAATTGCCTCATTAGGTGATTTTGTAGTGATAGCTCCATTGGAAGCCGAATCAACCGTCACTCGACTAGATTGATTCATCCCAAGATAGAAATATTGGACTTGCATTTTCTTGGAGAACCCATGATTTGGACATTTTCTCAACATCTCTTTGAATCTTTCCTATGCCTCATAGAAACATACGGTGTCAAGTTGTCGAAATATGGAGATATCATTCTTCAATTTAGCCACTTTTGTCAGAGAAAAGTATTTTGTAGTGAACTTTTGAGCAAGATCATTCCATGTTGTAATACTTCCAACGGGGTTGGAATCTAACCATTCATGAGCTCCATCTCTAAGGGTATGTGGAAATAACCGCATGTTGATGGCCTCCTTGCTAATACCTGGATAATCAAAGTTACTACACATCTCCAAAAACCACGAGATGTAAGTAAATGGATTCTCCTCGATCATTCCATAGAATTGTAGATGCCCCTTGAAGATATTTATCACATCCGGCTTTAAATGAAAGTCCGGACGTCCAAATGGGGGATATGTGATGCTTCCTCGGTGAGTGATGAGAGGGACCATGAATTGCCCCATTGGTCTATCATCTTCATCAATGGAGGGATTTGCACCATCTTGGTTGTTGTCCCCCATATTGCCTTATATTCTTTGTTGTTCAACTTGTTCCCTTATTTCTCTAATCCTCCTCCTATAAGTTTGTCCGAATCGAGATCAAATGGAAGAATGTTCCAAGTCCGACTAATTTCTTGTTTTCAAAAATCATTAAGTGGTAGTTAATCAAATAACCAAATTACATGGAAAATTCTAAATTTAACCTAGCATGTATAATGACTTGCACATAAAATACAAAATATTGACAACGTTTTAAAATTACATAAACATAAAACAACATTCCTAATCATAAAAACATAAACATAAACATAAATATCCAATATCCATAAACAACCTAAAATGCTTAATTGAAAATACACTAGTTAAATATTCTAACACAATAACATTAACCCACATTAAAATAACAACAACATTTAACAAAATAACATAAACATATCAATAATAATCAAAATAAAGATTAAAAACAAGATAATAAAGAAAACTTCCCTTTTTGTTAAGTTCTTGAAGTGAAAATCCAAGAATCCTTTACTTTGAACCTAGTTTCTCTATCACTCATTAATATCTTCAACAACCTAGTATAAAAACATTAAACGCATTCAAAATATATGGACTTTATGGTGAAAATTTAAGAAAATACCACAAATCAAAAGCTTAAATAGCAACAAGATGATGAAATGTAGAAGAAGAACACTAAAATATTAAAACATTAATTGAACATTGCATTATATGATGTAAAGATTAAGAGAAAATACAAGAAAAATTAGAAAGAGGCTTGAACATACAAGATCCCTAGCAAAATGAGGATTTTGGATATTTATATTATCCCCAAAATCAATCAAAACTCGTCTTTCTTTTCTCCTTATTTTCGGATGCAATTTCTCATTATGCTGCAAAACTCATTTCTTCCTTTCTCATTAATTCAGATACAAATTTTCTAGCTCTTTCTCGTCTTCTCATTCTTCTTCTTCTAAATCTCAAAACATTTTATTTCTCAAGTATCCGAAATAAATAAAATAAACATGATAAATTTTCTCTTAGAAAATTTTGCAAGTCTACAGAAATGTAGACCTTGCTCTAATATCAAACTGTAAAGCCCCGAGTTCCGCAAAACTCAGGTCGCCACGTCGTCCTTTAAACTAACTATTTAACAAATATTGCGAAAATATACTGAATTTTAAAACATCACATTCATTGGAAAAATTAGTAACGGTAGCTCAATTTAAATAAATTCACTTGATAGAAATTCTATAAAATTTCAAATCTCAAGAAGTAGAATTTACAAGTTCCAATAATCTCGATTTTCAAAATAACTTAAAATAAATGTTTGCCATAATTGCTCATCATTCGTCACCGCCTCCAAACTCTGCAAATGTTGTTAAAAACGGGGTGAGTATTTCAAAAGAAATACTCAGTAGACTCATTGCCAATAATTAATTTACAAGATAACTGAACAAGTAATTATGCAAATAATATAGTGACATTCTCTTCTTAGTCATAAGCATCACGTAGTTAGTGCAATATGAACATATTCTTGTCTTGTCTTAGCAAATAAAGCTTATAAGTTATGACATGCATACCATAAATTTCTCTTCTTATCTCTTAAGAGATATTCTATTCTTGTCTCATGCAATTAAGTATATAAATCCATATAACACATGCAATTATAATATAAATCAATTAGTGGGGGCGAGTTTACCTCAATTTATCTCGAGTCACGTAAAAAGTGGAGAGGGAAGTAATTTCAACCTCTTAATCGTCCGTACATTTCATCTAGCCGAAATAGGAAATAAGCATTGAATTAGAATTTCGAAATTTTAAATTAAAATTGGGATTTAAAAGTTTAGAGGTTGAAATGGACTTTTTAGAAAGTAGTGGGTTGATTGTAGGAGTTAAGACATTTAGGGACTGAAATAGTATTTTCCATAAACTTAAGGGCTGACTGAACAAATCATAAAACTGCTAGGCTGAATAAAAAATTTTAAGAACTGAAGGGGCCGAAATAAGTAGTCTGCAAAACTTGGTGATTGAAATAAAATACTTATGGAAATCTGGGGACTAAAGTGCAATTTATAAAAAATAAAAATTTTAAAACAATCATTATCTCTCTCTCTCTCTCTCTCTCTCTCTCTCTCTCTCTCTCTCTCTCTCTCTCTCTCTCTCTCTCTCTCTCTCTCTCTCTCTCTCTCTCTCTCATTCAATTGTACAACCGATCACAAGAGAGAGAACGGCGAGCGACGGTTCTCCTCCGATTTCGACGTCGCCAGTGAAAATTCGGCGCGGGTACCGCCGCTGATAAGTGTATTTTATACACTTATTTGTACGTCTAAATTAGAATAAATTATTATCGTTTTAGAATATATGATATTTAATTTGTGTTTATTTGTTTACTTTGCAGAAAATATCTCAAAAGATGAAGAATGAAGTAATTGATGAGAAAAATGCATAATTGGATGTTAATTGGAGCTAAAATGAGCAATTGATAAGTTTGTGACGTCACCCGGAAAGATGCAATGTGGCGAAGTAAACAAATCAGAGGTTGAAGGACCCAGTTGAAGGAATTGAGAGTTGAAACGAGCGAATTGAGAAGATTCCAAAGTATGAGGACTATATTGTTGCAATTGGAAGTTGAAGGACTGAAAAGCAAATTAAACATGAGGTACCAACTTGCAAATATCCAATGATTTATTTGGATAATAAGAAGATATTTTGAGGATTTTTAGGAGTTAATTGGATGCAAGTATAAGTCAAAAAGGAATGGAATATGATAAGAATATTACCATAAAATTGATTCCAATCCTAGAAGATTCTGGACAGAATTCTAGTCGGACTTTGAGACCAAATGTTGGGGCAGTAAACGTTCGAATTAGAAAAATTATATTTCACAAAGAATTGTAGCCCTTTAAGTTATATTTCTAACAAAATTTGAATCATCGTAATCGGATAAGGAAAGAGAAAGATATGGTCTAAATACTGAACGCTGTGCAGATACCAAAAAAGACTCGCGCGCGGATTTGATGAATTTCTTTCCTTCTTCAACTTGATCTCTTCACCAACTATAAATACAACATCTTTGCACGAAAATCAGACCTTTGCCTCTCCAAAGAATGAGCCACAACTGAGAATTCAACATCAAATCCTTGGAGATTCCAACATCGCAGAGGGGCGTGAATTGAAAACAATTGAAGAATTGATGATTGGTGCAATCTTTCCATTCTTTATATTATTTTTCAATGACCGTTTATTTTTATTGTTTTTGTTATTTCATGATGATGTGTAACTAATTTTAACGTTGGGATGAACGATGTAGCCTAGTTAATTATTTTAATGCCATATTCCTTGTTTTATCGCTTTGTTGCATGTATTGATTTATTATTGTTCGTAATGCTTGAATTGCTTGATCACTAATTCATGATTTATTGAGTTATTTCCATAATCCGAGAGGTGAGTTAATAATTTAGAACGTGGTAATAAGTCCAGTAATTGAACAAGAGATAGAGATATACTCGTGTTATTATTGCGGTCGTGTGTGAATTCTTGTGTGTTATGCATCTAGATAAGGAATATTCGGACCCTCTGTAGAGATACATGGTTGACTTATTTAGGTAAAATTGATTTAAACTCGAGAGAGGAATTTCAAGTTAAATTAGTGAATTCGACCGAATGCATAATTAGGAAATAAAACATGGAATTGGAGTTAATTTAATTGTTTAGGTGAAATCGGGATTCCCAACTACTTTACAATCGTATTTAATAACAAAAGCAATTTCGCAATTTTATTTATTTAGTTTAATTCTTTAGTTGTAGTTAACAATTTCAAACAAATTCGCCCGTTCACATAGAGTTAGGATCTAACACATTTCGGTACTTAATAGCTGTAACACCCCAAGTTCAAGAATCTTAACCTAGGTATGTTAACTTCCATTCACATTAATTGCGGAATTTAAAACGTTTACACGAAAAAAATGTTCATTTATCCATTATAAAATTTTACAGAAATTTCGACAGAGTCTCCTCTATAAACTGGACATAGCCAACCTGTAGAGGGACATCAAGACCATTTTACAAATTCAAAGCATCAATCACATCACAATCACATTCACCATCGCCAAAACCAATCCATTCATTTTACGAACTCCTCAAGTATAAGATTTTCCAAAACATCATCAAACATTGACATTGAAATAAAAGGTAATTTAACCTCTAATACGTTCCATACTTAATCAAAATAACTTCAACCAAACCATTATCAATAATAATGAATGAAGAAATAAATTTAAATGATAACTTGAATGAATTTAACTTTAGTAATTAAGGCGACAACGGGTACTGTCGGAGTCAGCCGCCAAATGCTCCTCTCTGATCATCTAACTTTCATCACCTGAAATGTTGGGGAGGGATTGGGGTGAGCTAAAGCTCAGTAAGTAAACTGTATGCATGAATGCATGCTTATGACATGAATGCTTTAAAAATTCCATGTATGTATCCCCATTTACTTTACTTTCCAGAACTTTCAAACTTTTCAAACTTTCACTTAACATTTCAAAACTTTCACTTCATTCCATCGTGAGCTCACTTGGTGTAACTTCTAGTCAATCAGAATACAGTGGGCAATGACTTATTTGGAACCAGATTACATGCGCATTTCCACCGCAAAGCAGTTTAACATTCACTTTCCCACCGCAAAGCGGTTAAACATTCACTTTCCCACCGCAAAAGCGGTTTAACAGTCCACCGTAAACGGTTGAACATTCCGTCGCAAAGCGACTTAATTCGGGTACGCCGGTCCCCCGCGCCCCATTTCCTACTCGCAACTTTCATGAACTAGAAGTACACCCATTCATTCTTTCAAAAACTTGGGATACATAACTTTTGAACAAACTTGCACCTTGATACATTTCTTTCATTTAAAACATTTGACTTCCCAATTTCGATGCCAATGCATGCTTCATGATGCAATGACATGATAATGTGTATGCTTGAACATTCTTCTCAATAACACATACTTTCATAACGTAAATGAAATTCATCAAGGCAAGTAGATTACAAGGCAGTCATTTACACATTTCACATTTACATTCAACTTCTATAAAATAGGGGGAAGTTTACTTACTTGACGTCCTTAGCATTTACCGTTATCTGAATTTGCAAGTGGAGGAGCCTCGACTGCCCGTGTCGTCAATGTACCAAAAGTCCTAATTATTCACATTCATCAATAAACATGACTCTCAGTTCACAACCACGTTCGTTATTCATTTTAACACTAATCGAACATTGACCGAGATTAAAACTTCAATTTAACCCAAACGTGACTTTACATAATAACCAAAACACATAAAACCATAATCGAAAGCAAAAGATTAAACCATTCGACACAACATTATAAGCTTAACTATTAAGGTACTTAAATCAAAACCAAGTTTGAAAAATGTACACGACTTTACAATTTTCTCAAAAATCCAGCAATTACAATTATTACTCACGTTCACAAAAATCATATTTGAAATAAGGGACTTAATTTCATACATACTTGTATACAATTTTCCCCAAACCTGAACATACATTTAAAATCTCAAAATTAAACTAAAATATCAATTAACCAAGCTAAATAACAAATGTTTGGAATCTGAAAATACTGTGTAAATTATGCACATATATATACGCATATATGCATCAATACATACATACTTACATACATATTGCCTTAAATTTGGATCTTCCTGTTTAAATTTCGAAATTGACTTATAATCCAAATCTGAAAATTCTGAAATCTTCATAATAAATACACTCAACATATAGACACATATCAATACATACATTCAACATATATACATGCTTGTGTGTGTGCTCGGTTGAGTGGGTATAAGTGCGAGGGTGAGTGCGCGAGCGGGTGTGTGTGTGCGCGTGAAATCCGTGAGCGCGGACCCGGGGAAGAAGGAGAAGAGTGTTACCGTGGGGATGGTGGCCGGTGGTGGTCGTTGTTTGCGCGGTGGTCGGAGGCAGACAGTAGCGGCGTCGTCGCCGCCGTGAGAGGAGAGGAGAGTGAGTCGCGAGAGAGAGAGATCGAATGGAGAGAGAGAGCGTGTCTTGAGAGAGAGAAACCGAGAGGCATAAGTGAGGGAGAGGTGGAATGAGGTTTAGGTTTAATTGTTTAAGTTTTTTTGGAAATTTGCAATTTAGTCCCTCAACTCTCATAAATTGGAAATTTATGTCCACGACCTTCAAATAAAATTCAAAATGCCACTAAACTCTCCCCAAATTCCCATTTAACACAATTTAGGCTACTTTCAACTTAATTAAATAGAAAATAACAAGATTAATAAATCACGTTAATAATCACACATAAAATTGCACATAGACAAGTTATGAACTTTCTATTTGGCACATTGATCAAGACGGCGTCCAAGTCCTTCCACTGCAAAATAATTCAAATCATTGACATAAAATTTATCAAATTTAAAATTTATAATAACATTGATATAAATGTCACGTGAAATTTAAAGATGCACGTAACAATGAAAAACGGTATTACAATAGCAGTCCTCGTGGGAAGATAATCCGGACTCTTAGTGTAGCGACAGAGAATTTTTACGCAATTTAATATTTATTTCAAATTTCGAAAATCGTGTCACTACGATCTCGCCATTTTTAAGTTAACGTCACGACGCGTTCGTCTAGTCAAGTCGAGAAATGTAAAGTCAATTCGATTTTAATTAAAATTCGAATTTTCCAAAATTTTATTATTTATTTAAATTATTATTTTCAAAATCATTTTTAAATCTCAAGTTTCATCAATCTCATTTTTATCAGTTCAATTCTTCCGACTCAGTTGAATCCGCGTACGAAATTACCTCATACTATGTGCAATGTTTGTCTTGATTTTCACACCACCAACCTCCATCCATCACATCAATCCCATCCAACACCACACCCTACCTCTACATTACCAACCTCTCCAAATTCACTCTTCTCCAACTTCAGACTCCAAATTCAGCCCCTCTCTCACTCTCACTCTCACGGCATCCCACTGTCCAGCCTCACCTTCATCTAGCCTCCAACTCTGTTTCCAGCATTTTGCAACATTATTGGTATGAAGTTTCTTCCAAATCCTGTTAATGTATTGTTGTGAGCTTGATTCTCATCAGCGCCATCCCCAACCACCTCTGATACCATCATCATCAATGAATCCACAGCAAACCTCCACCAATGACCACTACTCACACAACCTTGCAGTCACCACACGCAGACACCACACCACAACCACTTCACTGCGACCACCAAATGCAACCGGCCAGCCACCATTATCAAACCACCATCACCGCCTCAACCAACACCACCACAGTCTCCTCCATACCCCAGTTGAATCATCATCATCATCACCACAACCGAACCTTCCCATTTCTATCAAACTCACCCAACCACCATTTTCAACCACCAACAAACCACCTGCAGCTTCGCCAACCTTCAACTCACATCCACAATCACCACCCATTTTGAACCCACCACCAACCACACGCCTCCACTGCCCTCTCCAAACCGCACAAACCCATCATCATCATCGCAGCCCAATCAAACCCAAAACCCAAAAATAACTTACCCAAGCTACTCACCTTCGACCGCCGCTTCTTCGACCGGAGTTGCACCGGCAATCGCGCTCCTGAATAGCGAACTCAGCCTCGTTTTGTCTCGGTTTTTACATCTAATCCCGTACCAAAACTCCCACGAACCTGCACCTCTTCTTGGCCGCTGCTCGCCTCCGTTCTGCGCCGGTGTTTCGCCGGTAACTCGCCGGCTGAAGTGTCGGATTTGTGCGAGGTTCGGTCGCACCCTTCCTCTCTCTCTCTCTCGCGTCTCTGCAGAACGGGAAGGAAGAGAAAAACTTTAGTTTTAAATATCTTTTGATTTTTGGGAAAAATTGCACTTTGGTCCCCGGTTTTGCAAATGATTTTAAATCAGTCCCTGTAGTTTTTAAACTCATATTTCAGTCCTTAAGTTCTTGGATGATCTTATAAGCCTTTCATTTTAAAATTTCTTATCTCAATCCCCCAATTTAATATTCGTTTTGAACTCCGACCCAACTTTTGAAATTTTACATTTTAGTCCCTCAAGTTTGAAAAGTATACATTTTAGTCCCTAAACTTTCAAAGTGTTCATTTTAATCCCTCAACTTTCAATTTAGTCATTTTAGTCCCTCCACTTTCAAATTATTCATTTTAGTCCCTAAACTTTCAAAGTATTCATTTTAGTCCCTAAACTTTCAAAGTATTCATTTTAGTCCCTCAACTTTCAAAGTGTCCATTTTAGTCCCCCCAACTTTCAAATAATCAATTCCAGTCCCTAGATTGTAATTTATCATTTTTAAACTATAAATTTCAAAAGACTAATTTAACTTACTTTCTAATTGGTTAGACGAAGCGTACGGAGAATTAAAGAATTGAAGTCGTTTCCCGCTCAACTTTGCACTCGTCAAGTTTAAGGTAGACTCGCCCCTATTAATTGATTTAAATTATGATTGCATGTGAATGTGTATATTATGTGACTTGTGAAAAGTCATTTTTATGAAAACGAGCCTGTATTCCCTCGTCAGGAATAATGATGATATGAGTATGATATGAGTATGCGGGCAAGATTGGGAAAAGGCCCCTTGAGGGAGCCCAATCCGCTACAAGAAATGATGATGTTATGCATAACATACGTGCCTCATGAGCACGAGACGAGACTACCAACACCCGGTTTTCTAAAGAGCCTATGATTTTCAAAAGAAGCCCCGTGCTTTAATGCACAAGAAGAGACTACCCACACCCTATATTTCTAAAGAACCTGCATTTATGTGTTCAATTATACTGTAGACTAATTAATTGGCGATGAGTCTACTGAGGATTTCTATGAAATGCTCATGTCTATTTTAACAACATTTGCAGATTTCGAAGACGGTGGCAAGTGATGGATGATGGTGGCAATAATCGTTAAATGGTTGAAAGTCCTACTTTAATGATTTTCGTATTTCCAACCATGGGAAAATTTTGAGAATTTCAGTTATTTGAGAAATTATGACATTGTCAATCGCTTTACAATATTAATGGCTCGATTTATTATTTCGAATGGTTTCATAAATGTTTTCAATTTTATCGACCATTACAGTTTATTTAATGTTGCCAAAAATGAATTTCAGTTATTTCTTCCGCTAAAATATTATTTGAAAAGTTAGATCAGACGATGACGTGGCGAACCGGGTATTTAGAACTCGGGGCGCTACACTTAGGTCCACTTTATTACTTCTCACGACCCGTGCACTTGCGGGGATATCTCGCATCGCGAGATATCAGGTGAACAGTCGTCGAGCAGCGATAATGAGGGGGCGGATTGGCGAAGAAAGGAGCAGAATTTGGAGTTGGTTTTCAGCGAAAAATGAGGCTCGATTGGGGCGATTCCAGCAAAAATCTGGTCAAACAGGTTTGGGGTTCGAGGTAAGTGTATGGGTGAACTTATTTCTTAGGTATTTTAGTTGTTCTTCTGGTTGATTGGGATGTTAGATTGATGCGAATTTGGAGTGGGAAGAGGTGGTTTCGTGTGGTGGCTGGTGGTGGTGCTCGATTGTGAAGGGCAGGGTGGGGTCGATTATGGTGGTGTCCGATGGTGGTTGTAGAGGAACTTGTGTGATTGAGGATTTGGGTTGAAATTTGTTGGGGGGAAAATGAGGTGGGTAGTGGCGGTCGTGGTGGTCTAGGCGGCGGTTGCGGTGGTTCAGTTGGGAGTGCTGGAGGTGGCGGGTTGTGGAATTATGATTGGGTTCAGTTTGAGCGATGGAAGTGGCGGGCTGTGGTGCTGCTCAATGGTTTCGACAATGGCCGAGGTCTTGGCAGTGAGGGTGTTGAAATTCTGCAGATTGAGCGAGTATTGTGGGATTGAGGTGGTGGTTTGATAGTGGTTTATAGTAGGTTTGATGTGGGTGATGATGTTGTTTCCATGTGAAGATTGTCTGATGAAGGTGGAAGAAATTGTTACCCAGAATTGGTTGTTGGCTACGTGAGGTGTGAGGGGTTGAGGATTGAGAGTGATTTCAACAGTAAATGTTAGGGCACAAATTTTTAGGTTTTAAGTGGGCCAAAAACTTTGGGCTGCAAGAAAATTTTCAGTTGGACTGAAAATGAATTGGACTAAAATAATCAAAGATCTGGGACAACAAATTTTGAACCCAAAAAATAAAATATTGGACTTAATTAAATTGGACTCAAAATTATTAAAATTTGGATTTAGAAATAATAAGGAATTTGAAACTTTAAAATATTTAAGATTGGACTCGATTTGAATAGATTTAAATTTATTTTACAATGGCTAGACGAACACCCTTTCACTTAAAAAAATAGGGTTAAAACTTAGCGATACGTTTTTCGAGAAAAATGATTTTATTTTATTTAAAAATTCTCGGTCACTACAAGCACTACATAAATTGTTACAATATATAATCGAATGTGCATTGCGTTCTGGGGAAAATTGTTGTTTTTGGAGGTGACTTTCATCAGGTCTTACTTGTTGTACAGAGAGGCAAAAGAGAGGATATTATCAAAGCAAGCTTAGTATTTTCAGATTTATGGCCATCTTTCATATAGTTACATTTGGTTCAAAATATGAGAGCAAGTCTTGATCCAGAATTTTATGATTATTTATTACAAATAGAAAATGGAACTGAGACAAAACATACTTGTGATTCAATAAAACTTCTATCGAATATAACTCTAAAGTTTGAAGACAAAATAATTTCATTGAAAAGTCTTATTGGTATAGTTTTCCCAAATATTTCAACATATACAGAAAATTTACATGAGATCGTCGACTAATACCTAAAAATGAATGTGTTGATCAAATAAACAATCTTTTATTAAATCAAGTTCCCGGTGAAATGAATACATACTATAGCTTTGATTAGACAATTGAAAAGTCGGACCAAACTTTCCAAGAAGATTTCTTTAATAGTCTATCACCAAATGGTATTCCACCACACAAACTAAATGTCAAATTAAACTGCCCTGTAATGTTGCTACGAAAATCCATCTGAAGGTCTTTGCATGGAACGAGACTTGTTTCTAGGAAATTTGAACGAAATTTTATTACTGTTGAAATCATAAATGGGGAATATATTGGAAAACATGTCTTTTTACCAATGATTCCATTCATTCTGTTAGAAAGTGACAAAAACTCTGTTCCGTTCAAAAGAACTTAGTTTCCAATCCGTCCATGTTTTGCAATGACAATTAACAAAGCATAATGACAAAGTTTAGATTTTGTTAGTTTGTACTTTCCTAAGTTAGTATTCTCTCATGGCCAATTGTATGTTGCACTATCAAGAGCAAAGCCAAGTAAAGATATATAGGTATTGTTAAAACCATCAAATGCAGATCATGAACACTTTTCCTGTACAAATAATGTAGTGTAAAGAGAGATTCTCATGCTCACTCATCATCAATGCATATTCAATGCTACAGGCACATTTGGTGCTCACAATATTATTAAGTAGGTATCATCTTGGAAACTACATAGATTTGATTTTAGGTTTTCATGAAATTAGTTTTATTTTACTGGGTTTTTGTTGGTTTCTTTTAGTCTTTGTTTACTCTGAACAGGCATATATCTAATTTTTTTTTCATTTTCAGATTTTGGATGCCATGAAGCTAAATGGTGATTTTTATAAGGTGTAAGGTATATTTATTATCAAGCCATACATTTGATGCATCTTTGTTAAGGATTATTTCTGTTTTGAGAGTCACTCATGTTTGACTGGTGTTCACAGATAACAGTATTGTTAATACTCTATTGCTCCCTCTTACTTCTCTTTTTTTTTTTTTTTGTATTCATCTTTACTACGACCATTACATTAGATACGAATTTAATATCAATAATGACTCGTAGGAGGTTAATGACTAGGATGCTTTTAAAGGAATCGAAAAAATAGCTAGTGACTAATGAATTGGTGACACTGTGTGCAAATTTGTGATAATTTTTGCAATTTGTTATGTAATTTAAACTAAAATATAATTTCTTCTACAAATTTTTAAAATTATTACAATCTCTAGAAAATTTCCTCCCAAATTTGATGACATATTTACCCTCCTTTTCCGATGTTTTGTGTAATGGATGGCAAAGCTACCACATTGTTAATCCTCCATCATGTGACGAGATTAGAGTTACTTGGAGATAATTAAATTGTTTAAGCTTCTCCAACTTCAAATATATTCTCTTTTCATCTCATATTTTATTTTTGTATAATGCAAGTTGTGCGACAAACTTCATCAACTAACCTAACAAAACTAGTGCTCACTAAGCTACAAAAAATAAATTGGAGAAGCAACATGAAAATATTGCGTCCGGAGAAACCTATGAATGTAATTAAATCTTCCTTTCCTTTTTATTACATCATACCATTTTCATTTCTCAATGTTGTCAAGTTTAGCATTGCAGTTTATTTCTTGGGTGATCAAATGTGGATTCTTTTCGAATGACCTTCGACTTGGAGGAAAAATATGTCGATTGTTTTATATACAAGACTGATTACTGATGCTCAAACTTTCATCTCTTCTTGAAGAAATTAGATCAATAGTTTAGTTTGTTGCTTGAAACTATGTCACTTAATTTGAGAAATTCAACATATAATAGGACAGAGAGCAATGAAGCTGTTGAGCCTCTCAATTAAAAGAAACAAGACAAAGTTTAGATGATTACAAGAATACTAGAGGTAAGTATAAGAATTTTGAACAATTTCACTATTTTGGTCAATCGTTTTTTCCTCTTTAGTTGCATTTTTGCTTCTTCCAGATGTCTAATTAAATCATAATTAAATACGAGCACATAACATCAAATGATGTAAATGATACCCAATGTTAGTATGAAGAAGTCTTTTTAACACATTCAATAAACGGGTGAAGAAAACTAGAGAATTGATATAACTCAAAGGTACAACAAAGGGAATTTTTAAGGAAATCCCACTAGATTACTTCATTTATTTAGTTTAGTTCTAGATATTAGTAGGCAAATAAGTTATCTTTGCTAATAGTATTATACATTGGATTTATTTTATTTTAAATTAAAACTTATTAGAATTAATAATTCCATATGCATCTTTTGCAATTTTTCCCATTCACTTTGAAACTCATTTTAATTTCCAATATTTATATTGCTCGTGTATGTGCAGGGAGAACATTTGTCATATTGTGAAGTCATCTACACTATTAGATTTTGAACCTTACAACTGATGTTACCCACAAGAATTTGAAACTTGCAACTTAGGCTTGCTGTTCTGAATTTGTTGTGCACTGTTGAAACACAATTCACTTTTGTATCCCCTAATTGGAAATCTCATATGCACTTCAAGAGAAATCTTGATTTCATAAGAGGGTTGGCTGAATTGTTGAAGCTGATCCATGTGAAAGGACGATTTATAGGCATGGCATTGATGCAAGCAGGAGAAAATATATATGAACGCAGCTTATAGGAGTTGGATGGGATTGTTAACTTTTTTGGAGGACAATGGCCTTAGGAGGGACCGGATGGGTTATATCATTAATCGATGTCCTAAAATATTGTCCTTTAACATGGAAGAAGTGAAGTTTCGAACAAAAATTTATTTGAACATAGGTATGGATAAAATAACATTGGGATAATGCTTTTTGACTATCCAAAGATGTTTGGTTACCTCTATGGAAGCGGTGCACCAAAATGTACCATCTTAAATCCCCTATTTTCATTTTTCGCACCATTATCATGATTAATGGAATATTTCAAGATGATACGGCATTAAGTTTACTGCTAATTCTTCTGTAATTTCCCTATAATGTCGAGTAATGTTTGCTTATAGAAGTGTAAAATTGAGTAAGTTACAAAGTGATGTTTGGCTCCCTTTTTGCAAGTAGCTTATCTGAAGGAGTTATGCCTCAATAATAAAGACGTACGGAGCAACCCTCCATTTCACACCTATCTGGTTTGTACTATTCATGAACTAGTTCAAAAAATAACTAACGCATATTTTCATATCTCTCATCTAAGGCTTATTATTATCGAAGTCTCCCAGTCTCTCTCTCTCTCTCTAGATTACATCTCACCGCTTTCAGGTCCTTTATATGTTAATTTTGCTTAAGTGCAACATGCCATACCTTATTTGTTTTGAATTCTGCAGAGTATATAAATACTTCTTTAAGTTTTTTGTCTTTCTATTCTATTTATCAAGAAATTCTATAATTGATGATAAATATACATCTTGGTCTATCCTACAGGCTCTATCGAAACCACCTAAGTCCATCAGAGTTGGTATCCCCATTTTCTTTCCCCAAGTTAACTACCAACTTCAACTAGTAATGAACTTCTACATCTTATGGTGCTATGCATTCTTATCATTACTTTCGTATTGTAGTTTTCCAACTTTGGTTCACTTGAGCAACATGGATTTGCAAGGAATAAACTGTGGTTAGTTGATAGTTTCCCTTTCCCTTTGCCCTTGCCCCCAGCTAACAATCAGTCTACTATGGATCTTATTCTAAAATCCACAAAAGAGGATTTGAAGATTTGGCCACATAGGTAAACATTTGAATGATATGATACTTATAACAGGATGAGAAATTCTTATATAAGCTTCAACCTTCTTGTGCTTTTTGCAAATCTGAGTATTACATGTTTCAAATAGGTTGTATGATGCCATTTTATTTGCAGTGAAGTGCGTCTGGAGGGCTTGGAGACACTTGACTACCTCGAAAATTTGCTGTAGAAAGGATGATATACAGAGCAGGCAGATGCAATTACGTTTGATGGCGAGGTGTTGTCTTGCATTTTTTCAAAAAAAAATTCTTTTTCTCTTTTTTTTTTTTTGTTTGGTTGCACGTGTAAGGACCACATTGAATTAGATGAACTATCCTGATTAAATACTGCCATTTATTATACCTTATACTTAGACGATTATGCATAAATGGGTGTTTTTGATCTTAGATAATTCCAAACATTTGTAAGCCTGTTTTCTATTTCCTCATAGACGCCTACAAAGATCGCCATAATAGACCATGAGAAAAAGAGAAGCTATGTACTACGTAAAGAAGGAATTCCAGATCCAGTTTATATTGATTTTCATATAATTACTGAGGTTTAAAGCTTTAATTAATTTCTTGTATCAGTGTACTGCTACTGTAATGTGTTTGACCACTATGTCCAGTTGTATGGAATCCTTAAGACAAAAAAGAGAAGGCTCTTCCAGATTTAAGTGATGAGGACTACAAGACTATGTTATGTGTAGATTCTATTGCTATTGAAACCGCAATCATCTTGAAACCCTCTGAAGAGTGGAAGGACCGTCAAGAAATATCAATTGTGTCCTCGAGTTACTGCAGTGGACAATTGAATCCTCGTAAAGTTCTTCATGGTTTCAGTTAATCACATTGAATTTAGAATTGTGAGTTATTCATAATATTAATTCATTTTAATAAATATGCACTTCATAGTACGAAAATGTGCAGTTTGTTCAATAAGCTTCCTAATTCTTCATTTAGCGATTATGAGGATATGCCATATTAGTTCTATAGTTAACTTGAAAAACAAAAGTATGTCATCATGTCTCTAAAATGTGATGATAAAACTCTTTGGTAGCTATTATTTAAGCTGATTTGCTAGTTAAAATTCGAGATAGATGTGATTCTTGCCTATGCATGTACAAGTAGGATTTTGCAGAACATTATTCTTGTCATCACTCTCTTATTCATCAATTATTAGGTGTTATAGAGTAGATTTGTGTCTTATTCCTAACAGAATCTAGATAGGACTCAAATCTCTCCATAGAAAAGAGAAAGAAGGGATGACCCAAACTTTTCCTTAGCTTCTTTGTCAAAAGGATCTTCTCCCAAATACATGTAAATGTAAGCCCTATAGAGTAGTTCACTTTCAACCGTGCTCACAATCTCGCCCAAAACTGCATTTTCCATGAGAAGTGAGATGCTTCAAAGTTCATACTTAGTAATCAGTATATGAAAATTTGCCATCTCTTTACCTTTTGTTTGGAGAGTGTATCCTGGGAGCCTAGATATCTAAATAGTAGAACCCGATGTGATAAATCTTATGCTTCCCCTATCATCCTTTAGCAAACAGATGAAGGAGGTAAGATTGTGTGTCAATCGAGAGAGAGAGAGAGAGAGAGAGAGAGAGAGAGAGAGAGAGAGAGAGAGAGAGAGAGAGAGAGAGAGAGAGAGAGAGAGAGAGAGAGAGAGAGAGAGTGGATGGGTGTTGGAACTTGGAAGTGATTATGTGAAATGAGTGAAATTACTTTTTGGAGAGAGAGAGAGAGAGAGAGAGAGAGAGAGAGAGAGAGAGAGAGAGAGAGAGAGAGAGAGAGAGAGAGAGAGTGAGTGAGTGAGTGAGTGAGTGAAAGTGGAGTGGATGGGTGTTGGAAGTGATTATGTGAAATGAGTGAAATTACTTTTTGGTGATTTTACATGAGGTATGTGAATTCATCGTTATTAAATTACATCCTACAACTTTAGTGATATTTTCACTGTAACAAATTGATTGGGTACATTCCAAAATAGGACTTTATGTTGATTTTGCATCAATTATTCTAAGTAAACTGCAATAGAGATTTGGAGACTTCACTTATGTTCCACGCTAATAAAATCAACATAAAATCAAATCTCGTGCAATGCACGAGTCGGCACTAGTCTATACATAAGATGCTCTTTATAAAGATAGAGTGTTAAAAATGTTTTAAGAAGAATTATATTGGATCCCATAAATATATGTACTCCATCCATTCTATAAAGATAAATTTGTTTGAATTTTCACACGGACTAAAAAATATATAAATAGCTCTTGTTTGACAATAATTATTTGAAAACTAATTTTTCGTCAAATTTATTTTCAATGCATATTTCCAAAATAAAATATTTTTATACGTAAATTCAAAATCTATTTCTTTTTAACCACACATTCTCCAACCATTCACTATTACAAAACTCAAATTTTTTTTTAAAATAATTGTTTTCAAAGAGTCACTTAAAATACTTTAAACAATTAGTTTAATACCCGTGCGATGTACGGACATATTCCATTGACAAAGGCTAAATTACGAAATAATACAATTAAAAATAGCAAAAAATACAAAAATCCAATGCTATAATAATAATTTTGTTATAATCACAACTATGCATTCGGATGAATTCAAACCACCTAGAGTTCGATTGGCACAACAATTACCAAAAATCACATCCTACTCAATCTGTTACGTATTTCTTTCTATTGAAAGTATTTTTGTTCTCAATGAAGATGTAATATATCTTTCCAATTTTGATCAATTCAATAAAAGAAATTCATAATCTCGAATTCAAAGTTTTGGGGAACAAACCATAAATGATAATAAAAAAAAATCACATAGATAATAATAAATTTACTTCCCTGACCAAACAAAAATTTGTGCGACTTTTAGCCTGTTTACAGATGTTGTTGCTTCCTCAGTCTTAAAAAAAGTCTGCAAAGTGCTCGAAATACAAAATTGCTTGTTCAAAGTTCTCTTACTGCTCCTATAATTCACCAACGTCCTAGATAAAGTATTAAACTCAAGTCTTGTGCCGATTAAAGTTCACAAACCTTCCACATGATAACTTACATGCAAATCATTGTCAAAAACTTCACAAGGAAATTGGCAAGCGGGATAAATAAATGAATTAACAAACCTCATGTTTAGTATGTCTTTATTTCAACGCTTAAGTTAATTTGAACTTCTAGAAATTTGTCTTTCTTAATAATACTTCTTATATTGGTCATGATTTAACCGCTAATAATTCAATTTGTTATTATACCAGGGCTCGTGAATTAATTATAATCAATTGTTAATGTAGTAAAGGAATTAGGTACTTGTAAAAGTTGATCCCACGAAACATTAACGAATCCATAGAGAACAATAAGTGTGCAAGTCCCATGTCAAAATGTAAAAGGAAGAACATCATTCAAAAATTTCCCAAAAGAAGATGTAAAGCTAGCATGACATCTCTCAAGTAACAAAAGCCATAGATACAATGAAACAACCAATATCTAGTTGTTGCACGCACATTAAAAAAATGGCACTTTTTACCTAACATTTGATAAAAGATCCAACTTCTGAAGATTTAGTAGCAAATCCTAGAAGATTTCTCCAGAGATGCAAGGCCTGGAGAACTGTGTTTGTAACTGGTCTCACCTATTTAAATTAAAAAATGAATATGAGAATCTAACTTAAGAATTGGAAAATTGAAGCTCGTGAAGTAGTGAAATATTGAATGATTGCTGGTTTCACCTATTTAAATTAAAAAAATGAACGTCAAATGAATAGGAGAATCCAACTTAACCGATTCACCTATTTATATTAAAAATGAATATTGAATGAATATGAGAATCCAACTTAAGCATTGGCAAATTCAAGAATACCTAAATTGAACAATTGAGGTCAAAAAACCTTGTTACTTTGTCAAAACCTTGGAAAATTAAGTGGACCCATAGACTCAACTCATTTAGCAATTTTTCTTTCTCATAAACAAAGTCACATGGTCAAGCACTAAAATTTTCAGTTCAATCAATTAGCAGAAGACCCCAAAATAGGCATTTTCTTTATTTATTATTATTACTATTAAGCTTAAGGTCCTTGTCTATTAACATACAAAAATGAAAAAAATGTTTAGAAAAAGACGTCATGTAAAAGTAAGATTTGCTGGCCAACAATTAACTTAGTTTTGTTGGCAGAATGGTGTAGGTAAGATTTTCGAATTTAAATTAAATAGTAACATACCCTATGTGAAAAATGACAAGTAAAGGACTCATTTGTAGGGTTCCCGACTATTTTAGTGAACATGGGAATTTCTAGCAGATGCAAAAGGATGGATTGAAATCTTAAAACAAAATCAAGGAGAAAAGCTAAATTACCCTGCCTTAAACAACATCTAATAGCCTATGTTAATAAAAGACATGGGACGATCCATGACAGCTTAAAGAAATATATCAGTTCAGATTTATGCTAGAACCATTTTACCTAACATCTTTCCAACAATATCCCATTATCCTACTAACAGGCACCAAGAGCTCCAGGGATCATACTGCTAAGAGGGTCATAAAAAATAACCAGTCATATATCATATTAAAATAACAGGCGTCCAGTATACATTGAAAAAATATTGTCAACAGCTTGGATCATGCCATGGGAATAGCGTCTTAAAATTATGTAAGCATAACTACTGTTTTCTAAATCATTTCCTAAAGCATACATGAATGAACCAAAACAATTTTGAAATGCAAATAAATCTATTTTTAGGTCAACAACACTATTACAAGGAAAATCTATGCCCAGGTATTCTCATTCATAGATGTTCAGCTTTTCAACAGGTATGTAACTCTATGAACTCCTACTCTAACCACAGACCTCAACTTCTCACTCTTATAAGCACTTTAAATGCTCAAACGTAAATTTGCATAGGTTTTTAGATTAATGCTCCATCGTGAATGCTGCTAATTTAGTAATGGAAAGTATATTAATTCTGATTTGGAAGAAATAGACCACTAGTGCACCAAAGCCACAGATCGGGTGTCAAGTAGAAACTATTGGCAAACTAAAAAATAAATCGAAATCTCCATACATTAGTATTTTCAGAATTTCCAAAACTCCATCCTTCTTATCATATTGTTTTCTTCCCCAAGCTTGTTTTACTTTTTCCCAAAATCTTCTATCTTGTGTACCTAAAGGCTCAGTAAAAGTAATTGAGACTTTACTGAGCCATTGGTTGATCAAGGTGCAGCATGAGAGCTTAACTCCCAATTCAATAACATAACAAAGGCCAATTGCAACATTTGGTTCAATCAAGCAAACCTCCCCAATTTCAAACCATTCAATACTTAACAAAAAGAGAGTATTTTCACAATTCATGTAATTTCAGAACCTAATTTACCAACCTCTGTGGAAGAGAATCAACAGATTATGTATTCCTTTAAATCCTGCTTCCTTAGCAACCGATACACCATGGATGAGAAAAAATTATCATCAAAAAATAAGTATCAACTCCGATCAACTAAATGAACTCCAATTTTTTTTTGTACACCAACAAATACCAGAGATCATAATTTATAAAACATAGTCCTATTTAAGATCATCAGGCTTCACCACCATATCTTCCGTCCCCTCGATCACACCCACATCCTCCATTATTTGCTTATCCTTCACTAAGCCACGCAACTTTGCTTGTAACTCTTAGCATCAGAACTCACATTTTTCTTTTCCATCAATCCCCATATCTTTTTTGCCTCGTCAAACCTACCACTCTTGTAAAAGACATACAAAAGTGTGTTCAAAGTTAACGTAGTTGAATTTATACAATTATTATCAAGCTCATCCATCATAGAAAAGCGTCCTGTTTTTGGTGGTTGAGAATGTCATGGTCGAAGAAAAGCGGTCTGTAGTAGCAAGGCGACAGGCTTGTAGTTTAGATGGAAGCGGCAAAAGTGGGGAACTCTAGAGTTGCTCTTGAATTTAATGACCAACCAAAGACGGGTAAGACTTCCCGTTCAGATTTTTGTGAAATTGTCTGATTCTAGCATTTAGATAGAAAATCAATAAAAGGAAGTTTTAAAGCACGCCTTAATAAAATGCTAATCCTTCAAATACGAAAGTGAATTGCCATCAGACCCAACATCCTTCCTAGCAGCAGAAATCTAAGCCCATTGATCAATAAACTCCGAAATCGATATTTGTCACATTTCTACCCTTTTCTGATCTTTAAATTCCCTTGTTCCACTATCTGAAACCTCCATATACATTATTCATTAACATACCCAGCAACAAATTGTTTCAAAAAAGTGACAATATGATATATATATATATATATATATATATATATATATATATATATATATAGAAAGTGTTTTCGTACTGAGCACAACAAAACGATGTTGAATGGTATGATTACCTGAACTATGGAATTACCGAATCCGTGAAGAGGAAATCGAGATTGTGGTTGCCATTTAGGATTTTCTCAATGAATTCCCACCATATCCAGTCTTCGTACAATGCGTCAGTTAGCACCTCGTCGCAGAGCTTAGCCCATTCTTCAAAGTCAAGGGCTCATAGGTTTCTCGAGACCAATTTTAGATAGATTAAAGGTAGGGTTTTCCAATTTTCTCCCTTATATTTTCCGAAGTCAATGACTTGATCCCGTGCCGGAATGCATCGCCGTCTTGGTCCAGTGGAGTGGTGGTGAAATTAGAGTTTTCATGTCAATTGTTCTTTTCTCGATTCTTCTAGCATGGCAGTGGGAAGGCAGGCATCAATTATGAGTGGTTCTTGAAGATGAACTATAGAGGAAGAAAGCAGAGGCGGGAGAGGAGGAACAATGAGAAAAGAAACCGTTCTTTGAGGATTGAGACAGTTGGAGTGGTGAAAGATATACACGGTTTAGAAAATGTGTAGTAGGGGGCAGTTGATCAACGTAGTTGAACTTAAAAAAGAAAAAAAACTGTTCATGCAGAATTTTGAAATTTTGCCAAATATTCTATTCAATTATAGATTCTGCTCCAAATTGAAAATTGAATTAAAGATTCCCAGAATCTCTGTTGTTTTTATTAATATATAGATAAATTTTACCTATATATTTTTTAAATATAATCCACATTAAATAATAATTTGAATAAGAGCAATTCACATTTTTTGATAACAATACACATTAAATAAGATCATAGTTAAAATAAATAAATAAATAAAATTAATTGTATCTTCAAGTTTCAACAAAGAATGTAATCTATAATTCGAGATAAATCTATATACTTTTACTACTTTTAAAAATAACATAAAGGGAGAAACTTTTTTGGACTAGTTTGTCCTCACATCTTTTTAATAATTTTATATTCACCCTCAGTTTTAATTAATGTACATTTTTTAAATTTTTTTTTTTTTTTTACTTTCATATTGTCAATAAAAATATTTTTTTACCTTTACAATCTAAACTCTTCACTTTCTCACATGCGTTTGTCTGGTAGGACTTTTTAGCTCAATTTCTATCAAAATTTGATAATTTCATATTATAATATCAACAATGCTACAATCACAATGTCACAATGTGTGATGATTGTTATCCACATTATGGATAAAATTGTAAAAATAGAATTATTCTTATAATATTCATTTCCTTCAAGCAATTGTCAGCCTTTTAATGTATGACACAGTAGACATTTTTGGTGAAAATGATACGTCTACCCTTAATTTAATGCACAGTTAATGGTGTGAATTCCAATCAATTGGAGGACAAAATAGTAATAAACCATCAAAATCTTGAGAGAAAAGTTGAAGTCTCAGTCAAGAAGTGTGAAGTGCACTGACGTGGTCCCACGGTTGTAAGGAAAAAATTGATTCTTTTTAGTCTTAATAATCACGCCCATACAAGGATTCAAATACAATAACTCTCATAAGTCCCTTAAAGAGGAAATTATTTTTTGACTATTTTACCCTCGCATCTTTTTATAATTTCATATTCGCCCTTAATTTTAATTAATGTACATTTTTTAATATTTTATTTTCTTTTTATTTTCCTATTGTCAATAAATTTTTTTTCATAAATTTACAATCTAAACTTTTCACTTTCTCACTAAAAATCTTTTAAATAAAACCAATAACTCTCATATAATTTATAGTTTCTAATACGCCCTTCAATTAATATGAGAAAAAGAAAAAATGTGTAATTCTTGAATTAATTTTTTACATGCATATAATAATTTTTTTTAAAAAAATAAAAATTAATTTTAAAAGTCCCTTAAAGTGATAAACTTTTTTGGGCTATTTTACCTCACATCATTTTAATAATTTCATATTCACCCTTAGTTTTAATTAATGTATATGTTTTAAAATTTTATTTCTTTTTATTTTCATATTATTAATAAAAATATTTTTCATACATTTACAATCCAAATTCTTCACTTTCTAATTAAAAAACTTTTAAATAAAACTAATAACTCTCGAATTTATGTTAAGTAATGAGCTCGAACTTATTTTCTAAGCAAGGAATAAGCCAAGCTTATGTTGAGTAATAAACTCAAGCTTGTTTTAGGGGAATTATAGGCCGAGCTCATGTTAGCACATAAGCCCGATCTTGTGTTAGGAAATAATAGGCCGAGCTCATATTTAAGTAATGAGTTCAAGTTAATGTTAATGAATGATAGTTCATGCTAATTAATGAGCTTGCGCTTATGTTTAAGTAAGGCATTAGCCAAGATTATGTTGAGTAATAAGCCCAAGCTTGTTTTAGCGGGAATTATAGGTGGAGCTCAACGCACACATTCCCTGCTAAAACATTCATGAATTTAATTGATTCAAAGCAAACCTTTTTTCAATTAATACGATTAGCTATTGAAAAAAATGGTTATAGCATGTTAATCAATGTAGATTGTACTCAGAAAAGTCATGCTAAAGTATATTAAGTGTTTCTATTGGTTTTCAAGTAGAAATATGATGCTTTACATAATTGATCGCTATTACTACTTAACTCAGCTAATTTACAGGTTAAACAAACTTTAGATAACAAAAAATAGCATGAATCATCATGGGAAATGATCAAATAACTTCAAATTCATCAAACAATTGAGTTCAACTCACTACAAGAAAAATGGCATTTTGCAACATGCAAACGGCAACATTCGCTAATTGTATGTTGCTAAAGGGGGTCTACCGCAACATTCAGTGGTTGCATGTTTCCATTGGTTGATTTATTTGACATTTAGCAACATTCAGCAAGTGAATGTTGCTAATTATAGCCTTTTGCAACGTTCGTTGCGCGTTGCCAAAAGGTTACCCTTTGGCAACGCATGCTGCGCTTTGCGAAAGGTCCCCTTTTGCAACACGCAGCGCGTGTTGCCAAAGGCTTTGGCAACGCGCACTGCGCGTTGCTAAAGATACCCTTTGGCAACATGCAATGCGCGTTGCGAAAGGTACCGTGCAATGCGCATTGCCAAAGGGTAACCTTTTGGCAACACACAATGAACGTTGCCAAAGAGTTTAATTGGGAAAAAACTTCATATTATCTAAAATTATGGGATTAAGAGCCCGTTTGGTAATATGAAATTTTTTTATTTTTGTGTAGTTTTTTGTTGGATGAGTGGTTTAAAACTCTTTGAAAAGTCAAAATTTGTAGACTTGACTAAGAATTGATGATTGAGATTAAATTTGAAAAGTTGTGATAAATTTTTACCTTTACCAAACAAGCTCTAAATTGCAAATTGTTGGGGGCTAAATTGTATATTTCAAAAGATAGCAAAATAAAAAACCTAACTTGGAAAATGCGGAAAACGCGTTTTGAGATTTTTTTTTAAAAAAAAAGAATTATCCTAACTTGAAACTAAGCTTAATATAATTTTTTCCCCTAACTTGGAACTAAGCCTAAATAATTTTTATTTTATTTTATTTATTTATTTATTTATTTTTTATCTTAACTTAAAACTAAGCTTAAATAAAGTTTTATTGAATTCAATATCAACATTACAAAAAAAAAAAAAAATTAAGTAAAAATTAATTAAAAATAGTTTAAGTAATATTCTACAAAATTTCAAAAAGAACGTATTTTCAAAAATAATTTTCAGAAATGACAAACCAAACGCAAGTCCAAAATCACCTAAATCTAAATCTAAATCTAAACTCACTACAAGAAAATTACGCTTATCCTACAAAATTTCTGGATACAAAATTATATTTGTAAGAGAAGTTTACTTTTTCCTACAAAATGAGTTTTCGTAGGGATAAAAATTTGGCTCCAAAAATATTTATACTTAAACTACAAATTTTCCGCATGTGAAGTCTATTTTTCCCTACAAAATAAGTTTTTGTAGGGATAAAAATTTGGCTCCAAAAAAATTTATACTTACACTACAAAGTCTCTACCTACAAAATTAGATTTGTATGGGAAATTTTCTTTTTCTAAAAAAATAATTTTCGTAGGGACTACAGTGCAATTTACAAAAAAAATAAAATCAAAACCTAAAGTCTAAACTATCCTAAATGGCCAAACGTTGTTCCTCAACCCTTTCTTCTTCAATCCTCTCTAGCACCTCTCCCTTGTAGCACCTCTCCCGCCTCTCCCATTCATCGCCGACCACTACCACCGCAGTGCCAAGCTCTCCCCCCATTCCCCGCTTCCCTTCTCCCTCCCTCCCTCCCTCGCACACACCCGCCACATGGTACACGCACACACCCGCACGCACACCGCACGCAATCACACACTCTCAAAAAATTGATTGGCTTCGATTTCTTGTAGACTTAGGAAATGGATCAATATTTGCGGCTTGAAAATTGCCCCTGTGCGTTGTTTTTCCCAATTTCGATTTTTCGATCGAATAGCTTCGCTTTCTAATCTTCGACCAGAGATAGAACTATCGATGAAGGGCTGGAGCAACCGGAGGTCGTGTATGTCGCTGACGGCCCAGACTTAGGGTTAAGAAGTATTTGTCATTATTATTATTTTTTTCTTTGTCCTTGATTTTCAGCATATTGGTTTATTGGGATTCTCTTTATAATATGCACAATTTTAAATCTAATCTTTGCACTTTGATTGTCACTACACTAGTGGTTAGGATTGTTCAGTTGATTTAATTATATATAATTAGGATTAGGATTGTTCAATGGATTTAAAACTCATTGCCATCTCCTATATCTATCTTGTGTATACTTGTTGCATAGCAAACACGTGTGGGTGGTAGTGCTAAGATTGTAGCTTCATGCCAGGAAAATATTGATAGTAGTTTTTATTTTTCTTAGCAATCTTGCTAGTTAACCAATCAATTCTGGATTACTTGATTATTTAATATGTAGGCAAAACTGTCCTGGATGAAGGGAGATAGTACTGTGGTACTGTAAATGAACTTGTTTACAAGGGTCTTGCACGCCCTGTTCTCAGTATAATGATGCAAAATTCAGGGATATTCGAGGTATTTATTTTAAAACAAACTTTTGATTGGTATGCACTTATGTCTTGGGCTGCAGAACCTTTGATTTAATTTCTGGGTTTATTTGTTTAATATGTTATGGGTTTCAACTTGTGCAATATAACTGATCTTTTGCTGCGACAATTTAAGTGAACCATTTGTAGTTTATGGTTATGCACTACTGGTGGTAATCAATGTAACTTGCAATATCTAATAATGTAATAATAACGAAGTGGTTAACAAACCTGAAGTTAGTGAAAACAAAAAATATATTCACTTGGCAAGTGAAGAACACTAGAAGAGAGCCATCGCTGAGAATCAAGATATAGAGACAGGTGAAGAGTTTGCAATAAGATATTGAAGTTCCACTTATCTCAAGAGAAAAAGGTCGAAAACGGAAATGTGAAGGAGGAAAGATGCATGGTTATGCCTCAGTACATATGTTGCAGTTTGTGATTCTTATGCATATGGATCTTGTGTAAGTAATAAGTACTTTTTTTTTCGAGTTTCTTATAAGTTTCCAAAAAGTGTTTTATTATTCTTCTTCTTATCATATGATCAATGGTTTTACTTTTTCACTTCTCGGCGGGGTATCCATCACCTACGAAATTCACCATCAAAGAAGATCTGAGTTTATCCTTGGCATAGGTTAGTTAAAGATGTACTAATATTTTGTATTGTATAGTGCGATCCAACACATTGTCTATACTAGGATTATTTGTCTGAATTTTCTTTTTGATTCGTCTACTTTGCAGTACTCATTGAAAGTAGAAGGCACATTGTGTATACAAGGATTATCAGTCTGAATTTTCTTTTTGATTTTTCTACTTTGCAGAGTTTCTATGATGTTAATGAAGAAGATGATGCTATACTGGGGTGAAGAGAACAACTCTCATGATGCGAACAACTTTTGTACGGACATATAGCGTATCTATGGACATTAATAATTATGTTTTTTTAGTAGATGCATTATAACAAATAGAGAGCATGATTTGATATATTTTTTAAGTTTAAATATAATTAAACCTTGTGAATGATTTTTATTTGTATTTTGTCACTATATTTTGAGTTCAATCTTATATTGTTTGATACTAAAGGTCTTAATTTTATTTATTATATTTCTACATTTTTATCCAAAGTTTTTATTACTTTCCATAAAAATCATTAGAATTCCTATTGAACATGTTTGGTTTAGAAATCTGTATAGCCTCCCATTCTCCTTTTCCCAATTCAGAAATTCTTAAAGCTTAAAGTGATATAAGATTTACTCATGTCACCTTCACCTTTATCTCAAAAGAATGCATATTAGGAAATGGACAGTAGATTTACTCATGTCACCTTCACCTTTACCTTTACTCCTTTTCCACGTTTTCACAAGTTTTCACACATGCAGTCTTGGGACAACTAAGGAAATGGACAGTAGATGTTGAATTGTTGTCCTAGGAATTTCCAATATGTATAAGTCAAAGGAAAAAAAAGGAAGGGGGGGGGGGGGTTTGGATTTCATTTTAATTAAAATATTTCTATGAAATTCCTTGGAGTTTTTGGATTAAGACTACTGGTTTTGAATTTTTAGATGAGAATATGGAAACGTTGAGAAGCGGAAATAGCACACTGAAATATAAATTTTGAATATTATTTTATCCTTTTAATTTTCCTTCTTCAAAGTTCTATGATGTAATTTCTGCTTCAAAATTTGGGCATTATTTTTCCTCGTTCTCTTTGAAATGTTGATGAACAATCTTTATAGAATTTTTTTATCTGCAATGCAGGATAATGACTTGAACATTTCTCATGTTGAACTTGATGAAGAGTTGGTGATTGAAGATAATGATATATCCGAAGATGATGATGATGAAGAGTTGGTGATTGTTCATGGCCTTGGAAACTCCAAAGAAATGAACTTCATGGCACCCCAAGTATAAAATCTCTACACTCCTTTTTCATTTTTGGTTGTTTTGATATGAAGTATTTGGATTTTATATTGAATCTTTATTAGTCTTGATGCTAAATTTGACGAGTTGAGTCATTCTTGTTGTAGTAAATGTGTTGGAATCTAGTCAAGTTGACTTTAAGAATGGAGTATGAGGATTCCTTGTATTAGTGAAACAAAAATTGTTAATAAAATCTCAAGTGATTTTTTTTTAGTGGCACTATCTTCACGAGGGAGGAATGAATAGTATTGGACAGAATTACGAAGGGAAAAGAGGTTATTAAAATCTTGTAAAATGTCTCGATACATAGCACAAGACATGCAATTGGTGTCATTGACTTGATAAATGTCTTTCTATCCTCTCTTTTATACATATGGAAAGTTCAAAATAAAAAAGAAACAAAAAATCTTCCATTAAATTGTTCTTGTTTTTATCAAGGATAGTGTGGCTTTATCTATCTTTCAATTTTGAAAAGATTCTTGTAGGTAGACAAAGAGGATGACAAAAAATGAGGAGGTAAGATTGTGTGAGTTGATTTTGGTTGTGATGAGTATTGATTCTAGATTATTGTTGGCGTGTAGTTGGGGATGAATTTTGGATTAATTTGATTGTAGTTTGATGATGAATGAGTTTTTATTTTAATGTTTTAAAGTATTATGGTGGTTGTGATATCTCTCTACAGATTGGCTAAGTTCAATTTTTAAGGAGACTTTGTCCAAATTTCTGTAAAGTTTTACAATAGAAAATGATAATTTTAATATTTAGTATGATTTATTTCTACATTTTAGCATTCAGTGCAGTTGGAGTCCTGATGATTAAACTTTTATAATGTCTTTGCAAAAGTCAATTTTGTAGTTTTTGTGATGGTTTGTCATGTGCACAGTTCAAACTAGACTTCAAAAGCCAGGGAAGTACTCATCTTTAATGATGATTCGTGTTGAAAATGGTGATAATAGCTCCTTTTTGTATGGTTGTTGGTCTGCTAGAGATACTGTTGCAATTTAGAGGGATAGTAAATATCAAACTTTACATGTGTAATCAAATATGTGAAAAACCTATATTGCATATTTTGTTTTAATGTAGGAGAACAAAGTACCGTAATTTTTGTAAAGTATTTATTTTGAATAATTGATTTATTTTTATAGCACGCGTGTTTCATATATTATATATTACATATATGTTTGAGAAATTTGTTGGTTATCAGTGGAATTATCTATATTGATTTACAAAAATTAAAAAAAAATGTTAAAGATCAACGGAAACGCGCAAAGAGTGTTGCCAAAAGTATCAAGGACAACGCACAATGAGTGTTGCCAAAAGTATCTACCGCAACACGCAAAAAAACGTTGCTAAAGGGTCTACCGCAACATGCAAAGAACGTCACTAAATGTCTACCGCAACACGCAATGAACGTTGCCAAAAGTATAAACGGCAATGCACAATGAATGTTGCCAAAGGTCTACGGCAACGCGCAGTGAATGTTGCCAAAGGTCTACCGCAACGTGCAATCCATCCTTTTGCAACACGCAATGAACGTTGCCGTATCCTTTCCCTCTACGGAAACACTGCGATTTGCAACAAGCACATGAACGTTGCAAAAGGCCTACGGCAACATTTTTCGCGTGTTTCCGTATGCTGTTTTTGTTGTAGTGACTCGTGTAATATTGATATGATCATACTTGAGGTCGTGTAAATAACGAGACCAAAATTACAATCGGATTTCATCAATTAAATTAGCATATTAACGGATTATGAGACTTTCACAAACACCAATAATTAATTGAGTGCAGTCCTTAGGCATGTTGTTCATAGATTATAATAGTTTTGCCAGAATTGTACCAAGAACTTTCCATTTTGAGTCTTGGTCGTATCTTTTGGTTTGTTCTAATAAATAGTGGAACCAATAATTATCTAATGATCAGAAAGTATATTTCTTGAGTTCACATGCCACAATAATTTTTTGTTCGCATGTTATTGCAGATTTAATAAATTAATCTCAGCCTACCGGATAGATTATGTAATACCACTTTTGATTCTTGACGTGCATCTTTAAATTCCACGTAATAATTATGTTAGTATTATTGTAAATTTTTAATTGATAATTTTTATGTCAATAATTTGAATTATTTTGCAGTGGAAGAACTTGGATACCTTCTCGATCAATGTACCAATTAGAAAGTTTATAAATTGTTTACGTACAATTTTATGTGATTATTTGTCCTATTGCCTGAGCATGCTAATTTCTATTTTATTGTATTAAATTGAAACTTGGGGGATACTTTATTGGCAAATGGAGAATAAATGGAACTTATGGAATTAATTATGCAAGGGAGAAGATTTGAGGGACCAATTTGCAAATTTCCAAAAGATTAACTTCTTAATCCTAACCTAAATTATTAGAATCGAACTCTCAGCCTCTCTTTCTCAATCTCCCACATCTCTGTCTCTCTCACCTCACACACTCAACCACCGTCACTCGGCCTTCCACCGGAGATGTCTCCTGCGCCACCACCCCGGTAACCCTCCCCTTCCCTCGTTCCTTTTTCCCAGCAGCGCACACACCCGACACAAAACACACATCGCACGCCAAACACGCACATACACTACACACACACATATGCGTATTGATGTATACATGTTGAGTGTATGTATATATGCTAAGATTTTCAAATTTTCAGATTTCAAAATATGTAGATTTCGAATTTTAAAGGTTAATTTTGAGATTTGAGTAATGTTTATATATGTATGTATAGATGTATATATGTGTGTGTTCATGGATGTTCATAAGTTCATCACTATTTTTAGATTGAGATTTTATGGATTTAATCTGCCTTGTTGAGATGTTAGTTTAAATTGGAATTTTAGCTGAAATTTCAACTGTGAGGTGGTTCACAGTAAGTTTTCCAATGTCGAAAAATGTTTAGTTTCACTTTTGAGCTAGAAAGGGGTAAATTTCGAAATTGGGAAATATGATATAAATGATTACATTGATTCTCAGTCTTGGTAGTGATTTTTCAGAGTTATGAAATTTTGGATTTAATTGGTTAAATTTTCAGATTATGAATAACTAGAATTGTAATAGGGAGATTTTGCAAAGAGTTAGGTTAAGTTATGTAATTTTGAGTTCGAGTTTGAATATAAAAGATGAGAAGACTTTGTAATGTACATTTAGATTCATTCTTTGTCTTGAACATGGGTTTTATGTGTTTTTGTCATATCCTAAGGTCACGGTTAGGATTAATTTGAGATTTTGATCTCGATTGGATGTTTTGTCATTATTAAAAAGGATAAGGTGACTTGGTAATGTTCAGTGAAATTTTATTGTTCGTTTCGAATATGGTATGCTTGGGATTTTGGTTAGCATTAAAAAGAATTTCAAATGTGTTTCGAGTCAAAAGTCATATTTATTGATGAATGTGAATAATTAGGGCTTTTGGTACATTGACGTCACGGTCATCCGAGACTTTTCCACTTGCAACTTACTTTCTTTGATGAATTTCATTTACTTTATGAAAGTATATGTTATTAAGAAGAATGTTCAAGCATGCACGTTATAATGTCATTGCATCATCAAGCATGCATTGGCATCGAAATTGGGAAGTCAAATATTTTTAAATGAAAGAAATGTGTCAAGGTGCAAGTTTGTTCAAAAGTTATGTATCCCAAGTTTTTAAGAAAGAATGTGTGTACTTCTAAGTCATGAAAGAAGTGAGTGGGAAATGGGGCGCGGGGTACCCGAATAAAGTCGCTTTGCGACGAAATGTTCGACCGCTTTGTGGTGAACTGTTAAACCGCTATGCGGTGGGAAAGTGAATGTTAAACCGCTTTGTGGTGGAAATGTGGATATTAATCTGGTTCCAAATAAGAACTGCCCACTGCTCTCTGACTGACTAGAAGGTACACCAAGTGAGCTCACGATGGAAATGTTAAGCGAAAGTTTTGAAATGTTAAGTGAAAGTTTTGAAATGTTAAGTGAAAGTCTAAAAGGTTTGAAAGTTCTGGAAAGTAAAGTAAATGGGGATACATATTTCAAATTTTAAAGCATTTCATGTCATAAGCATGCATTTCATGCATAAAATTTACTTACTGAGCTTTAGCTCATCCCAATCCTTCCCCAACATTTCAGGTGATGAAAGTTAGGTGATCCGATGATAGCACTTGGCGGCTGACTCAGACAGTACTCATAATTCAATTTCTTTTAGGAATGAATCAAGGGCTTTCACAAATTATTTTATTGTTTATTCTTTTAATTGATAAATTCTTTTGAATTAGTTTTTCGGTTTTAGTTAAAATAAGTATGGTATTTCCCGGTGATTAGTTTATATCATATTGCATAAGTTAAAAATTATTTACTTTAACATGGTATCGTATTAGCGATTGATTTACCTCTTGTTTCATTTGTTAAAGTTTATTTTTTGAAATTATATTGTTGAGGTGTTTGAGATTGATATGATCCAGACCACGAATACAAGCCCACACAAAGATCCATTGATGATCAAAGGAGGACCAATGACTCGATTGCAAACGAAGAGGGCCAATGGAGCAATGGACAAGTTAGTACAAGAAACAATGTCCAAGACAATGTTCATGTCATCAAAAGAAGCGAGTTCTACGTTGGATACGAGTCGAGACGACGAGTGGATCAACCTCATTCAAGCCGCCGAAGGAAATTCTGAAGTTTCCAAGTTAGGGTCGTAACATATATTTCTTACGGCCGTAACGAACTCACCGCTGAAATTGATATTGTGAGAAATAAGGAATTATGGCCGTAAATGCTAAGGATCACGGTCGTAATTAAGGCACTGCTCAAAAACTGGAATTTGGACATTTTTTACCTACGGCCGTAAGTAATATTGTCACGGTCGTAAGTAATATTGTCATGACCGCAAATGTGAATCAGTAACAAGGTTACGGCCGTAAAGAATAAGGTCACGGCCGTAAATGTCAATACACGTAATTTTATATTTTTATTTCTTTCCTTATTTTTAGCAATTTCTTTCATAGTATAATTAAAACTCTTAAGCCAGGTTTTGACCCTATTTATAGGGATGTAATTTTCATTATTAGTCAGACAACTTTGATATTATTATTGTGAGGAAAATTGCTTTCAAACTTCTACTCTTCATTGAATACGATCCGAACTTGCGAGTTATTCTTGTTTGTTCAAACTTGGGTGAGATTTATTTTTATTGTGATCAAGAGGTCAACATATCAATCGATTGTGTTGGTTGCTTGGTTCAATTAATTTGAATCAATCTCTAAATCGTGGTTCTTTAGCGTTCTTGGGTCAATTCCAATAGTTTGTGGGTTGCGTAGCTACAATTGCTACGTGGTTTGCATAATCTAGTATCAGAGCTTAGGCTCCAAAAATCAAGGTTATATCTTTATTTTGTTTCTTGAGTTTCTTCATCTTGTTCTTCGTGTTCTTCAAGTTCTTGAGTCTTTAATCCAAAAAAGTGTCACAAAAAATTCGAAAGTCGTTATTTCCTTCGTTTGGTATCCAAATTAAATTTCGTTTGTTTCGTTATTCTCGTAGTTGAATTTTCGAGAAATTAAAAAAAAAACGAAAATTTCAACAGCAAAGGAAAAAGTTGTTATTTGATTTCAAGAATTACCTTCTTGAATCAATCTTATTTCCCATAGAAGTATCAAGTCCATTATAAAGTCAGATTACATTCTCTCAAGGTCTTCTTCGAGTTTTCCAACAAGTTGATAACTTCTCACTCGCATTCGGTTTGAGTCATTCGGGTTTAAACTTGTTTGAGTTCGGATTCGTTCTTTGAAGCAATTAGGGTGAAAGCCATTGAGTGGAAAAATGCTAGAGAGGTGAGATCAATAGAGGGGAAAAGCCAAAATTGAGTGATACACGAGCGAAATACACGTGAGGCATATAATATTTAGTTTTAGGATGTCTGAACAATCTTCTACTACAAAAAATAACGATCGAGTCAATATGACGGATGAGATGGTACAACGGTTTGAACGGTTGTTTGGGGATGTATTAGGTAGGTTAGAAAGGTTTGAACAACCTTGGGAAATGCCTAATGCCCGTAGGTAAGGTGGGCGAGGTCGTAGAGTAGAGGGGTCGATGAGAATGAAGAAGATAGTGATTTTGACGATGGGGAAATTGTTGATAGAGGAGTTAGACATGGAAGGAGGGATAGAGATCTTGTTGGCGATAGAATGGATGGTAGTATGAGCAACATCAAAATGACAATCCCGTCATTCAAGGGTAGGAGTGATCCGGAAGCATATCTGGAGTGGGAAAAGAAGATGGAATTGATTTTCAATTGCGACACTTATTCGGAAGAGAAAAAGGTTAATGTAGCTGTACTTGAATTCTCCGATTACGCTATTACTTGGTGGGATCAATAGGTGACTTCTAGGAGGAGGAATCGCGAGAGGCCCATTAATACTTGGGATGAATTAAAAGCTACCATGAGAAAGAGGTTCGTTCCTAGTCATTACCATAGGGAGCTTCATAAAAAATTACAAAGTCTATACCAAGGATCAAAGAGTGTGGAGGATTATCATAAGGAGATGGAGATGTTGATGATTAGAGCTAATGTAGATGAAGATAGAGAGGCTACGAGGGCTCGATTTTTGAATGGGTTGAATAGGGATATAGCTAATGTGGTTGAACTACAACATTATTTGGAGATGGAAGATATGTTGCACATAGCTATAAAGGTGGAAAAGCAATTGAAGAAAAAGGGAACAACAAGGTATCAATCGGGTTCTAATTCTTCTTGGAAGCCGAAGTGGGAAAATAAAGGAGATGGGGCTGTTTCTAAAGGGAAGTTTGAGGCACCAAAAGGGAAGGAGGAACATGCTAGCAAACTCGCACCTAAAGGGAAACCTCAACTATCTAGGAGTAGAGACATTCAATACTTCAAATGTTTAGGGAGAGGACGTGTGGCATCTCAATGTCCTAGTATGCAAGTGATACTTGTGCGAAAGGATGGAACCATGGAGAGTGATAGTGAGGAAGAGGATTATAGCGATATGCTGGTGTTGGAGGAAGTATGTGATGATAAGAATGTGTTATCCAGGGAGCATGGCGAGTTGTTAGTGGCAAGGCGAGCTCTTAGTGCTCAAATCAACACGGATGATTTGGAACAACAACGGGAGAACATATTCCATACAAGATGTCGCATTAATAACAAGATATGTAGTATGATTATTGATGGTGGTAGTTGCACTAATGTTGCTAGTACTACGCTTGTTGAAAAATTAGGATTACCTTTGTTAAAACATCCTAAACCTTATAGGTTTCAATGGTTAAATGATAGTGGAGAAATTAAGGTGAATAGGAGGGTGTGGGTGAGTTTTTCTATTGATAGCTATGTGGATGATGTTATGTGTGATGTGGTTCCTATGCTTTCCGAGCACATTTTGTTAAGTAGACCTTGGCAATATGATAGGAATGTGATGCATGATGGGTATAAAAATAGGTATAGCTTTACCAAAGGGAGAAAACCCATTACAGTTGCACCATTGACGCCGTCACAAAGTGTATAAAGATCAAATAAAGTTGAAAAATGATGAAGAAAAAAGAGTGAGGGAAAATGAGAGAAAGAGAGTTGAGGCCAAGACCTCAGAAAAAGGAGAGGAAAAGAGAGTTGGAGCCACTACTCCAGAAAAAGGAGAGGCGAGAGGAAAAATGGGTGTTGGGGTACATACCTCATAAAAAGGAGAGGGAGCGAAGAGTGTCAGAAAAGAAAAAAAAATGAGTTTCTACGCAAAAATGAGTGAAATCAAGAAAGCATTCATGGAAGAACAACCAATGGTCCTTTTGTTGTACAATGATTCATTCCTTGCATTTGATGAAGCTAACAAATCCCTCCCTAGTTTGGCTATTTCTTTATTGCAGGAATTCGAGGATGTATTTCCAGATGACATACCCAGTGGGTTACCACCCATTCAAGGTATTGAACATCAAATTGATTTTGTACTTGGAGCAGTCATTCCAAACCGCCCCGGTTATCGAAGTAACCCCGAGGAGACAAATGAGCTTCAAAGGAAAGTGGAGGACTTGATGAGCAAAGGGTATATATGGGAAAGTATGAGCCCATGTGCCTCCCTGTGTTACTTGTACCCAAAAAGGACGGGATTTGGAGAATGTGTTGATTATAGGGCCATCAACAATATAACGGTAAAGTATCGTCATCCTATTCCTAGGTTAGATGATATGTTGGATGAATTGCATGGCTCTAGCATATTTAGTAAAATTGACCTTAAGAGTGGTTATCATCAAATTCAAATGAAGGAAGGAGATGAGTGGAAAACTGCTTTTAAAACTAAATATGACCTGTATGAATGGTTAGTAATGCCTTTTGGACTTACCAAGGCACCTAGCACATTTATGCAATTAATGAATCATGTTTTACATGCATTTATAGGTAAATTCGTTGTAGTTTACTTCGATGATATCTTGATATATAGCAAAACTTTGAATGAGTATGTGGAGCACGTTAGGTGTGTGCTTGTGGTTTTGAGGCACGAACAACTTTTTGCTAATTTTAAAAAGTGTAATTTTTGCATGGAAAAAGTTGTGTTTCTTGGCTATGTGGTTAGTGCTAAGGGGATAGAAGTAGATGAGGAAAATGTTAAAGTAATTAAAGAATGACCAACACCCAAAAGCATAACTGAGGTTAGAAGTTTTCATGGCTTGGCTAGTTTTTATAGGCGTTTTGTTAAGGATTTTAGCACAATTGCTGCACCACTCACATAAATTGTCAAAAAGAGTGTAAGGTTTAAATGGGGTGTAGAACAGGAGCATGCATTTGAGACCATCAAAAATATGTTATGTAGAGCACCGGTTTTATCACTCCCTAACTTTGACAAGGCTTTTGAGATTGAATGTGATGCCTCAGGGCTAGGTATTGGAGTTGTTTTAATGTAGGATCGAAGGCCAGTAGCTTATTTTAGTGAAAAACTAAAAGGGGCTGCTCTTAATTACCCCACATATGACAAGGAGTTATACTCACTTGTGCGCGCTTTGGAGACATGGAAACATTACTTGTGGTCATGGGAGTTCATGATACACACTGATCATGAGTCCTTGAAGCATTTGAGGGGTCAAGCTAAGCTAAGTAAGAGACATGCAAGGTGGGTAGAGTTCATCGAAACCTTTCCCTATGTCATCTGGTACAAACAAGGTAAGGAAAATGTGGTGGCAGATGCATTGTCTCGAAGGTATGTTCTTTTAACTTCTTTGAATTCTAAGTTGCTTGGGTTTGAATACGTTAAGGACATGTATGCTAATGATCTGGACTTTTCTAGTATTTATGATTCATGTGGTAAAGGGGCTGTGGATATGTTCTTTAAACATGATGATTATTTATTCCGAGAAAATAAATTGTGTGTCCCTAGGTGTTCAATGAGAGAGTTACTTGTGAGAGAGGCCCATAGGGGAGGTTTAATGGGTCATTTTGGGGTTAAGAAGACCATCGAAATCTTAAGTGAACATTTCTATTGACCTAAGATGAAGATTGATGTGGTTCGGGTTTGTAGTAGATGCATTACTTGCAAGAAGGCTAAATCTAGGATTAAACCCCATGGATTATATATTCCTTTACCTGTCCCTAGTGAACCTTGGGTCGATATCTCTATGAATTTTGTTTTGGGATTACCTAGGACTAAGAATGGAAGAGATTCGATTTTTGTGGTAGTAGATCGCTTTAGCAAAATGGCACATTTCATACCATGCCACAAAACTGATGATGCTACAAACATAGCTGATATTTTCTTTAGGGAAGTCGTGCGCTTACATGGGGTTCCTAAAAGTATCTTCTCGGATAGGGATGTTAAATTCCTTAGTCATTTTTGGAGAGTCTTGTGGAACAAACTGGGAACAAAACTACTTTTCTCTACAACTTGTCACCCACAGACCGAGGTAGTAAATAGGACAATGATTCAATTGTTGCGCACCATGATCAATAAAAATCTGAAAAATTGGGAAGAGTGTTTACCATATATTGAATTTGCATATAATATGGCTATACATTCTACTACTTCTTGTTCGCCATTTGAGATTGTTTATGGTTTTAATCCGCTAACACCATTGGTTTTAATTCCTTTACCTGTGAATGAACGTAGTAGTTTGGATGGAAAGAAAAAGGCTGAAATGGTTAAATCACTCCATGACAATGTGAGGTTGGCAATTGGAAAGAAAAATGAACATTATGCATCGTAGGCTAACAAAGGAAGAAAAGGCATCATATTTGAACCCGATGATTGGGTTTGGGTACATTTGAGGAAGAAGCGGTTTCCGAAACAACGCAAATCAAAGTTACAACCGCGAGGCGATGGTCCATTTCAAGTGATTGAAAGGATCAACAACAATGCCTATAAACTAGATCTTCCTGGTGAGTATAATGTTTCGGCTACGTTTAATGTTTTTGAACTATCTCCCTTTGATGCAGGTACAGATTCGAGATTGAATCCTTTCGAAGAGGGAGGGGATGATGCGATCCAGATCACGAATACAAGCCCGCACAAAGATCCGTTGATGATCAAAGGAGGACCGATGACTCGATTGCAAACAAAGAGGGCCAACGAAGAAATGGACAAGTTAGTACAAGAAACAATGGCCAAGACAATGTTCGTGTCATCAAAAGAAGCGAGTTCCACGTTGGAGACGAGTCGAGACGACGAGTGGATCAACCTCATTCAAGCTGCCGAAGGAAATTTTGAAGTTTCCAAGTTACGGAGGTAACATATATTTCTTACGACCGTAATGAACTCACTGCTGAAATTGATATTGCGAGAAATAAGGGATTACGGCCGTAAATGTTGAGGATCACGGCCGTAATTAAGGCACTGCTCAAAAACTGGAATTTGGACATTTTTGACTTACGGTCGTAAGTAATATTGTCACAGCCGTAAATGTGAATCAGTAACAAGATTACGGCCTTAAAGAATAAGGTCACGGCCGTAAATGTCAATACACGTAATTTTATATTTTTATTTCTTTCCTTATTTTTAGCAATTTCTTTTCTAATATAATTAAAACTCTTAAGCCAGGTTTTGACCCTATTTATAGGGATGTAATTTATATTATTAGTCAGACAACTTTGATATTATTATTGTGAGGCAAATTGCTTTCAAACTTCTATTCTTCATTGAATACGATCCGAACTTGCGAGTTATTCTTGTTTTTTCAAACTTGGGTGAGATTTATTTTTATTGTGATTAAGAGGTCAACATATCAATCGATTGTGTTGTTTGCTTGGTTCAATTAATTTGAATCAATCTCTAAATTGTGGTTCTTTGGCGTTCTTGGGCCGATTCCAATATTTTTTGGATTGCGTAACTACAATTGCTACGTGGTTTGCATCAGAGATTCTTTGTAAATAGGCTTGATGATGTTTGGGATTGAATGAGTTGGGATGCGTGTTTTAAAATGGTTATGATGTCCCTCTACAGGTTGGCTATGTCCCATTTATGGGGGAGACTCTGTCGAAATTTCTGTAAAATTTTATAATAGAAAATGAAAATGTTTGAGGTTTTAAATGATTTCTTTTTCGCATTTAAGTAAAGAAAAGTTAACATGCCTAAGTTATGATTCTGAACTTGGGGTTTACATATTATCAGATTGGGTAAAGATAAGTAATCATATTTAGAGTTGATTAGCTTTTTATTTAGTAGTAACCACAAATTACATGGGATTAGAAAATTTTAGAGTTCTAACACATGATCAACATTTATGCAATGATTATTCGATTAATGATGAAGGTTAGGGTACACCTTATTTTTGTAATTCCTCGAGCAGATTCGGAAATGACCAAGGACTTGAGGAAATCCTTACACCAGTAAAAAAAAATCCTTACAACTGGAGGCCATTATGCACCATAATTGATAAGAGGTCATGTTGAAGCATTTTATCCAACATCTTGCATCAAGGTCATAAACTGAAGTCAAATTAAGGTTACTGGAACCTATTAAATCCAATAAAATGTTAAATAATCGATGATATAGCTTTAAAGGCTTTCTATTCTTTAATGGAAGCAAATGAATCCGCAAATGAAACCATCTCAATGTTTCCCTCTACAATTAATGCTCATAAGGAAGAAATAACAAAACATAGTGACTAGAGGCTCAATCGAAGTAAGCTTCAAGAGCTAAAATTTTTCCAAAATGTAGTGAACAATGAAAGATGGCTAGCAGTTAACAAGAGAAGTTCTAGCCATGTAAATAAGAGTAGGGAGGACAGGCTAAAAATGGTTACTCCATTTTCTATTTGTTTTGACTGCTCTTGATTGCTCTTTGGAAACATATTTGTGACTCAATTTTGTCCACTTTGATAGTCTTTGCAACTGGTGCTGTTATCCGGCCATGGAATGAGAAGGAACTTGGCTTAAATGTTGGCAGGAATCCTACTGATAGAAATATAGTGGTTTCCTGTGTGCCCTTAGTCACAACAACAATATGGAAGGCCAAGGCCTTTGTAAGTTTTAAATGTGCATAAGCTAGGAATGGGGTGTATTATAGTTGCTTGTAGTGTTTAAGTAGTTATTTGATATCATGGATCTAAAAGTAGGAATAAAAGAAATTTCCTAACAAGAAATATATAACATATTCTAGGATTTTCTTTTTGCAGGAAATTAAATTTAAGAAAACATGATAAGGAAATTGACTTGTCAAGCAGTTCAGCAGTTAGGTGCATATAATAACTTTGATCTCCACTATCCCTGTTTAATTGCTGGCAACAACTTCGATTAACTCAAACTTAGTTGGAACCATATTTGCTGTTAATAAATTCAGTGCAAATTCCAAGCAAGCACATGTTATTTTTATGAAATGGACATAACAAAAGTTAGTATTTTAACCTGATAAGTACGTTTTGCGTACTTATCTTGGCTTTAAATTTAGACAATTGTAAGTGTTTTAGAATATGATATTGCTAATTATATATTATTTTGTTTGTTTTAGGAAAAATCAAATTTTGAATGCGTTTGGATGCGAAACGGAAAAAATAGACTAAAGTCGTACAAAAAAGGGACAAAGTGGGACTCAAGTGCAACTTCCAAAAATTGAAGAACTCGAAGTGACATAAATGGAGACATGTATTGCAAATTAAAAACACAAGGACCAATTTGATTTATTTGAGAAATTGAGTCTTTAAACAATTGGGCCTTGAATTAATTGATATATATATATATATATATATATATATATATATATATATATATATATATATATATATATATATATATAATATACACACGGCGGGAAAAAACATTAGGGCGGACTGGAGAGAGAGACACGGCATTGGGGGCAGCTCTAGGAACAAAGTCGGTGGAGAGAAAAAAAAACATATATACATATAAAAAAGGCAACCGGCTTGGTGGATTAAAAAAGGGCAGCCTATTGTGGAATAAATTGGAGAGCCGCTGGTGACTTTAGATTGAGGAGAGTGGGCGGGCAGAATACATATATACTATACCAATTGGTGAGCCGAGTGTGGAAAATTAATCAGCCGAATTTAGGAGACAAAAAGTGGAGTCTTGGGCACTTACAAAAGAAGTTGGCTGGTATTGAAAAGTTGGCAGGAGGAATTAATTGGAGGCAAAAAGGGAATAAATTCAGAACAACTCGGCTTCCATATTTTGGAGGAGACAATTGCATGCTTTAATCGGTGATGTCTATCAATTCTTTTATTAATTATTCATCAATTAATATGTTTGGCTAAATTCTTTTATGTATTAGATGAAAATGAAACTTGATATTTATTTATTTCAATTTGATAATTGGTAGTTTAATAATTTCTTGTGTTGTCTTGATTGATCTTGCATGCTTTATTGTTATTGTTTGATTGATTGGCCACCAATTAAATATATCGTTACTTGTTGTAGTCTTGGAAAAGTCACAATAGGTTTGAACATTGCACAATCAACACATGAACACTAGATGTTAGGAATAACACTATGACATGTGCAATCTAATTGATAATTGTATAATTTAATGCGTTCTAAACATTCATATTCGGACTAGGAATAGATTCGTTTCATGTTTAGGGTATATTTAATTTGTCTTGAAAAATAAAATTAATTGCATGTGAATTATCGATTGTCAAGCAACGCATGAATGATCTAAACTACAAAATTGTTGAATTGAGATAGATGATAACAAGTGGATTCGGATTCCAATACATGCTCTCCATTCATATTTTACTCCCAAACATTTGTTTTTATTTAAGTTTTATTTATTGCAATTTTTTAGAATAGATAGACAAACAAAATCGTCTTTTTATTTTAATTGTTTTCATTAATTGAGTCGACGATAAACTAGTAATTAGGATTAAATATTATTCCTCGTGGGAACGATACTCTCAACTCATCACAATTATTACTTGTCAACGATCCCGTGCACTTGCGGGATTCGAAGCGAACATAACCCATTGATGTCCTACTACCATTAGCTCAGAGGAATCATGGGATAGAAAGATATTTGATTATCAACATTTGATCACTTCTCCAAGAAATATAAAAAGGTTGAATTGGGCCTTTCGTATATGCCAATCCACCTTGATTTTTGGTCATATTATCAACAAGATCAAACACTAATATCTTTATCTAAATCGTTATCTTCCAAAAAGATCAATGATTATAATTATGTGCTTTTGCGGGTCATAATGGTTTTGCCAAAACTTTTGTAAGAGAGATTCATTTTTAAGTATGATAATAGTCAAATTTATTGAATCACACTTGATGCAATGGTGTCACACAAGATTTGCATGATTTTTAAGTTCTTACACCAAATTTCTATCAAATTGCGCAAGAATTTATGAGTGGGGTAAGAGTACACCTGGTTTCAGTAGTTTGAGAATGATAAGGCCAGTAAATGAATCTCGATGATGATATTTGGAGGCTTTTGGAAGAAAAATATGGAATTCCATACTGACATTTCCAAAATTCAAATTCAACCGATGGTCAAAACATCCCCATCATTGAGTGGAACGATTGACTTCGAATTTGTTGGAGGGATTCGACCATCAAAAGATTTAATGCAAGCTTCTGATGGAGTGTATGGTGTCACAGGCATCCACGGCCATCGGCACAGCTCGAAAACATGGAAGGCTCTTATTGTTTTTCTCCCTTTTTGACTGTGATTCACCGAGAGGGGCACACATGAAATCCCGTGATCTAATTTTCTCGGCTTTTGCAACTTTTGCATCTCAAGTAAGCCAACAAATGACACAACTATGGAATATGATGAATTTTTCATCATCAAATTGAGTATCTATTCTCTTATTAGTAACGGGTCAGATGAAATGTTAATTGAAATAAATCAAGAGATTAGAAACCAACATGATAACTGGAAAAATTATCAGGAACTATAACACATGTTGATATGGACACGAAAGCAAGGAGGAGAATGTTATTCCAATTACATGGCTCAATTTGTTTAAATGCCAAAAGATAATTAGGTTAAAATCTATCAACCCCACCTGATGCAATGGAATCAAAACTAGTTTGGGCAATTTAGAGAGTGCTTCGCGATCAGAAGCATGTAAACTTTTGGCATATAACCCTTTAAAAACATGGCAGTTCACCATTTTATCCCAGAAAATGAGCCCATTCCCCTCCATTTAGAGATGAGAATTTTATGACAATATTCTGGTCATAAGGGAATTTTAATCATGGAGCATTTAATGAAATACCTTCCTCTTGTGTTGTTTGTCAACTTCATCATTGTACATGAGATTAACCTGTTTGCAGATATGCACTTTAGGTTCCATCGATAAATTGAATTTCCTGATGGTCGAACATCTTTCGAGCATTTGGCGCGCACTGCACCGGCCAACGAGTGCTTTTAAAGCTGTAGATGAAGACTTTTAAGTCCTCAACTGAAGCAAGCTGTGGCAAGATCTGTAATCTCCTCGATAACTCGTTTTTTCATAACTATATTTTGTCCCTGGCGGTTTCTGCCTTTTCGATGTGCATTTCTCCAATATCCTGTCAAAAGATTCATTTTCCCAAATCACAATTTTCAGATCTTGGTTAGTCATTCCAGTAGCTTTTTCCTTCGATTTAGGGACTGGTCTCTGTTTTTCGATAGATGAAGATTATAACCAAGGCTTCCTTGAACAGATGTCGCAATGGCTCGAGATTGGAGGATCAAAGAGTGCGATAATGCATCACAGATGGTTAGTTATTCAACCATAAAGAAGCAGAAAATCACCTAATCCATTTTATTAGTTTAAACTCTGTAAATTTATTTCAGAAGCTGCTTTGAAGATTACCGCTAGAGGTTAAGGCAGCTTGTGTACACCTCAGTGTTCGTGGTCGGAGTCTTCTGATCACCAATTTTTTAGAATCACCATTTTTCAAATCTATTTTAAGGTTATCAAATTTCTACCATCATGGTTTTCCAGATCTTCAATTTTTTTAATTTTTTATTCCTTTAGTTGATCTTTAAACAACTTGATTTTCCGATCAAATTCCCGCAGAAGACTCCAATTGTTTCTGCAATTTTTCTGATCTTGACGGGACAAGACAAAACACTGATATTTTGTTGGAGACAGTGATTCAAGCCTCCAAGAAACCTGCAAAAAGGTAACGAGGATGCTCTCGTCGCCCATCCGGTGTAACAATTAGTTCTCTGAAGAAGGGGAGAATAATATAGAGAATATTCAAGAACTTATAAAAAATATGAATATTTGTGTGTGTCCTTAATTATGAACAAATGAGACTCATTTATAAGAATCAAAATAAGTCTCCCTATTCTAGCACGAAAAGAAATTATAATTAAAAGAAGTTACCTTATGGAGGAATACTCCTAAAGTGAATTGGAGTCTTTTTTAGATAAGGAGAGCTCAATTAGGTAATTACCTTGAATAGGATGACAGATAGCCTGGCTCGGCCCATCCACCATATGTTTGGGTTCGGCTTGTATCGGCACGTTTTCCAAGCGAGGTGTTTTGGTTCGGCTCGTTGGCTGAACGAGCTGGCCCAAACCCGTTGGCATTTTCAATTTATTATTATATTTTAATAGATTTACAGAGTTCAAGTGGAAAATTGAATTGGCATAGAGATATAATATTACATTATGTAACATTTGTAACATTAAGAATAATAACATTTAATTTAGGCTTAAAATGGAATATTCTTGCAATAACATTCTCGTAAGTTTGAAGTCGATTAAGAATTTAAAATTTAAACATCCTCCTTTAATCCGGGTTTGGGACCGGTTATATTTAATTTTTAGCGGAATTAAAATTGTGCACAACAAAAATGCTACATTATCAACATTTTTAAAAAATAAAAAATAAAAAAAAATTAATGAGCCGAATGGGCCAGCTCTCGATTGGCCCATTTTCAGCTCATTACGGGCTGGAAATGGCTGGCCCATTTCAAGCTTGGTGGGCTTGTTCACAAGCAAACTTACGAACTTCACCAGTCGAACTGTCCGACATCCAGTTTTTCTGTTTGATCCAAACCCAAGTCCTTTTTCACGAGCCTAGCCGAACTTTTAACTAGTCGAATTCACAAATTGAGCCTCAGTTTGGTAATTATTATTATTATTATTATTCATAAAAAAACTACTATTTTCAAGATAAAATAAATCATTAAAAAAATGGTTCGAAAAAATGTGTGTAATAAAAAGTCATAGGCGGCCCTGAGGCCGTGTGAGAGGTGCGACGAACAGGGCACCATAATTTTTGGGGGTACCAAAAATGAAAAATATATTAGGACATATTATTTTTATAATTTTTAAAAAAAAGTATTTTTATTTTATACAGCTGGACGGACTTCAGGGGTAGAGAGACCAATTCTAATTTTGCCCAAAATTACATTTTTTAATAAAAAAAAATTATTTTTCTTTCTTCTCTTACTCAAAATCGTTCCAACTTCAAACAATCCAACAACCCCTTTGTAAATGGAACTCCCAGACTCCCCATCTTCCAAAACCTTCTTTGCCTTTGTAAATCTAAACTCACAATCGAGAGAAGAGAAGCTAGATTTCAGAAACAAGGAAAGTGAAAAATGAAAAACCCCCCATCAATCCTTAGTTGCAGACCCCGCAGTCGCAGCCGATCAGTGTCCGTGAGTCTGTCTCACTGTCTTCATCAGTCATCACTCCATCTTACTATCTTCCAAAACCCTACATCGCTTGATTGCAGCTCCCTTGTTCGATTCACTATGCAGGTAAAATGTTAGATTTCTTTCAGCCTTGGTGAAGTTTCTACTTTCTTGTTTCCCATTTCATGATTTATGAAGGCTGAATCTTGAACTGGTGATTTATGAAGGCTAAATATTGACATACTGGCTTATTTGAAAATGTTGAACCGCTTTCCAAATACATTTATTGCTTATAGAATTTTATTGACAATACCTGTTACAATTGCATTTGTTGAAAAAAGTTTTACAATATTGAAGTTATTGAAATCTTACATGCGATCAACTATGTCACAAGAAAGATTGAATTGACTTGCTTTGATATCTATTGCATATGATTTGCTAGAATGTATTGATTACAAAAAGTTCATTAGTGATTTTGCTTAAAAAAATGCAAGAAGAACTAATTTTAAATGATTTGCATTTCAATGCTTACATATGATATTGTTTGAGTTATTTTCTGTCTTTTTCAGTTTCATGTCAACTCATATTGATTGTCAAAAATATTAGTGATTTGGATGATACGTTCTTATGAAAATACGAGCTTTTGGATTTTTGAAGGGTCTACAAGGTATAAATTTAGTTTTTTAGTTGTACATTTTATTATGATGTGAAAACCATTTGAGAAAAACATTGAAAATGATGTTTTTGTGATGTGGCAGTTTTATGTACAATGAGTTTATGTGAATAGTTTTTTTATTTTTAATACGCATGTTTTATAATTAAAGAATTGGGGGCACTCTTTTAATATTCGTACAGGGCACCCAAAAACACAGGGCCAGAGCTGTAAAAAGTAGTATGAAAAAATGTATTACTTATAAACTTATTATTTATAAACAATTTTGCGAAAGAGAGCTAAAATGTTCAACAAACGTATAAATAAATGGTAATTATATTTGCACCACAATTTCTTATAACTACTTAACATTTGAATTGCATTATTGATCCATAATCTTTATAAATTATTACATTTATATTCTTTATTTTTTCATTAAGTTGTTATCATTAAATTTTCAACAATTATCAAAATTTGTCCTTTATGATAGTTTTTTGTTTTTTGTTTTTTATTATCGTGTTTTAAAACAATGAACAAGTATTCAATTAAAATTTTAATTTTTTTACTTATTAAGTGTACAAGCGGTATATAAATCTTTTAATCCCTCTTAATAAATTTTTTGACATAAATCAATAGAAGAGATAAGATATATTAATTAATGAAAGAATTAAAATAAGAATACGATGAAAAAAGTTGGGGGGACATAATTGTAATATTGATTAAAGGTTGTGAACGTTTCTTGCAATTAAAATGTGGCGCACATATAAGAAGATGTGGTGACAATATATTTAGCCTAAATAAATTGGTATCTTTGAACATAATTCATAAATTTTATAATGATCTGTTTGATATTAATAAAAATCATATTTTTCGTAAGTTTTCATAACAATTAAATGAGATGTGTGATTTAAAAGTCGTGAATCCCGTAAAAAGTGTAATTAAAATTAAATGTTGACTTTGAATTGGATTAAAATCTAAATTCTTAGTGCTATCAAAGATGTCCTTAATTTTACATGTTAACGATATTACACTCACATTAACTTTAATATATGAAAAACATATTAATTTTAGTAAAGTTTGGAAAGAAAATAATATTCAGTTTTTCTTTATTTATTTTTTAAAGCTTTTCTGTCACTTTACCCTCTAAGGACCTGTAGCGACCGAGAAATTTTCGTGATTTTATTCAAATAAATATTTTTAAAAGCGTGTCGCTTCGACCTTGCCCATCATTTAGTTATTTTATTTTTAAAACGCGTGCTCGTCTAGCCAGTTAAGTGAAAAAATTTAATTTATTCAAAATCTTCGTCAAATTTCAATCTTTATCAAAAATATTTCAATATCACAATTTATTTTCAAAGTCCAAGTATTAATTATATTAAGTCCCAATTTTAAATGTTTTAGTCCAACCCAACATCTCGAGCCCAAATATTTTACCGATCATTCAAGCCCTTTTAACAACCCAATCAATAAATTCTTGGCCCAACTAAATCAACAACTTATTTTCCAAGTATTTCCTTACACAACCATATTCACTTCCCAAAATTCTCACAATTTTCCATAAATCAAGATTTAACCTAAACTACCATGTTTAACACCTAAATCAACTATTAATTGGATCCCTAACCCTTGCATTCACGAACCCAAAACGCCATAGCTGATTCTCCCACAAACTGCACAAATCATCCATGGCCAAGCCACATACACGACAGCATCAAACCGCACACCAAACTCACTGCCTTCAGTTCACCAAAACCATAGTCGAACCCGACTTACTGCCCTTACCACAATCGGCTGCCAATATGCAACCAAGATTTCCACCATCAACACCACGCCTGCCAACTTCAATCCACCAATGCTGCTACTCTGTCTTCACCATTATCAACCACAGTTGAATCAAAACAAACCTCCATAGCCGACTACTTTCCATCCACCGGCGATACCCAAACCAAAGCAACTCCACTGTCGAACAAACAATTCTGCCCCAAACCAAGAAACGTTACCACCTCCACCTCTGAATTCCAACCATAACCAGGCCACTACCTTCCACTCAAAGCACCTTCATCAACAACGAAAGCCAACATTTACAAACACCACCGAAATCGCCTACTTTCCAAAGTCAGGAAAACCCAAGAATCAAACTCAAAATCCGCAACAAACCCAGAAATCCAATACTTACCTCGACCGCCAAGTTTTCTTAACCGGATCCCCGATGAAACCCGTGACCATACAGCCTCGGTTGCACCTTGATTTCCGCACCCAATCGTACACCTAAACCCCAAATTTGAACCCCCTTCCCGCCGCTGCTCGCCGCCACACTGCGGCGACGTTGCGCCGGCGAATCGCAGGCAAAAGGCCGGCGTGCGCGAGGCGCGACGTCCGGTCGCGTTCCCCCCCCCTCTTTCTCTTCTCTTATCTGAAATGGGGAGAGAGAGATGATATTGTTTTTTTAAATATTTTGATTTTTTTCTTAATTTTCACCTTAGTCCCCCAAGTTTGGAAAGTTATTCAATTCAGTCCCTTTTGGTTTCAAATCATCAATTTTAGCCCTTAAGTTTTAAATGAATTTTAATCAGCCCTTTCATTTTGAAAATCAATTATTTCAGCCCTATAGTTTAATATTCATTTTGAGTTTCAACCCAACTTCCAAAATATTCATTTTAGTCCCTCAACTTTCAAAGTACTCATTTTAGTCCCTCAACTTTCAAAAGTATTCATTTTAGACCCCAAGTTTTAAAATAATCATTTCAGTCCTCAATTGGTTATAAACAATAAATTTCTAAAGAAAAATTTAACATATGAGCTAGACGAGGCGCTTGGACATTTAGAAGAACAACGTGAATTTCCTTACTCAACTTTCAGACTCGTAATTTGAGGTAGACTCGCCCCCACTAATTAGTTTAGATTATAATTGCATGTTTTTATGTGGATTCACGTGATTATATGCTTAATTGCATTAGAATAGAAGAGAATATCTCTTATGAGATAAGATGAGAAATGATGATGTTATGCATAACTTATGTGCCTTAAGTGCACGAGACGAGACTACCCACACCCTATGATTTTAACAGCCTTGATTTTGAAAATACAAGAGCCCAAGAATATGATGATGATGTCACTGTATGATTGCATAATTACGTGTTCAATTATTTTGTAAATTAATTATTGGCGATGAGTCTACTGAGTATTTTTCGAAATACTCATTCCATTATTTTAACAGTTTTTGCAGATCTCGGAGAAGGCGGCGAATGAAATGGGAGCGGTGGCAAATTAAATAAATGATGATGTTATTAGACAATTTTACGAATGTTACTCGTTAAATTATTTATCTTTAATTTCATTTAAATAATTGGGATTAAATTTTTACGAATTGTTCTTTATTTAAATTAATCAAATTTCCGCTGAAGTTTTCAAATGATGAATGTGATGCTTTGAATTAAATTTATTTTCCGCAATAAAGTCAGTTTTAAAGGACGAAGTGGCGTCCCGGGCTCCGCGGAATTCGGGGCGTTACAGGACCTGTTTGGCCTGAAAGTTTTTTCCTAAACTAATTTTCAGCCACATTTTTATGGGATCACCACTCTTCACACTTTTCAATATACACATGCTCCAAATACTTTTTTACTTTCGGGTCTATTTGTTAAAAATTTTGTATTTTAAAAAATGTTTTTTCATGTTCTAGAAGCAAAATATGTGGTTAAAATATGTAGAGAGAAAAGGGAGTGAGATAAATATATCTTTAGTTCAGAGAGTAAGAAATGCTCACCCCCCATTTGGAGACAGTCGTGCTTCATTTATAGAGGAACTTGTTGTCTCGGATCACGACACGTGGCATACTTTACACTTGTCATCACCCTAGCTCATGGAAGTGACAACCTTGCTTTTTGACCGTAATCATTGCTACATTTCGTAGGGGATGGACGCCTGTCACATCTTAGTAAATGTAGTGTCTCCTCTCTGACTCCATCTCTCTTCAGGTCACTGCCGTAAAGCGCCTCGGCTGCGCATAAAGCACATTGGCCAGGCGTAAATCAGTTCGGCTAGAAAGGTTCGCTTGACAAACCACCTCGGAATTGGGCCCAAGGTGATATTTTAGACCTTAACTGTGGGTCAAGATCCGTTGGGCCCTTGCTAGTGGATCACTGTACCTCTTTTTGGGCTTGGATTCAACACTAGTCCCTCAAATCCGAAGCAATCATTCATGGACGTGTAGGATTTGTTGTATGGCACTAACTTTGTTACGAGGGCTTTCGTATGATACCGCGGACCTGGTGCTTAGGATGACCTCCCTCATTGAAGGTTTGGATTTGATGTGAATCCGGCCTCCTACTTCGGATTTTCTTTCCTGAGTGAAGGTTTGGGACGCATTAGCGCGTATCTCAGGCGGCGTATTTAATGAAAGAAAAAAAGGGGGGCTATTGTCGTTGGTTCCCAAGAAATATATATATAAAAGGCGAGGGGGGTGGCATTTCGCAGCGCGTTGTATTCACTGTGGTAGCTGAACGGTTTTGTCCCTCCCTTTGACGGCTGGCGCTTTGATTAGCCCATTCTCCAAGAAGCATAAGTGAACCATATTAATCATACGGCTCACAAAAATCAAGGAATCTAGATCGTTGGGATCCCTATAAATCCTTCTTCATTTTATTATTTTCCCCTTTACCACTTTCTAAAAGTCTTTGCAGTGATACTCTGGCGAAAGCTTGTTCTGTTTTTTTTTTTTCTTTCCTACGAGTTTCGAGTCTTCTCTTCAAGGGCTTTCTAACCAGCATCCGCCTTTACCGTTTCACAGCTTTTACCGGCGAGTTCTTCATTCCCAGTGCACAGTTTCAAGCATTCGTCATCCGAAGGTAAACCTCTTGGTCTCTGTATATGCGAGACTTTTCTATTTTTAGTTTCTCACTGTGAGTTTGAAAATTTTGTTTTTGCACCTTGTTTTTCTTTTGTTGAGTCTGACCCACCTTTAAAACAAAAGAAAAAACGAAAAGAGTTGGGGGAACGGGTTCACAGGAAATGTTAGTGATGGCGATTCCCGTCAAAGGTTTCTGCCCCATCTCTTTATCGGTTTTTAGTTCTCACTTCTTTAGGGAGCAGATTAAGAGGAGAAATAGGAAAACCAGTGGCATAATTTATTTGAGTGATTCTGACGGCGAAGAAGAAAATCATCAGAACTACATGGCTCATCTATCATCCGAGGAGGAGGCAACTTTGACAGAGCTTCGGAGCAAGCGAGACAGGGATCTGAGGAGAGAAGAGGCGGCAGGCTCCTCTTCTGGTCACCAGGACCTCGGCATAATCGTTAGGGCCCCATTTGGGGCACATATGAAAGAATTGGGTTTAACTGCAGAGGAGATCTCCCGAGTAGAGGATTGGGTTGACCAGGTTAACAAAGCTTCAGGCTACCACGTTGATCCTGATCCAAACCCAGAGTCGTGGGAGAGCAGTGAGATTGCTACTGAAATCGGAAGGGTTGATTTGGCCGAGGCTTCGAAAAAATTTACGATTCCAGAAGGGGTCCAATTGGTGCACCCTACACCTTCCTGCCGACCCTGCAGCCCTCCTCTAGGCCAAGCGGCGATATGTTACGACGCCCTTTCTTGTGGGATGAGGCTTCCCCTGCACCCCTTCTTCAGGGCGTTACTTAGGAGCTACAACTTGTGCCCCTACCAGCTGGCCCCCAATTTATGGACACAAGCTGTGGGCACTTGGTTGGTGTGGCAAGAGGTCAACCCTGATCATCCGATCTCACTGTACATCATTCACACTCTCTACACTTTGAAGAAATCAATTAGAAGGGAGAGAGACGAGAGGCCGGACGTTAAGGATTGGTATTACTTGTCTCCTAGGGGCTCTTATCCTCCCGTTATTACCGGTCACCCCACCTCAATAAAGAACTGGAGGAACCAGTGGTTCTGGGTCGCTGGGGAGTGGCAGAGTTCTCCTGTAGACTCCAGTCCAGAAATTACAGTTCCCCGAACTCTTTCCATACCTAGTGAGTCTTGCACTTGTTTTAGAGTCTCTAACTGTCACGCGTCTTTTGCTCTTTTAACTCCCATTTACTTTTCTTGGCTGCTTACTAATATGCCATCGGTTTATAGCAGGGGACACTTTTGCTCGCCTCCTCCTCGACGCAGACCTAGCGGCAGTGACGCATTTATTTGCTTACAAGGGTAGTTTCCAAGGGGTCATTCAGCAAAACAAGCTATTCGTTAAACACGGTCTTATGCTAGCCATGAGTAAGTTCGTTTCCCTAATACAGTTTTACCTTACGCTTTTTCTGTTCGTACCCTCATTTTCCTCCTTCTTTCTAGGTTCCAAGGAATTTCCGAAGATCTCCTTAAAGAGACTCATGGCTAAGAAGATCCCTCCTGCCCTGCGCCACGACAGCGAAGTTGAAAGGAAACAGAAGGCGGTATTGGCCAACCTGCAAGTTGGGGTGGCGAAGGAAGTGTCCGAGAAGTCTACAGCCCAGCTTCAGTGCCCTCTTCTAGCCCTGCTGACACCACCCACTTTGCTACCAGTGGGTTCCCAACAACCCAGCACTGATAGGGAGGAAGACCCTAAAAGAGGCATTGCCAAAGGGAAGGGGAAAAGGTCGGATAGAGGCCGATCTAAGAGGGGCGGGGAGACTCAAGACGCTTCGGTGTCACTTTCCTTGTCCGAGAACATATCTGAGCATGCACCTGAGGAGGAGCCCGGCCCCTTGAAGAGGCTCAGAAGAGGCAAAGGCAAGGAGTACATGTAGCGACTCAGAATTTTTACGCAATTAATAATTATTTTAATATTTAGAAAATTGTGTCGCTACTATTTCACCTATTATTTTGAAGTTAACGCCGCGACGGATTCGTCTAGCCAAGTCAAGAAATATCGAATTTGTTCGATTTTAAATTAAAATCCAAATTTCTAAAATTATGTTATTTAATTATTTATTCAAAGTATTATTTTCAAAATCATTTTGAATTCCAAATTTATTAAAATATCCCAATGATCCTTATCAAATTATTTCAAGTCCAAATACGAAATCCAATTTTATCTCAAAATTTACTCACTTCTCAAATGTATTTTCAGTCAAAAATATATCTGTTTTAAATACGTTTCTTGATCGAAGTTAGTCAAATTTTTAGTTAATTATCCTAACTAATTCTACCTAAATTTTACAAATATTCTCCACTATACATCATCATTCTAAACACTTTACATTTTGTTTTCCTTTCATTTCCACCTAATTCTCCACCATTCTCCCTTATATTCATATGATTCTCCACTAACTCACAACCATCATTCATATTCCACATTTTCTCTCCTATAATTTCTTATCAATACCACACTCACCAAATTAAGCCAAAGCTCGACCAAACTTAAATCCCCCACGTGTTTTATTTTTTTTTTACACATCAATTCAATAATCATTTCTATATCAACCAAACCACTACAAACCAACTAATGGCCAATTCAACAACAATTCCCACGTTCTTCTCTTCTTACCCACTCATTCATCATCATTATGTCTCAAAGACATAATGATTCACACACCCATTTCCACCACCGTTCATCATCACCCATCCTCTATAATCAGAGGAATCATATCATCACCATCCACACTGATTCATCTCATAACCATCTCAACCTTCACACATCCAAACCTCCATCTCCAATCCACATTTTCATCACGATCAGAAACCAACCAAAATCATTCATCATCAGTTGGCACCCTGCAGCTTTTTCAACGCCAATTGAATCATGAACAAGCAACCATCATCTGAATCAAATTTCCATTTGTCTGAAACTCAACCAATCATCATTAGCAACATCACCACCTCCCATTTCGTTTATCACCATTTTGATCTCCAAATCAAACAATCTTAATCATCATCATCAATCAACACCAATCTGTATTAGATCACTCATGGCCAGCTTTCATTTTCAACAGCCAACCTCCATCACGCCTCAACTTCAAACCGGCCAATCACCACCCAAACCACAGCAACACCACCAAGCACACTTTTTCCCTGCCTCTGCAATTCACCACTGCAACCAACCAAACCAACTGCAATCCCACTTCCAGCAACCATTCCAGCCGCCTGCAGCTCACAGCTGGACCACCAATTAACCTCTACCTACAACACTACCACCAGCCTACTACCCAGAATCATCACCACCTAACCTCCGATCCAAAACATCAAACCCAACTCCAAATCGCAACCCAAAATCAAAACCCCAAAACCCAAGAAATAGAGTACCAAATACCTACCTTAAACCATCGCTGAATTTCCGCCGGAGTATCATCGCGAACCCTAGCTTCGAATCCAGCCCCGGTTCGCACACAAACTCTCACCCAATACTCTCAAAACCTTTAACCACCTCTTGCCATCACCTTACGCCGGTGTGCGCCGGCGAATCGCCGGCTGAAGACGTATTTCGCCGTCGACCGTACCCTCTTCGCCGTTTCTGAGAGAGAGAGTTCAATTTTCATAGTGAGAGAAGGTTAGGTCGAGAGTGAGAGAAATGATAGAGAGAGAAGAGATAATCTGATTTTAAAACTTTCGGAAATTCTTTTTGGTCCTTGAAGTTTTAAAGATTTTAATCAGCCCTTTCATTTTCAAAATCTATTATTTCAGTCACTGTTGATTTACTTTTAAGCCCAAGTTTTAAAAGTATTCATTTTAGTCCCTCAACTTTCAAAACATCAATTTTAGTCCTCAAATTATAATTTATCATTTTGAACTATATATTCGATATACTAAAGTGACTTATTGGCTAAGACGAAGCGTACGGAGAATTTAAAGAAGTCATTCCCGCTCAACTTTGCACTCGTCGGATTTGAGGTAGACTCGCACTTATTAATTGATTTAAATTATGATTTCATATGAATGTCATGTGACTTGTGAAAGTCAATTTTTAAGAAAAGCAAGTATGTTTTTATGAAAGGTAAATATACCTTATGTTTTTATAAAGAGTAAGTATGTTTTTATGAAAAGAAAATATACTTTATGTTTTTACGAAAAGTAAGTATACCCTATGCTTCACGAAAATGTTTTTTTTGGATCATTGCTATGAAATCAATCTACCAAGATTGTTATGGGTCCCATATGATAAGTTATGATATGTTAAGGGGACCGAAGTTTTAGTAGCGCTACACATAAGAATTCTTGCCACGAAGTTCGGTAACATTCTTGTGTCTCCTATGTTTATGAGGATTTGCCACGAAGTTCGGTAAAATTCCTATGTTTCCATATGTTTATGAGGATTTGCCACCTAAGTTCGGTAAAATTCATGTCGCATATGTTTATGAGGATTTCGATCCTATCTTATGTTATGATGCAATTGATCCCTATGAATTTCAAAAATTATGCTTGGTATACTTACTACATAAGAATTCTTGCCACCGAAGTTCGGTAAAATTCTTATGTTTATGAGGATTTCAATCCTATCCTATGTTATGATGAAAACTTACTGTGATTTTACTGCATAAGAATTCTTATCACCTAAGTTCGGTAAAATTCTTGTGTCTCCCTATGTTTATGAGGATTTTGATCCTATCTTATGTTATGCTTTCAAAAGAAATTATGCTTGGCATAATTAAAATGTTTTTATAAGTATATGGTTTTCAAAGAGCTGTTTTCAAAGAGCTATTTTCAAAGAGCCTATGATTTGCAAAATATGTCCCGTGCTGTAATGCACAATATGAGTTTTATCAAGAGCCGTTTTATAAAGAAGCTCTATCAATGCCCGTTTTATAAAGAGCCGGGATTTATGTGTTTAATCATCTTATAAATTAAATTAATTTGCGATGAGTCTACTGAGTATTTCCCCATGAAATACTCACCCTACTTTTTAACAGTTTTGCAGATTTCGGAGACGGTGGCGAGCGATGAATGATGGTGGCAATAATCGTTAAACTGTTGAAAGTTTGACATTAATGATTTCCGTATTTTTCCAAACAATCGAATAATTTAGAGAAGTTCATTTATTTGAGAAATTATGACATTGTCAATTTCTTTACAAAATTAATGGTTCGATTTACTATTTCAAATGGTTTCATAAATGTTTCAATTTTATCGGCCATTACAGTTATTTAATGTTGCCAAAAATGAATTTCAATTATTTCTTCCGCAAAAATATTATTCGAAAAAATTTAGACAGAAAATGACGTAGTGAATCGGGTATACGGAACTCGGGGCGCTACAGTCCACTTCCGCACATTCGCCACCAATGGTTGAAGACTTGGAGAACGAGCCATCTGTGCCCATTCCAGGCTTGGCTTATGAAGTGACACCGGAGGGGGCAGAAGAGCTCAAGCATATTAAAACTAGCATCCTGCCCAGAGATGTCACTTTCAACCCTTCATTGTTTGACTCCCCCAGTTCTCCTCCTGCCTGGACCGCATTCATCACTGAGCAATTTTGGATGGAGGGTTGGTCTGCCTTCTCCTCTAGTACCAGCCCATCCCGGAAGTTGCTCGCTGCCAAGGCCATGAATTCCAGGGCATTGGCCCTTATTGACGAGGTGAAATCGTCCGTGGAGGAGGCGCAGAGGGACAAGAAAAATGCTGAGACTGAGCTTCGGCACGCGGACAATATGCTCAAGGAGATCAATGACCTCAAGGCCCAACTGTCTATAGCCCATAAATCTTCCTCAGAAGAGAGGGCTAATGCGAAGCGCCTCCAGGAGGACAATGATAAACTGAAGCATGACCTCCAGGCCTCCGAGTCAGATGTGGCGGTTTTGTGCAAGAAACTGGATGATTCCAACCGTGCACAGTCTATCGACTCCGAGTTCCTGGCCGCCGCTAATGCAGCCAAGTTGAAGCTGGAAGCTGAGGTGGCAGGAGTCAACGAAAAACTGGGGAGGGAGCTGGAGGCTAAGGCGAAGGCGGAGGAGGACCTTGCCTCTTTGGAGAAGCATATGCAAACGAGGATCACAGAAGTTTTGGAGCAGACTGTCATGACAGGGGTGGATAATGTTTTAAGTACCAGAGTGTCAGAGGCTGTCTAGAACTTCAAAGACACTTTCGAAGAGACCCTAGAGTACGAGGCTATGCAGAGGGTCTTTGGGAACTTAGGGGCTAGGATGGCTTTGGGGGATGTGAAGGACGCTTTCCCGACCTTGGACCTATCCTCCATTAAAGCCTTGTATCCTGAGCCCCAAGATGCTCCTGCGGATCCTTTAGTTGCATCCGACAAGGGTTCTTCAGAAGATATCCCTCCACAATGATCCTCTCCTATCTCTGCCTTAGTTTAGTTAGGTTTTTTTTTTTTTTTTTTTTAGTGCCAACGGCGTTTTATACTGTAAATGTAACACTTTACTTGATTCTATGAATGAAATAACTTATTCATATTTTTCCAATGTCTTGATTCTATGAATGAAATGACTTATTCATATTTTGCCAATGTCTTGATTCTATGAATGAAATGACTTATTCATATTTTGCCTGTAAATGTAACATTTCGAACTATTTACACATAAATGCTTCCAAGCGCGGACTCCTCGTAATTGTATGACTCATAATTGCATGATGATATGTGGGGAACTGTAAATGTATAGTCCCTCAAATCTAACTAGCTTAATGCATTCATGTTTGTTGGTTAGATCTGATTTTGACCAACTTTTGAGCAGTTTTACCCTATACCCTGCAACATTTACATTTACACATTTGCGTGAACTCTTATTGCTGGCGTGATCATTTTCAATCTTTATGCGATGGTCGTAGTGTAAATTCACCGGAGTCCTTCGTTTTTAACAACGTTCATGCCTGGCGGAGGCGTGTGGTTTTTGCAACCAAAATAATATAAGAATTTTTTTACGTTTGTCTTTTACGCTCATTCACACAGCGCTTAGTATACATATGCCTTGCCAATGCTTTGTCTGAATGTATGTATAAGAGTATCAATCATTTTGCGGAAGCGTGTAACACTTCACACAAGAGAGCATTCTGTGTACATGAAGTTCCAGTTTGTTATGACAACATTTGACTAAATATGAATGCTTTCAAACGCGAATGCCTTAAGGAAATGTCTTGTAAACGTATCGCGTATTGCAGGGTTAATGATACTATAAAACTCCCAATCCCTACGTAGTGATCGTAGTTTAGTCTTATAAGAGTCCCTTGTTCTTAATAAACTTCGTGCATGGCGTTCACGTATGGTCTTATAACCAGAATAATTTTAGAATTTCTATTCATCCATTATGCTTATCTAATTAGTAACTGGCATAATCCTCAACGAAACTCATTTGCGATTTCATAAAATCATATGATAGCGCCGCAGTCATAGAAGAGGAATATGATTTATTGAAAATAACGGCGAATGTGGTCCATATTCCAAGGATTACATAGAGGTACTCTAGATAAGTCTTCAATTATGTACGTTCCGGGTACCACCTCGGTAAGGACTTTGTAAGGGCCTTCCCAGTTAGGACCTAGAGTCCCTACTCCTGGTTCCTGTGTTGAAGGAAGAACCTTTTTGAGGACCAAGTCCCCAATATGAAAGCGTCGACTCTTATTCACTCTTTTGTTGTAGTATCGAGCCATCTTTTTCTGGTACCTGGCCATCACCACTTGGGAATCACTCCGCTTTTTCCATGAGGAAATCTAAACCGGCCCTTTGTGCTTCCTCGTTCCTAACTTCGTCATAATGAATTTGACAAAGCGAAGGGATTCCAATTTCAACGGGGCATACCGCCTCGGCTCCATATGCCAGCGAGAAAGGTGTTTCACCAGTAGCGGTGTGCGAGGTGGTTCGAAGCGCCCATAGCACTTGTGGGAGCTCATCTACCCATGCGCCCTTTTTGAATTCCAACTTCCTTTTCAGGGTATTTTTTATGGTCTTGTTCACAGCTTCGACCTGTCCGTTGGCCTGCGGGTGATGGGGAGATGAGAATAGTTTCTTAATTCCCAAATAGTCGCATAACTCATCGACGCTTCTGTTTTTGAACTGTTTCGCACTGTCACTAACCAGCGAGTGTGGTATTCCGAATCGGAATATGATATTTTTCCAAATGAACTTGGTGGTGTTGGCCTCGGTGATCCTCATCAAAGGTTCCGCTTCGACCCACTTGGTGAAGTAGTCAATTGCTACTATGGCAAAGCAATTGTTTCCAGCACCTCTAGGCATAGGACCAACAATGTCAACCCCCCATTTTGCAAAAGGTCAAGGGCTAGTCACCACAGTTAGCTCGTGATGAGGCTGATGTGGTATGGTCGCGTGTCTTTGGCATTTCTCGCACTTGCGCACAAAGTCATGGGAATCTTTTCGCATAGTAGGCCAAAAATATCCCTGTTTGAGGGCTTTCCAAGCTAGCGATAACGCCCCGGCATGGTTGCCACTCTTGGTTGCCATCTGTGTTATCAACCATCTCGACCTCCGGTTGATGCGTGAATTCGACTACAAAGTCCGCCAGTGCTTGGCCCTTTACAGCGGTTCGAGGCGTATAATGTAGGTCGAACTGGCTGATTTCTATCGCTCATTTCAGTAACCTCCCAGAAACGTCTGGTTTTTGCAACACTTGTCTCATGGGAAAGCTGGTGAACACGTGTATGGAGTGTGACTGAAAGTAGGGACGAAGTTTGCGAGAGACTGTAATTAATGAGAGAGCAAGCTTCTCCATATCTGGGTAGCGCGTCTCGGCATCCAGCATGACTTTGCTTACATAATACACTGGAAACTGATTCCCATCCTCCTCTCTGACCAACACTGAGCTGACAGCCTCTTTGGATACAGCCAAATACAAGTAGAGAGGCTCGCCAGCCTTTGGCTTCGATAGCAATGGCGGCCGTCCCAAAGATGCTTTCAGGTCGGAAAAAGCCTGCTCACATTCCGGTGTCCATTGGAATCGATTTCCCCCCTTTAGGACCTTGAAAAATGGCAAGCATTTGTCAGTGGATTTGGAGATGAATCGATTCAAAGCCGCAATTCTCCCTGTTAAGCTTTGCACTTCTTTCGGATTCCGAGGCGATTGCATGTTTAACAAAGCACTGATTTTATCAGGATTAGCTTTGATTCCCCTCTTATTCACCTTGAACCCAAGAAATTTTCCAGATGCTACCCCAAATGCACATTTCACTGGGTTGAGCTTCATTCGATATTTCCTCAAAACATCGAAGGCTTCTGACAAATGGATGATATGATCAGCGGTGATCATGCTCTTGACTAGCATGTCATCAACGTATACCTCCATGGTACTTCCCAATTGTTCTGAAAACATGCGATTTACTAGCCTTTGATAGGTAGCTCCCGTATTTTTCAAGCTGAATGTCATAGCTCTGTAGCAATAGAGTCCTCTGTCTGTTATAAACGAAGTATGCTCCTCGTCCGATTCACACATGGGGATCTGATTGTACCCGGAGTATGCATCCATGAAGCTCAGCAGTTCATGCCCTGCTGTGGAGTCAACCAACTGATCGATCCGTAGTGGGAAACTGTCTTTGGGACAGGCCTGGTTCAAGTTTGAAAAATCAATACACACCCTCAGTTTCCCATTATTTTTTGGTACCAAAACAGGGTTTGATACCCACTTCGGATAGCGGGACTCTCTGATGAAGCCATTTTTCAATAGCTTCGTGACCTCGTCTTTCAAGGCCTCATACTTGTCGAAACTCATAGGTCGTCTCTTTTGCCTATGCCCAGGGCTTCTGGGATCAATCTGGAGCCTGTGACAGGCCTCTTTAGGATCGATTCCAACCATGTCACCATGCTTCCATGCGAATACATCGAGATTTTTAAGTAAGAAGCTCTTCAATTGATTTTTGCATTCGATTGGTGAATCCAATCCGATCTGCAATTCCTTGATTGGGTCGAACGGGTCTACACCGAAGCATTCTAACCTTTCGGCCAGTGTGGAGCAATTGTCACCTGCCATTCTTGGGTCTAGATCTGCTAAATTCTCCTCCGGTGTCATTGTAACATCCTTACTTCCAGAAGGCCCTTCACCCAATCTTTTAGGGTCTGGAGCAGCCTCGGCCATGGTTACATCACTTATCATGTTCAAGTTTCGATCTTGGAACTTTCTGATTGCGTTCGTGTAACAGGCCCGTGACTCAGTTTGGCTCCCCCTTACAGTTGCAACGCCATGCTCCGTGGGAAACTTCATGCAAATGTATTTCGTATGCGTCACAGCTCCCAAGTCGATAAGACCTGGCCTCCCAATTGAACCATGATAGGAGGAGATTTTGTCAACCACCAAGAATTCTATAGGGATTCTGGAGAGGGTTGGTGCTTACCATACTTCGGTCATAAGGGTTATGGACCCTCTGGGGGTTATGCTGTCCCCCGTGAATCCGTATATTGGATCTGGGACTGGAATGAGTGGAGTGTTGATCCCCATTTTATCAAAGATTACCCCGTAAATCACATTTACCGAGGCACCATCATCTACCATCATTTGTGATAGCCCATTCCGAGCCACCACTACCCTGATGACCAATGCATCGTTGTGTGGGAAATGTACTCCAATTGCATCATCTTGTGTGAAGGTGATAGATTATGTCCGAGGCATCCTTACAGGATGTGAGTGGCTGTGGTAATTAACGTTGGCGGGCTGCTTGGCCTCTCGGATATACCTCTTTTGGGAGTTATTTGTGCTCCCACCTGGGTGGGGGCCTCCCAGTATTGTATCAATTTCGCGGATAGGGAGGTCGGCCACAGGCATAGGTGGCTCCCGCGTGTCTTTAGCATGCACCGAGGCGGTATCCTGGCCCTTGTTCCTGTTTCTTTGGCGATTGTCAATCCTTTCTTTGGTTGAGTTCTTCCATGGAACTCTCCTGTCAGATCGGTTGAACTTCGGGCCACCAGATTTTTGGGTTCTCCCCGTGTCGGGGGAGAAGTCATTTCCCCTTCTCCCCTGCGCCTTTTGGTCAGCTAACTTGTGGATTTCCCTGCAATCCTCTGTTGCGTGACCGTAATATCTATGGTAGGCGCAGTAAGCCCCAATCATGGGCTACTTTCCACTTCGGATACTTTCCATCTTTCCTTGAGCAGTGGGGGATTCTGAGAAGGAGTGTTGGAGTGCAAGTGGGGGATGGCTTCCGTGATTTCAGTTGCATAACTAGACCCTGTCCCCGAAAACGGACGCGGCGCTCCACCTCGGTTTCCGAGGACCCTATCCTTGTTTCCTCCCTTCTTGAGGTTTGCTTCATTTGAATACCTAAGGTTGTATCTCCCTTGGGGGTGATTATTTCTGTCCCTAGCCATTTCTTCTGATACAATCTCCTCCTTTATCAGGTCTACCAAAGCATTGTAATCCCTTGGTTTCCTGCTCTGGACATCCCTCCAGAACATGCTGGTCATATCTAGCCCTCCTTTCAGAGCGAAAAACATCTCCGCTTCTGTGATGTTTTCGCAGATGTGCATTTCTTCAGTAAACCGAGCTAGGTAACTTTTCAGTGATTCGTCCCTTCCTTGCCTCAGATCCTGGAGGCGTTGGAGTGGGAGCTGGCCAGGCCTGGAGGAAACAAAGCCATTTTTAAAAGCCGTTTTCATGTCTCTCCAACTGTGGATGCTGCCAGGAGGGAGTTTTTTATACCATCGTATGGCACTTCCCTCAAGGGTTAAAGCAAAGGCTTTACATTTCGGTGCCGGGGTGACTCCGGCTATTTCCATGCTGGCGCGGTAATTTAACAGGTGATCGTCAGGGTCGCCTCGGCCAGAATATTTTGATATTTCTGGAATTTCGAAGTCATGAGGCATGGGGCATCTACGGAGGCCCTCTGTGAAGGGACTTACTTCCTCTTCGTTATCTAGCTCGGATGAGGGCAGTTCGATGTTCTCGTCGTGACCGGAATACATTGGATCATGGTATTGGTCGTAGAGTGGCGTAGTATAGTCCTGCCTTTGTGGTGGAAAAATATGGCCGTAGTTTGGCCTTTCGTGGGTTGGTAGATCGTTGTGAGATTTTTGTCCGAACTGCTTCGGCTCTTCTCCCATGCCTATTTCTAGGCTCATGTGTTGGGGCAAACCTTTCTGCTCCCGTACCATGTTAGTCCCTATGCATTTGACCCTGCGACAAAGCTTCTTCAGCGCGTCGCTCCCACCTATTTCTAGGCTCGGTCGCATTGTGTCTACCTGGATCCGTTTGCCCCCGTCGCTGGCCCCCAGAATAACCCTCCTATTCGGCTGAAGACACTGCCAGATCTTGCGGGAGAAGCCTCCCTGCGTCTAGCTGGGAGGGGGTTTTGTTCTTCATGTGCTTCATGCTCCGGGCCTTCCTCGTAGAGAGGCTCAGACTCCACCTCGGCGTATGCCGGTGGATCTTGATAGTAATACGAGGCAGTGGCCGCCTCGGATTGTAAGTAATGTGGCTGTGGGTATTGCTGAGGCATCGTGGGCTCGTTAATAGCATACCCTCTGGCCATGTAGGCATTCATCGCAGCAGTTTGTTCTATCTGCTGCTTCTGCATTTCCAGCATTTGGGCCGCCATGCGAGTCATGTCCCGCAACATGCGACGATTACGGTGCCGGCGTGGTGGGTTAGATTGCGCTACTCCCTCATTGGCGTTCTCATGAGGTCCTTGAGGAGCCTCCCTCTCACTGTGCTGGCCATTTCTTCCCCTACGGGGGTTAATATCTCCATCACTTTCATTCATGTTTCAAAGAAATTTCTTGGTTTTAGTTTGTCTTTCAAGGATAGATAGACTTTTATCTCAATACTCCGAGCCTCTTTCAAGGTCGTTAAACTTATGTTTCAAAATTTTAAGTCTTTTTCAATGTTGTCGAACTTATATTTCAAAGCTTTTTACCTTTTTCAAGGTCACCGAACTTATATTTCAAAGCTCTACTCCTTTTTCAAGGGTACTAAACTTATATTTCAAAGCTTTTTACCTTTTTCAAGGTCACTGAACTTATATTTCAAAGCTCTACTCCTTTTTCAAGGGTACTAAACTTATATTTCAAAGTTTTTTACCTTTTTCAAGGTCACCGAACTTATATTTCAAAGCTCTACTCCTTTTTCAAGGATACTAAACTTATATTTCAAAGCTCTACTTCTTTTTCAAGGGTACTAAACTTATATTTCAAAGTTTTTGCAGTTTTCCGATCTTTTGCAAGAGGTTAATCGTCCTTTTTCGGGATTTACTTTCTATGTGCGGCTTTTCATCATGTGTTTTCGTGGTTAGCAGTATGGTTTCCCACAGACGGTGCCAAAATGTTGACCACAAAATCCGGCTGGACCTTGGACCAACACGTCTCAGCTCCTCCATCTTGAACACGTGGATCTCCTGCGCACTGTGACAAACAATCAATTTGCAAAGGGGGCCGAGGTGGCTCCCGTTTGCACTCTGATGCCAAAGTCAGTATTCATTTTAGGCGAATATATATATATATATTGGGTGCGGGAGAGGTAAAATGTGTAAAAAAGAGAAAAGAGAGTGAGATAAATATATCTTAGTTCAGAGAGTAAAAAATGCTCAACCCACATTTGGAGACAGTCGTGCTTCATTTATAGAGGAACTTGTTGTCTTGGATCACGACACGTGGCATACTTTACACTTGTCATCACTCTGGCTCATGGAAGTGACAATCTTTCTTTTTCACCGTATTCATTGCTACATTTCATAGGGGATGGGCGCATGTCACATCTTGGTAAAGGTAGTGTCACCTCTCTGACTCCATCTCTCTTCAGGTCACTTCCGTAAAGCGCCTCGGCTGCGCATAAAGCACATCGGCCAGGCGTAAATCAGTTCGGCTAGAAATGTTCGCTTGACAAACCACCTCGGAATTGGGCCCAAGGTGATATTTTGGACCTTAACTGTGGGTCAAGATCCGTTGGGCCTTAGTTGGGCCCTTGCTAGTGGATCACTGTACCTCTTTTTGGGCTTGGATTCAACAATTTTTATTTTCAATCTTTATTTTATTCTACATTTCCTCCATTTTTAGTGCATGGCAAGACAAAATTGTTCATTCAATAGAATGATTATGAATTATGGAAGTATAAGACAGACAAGAAAGATCAAAGAAAATAAGTGAATCTCCTAAAAATAAGAATTCAGTCTTCTCTAGTATAGTGTAATTTACTATATATCTCTCAAATCCAACATTGTTAGTTGTAGCAAGAAAAACTGCAATGTAGATGACTAATTACTTTCTTCAAGCAATTTTATTGATACAATGTATAATGGCAACAAAAAAATTTTCCACTAAGTAGGGACCATTTTGTAAGTGTAAAGCTCGTGATTTGGTTTTAATTCAAAATAGTTAAGTTTTATGAAACTCGTCCCGTCCCGCTAATATAAATGGTTCACTAAATGGGATGATTTGTCCACCAGCCCTGCCCCGCGATCCGCCCCACCTTTAAGCGGGCCACAGGCCGGATACGGGGCAAATTATCCAAGACGGCGCGGAGCATGGAGCACGCCGACCCGACCCTGACTCGCCCTGTTGCCATCCCTAGTGGTTAAAAAATAATTTGATAAATTGTGTTATAAAAAACATATTTTTTTAAACAAATTTGTCAAATAGAGGCTTCGTTACCATAGAAGCTCAAATCCTAACCTCTATTTTGATAGAAGTAGAATTATGATTGAAAATGAGTTTTCAAAAATGAGTTTTGAATAATAGGTATCAAACAGAGGAATTATTTCTTTTATAAATAAAGAATTTGTTGTTTTCGTGAAAAAAATCTTTGATTGAAAAGTTGTTCAAAAATGTATGATTACAAAGTATTTTGGAAAATGCGTCTTTTGTGTATAAATAATTTTACCAGAATTGTTTATTGTAACTAAAGTTAATTATAAGTAGGTTAATCAAGCTAATCCAAACGTGCCCTGCCTTTTCATTAGCTTGTTTAGGACTCCATTCAATTGACGCTTGCTGCTAGTAGAGTGAAAATCATAAAGCTAGGAGAAGAAAATACTGGGTATGCATCAATTCCCAATTCTCAGATCGTTATCAAGAAGCATGACATTATATGCATTAACTAACTTTGGCTTTTCATTTTGAAAACCCATCTTGTTTTGCTAGTTTTAATGCTTATAGGATCGGATTCTAGCAACCAGGGTTAGAGTAATTTTCTGCTCTTTATTTTCAAGTTAACATTTTATTATTGCCTTTATTTATTTACTTTTTGTGTTCTCTTTTTATTTTATTTTATTTATTTCGTTTCAATGTGTATTATTGTTAAAAACTTGGCCTTAAAATATGTTTTCTAGATGGGCATTTGAATTAGACGTTTAATTAATCTTTCATGTAATCAGAGATTAGGATACTTATATGATAAAAAAAAAATATGCATAAAAAATGTGATTCCCTTATGTGGGTCTGTCTTGAATTTGTTTGATTTTGAATTCGACTTGAGATTAGACTGTATAATTTCAAAATTTCAACTTTGAACGTCAACCTTGTTTATTATATACTTCTTTTTTCGACGTGTGATGTGATTATCCCTTTACATTTTTCAGTCGAGATTCAATCCGAGTGGTATTACTTGTTTAGTAAGTGGTATGGAGAGTATAAAAAGCAAGATTTTATCTTCTAGACATTCTGTTTAGTCTGGGTCTGGGCTGTATGAAATAAACGCTCAACTGGTCATCCCTTAGAAGAAAGACAATGCAACAATATTAATTCTCCTTTAAAAGGTGTCTGTTTGTTAGCTTAGGTGCTGTTTGGTAAAAGTTTTTCTACTTATAAATAAAGAATGTGATGTTTTTTAGATAAAACATATAACGTGTCTGTTTGTTAACTTAGGTGCTGTTTGGTAAAAGTTTTTTTTGTTTATAAAAATAAAGAATGTGATGTTTTCTAGATAAAATATATGGTTGAAAAGTGGTATGAGAAATGTGTGGGTTTAAAAAGTGAATTGGGGAATGTGTTGTTTATATACAAGTTTACCAAACAGAGACTGAATTGGTTTTGTTACTGATTTCTCTGTTGTCAACTTTAGTTGCATATCTTGGTTTATGTTGCAGAATTTATTCAATTCTCTGTGAGAAGTAGCATTACATATCAGCTTCCCCTTTGCTCTTGCAGACTATCTAGAAATATATCATCATTGATGAGTATAGTTGGTGATAAGTCCGATGATGAATACTCCGTCATTGGAGATAAAGGGGATATTGGATTCGTTGATTTTGGAAATTGTAAATCTGTTTGTAACTACAATCCTGCAGAAGAGAGTGATGTAGTCAATATATCTATTCCATTTCCTCTAGTCCAGGAGAAGCCTCAATCGGGATATGTTGGAGAAACCACTTTTGATTCCATAACCATAACGAACACTACTAACGAACCATTAGATCTCTGGTCTGTCAGTATCTATGATTCAAAACCTCCGGATTCCTTCACAGTTTCTTTGATGAAGCCTCCAACTGAAGATTCTGATGTGGAATATATCCAAGAATTTCTAGAATCATCTTCCTTGGAAGACAGAGTGCTAAGACCCGGTCAAACTTTGACTATTTGGTTGTCATGCAAAACTAAGGAAATTGGCTTGCACACTGCAGCTGTGCACTTTAGTGTGGGGGACGAGACAATAGAAAGGCTTGTTTTTGTGTTGGCAGAAGATAAGATCTCCCAATCTTTATCTTCTAGTAAACCCTTTTACAGACCTCGTAAAAAGAAACCGGCCGTGGTTGATGTATTTTCTGCAGATGGTAAATATGTTACGGGGTCACGCCCTTCCAAGCCTTCAAATCGTGTGTTTAAGCACCGGCTACCTGAATTTCGTGTGCCTGTACATATCAGGGACATGGTGAATAACAAGCAGATTCCAGATCCTGTCAATGAGGGTCTAACCACAGAAAACTATGTTTCATTCTTCCATACATTACTGAACATGGAAGAGATCAAAATGGAGGTTCCTATATATATATATATATATATTCTTATTATGGAATGCTATAAATCTCCTTTTCCTTGAAGCATATCTCATTCTAATGAAAAAGATAACTAATTTTTGTTATCATTAATTCAGGAAGACATGCGGACATATGACATGGAGTGTGTCACTATGAAGTGTAAGAGAAACCATTTATTATCTCTTGAGGTCCCGGGATTAGCTGAAAGAAGACCTTCGCTCGTAAATGGGGATTTTATATTTGTGAAGCTTGCTTCTGAGGATACAACTGAGCATGGTACTTATCAGGTTTGTCCTCAACTGTGCAACATATTTTAGTTAACTGAATAACTTACGGAGAAGGTGAATTGTTTGGATTTTTTTATATTTGTTCACTTGCTTTTGTAATTCCCCATTAAAAAATACATTATTAATGATACATATCACGTGTATTACAGTGCTATAGGGTCAAGACTGGGAACAAATTTCAGCTTTGTGGAATCCGAGAGATCATGATAACCGGTTCCATTAACTTAATAAAATGTTTTTTGTTCTAAAAAACATGAAACAACACAATTCTATACTGATTGCATACTTGGATCAGACCATATTATTAGTGATCTTTATTTAAAAGTTCTACCAAATGAATAGAAAGATGTTAATTTTAATTCTGTTATTGCTCAAAGAAAATTATTAATATAACTTCAATATAAAAATTTAGGCTCTGTTTGACAGACGGTTGTTTATAAATAGTGACACGACAATATTTCGTTGGCCAATTTTTTTAAAAGTAAAGTAAAAGATGATGGGCGGGAATCTTTGATCAGTTGAAATTGTTGACTTTTCAAAGAAATGATTTCCGTTTATAAACAAACGAAGGTTTATACTTTATGGTTGTATGAACAGTTGCACACTCTGTAAACATATGCTTGTCTGCATAGCATCCTCTGAGAAGAACCACGTTCCTTTTATCTTTCATCTCTTTTGTTGTTTTTTCTACTACATTCATTTGATCAAGAAACAACTTGCATCGATACAGACGAGGAGAGGTGCCTTGTATCACAAATTTCAAAATCTTGCACGTTCTCTATCATGCTAAGTCATCATCCCCCAATTACTTATCTGAGTACAAAGTCTACTCATTAGTTTTGGTATAAATATTCAACACCCATGCATAACCTAAAGATTCATTCTATTTTCTAATTATTTTCTTGCCTCTTTAGCGCCGGAATGTCCGTAAATCCTCTTGAATTGAACCACCTTTTTATGTTCTCATTTTAACCTTTATACCCTCAATTTAAGGATTAACTTGATTCCCAGATGGATCACTCATGATTTTTTACATATTACTTGTTATTGGTGTACATCTTGAACGGGTGCGAGTATTAGTTTGTTTCGAAAGATCTTGACATATATGATATTGTTTAGTTTATTTCAAGTGTTTGATATTCGTGTTTGATCTCTAGCTGTAATTTTTTTTATTTTTTATTTTTTTCCCTCCCCTGTAAATGTCCCTTTAAATGAGGACACTTAAATGTATTTTTGGTACATGGTATTAGAAAGAACTAGCCAATATAATAACAAGATTTTATTCTCTTTTTGTTCCTTAATATTATAAAGCAACGTTGAACCCTCCCTCCTAGGCATGAACTTATTATTTAATTTTGCTTGGGAGTGAGCCAAAAGTGTTGGCCCATGACTCATTAGTCATTAACACCTTTCCTACAATAATTTCTGATCTTCAAAATACACGTGGGCTTATTGTCTCTCTCTATGTAATCTGTCTGTCTTCAAGGAAACTAATTCAGGTTGTTTTTTATGCAGGGATACATTCACCGGGTCGAGGCCGAAGAAATATTCTTGAAATTTCACGAAATTTTTCACTCAAATCACAGGGAATGTAACCTTTATAATGTACAATTCAACTATAACCGACTCAGTGTCAGAAGGTTGTATCAGGCCATTAAAGCTGCTCAACATTTGGAGAGAAACTTTCTATTCCCATCTGAGTCCTTTAAAAGAAGACTGGTTCAACCTAAATCATTAGTGCCAACATCGGGTACCCTTAATGAGGAGCAGATGCGTGCAATTAAGATGATCCTTGCCTGCAAAGGAGGGTCTCCATATGTGATTCATGGACCCCCAGGTACAGGAAAAACATCGACGTTTATTGAAGCTCTCCTGCAGATATACACTAAAACACGAAATGCTCGATTTCTAGTATGTGCTCCTTCAAATAGTGCGGCTGACCACATCCTTGAGCGACTCATCAGCAATCCGTCAGTAAAGATTCAGAACACTGAAATCTTTAGGCTCAATGCAATCTCACGTCCTTTTGAAGATGTCAACCCTGATTACATTGACTTTTGCTTTGTTGAAGATTCCATTTTCAAGTGTCCTCACATTAAGGACCTTTCGCGGTACAGGATCATTATATCAACATATACAAGTGCCTCTGTCCTCTATTCTGAAGGCATAAAAACAGGCCATTTCTCGTATATTTTTTTGGACGAGGCAGGCCAAGCTTCGGAGCCAGATACAATGGTTCCTCTGTCTCACCTTTGTTGGAAGGATACAGTTGTTGTTCTTGCTGGAGATCCTTTGCAGCTAGGTCCTGTAATTTTTTCTAAAGATGCTGAAACCTATGGATTGGGAACTTCATATTTGGAGAGGATGTTTGATAACAAGTTATATAGTAGCGGAGATGAGAATTTCATAACCAAATTGGTTAGAAATTATCGATCTCATCCAGCAATTCTGCAACTTCCTTCCGAATTGTTTTATGGCGGGGAATTGATCTCATGCTACGAGGAGAGTACGGGGTTTTCCACATCCCTGGAAAATCTCCTCCCAAAGAAGGAGTTCCCTTTGCTTTTCATCGGTATTCAAGGTTGTGACGAGAGGGAAGGGAGCAATCCATCATGGTTTAACAGAACTGAAGCTAGCAAGGTAGTTGAGATTATTAAGGACCTAATGGAGCATGATGGGCTGAAGGAAGAAGACATTGGGGTTATAACACCTTACAGGCAACAGGTTCTAAAAATTAGACGGGTGTTAGAAAATCTTGGTAGAGTCAACATAAAAGTTGGCAGCGTCGAACAGTTCCAAGGGCAAGAAAAGCAAGTCATTATTATATCTACTGTACGATCAACTGTAAAACACAATGAATTTGATAAAGTACATTATTTGGGATTTTTGAGCAATTCTAGAAGGTTCAACGTAGCAATCACCCGAGCCAAATCTTTGCTTATTGTTATTGGGAATCCACACATCCTTTGCAAGGTAAAGTTGGATACATTATTGCTAGCTCCTTGATAATTTTGAAATGGAAATTTGTAGTTTTAGCAGCCAGTATTCTTCCTGACATTGCGATGTTCTTATTTAAGGCATTTGCATAACATGAGTTCATTAATGTCTAATTTTATTCGTGGTTTTGTGCATTGTTGTAGGATCGCTACTGGAACAAGCTCCTGTGGTATTGTGTGGATAATGGCTCCTATAAGGGTTGCTTTCTCCCTGAAAGGCAGGAATTCGATGAAAAACAGTCTGGAGAGGAACAGTATTCGGGCTATGAAGTGGAAAATCATTATCAGCCATCTCAAGTTCAGTGGGGTTGGGGTGATGAAGAAAATAATTATCAGCCATCTGATGTGCCATGGGGGGAGCCAGCAAACGATTTTAAGCCCTCTGATGTGCAGTGGGGCGAGCCAGAAAACGATTTTAAGCCCTCGGATGTGCAGAGGGGTGAGGAAGAGAACAGTCATGAGCCCTCGGATGTGCAGAGGGGTGAGGAAGAGAACAGTCATGAGCCCTCCGATGTGCAGTGGGTTGAGCCAGAAAACAACTCGGATGTATCGTGGGGTGAGGCAGAAAACAATTTTAAGCGCTCTGATGCTCCGTGGGATGACTTGTAAAATAATTTCCAGCCATCCGAAATGCCATCGTTAATTCCTTGGTTCTAGTTTTGATTACTATATATATGTTACTGAATTTTACTCTTAGCAACTTAAGATGGTTTACTAGACTGTACCGTGTTGAAATCACTCATTTGATTTACTCTGTGATTTTGGTTATTGTATGTTTTTGGGTCTTGAATCTTGATTCAAGAAAAATAAGAAATTTTTTGATTGATACCCATCCTTGAAACCTTTATTTGGTAAAATGTCATATGCAATTCATAAATTGTAAAAATATCATCTTTATATAAAAAAATTGTAAAACTAACGTCCAAAATCATAGGATATATTTTAGGAAAAAACATTAAATATTAAAACAAAAGTCAGTTACATTGACCATAACCAATCCGATGCCATTTCCAGATTCAAGAAACAAATGAGAAACATGGAATCTGGACACATTCTTACATGCAAATAATCAATCTGACGCCAATCTAAAAACCCCAATAGTGGCCCGATTCCCCCTAATAGGCACTCAGGAATTTAAATATGTGAAACTATCAAAAAAAAAAAAAAAAAAAAGGAAGATTGCAAAGCCTAGATAATGACAATGCTTACCAGCAAGCAAGGCCTTCACGGAACCGCTGTTGAAGCTTGCCATATGCTATCTCAGAATTCAGGTCTCTATCCCGGAATCAAGAGACCTTAAGTGAGGATCTCTACCACCATATCTTACAACACCTAGACCAGGAATAGCCAGAGCCAAATCTTGAGGTACAGAGAGGCCAGTTTCCCCCACCTGTCTTGGTTCCATCATTTTTATGAGAAGCCACGGGTTTCTCGCTCGTCAAAACAGGATGATCAACTTTCCATCAATCTTGACAAGCTTGTCATTCCTTGGAACATACAAAGATGCCGCTAGAGGATCATACCCATTGCCCACAAGAACAAATTCTTCGGCACTTGGCCATCCACAACCACGACCTCTTCAACCGCAAATTTTAGTACAAATGAAATCTCTCCCATCACCAATTTTCTCACCAAAACAACAGTAATATATCTAAGAAAATAATTTAAAAACCAATATAGAAACCACTGTATTTTGTTCTTTACTTACAAGTATCAAATCATCAAATCTTGCTCTCTTGTTCCATCTTAGCAGTATGTACATAGGAGATTGATTGGGAAGAGAGATACCCCAAAGTCTTCCCATAAATCAAACCTCATATAGCAAGGATCCGGCGTTGCATCATTTTGGTTAATAGCAAATTGCAGATTATGATAACGGGTCCTAAGAACATCTACATGTTTCCTGAATTGATTGTTATTGAAATTGAGATTGGCCTGTCCATTAAATTCCACACGGATCTGGTTCCAAGTTTTCTTGTCAAAAATACTATTTGCTCTGTTCCCTCTCTGTATATGCTTCACCACTATGTCAGCAAAAATCTTATCAAAGGTTGTTGTCTATCTCATCCTCAAACTCTCTTGCTTGGGCTTTTGGTTAATAGCTTCGGTATCCATCTGATAAGCATTTCAAATAATCAATATCATGCTTTCAACTGAGCATAAAAATCCAAACTACCAGTCTTTTGTGATGGTAAATATAAGAGACAGACTTACTTACCTTTGGTTGATTTTCACCCAAGTAATGGCACATATGATCAAAATGTTGGTTCTGCTCTTCTACAAGAGATTATATAAATTTTATTATTGTACACAACAATACATTCATAAAAGAAAATGAAAGATGGAGAAAAAGAAATAAAATTAGGAATGGGGAGAAAAAGAAACAAAATTTCCATGATGCTTCCATTGAAACCCACCATCAACATAAGTCTCTCCACCAATAACTGATTCCATAAGTCCACCATACCTTACATTCACCACTGGCACCAACCCATCAAAAAACATTATGTAAAACAGCAACCCGAGGAATCTAACACACGCGACCTTAGTTTTCACGCTATCATTCTTTTACTATCCACCTTACTACTTGGCTTTGATGATGCCATGTGTTGTTGTGGTTTCAAAATACAGTTTCAAACATTCCTATTATGCAAATCCAGAACCAATCATCTTCAAATTCAGCTCCTTTCTGGTTGTCCCAATATTCTTCATCTATATAAAATGTATGAAGATGATGAGTTTCTGCATAGAGTGACGTACTTGTGCGACGACAGGGATTTATATGAAAGGCTTTGTTTGGAACGCAGTTTACTGAACCAGAGGCGACAGTGATTTTGAAGCAGTTGATGATTGCTATTAGTTGCTATCATCAAATAGGGATTTCCCACAGAGATATCAAGTCGGATAACATTTTGTTCGATTTCTTGAAAGGTGGCGACTGCGTATGGCGAATGGAGCAGGGCTGATTCAGAGTGGAGAACCTCCCAATCTTAAAACTCATTCATTGCATCTATAGTTTCCATCGTTGTATTTCTTGAGAAAAATTTTTGTGAAAAGATCCTGTAAATCTTCAAAAAAAAAAAAAAAAAAAAAAACTGTGTTCTCTTGGCTCAAACAAATCTTGAAAATCTTGAAAAAATCACATCTTGTTGTGGTTTGAAGTTGTTGAAGAGTTGGGCTTGCCGGATGTGGTGGTTGCGACGGTGAAGTAGGTGGGGGTGGGGGTGGGGGGTGGGGTGAGGTGGAGGTGGAAGAGATGTAGAGGTATCAATTCGGGTGGGTCAGCCCGTCAACATATGAGTCCGGTAACGGCCCGTGTCAAAAAAAGCCCGCCTGCTGTTGGTTCCGAGCCGGTCCACAAATTTTGAACTACAACTCAGGCCCTCCCGCTGGCCCATTCGGGTCGAGCCCATGAGGGTTGCGGGTCGCGGGTCGCGGTTCGTTCCAATTGGCCAGTATGAATAAAAATATAGAATTTTTCATATTTATAATACATATATTTTTTGTTAAATTTATAAATATGAGATGAACAAAATGATAAATTCATATTTATACCATAAAATATTTATATAGAATTTAAATTTATATAAACAAATAACAATTAAATGCTAAATGCATTTATAATTACTATTATCAAAAAACATTACGTTTCTTAACTATTAGGGAGAAAAATAAGATTTAGCTTTAGAAATTATGTTAGTACTAGAATTTCTAGAATTTTTTTTTTCAATATTATGATATTTAATAAAAATGATTTTTTTTTTTTTTTTTTAAATTTCATGGACCAGCGGGTTAAGCGCCCGCGAAGGTTTGGCTAGCGAAACCCGCGGTTCACACCTTCTAGACCCGTGAACAGTCCGCGGTCCCGGGTTGATCCGGGCCGATTTTCACGGGTGTGGTCGGCCCGTCCGTCTTGACACCTCTAAAGAGATGTGCTCAGGTTAAATTTCTTCGTTATTTAGGAGATAAATTTGCATATTTAAATTTGAATTTTTTTTTTCCTTTCCTTTTTTAAATTTGGAGATATTTCACTTAATTATTTATATGGACATTGCATATATCAAATTAATTATTTATGGATGTCAAATATCCAATTGTGTGCATTTTGGGTTTGTTTTGCTCTAAATTCCACGAAAGAAAAATAATCTGGATCCAATTGAGCATCTCGATTTTCAGAGCAAGTAATGCAATTGGTTAAAAATTTATTTCATAGTTTCTATGATAGTTGAGTTGATGCATGATATATGAACCGAAGAGATTTTCTATTGCGGCGCTATTGAAGGAGGGAGGATGATTGGAACATATGGTAATATTGTTATTGAAAATCAATTAGTTAATATTACTCAATTGTTCATCAATAATTTTACAGGGCCATTCATTTTGAATATTTTAAAGTGACATGTGATGTGTCAATTTCTCATTGGGTGATAAAGATGTTTATTAAATAATGCAGTTATCACCAAATGAATCATCACTCAATGAATAAGTGACACATTACAATGTAATTTTAAAATGTCCAAAATTAATATCCCTCTATAATTATTCATTTCATTGTCTATTTACATCTTGGTGCTTCCGTTATATACCATATAGCAGCAAACATTATATACTAATCATTATTTTGGATTTTAATATTAACGTTTTGCAGCCTACTAGGCAGGGCCGGCCCAGAGTTTTGAGGGGCTCTAAGCGAGCCTCCAACCTCAAAATTTAATAGGTTAAGTACAAAATTTTTCATTGACAATTTCAAATGTCCAATAATTAATAATTAAATATTAGAAGGCCCACTAATTTTTTTAAAGCATTTTTAAAATTTAATATTTTTATAGATATTTTCATAGCTATCTTTTCACAAATTTTTTATTTGGAATTGATATTTATTGGTTAAAAATACTAAAAATAAAAGAAAAATAAATCTGCAAGTCTAAGGAATTGAACCAGTGACCTACAGTACAAGCAAAAATTACATTCCACAATTATATTAATTGTGCTAAGCTCAAATTATTATTTATTATTCTACTTTCATAGTATATATATGTAAAACAGTGTGTTTGATTTTCGACTTTGGGGGCCTTAATTGGTCGGAGGACCCTAAGCGACGACCTTGCTTGCCATGCTCAAGGCCGGCTTTGCTACAAAGAGTTGCACTTGGGAATATCCCCACCATTGCCTTTTGTGATACAGTTTTTCACCTATGTGCGATACGTCGATATTGATATACCTGCCAATAAAGAAGGGAAGCACAACATTGGTTGTTTGTTTTGGTTAGTATTTAGAAATCGGAAATCGGTTCGACCTGAAAAAGACAACAGGTCAAGGGTCAAGAGATTAAACCGAGGTCAAACCGATTTCAATTAAAAAATTAATAATTATTCCAAAAATCAAAAAAATCTCTAAAAAATATTATTTTACAAATAAATAAAAATTACTCACTTAAAGATAAATTTAAATCCACAAAAAATATAACAACAATATTCTTTAATTTCAAAATCTCAAATTCAAATAAAATATAGATTTATGGTTGTTAATTTTATTTATATAATATAATTTATTTTAAAATGTTTTAATTCATAAAAAATAAGATAAAAATAATTTATTTGGAGTAGGAAAGTTAAAAAAAATCATGTCAAGTAAGAATATTTTTTAATTTATAAAATATCAAAACAATTTAAAAATGAAAAAAAAAAAAAAAAAGATTTACAAAACAAAATTAAAAATTGAGATGCTGCACCCCAATTTTTATTTATTTATTATTATTATGTTTTTTTTGTTTGGGTTTTATCTTTTTCAAGTTAAAAATAATAAAAAAAAAAAAAATAGTTACCGATTTTTAAACTTGGACCGGGTTGACCAGGTCACGGTTTAACCAGGAAAAAACTCGGTTCCCGATCCGATTTTTGAATGATAGATTTTAAGGTCATTTCGGACCAGTTTTTCAATTTGTTCCCAATTTTTCTGGTAGAATCGGTCCGTCCGGTTCGATTTTCTAAACATTGGTTTTGGCTTTTAGCAAGGATGGTTCTTCAAATGCATGGTGTCATAGCTCCTGGACACAAGTGGGATATCATGGGTATATGTAGCATTTTTTTTTTTTTTTTATTTAAGTGGTTAAATTTTTATTTTCCTTCAAGTTTTAGTCCATTACTAGTATTTTAATCCGTGCGATTCACGGGAGTATGTTTGAGATTTTGATTTCGATCCAAATTTATTAAAATATCTTAATTATAAAATTATATCAAATAAAAACAAAGTACAATAATATTTTATATATTAAAATATTATTGACTTCTAAACTTTAAAAAAGATCAAATTAATCAAAATAAGAAATGCAATTCTGACATTTATAGGATTTTTCTTTTTCTTTTTAAAATTGTTTTTTTCTTTTAAAAATATATATTTTAATTTATTTATTATTTGTTTATTGAACTTTCTTCTTTTAAATAAGTTATTTTTATATGTTGAAATATTTTGAAATAAGATAAAATATAATAAATAAAATTAACAATCATAAATCTATATTGTTTTGAATTGTTAATTTTGTTATATTTTTTGTGTATTCAATTTTATCTCGAAATGAGTAAATGTTGTTTTAATCGTAAAATGAATAAAATAATAATATGCTATTACAATAATTATTAAAATTTAAAAAACAATGCTCATGTTTGGTAGGGAATAAAATCAGGTTTTTAGTAGTTTTTGATAAAAATTGATGAAATGTGTGGTTGAAAGTTGTAAGACCTACAAAATGTGTGATTAAAATTAATTATTGACTTTGAGTTGAATTTTAGTCAAAAGAAATAGAGTTATAAAAAACGAGAAATATAACTAATCCAAATTATTAAAAATTTATCTGGACAGTAAATGCTAATTTATATATCTAAATAATAAAATGTCAATTTATTTATTTAAAAAATAAATGATTGTAGGTTTGAATAATTTTTATGAGTTATTGTTAATTTCATTGAAAATACAAGTTTACATGGTTTCTACATTTCCCTCTTGTATTTAACATTTTTTTTCAACATGCATTCAAAAAAATTATAAAAAAAATAAAAATTATAAATGCGTGTTTATTCACAACACAGCTAATATTTATAAATATTTAAACTAACTTATATTTTTATAGATAGACAGATATCGAGATATATTTATAGATAGATAGATAAAGATTATGAGTTGGGTGAGTTTTTCTATTGAAATCTTTATTCTATTTTTATTCTATTGTAAGTACATTTTAGAGGGAAAATGACATTTAATGCTTCTCAATCCCCACTCTACTTTTATATTTGTATAGATGTTACGCGTGGATACTCTAAATGAGAAGAGTTATAGAATAGAAAAAGTTTGTTAAGGGAAGAAGAAAACGAGTGGTTTTATTGGTTTCTATGCTCATAAATGTTACTTCTTCGTAGATTGATTTTGTTATATCTAATTTCATTTTTATATTGGTTTCAATCCAGTGCACTTGCATTTATTTCTTATTAATGAATCCATCCATGTTGACTATTATCGCTTTTATTGCGGGTTGCCTTGTCTGTTTATGGAAGCATTTTTCATTTTTTTTTAAATATGTTTTTGATTTAACATTTCTGTCTTCTTTATTTGTTAAAGTCACTGTGTAACTAAACTAACATATATATCATACTGTTGACATGGGGGAGTTAGAGCATCTCTAATGGTTTATGGATATTTTAATTTATGTGGCACTTAAGTAGATAATTATTACACCCATATTGATAAAATAGATTGTGAGATTTAAAGTTTATCTCCAATGGTCATTATCCATAATTTTTTGTGTATATATGAGTCTTCAATATTTTTTCTAGCAAGTTATCTATATCTGAATATAGTACCAAATAATGTCCATGTCATGTTAGTGCCACAAATGCATGTAAACTAACCATTGGAGATTAAATTTTCATATCATTATTTGTCTTTCCTATGTGGTAATGTATTTTTTCCCAATTGATAAACCTTTAAAGATGCTCTTATGAGAGAAGTAATTATTTTGATTGGTTACATGGAAACCCTAAGGGGTCGTTCTCTTTGTATTTCGATTTTGGATTTTGAGTTTTGAATTTTGTTTTGAATTTTGGTTGTTTGTTTTGGGATTGTTAAAAACATGTTCTCTTTGTGATTTTGGAAAACTGTTTTCAAAAATAGAAAACTGAAAAATATGTTTACTTTGTAATTTTTTGATATATTTATTTTGTGATATTTTATATGTAAAAAATGGTTGATTTGTTGAATTACATTAATTTTAATATTAATAAATCAGTTAGTTCTCTATGTCAATAAATTCATCATTAATATTGTTTCAGCTAAACAAAAATTTAACCCCATACCAATAAAATCTTAACATGGATCTATATATAATGGCAAAATAATATAAGAACTTCAAGTGAAGGAAGTGTCTCACATTTAAAAAAAAAAAATAAATAATAATAATAAAAAATAAAAAATTACAAAAAAAAAAAAAAATCTTAACATGGATCTATATAATAGCAAACTAATATAAGAAATTCAAATGAATGAAGTGTCTTACTTTTACAAAAAATAAACAGAAAATTTACAAGAAAAAAAAAACTTAACATTGATCTATATATATAACGACAAAATAACATAAAACTTCAAGTGAAGGAAGTGTATCACTTTTACAAAAAGTAAAAATAAAAATAATTTACAAAAAAAAAAAAAAAAATTTAACATTGATCTATATATAATGACAAAATAATATAAGAACTTCAAGTGAAGGAAGTATTTCACATTTAAAATAATAATAATAATAATAATAATAATAATAATAAATTATAAAAAAAAAAAATCTTAACATGGATCTATATATAATGACAAAATAATATAAGAATTTCAAGTGAAGAAAGTATTTCACATTTACCAAAAAAAAAAAAAATCCAAAACGCGCGTTTTGGTCGTTTTGGACTTTTTAACACAAAATATCCAAAACGAAAAAAATCGTTTTGAGTTTCCTTTATAATTTTTTTGGTGTTTTGGAAAACGCATTTCTGAAAATGGGCAAAGTGAACTCGTTTTCGATATTTCCAAAAATCGAAAACTCAAAACGGGCTCAAAACAGCAAAGAGAACGGGGCCTAATTATTTGGACTTTTTGGTGAAGCTTCCAAGAAACTTGATGATGTGATCCCGGGAGGAGAATCACGTCAAACTCGCGGGATTATACAAAGAACGCCGGGAAAGTTCTGAATTCAGATTGGAACGGACGGTAACACTACGACCCGAGCCTCACGATGCAAGAACTAACGGTATATCAAACCCAAGACCTGTTACAATGCGGAAACAAGAACCATAATGGGGTGAACACCACAAGGAATGTCCAGATCCTTGATAAGTTCAATTGTTTAAAGGGAAAATCCTCACGTTTAGAGAAAGTAAAAACACTCAATAATTTTATTCATCAAAGTCTAACTGTTGCAATGAATCAAAAGGTAATAAATAAGCAAAAAAAACCCTAGCCACTAATTGAGCTCAAAATAGAGTCATAATTGACAAAATCGCTAAAACTGAAAAATGAAATAAAATCCGCCCAATTCGCGATAAACCCAACTTACGACCGTGACAACATCATTTACGACCGTAATTATACTTCTACTTAAGGGTTACGACCGTGACCATATGACTTACGACCGTAACTTTGAAAACCTAAAATTCTTCATTCTGATCCGAGGGTGACTTACAGCCGTGAGGCTCTTTTGTTACAGCCGTAACTGTACCTCTGCATAATCTTTTAGATCTTCTTGGCTTCCAACTCGATTCTTAGGTTGTCTCTTGGTTTGCTCGCTGGGTTTAGCCTCGAGCCTTCTTCATTCAAGCAATATTTGATCTTTGAAGCTTTTGAACATGCTTGAAGCTTTGTTTGACTTGATTTGTAGTTCTTTCCGTTAAGCATCATTCCCTCCTTCTTCAGGATGATTCGTGCCGAATCATAGATTTGTTCCTGTTGTGCAACTGCTCCACCTGGATCAAATGAATTTTTTTTTCCTCCATTGCATATGATCAACCAATAATATGCTGCCATATGGGATACTTGGATGGATTGAAGCAGAAACTCCTGTGGGCATTGGTGGTGTTGCCCAAACTCCCAAGTGCAATTAACCTGCAAGAAAGAATTAAATAAAATACGGTGGGGAATGTTAGTTTCTCCATGTACAAGGTATGGATTCTTGTACTCGTGATACAACACTTCCACATCTTCTTCTCACACCTCAACGCTCTTCCCATCACTTCCAACATTCATTTTACTTTCTTGCTCATTCCCCTCTTTTTCTTTCTTCTCACACTCAACCACCTTCTCCAATTTCGTAATTTCTTATTTAACCACCACTTCTAAATTTTTGGACTCAACCATCTCTCCTAAGTTTTCATGCCAAACCTCCTCTTCCACATTACTCTTCAAGTTTTGATCTTCTATATCAATTTTCAGAGTTTGCTCCACTACTACATTCATCGTTTGGTCCTCCTCATTATCAACAATTTTATTTTCAATTACCTCTTCGCTACCCAACTCCACCTTTTTCTCATCAAATTTTGGAGTTTGATAATCTATTTTCAATTTCAACTCCCCCTCCTCTTCTCAACATTCCTATCAGGAGACTCTTCTTGCAATTCAACTACAACTTTTCTTTCTATCTCTTTCTGTAATTTAATAATAGCCTCTCTTTCACTCTCCCTCTTTTTTAACTTCGCTTCTTTACTAGCCTTCCGTTCATACATCATCATTTCCTCATAAATTTCTGTTTGAATCTTCAAGACTGCCCTTGCATTAATCTCTTCTTCCCAATCAACTCCTATCCCAACCCGAGGTTTATGGTTACTCCTATATTTCCTTTCAGGGGCATCAACAGTCCTCTCCTCCTATCTAGACTAGCTATAGACATGTTTCCACTTTCATCTCCACAATCTATTTCCTCAACATTATCATCCCCAACTCCATACCTAGGGTTAAAGTCATACCTTCGTGGTCTTCTAACATTAGGGAGCGTCTGTGATTTTTCCTTACACCGTTGAGCTATTTCTGCACTGTGTACATCTACTGAGTTCTTAATCTTCCCCAACTTCGCAACCCATTTCTCTTCCATTTTCACAGCTAACTCCTCAAATTGTTTCTCCACCAGGACAAGCAGAGAAGACTAATGGTTATCTTTCCTAGATGATGAATTTTCTCGAACTTTAAACATTTGGAATGGAATGGAATAATAGTTTGACACAAAGACTAATAATGACTTTTAATTTTGACTTAGAAGGTAAGGAATATCAAGAATTTAAAGAAATTCAAGAAAGTGGTTCTTGAATTTTGGAATGACTCATTTTTTTTAATAAATTCGAAAATTGGACACATTCGCAACAAAACAAACGAGACTTAATTTGAAAGATAAAATGAATAAAATAAACAATTTTGAATTTTGTTGGATTTTTATATGGATCAAAAACTAGAAGATTTTACTGGCACGAAGAACACGAAGACTTGAAAACAAGACTCAAAACAATGACATGGATGATTTTATGTAGACTCTATTATAAAAACACAAAATCAAACTGGGATAAAATAAACCTGAATCCAGAGTCCAGCTCTGATACCAACTGATATGATCCCGGGAGAGGAATCACGTTGAACTCACGGAAATATAAGAACGTCCGAAATGTTTCGAATTCAGGTTGGAACGGACCGTAACACTACGACTCAAGCCTCACGATGCAAGAACCAATGGTATATCAAATCCAATACCCATTACGATGCGGAAATAAGAACCATAATGGGATGAATGCCACAAGGAATGTCAAGATCCTTGATAAGTTCAGGTTGTTTAAAGGAAAAATCCTCACCTTTAGAGATAGTAAAAATACTCAATAATTTTATTCATCAAAGTCTAACTGTTACAATGAATCAAAAGATAATAAATAAGCAAACAAACCCTAGCCACTAATTGGGCTCAAAATAGAGTCCTAATTGACTTAAAATAGCTAAAATTGAAAAAAGAAATAAAATCTGCGAAATTCGAGATAAACCCAACTTATGGTCGTGAAAGCATCACTTATGGTTGTAATTATACTTCTGCTTAAGGGTTACATCCGTGACCATATGACCTACGGTAGTAACTTTGAAAACTTGAAATTCTTCATTCTGATCCAAGGGTGACTTACGGCCGTGAGACTCTTTGCCGTAACTGTACCTCTGCATAATTTTTTTAGATCTTCTTGGCTTCCAACTCGATTCTTGGCTTGTCTCTTGGTCTCGTTGGGTTTAGCCTCGAACCTTCTTCATTCAAGCAATGTTTGATCTTTGAAGCTTTTTGAACATGCTTGAAGCTTTGTTTGACTTGATTTGTAGTTCTTTCCGCCAAGCCTGCCATGATTCGTATCACTTGATGCACTTGGATTTTTTACGTGCAATTGAGATTGTAATGTCAATGAGAGTAGGAATTTTTGCTGCAACTGCTTTGCTTTTTTGTATACTTTCTCAAGCTGCTTTGTTGTTTCCTCCATCGAGACAAGTTGATGGCATAGAAGTTCAACATGAAAATCTGGGCGGTTACATTTCATGTAAACGTAAGCAGGTAGATTCATCTTCAATATTCTTTTAATGCTTGTAATGAAATCTTTGCTTACTACATTTTTTTTCACACATTTAAATATTTTGAACAGAAAGAAGTGTTTGTACTGAAAGCTACAACTAAAGCTACTGCCCAAGGGATTGCATCAATGATTTGTGCCCATAGCCTCGAGTTGAATGGGGAATATGTTTTTTGGTGTAAAGAGGTCTTTCAAAATATTGTTTAAAGTGGTCTTCCAAAATGTGTAATACTCGATGCTTATTATCTTTCAGATTGGAACTGCCTGTTGCTAGTTTTTTCTTATTTGTTTCTCATTGTTCTGTTTCAATACATTATTTCTTGTCAATTGAATATGTTCATGCATCACACGGGTATGAAACTAGTTATTAGTTAATAATGCTAGAGAGTGGATGTAGCGACCCAGAATTTTTATGCAAATAAATAATTATTTTAATATTTAGAAAATCGTGTCGCTACTATTTCACCCATTATTTTGAAGTTAACGCCGCGACGGATTCGTCTAGCCAAGTCAAGAAATATCGAATTTGTTCGATTTTAAATTAAAATTCGAATTTCTAAAATTATGTTATTTTAATTATTTATTCAAAGTATTATTTTTAAAATCATTTTGAATTCCAAATTTATTAAAATATCTCAATTTTCCTTATTCAAATTATTTCAAGTCCAAATACGTAATTCAATTTTATCTCAAAATTTATTTATTCTCAAATTATTTTCAGTCCAAAGTACATCTGTTTTAAATACATTTCTTAATCAAAATTAGTCTAATTTTCAATGGATTACTTCCCACGTTTTTCATCTTTATTACATTATTAAGCACCTACTCTACTCATATTCCCCATGTCCCCATTAATCATTTTATTTTCTTTCTTTTTCCTTTTGAGCACGCTACTCACCATCATCATCACCAGTTCACAGCCCAAATAACCTTCCATGTGCAAAACACCTTTACAGCTCCAATAGCACCACCAACGGACCGATGCAACCACTGTACTTATCCACCCCTTCATCATTATATCATCACCTCCTGCAGCACCTCAATCACAAAAACCAACTCATGGCCAATTTAACAACAAAGTTCACAATCTGCTTCAATCACCAATTTGCTGCCAAAACCTCCCTCATTCCAGCAAGCATCCAAAACTCGACCAACGAACCAGCGCCGGCAACCAGCCACCAAATCAGTCATTTCCTCAACCATGTTCAACCAAGCAGCCACCTGCACCAAGCTCCATCTCCATCCCAGACGAGTGCAACCACAGTCCACCCACACTGCCTAACCGTCCATCACTCTGCCACCACCTACTGCAACTGACCAGCCATCATTTTCAGGCCACCAATCAACCACGAAACCAACCAATTCAATAAGTCATCACTACCTGAAACAATTCAACCGCCTGCAGCACCCCCAAAATCACGGCAAACCCACCTCCAAATCCTTAGCAAATCAAACCCATAAACCAAAAATAAGACCTAAACCCAATAATAGACGAACCCCGGCACTTACCTCAACCTTAAGCCCTTCGCTGCCAGATTTAATACCGGAGATTAATCGCGATTCAAGCCTAGTTTAGCCTCGGTTTTTATCCCCATCTCACACCAAACTCTTTCAAAACCGGAACCCCTTCTTTGCCGCACCTTACGCCGGTGTCTCGCCGGCGTTTCTTCAGTAGAACCACTGCCTAGTTTTCGTCGGCCGGTTGAGAGAAACGGGTAGAGAGAGAGTATGGATTTTGAGAGAGAGAGAAGAGTAAAGTTTTAATATTATATTTTTTTAATTTTCAAAATTTGCAGATTGGTCCCCCAAGTTTTTAAAGGTTTTTCAAATCAGTCCTTAACTTTTAAAGTTATCCATTTCAGTCCCAAAGTTTTAAATGATTTTAATCAGCCCTTTCATTTTAAAAATCTGATCAATTCAGTCCTTACTGATTTACTTTATTTGATTTTAAATCCCAACTTTTCAAAATATCTATTTTAGTCCCTGAACTTTCAGAAGTATTCATTTTAATCCCTCAACTTTCAAAACATCAATTTTAGTACTCAAATTATAATTTATCATTTTGAACTATATATTCGATATACTAAAGTGACTTATTGGCTAAAGACGAAGCGTACAGAGAATTTAAAGAAATTGAAGTCATTCCCGCTCAACTTTGCACTCGTCGGATTTGAGGTAGACTCGCACTTATTAATTGATTTAAATTATGATTTCATATGAATGTCATGTGACTTGTGAAAGTTAATTTTTAAGAGAAGCACGTATGTTTTTATGAAAGGTAAATATACCTTATGTTTTTTATGAAGAGTAAGTATGTTTCTTATGAAAATATACTTTATGTTTTTACGAAAAGTAAGTATACCCTATGCTTCACGAAAATGTTTTTTTTGGATCATTGCTATGAAATCAATCTACCAAGATTGTTATGGGTCCCATATGATAAGTTATGATATGTTAAGGGGACCGGAGTTTTAGTAGCGCTACACATAAGAATTCTTGCCACGAAGTTCGGTAACATTCTTGTGTCTCCTATGTTTATGAGGATTTGCCACGAAGTTCGGTAAAATTCCTATGTTTCCATATGTTTATGAGGATTTGCCACCTAAGTTCGGTAAAATTCCTGTCGCATATGTTTATGAGGATTTCGATCCTATCTTATGTTATGATGCAATTGATCCCTATGAATCTCAGAAAATTATGCTTTGTATACTTACTACATAAGAATTCTTGCCACCTAAGTTCGGTAAAATTCTTATGTTTATGAGGATTTCGATCTTATCCTATGTTATGATGAAAACTTACTGTTATTATGATTTTACTGCATAAGAATTCTTGCCACCTAAGTTCGGTAAAGTTCTTGTGTCTCCCTATGTTTATGAGGATTTCAATCCTATCTTATGTTATGCTTTCAAAAGAAATTATGCTTGGCATAATTAAAATGTTTTTATAAGTATATGGTTTTCAAAGAGCTGTTTTCAAAGAGCTATTTTCAAAGAGCTTATGATTTGCAAAATATGTCCCGTGCTGTAATGCACAATATGAGTTTTATAAAGAGCCGGGATTTATGTGTTTAATCATCTTATAAATTAAATTAATTTGCGATGAGTCTACTGAGTATTTCCCCCATGAAATACTCACCCTACTTTTTAACAGTTTTGCAGATTTCGGAGACGGTGGCGAGCGATGAATGATGGTGGCAATAATCGTTGAACGGTTGAAAGTTTGACGTTAATGATTTCCGTATTTTCCAAACAATCGAATAATTTAGAGAAGTTCATTTATTTGAGAAATTATGATATTGACAATTTCTTTACAATATTAATGGTTCGATTTACTATTTCAAATGGTTTCATAAATGTTTTCAATTTTAGCGGCCATTACAGTTTATTTAATGTTGCCAAAAAATGAATTTCAATTATTTCTTCCGCAAAAATATTATTCGAAAAATTTAGACAGAAAATGACGTAGTGAATCAGGTATACGGAACTCGGGGCGCTACAAGTTGGTATCAGAGCTAGTCTGCGTTTCTGTAGACTGGTAAAATTTTCAAAAAGAATTTTAAGAAATATTTTCCATTATAAGATTTTTATTGATGAAGATTGCCACTGCCATCATTCGTTCCACCAACTCCGAGGTAAAGAAGTTTATGATGTTTAAAGTTATTTCAGTATTTCGAATACTCATTTTATTGATTTATGAGAAAGAATGAAGAGTATTTCGGATACTTATGATTTATGAGAAATAAGAATGTATTTCTTCGAAAATAATGATGTTGTTATGCTTTGTCATAACTTATATACTTTAATGTATGATTATGAGAAAATTTTTAAGAAAGAAAACGAGTGTTGAGCATAATGGGAATAATATGATTTAAGAATGATTTTTAAATAATTTTTGTCCTCGAGTTAGAAATGATGAACCCTAGATGGACTTTGCATAATTGATTTTAGACATGGCATATATTTATAAGTATGAGTAGTCTTTTGAGCCAATTAAGGTATGGAAGGAAATGATATTGTGATATTGAAAAAAATATGATTTGAAATTGTTATGTTGAGGAATTATGAATGAAATTATGAGATATTTTTGATGATATTGAAGTGTTGGAATCGTTTTCAATATTTTAGATCGTTGTGATCAAATGTGGAGTTATTTGTTATTGTGAGTTATGAAGTATGCTTATGTTTTGGGAAAAGTCCAAATTACAAGGGAGACTCTGTTCAGAATTTTATCAATTGAAATTAAGAGCATGATATGATAAGCATCTACTAAAGAATTAAGGTTAGACATGCAAGTTCATTTACATCACAAACGAGATTTAGTAGATGATAACAGAAATTTTATTATTTTCTCATAAGGAGAACACACAAGAGTCACACTGGAAAGGAAATTCATGAAACACACAAAAGCAAACGAGAGAAGCATGGGATAATCCTCAAAATGAGAGATGTGTTTCCGGAGTAGCCGTATCCTACCACCTCTGATCTTTTGAGGAAAATAAAGAAACCTTCAAAGAGGTGTGTTTCGAGAGTAAGAATACTCCGTAATCTACCACCTGGAACCTTTGAGGTACACACAAGATTTAAACATTAAGGAAATCCTAGTAAATGGAGGGGTGTCTCGAGAGTGAGAATACTCCGTACTCTACCCCCACCTATTCTAAGATTCAAAGAGTTAAATTTACATTAACCGGACTCCATTTTCGCTTGATTCCCCTTCCTTGCGACCAATCTATTTTAACTCCTGCTGGATCTTGTATTGAGATATATGACTGCAGCTTATCCAGTAGTTCATCAATAGTAGGAGCAGAAATAAGAAGCCTTCTGGAAAATGGAGAGATGAATCCCTGTTCCACAGCATAATCAAGAAAGGTTAACAAACCATCAAAGAAATTGTTAACATTCAGAAGCCCAATAGGCTTAGTATGGAGATCTAGTTGAGCCCACGAGGTAATGTTAAAGATTTCTTCTAAGGTACCAAAACCTCCGGGCAGGGCTATAAAGGCATCAGAACCATATAGCATACAAGTTATGCGTTCATGGATGGATAAGGTTTGAACTTCATGCCCTCGTGTTTTGCCTACAACATCCACCAAAGGGACAGGTATGACACCGATTACTTTTGGTTTCTCTGCAAGAGCAGATTGGGAAACACAACCCATTAGACCACTGCTACCACCCCCATATACAAGAGTGATACCTTTTTCCCCCAGTTTCTTTCCAAGATCTACAGCCGCTTCTAGATAACCGAAGCCTTTCCCTACTTTTGATCCACAAAATACACAAATAGTTTTGATCTGTCGAAGTTTTGGTGCTTCCATCTTTGATAGTAAAGAAGGGAAAACTTTCGAAGAAGATGTGATTTTGGGATGCCTGAACTATGAAATATGTTTGGCTATTTAAAGCCGGAAAAATTTACTGTTTTTGATTGATTCTGAAAAAGTAAAGATTTACTTTTGACAAAATCAGCCCACTTTTGAAAATTTTATCGTATCGAGGCTATCACCTTTCGGCGATTAAATATTTTATTTCCAGCTTTATCAAACCTCGAGAAAGGAAAAATATTTTTTATTTCCAAAACGCGTTAAAGAAAGCAGCAAAATATTTTAAAAGATTTACCTTATATCATTGTTGAACTGCCAGAAGCCTCATTTTGTAAAACAGACTGGCAAACAGGATCTTTCGATATTATATTTTGGAGACTATAACGATTTTTGTCCTCGTTAAACTGAGCGTATAAGGAGAGAAGTTCACGTTGTACATAACCACTTGGGTGCGTCTCAAGAGTCAGTCGAATATCATCCAAAGACTCCTTACTCAGTCCACCCTTTATGAATTCGATTTTATCATCCCGATTAGTAGAAGAATATCCTACTGATTTGCAACGTGTATTACAGTTCCAACGAGCACATTTGTAGCAACCACCCAGTCTTTTTGCTCTTCGTTTCTTTGCAAACGTGCTTTTGCCTAAACCAGGCATGTGCTTTGGAAATGTTGATGGTAATTCACCAGATAGTCGAACCTTTGCTTCTATCAACCAGCGAACATCTTCTGGAATATCATGAGCCATTAGCAACCTCAATCTTTCGAGCCTTATTCTATAGATCTTTCTCAGATCATTCATAGGAAGACTGGAATAATACTTGCGAATGTTAGAAAGGATGATATCCATTGTTTGATGATTCAACCTCTTCCCAGCATGAACTATTTAAAAGCGCAAGGATATGAATGAATCCGCGTGATTTGTGTTACAGTAAGAAAGCATGGAATAAAATAATGGAAAAGAGGAGACAAAAATTAATGCGCCGTTCACTTTCTTGATAAAAGAAAGATTTGATGATGGGATTTGAGATTTGGAATATTTTCTTGGATTATGGGTACTGATATTTTGTTATAATAATGATAATCATGGTATAGTGTGATGATACGTGGAAAGTGAATTGAGGACCGTATCGAATTAGAGTTAATACGTATATACAAGTGAAAGAAATACTTTGCAGGAAATGTGATGACATTTAAGTAAAGAATTTTAGTTATTTGGAAGATATTTGTTTACTGAATTTTGGGTTACAAATATTGGAAAGATAAGTTAATGATATTATGTTGATATGTTATTGGGTATATTACGTAGAGAGAATATTCATGTAATTCTTTGATTATTTTGGGAATATTCGATGATAAGAAGAAAGGAAAAATTATTATGATATGATATGTCAGTAAAGATTTGTTGAAATTTTAGAGATATATACAAATATTTGAGGTCACATGATACGATGATAAGTGACAAGTTACATGAATACTACAAGATATGATGAAATATCACATACGATTGGGAATTTTCATTTTGATTCAGAAGAATTTATGAGTAGACACATATGTCTATTATTGATAGAAAAGTCCATGTTCTTAAGAAAACAAATTGATGCATTTAGTCAAAGTCCAGTGGGTTAAATATGGTTGGGTTAAATATGGTAGCGATAATGCTACATAATAGAAAGAAGAAGATTCTGATTAAGTATTCAGAAATCAAGATCAAGTAAGTTTAATTTCGAGGACGAAATTATTTTAAGGAGGTAAGATTGTAGCGACCCAGAATTTTTATGCAAATAAATAATTATTTTAATATTTAGAAAATCGTGTCGCTACTATTTCACCCATTATTTTGAAGTTAACGCCGCGACGGATTCGTCGAGCCAAGTCAAGAAATATCGAATTTGTTCGATTTTAAATTAAAATTCGAATTTCTAAAATTATGTTATTTTAATTATTTATTCAAAGTATTATTTTCAAAATCATTTTGAATTCCAAATTTATTAAAATATCTCAATTTTCCTTATTCAAATTATTTCAAGTCCAAATACGTAATTCAATTTTATCTCAAAATTTATTTATTCTCAAATTATTTTCAGTCCAAAGTATATCTGTTTTAAATACATTTCTTAATCAAAATTAGTCTAATTTTCAATGGATTACTTCCCACGTTTTTCATCTTTATTACATTATTAAGCACCTACTCTACTCATATTCCCCATGTCCCCATTAATCATTTTATTTTCTTTCTTTTTCCTTTTGAGCACGCTACTCACCATCATCATCACCAGTTCACAGCCCAAATAACCTTCCATGTGCAAAACACCTTTACAGCTCCAATAGCACCACCAATGGACCGATGCAACCACTGTACTTATCCACCCCTTCATCATTATATCATCACCTCCTGCAGCACCTCAATCACAAAAACCAACTCATGGCCAATTTAACAACAAAGTTCACAATCTGCTTCAATCACCAATTTGCTGCCAAAACCTCCCTCATTCCAGCAAGCATCCAAAACTCGACCAACGAACCAGCGCCGGCAACCAGCCACCAAATCAGTCATTTCCTCAACCATGTTCAACCAAGCAGCCACCTGCACCAAGCTCCATCTCCATCCCAGACGAGTGCAACCACAGTCCACCCACACTGCCTAACCGTCCATCACTCTGCCACCACCTACTGCAACTGACCAGCCATCATTTTCAGGCCACCAATCAACCACGAAACCAACCAATTCAATAAGTCATCACTACCTGAAACAACTCAACCGCCTGCAGCACCCCCAAAATCACGGCAAACCCACCTCCAAATCCTTAGCAAATCAAACCCATAAACCAAAAATAAGACCTAAACCCAATAATAGACGAACCCCGGCACTTACCTCAACCTTAAGCCCTTCGCTGCCAGATTTAATACCGGAGATTAATCGCGATTCAAGCCTAGTTTAGCCTCGGTTTTTATCCCCATCTCACACCAAACTCTTTCAAAACCGGAACCCCTTCTTTGCCGCACCTTACGCCGGTGTCTCGCCGGCGTTTCTTCAGTAGAACCACTGCCCAGTTTTCGTCGGCCGGTTGAGAGAAACGGGTAGAGAGAGAGAGTATGGATTTTGAGAGAGAGAGAAGAGTAAAGTTTTAATATTATATTTTTTTAATTTTCAAAATTTGCAGATTGGTCCCCCAAGTTTTTAAAGGTTTTTCAAATCAGTCCTTAACTTTTAAAGTTATCCATTTCAGTCCCAAAGTTTTAAATGATTTTAATCAGCCCTTTCATTTTAAAAATCTGATCAATTCAGTCCTTACTGATTTACTTTATTTGATTTTAAATCCCAACTTCTCAAAATATCTATTTTAGTCCCTGAACTTTCAGAAGTATTCATTTTAATCCCTCAACTTTCAAAACATCAATTTTAGTACTCAAATTATAATTTATCATTTTGAACTATATATTCGATATACTAAAGTGACTTATTGGCTAAAGACGAAGCGTACGGAGAATTTAAAGAAATTGAAGTCATTCCCGCTCAACTTTGCACTCGTCGGATTTGAGGTAGACTCGCACTTATTAATTGATTTAAATTATGATTTCATATGAATGTCATGTGACTTGTGAAAGTTAATTTTTAAGAGAAGCACGTATGTTTTTATGAAAGGTAAATATACCTTATGTTTTTTATGAAGAGTAAGTATGTTTCTTATGAAAATATACTTTATGTTTTTACGAAAAGTAAGTATACCCTATGCTTCACGAAAATGTTTTTTTTGGATCATTGCTATGAAATCAATCTACCAAGATTGTTATGGGTCCCATATGATAAGTTATGATATGTTAAGGGGACCGGAGTTTTAGTAGCGCTACACATAAGAATTCTTGCCACGAAGTTCGGTAACATTCTTGTGTCTCCTATGTTTATGAGGATTTGCCACGAAGTTCGGTAAAATTCCTATGTTTCCATATGTTTATGAGGATTTGCCACCTAAGTTCGGTAAAATTCCTGTCGCATATGTTTATGAGGATTTCGATCCTATCTTATGTTATGATGCAATTGATCCCTATGAATTTCAGAAAATTATGCTTGGTATACTTACTACATAAGAATTCTTGCCACCTAAGTTCGGTAAAATTCTTATGTTTATGAGGATTTCGATCTTATCCTATGTTATGATGAAAACTTACTGTTATTATGATTTTACTGCATAAGAATTCTTGCCACCTAAGTTCGGTAAAGTTCTTGTATCTCCCTATGTTTATGAGGATTTCAATCCTATCTTATGTTATGCTTTCAAAAGAAATTATGCTTGGCATAATTAAAATGTTTTTATAAGTATATGGTTTTCAAAGAGCTGTTTTCAAAGAGCTATTTTCAAAGAGCTTATGATTTGCAAAATATGTCCCGTGCTGTAATGCACAATATGAGTTTTATAAAGAGCCGGGATTTATGTGTTTAATCATCTTATAAATTAAATTAATTTGCGATGAGTCTACTGAGTATTTCCCCCATGAAATACTCACCCTACTTTTTAACAGTTTTGCAGATTTCGGAGACGGTGGCGAGCGATGAATGATGGTGGCAATAATCGTTGAACGGTTGAAAGTTTGACGTTAATGATTTCCGTATTTTCCAAACAATCGAATAATTTAGAGAAGTTCATTTATTTGAGAAATTATGATATTGGCAATTTCTTTACAATATTAATGGTTCGATTTACTATTTCAAATGGTTTCATAAATGTTTTCAATTTTAGCGGCCATTACAGTTTATTTAATGTTGCCAAAAAATGAATTTCAATTATTTCTTCCGCAAAAATATTATTCGAAAAATTTAGACAGAAAATGACGTAGTGAATCGGGTATACGGAACTCGGGGCGCTACAGTGGATTTCTGTGATTATATTTCATCTCTTCAATAAGTTTAGTAAAGAGCATAACGGCTCTTGCCATATCTATAAAAAAAACCAAATGTTATTTGTATTCCTCGAAAACCAAAAACAGGAATGAAAAAAACCCTTTGTTTTGGAAATTTAAATCTGCCCCCGACATTATTTCGTAGAAAGAGAAAAATTAATGGCGTAATAGTGCAAAAAGAAGCCCTAACTCTAGGTTGTTCAAAAATAGTGGCGGAGAAATAACAATAGAGCTTTTCTAGACTTTTGTAATTCGTGGAATTGAATTCCTTGAAACTTATGTTCCTGAGAATTTGAAGTTTCGGTGTTTGATCGTGAGAGTGAAATTTTAGTAGAAAGAAAATGAATTCTATGTTTTGGTGTTTGATTGATAATACTTTTCATGTAATTTGATTCATGAAAAATTTAATTTAATAAACAAATTATTTAATAATAAATTATTTAGCCCTTGTTTGGTAACAATTAATATATAGATTTTAATCTAAGTCAAATTCAACAATCAATTTTGATCATATATTTTATGGGACCTACAACTTTTCATCCACACATCTCATCACTTTTTATCAATATCTACTAAAAATCAGTTTTTAATCTTCACCAAATATGAGCATAATAAATAAATAATATGAAAATAGATGAAGTGGTGAAAATGAGCTAAATTGTAAGATTTACAAAGTTGAAGGACTAAATTACAACTATTCAAAAATTGAATCAAATCTAAGAGTGAAGATTGAGTTTGACTAGGATCAATTAGACGCAATTGAAAGTTGAAGGTTCAAACTGAAAGAAGAAAAAAAAATATAATTAGAAGAAGAAAACGTATAAAATCTGATCAATTAGAAAGTTGGGGACAAAATGCAAGAAAATTAAGTGAATTTCATTTTGTCAAGAAAATCCATTCCCACCACTTTGGAGAATTTGAATTCCTTAAAAATGTGAAAAATCCTATGATGTGACCCAAACAAGGAAGACCAATTCCATGAAAAAGATTGATAATCAAATAAGTCAGTGAGAATTGGGTGGAAAATTTCATTTTCATGGAAAAATAATTGCCTATCAACATGACCTAAGGTGTTTAATTGAAAATATGGAAAATTGGTGAAAATAAAATAATTTTCAGGAATTGAATTGCCTAGAAATTATTTTCGTAGAAAATATTATTTGTAAGTGTGTGATTATATTAGTTTTCTAGGTGGAAAAAGTGGAGAATTTTTCAAATTTTATTTTTTAATTGACATTATTTTTCATGACAAATAAAGCAAGATTTAGCAATTGTAATCAATTTCTTTTCACACATTTGTACTTGATAATAATAATGTTAATTTTTGAAAAAAAGTTAATTAACAACAACAAAAAGGATTAAACGAGACGAAAATTATTTTTCCTTGAAATCTGAAAAATATTTTCCCACACATTTGGTGAGAAAATACTTTCCTTGAAAACATTGCAAAACCTAAGGCCCCGTTCTCTTTGCTGTTTTCAGTCCGTTTTGAGTTTTCGATTTTTGAAAATATTGAAAATGCGTTCACTTAGCTCATTTTCAGAAATGCGTTTTTCAAAAAAAAAAAAAAAAAAAAAACAAAGGAAACGAGTTTATTGCGTTTTGGATATTTTGTATTAAAAAGTCCAAAACGCCAAAATGAGCGTTTTTGACTTCTTTTTTTATTTTTTATAATGTGAGATACTAACTTCACTTGAAGTTCTTATATTATTTTGCCATTATATATAGATCCATATTAATATTTTTTTTTTTAATTTTTTTTTAAAAATGTGATACACTTTATTTCACTTGAAGTTATATATAGATTCATGTTAAGATTATTATTATTATTTTTTTTTTGTAAATATCACTTCCTTCACTTGAAGTTCTGATGTGATCCGGACCCTCGACAATCGGAGTCATAGCAGGCTTGACGGGAAAATTTAAATATTCAAGCCAAAACAAGAATTCAGCAGGTTCGACGAGCTTTGAAGATCAAACACTGTCGAAAAGAACCGAAAATCACGGCCGTGGATGGATTGGTCACGACCGTAACTTTTGAAGATCACGGCCGTAAAGGAAGGATCACGGCCGTAACCTACTCTCTGTCTAATTCATAAACTGGAAAAAAAGGACTTACGGCCGTAACAAAAATATTCACGGCCGTAACATATTTCAATTACACAATTTACGGCCGTAAATGAAGACACTCACGGCCGTAAGACAGCCCCTGAACGTGCGCCGCTGATAGAGTTTAAGGATTTTTCATTATTTTATTTCCTTATCAGTTTTAGCTATTTTAGGTTAGTTAGAATTCTATTTTGAGTAAATTAGCGATTATGGTTTTATTTTGCTTATTTATACGCCTTTTTGATTCATTGTAAAAAAAGACTTGGATGATTAAATAAAACAGAGATTGAATGTTTTTCAATTGTTTAATGTGTGGATTCACATTACAAACCCAAACTTATCAAGATTGATTATCTTGTGGCGTTAATCTCGAATTTATCAAATATTCGCGAGAATATTTGTGTAGTTCAAATCAGAGACTTATCAAGGAGATTGGGCAAATCCTTGTGCTGTTTCGAAAGTTGTGGTTCTTTATTCCGCATCGTCGAGCCATCGCGCGTGAATATCGGGTCATGATTCATCCGTCCAACCACAACCTGAGTTCGGAACTTTCCGGCGTTTCTTCCGCGCTTCGAACCTCATCAAGTTCTTATAATATTTTGCTTATATATAGATTCATGTTAAGATTTTTTTTTTTTTTTTTTTTTTTTATGTAAATTTTTTTTTATATATTTTTTATAAATGTGAGACACTTCCTTCACTTGAAATTTTTATGTTATTTCGCCATTATATATAGATCTATGTTAAGATTTTATTGGTATGTGTTAGATTTTTGTTTAGCTGAAACTATATTAATGATAAATTTATTGAAATAGAGAACAAACTGATTTATTGACATTAAAATTAATGTAATTCAACAAATCAACAACTTTTTACATATAAAATATCACAAAATAAATATATCAGAAAATTAAAAAGTAAACAAATTTTTCAGTTTTCTAGTTTTGAAAATAATTTTTCAAAATCATAAAGAGAACATGTTTTCAGCAATCCCAAAACAAACAATCAAAATTCAAAATTCAAAATTCAAAATTCAAAATCTAAATACAAAGAGAATGACATTTTTATGTACTTGGTATGTTGAGAATATTTGCCAACTATTTCACATATGCTTCGGACCCTTTTTTATTTTTTAGTTTTTAGGTGTTGTTATCCACATGTTAACACGCAGATGTATATTTAAGGGGATTGGAATAAAAGTGTCTTCTTCAAGAACTCTGGAGATTTCCTCTATAAAAGATCGAATCGAAAATGCATATTCAAAATCGCAGATGCTTCTTCAAAGACTCTCGAGTTTTATGGTAAATTTCTCTTTGGCCTAAGTCCCTTTTTCTCTGGGTATATTTTTTAAATTCTCTGCATAGTTAATTGGATTGCTCCCCTAATGGAGCTCTGAATTTTGAATTTCCGGGTTTCTTGAAACAATTTCTAAATTTAACATAGAATGTTGAAGATTCAAACTAGTGATTCTGTATTTGACCTCATGGGGCATATGAAAAAAAATTACTTAATTATTTAAAAATACTGGGATTGAGCTTTAGGAAGGTTTATTCAATTGAAATTTTGTAAGATATTTAAAGACTTTTTTAATGGACTTTTTTTTAGAGGGTTTCCTACATTAAATTAAATAGCGGAAAAAGTAAGAAGTGTGGAAAAATACGAGCTTGTGAAGGATATAGGTGCTAATAATTTTGGCGTGGGAAGGCTTAGGAGGAACAAGGAGAACAAACACTTGTGGCTAAGAAATACATCGAAAGAGGACAAAAGGTTTTTTTTTTTTTGAATTGGGAAAGAGGACAAAAGTTTTGTACTCTCTGTCCAATTATATTGTTTTTAATTAACTGATTTATTTATGATTTTGAGGTAAAAAATAATGATTGAAAATTAAAGAGAAAAAAATTAGTGATTAAAAAGTGATTTGAAAAATGATGGTTATATTGTCACTACAAAACTTAATTTTACACCACATTTTTAAGTGATTTTTTTATTGACTAAAATAGACATACAAGAAATTACAAAAATATCATTTTATTTTTCTCTCACTATTTTTACATACACCACAATCTTTCAAATAAATTTCTTTTCTTCTTTATATTTAGGGAGGCTATATTGCCACCAAAAAATTTATTTTTTACACCACAATTTAAAATATTTTCTTTATTTATAAAAATAGACATAAATAAAATTATATACATATCCTTTTAATATTATCTCACTAAAAATAATTTTTATATACATCACATCTTTCAAATATTCTCTTATCTTTTCTATATTTATTTTTCTAAATCATCTTGTTCTTCTTGTTATTTTATATTTTTGCTTTTCAATACCAAGTTAATTGAATAGATGTTAATACAATAATTTCATATGAGTTTTCAATAATGCAAACATTAACATAAGTTAAAGTTTAGGACTTTAGGTTAGCAAAAGATTTTTATTGTTTAAGGTTCCCTATATTTTGATGTCACCTAGGATTTTGGTTATTTAATTATATTTGATTTTCAATTAAATTTTATATTAAGTTTTCGAATTCTATGGGTTTTCAATTACATATATTTGCGTGGTCATATTGCAAACCTATCGTGTTTTCAGTTGCGTCTAGTATTAAAAAAAAATAAATAGTGATTCTAATTTCTAATTGCATCTAGTATTTAAAAAAAAATAAAAATATGTGTATCAAGTATTTAGAAGTCGCCTACTATGTTTATATGAAATTGAATATCTTATTATTTCAATTATCCATCTAACATCAATTAAAAAATGTGTAACATGGAAATATGAACCTAATTAATTGTAATTAAAGAAACAATGGGTGACAATGATGAGGAAAAATGGGAGAAATATTGGAAATTTGGGATGATGAGTACACCACAATAATATATATATATATATATATATATATATATATATATATATATATATATTAAAAGTTTTTATAGGATTAGAGATATTATTGTAAATTGGTTGTGGTGTATTTATTGAAAATATATTTTAATTGTGGTGTGATTATAATGTGGTGTAGTAAATAAATTTTGTGGTGATTATTTAATTACCCTTTGAAAAATTATGTGATTTATAAATTGGTTTATAAACCAAAAAAAAGACGGTTACCAAACGATCTATAATAACTTATTATGGATCTCACATATTATATTATATGTCAGTTCCATGCCAACAAATGTACTTAGCTATTTAGTGGAATTAACAATGGCGCTAATTTTGCAAGTCCTCAAAGCTTTTCCATACCCAGTGATAGTCACTTTAGTTTTTAGTCCAAATGTCCAATTTGCTGTTGGGACTGTACTTGTTACGATCATGTGGACATTCAATCTCTACAAACGGGTAATATCTTGTAGGTAAATTCATTTCTTTAAGAATCGTTGTAACTTGTAACTAATAAATTGCTGAAAATGCGAACTGTAAAGATACTTTTGTCATACATTTGAATAAGATTCGACTTATTTTTAGTATTTCACTTGATCACTGTAGCTACTTAATTAATTTGAGAACTAATAATCACAAATCTTGAATATATTAAATAGGAAAAAATTAATGGTCAATTCCAACCATATCTATTTACCATTGATTACTCAATTAGAACTCAAATTTAACATCAAAATCAAAAATATATTTTCCTCAATTAGTGTATAAGATAATACTTAATATTTCATCTCCTTTGGCTAACTTAAAACATAATTTCACTTAATTTCATTAATCAAATGGCATCCGTACCTAAACAGATTACACTAAATTCCTTCCATAACTAATTTCTCTACGACAATCGTACAAACACGTTTTGTTCTTTAGTTTCCATCCCTCATCAAGTTCATGTTCTTCCTTATTTACAACTCCATCGAGCTATTAACACATACAGAAAACTCCAATAAATAACACTTAACCTAATTATCAATATCTAGTAATGAATTTGATTTCCATACTAAAACTTCCAATAAAGTCAAATAGTTGTAAAACTAGCAATAAATCTCCACATTACTGAATTCTATTACCAATTCTTTATATTGAAGTTGTTATCAAACTATTGAAAAAAACATTATTCCCGGCAAATTTTAAAAATAGAACATGTGCATGCCTTTCTAAAAAAATGGTTTAAACTACTAACAACGGAGAAATCAAACATATAATCCTTAATTCAAGTTGTTGACCACAAAATTCGGTTGGACCTTGGACCAACACGTCTCAACTCCTCCCTCTTGAACACGTGGATCTCCCGCGCACTATGACAAACAATCAGTTTGCAAAGGGGGTCGAGGTGACTCCCGTTTGCACTCCGATGCCAAAGTCAGTACTCATTTTAAGTGAATATTTATTGCGTGCGGGAAATGTAAATGTGTATAAGAGAGAAAAGGGAGTGAGATTCGAAATATTTTGTTAGTGTATTGAATTACCAACTCTTTTCTTGTAGGCAAGTGTGCTCTATTTATAGAATGAGTAATTCTCTTAGATTGTGACACGTATTATGTTTTACACATGGCAAGATCCTAACTATTCATGAGGTAAACCATTTCTTTGGCTATAATCATTACTACATGTCATATGGATAAAGCAACCATCAAATCTCTTTAAAGATGTTGTCACATCAAGCTATCTTGTCACCTTTCCAGGGTACCCACTTCAGCTTAGGAGTACCTCGGCATAGGGGTACCTTGAAATGTAAGAGTCCAGCAAGTTTGGTATCAACAGTTTAGCCTGTAGGTCATGATTAGGTGAATGAATGTTTTGTGGATCCTCTGTTGGCCCCATGTAGATGATGTGTCATGTAAAATTAGTCATGGTCGTAACACTAGTCCCTCAAATCTGGTTGGTTCATTTATGTGCGAACCGAACTTGAAAATATAAGGGATCGAAAATGATGGAATGTGTATATACTCTAAGAAATAACCAAAATAGGAAATATATGAAAAATCATTCTTGCAAGACACCATCAGAATGGAAAAAATAGAATATATTTTGCATGATAAAATGTCACCGAAGAGGAATAATATAGGCACTTGGGCCCATGCTTTAATATAGTTTGAACACTTGTGATGAGAACCCAGGAGGGGGTCCTTGTCGTAGCTCGCGGAATGACGCTTGGAAAGTTCCGACTTCAGGTTGGAACGGACGGTGACACTACAACCCGAGCCTCACGACGTAAGAACCAGGTGTATATTAAACCCGAGACCCGTTACAATGCGGAAACAAGAACCGTAATGTTTTGAACGCCACAAAGGATGCCCACGCCTTTGATAAGTTCGATTTGTTGAACGCCACAAGATTTGAATCTTGATAAGTTCGTTGTTTAAAGGGAAAATCCTCACCTTTAGAGAGAGTAAAAACAATTAATAATTTTATTCATCAAAAGTATTCTGTTTTTACATTGAATGGAAAAGCATATAAATAGGCAAAATAAACCCTAGTCGCTAACTGACTCTGAATAGAATTCTAATTATGCTAAAATAGCTAAAATAACCAAAATTACTAAATTTGGAAAAAGAATTAAAAACCAATAAAGAAAATACAAATCAACTGAAATACTAAAAATCCCGAAAATCTGATTCGCGCCGCTTACGGCCATAAAAGTCGGACTTACGGCCGTAAGTCCTTCTCGGATCAAAATGTTTCAATATTAGTTACGGCCGTGAAATTCCATGGATTAGTTACGGCCGTGAGAACCCAAGTTACGGCCGTAAATGCTGTTCTGCCCAAATTGTGCGCTGATAATGTTACGGACATAATTATGGAAGTTACGGTCGTAAAAGCCCTTCTGCCTTGATTTCTGATCCTTTGACGTGAATTGAATCTTGACTCGAGCCCAACATGAAACTTGTTCATTTTCCTATGTAGAATATTGTTGAATTGCCCTATCTTGATTTCTCATTTTTGACGCCTTTTTCGGATCACATCATCCACTCTTCCTTTAAGATGATTCGTCCCGAATCATAACATTGTTCTTAGCTTGTTTTCCGGATCACATCATCCCCTCTTCCTTTAAGATGATTCGTCCTGAATCATAAAGCTGTTCTCGGCTTGCTCACTTGGTTTAGCCTCGAACCTTCTTCATACAAGCAATGTTTGATCTGACGTTCTCCGAACTTGCTTGACTTCTTGTTTTGGCTTGAATTATAGATTTTCCCGTCAAGCCCACCTTGATTCGTACCATTCCCTCCTTCTATAGTTCGTCCCGAATCATGGTGTTGTTCTTGAAAAATCAAACTGTACCTCTTGGATCAAAAGGAAAATTTTCGATTCCCTAACATGCATTCAATAAATGATGCTCCTCCAATTTGTAGACAAGAAGGTATTGAAACACTAGGAGAATTGACCAAGGTTGATGTAAATCAAACTTCCATGCACAATAAACCTGCAAAAAAGATTTAAAAAAAATGGGGAGGGAAATGTTAGCGTCTCCATGCACAAGGTTATGAATCCTTGTACTCATGATACAAAACCTCCACAACTTTTTTTCCCACCACGAGGCCCTTCTCGTCCCCTCCAAAAGTCAATATACTTTCTTGCTCATTCTCTTCTTTTTTCTCAACCACTTCTTCTAATTTTTCACATTCAACCACCTCTTCAATATTTTTATTGACAATTTCAATATTCATATGTTGAACTTCTACCCCAACTTCCAATTCATTCCGATCATTGTCAACAATGTTATTTTCAATCTCCTCTTCCACAAGTCTATTCTCTACTTCAAGACTCGAAGTTTGATCAACTACTTCAATTTCTTTTTTCGCACACTCAACCTCCACTTCTAAATTTATGGGCTCAATCACCTCTCCTAATTTCCCATACTTTTGCTCATGCACCTCCTCATAAATAATTTTATCGACATGATTAGGCACCTCCTCAACACTACACAAATTTTTATCTTCCAACTCGTTCTTCAAGTCTTCCTCCTTCTTTTTAACAATCATATCCAAAGGCTCCAATTTTAAATCCCCTCCAATCTCACTTTCACCCTATTGTAACTTAGCTTCAGCCTCCCTTTCACTCTCCCTCTTTTTTAACTTCGCTTCTTTTCTAGCCTTCCGTTCATACATCATCCTTTCCTCATAAATTTCTGTTGGACTCTTCAAAAGCGTCCTCGCATTAATCTCTTCATCCCAATCAACTCTAATCACAATCCTAGGTTTATGGTTACGCCTATATTCCCTTTCACACTGTTGAGCAAGTTCTGCACTATGCATATCTACTAAGTTCTTAACCTTCCCAAACTTCGCATCTAATCTCGCGTCAAAATTCGCTTCCAATTTTGCAGCTAACTCCTCAAACCGTTTCTCCATCATGACAAGCAGAGAAGATTGATGGTTGTCTTTCCTAGATGATGATTTTTCGTGAAATTTGGACATTGTGGAACGGAATAATAGTTTGACACAAGGACTAATAATGAATTTTAATTTTGACTTGGAAGGCAAGGAATATCAATTAAGGAAATTCAAGAAAGTGGTTCTTGAATTTCGGAGTGACTTTTTTTTTTTTTTTTTTTGAATTATGATGAATTTTCGGAATTAATAAAAATAAAAAGAATAAAAAGAAATAATTTTTTTTAATAAAATTCGAAAATTCGACACGAACGCAACAAAAGAAACGAGACCGGATTTGGATAAGAATCGAATAAAATAAACAAGATTGAATTTTTGATGGATTTTTGTATGGATCAAATAAGGAAAAAATTTTCTGGCAAGAAGAACAAGAAAAATTGAAAACAAAGACTCAAATAACAAAAAAATAGGATATGGATGATTTTTATGGAACTCGATGATAAACATAAAAATCAAATTGGATAGAAAAACACAAGGACCTGAATTCAGAGTCCAGCTCTGATACCGTATGATGAGAACCCGGGAGGGGGTCCTCGTTGTAGCTCGCGGAATAACGCTTGGGAAGTTCCGAATTCAGGTTGGAACGGACGGTGACACTACAACCCGAGCCTCACGACGTAAGAACCAGGGGTATATTAAACCCGAGACCCGTTACGATGCGGAAACAAGAACCGTAATGGTTTGAACGCCACAAAGGATGCCCACGCCTTTGATAAGTTCGATTTGTTGAACGCCACAAGATTTGAATCTTGATAAGTTCTGATGCGAACCCCTTTGGTGATTAAACCAAAAATTCCCACAACAATATTGTATCAACCCAAGAAAGCTAAAATAGGTAATAAATGAGAAATCTTGACCCAAGTTTAACCCAACCAAAATTCAAGGATTTACAAACCCTAGCCCAATGGAAAGCTTAAGACAAATACCAAGACTTGTGGAATAAATATCAACAAATACACAAGAACAAACTCTCAATATATAAGTTGAAATAAACTCCAAGAAAAGTTACAAGGAAAGAAAGGATTTACCTCTCTCAAATGCTCTCAATGGAGTCTTCAATGTTCATCCAAAAACTATCTAGGGTTTGGGCTTTACAAAGTATATACAAGAAATGAAAGACAAAAAGTTTGGTAAATTGCACAAAAAACCCCGTTTTTTTCATTCGGAGGACTTTCGGTCGACCGAAATTACCTGGTCGACCGAAATGGTAGTTTCGGTCGTACGTTGGTCAGCCGAAACCGCCTGCAGCTAAGCCTCAAAATCCTGCAGAGTTTCGGTCGACCGAAGGAAACTTTCGGTCGACCAAAAGTTCATGATCTTCCAAAATTAGGCAATTGACCTCGATCTTGCTCTCTTCCATGGGAACTTGATTTCGGAGCTTGAAAATGAGTCCCGCCATCGACTCTTGGACCTCTTTAGCCTTGGATCTTGTCATGGGCCCCACCGGTATTCGGAAAGAGGGTTGACCTGTTTGACTTTGACTCGATTGACTCCCTGAATTCTCATCATCCCCTCCCTCTTAAAAAGGATTCGACCTCGAATCTTCACCTGCATCAAAAGGGGATAAGTCAGAGACGTTAAAAGAAGCCGATACATTGTACTCACCAGGAAGATCGAGCTTATAGGCATTGTCATTGATTTTCTCTAGGATTTGGAAGGGGCCATCACCACGTGATTGTAATTTTGATTTTCTTTGAGTCGGGAACCGCTCCTTCCTCAAATGCAACCACACCCAATCACCGGCCTCAAATGTCATTCGTTTTCTACCTTTGTTGGCACTGGAGGCATATTATTCATTCTTCTTCTCGATTTGTAGTTTGACTTTCTCGTGGAGAGATTTTACCAACTCCGCCTTTCTCTTCCCATCTAAACTACCTCTTTCATCAATAGGTAACGGAATCAAATCCAAAGGTGTTAGAGGGTTAAAACCATAAACAATCTCGAATGGAGAAAAAGAAGTAGTAGAATGAACACTTCGATTGTATGCAAATTCAACAAAAGGTAAACACTCTTCCCAATTCTTTAGGTTGCCCTTAAGGACGGTGCGAAGAAGTTGTGTTAAAGTTCTATTAACCACCTCAGTTTGGCCATCGGTTTGGGGATGACAAGTTGTTGAAAACAAGAGTTTAGTTCCCAATTTCCCCCACAAGACCTTCCAAAAGTGGCTAAGGAATTTAACGTCCTTATCCGACACAATGCTCCTAGGAACCCCATGGAGTCGTACTATTTCCCTAAAGAATAGGTCGGCGATATGAATGGCATCATCGGTTTTATGACAAGCAAGGAAATGGGCCATTTTACTAAACCTATCTACAACCACAAAAATGGAGTCACTACCTCTTTTCGACCTAGGCAATCCCAAAATGAAGTCCATAGAAATTTCCGTCCAAGGTTCACTAGGGACAGGTAGGGGTGTATATAATCCATGTGGTTCTACCTTGGACTTGGCCTTCCTACAAGTTATGCACCTAGAACAAATTCTCCCAACATCTCGACTCATTTTAGGCCAAAAGAAATGTTCTTGTAAAATTTCCAAGGTTCTCCTTACCCCAAAGTGACCCATTAATCCCCCGCCATGGGCCTCCCTTACCATCAACTCCCTCAATGAGTAATTTGGCACACAAAGTTTACCTTCCCGAAACAAAAACCCCTCATGCCTATAATACTTACCAAATCCAACCCTCTCACATGATATAAATATACTAGCAAAATCCGCATCATGCGCATACAAGTCCTTAATGCTCTCAAAACCCAACAATTTAGCACTCAAGGTAGTAATAAGAGCATACCTTCGAGAAAGGGCGTCGGCTACCACATTCTCCTTACCTTGTTTGTATTTGATGACATAGGGAAAAGTTTCCACGTACTCCACCCATTTGGTATGCCTCTTGCTCAACTTCCCTTGCCCCTTCAAGTGCTTCAATGACTCATGGTCGGTGTGGATGACGAACTCTCTAGGCCACAAATAGTGGTGCCATGTCTCTAACGATCTCACCAACGCATAGAGCTCCTTGTCATAGGTGGGGTAGTTCAGGGCGGCTCCACTGAGCTTCTCGCTAAAGTAGGCAATCGACCTTTTCTCCTGCATCAAAACTGCTCCAATACCTGTACCTGAAGCATCACATTTAATCTCAAAAGTTTTATCAAAATTAGGCAAGGACAAAACCGGGGCGGTGCACAATTTGTTCTTTATTTCATTAAAGGCCTTTTCTTGCGCCTCCCCCCATTTAAACCCAACATGTTTTTTAACAACCTCGATAAGTGGTGAAGCTAGTGTGCTAAAATCTTTGACAAAACGACGGTAAAAACTAGCTAACCCATGGAAGCTTCTTACCTCGGTGACACTTGTGGGAGTGGGCCATTCCTTAATGACTTTGATCTTCTCCTCATCGACCTCTATTCCCTTAGTACTAACTACAAATCCAAGGAAGATCACACTCCCCATGCAAAAATTACACTTGTTGAGGTTAGCATACAATTGTTCTCCTTTCAAAACCACAAGTACACTCCTCAAGTGTTCAATATGCTCATTCAAATTTTTGCTATAAATCAAAATATCATCGAAGTAAACTACCACAAATTTTCCAATGAATGCACGCAAAATATGGTTCATTAATCTCATAAAAGTGCTCGGTGCATTAGTGAGACCGAAGGGCATAACCAACCACTCATATAAACCATATTTAGTTTTAAAATTGGTTTTCCATTCATCTCCTTCCCTCATCCTAATTTGATGGTATCCACTTCTCAAGTCGATTTTACTAAAAATGCACGAACCATGCAACTCATCTAGCATATCATCTAACCTAGGAATGGGGTGTCGATACTTTACCGTTATGTTGTTAATGGCTCGGCAATCGACGCACATTCTAAAGGTTCCATCCTTCTTGGGCACTAGTAGCACGGGATCGGCACAAGGACTCATGCTCTCACGAACATATCCTTTACTCATCAACTCCTCAACTTGTTTTTGGAGTTCCTTGGTCTCCTCCGGATTGCTTCGGTATGCCAGTCTATTTGGAATGACGGCTCCAGGGATGAAATCAATTTGATGCTCGATGCCTCTTATGGGTGGAAGCCCACTAGGCATCTCCCCCGGAAAGACATCCTCGAACTCCTGCAACAAAGAAGTAGCTAATTTGGGGAGGGAAGTGTGAGGGTCATCAAGTGTAAGGAGGGACTCCTTATAGACCAACAAAAGAATTGAATGATTTTCTTTTAAAGCTCTTTCTACATCACCTCTACTCGCATAAAAATTCATTTTTTTCTCAATATCTTTTGCTCTCTTTCTTTTTTCTTGCATCCCCTCTTTTTTTTTCACTACTTTTTTCCCTTTTTTTTTTCACTTTCGTTTTGCCCCTCACTCAACTCCATCTTTTTTTTTCTTCTTTCTTTTTCCTCCTCCTCCTCCTTCTTGAGTTTCAATTGGTCCTTGTAAACTTCTTCCGGACTCAAAGGTAGGAGTGTCACGGGTTTTCCATTCATTTGGAAACTATACCGATTTTTCCTACCATCATGCAATACCTTCCTGTCATATTGCCATGGCCTCCCCAATAATATATGTGTAGCTTGCATGGGCACCACATCACAAAGTACTTGATCCTCATAGGTCCCTATGTTGAAAATAAGTAATACTTGCTTGCTTACTTTCAACTCACCATAATCATTCAACCATTGTAACTTATAAGGACTAGGATGTGGCATTAAAGGTAATCCCAACCTTTCAACCATACTAGTGCTAACCACATTGGTGCAACTCCCCCCATCAATGATGAGACTACACGCTTTGTCCTTCACAAGACACCTAGTATGGAAGATGTTCTCCCTTTGCTTAGCCGCATCATCCACCTTGGCTTGGGTGTTGAGAGACCTAATGGTGACTAAAGACTTGGGTGGACTAACAATTCCCTCCACCTCTTCTTCCTCGTCATCACTATCTCCCCTACATGGCACCCCCTCTTCGTCCTCTTCATCTTCCGAGTACCACTCCCCATTTTTGATAATCATCACCCTATTGTTAGGGCACTCTCGAGCATAATGCCCCCGTCCTCTACACTTGAAGCATTCTATATCCCGACTCCTAGAAGTGGTAGGAACAACCTTTGATTTATCCTTGACGAAGCTAACTTCCTTTCCCTTGGAGGTTTCAATATTGTCCTTAAGTGGTACCTTATCAACCTTTTCACTCCCCCACTTAGACTTCCAATTGGAACTAGGACCTCCCAAGAATTTTTCTTGCCCCTTTCTTTTAAAGTGTTCATTCTTCTTCAATTGAGCCTCCACTTTAATAGCCATGTGTACCAACTCCTCCATCTCAACATAATGGTGTAATTCAACCACATTGGCGATCTCCCTATTCAACCCACTCATAAATCGAGCCATAGTGACTTCTCTATCCTCCTCTATGTCGGCCCTCATCAAAGCTTTTTCCAACTCCTTATAATAATCTTCAACACCCTTTGTTCCTTGAGTAAGGGTTTGTAGTCTTTGATAGAGTCCCCTATAGTAGTGACTTGGTACAAATCTTTTTCTCATAAGGCTCTTCAATTCATCCCAAGTATCCACACTACCCTCGAAATTCCTTCTCCTAGTGAGTAATAAATTATCCCACCAAGCTAAGGCATAATCGGTAAAATCCACTACCGCTAACTTAACCTTTTTATCCTCGGAGTACCTATGACATTCAAAAATCAATTCGATCTTCCTCTCCCATTCTAAATAGGCATCCGGATCACTCTTCCCATGGAAAGAAGGAATTTTCATCTTAATACTACCAAGATTACCATCCATTCCATCCCTACCCCTAGGGTTCCTCCCATGACCTCGTCCTACTCCCCTCACATTCCTACCTCCTCTATTCCTACCCATGTTCCAATTTTGGTCACTACCCCCTTCACTCTCCAATTCATCATCATCAACATCATCATATTCATACTCATCTCTAGGCCTTCTCCTATCACCCCTCCTAACATTATCACCCCTTGGAGGTGGAACTTCCCTCCTAGTCTCCAACCTTGCTAATCTACCTTCCAACCTTCCCCCCATATCCGCCATAGTAACTGTGAGAGCTTGTATCATATCCCTCAACTCTTGAGTTTGTGCATTAGAATCTTGTCCACTCGAAGTATGTGCATGAGCCATGGAGTGTAAGTGTGCAAATGTCCTCACAAATTATGTTCGCTCGTGTTTCACTCAATTAGGCTTTTTCCCTCTAATGAGCTCACCACTCTTCACTTTCTTACTCAAACTTTTCAAGGAACGTAATTCAACTAAATTGAGAATTTAATTCTTGTGTAACACAAATTCCACAAACAACAAAGGAAGCAAATGAAGGATTGACACAATAGCAAGTAGAATTTAGTTGCTTGCTATTATACAAGGAAGTAAGGAATTGAACTAGACCAATAAGATTTTCAAGGGTATAGTCACAATAATTTGATGTAAAACACAAGGAATTCAATTAGGAATGTGTTTGGTAGTTGAATGGTAGGTTTCAATATGAAGACACTTTTTGAAACATTTTATCAAACACTTAGGATGCAAGCTTTGAAAAGTTTGGAATTTTCAAGTGTTTGTTCAAATGTATCCCCAATAACTTTTAAATTGATGATAACAACAATGCCCAATATGTAGGAATCATGAAATTTTCATGGGCACTAATTTTCCCCAATTTTTTTTTTTTGACTATCAAGAACAACAACAATAAATGTAAAGATAGGAATACCAATTTTAGAGCCAAGCTCTGATACCAAATGATGCGAACCCCTTTGGTGATTAAACCAAAAATTCACACAACAATATTGTATCAACCCAAGAAAGCTAAAATATGTAATAAATGAGAAATCTTGACCCAAGTTTAACCCAACCAAAATTCAAGGATTTACAAACCCTAGCCCAATGGAAAGATTAAGACAAATACCAAGACTTGTGGAATAAATATCAACAAATACACAAGAACAAACTCTCAATATATAAGTTGAAATAAACTCCAAGAAAAGTTACAAGGAAATAAAGGATTTACCTCTCTCAAATGCTCTCAATGGAGTCTTCAACGTTCATCCAAAAACTATCTAGGGTTTGGGCTTTACAAAGTATATACAAGAAATGAAAGACAAAAAGTTTGGTAAATTGCACAAAAAACCCCGTTTTTTTTTTCATTCGGAGGACTTTCGGTCGATCGAAATTACCTTTCGGTCGACCGAACTTATTTCGGTCGACAACCTGGTCGACCGAAATGGTAGTTTCGGTCGTACGTTGGTCAGCCGAAACCGCCTGCAGCTAAGCCTTAAAATCCTGCAGAGTTTCGGTCGACCGAAGGAAACTTTCGGTCGACCGAAAGTTCCTGATCTTCCAAAATTAGGCAATTGACCTCGATCTTGCTCTCTTCCATGGGAACTTGATTTCGGAGCTTGAAAATGAGTCCCGCCATCGACTCTTGGACCTCTTTAGCCTTGGATTTTGTCATGGGCCCCACCGGTATTCGGAAAGAGGGTTGACCTGTTTGACTTTGACTCGATTGACTCCCTGGATTCTCATCAAGTTCGTTGTTTGAAGGGAAAATCCTCACCTTTAGAGAGAGTAAAAACACTCAATAATTTTATTTATCAAAAGTATTTTGTTTTTACATTGAATGGAAAAGCATGTAAATAAGCAAAATAAACCCTAGTCGCTAACTGACTCTGAATAGAATTCTAATTATGCTAAAATAACCAAAATTACTAAATTTGGAAAAAGAATTAAAAACCAATAAAGGAAATACAAATTAACTGAAATACTAAAAATCCCAAAAATCTGATTCGCGCCGCTTACGGCCATAAGTCCTTCTCGTATCAAAATGTTTCAATATTAGTTACGACCATGAAATTCCATGGATTAGTTACGGCCGTGAGAACTCAAGTTACGGCCGTAAATGCTGTTCTGCCCAAATTGTGCGCTGATAATGTTACGGCCGTAATTATGGAAGTTACGGTCGTAAAAGCCCTTCTGCCTTAATTTCTGATCCTTTGACGTGAATTGAATCTTGACTCGAGCCCAACATGAAACTTGTTCATTTTCCTATGTAGAATATTGTTGAATTGCCCTATCTTGATTTCTCTTTTTTGACGCATTTTCCGGATCACATCAACTTGGGTCCTTATTTGAACACTTGACAACCCTTTCACGTAAGACTTTTCTTAGTTATATTAAAAGAGTATTGGGTTGCTTTATTCAAATTTTTGAAAGTGTATATCTTCTCCCAACAAAAAAGAATACTCGAGAATGCTTCAAACTTACGAAGACATATAAGCTCATAGCAATATCCCGAGCATGTCTCAAATAGGAGGGGAAGTACAAGGTTTCCTTCGATAATGTTGAAGATCTTACGCCTAGATGTACGAGGACTAATAGCCTGTCAGGATAACATAGAGAATATGCTTAATTCAAGCAGACAAGTCTGCCTCGTTTTGAGATGTGCATTTTTGGCTAATATGAAATAACGTATATATACGTTGTGTCTTGTGTCGACATGCGTGTATATGCTCTAGTCCCTTAAATTTGAAAGTCCCGGGCATTCACGGTTGAGGTTCGAATTTATAGCTTTTGGATGTTTTGTCTAGAGTGGAATCGACCAATGACAGAGTCCTTTGTAAAAGGTGTTAGCTGAAGAAGTCTCCTCTTGGGTGGAGTCAATTGCAAAAGTCCCTCGTGAAAGGCCAAGAGAAGGAGTCCTTTGGAAGAGGTCCCTCCGGATATCATGTTGATCCACAACCTAATCCAGAATCCTGGGCGTCGAATGACGTAGTGACTGAAATCTGAGCCAATAGCATGGCAGAAGTTTCTTCAACTTACCGGATGCCGAGGGAGATTAGGGTTACACATCTAAGCCCGTCATGCAGACCTTGTCGCCCCCTAAAGGCCAAGTTGCGGTGCTCCTTGATGCGTTTCAATGTAGGATGTGCTTGCCTCTTTACCCTTTCTTCAGGGCTTTCCTCCGGAGTTACAACCTTTGTCCATACTAGGTGGCTCCGAACTTCTGGACCCAGGTTATGGGAACTTGGCTGGTATGGCAGGAAGTCAGCCCGAACTTCCCCATCTCACCTTACATCATCCACACCCTTTATATCCTGAAGAAGGTAGCTCGGAGGGATAAGGTTGATATTCTGGACTGGTACTTTATTACCACAAGGGGACCGAATTCTCCCTTTATTACGGGACTTCCGACCTCCATGAAACATTGGAGGACACAATGGTTCTGGGTAGCCGGCGAATGGCAGTGCTCCCCTCCGGATCTGGTTCCTGAAATTACTATTCTTCGGACTCTCCCTTGCCCTCGTGAGTCTTTTGAATTCTTAGTGTGAATGTAAGTATGATGTAGGCTGTTTTGAGTTTCAACGATATCCTTCTATGTTATCTTTGCAGGTCAGCAATACGCACACCTTCTCCCTAAGGAGGACTTGGCCATGGTGAAGAAGTTCTTTGCATACCGTGCCACTTTCCCAGAGGTGGTATTGAAGAAAAACTTTTTATCAAACACGGGCTTATGCGAGATATGGGTAAGTTCTATATTCCTTGTGTTAATTGTGTCGTTGTCCGAAGCGCCTTTGACTGACAATTTCATTTTGATGAATAGGTTCTAAAGAACTTCCCAAGGTTTCCCTCAAAGGCCTGATGGCGAAGAAGATTCCACTTTCGTTGAGGCTCGGGAGTGACGAGGAGCTTAAGCAGAAGTCTTTGCTCAGCAGTTTCCAAGTGGAAGTTGCAAAGAACACAGCTGATGCCTTAGCTGTAAAGCTCATAAAGCTTTTTTCGGTGCTGCTCCCTCTATCGGTCTTGTTGTCTAAGGGTCAGCAATGATTGGAAGTGAATGAGGAATTAAGAGCCAAACATGAGGCTCTAGAGAGAGCGAAAATCAAAGCAAAAGGAAGTGAAAAAGTCCAAAAGAGCCTTAGTTGATGATCCTTCTGATGAGGATGTTGTGGAGGTAATGGGACATGAGGTGCCTCCACAGAAGAGGCAAAAGAAAAGCAAAGGCATAACTGGTTCTTCCGAGGTGGATGTAGCCGATTTACCTCCACTAGTTTATCCTATCAGATGCAAATGAGATGTCTCCAGCTCAAATTTCTTTTCCCAGGCTCCGGATCCCCCAGGCCATGATGAAGGTTTGATTACTGTTCCGGGGGTGGACTAGGAGGCGACCCCATAAATTGCTGCTGAGTTTAGCCATATAAAGGTTGTCCTGTGAGTTAAGGAAAGCACCTTGAATACCACCCTCTTAGATTCTCCGAATTCTCCTCCTGCCAGGGCTGCTTTGGCAATGGAGCACTTCTGGACTGAAGGTTGGGAAATATACTCTTCCAACATGTCACCAGCTCATAACTTGCATGCTGCCAAGGCCATGAATGTTAGGGCCTTCACCTTGATAGATGGGGCTGAGTCCGCCGTTAAGGATTTGGAATTGAAGAAGAAGAGCGTTGAGACAGCTCTTCAAAATGCTGAGAACATGGTGGTCCAGATTAAAACTCTTCGAGACTCCGTGACGGTAATTGAAAATCTCTTCACGAGGAGAAGATGATCTCAAAGCGCTTGAAGGAGGACAATGATAGGCTAAAACTGAACCTAGAGGCTGCTGATGCCGAAGTGGCCAGTTTTCCTAAGAGATTCGATGATGCGGTTCAGCCCCAGGCAATAACTGTCGATGCCCTGTAAAAGACAACCACGAAGTAGAGGAGCCTAGTGGATAAGGCGGCTGGACTAACTCATGAGTTGGAGAAGGAAAAGGATGCCGGATTGGCAAGAGAAGAGGCCTTGCGAAGGGCATAAGAAAGACTTTCTTACTTAGAGCGGGATATTGAGACTAGGGTGATTAATGACATCCATCATTTCAAGGAAACATTTGAAGAGATCCCAGAATATGAAGCTATGCAGCCGTTCTTTGCCAACACCGGGGCACGAATGGCTTTGAAAGACGTGAAGGATGACTTCCCAGATCTGAATCGTTCGAAGATTGAGGCCTTCTATCCAAAGTCCCAAGATGTTAGTGAGGAAAGTCCCCTTAAATACATCATGGTGGCCCTTCTTCTAAAGATGTCGACCCTTCCCACGCTCCTGCTTAGGATGCCTATTTTTGTCATTGTCTTTCGTGAATCTTTATCTACTCCACTTTTGATCTTTATATGTGAATTTTGCATATTGCTCTGCTATAGACAAGTAGGTCGTATCATAAGATGATCATCATTTAATATGATATGGTCCATCATAGGATGAACATAGTTTATTATAGGATAGTTCGAAACATGTGCAAGTCCTTGGAGTCACTTGTGGATGTGATAGTCCCTCAAATCGAAGCGTTTAAGACATTTATGTTCATCGCTTAGATTTGACTGAATGGGTTTCAACTCGTACTTCCCCGTGAGTCCCTTGTTTACGTCCAGGTTGATTACATTGGGGCCATTTTTGGTTAAAAAATCTAACATGAGGCGATATACATTTAAATGGTAAAGATTTCTTTTGAACAAATCGTAAGATTTATTCTCAACATTGATCAACGTATTTCATAGGTACCACTTCTCCGGGATACTAATCATCAAGTGACTGAGTCCCTTGCATGAACGTATCTTGTGCTCCAAGCTATGTTTTGTCATTCTATCAAGGGGTTCGTCGGATCAAGGCATTGCGATAATCATGGACAACTTCGACCACTTTCATTTCGGTGCAAGTTTAGCCAATCCTTAATAATCGTAACTTAGGACCAATCCTTTTTTATGTTCTATTTGTTTGCATAGTTTTGCATTTTTCAACACAATTTCGCAATTTGTTCAACGAAAAGCGTGCATGAAGGAATCATTTCACCTCATGAGTTTAAGAAATCCAATTTACGCGGAACACGCAAAAGGAAATTTGTTTATCGACACTAGTGGTGGAGGTGATCCACGCTTTATGGATTGAGTAAAGATTTTGTAGAGAGATTCTCTACTACGTAAGTCCTTGGTACAACTTCATTGGTGACTTGATGAGATCCCCCCCCCAACTATGCCCTGGGGTCTTTATTCCGGCCATTTGAGTTAGGACGATGGGTTTCCTTAAAATTGAACCTTTAATTTTAGAAGTATTAGACCATCTTTTCTCGATATTGAGTCGATGACCAGTGAATCACCCCTTCTTTTGAGGAGGAAAGAAGCTCTGTGTGAAAACACTCCAATTTGTACTGGACATACTTCCTTTGACCCATGAGCCAGTGTGAATGGAGTTTCTCCCGTGGCAATGTGCAAGGTAATTCTGATTCCCCATAGGGATCATGAAAGTTCATTTACCCAAGTTTCTTCTTCAAGCTGTTTTATAGATTTATTAACCAAGTATGCTTCGCCCTCATCTAACAGAATATTCGCTCCAGAGTTAATGCAGGACATCCAATTGGGAATCCCATGTATTCATGCCTTATAGCCTCGTTTGTACGTATTCAATTTGTTAGTCCAGGGTGTATTCCATTGAGTGGCGAAATCCCTTGTTTGTGGGGGGGGGGGGGGGGTTGTGACGACACTTCGCAAGTGCACGGGTCGCGCAATTAATAAAGTGGATTTTAAGTCCGAATATCGTTCCCACAGAGATTGTTTTAAATCGTATTTTTAGACTACTACCTTAACCGGAACTAGAAATTGTTTGAGTTTGAAAATTTTGATTTTGAAAATTAAAATGAAGATTAAACTAAAAATTTGAAAATTTGATTTTAAACGAATGAGAGTAAATGCGTTAGAATTATGAATCCATTTTGACTCTATCATCCATATCTTAACCAATTATTTAAATACAATTCACGGGTTTTGAAAATCCATATTCCTAATGTTGTCAAGACTCCCTTTCGGACAAGAATCAACACCTATTTCTATACACAATCCGACTATATTTCTATGACGAATCTAAATGTATAGAAAAGCATTACAAGTTTTGCGAATACTATAGCAGATAACACAAAGCATAGGGGTATATTTCTATCCCCTATCGGACTTTGTGGCAATTGACACAAGTCTAATGAAATCTCAATCTTTCGAACTTAAGAAGTCATTACCTAAAATCATACAACTAGTGATCAAGTAATTGCATGATAAAGAAAAGTATAAATCAATTGCTCAAAGTCATGAATTGCACAAATTAAATAATAGATTAAAGTATGGAATTAAGAAATCAAAATTTCATCACAATTCCAACACAATTAACCTAGCCTAGAAACATAATAGAAAATAAATAACAAAAGATATGAAAAGATGTAACCCAATTCATCTCCTTGCAATTATATCTTCAATCTTGATCTTGGCGTGGTTTGGATCCCTCGGAACTTCGACAGCGTTTTGACATGAATTTAGCAAGTTGGGAACCCCTAATCTCGTGCCCTAGGTTTGGTATATATAGATTTTTCCGAGAATTAGGTTAATGGAGGAGAAAATTGCTGAATTCCGTGTAAAAAGCCCAGCTGCGGCCCAGTCGGGACTACCGTGCGGCCGCACGGTTCAAAAACACGCGGTCGCATGACTCTGCAGGTGAACTTCAGTCGCCGAATTTTTTGACCGTGCGACCGCACGCCTTTTTCAACCGTGCGGCCGCACGGTTGTAATTCCGGCTGCAATTTTTATCTTTTAAATTCTGCAACTTGGTCATTGTCTTTTAATTGCACAGCAAGTCCTCCAACTTCTGATTGTTGCAATATAACCCCTGAACTTCTGATTTCTTCCAAATTCGAATTTTTTCTTCAAATTAACCATTTGATTGACTGCATCAATTCTTGATTTGCTCACTTTGACACTTTGTACATCCAATTGCTCAATTTTAGCTTCAATTCCTTTATTTTCTCGACTTTGAGATTATTTCTGAAATGTAAACAAATAACACAAAATAAATAGCGAATATTCTAAAACAAACATATAAAATCCTACTTTTAGGATAGAAATAAGTGTATAAAATACACTTATCAACACCCCCAAACTAGAACTATTGTTCGTCCTCGAACGAAATAAAACTAAACTATAAATGTAAAACGGCAAAATAAAAAATTATGTTTTTGCTTTTGTCAACTTATTTACCATGCGCTTCAACAATCCAAATTGACGATTCACTTTAGACAAAGAAGTATGAACAACATAAAATATTTTCATTCATTCGATGCTCAACTTCATTGTGTGTGTGTGAATAGCCAAAATCAACTCCAAACTTATGCAAAAATAAACTTGACAATGTGTGACTTTTTATGCAAGAGTAAGCCCGAATCCCGTGTGGTCAACAATGATTCTCTTTTGATTTTCCTTACCCTCTCATGGATGATCACAACCTTATTAATTTTCTCTCATATCCCAAGGTCTTTCCTAATGATGTGATTTCTAAACATGTATACATTGCATTTTTCCACACAAGGCAGTTAGGGGTAGACAAGTATGCACGACAGACCAAGAAAAATTAACAAAGTGTTAGGAATTTCAATCAACAAAGCTTATACCATTTTATTCCATTTTTCTTTCATGTGGACGACTTTTTCTTTTAATGTCCTTGTCTTTTACCATCTTTGTGCAATACTTTTCATACTTGCTTTCTATATGACCCCTGTAGCGAGCTTTAGGTCGGCAGCTCCCAACTCAGTTGAGCTTAGGGTACCAGGTTCAAAGAACCCCTCAGACTTAATTACCTGAGTCATAAAGGCATAAACAAAAAAGTTAAAGATGTTTTAACGTCTCATGTGTAAGTCCACTCTCCGTACTTGCTTTCTAGTTGACCCCTGTAGCGAGCTTTCAGATCGGCAACTTCCAAACCAGTTGGCTTTAGGGTACCAGGTTCAAAGAACCCCTCAGACTTACTTGCTCGAGTCAAAAAGACATTTGAAGAGTAGAATAAGACCTTCAGCATTTTTCTGTTTTTATGCTGGTTATTATGGTTTATACCCGTTGATCGAAATCCCTTACACTAAAGATGTGCAATTAAAAACTCCAAATCTTAAATCCATCAATGCATACTCATACTAACCTTCCCACCCCCAAACTGCTTCTTGAGCAGTTTGGTTCTACATTTAAGGTCGGGATCTAATTACTTAAGGTTTAGGATTTTTTAATCAATTCTATGTTCAAAGTGCACAAGTTTACCCCACAAGTATCAAGCATCTCCCTACACAAGTTTTTATTTGACATGGCTATGTGCTCAAGTTTGATTAAAGTCTTACATGGATGAATGTTAAGAAAAATTTAGTTCACATATTGTTCAATTTTCTAACTAAAGCACAAAAGTCAATTCAAATCATGTCATAAGCAATAAATAAGTCAACAAAATTTTTCAAATTTTTCACTCTTTATGATTTTTTCACAATTTTCAATTTTTTTTTTTTTTTTTTTTGAATTTTATACCCAAAATCGAATGAATGTGTATATGAAAGCACATGAATGAGATTCCCACCCCCAAACTAGAACTATGCATTGTCCTCAATGTATTCAAAACAAATAAAGAAAATAAACACAGAAATAACAAAGAGGGTTAATGTACTTCCCGGGTTTGGAGAGTTGGTATTCCCATTTTTGAAGCTTTGACTTGCATGTTTTGTTGGATGAGATGACCCATTACTTCTTTTTTCATGTTTGACGTGAATTGTCCCATGATGATATGTTCCTTGCAAATAAACATTAATGATCATTAGAAGCATAATTATTACATAGGAACTAAAGAAAATCAACACAACACACCCAAACTAGGACTTAGAAAAAATTATGAAATTTTTGAAAAGTGATCGACCACTGATTTTCAACCCTTGACATCACCTTGAAAAAGTGAAAATTTCCCGAGACATGTCACGGGCATATGAAAGTACATAACTTGGTCTACAACATATCAAAAATTTAGCAAGTTTGAAGTTCATTTGGGTCATGAAAAGATGTGACAAAGTAAGTGCAGTGAAGCTGAAAACAGGTGCACTGGTGCAGTGGTGCCTGCAATGGCCTTGCAATGAGGTGCCATATAGTGCAATGATGTTCAAGTTGAGTTTCATGCTTTAAATCAGTGTAAACAATGAATGGATGATGCACAAATGATGTTTAACATGTAGTGAGGGTGATCATCCAAAAAGATTTGTCAAAACTCAATAAAAACCTCATTGAAACATTTTATCGAGCACCTTGAATGCATATAAAGAAATTAATGAAAATCATAGAGTTGGAGACTTGAATTAAGCCAAAAATTTTCACCTAATAAACACAATTCAAAACCCTAAGTTCTATCCTAAGCCTATCACTATCAATCCACAATATTCAATTTCCACAAAAAATTGAAGAACACAAAAATTATGCATAATCTTGGAAATTGGTGAAAAATTCTTACCTTAGGATGATTTTGATGCAATGCAAGGTATGATTTTGAGTTATAATGATGTGCAAACTTAGGGGAACAGTTGGGGACTCAATGTGGGATGATTTGGGGGAGGAATTTCGGGTTTGAAGTGGTTAAAATGAAAGAAGAATGCATATTAAACAATCTGCCGGTTCTGCCCAGTTTCACACCATGCGACCGCACGGTGTTGAAGGTAATGACTTGAAATTTTTCAAAATCTGAGTTTTGGACCCCGTTTTCAACCCCTAAATGCTTTCAAATGCATGCAACCAAATTCTAAACAATATGTTCATGTCCTAAGCTAGGTGATCAAGTAGAAGATTGTGATAAAAAGCAACAAAATAAATTAAAATGCAATTAAAATTAAAAGTGCTAAAACAAGCAAAATGGAACACTAGAATTACTTAAAACACATAACAATTCAATGCATGCATTTTAAACATACTAGTACCCCTAAAATGCACTGTCAAGCATCTAAACAACTATAAAGTAATAAAAGCAATAAAAAAAAAATAAACAAACGTATAAAGAAAAGGGTTTGAGAGGTTGGGTTGCCTCCCAACAAGCGCTTCATTTAAAGTCTAGAGCTAGACTTTTTGGCAAACTCTCAAGGTGGTTTTAGATTAGATGGTGTAGCCTCATCATCTGCCCTTACCTTGTATTCATACTTCTCCCAGTATGCTAATTCCAACTCGACATCTATCTTGGAGCAAATTTCTAGTTCTTGTTCATGGACATCAAATTGCATCATTGTGAAAGTCACTTCTTGATTTTCATCCCGCAGCACTACATCTCCTTTTTCTACATCGATTAATGCTCGTGCAGTGGCTAGGAATGGTCGACCAAGTATCAAAGGCAAATTTTCATCTTCCTCCATATCTAAGATGATAAAGTCCGCTGGGAATATGAATTTGTGAACTTTCACCAATACATCCTCCACAACTCCATATGGGTGACAGATTGATCGATCAGCCAATTGCAATCTGATATTGCTTTCCTTTGGTTCACCTAGTCCCAATTTCTTGTATAACGACAGGGGCATAAGATTTATAATTGCACCTAGGTCACATAGGACCTTGTTGAATCTTATATCACCTATAATGCAAGGTATTGAAAAGCTCCCTGGGTCTCTGAGACCATGTGTAGTGGAGACCTTTAAGTTGAGCTTAATAATATAGTCTCTGAGACCGTGTGTCGTGGAGACACTTAAACCTCTGCTTAATAATATAGGGTCTCTGAGACCGTGTGTCCTGGAGACACTTAAGACGAGGCTTATAAAATATTGTTGTTTGAGTCCTACCATGTTGGCACAATAAAGTGCACTGCTCCGAACCGTTCCGCTTCGGCAATAAGGAAAACCTTTATTGTTTCACGAGCCTTTGCGTTGTTGTGACATTTATGAGATGTTCGCTCCTCTTTTAGGAGGAAATTTTCCATAGGTGTTCATTTTTAGAAGCTCCCTTTTTTAATGTTCTCTTCTTCATGAGTCCCTTGTTCAGAGTTTCCCTTTTTAGGGTGTCTCTCAGGAGTTCCTTGTTCAGGGAGTTTCCCTGAAACCTTTTCTGGGTGTTCTTCTTCAGGAGTCTCTTGTTCGGAGAGCCTTTATTCAAGGGTCCCTTCTTTCAGGGTGTCCTTCTTTTAGGGGGGTCCTTCTTCAGGGATCCCCTCTTTCGAGGGGAGGGGGGGTCCTTCTTCTGGGATCCCCTCTTTCAGGGGGGGTCCTTCTTCTGGGATCCTCTCTTTCGGGGGGGGGGGGGGTTTCCTTCTTCAGGAGTCCCTTCTTTCAGGGGGTCCTTCTTCAGGGATCCCCTATTTCAGAGGGGGTTCCTTCTTCAGGAGTCCCTTCATTCAGGGGAGTCCTTCTTCAGGGATCCCCTCTTTCAGGGGCGGTCCTTCTTCAGGAGTCCCTTCTTCAGGGGACCTTTATTCCAGGGTCCCTTCTTTGAGGGAGTCCTTCTTCAGGAGTTCCCTCTTTCAGGGATCCCCTATTTCAGGGAGGGTCCTTCTTTAGGAGAATTTTTACAAAATATCCCTTTTAAGGGAGCCCATCCGTCTTTCAGGGACTACAAGCTGGGCTTCTTAACGTTGAAGGACTTACTTGCTGGCCTCGATAACAGAGATAATGGCTCGTTTTGCGCTTATTGGAGGTCTTATAGGCCTACCTCGATGTGAGAGGACTTAGTGCTCGCCTCAAATAATACTGAATGATGAAATACTTATGATTTGCAAGAAATTTCAAAAACAAGGCAACAATATCCCATAGAAGTGGATAATATATTGTTAGTTCAAAAAACATGACTTTCAGAGGTACGAGCTTCTTTTTATTTGTAAACTTTGATTGGGCTAATGAGTTTAGTCGGGCTTTAAATTGATCGTGTGGAAGGTGAGTTCCATTGCCAAAGCAGGTCACTTTATAATGAGCTATCGCATTGAAAACTTAATATGATTGCTCCTGGTGGTGTATATTGTCTCACGCATGTAAGCAATTCATGTTTCTATGTGCCCATTTATATTAACTATGCACAAGTGAAATAAAAAACCAAATACTCTTCATTTTATGGAACCGGGGTCCCACGAATACATTGACTAGTGGACGATTCTAGTATTAAAGGCATGCTTTTTCTTTTAATTTTTTCAAAGCACGTGCATTATAGGTGACCAGCATAATTTATCCCACAAATGCTTTTTAATGTGCCAGTTAAATTATTGATCCAAGATTTGGAGCAACTCCAATCATTGCCAAAGCTCAAGTATCAGGATAAGCAAATAAGCAACCCAAATAAAATACTAACCAAGAAGTCCAAATGTTAATGGACCGAAGAAAAATAAATTATTGTAGATATCCGAAGTGAGCAGCATAAAGGAAATGCTTTTTTCCAGGTTGGTATAGTCCTTTTTCATCCTCATTCAAGATGTTCTCTGCCTTATTTCATGGTTTCTTGTCACTTTTTACCACGTGATTTCGTGGTTAGAAGTGTGGTTTCTCACAGACGGTGCCAAAATTTTGACCAAAAAATCCGGATGGACCTTGGGCCAACACGTCTCAGCTCCTCCCTCTTAAACACGTGGATCTCCTGCGCAGTATGACAAATAATCAGTTTGCAAAGGGGGTCGAGGTGGCTCCCGTTTGCACTCCGATGCCAAAGTCAGTACTCATTTGAAGTAAATATATATTGGATGCGGGAAATGTAAATGTGTAAAAGAGAGAAAATGAAGTGAGATTCGAAATATTTTGTTAGTGTATTAAATTACCAACCCTTTCCTTGGAAGCAAGTGTGCTCTATTTATAGAATTAGTAATTCTCTTAGATTGTGACACGTATTATGTTTTACACATGGCAAGATCCTAACTATTCATGAGGTAAACTATTTCTTTGGTTATAATCATTACTACATGTCATATGGATAAAGCAACCATCATATTCCTTTAAAGATGTTGTCACATCAAGCTATCTTGTCAGCTTTCCAAAGTACTCACTTCGGCTTAGGAGTACCTCGGCATAAGGGTACCTCGACATAACATCACTCCGGCATAGGGGTACCTCGACATAGCATCACCTCGGCATAAGGGTACCTCGACATGTAAGAGTCCAGGAAGTTTGGTATCAACAATTTGGCCTGTAGGTCATGATTATGTGAATGGATGTTTTGTGGATCCCCTGTTGGGCCCATATAGATGACGTGTCATGTGAAATTAGTCATGGTCGTAACACAAGTGTTTAACAATATATACTGGAAAAATCAAAGAATAAACTTCTATATCTCAAACCCAATTCAAAGTTTCACTTCCTTTGTCATCAACCTTCCAATATATACTTGTTTGATATACTTCATGTTTAATACCTCAAAATATACCAACATTTTCTAATTATTGCTAAAGTTCATCAAAAAGGAAATATACCAACAATTTTTATGTAGTGATTTTATTATTGTTCTTAAAATAAAGCATGAACTAATTAGCTACTTGTTCATAGGTTTTGATGTTGTTTTCCTAATTCGAGAGGAGAGTTAACAATTAGATCACGTAGTAAAATCTGACAATTTCAACAAAAAAAAAATAGAGATATGAATTTGTGGTTGCATGTGATCAATTATAAATCTCGAGGAGATTTTATGCATTTGGCTAAAGAAGAATTCTGAACCAACATAGAGATATGTGGTTGAATTAGTTAAATAGAACTAATTTAAACTCAAGAGAGCTAAATTAGATATATGTGTGAATTTGATCAAATATAATTTTAGAAAACAACTTGAGAGTGAAGTTAAACGAGAAGATTATTTTGAATCGTTAGTCTCGATAATTTCTTTATTGCTATAAAAACATTCATTCAATTTTATCCCTCTTTTATTTTGAAGTATTTGATATATGTTTAATTTTTTTTGTTTCTTAGTTCTCTGAGTCGTTTATTTCGTGAAGTTTCTATCACTGTCGTTATTTAATTCTTTTTTGCTTTCAATTTCATAGTAAAGTGTTTGCCTTAGTCTAGGAAATCTAGATCAAAGTGAATTGATGACAAATAAACTATTCCTTGTGGGATCGACAATTCGGATTCAAAAGTTCACTTTATTATGTGTTCACGATATTGTACACTTACGATTCAAAAAAATCATACGAACAAATTTTTGGGGCCGTTACCAGGGACTATATTAATTTGTTATTAGTTTATTTTGATCTTTTTATTCTTAACTTTTAAATTTAGTTTGCCTTTAGTTATTTATTATTTTAATTCTTAAAAAAATAATAAAAAAAGTCCGCCAGCTGAGAGTTCCGGGTCGGTTCCACAAATTTCGAACTACAGTCCAGGCCAGCCCCCTGGCCCATGCGGGTCGCGGTTCATTCTGATTTGGCTCGTATGAATAAAACATAAAATTTTCCATATTTATAACATTTTTTTTGTCAAATTTCTAAATACAAAATGAACAAAATGATAAATAAATATTTATACCATAAAATGTTTACATAGAATTTAAATTTATATTTTATGTTACATGAATTACTTATAAATTTGCAAATTTAAATAAAACATAAATAAATAACAATTAAATGCTAAATGTATTTCAAATTACTATTATCAAAGAACATTACATTTCTTAGCTATTAGGGAGAAAAAATAAGATTTTTCTTTAAAATTTGTATTAGAGTTTGTAGAAGAAGGGAGATTTTCAATGTTATCATATTTAATAAAAATAGATTATTTTTTTCACGAGCCAGCAGGTTAATTGCAGCCCGCGAAACCCGCGGTTCAAAACTTCTTGCCCTGTGAACCGTCCGTACGGGTCATTGGTCGACCTGCGGTCCCGGGTCGATCTGGGCCAATTTTCAAGGGTCTTTTTGGACCGTCCGTCCATCTTGAAACCTCTACTTGAACACCTTGAATTAGAGCCAAAGGCCGATGCAAGAGCTCTTGCTCAAGTTGTAGTACTACAAATCAATCAAATAAATGAGCTGAATGTACAAGATGAAAATGTAGGAGACCTTCTTATGGGTTAATTCTTGGCACCTGTTGCAACTCCTAATAGCTCTAGTATATTATTGACCTTTTGGAAGGAACAACTTTTAATTGAGAGCAGATTTAATAAACCTCTTCAGTAATAACCTCTAGTTCTTCGGGAAAGCTCACAAGGATCCTAACACGCATGTCGCGAGATTTGGGTGAATATGCCAAATTTTCCAATTTCAGGGCATAACGATGATGTCATTCATTTGCTACTATTTTCTTCCACCTAAGGGATAGTGCTTTGGAGTGGCTTGACTTTAAGCCTGAATTCAGTATAGCCACATGGGACGACCTTGCTTGAAAATCTTGTAACAGATATTTTTCACTTTCTAAGGTCACAAAACTAAAATTGGAGATATTTATTTCTCAACAACTAGATGATGAGAGTTTTCATGAGACGGGTATATTTAAGGAACTTTTTCGAAAATGCCCCTATCATGGATTTAATAAAGGGCTTCAAGTTCAGTACTTTTACTCTGGGTTGTCACCACAATACAAATCAATAGTGGACTAATCAGCTAGTGGGTCCATTACAAATAAAAGCAGGGGCGGAACTAGGAATTCCACGCACTGGGGGTTAAAATTTTGGGGGTGAGGGGGGGGGGGTGGCTTCCCGGGGGCCGCCCTCAAATTTTTTTTTTTTAACCAAAATAATTGAAATCGACAATTTTGAATATTAAAATAGACAAGTTAAATTTATAGATCAATTCTTGTTCAAAAAATTTGTAGACCAATCTCAATAAATAGCATCTTAGATTCCACTTCCATAATAATAATAAATTTTTTTTTTGAACTTTTCATTTTGATAGCAAATAATCAATCCATCAACTATTCAGTTTAGTTTGAAAAAATTGAACCATTGAAAATTTTGGTGGGCCCATCAAGCCATCATTTTTGACCTTAGTGAACGGAACGTGAGAATTGAGAAGTTAAATTTACAACATTTGACCAATAAATTGCGGCTGCTTTCACGTTAAAAAGATAAATTTTTCAAACTGTAGAAATTTTAACGAGGGCAAACGTTTAAAACCACAAAAGTACACATTAATATATTGAAAAACTTACTGCGGTCAGTGGGGGCAGCTGACCCCCCTGTCCCCACAGTAAATCTGCCCCTGAATAAAAGTGTAACCCAAGCATGGGACCTTGTTGAATTCATTGCAAAAACACATATCATGTTCCCATCTAATAGAGTAGTACAAAGGAGAGTGGCTAGCGTGCACGCAGTAGATGCACTAACTTGTACAAATGCGCAAGTTGTAGCACTGACCTAAAAGGTTGACTTGTTGATTACATCACAACAAGGATTTAACGCTATTTAATCATAGGTACATTGTGAAAATTGTAGCGCGAATTACTCAACCAAATATTGTATGCTATTGACCTTAATAGAGGGGCAATTCAATTTTATGCAAAATGACTTTCAAAAACAAAACAACCCGTATGCTCCCACTTGTAATCCTGGTTAGAGACAAAACTCGAACTTCAAATGATCTAACAATCAAAATGAGTCTAACCAACAACATGAGAGAAGACCAAGTTTGGGAGAAATGTTTCAGCAGCACATGCAGAAGACTGATAAAATATTTGAAAGTGAGTCAACTTTTATCAAAACCCTTGAAACTCGGAAAAGCCAAATCGCTCAACAACTGTCACCTGGAACACTTCCCAGTACTATAGTTAAAAATCCAAGTGAACAAATTAATGGGATATCTACAGTGGAAATGGATAGAGCCTACACTTTAGTTTCTAAGGTAGCTTTTGAGGATGTGCCATACATTCCCAAAGAGGAATATGTCCCACCAAAGCTATATATACCTCCAATCCCTTTCCCTTAAGCAGGATACCAAAGGATGTTCAAGTTATAACTACCAGAAATGGTGTGCAATTGCCTGAAATAAATGAAAAGAGGCCCAAAAAGAAAAAGCAGTAGATAGAAATCAATTTCAAAACCTCAAAAAGATGCTGAAAAATCAAAGGAAGAAGCTCTATCTCATGTGTCAAAGCTTATGAGCTACCTATTCATTTTCCTCGACGATTAAAGAAGCACAAGCTATAAAAGTAGTTTGATATAAATTTCGAGTATTCATGAAACTACATATTAACATACCATTTGTAGAGGCTCTGACTCGGAGGACCCTCCACCTCAACTTTATGAAAGAGATGATTTCTAAAAAGAGGAAGCTGGGAGAATTTGAGACCGCGTCCTTAACTGAAGAATGCAGTGCAATTCTAAAAAATAAACTGCCTACAAAACTCAAAGATCAGGGAGTTTCTCTATCCATTGAGATATTAGAAATTTCAGATTTAATAGAGTTTTGTGTGATTTAGGGACAATTATCAATTTAATGCATCTTCCAGTTTACAAAAAACTTGGATTGGGAAACCAAAATCCACCAACATCACATTATAGGTGGCTGATAGATCAGTGAAGCATCCACATGGAGTCATAGAAGACATTATAGTTAAAGTGGATAAATTCTTCTTTTCAGCAGATTTCGTGATTTTGGATATTGAAGAGAACATTAGAATGCACCTCATCTTTGGTTGACCTTTCCTTACCATAGGACGAGCTCTGATATATGTTGAAAAAGGAGAGGTGAGCTTAAGGGTTCAAGCCGAACAAGTGACTTTCAGTGTCACTTAACACCCGAGCAAATATTATCAGACTGAAAGTTGCTATAAATTAGAAGAAGTGGTACAATTGGATGGAAATAATTTGAATTAAAAAGAAAAACCAGGTGGAAATCAGATCAATAATCAAGAATTCAAGAAAATGTGCAAAAAGATTGAGAAGTGCAAGGCGGAGAATTGCAAGCAGTGCAAGACATCAAGAACATATTTTATGCCACCAAAAAAGAAGTTGTAAAAAGTTTGGCTTAAAAAGCAGAGTGCTTATTGGGAGGCAATCCCATTTCTCTACCATTTTAATTATTTCTGTTTTGTTTAGAGTTTTATATTTAGTGTTAGGTAGTACTTGCAATTTTAAGTTATTGTAGTAAGCATCACTAGCACCATCACAGCTTTGAGTTGATCTTCAAGTGTTTTCTTAGTTCTAATTCATGCATCATGATCACATACAAATTTGTAAGATTAGAGCATGAAAACATTATTTGGAGGAAGTATGGCACGTATCATGAGATAAAAAGGGGTTGAAAATAGAGTTGAAGTAAAAAAAGACTGTTTTGGAATTCTGTAGCGTTAACCAAGCCGTCGTGCAGTGGTAACACCTAGAGGTCTTGTAATTTTTAAAAAATAAAATTTTGCTACAGGTTTATTCTGCATGGCCGCCATACTTCCTACCACACGGTCACATGGTAATACTAAAGAAAAATCGACATTTCTAAAAAGGGGGTTTGCATTCTTCACTCATTCATTACACTTCTTGCATTATTCTCAAACAGAATCATCCCCACTTTAAAGGTCATCCATGAGCCAACAATTATACATCAATTTGTGTTAAATCCATTACTCTTATATCACATCAAAAGCAAATCAAAGGTATGATTTTACACACTCCGAGAAATTATACATGATAATTGTAAAGTTCTTGATATTCTTGTGAATTTAGAATTGTGGATGATGGAATTATGCTAGAAACTGGTTGAATTGAATTGTGATTCTGGGGAAAAATCTGGATTATTCGATGTTCCCAAATCTATGTTTTCCCTTAGTTTTTAGGCATGCATGCAAAGTGTTCAACAAATGTTTCTTTGAGCTCTTCTTCGAGCTTTTGCAACTATTTTTGAAGGATCCACTTTCATACTTGTTATACATCACTTTTACATCATCATTCATGTTTTACACTTGTTTAAGGCATAGAACTCGGTTTTGGCATCATTGCACCTCATGCATTGCTGTGTCCCTCCATCACTGCAAGGAAAAACTATGTCATATCACCTACTTCACACCGCCTTTTCTTGACCCAAACAAACTCCAATAGAGTTGAATTTTCAATATGTTGTAGACCAAGTTATATAATTTCTTACACCTCAAAATGTTTTGGGAAATTTCACATTTTCAAGGTGATGTCCGGTGCTGAATATGTGGTCACTCATTTTTCAAAATTCTGTTATTTTGCTCTACACTAGTTTTGTGGGGGGGGGGGGGGGGGTGTTTGGTAGGGTTATTTCAATTCCATGCAACTTTTAAATAATATCTAATGTTGTTGTGTTCACTTGCATGAGTAAAACAATAAACCAAACAGGAAAAAGTATGGAAAGATAAAAATGATCTTCCAAAATGACGTCAAGTGAGAAGCCATAAGTGATCACATTACACCTCTAAACTAGGGAAGTATCTAACTCCTCTTTTATGCATTGTTCCTAGTTGATATATCTATTTTTGTCATACATTAAGGACAATGCAATTTTTTAGTTTTGGGGTGGTATCTTATTTATTCATCTCATTCATTCGATACTTTTTTTTTTGGATATAAAAAAATTGAGAATCTTAAAAATTCTATTGGTTTGTTTACCGTCTGTGATGTAGTTTGGGTTAAACTAATGCTTTAAATTAGATTTCTAGACATAATTTTAACTTGAGTTTTAATTGGACTATTTATCCATGTTAGACTTGACAAAATTAAGCACATAGTCATGTCGAATTATTGCTTGTATCGGAATGAACTTAGTATATGTGGGGCTATTTCATGCAATTTGAACTAGGAATGACTTTATAATCCCTAACCTTTAGTTATTAGATCATGACCTTAAAATTAGAACCAAGAGCAGTTTCGGGGTGGAAAGGCTAGTATGGGTATGCATGGATGGGTTTAGGGTCTAAAGTTCTTGGTTTTGTACATTTGGTTGAAGGAGTTATGGTCAACGAGTACAAGTCAGCACTAGCTAAAAAATATTTATTATTATTCTTATTCTTCTCTTCATAGCATTTTTTACTAGAACAAGTAATCTTTTAAGAGTCTTTAAAACCTGGTACCCTAAATTCATTTGAGTTGGGAGTTATCAACACAAAACTCGTTACATAGGTCACTTAGAAAGTACAAGGGAGAGAGGACTTACTCATAAGATACAAAATAATTTTTAACTTTTCTTTGTAACCTTTGTGGCTTGAGTAATTAAGTTTTTAAGGGTTCTCAGAACCTGATACTCTAGAATCATCAGATTTGGGAATTACGGACCCAAAGTTTGCTAAATGGGTCACATAAAAAGCAAATAAGAAAAGTATTGCACAAAGATGAGAAAAGGGAAAAGGAAAAGAAAAGAAAATAAATAAAATAAAGTGCTTGGTATAAACTTTTAGACTAGAACATTGCAGATTGAGGGGGTGAAACTGGGAACTGCTTACCATCGGTCTATTGTGCATACTTATATCTAGTTCTGACTACATTGTGTGAAAAAATGCTATGAATAAATATTTAGAAGTCACATGAATAAAGGGAACCTCTGGATATGAGAGAAGAGCATAAGATTGTGATCATCTTTGAAAGTTGTAAGGAAATAAAAAGAAATTATTATTTGACCACATGGCATGATAAGTCAAACTATGTTAGGTGTATTTTTATGGGAGTATGCGTTTGATTTTGGCCATTCACAAACGCGCTTGAAAAGTAGAGCATATGATAAGTAGATATAACTTTTATGTTGTTTGGTTCTCTTTTCTGAAATGCATATTTTTTCGAACATGAGACAATATGGTAAGGAAGGTTACAATTAAAAAATATTTGTTATTTAGGTTTTTTGACATGTTTATTGTAGTCTTAGTTTGTTCGAGGATGAACAATGACTTTAGTTTGGAGGGTTTGATAAGTGTATTTTATACACTTATTTATTTGTCAGAATTAGGATAATATATTGTCGTTCAAGCATAAATTCTACCTAATTTATTGTTATTTTTCATTTTCAGGTTTTATCCGAAAATCAAGAAAATGGAAGAATTGAAGCAAATACATAACAATTGAGTGATAGATGAACTAAAATATACACGTGGAGGTTGATGAAGTCAATTGAGGTGCAAAATTAGAGCTAAAGTGGAAGAAGGAAGAAGTTCGATGACCTAATTGAAGAAATCAGGAGAAAAAAATTGTTAATTGAAGAGAAACTGAAGTTCGAGGAATAAATTGCTCTAATTAGAAGATGAAGGACCTGTAGTGCAATTAAATAGCAGTGACCAACTTGCAACAAATGGAAAGAAGAAAAATGCTCTCAGGCCTATAACTGTGAGGCCCCTCCACTACAAACTACGCAATCGCACAACATTTAATGAAAAAGGCAGAATACAATTAATATATCTCGCAGTGGCGCGCCTTTTCGGCTGGGCCGTAACTGGGTCTGAACACGAGATTTTTTACCAATTCTTCTCTTTATTAAAAAAACATTAACCTAATTTCGAGGAGACCAGTTAGAGGCATGAAAATCAGACCTCTTTGACAGTCTCTCTTCTATATTACTCAATTTCTAAGATTGAATACTCAAGGGAAGAAGGCAAGGGATTGTGAAGATCAACAAAGTTTTGGATGGATTCTTGGTGCAAGATGATGTTTGGCTCTCAATCCTCACAATTACGGGTTTTATTTATATTTATATTTATTGTTTTTCTTTCAAATAATATTAGTAGCTAAATTTTTAATTTGGGATTGACGATGTAGATTTAATCTTTAGCGTTTTACTTCAATTCTCAAGTTGGTTTTATGTTTTTATGTATTGATTTTATTATTGTTCTTAATGCATGAACTAATTGCTACTAATTCATAGATTTCTTGGCTGTTTTTATTAAAATTCGACAATTTCAACAAAAAGATCGAGATTTGAATTTGTGGTTGCATGTGATTAATTATGAATTCCTAGGAGATTTTATGCACATGGATAAGGAAAAGTTCTGACCCAATATAGAGATATGTGGTTGACTTAGTTAAATATGACTAATTTAAACTCGAGAGAGGAAAATTAGATATATGTGTGAATTTGATCAAATACAATTTTAGAAAACAACTTGAATTGTCTTTTAAACGAGAAGATTATTTCTAAATCTTTAGTCCCAATAATGTCTTTATTGCCAGAAAAACATTCATTCAATTTAATCGTCCTTTTATTTTGAAGTATTTGTTATTAGTTTAATATTTTTTATTTCTTAGTTCTTTTAAATCGTTTATTTCGTGAAGTTTCTATATATTGTCGTTAATTAATTCTTTTGTTCTTTCAATTTCATAGTATAGTTTTTGCCTTAGTTTAGGAACTCTAGATCAAAGTGAATTAATAACAAATGAACTATTCCTTGTGGGATGGACACCTCTTACTCAAAAGTCTACTATATTACTTGTTCATGATATCGTACACTTGTAATTCAATAAATCCACCAAACAAACACTTAAACACGAACTCCAGATATGAAGTGGCAAAACCCCAAAAGAAATTATCTATGATCCGATACCACATGTCAAACAATCGGCTAATAATTTTTATCAAATATGAAATAGTATCCTATTTTTATAATTTCACAAAATTAACAAAAGATTAATAAAAATAACTACGATAAACTCCCTTTTCTTTCCGCTTCTTTTAAATTGTTGATGATTGAAATTTATTGTCGTGAATGTATGATAATAAATGAAACCATAATCAAATTGATATTAGCATAAGTGCATCAGCATCATAACAACATAAAAATAGTATCTTCCTACCATCAAATTGCACCAAAACATATCCATAGTTTTCAACAATACCCCAAGGCAAAAAATAACTTAGCCTAGTTAACAAAATCACAGCATCAAAAGTAAATTACCACTACTATTGCCACTCTCCCTTTTTTAATAAGTATAAGTAATAGCTAAAGTCAATTAAGGGAGGAACACAAAGAACCAAGAGTAGTGATGTGTGTTAATTTTATATTATTGGCATTTTCTATTTTTTCACAAATGTGTAATTTTGAGAAAATTTAATTTATTTACTAAATACATGTATTTAGTAATTTATTAAGTTTATTTAAATTATGCAAATATTTTTGGAGAAAAATATATTTCTCTTATTTTCGAAAATAATGCTATTGTTGGAAAGATAATGATCAAAAACTACTGATTTGATTAGGATCATAATCTCGAAATCTTGATCTTGATATCTTGTGATTTTGGTAAATTTCTTGATGATATATTTTGTGATTATTCTTGACACTCAAGCTTATCCTTAGATACGGTAAATTTCTTCTTGATATGGTCGAGAATATTTCAATCTTATCTTTGCATATGGTTAGATTATTTGGTCGAAAATCTTGATTATGAAGAATCTTTATAGGGCCGAAAATATGCTTGATTGGTAAATGGTAAGATCTTTCAAGATTTATCATTATCTTATTTTATGGTAAGATTTATTTAAGAATAATTATCTTACCTTTTTCTAATTATCTCTACTGTATTTTGAAGGTATTAGAGATCTTGTGCAATAAGGAAACTTGGAATTCAAATAACCTAATTGCACTTTAAATAGAAGAAAAAGGGGATGTTTTTCTTAAGATGTGAAAACCACAAAATCCTTGTGGTACTTCAAAATACACGTCCACTTTGTTAAAGGAGTCAAGAAGCCTATTTTCGTGTGGTGCACAAATATTTAAGGCTTCAATTGTGTTGTAACTTCGGTACTCCGATAGGAGAATTCAATCACTTAGAGAATGAGAGAATTTCAGCATGAAGATCAAACGGGAGGTTTGGATCAAGATCGAACGGGAGTTCGGGTTGTTGAAGATTGTTGCAGATTCAAAGAAAGCTACAGAAGAGTGATGAGACGCCAGCTCATATTACATGCCATAGAAGGATCAGTGAGTGATCTATTTCTTTGATGTTTGATAAAGTCTATGTGTAGATTTATCCTGTAGTTTAGATTGATCTGTATAAACTCGTTCCTTGTATAGTGATTGTGATGTGATCCGATACGGGGATCACCAAGAACACGCGGAATTAAATGCCGAAAAGCTCTAAAATCCAAGATAGTAGACGGTAACAATGCAACCCCGACCTCACGACGCAAGAACTATGGGTATATTAAACCCAAAAACCGTTACGATGCGGAGATAAGAACCACAAAGGGGGAATGCCACAAAGGTTGTCAAATCCTTTGATAAGTTTAATTTGTTCGACGAGAATACGAAGAAAATATAAGGGAATATCTCACCTTCAATATCATTAATCTCAAGATAAAAAGTTGTATTTTACAATGCTGAATAAAGCCCTTTATATAGGCAAAGAAAATAAAGCAACTAAAAATAAACTAGAATTCAACCTAAACTAAAAAGCCCAAAACGCATCTTAAAATACGGAACCTAAGTTACGGCCGTGACTTATGAGTTTACGGCCGTAAGCAAGCTATGGACTCAAAATTAAAAACATTTGTTACGGCCGTGACAATCCCCTTTACGGCCGTGACAATCCCCTTCTGAAAAAATATAAGTTATAAAATCTTGGGTTACGGCCGTGAGACATTTATTACGGCCGTAAGTCCTCTATTTCGGTTACGGCCGTAAGAAGATATTTTACGGCCGTGAAGGCCTTTCTGTCAAAATCCGCCAATAGCATTTTACGGCCGTGAAAAGAGAGTTACGGACGTGATCCTTCTTCTGCCTTATTTTCTTGTTCTTCCTTGATCCAAATGCATTGTAATAACTTTGGCTCCTCTTCCACTTTGTTATGCAACGTAAATGAAGTCTTTGCACTAGAGCACTCGTCCATCCACGATTGCATGAATCCTTGCATTGCCTGCTTGATTCTTTTGGCTCTTTGTCCGTTATTGGTCCTACGGGCACGTGCAACGGGTCAACGTTCTTCGAGCCACTCTGGAACTCATCATCCCCTCCCTGTTGAAAAGGATTCGTCCTCGAATCATCACCTGCATCAAACAGAGAAAGATCAGCAACATTAAATGAAGCAGACACATTATACTCACCTGGAAGATCGAGCTTATATGCATTCTCATTTATCTTTTCAAGGATCTGAAAAGGTCCATCGCCTCTTGGCTACAACTTAGACTTTCTTAGGGTTGGGAATCGCTCCTTTCGCAAGTGCACCCACACCCAATCACCTGGCTCGAACGTCACTTGCCTCCTACCTTTGTTGGCATGAGTCGCATAACGCTCATTTTTCTTTTCAATTTGTTCTTTCACCTTCTCATGAAGTGCCTTCACAAGTTTAGCCTTTTTCGCCCCGTCCAAACTGCTCCGTTCATCTACAGGTAAAGGAATTAAATCAAGAGGAGTTAGCGGGTTGAAACCATAAACAACTTCAAAAGGTGAACATGAAGTAGTAGAATGCACAGATCGATTATAAGCAAACTCCACAAATGGCAAACATTCCTCCCAACTTTTTAAATTCTTATTTATGATAGTGCGCAACAGTTGGATTAATGTCCTATTAACTACCTCCGTTTGACCATCAGTTTGCGGGTGACATGTAGTAGAAAACAATAATTTAGTACCCATCTTCCCCCACAAGACTTTTCAAAAGTAGCTTAGGAACTTAACATCCCTATCAGACACAATACTCCTAGGTACCCTATGGAGTCTCACAACTTCCCTAAAGAATAGGTCCGCTACGTTAGTTGCGTCATCAGTTTTATTACAAGGAATAAAATGCGCCATTTTGCTAAACCTGTCTACCACCACAAATATCGAGTCTCTACCTTTTTTTGCCCTAGGCAGACCTAACACAAAATCCATGGATATATCTACCCAAGGTTCATTAGGTACGGGCAAAGGTGTATACAAACCTTGTGGTAAGACTCTAGACTTAGATTGCTTACAAGTTATGCACCTTTCACAAATATGGTGAACATCCTTTTTCATTTTAGGCCAATAAAAGTGCTCTTGTAAAGTTTCTAATGTCTTAGTAACACCAAAGTGTCCCATTAACCCCCCACCATGAGCCTCACGTACTAGCAATTCACGCATAGAACAATTAGGCACACAAAGTTTACTTTCCCTAAACAAATAGCCATCATGCCTATAAAACTTATCAATTGCACCTTTTTCACATGAAGCATAAATGGTAGAAAAATTAGGGTCATTAGCATACATACCTTTAATATATTCAAACCCAAGCAACTTCGCATTTAAAGAAGTTAAGAGAACATACCTGCGAGAAAGGGCATCTGCTACCACATTCTCCTTACCTTGCTTATAGCGAATGACGTATGGAAAAGTCTCAATGAATTCCATCCAACGGGCGTGTCTTTTGTTTAGCTTACCTTGTCCCTTGAGGTGTTTCAGTGACTCGTGGTCAGTGTGTATGACGAATTCCTTTGGCCACAGATAGTGCTGCCATGTCTCCAAGGCACGAACAAGATCATAAAGCTCCTTGTCGTAGGTAGGATAATTCAAAACTGCCCCACTCAGCTTTTCACTGAAAAATACAAGCGGCCTTTTTTCCTGCATAAGAACGGCTCCAATACCTATTCCTGATGCATCACACTCAATCTCAAAGGTTTGGTTAAAGTTAGGTAAATCCAAAACCGGTGCAGAACATAACCTATCCTTAAGCATTTTAAAAGCATTTTCTTGTGCTACCCCCAATGAAATCCTACACTTTTCTTGACTATTTCTGTGAGTGGTGCTGCAAGTGTGCTAAAATCTTTAACAAATCTCCTATAAAACCCAGCCAACCCGTGGAAGCTCCTAACCTCCGTAATAGTTTTGGGAGTTGGCCATTCTTTAATAGCACGAATTTTCTCCTCATCTACCTCAACACCATTTGCACTAACGACAAAACCAAGAAAAATTACCTTTTCCATGCAAAAAGTACACTTTTTAAAATTAGCATATAGTTTTTCAGTTTTTAAAACTTCCAAAACAGATCTTAAATGTTCAATGTGATCACCTAAGTTCTTACTATATACCAAAATGTCATCAAAGTATACCACAACGAATTTACCAATGTAAGCACGCAAGACATGATTCATTAATCTCATAAAAGTGCTAGGTGCATTTGAGAGGCCGAACGGCATAACCATCCATTCATATAAACCATATTTGGTTTTGAAGGCGGTTTTCCATTCATCACCTTTTTTCATACAAATTTGGTGATAACCACTCTTAAGATCTATCTTACTAAAAATACTAGCACCATAAAGTTCATCAAGCATATCATCAAGTCTAGGTATGGGATGGCGATACTTTACCGTAATATTGTTGACTGCTCTACAATCCACGCACATCCTCCAAGTCCCATCTTTTTTTGGCACCAACAAAACTGGTACTGCACATGGGCTCATGCTTTCCCGAACATAGCCCTTTTTCAACAGCTCTTCAACCTGCTTTTGTAGCTCTTTGGTCTATTCGGGATTGCTCCTATAAGCTGGCCTGTTTGGAATGACCGCTCCTGGAACGAAGTCAATCTGGTGTTCAATCCCTCGAATTGGCGGCAGCCCACTAGGAATCTCCTCAGGAAATAAATCTGCAAATTCCTGCAAAAGAGACACAGCCAAACTGGGGAGGGAGTGGTTAGCTTCAACAAGTACAAGGAGAGATTCCTTGTACATTAGTAAAATCACTGGCTTATTTGTAGAAATAGCTTTGGTGATATCACTCTGTTTTGCGTAGAAGCTCACTTTTGTTTTCTCTCTTTTACTGGCACTCTTTACACCCTCTCCTTTTTCTGGGATCATGGTCCCAACTCTCGATTTTTCACACAACTCTCCTTTTTCCGGGATCGTGGTCCCGACCCTCTTCTGTTCACTCAACTCTCCTTTTTCCGGGAACGTGGTCCCGACCCTCTTTCTCTCTTCCTCACTTTTTAATTTCAATTGGTCTTCATAGACCTGTTGAGGTGATAAAGGCATTAGTTTGATATTTTTCCCATCCTTAGTGAAGGTATACCTATTTTTAAATCCATCATGAATAACCTTCCTATCAAATTGCCATGGCCTGCCCAACAAGATGTGCCCCGCATGCATGGGTACCACATCACAAACCACGCTATCTTCATACTTCCCAATCGCCAAATCAACTACCACCTGTTTATTTACCTTAATCTCACCCGATTCATTTAACCACTGTAGCTTATATGGCCTAGGGTGTTTTAGTATAGGTAGGCACAGTTTCTCCACTAGAGTAGTGCTAGCAACGTTCGCACAACTACCCCCATCTATTATCAAACTACACACCTTGTTATTCACAAAACACCTAGTATGAAATATATTTTCTCGCAGCTCACCCGACTCTTCCACCTTAACTTGAGTACTAAGGGCTCTCCTAGTGACAAGTGATTTAGCTACTGCATAGTCCGCATCATCATTTTCACTAACATCCTCTAGAGCTGGCATATCCTTATACTCATCCTCCACCTCTCTCTCTCTTTCTCATCCTCCGAACTTAACACCCCATCACGCAAAACCAAAATTCGTTTATTTGGACATTGTGAAGAAATATGTCCTAAGCCGGAACATTTAAAACAACGAATATCTCTAGTCCTAGGAGTTTGAGAATCAAAAGCAATTTTACCTTTGTTGGGTGGCTCTACTTTTCCCTTCGGTGCCTCAAATTTATTTTTCTGTACAACCCCCTCATTTTTAGAAGTCCCACTCCATGTAGACTTACCAAAAGAATTAGAAGTTGTAGTGAATTTTGAAGTTCCCTTCCTTTTTAGTTGTCGCTCCACCTTCATGGCCATGTGAAGCATTTCCTCCAAATCGATATAATGCTGCAATTCAATAACATTAGCAATATCTCGATTTAAACCATTTAAAAACCTAGCCATGGTTGCCTCCGGGTCTTCCTCTATATTTTCCATAATCATGGCAACCTCCATCTCCCTATGGTAATCCTCCACACTCTTACTACCTTGGGAAAGGGTTTGTAGTTTTTGGTAGAGATCCCTATAGTAATGTCCAGGCACAAACCGTTTTCTCATAAGGGCCTTCAACTCATCCCAAGTTTCAATAGGCCTCTCCCCATTTCTCCTTTTACCAGTAACCAATTGATCCCACCATACTATAGCATAATCAGTAAATTCTACGACTGCCAATTTAACCTTTTTAGCTTCAGAATAATTATGACAATCAAAAATTAATTCTACCCTCTTTTCCCATTCAAAATAAACGTCTGGATTACTCTTACCCTGAAACGAGGGAATGGACATTTTAATGTTACCAACATGTCCATCGACATCATCCCTACGATTACGCCTATATCCCCTATCACGTCTTTCTCCCCGATCTCGTCTCCTACCAACACTAGTAATAGACAATTCACCACTATCCTCATCACTATCAACAACCTCAACACGTTCATTCCTAGCTCTAAATTGTGGGTTGAAGTCATACCTTAGTGGTCTCCGTAAATTAGGGAAATTGCGTTGTTGATCCTGACGTGGTTGAGCAATTCCCGCACCACGTGTCTCCCCCGGATTAATTACCCTTCCCACATTCTCGCCGGATTGTGGACCAAATTTTGCTTCCAACTTGGCATCCAACCTCGCCTCCCATTTTGCAAACCGTTCCTCCACCATTGCAAGCATTTTAAAATCTTGAAGATCCTTTTCCGTCGACGAAACTTCTTTCTGTGACATGGTTAGTAATAAAGAAAAGAGAAAAAAACTAAATAAAGATCCTCACGTGTTTTGTCGCTCGTATATCACTCAATTTGGCTTTTTCCCTCTATTATTCTCACCACTCTGCCTTTTTCCTCTCTATTCCCTTTTTTCCCACGTTCTCAAAGAACCCACTAAACTAGTCACGAATTTGGTCCTTGTGGAATAAACCCCAAAGTGCAAATAAGGAAAGTTGATGGAAAATATTGGAATTAGGAAATTTAAGAAAGAAATTATGGAAACAAGAATTCTATTGCAAGAAGAAGTTTTATGGAAACAAGAATAAGGAATTTTATGGAAACAAGGATTTGTTGGAAAGATTTGCCCAAGATTATTTTCTTGATTTCTTGTTCAAATCAACAACTACCTCTTTTCTTTCTTTTTTTTTTTGTAATTTTCGGAATTTTTTTTTTTATCCTATCCAACAAGAATAATCAAGAACAAGAAAACAGAAATTGGCAAATCTTGAATTTTCTGGGGAAATTTCAAGAAACAGGAATTGGAATGGAATTTTTTTTTGAATGATTAATAACTGGAAATAGAAAAAAAGAACTGGAATACTAAATAATTGGATTTAGAGACAGGCTCTGATACCAGATGATGTGATCCGATACGGGGATCACCAATAACACGCGGAATTAAACGCCGGAAAGCTCTAAAATCCAAGATAGTAGACGGTAACAATGCAACCCCGACCTCACGACGCAAGAACTATGGGTATATTAAACCCAAAACCCGTTACGATGCGGAGATAAGAACCACAAAGGGGGAACGCCACAAAGGTTGTCAAATCCTTTGATAAGTTTAATTTGTTCGACGAGAACACGAAGAAAATATAAGGGAATATCTCACCTTCAATATCATTAATCTCAAGATAAAAAGTTGTATTTTACAATGCTGAATAAAGCCCTTTATATAGGCAAAGAAAATAAAGCAACTAAAAATAAACTAGAATTGAACCTAAACTAAAAAGCCCAAAACGCATCTTAAAATACGGAACCTAAGTTACGGCCGTGACTTATGAGTTTACGGCCGTAAGCAAGCTATGGACTCAAAATTAAAAACATTTGTTACGGCCGTAACAATCCCCTTTACGGCCGTAATCAACCTTCTGAAAAAATATAAGTTATAAAATCTTGGGTTACGGCCGTGAGACATTTATTACGGCCGTAAGTCCTCTATTTCAGTTACGGCCGTAAGAAGATATTTTACGGCCGTGAAGGCCTTTCTGTCAAAATCCGCCAATAGCATTTTACGACCGTGAAAAGAGAGTTACGGCCGTGATCCTTCTTCTGCCTTATTTTCTTGTTCTTCCTTGATCCAAATGCATTGTAATAACTTTGGCTCCTCTTCCACTTTGTTATGCTACGTAAATGAAGTCTTTGCACTAGAGCACTCGTCCATCCACGCTTGCATGAATCCTTGCATTTCCTGCTTGATTCTTTTGGCTCTTTGTCTCATTATTGGTCCTACGGGCACGTGCAACGGGTCAACGTTCTTCGAGCCACTCCGGAACTCATCAGATTGATTTTTATCCGTAGGATGCGGTCCGTGGGTTTTCCCTATTAGGGTTTTTCCCATGTTAAGCTCAAATTATTGTGTTCTTGTCCATTTACAATTCTGCACAATTTATTCAAGTTGTTTACGTTTTACTATCCAGACGAATCTGCTTTAGCAAGATTCATCTGGTACTGCGCTAAACAAAACTTAACGATTTACTGTTAATTAGCTACTGTTCAGACTTATCTGTGACAGTCTGGTTATAAAATTTAGACAACTTTAAATTTTTAATTGGTATCAGAGCGGGTTCACTTCTAGAAAGTGAGATCCGGTTGTCTAAATGAAAAATTCTGCATCTCTTAGGCCACCTCTGTTAACTGGTAGTAACTATGCATATTGGAAAATCCGTATGGAAATTTTTATTCAATCTATTGATGAACGTTGTTGGACATCTGTCCTTGAAGGTTATACAGTACCCACTGTCACTGCTGAAGGTGTTGTTATAGCTGTAGCTAGAAGTGCTTATACTGCAGATGAATTAGCTAATGCAAATTGGAATTCTAAGGCACTTAACGCTATTGTTTCTTTGGTTGATCCAGGTCAATTCAGACTCATCTCCTCCTTAAGAACCGCCAAGGAAGCATGGGATGCTTTGAGAGTTGCAAACGAAGGAACCAATGTTGTCAAAACCTCCAAGCTACACATGATCACTCTAGAGTTTGAACAATTATCTATGGATGAGAAAGAAGACTTCAAAAGCTTCTACGCCAAATTGAGTGATCTCACCAACTCAACTAAAGCTCTTGGGAAAACCTACTCAAATGAGCAGATTATACAAAAAATCCTTAGATCTTTGCCAGACAGGTTCCATGCAAAAGTGATAGCGATTGAAGAAAGTAAGGATCTCTCAACCATGTGAGTTGAGGAACTTGTAGGGTCATTGATGACCTATGAGTTAAATCTGACCCGAAGAAAGAAAGACAAAATATCAGGGATTGCTTTCAAGTCAAATAATGACATTTCAGACGACTCTGGCGAGACAGATGAAGATGAAAACTTCGTACTTCTCACCGGACAATTTAAAAGATTCCTCAAGGGCAAACAAAAAGAAAGGTCCACAAATCTTCAAGGCCAGAATAAAAAACCACAAAAACAATGGAGGAAAAATAATTTCTATCCAAAAAATAATGCTAACTCGTCTGAAGGAAAGCCTAGGAGTCGAATTCAATGCAGAGAATGTGAAGGATATGGACACATTGCAGCTGATTGTCCTAATACTCAAAAGAAGACCAAGGGAAGGAAGGCCATGAATGTTACATGGAGTGATGGAGACTCAGATGAATCTGAATTAGAATCATAGAACAGCAATTCTGAAAAATAGGTAACTACCCTTACTACTTTAAAGCTGTCTGGTACTGAATCTGGTAACTCTTCTTATACAGATGAATCTGGACCAAATACTGAAAACTTGAGAAAGGAACTTCAAGATGCAGAAGAGAAGATCTAACTGTTGCAGGCCTTCACCGAGCATAGCAGGGAACAACAACTGGACACATCTGCATTCTCAGAAGTTGAACAAAATGAGGTAAGTAGGTTATGTTCAGAACGTGCTAAAGCACAAGACAAAATCAAGAAGCTGGCACTTGGATCTGTCCAGCTTGATGAAATCCTGAACATTGGCAGACCTGTCAACTTAAAAATAGGTCTTAGATATGAGGGTAAAGGTAAAAATCATGACCATAAAATAAACCTTGTAAGAGAATCTGGATACAAATGCATGGAACAAAATAGAAGTTATACAGATGCATCTACCTCTCATCATCATCAATACAATGCGGCTGGAACTCAAAACTCACATCCAGCCAGGAACTATACAAGAAGATAATTTCAGCCGAATCTGTACAAGCCAGATGAGTCTGTCCATCAGAACGGCAGGAAATTTCAACCTCGACAAAGTTCGAAGGATACATCTGTTTTCCAGGTATTCTGTAATTTTTATGCTAAATCTGGTCATGATATATTTAGGTGTCATGAGTACTTGAAATTAATCAATTCACACACAAGAAGACTTGTTTCTAGACAAGAAAAGAAAATTAGAACTAATTCTTATGTAGTTCAATTATCTTTAAGTGCTTTGATTCCTAACAAATAGTATTTTGATAGTTGATGTTCTACACACATGACAGGTGATCTCTCTCTACTAACACATTTTGAAAAAGGCGAAACAGGTGCTGTTACATTTGGTGATGGCCAAAAGGGTAAGATAGATGGATCTGGTATCATCAACATCAAGGGATTGCCTACATTAACAAATGTCTTATATGTTATAGGACTTAAGGCAAATTTGATCAGTGTAGGACAACTTTGTGATGATAACTTGCTTGTCATGTTTTCAAAAGAATATTGCAAGGTTTTAAGTTGTGGCCAGAAGTCTAACCCGTTAAAAAGTGTTTTCTTTAAGGGAGTTAGATCTAGAGACAAATGTTATACATTTGAAAGTCACATAACTTGCAATTCTGTTAAGACCAAAAATGAGAAACTATGGCACAACAAATTAGGGTATCTAAACTACCATGACCTCATGAAACTGACCAGATTATAAGCTGTGAGAGGCTTACCTAGCATAAAAAATATTTTAGATGAAATCTGTGGTGAGTGTCAAAAGGTAAGCAAATCAAAAGTTAACACAAATCAGGTACATCTATTAATACCTCTCATATAATTGAACTAATCCACATGGATTTGATGGGTCCTATCCAAAAGGAAAGTATTGATGGTAAGAGGTATATTTATGTGTGTGTTGATGATTTCTCCATATACACCTGGGTCATGCTTATTCGTGATAAATTTGATACATTTGACAATTTTGCTAATCTTTTTAAAAAATTGAGCAATGAAAAGGCAGACGAACAGGTAAGAGTCAAAAAGATCAGAAGTGATCATGGAAGAGACTTTGAAAACTCCAAGTTTGCTGATTTTTGTATCCAATATGGGATCAAGCATGAGCACTCATCCCCAAAGACTCCTCAATAGAATGGAGTGGTGGAAAGGAAAAATAGAACTCTACAAGAGATGGCTCGTATCATGCTAAACAGCAACAAATTGCTCACGAAATTTTGGGCAGAAGCCATAAACACTGCTTGTTATATTGTCAATAGAGTCATAGTTAGATCAAGAATAAATCAAACTGCATATGAAATTTGGAAGGGTATAAAACCTAGGGTTGATTACTTTCATGCCTTTGGAAGTAAATGTTACATTTTAAAAGATAGAGAACACCTAGAAAAATTTGACTCAAAATCGGATGATGAGATATTTTTGGGTTATGCTGAAAATAGTAGGGCCTATAAAGTTTACAATCTAAGAACCCAAACTGTTCTTGAGTCAATTAATGTGAAAGTGGATGACACTAATTGTTTGAACTTGGATTTACAGGAAGCAGATGGTGATCAATTGGAAATTCCACCAAAAGAAAAAGCTGGAACTAAAAGGTTAGAAGAAGAACAAGACCAAGCTGGAAGTCTCAATGATACTGAAGAATCAGATCAGGATGAGTCTGGGCACCCAGTAATATCTACAGATCGGGACGAATCTGACTGCCCAGATACACCTGATATTGCAGAATTAGAAGCATCGAGAATACCACCTGCTAGGATTCAAAAGGCTCATCCACTTGATAACATTCTCACTGATATGTCTAAGAGAAATGTGACCAGAAGAAATTTTGCTACCGAGATGGGAAACATCTGTCACATGTCTCAAATTGAGCCAAAAAATGTCAAGGAAGCATTGACAGACGAACACTGGGTACATGCTATGCAGGAGGAACTCAATCAATTTGAAAGAAACAACGTCTGGGAGCTGGTACCATGTCCTAAGGAAGGTAATGTAATTGGAACCAAATGGATCTTCAAGAACAAATCAAATGAACAAGGAAATGTGGTAAGAAATAAAGCCGGACTTGTTGCCCAAGGCTATACCCAAATTGAAGGGATAGACTTTGACGAAACATTTGCTCTGGTAGCCAGACTGGAATCCATCAGGCTGTTGCTAGCTGTGTCCTGCTACATTAATTTCAGACTATTTCAGATGGATTTCAAAAGTGTCTTTCTGAATGGAGTTCTTAATGAGGAAGCTTGTGTGGAGCAGCCCAAGGATTCATAGATTCATCTCACCCGGACTATGTCTTTAGACTCAAAAAGGCGTTATATGGGTTGAAACAAGCCCCCAGAGCTTGGTATGAAAGGATCACATGATTCTTGCTAAGTAACAGATACAAAAGGGGAGGAATTGATAAAACTCTTTTCATTAAGCATCTAAATCCTGGACTAATTGTAGCTCAGATATATGTAGATGACATAGTATTTGGGTCTACATCTAAGTCCATAATTGGTGAATTTATAAATACAATGAAAAGAGAATTTGAAATGATACGGTTGGTGAACCAACATTTTTTATTGGTTTATAGGTATAGCAGGATGAATCTGACATATTCATATCTCAAGAAAAATATGCTAAAAATCTGGTGAAGAAATTTGGACTTGAAGCTGCAAAGGCAATGAGAACTCCCATGGCAACTACTCTAAAACTTTCAAAGGATGACAATGGCAAGGATGTAGATCCATCTCTCTATAGAAGCATGATTGGAAGTCTTTTGTACCTTACTGCCAATAGGACAGACATATCCTTCAGTGTTGGAGTTTGTGCAAGATATCAAGTCAAACCTAAGGAGTCTCATGTTGCCGCCGTAAAAAGAATCATCAGATATGTAAATGGTACTTTAAGCTATGGAATTTGGTTTACAAGAGATACCACTGCCCATCTTGCTGGTTTTTCAGATGCAGACTAAGCTGGGAATGTGGATGATCGAAAGAGTACATCCGGAGGATGTTTCTACATTGGGAACAATTTGGTGGCTTGGCTAAGTAGAAAACAAAATTCAGTGTCACTTTCCACAGCCGAAGCTGAGTATATTGTAGCTGGCAGTTACTGTACACAACTACTTTGGATGAAACAAATGTTGGAAGACTATGGGATCTCTACAGAACAAACCATTATGTATTGTGACAACACCAGTGCCATTAATATCTCAAAGAATCCAGTCCAGCATTCTAGAACAAAACACATTGACATCAGACACCACTTCATCAAAGAATTGGTGGAACAAAAGATTATCAATCTGGAGCACATACAGACTGATCTACAGCTGGCAGATTTGTTCACTAAGGCCCTCGATACTGTCAAATTTGAAAGCCTTAGGAAACAAATTGGAGTATCACTGCCTCCTGAATAGGAACATGCATTTAAAAAAAATGTTTTTTTTCTCTTCTTTTTATTGCATGTATTTAGATTATCCTATTCTTATACTAAGTAGATCATGATTTTACTTGCAGATATATCTGAGTGCTTGTGACTGATAAAGAGACAGATACGTCTGGCTGAAAGCAGTCAACATGTCTTCAGAGGAATCTAACTAGCACTCAAATCTGGACAATCCAAATGATAAGTCACTTTTGTCTAAGTCATATGGTTGTTACTGGATGAGATTTCATATTTTGTGTGTAGACATATGATCTGAATCTTTCTTATAGCATTGCACTAATATTCTTATTATCCAAGGGCAGGGCTAGTGAAAAAGAAGGCTTCCTATCCAAGCCAAGTTCATACCCTTTAGCGTCAAAATATGATGAATTGAGGTAAATGTGAAAATATTATAGAGGTAAGGGGAAAACCTAGTAAGATAACTTCTGGGGATTGTGTGAATCTACCAATCCAAGCTAAGTTCATACCCTTCTTCTAATCTAAAGGGGAATATACTGTAAGATAACTTCTGGGGATTGTATGAAGCCGTTTTCACCTCCAAAAGACATTGCCATAATATAGAAAAAGCCGGCAATCCGGATTTGAGAAAATGCACTTTATAGATATTGATTGGTCTTATTGTGCACTACGGTGACAAATCAATAAGTCAAGGCAATCATATGATTTTTGACAGTATGTGGATGACTAAGGGTTGCTCGGATCACACACGCACATTAATCAACTATTTATGTACGTGGTGGATTGTATACTGCCAGATGTATCTGACCCAACAGATGCCAATAAGTGCTCAGACGTGTCTCAGGTATCCAGATGCATTTAGAGTTTTCTTTTTCACGAATTTTAGATTTTATTCTGAAAATCTTTATTTTTAAGGCAGTATATCGTGGGCTAATATGTACAAATCTTGCAGAACAAGTCAGTTGATTGTGGAGCCCAATTTTTTGTATTTTTGGTAATTTATTTGTTTCCTAATTCTCAACATATTCTGTTTCTATGTTTATCTATTTTTAAGGAAAGAAGTTGGCAAGAATCAAGATTCTCCACTTACCATAATAAACTCTAATTGCTTCTCTATGAGAATTCCTCTTAAACTCAAAAATCCTCACACTTCTTCATAAAAACTCACGTCCCAAAGTTTCAAAACCCCCAAATTCTCTCATCAAAACCCTACCTTCCGTCTTCCTTTCTCTCTCAAATAAAAAAGGAAGAAAACCCTTCCAGACATGGCTAGAAGCAAACAAGCCAGAAGGAGGAGAGTCACCAGAGATGGCGGAGCATCGTCTCCACCAAACCCATCTGAGATGGGAATTCCAATCATTGGGGACATTGTACCTGCACTGCCCGTCGGCACCAGCCCAACGCTGACGTCGCTCTCTACCGCGAGTACTACTCCAACACCTACTCTTCTCATGGCCCAAATAGGCTGGAGCACGCCTATCATTCCACAAACTATGGGCATAAATTTGGGACCCATATCAGGTAATCTTGGCCAAAGTCATCTTTCTCCCTTGGATATTCGTAGTGAGGTGTAGGGAGCAAGTAAACTTGCAACTAAGAAAAGGGAAAAGGATGCAGAAGAAGAAGGTAGCGACGAATCTGGTGAAATAGAATCTGGTGATGAAAAGGAAAAACTAGAGGAGCAGGAAGAGTCTGGGGAAGATGAAAAATCTGAGGAAGACAAGGAAGCAGAAGAATATGAGGATGAAGTACCACCAGAAGAGTCGGAGAAATCTAAGGATGTAGACGAGTCTGAGCAGTCAGAAGAGGAGACTGGGAAAGAGGTTGTTATTCCAGACAGACTGGGAAAACAAAAGGCAGTGGTCACTGCAAGTTCGAAGAAGAAAAATGGTGACACAGTTGCGGGTCCAGTGAGATCCAAATTTGATATATCTTCATTCGTCTGCACCCCTATGCAGACTTCTAGAGGTATGTTTACCCCATTTAATTTTAAATTTTGGTCGTCTGAGGCATACTCTGATTTCCAAAAGTACAATTTGGGTAAACGGCTGCATTATGAATCTAGAGTGACTGTAGGCGAATTTGATGATTTTGAAGTAGATGATATTGTGTTACATTTTGGGTTGAAGAAGTTGACTGAATGAAAGGGGGAGATCAATGAGACCTTGGTTAAAGAATTTTATGCAAATATCCCTATTGACTTTAAATCCAAAAAATGTCTGTTTATCACTTCACTATTTGTTAGGGGACAAATGATTAAGATTTCTGCAAAGTAACTTAGAAAGTGGTTAGGATTGAATGAGGACGTGGCTGATGAGGATGAATCTATGGAAGCCACTAATGATGAAATTGATGGAGTTTTCAGGGGGTAAGATCACGTGGCTAGTGAAGGGGTTAAAACAATTGCCTAGGTCAGAGATGTCCAAGAGATACCAAATTCTTCACAAAATTGTGAAGGCAAATTTTGACCAACTCATCCATGACTCGAGTTTTAAGAGAGAGTCTGCCAGAAACTTGTTTCTCCTGGGGACTAAATGAAACATTGACCTTGCTGCACGAATCTGGAATTCAATCATTGGTAGGGTCTTGGGGAGTGGCCCTCGACAGGGGAATACTTATTTACTGGTTTATCCTTGGGTCATTTCACAGTTTCTTAGTGATCAGGGTGTGCAGACGCTAGAGGATGATCTGGTGATCACTCCCAAAGTGCTAAACAGGGCCAGATGTAGAAAAACTCTGGAAGTGCAGACGGGTCACAAGAAACAGGTTATGGATGAGATTGCTGGGAATCTGGATTCAGCTGGTAAGGAGGCCAGGATTGATCAGCTAGAAGCAGAGAATACTGGGTTGAAAGCTGATATATCTGACCTTAGGATGCGTGTCAAACGACTTGAAGACACACTAGATCAGCTGCTTGGAGGGTCTTCGGGAGATGTGGCTCCTGTGGAAGCCAAAGAGAAGAGAAAGGTTGCAGCCAAGAAGCTCCCTGCCTCAAAGAAGCAAAAGAAGACCTAAGCCAGATCTCCACCCTGCCAGTTCCATCTGATCATTTTCAATGCTTTTGAAACATTTTTCTTATGTTTTGCTTTAAAACTATTGTTCTTGTGATCGAATTTAGGTTGTGGATTTTGCATGCAGGTTTTGTAGACCTTATGGCTTCTCCTCTTTCTCTGAAAAGGGGGAGTAGCATTTGCATGTCATATCATCTTTTTGATTTATGCTCTCTATGTGTTTATCATGATGCATATCTTAAGGGGGAGATTTTTGAGGGGGAGCTTGTTGATTTCTTGTGTTTATGAAAAGATGATTGGTTTCGGTAAAATAGAAAAAGCCAAAGGGGGAAATTGTTAATTTTATATTATTAGCATTTCCTATTTTTCCACAAATGTGTAATTTTGAGGAAACTTAATTTATTTACTAAATACGTGTATTTATTAATTTATTAAGTTTATTTAAATTATGCAAATATTTTTGGAGAAAAATATATCTCTTATTTTCGAAAATCATGTTATTGTTGGAAAGATAATGATCAAGAAATATTGATTTGATTAGGATCATAATCTCGAAATCTTGATCTTGATGTCTTGTGATTTTGGTAAATTTCTTGATGATATATTTTGTGATTATTCTTGACACTCAAGCTTATCCTTAGATATGGTAAGTTTCTTCTTGATATGGTCGAGAATATTTCAATCTTATCTTTACATATGGTAAGATTATTTGGTTGAAAATCTTGATTATGAAGAATCTTGATAGGGCCGAAAATATGCTTGATTGGTAAATGGTAAGATCTTTCAAGATTTATCATTATCTTATTTTATGGTAAGATTTATTTAAGAATAATTATCTTACCTTTTTCTAATTATCTCTACTGTATTTTGAATGTATTAGAGATCTTGTGCAATAAGGAAACTTGGAATTCAAGTAACCTAATTGCACTTTAAATAGAAGAAAAACAGGATGTTTTTCTTAAGACATGAAAACACAAAGTCCTTGTGGTACTTCAAAATACACGTCCACTTTGTTAAAGGAGTCAAGAAGCCTATTTTCGTGTGTTGCAAAAATATTTAAGGCTTCAATTGTGTTGTGACTTCGGTACTCCGGGAGGAGAATTCAATCACTTAGAGAATGAGAGAATTTCAGCGTGAAGATCAAACGGGAGGCTTGGATCAAGATCGAACGGGAGTTCCTGTTGCTGAAGATTGTTGCAGATTTAAAAAAAGTTACAGAAGAGTGGTGGGACGCCAGCTCATATTACATGTCATAGAAGGATCAGGGAGTGATCTATTTCTTGGATGTTTGATAAAGTCTATGCTTAGATTTATCCTGTAGTTTAGATTGATCTGTATAAACTCGTTCCTTTTATAGTAATTGATTTTTGTCCATAGGATGCGGTTCATGGGTTTTCCCTGTTAGGGTTTTTTCCATGTAAAGCTCAAATTATTATGTTCTTGTCCATTTACAATTCTGCACAATTTATTCAGGTTGTTTACGTTTTACTATGTAGACGAATCTGCATTAGCAAGATTCATCTGGTACTGTGCTAAATAAAACTTAACGATTTATTGTTAATTGGTTACTGTCCAGACTTATATGTGACAGTCTGGTTATAAAATTTAGACAACTTTAAATTTTCATTGTGCTTAATTTAGAGTTCAAATGTCAGAACCAATCAAGTTGTGGACTTCTTAGATTTCTTTGAACCAGACTTGAGAGGAATTGTCACTTGTTTTATGTGTTGGGGCAATGGCAGTAGGAGTCATAGTCTGACCTTGAGCCTTAGTCGGACTAGGAAGTGGGTAAGTAAAAAGATAAAAGAAGAGAGCTAGAAGACAGTAGCTAAAGGCAGAGAAATATGTGATGAAAATCAATTCATTCATTCATTCATTCATTTGTAGTAAGTGGAATATATGTAATGGTGACTTGCCATGGAAGAATAAAATCCTAGAAATAGTTTGATATGAAAATATATGATTCTATCTCCAAGATTACAAGAGATAAGGATTTACAAAGCTAAGGATGAGGTGTAGGAATTGCACCGTTTGGCGGAGTGGCCTTGTTGGCCACAAAGTTGACATTTTCCCCGATAGGGACTGGGGCCTCGAGAGTTATGAGTGGGATTATGGCCGTTGGAGAATGAGGAGTGGGGGGAGGAATGGCAGTCAGATTGGTAGCTGTTTTTTGGATTGGTGGAGCGGTTGTGAGAGTGTTTGAATCTTGGGTTTGCAGTAATGGGGTTGGATAGGGAGGTAGGAGAGGAAGGGGAGGTAGGGATGGAAATTTGTGATTCATGGGTGACCAACTTGTGGCTCTTGTGACAATTGTAAGCATTACATGGAAAATTAGAAAGTTTAGCAACAGCAAGATACTCGACTTCGGTTGAGGAACAAGCCACCGATTGTTGTTTCTTGGAAGACAATAGCTAAAGGTAGAGAAATACGTGCTGAAAATCAATTCATTCATTTGCAGTAAGTGGAATATATACAATGGTGACTTGTCATGCAAGTATAAAATCCTAGAATTAGTTTGATATGAAAAGATATGATTCTATCTCCAAGATTAGAAGAGATAAGGATTTACAAAGATTACAATCAATCATAATCAACATCTACTACAAATGGAATGCAAGAATACAAATGTGAGCAATTAGGGACGTGAACTATTTTTATTCTCAATAGTAAGCACTGGGTTCTTTTGGTATCAGAGGATCAGAACTAGCAGGCTCCGTAGTTACTGTGACAAAACTAGGAGACTGATTTGGTCATGAGTCTTTCGAAGGCAGCGGCGAATCCAGGATTGTGATTGAGCTAGAGTAGACTTTGACACTTTGACCGTTGACCCTCAACGGCGAAATATTATTTAATTAAAAAAATATTAAAAATTCTACTAACATATAAATGCTTTAATATGTAATTTCATTTAATATGGAAATATAGTCCAACACGAACAAAAATAATAAGAAAATATATGATATAACCCTACTCCGTAGCTATAAGCTTAGACAACTGCATTCTCTAAGATCTCATACTTTGAAAGCGTTGCAAAATTACATCATTCTCAAATGAGTTTAAAATTCTTGCGCTCTGTGTAAATCAGCAAACTGTCATTCAACAAATCGTCTTCCAAAGCATCAAATGGATTGGACGGATGGCATGGGTAATGGATATAAGACTGCGTTTGATAGCCTTAATTTTTTTTTATGGAAATGGGTTTTCCAAGTGATTTTTCAACTTTTGTACTGTTTGATTGTCTAAATTTTTCATAGAATTCGTTTTCCAACTTGTCTCGAAATTTGGTATTTTTCTTAATTTGGAGGGATTCGTTTCCAAGGGGGATGAAGTTTTATTTTCCATGAAAAATCTTTTATCATTTTCGTCACGTTTGATCCTTTTTATTGTTATTAATTGATTTATTTTCTTTCAAAAAATTAATATTATTATTATCAAGTACAAATGTGTGAGAAAAATAAAAAAATATATATTAAAATAGCTAAACTTTTCTTTATTTTTCATGGAAAACAATGACAATCAAACAATAAAAGTTGAAAAATTCCCCACTTTTTTCACCTAAAAAATTAAATCAATCAAACACATTAAACTCTCAATCAAACACATTACTAGACTGTTACATAATAATAATAATAATAATAATAATAATAATAATAATAATAATAATAATAATAAATCTAAAAATCTTGTCGGATCCAGCACGAGCGACTGAACGGGCTTGCCCATAGCTGGATCCGCCAGTGTTCGAAGGCATCCTTGATTCTTTACAACTCGCAACTTTGACTAAAGAATATTTAAGTTTTCTACTCGTCTATAGTTGATAAAACATGCTGAGATACTCAAGGAGTGGGACTTTGAGGACTATCCAAAGTAGAAAATTCAATGATGCCCAAAGTTGGAATATCATTTGAATAACAGTGGGCATTGGGGGCACACTAAGATTAGCTAGGAAGTGAATAATAAGGATAGGATGAGATAACTAGTACTATTTTGCTCGCCTCTTCCCTTCATAGAAAATAGTGTCAAAAATCATTTCGGCATAGTTCATACCAACCTTGGTTCCAAATGGAAAAACTGGAAGGGATTTTTCAATGAATAATGCAAAATTATATACACTTGAGATGAACATTTTAGAAATCAGTCTAATGGCTATGCATGAATTGTGCATATTTTGTAGAAATGTAAAACTTAAAAAATTGTGTTTACAAAATATAAAAGTGTTAAATCTGAAAATACAACTTCAGGTATTCATCTTCTTCCCGGCCTTTTCCTATTCAATTAATCACATATCTTCTCTCTCCCCTGTAAATTGGAACGTCGCGCGGAGATTCCCATTTTATCTCAAAGCATCTAAAATCTTGCACTTGTCAAAGATTTTGTTAAGAGATCTGCAACGTTATCAGATGAAGGTATGTATCTAATCTCCAAACTTTTATTCGGAACTTTATCCCTAAAGTAATGGATGTCCAATTCAATATGCTTTGTTTGATCATGGTGTATGGGATTTGAAGCAACTGCATTCACACTTAGATTGTCACACCAAAGGACTGATGTGACACACAATTGTAGATCTAGTTCTTTGAATGGGAACTCAATCCATGAAATTTCAGACGAAGTAGATGCTAAAGCTCTATACTCTGACTCGGTTGAGGATCTGGAAACAACTCCTTGTTTCTTTGATGACCATGCAATTAGGGTTTCTCCCAAATAGATGCAATAGGCAGTTGATCTCCGATCATCAGGGAAAGATGTCAAGTCTGCATCTGAGAAGCCTTGAATTTCCAACCTTTCACTTCTTTTCAACCATAAGCCCTGATTTATTGTTCCTTTTAGATATTTAAACACTCTTTTTAGAGCTTTCCAGTGAATTAAGGTAGGTTTCTGCATGAATTGACTGAGTTTATTGATTGCAAAGGAGATGTCAGGTTTGGTATTTGATAGATATTTTAGCCCTCCTACTGCAGCCCTCCTACTGCACTTCTGTAGATTATAGGATTTTCAAGAGGTTCTCCAACAATTTTGGATAAAATCAGGTTGACTGTGCTAGGTGTAGGACATTCCTTTACATTCTCAACTCCAAATTTCTCCAGTAGTTCATTTATATACTTGGTCTGAGTTAGAAGTAGTCTTGACTTATCTTTGTATACTTCAATTCCAAGAAAAATATGCAACTTACCCATATCTTTCAGTGCAAATTGATTGTGAAGTTCTTCAATAAATCTTTGTAGTTGAGTAATCTTGTTGCCAGTTATAACAATATCATCAACATAAATCAAAAGAAAAGATGATACAGTCTTTGTCTCTAAAATAGAACAATGAGGAATCAGCCTTTGATTGGTTGAAATTTCATTGCTGCAATGTGGATTTCAGCCTATCATACTAGCTCTTGGCGCTATAAAAGCCTTGTTTAGTTTACATACATGTGTGGACCTACTTTTATCAATAAATCCCTCAGGTTGAACCGTGTAGACTCCTCTTCCTATAGTTCATTTAAAAATGCATTATTTATATCCACTTGTTTAACTTTCCAGTCATTTGCAACTACCAAGGTCAACACAATTCTTAATGTGGAAGACTAAATCACTGGACTAGAGGTTTCTTCAAAACCAATTCCAGGGGCTTGATGAAATTCCTTGGCTACCAAGCGAGCCTTAAACCTTTGAATTGACCAATCATGATTCTCCTTGATTTTAAACACCCATTTATTGGTAACAATGTTGTAGGAGGAGGAACATGGAACAAGATGCCATCTATTGTTCTTCATCAAGGCTTTGTACTCTTCCTGTATTGCTTGTTTCCATTTCTAATTTTTCCAAGCTTTCATAACACTTATATGTTCCTTTCAACCTCCACAACTTTACCCATATAATTTTGATGTTTAAATATTTTTGCTTTGCCTCTTGTTATCATAGGGTGTATGTTCAGACTTAGTCTCATGTTGGTGTGATCAGAGCAGGTGTTTTGGTAATTTGAAATATTTAGGTGTGTGTTATCAGTATTAAGTGGGGGAGAAAGTTTACAAGCGACTGTTGAGGTGATAAGTGAGTATGATGGTAGTTTTGCAGGTTGGAGCTACTAGTGGATGTATTTGGTGATGTCAGGTGATTATCTATTGTTGAGCAGTTGTTAGAAGTTTCAGTAGTTAATCTTTCTCTCAAAAATATTGCAGCAGGAACTTGAACCTGATGAATATCAACTGGACCTTAAGTATTACATTCAGTGAGAAGGTAACTGTAGGATTTGAGGATTAGGTATTGTGATGATAGTTTCAGGATTTTGTGACCTTTTCTGAAAAATTGAGACATAGGGAAACTCATTTTCATTAAAAGTGACATGCCTAGATATATAAATCCTTCCTATAGAGCTTAGACATTTGAAACTTTTGTGAGACGATTAATAACCAAGAAACACTACTATGAAAGTTGAACTTATGATTGTGATAAGGTCTAAGACATGGATAACAAGCATACCCTAAATTTCTTAATGATTTGTAATCAAATTCATTTTGATGTAAAACCTGAAAGGGCGATTTGTGATCAAGTATGGATGTTGGGAGTCTGTTTATCAGGTTCACAGCAGTTTGAAATACATCATACAAGTATTTAAGTGGAAGGTTAGCCTGATCAAGTAAGATGAGGCCTGTCTCAACTAGCTGTTTGTGTTTGCATTCAACTCTTCCATTTTGTTCAAAAGTGTAAGGATATGGATGTCTAAAGTATATCCCTAGTTCTTTAAGGGTAGTGGTGAATGATCTAAATTCTCCCCCCAATCAAATTGAAGTGTTTTAATTTTTGTCAAATTTGTTTTCAGCTAAGGCCTTGAATTGGTTAAATATAGATAATGATTCAGATTTTTGTTTCATGGGATAGAGCCAACAAAACATATTATGGTCATAACAAAGGCAATATAATATTTGAAACTAGAAACTGAGTCAATTGGTGAGGGTCCCCATACATCAGTAAAAATAAAGTCAAGAGTCTGAGAGTGAGAATTAGATCTTTGAAGGGTAGTAAGTGAGATTTGCAGAACTGGAAAGCATCACAAAACAATTTATTACAATTTTATTACATAGCTCGGAATTTTAGAAAAAACTTTAAAAGATGGATGCCAATATCTCTTGTACCACATATGAACATTAGACTATTCTTATTCTTCGAATTACTGAGAACTAGTAGTAGACACCTCATTATTTAGGTCTGACTGAGAGTAGAAGGAAGACTTGTGATGAGTTGAAAGGCTTGGGTTCTTTGGTGTGAATTGTTGTGGAAAGTCCAGTTGATAAAGGTCTTTTCCAAGCTTCCCCTTGAGCCCTACTTCCCTCGAGTGTTTGTCCTTACCAAGACGATGATTAGAATGAAATTTCATAAAAATGGCTTATGAGATGTAACTTGTGAGACCCTAAGTAGATTTTTCTTAATTTTTGGGTACACAAAGGATATTTTTTAGTGTAAATAGTGTTTTAGTGTCTATATATGTGTTACCAACATGAGAAATTTTAAATCTTAAACCATTTCCAACAATTACCCTTTGATTACCTATGTGTTTTGAGGCTGTGGTCAAATTTCCTTCATCACTTGTGACATGATTGGTTGCTCTTGAGTCTGCATACCATGATTGATCATTCAGTGTCTTCAGGGTTGCCATTATAGCTGCAGGAGCTGTATGGTTTTTGGATTGCCACTGTCCAAAAGTCCTTGTAGTGTAGTTTCTGTCAAATCTGAAGTAACATATCTCAGCCTTGTGACCTATCTTGCCACAAATTTGGCAAGTAAGTTAATCATAATTGTAGGTTCTTCCTCCATGGTTCCTTCCACCCCTTCTTCCTCTGTAGTAGTTGGAAGTTCTTCCTCTCTGAGATTGATTGTAACCTCTCCCTTGTTGATGCTCATATTGTGGCTTGTGAGTGAAGTTCACTGAGTTTTGATTGAGGTGTAGAGCAATGATATCATTCCTTTGTGACTGAATGTGTTCAAGTCTACTCTCAAAGGTCATGAGATTAGACTAACGCTCATTCCAACTTATTTGTTCCCTGCCATTGATCTGCACAACAATGGGGTATAATCATCCTCCAGACCAGTTAGAACATAGTTGACAAGATCTGGAAAATCAACTTTCTTCACTTCAACTTGAAGGTTGTCAGCCAGTTGTTTGAAAGCAGCAAGATATTATTCATCTATGCTTCTATTGTCTTTTCTTACTTTTTTGAGTTCTCCAGTAAGATAGTTAATCCGAGCCTTGTTCTTAGCACCAAAATTTCTCTTGGATTGATGTCTATAACTTAGCAGATTTATCTAAATTAGCAACTCTTATAGCAATTTATGGCTCACGGTAGAGTATAGCCATCCCATCAGTACCTGATCTATAGACATCGATTTTCCAAACTCATGATTTGGAGTAGCTTCTACTTCCGGATTTGTTGAGATTCGAGTTTAGAGATTCAGGTGGGCATTGTTTAGTTCTTATGAAGAAATCTTCTAAACCGTGACCCCTGATTATAGGTATAATAATTTTCTTCCAGAGTAAGAAGTCGTGCTTATCAATTTTTATAGAAGGGGTTTGTGATATGTTGACGTTGAAAGGACTTTTTTGGTTGTCACCCAGCAGTGGTGACACCGTTAATGATGGAGGGTTTGTTTGAGAGCCTTTGATATGATCCGGACCAGGAAATGAAGGGCAAAGTCGATCTATCAGCAATATGACAGTAATCTACGTGCAAAACGGAGCAAGTTCCATGTTGGGGTCGAGCCGAGAAGAGAGACGGATCAAGCCGAGTCGAGTGGTTGAAGTTCCTTGTGCAGAAAAATCATTACGGGCGTAATGAAGGTCCTTCACGGCCGTAATCAATTTCGTTACGGTCGTAACTATTGAAGCAGTTTTGGTCTCGCGAGGCATTTACGGTCGTAACTGGATCCTTCACGGCCGTAAATGAGGAGCTGGTCAAATTTTAAAAGAATTTTAATTATTTTGTTTCCTTTCTGGTTTTTAATTTATTTTCCTATTTTAGTAATTTAGTCTAATTAGGATTCTGTTTTGAGCCCAATTAGCGGCTAGGTTATTTTTCTTATTTATATTCCATTTCATTATTATAAAAGACAGTACAGTTTTTTGAGATTATTAATATTATTTGAGAGAAGATTCTCCAAATTAAAGGTTGAGTTATTCCCTTTTCTTGAACTTATCAAAGATCCGATCTTTGTGGCGTTCACCCAACGAAATTATCAAGGAATTGACAACCCTTGTGGGATTCACCAATCTTGGTTCTTCAATCCATATCGTCATTAATTGCGTCGTGATTTTCGAGTCAAGGTTTTATCGTCGATCTATCTTTAATTTCGTTATTTATTTCCTTGTGTTCTTGTTTATTTTCGTGTTTAATCAGTCTTAGATCTTTCCTAGGTTTTAATTATGTTATTTCCGCGTGTTTGTCGAGATTCCCCAATTGGGATCGCATCATCTGGTATCAGAGCTTGGATCTATTTCAAATTCTTGCGTTTCTTGTTATTTCTTGATTTTCTTGTTCTTCGTGCCAGTTATAAATTTTTTCAATTTGATCCATAAGAGTCAGTCCCAAAAATTCAAAAGTGTTTTTCTTGTTCGTTTTTCGTCCAAATCCAGTTCCCTTTTTTCCGCCATACTCGTAGCCCAATTCTCTGGCAGATTAAAAAAAAAATTTCGAAAAATCTCAAATATTCCGGATTTTTTTCAATTTTCAAATTTCCTTGTTCTTGTTCGCGTCTTACCATTTTCCAACCCTTGATTGAGTTCTTGAATTGTTTCTTGATTAGTTCTTGGGTGAAATTTGAAGAGATAGAAGAGTGAAACATGAGTGAAAATACACGTGAGGAGAAATTTATTTTTGATATTAAAAATGTCTTATAGAGAAGGTTCCACATCTTCATCTTCTGTTGGAGATAGAAAACAGCTCAGGGGTGAGAGTAGAAAGAATGAACAGGGTAATGATGATATTGCAACAATGAGGGCACAATTTGAGAGGTTTATGGCTCAGATGGAGAATTGAGGTGCAGAACGTGAACAAAGACCTCGGGATCAATCTCATGATGGTTCTCTGGTTAGGAGAGGTAATAAGCATGAGGTTGGTATGGATGATGAGGCCATGGGCAGTGAAAGTGGAAGTATATCTTTAGTGGGAAGTATGCGAAGGAGGGATAGAGGACATAGGTATGAGATGAGTCATGATAGGGAGCGTCGTGATGCTAGGAGGCATCGTGGCGGTAGAGATGTTGTTGATGACGACCTTGGGAAAATTAAAGTGAAAATACCATCGTTCCATGGTAGGAGTGATCCGGAGGCGTACTTGGATTGGGAGACAAAGGTCTAACAGCTTTTTGATTTTAATAATTATTCGGAAAAGAAGAAGGTGAAATTAGATGTGATTGAATTCACATATTATGCCAATATTCGATGGGATCAACTAGTGACGGGTAGGAGGAGGAACCTTGAGGAGGCGGTGGAGACTTGGGGTGAATTAAAGACCATAATGAGGAAGCGATTTGTGCCGACTCATTATTATAGAGATATTTACTAGAGGGTGCAGGGTATGACTTAGGGGTCGAGAAGTGTAGAGGATTATCATTAGGATATGGAGGTGGCGATGATTCGGGCTAATATGGTGGAGGATCGGGAAGCTACGATGGCTAGGTTTCTGAGTGGGCTGAATAGAGATATTGCCAATGTCATTGAGCTGCAACATTATGTGGAGCTAGAGGATATGGTGCATATGGACATGAAGGTGGAAAGACAACTAAGGAAAAAGGGGGCAGCAAGATACTCACCATCTTATCCTAAATCACAACTGAAGTAGGAACACAATGATGAACATAACCCGAAAAGGGAAGGAGGAACCTGCAAAGAAAGGTAAAAATATTTCTAATTCTCAAATTACTCGGGATAGAAATATTAAGTGTTTTAAGTGCTTGGGTTCGGGTCATATAGCATCCCAGTGTCCAAATAGGAGGCTAATGATCTTGCGTGATAATGGTGAAATTAGTTCCGAGGATGAATTTAAGGGAATGCCTAAGTTAGTGGATGTTGGAGCTAGTAGTAGTGATGAAGAAAGATTGACTTATGCTGTTAAAGATTCACTTGTTAATCGGCGTGTCCTTAGTACTAGGGTCAGGGTGGATGAAATTGGTGAGCAAAGGGATAATCTCTTTCATACTAGATGCTTAGTGGGTAAAAAGGTTTTTGGTATGGTGATTGACGGGGGAAGTTGTACTAATGTGGTTAGTACAATGTTGGTTGAGAAATTGGGTTTGAGCTTGATAAAACATCCAAACCCTTATAAATTGCAATGGCTGACCGAGTCAGGAGAAATTAAGGTGAATAGGCAGGCTAGGGTCAATTTTGCCATCGGGGGTTATAAGGATGAAGTTATATGTGATGTAGTGCCTATACATGTGGGCCATATTTTATTGAGTAGGCCATGGAAACATGATAGAAGGGTGGTGCACGATGGTTTCAAGAACCAATATTCGTTTATAAAAGGTGGGAAGAAAATTACCCTCGTTCCGTTATCTCCGAAAGAGGTTCAAGAGGATCAGTTAAAAACCAAATGTGAGTTTGAAAAAAGAAATAAGAGTGCTGAGGCCACGACCTCAGAAAAAGGAGAGGGTGTGAAAGTTGAAAACAAGAGAGTTGAGGCCACGACCTCAGAAAAAAAAAAGAGAGAATGAGTGCAAAAAGAAAGAGAGTCCACCCCCAAATTGAGTTTATTTGCACAAAGGTTGGTGTACAAGAATTCTTCCCTTGCACTTAACCAAGCTAACAATTCCCTCCCCAGTTCTATTAAATCTGTTTTGCAGGGATATAAATCAAACCATGAACTTAAGGTGAGGAAGAAATTCATTGGGAAAAATGAGCAATCCAAAAGTCTAAAGGATCGTACGAAGCATAAACATGATCATCGAGCCCAGAAAAGTAGGAGGAGTTTTGAAAAGCCGACCAAAAATGGATTCGAGGTCAAATCCTTTTCAAGAGAGGGAGTATGATACGATCCGGACCAGGCATCGAAGGGCGAAGTCGAGTCATCGGCAATATGACAGTGATCTATATGAAAAATGGAGCAAGTTCCATATTGGGGTCGAGCCGAGAAGAGGGACGGATCAAGCCGAGTCGAGTGGTCGAAGTTCCTTGTGCAGAAAAATCATTACGGCCGTAATGAAGGTCCTTCATGGCCGTAACCTATATCATCACGGCCGTAAAAGCTATTATCACGGCCGTAACCAATTCTAGGGGAAAAAGGAAAATTTCAGCAGAACAAGACTTACGGCCGTAACATCTAAGCCGAGGGCATTTCACGGTCATAATCAATTTCATCACAGCCATAACTATTGAAGCAGTTTTGGACCCGAGAGGCATTTACGGCCGTAACTAGATCCTTCACAGCCGTAACTGCGGAGCGGGTCAAATTTTGTGAGAATTTTAATTATTTTGTTTCCTTTTTGGTTTTTAATTTATTTTCCTATTTTAGTAATTTAGTCTAATTAGGATTCTGTTTTGAGCCTAATTAGCGGCTAGGTTATTTTTCTTATTTATATTCCTTTTCATTATTGTAAAAGAGAGTACAGTTTTTTGATATTATTAATATTATTTGAGAGAGGATTCTCCAAATTGAAAGGTTGAGTTATTCCCTTTCTTGAACTTATCAAAGATCCGATCTTTGTGGCGTTCACCCAACGAACTTATCAAGGAATTGACAACCCTTGTGGCGTTCATCAATCTTGGTTCTTCAATCCGCATCGTCATTAATTGTGTCGTGATTGTCGGGTCAAGGTTTTATCGTCGATCTATCTTTAATTTCGTTATTTATTTCCTTGTGTTCTTGTTTATTTTCGAGTTTAATCTGTCTTAGATCTTTCCTAAGTTTTAATTGTGTTATTTTCGCGTGTTTGTCGAGATTCCCTGATTGGGATCGCATCAGCCTTCTACTGAAGAGTTATCAGGATTGGCCATTAGAGCTCTAATACAAAAATGGAAAAACTGGAAGAGTTTTTTTTTTTCTATTAATAATGCAAAATTATATACACTTGAGATAAACTTTCTAGAAATCAATCTAATGGCTATGCATGACTTGTGCAGATTAGAATGTAAGCTGTGATAACAAACCATGTGCAAGAATCTGTGAAGAATATATAGTTATGGTGAGGAGGAAGGTGGTCTTTTCATGGAGATTATTGGGAATGGAAATGGGCCTGGGATTAAGAACAATAATAGTACATGAAGTTGTGTTTTAGGTTGTGCGATTATGAAAAAGTATAAAACTTATAAAAGTGTGTTTCCAAAATATAAGTGTTACATTTGAAAAATACAATTTCCGGTATTCATCTTCTTCCCGACTATTCAATAATAACATATGTTCTCTGTCCCTGGCTTTTAAAATATCACAAATCTTTTGTTTTAGATATCCAATGTGTCAAAAGGTCTACATTGTGAATTAGGTTCTTTTGTAGCTCTCTATATTTAGGGAGCATCCTAGATGAAGGAAATTGTCCCATTTCCCAGCCAATATTTCAATGATCTCCATGGATTTAATGTAAGTGGAAAGAAACTCATTGTTGGAGTCCAGAAGATGGTCCATCCCCCAGCCAATCATGTAGTACAGTATGATTGAATATTGAAACTTGAAAGTAATAAGTCTCCGCAAAGGTTTCATTATACTTCCTAGAGAAAGTCAACCATTTTTTTCAATAAAATTTCAATGTGTAGTAAAGTACATTAAAACATTTAGTAGATGCAGATTAAGACCGGTAGTTAAGTGGAGTGACTGAATGTCTACCTCCGATACAAATCTCAAACTTTAAAACATTGCTAGATGATATATAAAGCATGTCATGACTTCCTAACGGAGGTGTTTTATACCCTTCACAAGAAAAACCCTTCACCAACTTTTTGTCTTCTCTTATCTACTTTAGTTTCCTTTCGCAGTGGTCGTGGTGATAGTGGTGGAGTAGGTGTTGCTTCAAAGCATTCTTCAAAACCCCCATCAAACACTTCAAACTCAAATCCAAGATTTTATGGAGTTGGTTCCCTTATTTCATTGACTGTTTTGTCATTGCCAGTGACACAAATCATAATAGGGCTACGTGATCGCGTGTCTTTACACTACGAATCGCATGGTTCTACTAATTAGGGTTTTTCCTTATTTTTATGTTATTTTTCGTTTTGATTATTTATTTAGGGTTTTGTGCCTATATAACGGATACTCTAGTTGTTAGGTCTTTTTTACTTATTTATATCTTATTTCTTCATTATAAAACTTAGACTTTGGTTTTAATAAACAATTTGAGTGTTTTTCAATAATAAATGTGTGGATTTACTTTACAAATTCGAACTTATCAATATTAATCATATTGTGACATTCAACTCGAACTTATTAAAGATTAGTAATCTTTGTGGCATTCAACAAACAAAATTATCAAGGGATCTAGACAACCCTTTTGGCGTTCGCAAATCTTGGTTCTTGCTTACGCGTCGTCGGTTCTTGTGCCGTGAAACTTGGGTCAAGATCCTATCGTCTATCAAAAACCTGAATTTCGAAGTTTCCAGTGTTTCTTTTGTGCTTTCGTTGTGTTCTCAAAAGGAATCGCATCATCTGATATCAGAGTCGGGCTCTGAATTCAGGTTTTTCGTTTCTATTTTGATTCTTATGTTTATCATCGAGTTTTCCATGAGAATCATCCATATTTTTGTTTGTTGAGACTTGTTCTTCATGCTTTTTTTTCTGAGTTCTTCATATTCTTGGGTTTTTAATCCAAAAATCATGAAAAAATTTATTTTTTTATTTTTTTTAATATCGAAAATTCCACAAAAGGGTTATTCTAAAATCTAAGAACCACTTTCTTGAATTCCTTTAAAATCTTGACTTTCTTGAATTCTTGACATCCTCTTTCCGCAAAATTCATTCTAAGTCCGTTTGTCAAATTATTTAATTACATTCCAACTATCTAAACTCCAAGAAAAAACTTCATCTTGATGGGTTAATGGTAAAGACCATGTATTGTGAGGTTTACAAAAGAATATAGTAGATGTTATGATGAGGTTGGATAAACTAGATGAAGAAATGGCTAAATTGAGAAATAAGCGATCTCAAACAAGTCTTAATAATGGGAGGCAGCAGTATAGGCATGATAATAAACCTAGGGTTGGAATTGGGGTTGAGAGGGAATAGAGAGTGATGAGATGGCACTTTTGAAGATTCAAACAAAAATTTATGAGGAGAGGGTGATGAATGAACAGAACGCTAGAAAAGAAGCTAAGTTGAGAAAGAAGGAGAGTGAAAGAGAGGCTATTATCAAATTTTAGGAGGGGAGTGAGAAGAAAGTTTTAGTTGAATTGCAAGAAGAGTCTCGATGAGAAGAAGGAGGGGAAGTTTAAATTAGAAATAGTTGATCAAACTCCAAGATTTGAGGTAGAAATTGAAAAATTGGGTAGTAAAGAGGAAAATGAGTTGGAAGATGTAGCGACCGAGAATTTTCACGACTACTTTTGAATAAATATTTTTTATTTTTAAAAGATGAGTCGCTACGACTTTGACCAATTTATTTTAAACACATTTTCGTTTAGCCATTTAAGTGAAAATATAATTTATTTAAATCTATCTTAGTTCAATTTAAATTTTATTAAAAGTGTCTCAACTTTAATTATTTAAGTCCAAATTTTTAAATTTATTTTAAATCCAAACTATTTTACCCAAACTTTATTGTCAATCATTCAAGCACAATTTCTTTTATACCTTCAAAGCCATTTCCCATTCAATGCCAATTCACCGAATTATTTTTTTAGAAACACTCATTCAACCATACCAATTTCATACCAATTCCTTACATGCATACCATGTCTACCATTGATTTCCATATTATTTCCCCCTTAATTAGTCAATTTACGTCCAAAATTTCATCCTAAACAGCCATGATTTTGACCCAAAGTTACCAAAAGTTGAAAGCTAAACACAGCAAAACTTTATCCAATTATCCCAAAATTCTTGATCTCAGCCCAATTCAAGCCAAATCATTTTCTTCTTGGCCATTGTAGAAACCCAATCACAAGTCATTTCTACTCCATAATCACTCCCTCGACCAGCTATTTCCTCCTCACAAAATCCCCTCAATCCGTCCAATTCAAAATCTGCAAAAATTAATACACAACCAAAATGATATATTTTCCCATTCACTTGCATCAATCAATTTCCACAACACTATCCAAGGTCGAAACCAATCTCAGAACGCCAATGTCGACAGCAAGTCCCCAATTCACTACCTGCAACCCCATTCGGACGGCTACACTGCACCTCCATTGCAACCTCCCCTGCCCACTGCCACAATTCAGAACACACCAACCACCTCCATCGTCCAAACCAACCATCTCCATCATCAAGCCGCTGCATTCAATCAAACCAACCACCATCGACCTGCACAATTCAAACCATCATTTCCCATAACCACGGCCGAACATCGACCATTTTCACAACCACAGCGCCACCACCACACTGCCAAGCCGCCACCCCCATAGCCCACTCGAACCATGAACAATGCACACCATTGTCGAAACCTCCACTCACCATGACTGAGACAATTTCCAATTTCAAAACACCAACCAAAATCACATCACCACCGAGCCACAGCTCAAGCAAGAATCAACCACCAATCACTTCAAAATTGCTGGAACTACCACTGCCCGAATTCGAATCAGCCCAAACCAAAGAAATTAAATACCCTTTCACCATCGTCACCACACAACCCGCAAGCACCAAACCGCCGGGACCACCACTGCCCAAAAGCCACAATCATGGTTCCCCCAAATCAAACCCAAAACCAAAGATTCAAGTTAGGCCATAGCTTACCTCGACCCATTTTTGGCCGGATTTCCACCGGCGAGACTCCCAAATCGCAACCTCCAGGCCCTGCGCTCCTTGTGCCGAAACCGCACCAAAAACCACCACAATACTTCTCACTTTCACCCATGCTCCACGCCGCCACAGGACGGCGGTGTCATCGCCGGCCTTCCGGCGACGACCGGACTCCGCAAGAGGGGCGAACCCGTCGCAGCCCTCGCTCGCCTCTCCTCCCTGTTTCACGCTAATTAGAGAGAGAGAGATGGGTTATATTTATATATATAAGTGTTATATTTTAAATGTTGAGAATTTAATCTTTTAAGTCCCAAACTTTGAAATGTGTCTATTTCAGTCCCTTTTGTTTTAGAAGTCTTTTAATTTAATGCCTACACTTTTGAAATGAGTTAATTGAGCCCTAGCATTAATTGAGCCCTAGCATTTTTAAAATCTTATAAGTCAGCCCACTTATTTTCGAAATGCCTTATTTCAGCCCCTACTCTTAAATTAAGTTGTTTCAGTCCTTTAGCTTTAAAATATTTATCTTTAGTCCCAAGTTTTAAAATGTTTTAATTCCGCCCTTTAGCTTTTAAAAGTATTATTTCGATGTTTTGATTTTAAAGTGTTTTTATTCGAACATTGCACTTTTGAAAATAAATGAGTTAGTCCCCATGACTTCAAAAAAATCATGAGTCGATCCAATAGTTTTTCAAAATAATTATTTTGATCTCAACTATTTTCAAATCCCAACTATGTTTGATTTTAATTTTAACCCCTAAACTTTTATTTCTTCTTTTAAAACTCTTTCAATTGAAATATCTGATTTACAAATACCACTTTAAGGTTTATTTACTATTGGCTAGACGAGGCGCTTGGACATTTAGAAGAACAACGTGAACTTTCTTGCTCAACTTTCAAACTCGTGATTTGAGGTAGACCCTAATATACAAATTTACGTTTTTCAAAAGTGCGCATCAATAATTATTTTGATTATAAGTTTAGCATGTATGATTGTGTTCATGAGAATTACTTGCTTTTCTAAGCATGAGACTATGTTACGAGAATTTACTTGCTTAAATGCATGAGACTTGAACTTGTATGTTCATGAGAATATTGGTGATCGTTAGACACCTGAGACTTGAATATCATGACTATATGTTTTAATTTATAATGTTAAATGATTATTGTGCGCGAGTCTACTGAGTATTTCTATGAAATACTCACATTTTCCAAAACAAAATTTTGCAGATGATGGAGTTGACGGCGAATGAAATGACAGCGAAGGCAAATCAAAAATAATGTTAATTTTTATTTTAAGTCAAGTTTCATAAATGTCGTCAATTTAATTATTTATCGTTACTTTACTTTAAAACTTAAGATTTAATTTTTATGAATTGATTAAAATTTAGTTTCCGCTTTAGCTTTTAAACAATGGATGTGATGTTTTATGAATTCATTTCTTCCGCAAAAATGTTGTTTCAAAGGTTTCAAATAATAAATATGATGTTTGAAATTTTTAATTATTTCCGCAATAAAATCAGATTATTTTCAAAGTTAATTTGAGACGATGAAGTGGCGTTCCGGGTGTTTGGAATCCGGGGCGTTACAGAAGATAAAATATTAAAGAGGAGGTGCATGAATTGAATGTTGAAGTTGTTGAGAATGAAAATGTGAAAGAGTTGGTTGAGTCCCAAAGTTTAGAAGATGTGGTTGATCTTGAAAATATGGAGTTAGAAGAGGCGGTTGGGTTTAAAAGAAAAAAATTAGAAGAGATTGAGCAAGAAGTTGCAAAGGAGGAAAGAGGTGAAGAGAAGAGCCTCATTGTTGTCAATGATGAGGGGGTGATGATTCATCATGAGTACAATGATTTATTATGTACTGTAAGAAACTAATATTCCCCACCCTATTTTGCTTAATTTTTTTTTACAAGTTAATTGCAAAGGAAAATTTGGGTCACACTACCTATGCCAAAGGTGTTTCTGCTTCAAGCCATCTACACAATCCAAGTTGCAGTGTATTATTGGTTGATCATATCGTAGAGAAGCAATAATTTCCCATTTGATCCAAATGGGGCAGTTTTGCATCAGGAACATGTAGCGACCAAGAATTTTCGTGACTTATTTAAATAAATATTATTTATTTTTAAAAATGTGTCGCTTCAACTTTACCCATTTATTTTTTAAAAAAAAATTGTGTTCGTCTAGCCATTTAAGTGAAATTAAATTTATTTAAAATCTTGGTCCAATTCCAATTTTATTAAGGGAAAATTACACAAACTCCTAGGCTTAAAGATCACTTTTTAAAAATAAGGTGATGAAATTTACATTTCTAAAAATCAGGTGTTAATTATCATTTAACATTTATTAATTAATTATTTTAATAAAAAATCAAATAATACTTCAGTTCTCTCAGTCTCGACTCTCTCCACAACCCCCACACTCTCTCTCTCTCTCTCTACAATCACCGGCGACCTCTCTCTTTACCACCCCGGCCATCGTCGAAGTAGCGGTGACATCGCCACCTTTTAGAGGTGACAGAAGCGATCTCGCAGCTGACTCCGCTGTCGGTGTGAGTCGCCGTTGCAGATGCCGTCGAAGCAGCGGCGCCGCTGCTACGACGAAGCAGCGATGGTCGAAGGATGGTTACTTTGATTTCTCGACAATTTTTTGGTAAGATCGCTGCTATAAGCAGAGAGCGTCGTCGGAGGCCGTCAATGAAGACGCCCAACAGAGGCTTTGAATTGTTTTTTCTTTTTGGATGTAATTGATTCTCCAACTCTTGTTTATTTGTGAATTTGTTGGTGGTTGTGGAGACGTAGTATGCCGGTGGTTGTGTTTGGTGGTGATGGTGGTGGTGGTGGTGAGGTGGTCTTTCTCTGCTATTGTTTTGTATGTGCGGTGTAGCTTTGACTGTGTATGGTGGTAGGTTCAGGCGGTGGTTAATGGTGGCGGTGTTGGGATGCTGTGGTGCTGGTGGCGTTGGGCTTTGGTGGTGGATAGATGGTGATCGAATGAGGCTTCTATGTGTTGACGAAGATATGTGGTGCATTGTGGCTTTGATGGCTAGTGCAGTCTATTGATTGTAATGGTGTTGCCGGCGCCGGTGGTGGAGGCTACAGTGATGGGGTTGACGGGTAGTGCGGGGATCTGGATCAGATTTCTCCAGTTGCTGACGGTACGGGGCTGAGGGATTTTGGGGGTGGGTGGGGTGAGGTAAGGGGGTTGGGGTAGGGTAAGTGACGTGGGGGTTTGTTGGGGTGGGGGGTGATATATTGTGATTGATTATAGGTGATTTTGACTAATTTTTAGGTAAATATCACCAAAATATTGACTAATTGTAACTTTGGGCCACTTGTGACGAGTAAGGAATGTGACCAATTATTAGGTAAATGTGACCAAAATATTGATTAATTGAGACTTTGTGTGACCATTAGATGATGATGTAATGTGACATACAATTGTGTTAAATATGACTTTGTGTGATCGAACTGTGACTTTTTGTGAACGAATTGTAATCTCCCACGATCGAACTGTGACTTTATGTGACCTAACTGTGACCTTGTGTGATCGAATTGTAATCTCGTATGATCTAACTGTGACCTTATGTGATCGAACTGTGACTTTATGTGACCCAACTGTGACCTCGTGCTATCGAACTGTGACCTAATGTGATTGAACTGTGAGTTTATGTGATCCAAATGTGACCTCGTGTGACCAAATTGTGACCTTGTGTGACCAACCAAGAAAAGCGTAAGTTATGACCAATAAATAAATAATATGCGATCAAATACGGATGATTGTGACGAATTATATTAGAGATTGTGATCAATTATGACTGTGTGACCACTGGACGAGGACTTGATGTGACTTGATGGGTAGGTCGGTTGGTTTGGTGGCTGATGAGGTAGGGTCATGGGCCAGGTGGGTAGGTGTTGGGTGCAGGGGTGGGGCTGTCGGGGTGTGGAAAAGTAGAAGAAAAAAATTATTTTTTGGTAGCAAGGTAGGGGAGGGGGCGGGGTGGTGGGTGTGGAAAATTAGAAGGAAAAAAATCATTTTTGGGTTGGGTGGATGGCGGGGTGAAAATTTAGAAGAAAAAGAAAATTATTTTTAGATGGGGTGGCTGGGGGTCGGTCGGTTGGTTGGTGGCTGGTGAGGTAGGGTCAGGGGAGGGGTGAGTGGGTGGGTGGGGTTTGGAAAATTTTAAGAAAAAAAACACTTTTTGGTGGTAGGGTCAGGTGGGAGGTGTGGGTGGGTGGATCAATTTGCAATTTAAATTTGTAAGTGTGACTAGTGATGGCAACAGGTCGGGTCTCCCCGCCCCGCGAAATTTTATTAAACCCAAACCCGCCCTGCGACCTGCGAGTTTCGGGTCGGGGCGGCAGAGCCGCCCCGTTTAATTTTTTTTCGGTATTTTTTATTTTTTCGGCTTTTTTTATTATTTTTTTAATATATTATTTTAAATAATATAATCGGAGCGGGTTCAGGTCGGGGCGGAAAAAAACCCGTACTCGCCCCGCGACCCGCTCTGGTAGCTAAAACTTGACCCGAACTCGCCCCGCCCCGCCAACCTGCGGGGCGGGTACCCGTCGGGTTCGGATCGGGTCGGGTTTTTTTGCCATCTCTAATTGTGACCAATTGTAGGTGATTGTGATCAATTATATTAGAGATTATGACCAACTGTGAATTTGTGTGATCATTGGATGATGACGTGATGTGACCTTGTGTGACCAATTGTGACTTTATGTGACCAACTGTGACTTTGAGGGTTGGGTGTGGTGGGGGAATAGAAGAAAAAAATTATTTGGGGTGGGGGTGGGTAGGTGGTGTTGGGATTAGGGTAAAATTTGCTATTAAATTTGTAATTGTGATTTTGTGTGATCAATTGTCATTTTGTGGGTGGGGTGGAAAAACATTATATATATATATATATATATATATATATATATAGAGAGAGAGAGAGAGAGAGAGAGAGAGAGAGAGAGAGTTCATTTTCGTGGGGGTGGGGTGGGTGTGGAAAAGTGGAAGAAAAAAATAAATTTTGGGGTGGGGTGGGGTGGTTGAGGCGAGGTGTGAAAAAATAGAAGAAAAATCAATTTTGGGTGGAGTAGGGTGGGTTAGGATAGGGTGGGCTGGAGGGCTAGTGGGGGTGGGGTAGGGTAGGGGCTGTGGCTGGGGTGAGATCAATTTGTCACTTTACGGTTAGGTGGAAGTAGGATTAGGAGGGGTTGGTTGGGTGGGGTGTGAATGGGTGGGAAAACATCGAGGAAAAAAAAACTTATTTTTGGGTAGTGTAGGGTCGAGGTAGGGTAGGGTGGTGGGTGATGGGCGGGGGTGGGTGAGGGGGGTTGTGACATCAAAATTTGATTTTTTGAATTAATATTATATTAGTTTTAATAAAATATATAATAGATAATTATGGTTATATTATATATAATATTATATTTATTTTTAATTATTAAACACCTGATTTTTAAAAAAAATGTTAAGTTTGTTAGTTTTAGAAAGTGAAACTCAAAGTGTTGTAGTTATGTACTTTTTCCTTTTATTAAAGATAACCCAAGTCCATCATAAATTTTCAAGTCCAATTTCAATTTTAATAATTTTCCAAACACATCGTTGATTTGAAGTCCAAATTTTAATTATTTGGATTCAAATTATTTTAAATCCAAGACCAAAATTTTATTCTTATTATTATTCAATTTAAATTCAAAATTTCAGTTAAATCTTTCCTTAACACTATTTTGGAAAGGTCTTTCAATTAGCAACATTCCATATACCTCATCCTTCGAATATGACAGTTTTCCTTTCAAACTTCCCCAACGTTTTCTTTCTTCCCTTATACGTTTTGATTTCTACTTCCAATTTCCTCGCAGTCTTTCCAAAATAAAATTTCACCTAAACTACCAGAATTTAATCAAAGTCAATGTATTTTCTCCAATCCCATCGATCTCTTCCCTCTCTTTCGTGACGGATTTCTTCCCCCAATTTTGCCTTCCCCGTTTTCTTTCCATTTCCATATTCCAGATTTTCCTCAAAAACTCAATCAATCATATAATTTTTCCTAACTCCCATATGGGAATCTAGATCAATCACACCACCAGAACTTTCCCCCTGCACCAACATTTGTAATTTACTGCTTTTAGCAATTGATGTAATTTACTGTTTTCAACAATCAATGAACAATCATGTTTCAATGAATTCAAGTCTTCTCTTGTAAAGTTTTCTTTCATTTGTAATCAAATTCAACTTTCGTCCCGAAGCAAGTGAGAAAAGGTGGAAGGTAGTCTAGCGGAGCAGACTACTGCCGCACAGTACCCCTTTCTGTGCTAAGAGGAAAAGCGCCCCGTGAAAGTTGCTCTCAAAGAATTCCACTCTACAATTCTGGGTATACTTTCTCCCCCTCAGTCTCACGACGGCCAAACATTGTGAACTCGATGTTGATGCACATCCATTTCTAGCAACCAACAATGCAAGGAATTCCACAAGACACGTTCATACACGAATTACAGATTTCCAACCGCAATCTGCCTAAGCTTCAAACCACCAGCCCTCTTCATCGCTTGTCCTCTCTCCCTCCCTCTCATCCTCTGTTTACTGAAATGAAGGGGAGAGAGATTTTTTTTTATATATTTTGAAAATTAATCTTTAAGCCTCGAGTTTTGAAAAGTATTTATTTCAGTCCTTTTCATTTTAAACGTTTTAATTCTAGTTCTAAAAGAATGAGCATTCTAACAAACCAGCCCTTAGATTCTTTAACTCCTACAAGTTATCCCAATATTTTTGAAAATGTCAATTTAGCCCCTAAACTTCTAAATCCCAGCTTTCTTTAAAATGTCAATTTAGTCCCTAAACTTTGTTTTGTCACTTTAATCTTTAAATATCAAAAGTACTAACTTGGTTTAATTTTCTTTTGGCTAGACGAAGCATACGATGATTTAGAAAATTGACATGATATTTTCGCTCTATTTTTCAAACTCGCGAACTTGAGGTAGACTCACCCCCACTAATTAGTTTGAATTATAATTCTATGTATTATGTGAATTTTACGTGATTTAAATGCTTTGATGTATTAAATGAGACAAAAGTATCTCTTATGAGATAAAATGAGAATGATGTGATTATGCATAACTTAAATGATATAATGCATGAGACTATGGTTATGCATAACTTAAACGCTTTAATGCATGAGACGAGATTACCCATACCCTATAATACGAAAGTCTATGATTATAATGATGTGGTCACTGTATTTATTGCATAAGTACTGTTCAATTATTTTGTAAATACGCATTCCGTTATTTTTAATAATTTTTGCAGATTTCGGAGACGGTGGCGAATGAATGGCATTTGTGACAAATTAATAAATGAAGCTATTTTTTAGAGTCACGATTTACGAGTTTTGATAATTTAAAGTTTTTATAAATTGTTCTAGACTTCATTTGATTTAGTTTTTCGCTGCAGTTTTCAAATAATAAATGTAATGTTCAAAATTTAGCTATTTTTTGCAAAAATGTTCGTTCAAAAGTTAGTATTACGAGGTGAAGTGGCGTCCCGATTTTTACTAAACTCGGGGCGTTACAGAATAAACCTATGATTTGGGATTAATCATCTTGAAGAATGAGGAAATGATACGAATCATAGTAGTCTTGATGAAAAAATGTACAATTTGAGTCAAACATAAGTTCAAGTACATGTTCGAAGGCTTCAAACATCAAGTATGGACTGTTGAAGAAGAATCAAGGCTAAAAACAAGTGAACAAGCTAAGAAACAAGCCCAAGATCAAATTGGAGATGGAATGAAGACAGAGCTGAGATTTCAACCACGCGATCTCGTGGCGCAATAATGGGGCGATTGCTCGAGGTGTCAAAAAAAAAAAAAAACAAAATCCCCCGAGAATAAAATAGTCTTTCACGTGATCACGCATTGTGATCACACATCTTTACCCTGTCCAATCTCGTGGTTCTACTAATTAGGGTTTTTTCTGGGTTTTTATTTTATTTTCCATTTTTGGTTATTTATTTATGGTCCTCTATAGCGGATACTCTAGTTGTTAGGTCATTTTTACTTATTTATATGTTATTTCTTCACTATAAAACTTAGACTTTGATTTTAATAAACAACTAGTATTACACCCTTGCGATGCACAATCATTTGTTACTCACATATATTGAATCTATATGTTAACATATGAAATGAGTATTTAATTAAAAATGAGAAACGAAGAAAGACAATTAATTACAAAAAGGTACATTTCACATAACTTAATTTTTTTTAAATTTTTTTTACGGTTTGTATGGTTATCATTTTAGGATTTTCTTTAAATATCGTAATTTGAATTGGTTTAAAACTTAAAATGGAAAAAAGTTATATTTAAATAGAATTTATAATAAGTAAAAAAAAAAAAAATAGATATATCTATGATATATGCTTAGAATTTTATTAAAACGAAAATGAAAAGAAAAATAGATTGATGAACGCTCTTATATTATATAATAACTAGTTATCTACCCATACGATGCACGGAATATATTATATAATAACTAGTTAAAAATATGAACGCTCTTATATTATATATTGCGCCACTCAAAATCTGCCCACCTCGCCACCTATTTCCCTTTTAATATATTATAATTTTTTATTGACTATATTTTTTAATGTATTGCTTACATATATTTTATTTGAAATCCAATATATTAATTAATATATTTTATTTTCCTTATTTTTAAACATGTCAATTTTTGTCAAAATGATGAAATGATTAAGCCTCCGTTTGGTAACATGCGTATTGAAGAGCCTACTCATTTATTGATATATTAGGAAGTAAAATTTCAATAATTTTATTTATTTATTTTCAAAATATATTAATTCAATTTTTTCATTCTAACTTAACAAATTTATATACCATATATTTATTTATTTTAAAATATATTAATCCAAATTTTTCATTTTCAATATAACACATTTACATAGATATGATATGACATTTATTTATATTCAAATATATTAATCCAATTTTTTCATTTCCTACATAACACATGTTATTGAATTTGAAACATTTTTTAAAAAAACTAATCAAAATAAAAAAATTTGTATGTACACTCAATGTACAGCGCCACTCAAAGTTTGGCACTTAATAAATTTTTTTATATAAATTTTATTTTGATTTTTATTTACATTTTTCTCTAAAAATTTTCCCACTTTATCACCTATTTTCCTTTTAATATATTATAATTTTTAATTAACTTTATTTTTTAATATGTTCCTTACATATATTTTATTCGAAATCCAATATATAAATTAATATATTTTATTTTTCTTTATTTTTTAAACATACCAATTTCTGTCAAAATGATGAAATGATTAAATTTTCTACCAATTTATCATTAGTGATAAAAAGTTGATAGCAAATAATTAATTAGTTTTGTAATATGCTTATTGAAGAACCTACTCATATGTTGACATATTAGGAAGTGAAACTTCAATAATTTTATTTATTTATTTTCAAAATATATCGATTCAAAATCTTCATTTCTAACTTAACAAATTTATTGATGTGATCCGGACCAGGCATTGAAGGGTGAAGTCGAGCCATCGGCAATATGACAATGATCTACGTGCAAAACGGAGCAAGTTCCATGTTGGGATCGAGCCGAGAAGAGGGACGAATCAATCCGAGCCGAGAAAACGAAGTTATTTGGGCAGAAAATCCATTACGGCCGTAATGGATGACCTTCACGGCCGTAACCCATGTATTCACGGCCGTAAATCTTACAATCACGGCCGTAATCAATTATCGAAGGAAAAAGGAAAATTGCAGCAGAACGAGGCTTACGGTCGTAAGCCTGGAAGTTACGGCCGTAACATTCAAAGCAAGGGGCAATTCACGGCCGTAAGAAATTCGTCACGGTCGTAACTAATAACACAGTTTTGGATCAGAAAGGCCTTTACGGCCGTAAGAGGGTTCGTCACGGCCGTAAATAAGCAGCGCCAGATTTTTCGAGAATTTTCCAATTATTTTGTTTCTTTTTTTATTTTAAGTTATTTGCATAATTTGGAATTTTAGCTTAATTAGAATTCTATTTTGAGTAAATTAGAGACTAGGTTATTTTGCTTATTTATATTCCTTTCCATTCATTGTAAAACAGAAGTTTGAGTTTATGAATTAAATTGAGAGAGGATTCTCCAAAATTGAGAGGTTGAGTTATTCCCTTTTATTTCGAACTTATCAAAGATCCAATCTTTGTGGCGTGAACCTAACGAACTTATCAAGGAATTGACAACCCTTGTGGCTTTCACCAATCTTGGTTCTTCAATCCGCATCGTCATTAATTGCGTTGTGATTGTCGGGTCAATGTTTTACCGTCGAATCTATCTTTTAATTCCCGTTTATTTATTCGTGTTCTTGTTATTTTTCGTATCAGATCTGATTTAGATCTTTCCTAGGGTTTAAATTTCGTTATTCCGCATTTTCGACGAGATTCCTCGACTAGGATCTCATCATCTGGTATCAGAGCTTGGATCTATTTCAGATTCTTGCGTTTCTTGAATTTTCTTGATTTTTTGTGTGTTCTTCCCGTTCTTCATGTCAGTCATAATTTTTTTTCAGTTTGATCCATAAGAGTCAGTCCCAAAAATTTAAAAGTGTTTTTCTTCTTCGTTTTTCGTCCAAATCCAGTTCCGTTTTTTCTGCCATGCTCGTAGTCCAATTCTCTGGCAGATTAAAAAAAAAATCCAAAAATTCCCAAATATTCTCCAAATATTTCGAATTTCCTTGTACGTGTCTTAAAAATGTCTGATAGAGAGGTTTTCACATCTTCATCTTCTATTGGAGACAGAAAACAGCTCGGGGGTGTGAATAGAAGGAATGAACAGGGTAATGATGATATTGCAGCAATGAGGGCACAATTTGAGAGGTTTATGGCTCAGATGGGGAATCGAGGTGCGGAGCGTGAACAGAGACCTCAGGATCAATCTCATGATGGTTCTCGGGTTAGGAGAGGTAATAGGCGTGAGGTTGGTGTGGATGATGAAGACATAGGCAGTGAAAGTGGAAGTATATCTTTGGGTAGTATGCGAAGGAGGGATAGAGGAGATACGTATGAGAGGAGGAATGATAGGGAGCGTCGTGATACTAGGAGGCATCATGGGGGTAGAGATTTTGTTGATGATGACCTTGAAAAAATTAAAGTGAAAATATCGTCGTTCAAGGGTAGGAGTGATCCGGAGGCGTACTTGGATTGGGAGACAAAGGTCGAACGACTTTTTGATTGTAATAATTATTCGGAAAAGAAGAAGGTGAGACTAGCTGTGATTTAATTCATCGACTACGCAAATATTTGGTGGGATCAACTAGTGACGGGTAGGAGGAGGAACCTTGAGGAGCCAGTGGAGACTTGGGGTGAATTAAAAACCATAATGAGGAAGTGATTTGTGTCGACTCATTATTATAGGGATATTTATCAGAGGTTGCAGGGTATGACTCAAGGGTCGAGGAGTGTAGAAGATTATCATAAGGATATGGAGGTGGCGATGATTCGGGCTAACGTGGTGGAGGATCGGGAAGCTACGATGGCTAGGTTTCTGAGTGGGCTGAATAGAGACATTGACAATGTCATTGAGCTGCAACACTATGTAGAGCTAGAAGATATGGTGCATATGGTCATGAAGGTGGAAAGACAGCTAAGGCGAATGGGGGCAGCAAGACACTCACCATCTTATCCTATATCACAACCGAAGCAGGAATCCAACGTTGAACATAACCCGAAAGGGAAGGAGGAGCCTACAACGAAAGGTAAAAATATTTCTGATTCTCAAACTACTCGGGATAGAAATATTAAGTGTTTTAAGTGCTTGGGTACGGGTCATATAGCATCCCAGTGTCCAAATAGGAGGCTAATGATCTTCCATGAAAATGGAGAAATTAGTTCCGAGGATGAATTTAAGGGAATGCCTAAGTTAGTGGATGTTGGGGCTAGTAGTAGTGATGAGGAAGGGCTGACCTATGGTGTTAAAGATTCACTTGTTAATCGGCGTGTCCTTAGTGGTAGGGTCAAGGTGGATGAAATTGGTGAGCAAAGGGACAATCTCTTCCGTACTAGGTGCTTAGTGGGTAAAAAGGTTTGTGGTATGGTGATTGACGGGGGAAGTTGTACTAATGTGGTTAGTACAATGTTGGTTGAGAAATTGGGTTTGAGCTTGATAAAACATCCGAACCCTTATAAATTGCAATGGCTGACCGAGTCGGAAGAAATTAAGGTAAATAAACAGGCTAGGGTCAATTTTACCATCGGGGGTTATAAGGATGAGGTGGTTTGTGACATGGTACCTATGCATGTTGGCCATATTTTGTTGGGGAGACTCTGGCAACATGATAGGAGGATAGTGCACGACTGTTTTAAAAATCGATATTCTTTCGTGAAGGGTGGAAAAATAATCACTCTTGCTCCGCTATCACCTAAAGAGGTCCAAGAGGACCAATTGAAAATAAAGAGCGAGTTTGAGGGGAAAAATAAGAGCGTTGAGGCCACGACCTCAGAAAAAGGAGAGGGTGTGAAAATTGAAAACAAGAGAGTTGAGGCCACGACCTCAGAAAAAGGTGAGCTTGAGAGTAAAAAGAAAAAGAAAAGAGAGTTCACCACAAAAATGAGTTTATATGCATTTGCTAACGCATCCCTCCCCAGTTCTATTAAATCTGTTTTTCAGGGACATAAATCAAGCCACGAACTTAAAGTGGGAAAGAAATTCATTGGCCAAAATGAGCAGGCCAAAAGTCTAAAGGGTCTTACAAAGCTTAAACATGATCATCGAGCTCAGAAAAACAGGAGGAGTCTGAAAAGCCAACCAAAAATGTATTCGAGGTCGAATCCTTTTCAAGAGAGGGAGTATGATGTGATCCGGACCAGACATCGAAGGGTGAAGTCGAGCCATCGGAAATATGACAATGATCTACGTGCAAAACGGAGCAAGTTCCATGTTGGGATCGAGCCGAGAAGAGGGACGAATCAATCCGAGCCGAGAAAACAAAGTTATTTGGGCAGAAAATCCATTACGGCCGTAATGGATGACCTTCACGGCCGTAAATCTTACAATCACGGCCGTAATCAATTATCGAAGGAAAAAGGAAAATTGCAGCAGAACGAGGCTTACGGCCGTAAGCCTTGAAGTTACGGCCGTAACATTCAAAGCAGGGTGATGCGTGTCGCAATGCACCAAAATAATAAATAATTCCTTACTTGCTAAATATTAATTAATAAATAATCAACAAGCTCTGATTATCTAAATTCTTCCTTATGTGTATTGATTCAAAACAAGTTCTTCGAACCAATTCTAGCCACGGACAATCCTAAACAAGCTCTTAGGATTTAATGCACGACTAGTATGAAAATTTAGAAGAATAGATTGAATTGGATCGTTAATTACACGAGCTCGAATTAATCAATCCAAGTCGAATTATTACTAAATCTGCACAACATTTATTTGCTACTAAAGTAAAGATTCAATGATAATTACGGATCAAGAATCTAAACATAGCATATTCATGAATCCAAATATCAATAATCCAATTGGCCAAATTAAACTATTAATCAAATAAACTCAATGAACATTCAAAACATAATAATCCAACAATTGAAATAAAGGAATAAATTCACGCTACTAATTTGTAGGAAAAGAAAATAACATAATTGAGTTAACAACACTTCCCCTTTGAACAATATATGGAATTTAACCTAGCATGATTGTGGTAGATTCTTCAAGTTGCTTCATGAATTTCATTGTTGTTGATATTCTTGTGCTTGAAAATCTTCCAAGAATGCTCTATATTTTTCTCTCAATTTTCCTCAATGTCCAGCCTCCTTTTTGCGGTGATTTTCCTCATTTAATACTCTCAAAATCGTGCCCTAACTTTACCCCAAAGATATACCAAAGATAGACCTTGAATCAGATAAGGAAATTCCTTAGAGAGCAAGTTACGGCCGTAAATTTCCTTATCACGGCCGTAAGTTAGCTACTGAAAATTTTCGGAATTTGGAAGTTACAGCCGTAAATTTATCATTTACGGCCGTAAGTGTATTTCTGCCGAGAAGCGCCTGTGCTCGATGTTTTTGTCATAACTTTCTCTCTCGAAATCCAATTGTGGTGATTCAAGTTGCGTTTTAAAGAAAACTCAAATATCTACAATTATTTGTGAAATAGATCTTCCCAAATTCGAAATTATTATATGACAAAATTGAGCTTCAATCTATGACTAAAATTCATGATCACAATCCTTGCGGGTTTTTGATTTCCAACTTCATTCCAAACCTTCTTTGATCATAAGTTTTGCATCTAATCTTCTACCCACATGCCATTACTGATTTGGAGCTCTTTGAATATGCCCTTGAACCTCACTTCTTGATTTTTTTTGTATTTCTTTGGTCATGTTTCCTTTCTTTTTCTTCTTTTTGACCTTACATAGCACAATAAATGAAATGCATTAAACGATGCTTCAATAGGATCAAACTAATAACAAAATAAGATAATAAGTGAATTAAATACATGTTAATAAAGCACTTATCACAGGGGAAATTCACACCCGTAAGAAATTCGTCACAGCCGTAACTAATAACACAGTTTTGGATCAGAAAGGCCTTTACGGCCGTAAGAGGGTTCGTCACGGCCGTAAATAAGCAGCGCCAGATTTTCCTGGAATTTTCCAATTATTTTGTTTCTTTTTTATTTTAAGTTATTTGCATAATTTGGAATTTTAGCTTAATTAGAATTCTATTTTGAGTAAATTAGAGGTTAGGTTATTTTGCTTATTTATATTTCTTTCCATTCATTGTAAAACAGAAGTTTGAGTTTATGAATTAAATTGAGAGAGGATTCTCCAAAATCGAGAGGTTGAGTTATTCCCTTTAATTTCGAACTTATCAAAGATCCAATCTTTGTGGCGTTCACCCAACGAACTTATCAAGGAATTGACAACACTTGTGGCGTTCACCAATCTTGGTTCTTCAATCCGCATTGTCATTAATTGCGTCGTGATTGTCGGGTCAAGGTTTTACCGTCGAATCTATCTTTTAATTCCCGTTTATTTATTCGTGTTCTTGTTATTTTTCGTGTCAGATCTGATTTAGATTTTTCTTAGGGTTTAAATTTCATTATTCCGCGTTTTCGACGAGATTCCCCGACCGGGATCTCATCATTTATATAGCATGAATTTTTTATTTTCAAATATATTAATCCAAAATTTTCATTTTCAATTTAACACATTTACATAGATATGACATTTATTTATATTCAAATATATTAATGCAATTTTTTCATTTCATACATACTACATTTACATAGATATCACATTTATTTATGTTCAAATATATTAATCCAGTTTTTTCATTTCTTACATAACACATTTACATAAATATCACATTATTTATGTTCAAATATATTAATCTAATTTTTTCATTTTCAATGTAATACATTTATACATAGTATATTTATTACAAATCTTACTAAATATGCAATAAATAATAATTTTTCCTACAAAAATATTTATCTTTTCTTTATTTTTTTTATACATAAAAGTAGAAATGAGGAGAGAGAGAGAGAGAGTCATTAAATGCAATTTTTCCTCCAAAATGACTCTCTTTCTCCTCACTTATACCTTTATTTATATAAAGATAAAGATTCTAAATCCATTATATTAATTAATATATTTTATTTTTCCTTGTTTTTAAACATACCAATTTTTGTCAAAATGATGAAATGATTTAAATTTTCTACTAATTTATCATTGGTGATAAAAAGTTGATAGCAAATAATTAATTATTTTGTAATATACCTATTGAAGAACTTACTCATTTATTGACATATTTGGAAGTAAAATTTCAATAATTTTATTTATTTGTTTTCAAAATATATTGATTCAAAATTTTCATTTCTTACTTGACAAATTTATATAGCATGTATTTATTTATTTTCAAATATATTAATCTAAAATTTTCATTTTCAATGTAACACATTTACATAGATATGACATTTATTTATGTTCAAATATATTAATACAATTTTTTCATTTCCTACGTAACACATTCACATAGATATAACAATTATTTATATTCAAATATATTAATCCAATTTTTTCATTTTCTACATAACACGTTTACATAGATATCACATTATTTATGTTCAAATATATTAATATAATTTTTTATTTTCAATATAACACATTTACACATGGTACATTTATTACAACTCTTACTAAATATGTAATAAATAATATTTTTTCCCACAAAAAACTTTATCTTATCTTTATTTATTTTTGTTATCTATATCTATATATCTATATATTATTATTATTATTATTATTATTATTATTATTATAGGATAACCGTCACCAAAATACGCACACACTTTCCCGCCCAAATTTCTTTCTAAACCAGGAAACTTTTGCAAAAAGAAAAAAAAAAAAAAAAACAAGTATTAAATGTAATGTAATTAAGAAAAGTTGGTATTAAATGTTAGTATTAAATTAAAGTTAGTAATAAATGTGTATGTATGTATGTATGTATGCATGCATGCATGCATGCATGTGTGTGTGTGTGTGTGTGTGTGTGTGTGTGTGTGTGTGTGTGTGTGAGAGAGAGCTTTTATAAAATATATATAATCAATACATTAAAAATTAAACTTAATAAAAAATTAAAATACATAAAAAGAAAATTGGTGATGAATAAAAATAAAATAAAAATAAATTTAATATAAAAAATTGAATTAAGCGCCAATTTTAAAACGCGTTATATTTCTTTCTATTTTGATTAGTGTTGTTTTTTTTTTAAATTTTCGAATTCGATAATATATTGTAATAAAATATTATTTTTACCATATTTTTTATTTGATATGATTGTGTAATCAACATATTTTCATGAATTCCAAAAAAAGAAATGTCTTGAGCACCGTGCAAGACATTATCATTTCTTTAATATGTATATGTATTATGTATGTGTGTGTGTGTGTTTGTCTATATATATATATATATATATATATATATATATATATATATATATATATATATATTGAAGTTTTTATAAAATGTATGTAATCAATAATTTAAAAATTAAACTTAATCGAAAATTAAAATACATTTAAAATAAAATTGGTGACGAAAACAAGTAAAATTAAAACAAATTTAATACCAAAAAAAAATTAAGCACCAAATTTTAAGACGCGTGAATATTTTTTTTCCTATTTTTATTAGTGTTGTCTTTTTTAAAAATTCGAATTCGATAATATATTGTAATAAAATATTATTTGTACTATATTTTTTATTTGATAATATGATTGTACGATTAATATATTTTCATGAATTCTAAAAAAATAAAATGTCTTGAGCACCGTGTAAGATATTATCATTTCTTTAATATGTAAATTTTTGTGTGTGTGCGTGTGTACGTGTGTTGAAGTTTTTATAAAATATATGTAATCAATACACTAAAAATTAAACTTAATTAAAAATAAAAATACATTAAAAAGAAAATTGGTGATGAATACAAATAAAATTAAAACAAATTTAATACAAAAAATTAAATAAGCGTCAAATTTTAAAACGAGGGGGTATTTTTTTTCTATTTTGATTAATGTAGTCTTTTTTAAAATTTTGACTTCGATAATATTTTGTAATAAAATATTATTTGTACTAGAGTTTTTATTTAATATGATTATATATTCAACATATTTTCGTGAATTCTAAATCATTATCATGAATAGAAATTCCCTGCATCACACGGGTGTGATACTAGTTATTATTATTATATATAAAAAGTAGAGAGAGAGAGAGAGAGAGAGAGAGAGAGAGAGAGTCATTAAATGCAATTTTCCCTCCAAAATGACTCTCTCCTCACTTCTAATTTTATATATATCTACTTTTATATATATAAAGAATAAGAATAAAGATAAAGATTTATCACTTACCCATATGAAATTGATTTTTGAAGAATCAATTTTTCTGAACATTCATTTTCAATCACACATTATTTAAAAAAATTACTTTTTACAATTTTTCATACTACTTTTTAACTATACATTCTAAAAAATCACTTTTTCAGAAAAACAATTCTCAAAAAATCAAAATCAAATGGTTAGATTCCGTATAAGCCGGTCTACAAAGTGAAACCACCATCAATGACAGAATTTTAAAAAATTAAAAAATTATAAATACGAACTATCAAAATATTCAAAACTTATTCAATTAATTCATTTTCCACCTAGCAATCAAAGTGTTATACTACAGAAAAAAACTATTTTTATAAGTTTTAAATAAATATATTTAACCATACCCTATTTTGAAATATAATGAGTTTGCTAACATGCCTTTATTTTTGTTTGGATAAAAATTAGTTAAAAAAATATTAAATTAGTAATATGTATTTTGCATATTGTTATTATTTAAATATATAGTATTAAACATAAATAAATGAATAAAATGAATAAATAAATAAATACATAAATAAAATGAGTAAATAAATAAATAATGAACAAAATCAATAATATAGGTGTCAATTCGAATTGAAATTAATTATTTTTGACCAAATTAAATTTACTTAAGGAATTATAAATATCATTACTTAAATAAAACAATTTTGAAATAGTGTGATATTTGGAAAAAGTAAAATGTACAAAATAAAACTTTTACATTTAATATTTGATGTGATTTTAGGGGAGACATGTTTATAGTTGACTCTTACTTGTGAGTTCTATTAAAGTTCTCGTTAAGATCTTTGATTTGATGCCTACATTGCATATTTTTTTTATGTCAAAATAGTAGTATAATTATCAAAAGTGTATATTGATATAGGAGCAGTTCTCACAACGCATTTCACAATTCAGTTAGTTGTTATGGGCAGTTGAAGAAGATCATGAAAGTTATTTGAAGCAACGTAGTGGCAGCGGTTATGCAAGGAAGTGGACATCAGTTATGCAACATGATAAGCTATGGTTATTTAATGCAAGTTACAAGTTGAAGCGGCAAAGTAAAGATTCAAAGAACGGAAGGCAATTATCTTTAGTTTCTTTTCACAATATATATATATATATATATATATATATATATATATATATATATATATATATATAGTAGAAATTCAGATGTCTAGAGGGATCAATCAATCAACTCTCAAACAAAGAATATGTAATTTTCTTTATCTTTACTTTCCTTGTTAAATCCTAGTTTAGTTCGTGTACTTGCACCCATTGGAGGCCTTTGTTCGCTTTTTTTGTACTCTTCGTGAATAAGCACCACTCGTTGAGACTTTGTCTCGAGAGGCTATTGTTCCTTACACATTGTCTGAATCCCTTTTAATTGTTAGTGACCCCCCTTCACGCAAATTCGGCACGCCCAGTGGGACAACTTTTGTGTTTTGAAAATACAAAAGTGAAGCATCATGCCTCATAAGAACTCCGATAAGGACCCAACAAGCCATCAAGTCCAGTCTGTGATCGAAAGATATGAGGAACAAAGTAGTCCAGAGATCGAGGGGACGAAGTCAAAGCCGTTATGAACCAATGGTAAATTAAGTCCTCGGACCATGCGTGCATTGCTTGGTGAACTAACCCAAGATGTGGTTGAACAGGTAAATCTGCAATACATTCATAACATGGAAAAATTTATTCAAAATGAAAAAATACACTATGACAATATGTCCAAGCAACTAAGGACTTTACATGATACCATGAACAAGTTAACATGTCAAGTTTATCAGTCAACTTTTCCAAATATAGGGCACAACTTTCAAATAAGAACGATTGTGGGACATAATCCACGGTTGTAAGTCCAAATCAGGGAATAGAGCCACCTATTAGACCATCCTCTTCAAGGGTCCTCTTCAAGGGGGTGTTGGAATGACATGTTTAAATGATGGTAATGGAACATCAAACATTGGGGGTAACCCAAATGCAAGCGATAATGTCCAAAATAACAGACATAATACCCCACATGTTAATGATGGGGGAAATATTCAAAATAATGGTAATAATGGTTTAAACAACAACATTTTCACTTCAAATTTGTTACCAAACCTTAGGCCTCAGGTGATACCACAAGGAAACTAACCCATTGGTGTCCCTTATGATCCCAACGTCTTGTTGAGAGATCAAATTTCAAAGATAGTTCTAGATCAAATGGCTGTTGGAATGTGTCTTTGTATTATGCCAACTTACACAAATTCATACATTAATTGGGTAGATCAAGCATATCCATGATCTAGAGGGTACAAAGTACCAGAATTTTCATAGTTCATTGGTTTAGGAGAAGTTTATGTATGAATGGAACTATGAACCTGTCAGAGTGGTTCAAGATGAAGAAGAAACTCAGATCATCGCACAGAGCGAGGACCCATTTTCAGTGGATGCACTTACTGAGATGTTCAGTCAAATGAGGCCAAATATAGTGGCCCTGAAAGAGCCAGTAGGAAAGAGGACTACTGTGTTCACTTATAATTGGAAGACTAGGGTAAGAGAAGGAATTATATTCAATGTAAGGATGATCATGCGATATTTCAGTAATAATTGGGCGAATTTAGCTGATAGGCAGAGTACTCAAATTAAAGCCTTTCCCGTACCTTTTGAAGATCTTTTAGGGTCCTCAGAACCATCCCCTTCGTTGTCTTCAAGATCTGAGGGAGGAGATTCAACTATGAATTCAGGAAGAGGAGACGAAGTCGGCAAGACATTCATAGAAGCAGCACTCGAACCAAAAGGGTTCAATGGAGGATTGGCAGCATAAACAGACGGATTAAGACGAAGTTGTTAAAGAAATAAATCAAGTTAAAATTTAAGTTGAAAGGTGCAAGTAAAAGGAAGTAACTGAGCTTCAGTAAGGATACCTTTCGAGTCAAAGGAATGTTGTCTTCATCTGAGTCATCTTCTAGACTTGTTGTAATGGTTCGCTTTTGAGACTCAGAATCTTTCGTTGGGAATTGAAGGGAGGAACCAGAACTTACCAGTCTTCGGCTAGAGGACAAAGTCAATGACTTCTGAGAAGCTAAAGTTATTTTGTCATCAACAGTATGAAAATTTTGAGAAAGGCCTGCACCATAGAGTCTTTCCCTTACAATCACCCAAAGACTAGCAAAAAAGGGTAAACAGATGGGGCATAATGAAAAGATTTCCTTCGCATATTGGCTAAAAGAACTGCATTATTAGAATCAACTATAGCAGCTTCATAATGGTGGAGTATAAAAAATCTAGACTGAAATCATAAGTTGGTACAAGAGAAGAAGGGAACCGCCCATGTTTGTAAAACCCAAACTGGCGAACAACGAAATGAGGATAATATACTTCTGCCCCTGCTTTTGTATTTGTACCAATGCCTATAAAATCATGGAATAATTCATGGAAAGTCAAGTATTTAGTCCATATCACCTTATCATCAGCGGTAGAAGCAGCCGAAAATACATGGGGCATTGAGAGGAAGGATAAGGAACGAAGGAAAGAATATCATGCAGGTTATAGAAATATGAAAAAGTGTTTCGACGGTTATGATTCACAGGATATAATCTGGCCAATACAGTGGCACAACAAGGAGCAGTTGGTATTACTGAGGGAGTACCAAAAAAAAAGGGAAAGTATGCTCTCAACCATAGTTGGACGATCCAAAGGGGACCACAACCTATGGGGGTTCCTTTATTATTGAGTTGGTGGATGAGTGTTGCCATGCCCCTATAGATGGCCGCCAAAGTGAAAGAACAACAGTCCAAGGTTTTTCCTTGTGCAACTTCTCTAGCCAAGGGGAGATAACTACAAGAAAGTTTAATGCTAAGAGTGCAAATAATGTATTTACATATCCAATAATGGATAAAAGCAACTCTTTCAAGCATAGAGGAGGTTTTGAAATGTCATGTGGACTCATTTTAGGAAGGGAGGAGTATGAACTAAAAACAAATTTGGAAATGTAGGACTGGTAAAAGTATAATCAAATAGGGGAGAAATTCTACGACCTACAAGGGCTAAATCAAGAAGGGCACCAATACCGCACAGAGTAATAGTCAATGGGCCAAAAGGAAAAATAAAAACATTATATTCACTAGACCAAAATTGAAGCGCCATAGAGAAAAGTACCAAATGAAAGATAGGGATTCTTGCTCACGAGTCAATAGCATTGAGGACGCCCACCCTTTTTAGAGTGTTTCTGAAATCAGAATCCCTGAGCATTACCTTAGTCCAGGTCAAAAATATTATAGAGGAGTCTGAAGGTGAAGACTTTGAAGAAGAAAAATCTGAAGACTTAGGCCATGTACAAATGCCCCCATGAAGTAATGGGCCAGATGGTATGAGACCAGGAAAAGGTAAATTTGTGGAAAGGGGGAAAGTTTGTGCCACTGTCGAAGTTTTTATTTCATCTGAGTTAATGAAGGCATGACCCAAACACACATTTGAGTTGGACGATGAAGTAAAAAGGGTATCAGATGCAACATTTGGTGAAGCAAGGATTCTTTGAAAGTCTTGAAAAGAGAAAACAGATTTTGGTGATGGTGAAGGAGTGGATGTTTTGGGTGCCATGATCAGTGAAAGAGAATGAAGGAATTTGTAAGAATAAAATCACAGGATAATGACTGTATAAATTCTAGAGCGACGATGGTGAAAAGTAAAATTGTGGAAGAAGAGTTACCACTTTTATAGGACGAAGAAGGCACGTCTAAACACAAAAAATGATTCACTTTCAAAATAATAGGACACAACACTTGGTAAATGGGATATCAAGCATCACCGTGATGCGTGTTATTCGGGAGCAACATAGGGGAATAATATGAAGATGCATGAATATGACACAAGATTAATAATTGATATTAATTCTGCCATATTGAGAGTTAATTGTTGACACCTAAAAATACCCAATTCGGAGGCCTAACATAAAGACCCAAAACATGATAGCCTAATATGGACAAAAGGGCGATGTGAAGGTCATCAGAGCGATTGAGCGATTATTGGAATACTTGACCGATAGGGCGATTGCAAGGGTGATTAGACAATCAAGTCGGATAAGGATATACGAGTAGTTCTCACAACGTATTTCACAATTCAGTTAGTTGTTATGGGCAGTAGGAGAAGATCTTGGAAGTTATTTGAAACAATGTAGTGTGTAACGGTTATGCAAGGAAGTGGACGTCAGTTCTGCAACATGATAAGCTATGGTTATCTCATGCAACTTACAAGTTGAAGCGGCAAAATGAAGATTCAAATAATGGAAGACAGTTATCTTTAGTTTCTTTTCCATATGTATATATAGTATAAATCTATATTTTTAGAGGGATGAATCAATCAACTCTCAAATAGAGAATATGTAATTTTCTTTATCTTTACTTTCCTGGTCGAATCCTAGTTTAGTTTGTATGCTTGCGCCCCTTGGAGGCCTTTCTTCACTTTTGTTGTACTCTTCGTGAATAAGCACCCATTGTTGGGACTTTGTCTCGAGAGGTTGTTGTTCCTTACACATCGTCTGGATCCCTTTTAATAGCGACCCCTTTTCGTGCGAAATACGTAGTCACTATGCATTTACTACTTCATCTAAAGTAGCTGAGTACAGCAATTATCGGCAACAATATACCCAGCTTCTATAATAGACGAGGATATAAAGTTTTTTTCTTACTCAACCATGCAATGAAATCATTATCCATGTATATACATACATCATCTAATAGTTCGCTTCATGGCAGCAAAGTGAGATTCTTTTGGTTTGAATTGATATCATGCACTGACTAAAACATTGAAAGTTATGTCACGACGACTGGCAATCAGATATAGAAGAATATCTATCATGCTCCAATACATGTAGAAATTGACTTTCTTCCACTGGTCATCATTGAATATCTTCAAGCACGTAGCTATAGGAGTCTTGACTGTCTGCGTGTTCTCTAGTCTAGGCCCAACTTCTTCTCTAGAAGAAAATCCTCACTAATTGGCTTGTGAGATGAAAATCCCAAACTCAACTTGTTTGAAATGCAAATACAAAAAGAAGTTAAGAAAGTAGACCCAAACACAATAATTTGTGCAACTATCAATCCACATTTTAGATATTTGATGAATGAGCTCTTTTGTATTCCATCACCAACAAAATCATTGAAATATATATGTTCATACCATTCATGATTTCATTACATATAAATCCTTTGAAGTCTAAACACCTGATCAGGAATGTAAGGATCCACAGTTCCTTTAGGCCATTTAATATCGACATCTTTATTTACGAAGACATTTTTGACATGATCTAGTACAGATTAAATCCCAGCTACATGCCACAAATAGTAGAAATCTAATATAATAAAGCCTAACAACAGGTGCAAATGTTTTTATCCTCCTATTTGATTCCCTCGAGAGGGGGGGTGGAATTTGGATGCCCCTACCGTTTTATTAATAACAGGAAAAAAATTACATGAGAGGGGGACATAAAATCAAAACCTCTCAAAAAGAATTACAATCGACTAACAGGTTTATGACATTAAAAGAAGCTAATTTTTGTTTAAATCTCAAAATGAAAATAACAAAAGAAAACAACAGAAAAGTAAAACTATATCTACAAAACAGATTATACTAATCTAATACCAATTTTGTCAAGTTTCAAAAGTGCTCTAATTCTTCCAATTGTGTCACCGGCTTCAACAACCTTGAATTCTTTCTCAATGTAACCTTTGTTAGTAAACCAATCGGCCACCACGTTTCCTTCTCTCCAAGTATGAGAAATCACTACCTCCATTCTTCCAAGATTGCATTGAATAGATTGAAGTATGTATTGGATATTCCAAGATCCGTTCTTATTGGTATCAATTGCAAGGCTGTCTTTGAGTTTGTCTCCACCCATATATTCCTTATGCCATTCTTCCAGCACAGCTGCAGCACGGTATCAATCGCTCTAAGCTCAGCCTCCACTATAGAACACTCATCATAATAATCATAGAATCCCCACATAACATTACCATAATCGTTTCTTAGGACTCCTCCTCCAGCCGCAAATTTATCAGACTTTAAAGCCCCATCAGTGTTGAGTTTATACCAACCTATATCAGGTTTCTTCCACTTCACCACCACTGGTAACATATCCTTCCTAATATTTGTTCCTTTGATTCCACCAGCACAATATAAGGCAGATACGAAGGTATTAATTTACTTGATAATCTTGCTAGAATTCATTTTAATTATATGGTTATGTTTAGCTTTGTTTCTGGTCAACCACAAGAACCAGACAATTATATGTAGCAAGATAGATTTGATACCTCCAGGTTTTGTATTCCCCTGTGTGAACCAGTTCATGATCATAGCTTTAGGATGAGTATACCAAATCTCTTTCATCTCCATGGCTCTGAAATAATTCCTCCAAACTAAAAAGAAATATTTTGAGGGACACTTTTATTCCAAATATGTTTGTAAGCCATCTGTTTTGTCTTACCTTGCCTGATAAGGGATATGCAAGAAGAGATAGAGAAGTCCCCAGTTGAACTTGGTTTCCAGAATATCTTATCAATTCCTGAAGTAACAGGTATCTTCTTCACTTCATTTACCACTTCAGAAGGTAAGATTCTATTCAGTTTATCCATGTTCCAGCCATCGTTATTCCTGTAGTTCATAACATATTTATCCATATTGTTGTCCCATGTCATTCTCCTTTAAATGATTCCAGAATTAAGCCAAGTATCTAATTTAAAATCAATATTGCCTTCTCCAATTCTCCATGCAATCTGAGGTTCAGCTATGTCTCTGGCTTTGAGCATTCTTTTCCATACATGAGATTCCTATTTACTATGGTTAACAATATTGTTATGTGATAGCCTTCAATACTTTGCTTTCATAACCCCAGTCTATAATAAGTTTTGCTTCCTGAATCTCCACCACAACTTGCAATTGTAGGCAGTATTAATATCAGACAACTGATGACATCCAATACCTCCTTCTTCAACAGGATAACAGATGCTTTCCCAAGTGGTCCAATGTATCTTTTTACACTGGATGGAGTCCCCCCCATATGAAGCCATTAATCAATTTGGAAATTTGATTGATAATGCTTTTAGTCGGATCAAGGATCTGAGGGAAATGGATCGACATTATATTTAGAACTGATTTGATAAGTGTTCCCATCCTAGTAGTCTGCTCTTGATTTTGTTGATAAGGCCCTCAAACAGAATTGCTTTCTTATGTCCTTTTATATAGTGGCACACCAAGATAATATAATGGGAGTGACTGGAATTGGAATCCAGTGTTTTCAGCAACAATCTATTTGGTAGTAAACAAGATTTTAGAACAATTTATATATATCCTGACCAAATCCTTTAGTAACCTGTATTAATATGAACTTCATAACTTTGTCTAACGAGGTTTTGTAACCATTACTAGGTCATCAGCGAATGCAAGATGAGAAACGTTAATAAGACCTCCATATTGTAATGCAGCTCTTTTAACAAATCATTTATTCCCCTAGATAAACATTCAGCAAGGATAATGAACAAAGAAGGAGAAATAGGGTACGTCTCCTCGTCTGAGTCCTCTTGTAGATTTGAATTAGCCCTTGAGTTCTCCATTGATCAAGATAGAAAATTTGCAATTGTTAATGCATCTTTTAATTTTATCAATCCAACTCTGACTAAATCCAAATTTATCCACCAATCAACTTTGTCATAAGCCTTTGCCATGTCTAATTTCAACACCTCTTGTTTTCCTATCAATATTATGTATCAATTCCTATGCTAGAAGAATATTATCTCCTATATCCCTCCCTCCCAGGAGTGAAGCCGCTTTGGTTTAATGAAATGATATTAGGAAGCACTTTGTTTAGTCTAGCAGATATAATCTTGTTAACCACGTTACACAAGCTGATTGGTCTATAGTCGTTCCACTGATCCCCAGCATCATCTTTTTTAGGTATAATTGTAATGGTGGTGGAAGTTAAAAGAAGGCAGTTACTGCTTCAGAGAGATCATTCTTTATAATTTCCCAGCAGAGTTGATAGAACAAACTAGAGTACCCATCTGGACCAACAACACTATCTTTATTAATGTTGAACACAACTTCTTTAATCTCATCAATATCTGGTAGCTTATTAAGAAACTCATTATCTGACTGGGATACCAAGCTGGGGATGTTTTCAAGCAATCTATTTCCATCATCAGTAGGTCCTTTAGACAGAATTTGCTCAAAGTAAACAACAACGGACTGTTGAATATCCCTAGGATCTCTCATTACATTTCCATTGTTGGTGGTGTTATTAATACGTTTTCTCAACTATTTTTTCTTGACATAAGCATGGAAGAACTTGGAATTTCTATCCCCCTCCTTCAACAACTTTATCCCAGATTTTTGCTTCCAATAAGCTTCTTCCTTGAAGAGTAATACGTTCGGATTGGCATATGCAGCATGAACTTCCATCCTATCAGTGGGAGACTTGGTCAAGTCATATTCCACTTCCTTTCTACGAGCCTCTTCCTCTGCCTTGCCAATATCATCAAAAATGTTTCCAAAGCAATTTTTGTTCCAAGTTTTAAGGGTACTTTTGAGTCTTTTCAGCTTGAAATAAAAACCAAACATATACCCCTTGAGAATGGGCAAAAAGGTGTTTCCCAACATGTTTTAACAATATCCAATTTGAGCAGACATGTTCAAGTGGTTATTACGAAAATCGAGTCATGTACTCGTGGCCCTTCAATGACATTCTATGGTGACCTTGTGCTTATAGAAAGTAATATTATGCACATGTGTACAACTTTAATATGGGAAGGGCCCGGAGGTAAAAGGCATTAAAAATAAATGTAAGCACGAGAAAAGTGAAAAAATATCATTTTTACAACTATGACACTTTTCAAAAAAGAATGACACTATGAGATAAATGAAGCATTAACACTCATGCAATCATTTCGTACATTAAATTTATGTCATAAATAGTAGTTTGATTTAGTAAATTATGGCTATACACTACAAGAAATCGGACCAACAGCGACGACTTCTGTCGCTGAAAGCCTAAAAATCGTTGCTATAGATCAATAGCGATGACATTGTCGTCGCTAATAGTCGTCATTTTAGGGCCGTAGCTGAAAGTCAATAGCGACAACACCGTCGTCTCTATTTCTTCGGAGGCTATTGCGACGACAATTAGCGACGACATAGTCGTCTCTAATAACGAAAAATATTTTATTAATAATTTATTAATTTAACTTGACCCGATCCGAACCATTTTGAACCCGGCCTGAACCTCGAGTATTTATTTTTAATTCATATTTCATATGATGATAGTGTTGGTTTGGAGACTCGAACTCTTGACCAAGTAGTTGGCTGAGTGATGTCCCAACCATTCTGACAAATAAATTCTTGTGTCTTGTTTTGTTTTAAGTAATATATAATAGTTAACTTTAACGAATCACATTTTAATAATAATAGTATATAAACATTTGTTCCAACACATTGACTTTAATATTATTTTTATAAATATCGAAATGCATTTAAAAAAAAAAAAATCTAACCTATAGAGACGACATAGTTTTCGCAATAGGGTATGTTTTTGAGACGACAAAAATATGTCGTCGCAATAGAGATCCTATGTTGTGTATTAAACATCACAGGTTTGTAACTTTATGTTGTGTATTTGATGACGCTTTACTCACTAAGCTTCATAACTTATAGTCGTTTTATGACTCAAATGCAGGTAATGGACCATGAGATATACTCAGTAGTAAGGACTTAGGGATGAACGTCTCGAAATGGGAAAGAGTATCACATCATTACTGAAAGAGAAGTGTAGGTTTGCTTTTCTTCCTAATCGGGGATTTTCCTTGAGGAAAAGGTATAAAAAACTATTCATGTTCATGATGCATTTTATGAGTCTCGGGGTACTCTTTATTTCATGAAGAACCAGGTGGTCCATTTTTTTTTAAATGTAAATTACCATGTATTCTATGTAAGTATTTTGTAAGTAGTTCAAGTGGGTAGTTTTTTGTAAAATATCTTATTTTGTCATTAACTCCATCTTTTGCAAAACAGAGAGATGAAAATCCAAAGCAAAGGGGACACATGCTTTTGTTTTTGACATATTAAGCTAAAGGATCGGAAGTGAATGTATGAACGGTGTGAAAGGGACTTTAGTGCTCTATAATACGCAAGTTTCTTTTAAAATAAGAAAAGTGATTTTTCCATGAATTTCTTATGATGTTATACAAGGTCTTTATATTTACAGTTTTTATATTTGAACATGATACTAGTAACTTTCTAAATTAACAATTTAGTTCTAAATTATGTTACCAGTAACATTTAAATTAAAAAAAAAACTAAGGAAATTCTGGGGGACATCACATTATTGCTTATGAAGAGCACAATTTTTATGCTCCATAAGAAGTATAATTAAAATTGCAATTATTCTAACTGAATATGGTACTGATGTCTCAACTACATAAATATTCAAGAATAATAATAATAATAATAATAATAATAATAATAATAATAATAATAATAATAATAATAATAATAATAATAATAATAATAATATATTATTTTATACTGATCAATATTCATGAAGAATAAAGTATTAATCTTGAAGATTTACTTTATAATGATAAATGTGTAAATGCTTTTGGGAAGTATAACTTATATACAAATAATTCATTATTTTAGAAGAATATTTAGTTATTTCAATTAACGACTTTTTACATATTAATATTCTAGATTAATATTTTGTCGTTTCAAAATAATCATAAAATCTTATATACTAATATTCTTCATAATAATATTCTTGAAGAATATTATGCCGCGATACTGGATAATCACAATTTTATTAAAACATAAATTTTATAGGAGTGCTCATATTACTTGGAGAATCATAAATTTTAGTGTAGCAACATTTATAAATGAAGATCGTGCTGATACTCTTGAAGAAGTACAATAATATTTTTAAGGATAATATGTAATTTCTCTTGAAGAAGCATAAAATTTATGCATATTAATTGTTCATAAAAAAAATCTATTCTAGAACAATATTTTATTGATCTTCAACAATCTTCATACATGTATTATTTAAATGATATGTTTGGTTGTTGAAAGTTTGTCAAATTCAATTTTGCAGATTCTTTTATATATTATATCTTTTTGTACTGAACTAAACTTGACTTTATGCTTATTTTTCGAACAATTTTTCAAAAAATCGTGTTGGTTTTGTGTTAATTAGGATCATTAATCTTAAACTCATATATACATTTTATGTGCACTAAATTCACTTATTCAATGTGTCCATATTTTTTGTGTCGCCATCAAATCGATCACACACATTCAATTGATTTAATACATTGATAGGTACACAATCAATTTGATTATTATAATACATTTTTTATCGTACTATGTAATTCATCTCCTATTTATAGTTTACATGTCGCCTCAACTATACAAGTTTAAATGTGTCACAAAGGCTTGATATGCGCTTTATGAAGTGTCTGTCTAGCTATATGTTTCACTTTATAGAGATATATACATAAAAATCTCTGATGGACTAAAAATGCCAGAAACAAATGATAAATGCTCAAGAAATACATTCTCCAGTAAATTGTAAAATATTATATGGACTGAAACAATCCGAATACATGTGATATAATCATCTTAGAGAATATTTGTTAAAGGAGAGTTTTAAAAATTATGATGTTTGCTCGTGTTTTCATAAAGAAAACAAATAGTGGATTTGCAACTTTTGCAGTCTATGTGAACGCCATAAATCTGATTTGAAATCCTGAAGAGCTCAATGAATATTTAAAAAATGAAATTGAGATGAAAGATTTGGGAAAAACTAGCCCCTGTTCTCTTTGCTGTTTTGAGGTCGTTCTCTGTTTTTATTTTCGAAAACGCTAAAAACGCGTTCTCTTTACAATTTTCGAAAACGCATTTTGGAAAACAAAAAAAAAAATTTGTACACAAAACGGAAAACGCCCGAAACATCGTTTTGGGCGTTTTGTGTGCATTTCGACAAAAAATGTCCAAAACGCGGAAAACGCGTTTTGGGAATTTTTTTTTTTTTTTTTTTTTATAGAATTATCTTAACTTAGAATTAAGATTAATATAAAGTTTTTATTTTTTTATTATTTTTTTTTAGAATTATCCTAACTTGGAACTAAGTCTAAATAAAGAATTTTTTTTTTTTTTTTTTGAGAATTATCCTAACTTGGAACTTAGTTTAAATAAAGTTTTATTCAATTCAATATCAACATTACAAAAAAAAAAAATTAAATGAGAATTCTTGTTGTTATATTTCAAAAAATGTAATGATAAATGGACTCTGGTGGTTTTGAAAGAACTTGCATTTTCTGGATTTTAATAGAAGTAGAGTTTTCTCAAGTCCCGAACCTGATCAAGCTGTGTTAATATAGACTCTTAATGCTCACATTAGTGTGTTGCATGTAACCATATTTTTAGTGTATTGTGAAAGGAAATTTGAGTTGGAGTTAGTAGTATTCTGCAAGCAAATTAATTAAAAATAGTTTAAATAGTGTTCTGCAAAATTTCAAACAGAACGTGTTTTCCAGCTTTTCATTTTCAAAAACAGTTTTCAGAAATGACAAACCAAACGCTCAGCAAATTTGAAAACAAAAATGAAAACACAAAATACAAAACATTTTCGAAAATGAAAATAAAAAATAAAATACAAACAGAACGCCACCTAAAGTATTTCTTAGGTTTTATATTGAACATTTTCCAAGATCATTTGTTCATCAATCTTCTTATATAGAAAATGTTTTAAACCAGGATAAATCACATTCATTGATATTCCCTATGGTTGTTCGATCACTTGATGTGAAAATAGATATATTTCGTCAATTTGAAAATGGAGAAAAGATTCTTTGTCCTGAAGTACCATACCTTAGTGCAATTCGAGCATTGACATATCTTGTAAATTGTAGTTGACTCGACATAGTTTTTCTGTACACCTCCTTGCAAGATATAGCTATACATCAACTCTAAGACATTGGAATTGTGTGAAACACATTTTTCGATACCTAAAGGGTACTATTGATATGAGATTATCTTATTCTCAAAAAAATTGGAATATTCTTTAATGATATATGCAGATGCATGTTATCTCTCTGAATCATGTAAAGCTGAATTAAAAGTATTTTCAATCCTGAAGGTTTAATCATCAAGTTCTTGAAATTAAAAGTTGGAAGCTCATAATCTAAAAAGCTGAAAGTTCGTGATTATCAAATTTCGCAAATTTCAAATCTTTATTCTTGATTATAACACATATGAACATCTAGTAAATATATTGAATTCTTGAATTCCAAAACAAATTATTTTCGCAAGTATTTCTAACAACTCCAACTAACCAAATATTTTCTCGATATATATAAGAAAGAAAATTCTATACAATACTCGAATGTATAAAGAAACACTGAAAAACTGGCTGACTCTTAGAGGAAATTAGGGGAAGGTTAAGGTAGAAATATAGGATGCAACAAATAGAAGAAAAAACAGCAATGAAGCAGCCAATTTTGAGGAAGATGCATCTGAAGAATTATTTCCAGTTGATGGTACATTTTCTGATCCCCCATCTGCAGCATTGTACAAAGCAATAAAAATATTTATTAAAATGTTTAAATGAAGAATATAATCAAATAGTTATAGACTAAATCATGTACGTACCAGAAGGATTAGTGTTTGGAGAATTTGGTGTACTGGGAGATCCTGGTTGCGAACCAGCTGCATATATAAATGACAAAATTATAGTTGAGAATTAAGCCTTAATCCCTTATTACGAGGGCAATTATAAACAGAATGAATGAGGAAAGTTGTGAAGCGGATGATTACCATTGCATTGGCTGACAGGGGGAGTTTGGACATTACAGGCTTTAGGCAGTCCTAAAGCCTGTGTCTGGTTTATGTCAAGGCCAAGTGAGGAGCCACCTCCGTTAAGTACTTGACACAAGCATTGGGGCTGCGATCGGACTACGGTCCCGAGCTGTGTGCAACATCCGGAGGACGGACTCGACGAGTTCCCAGAAATGTAATTTAGGCATGGCGACATACTAACAATCGAATTTGTGCAATCGCTTGACTGGGCGTCGATGCCACCCGAAAACATGGCAACAAGAACCAAGACAATGCCCATTGCAACTCTTTGAGGTGCCATTGGATCCAGAAAGTATGAACGAATTATTGTAGGAAAAATTTCTGCTTATCAAGAAACGTTGCAGCTTAACGGAAAGATATGTTGTGTGTTTGCTTTATATGGGGGGGGTGGGTGTTGAATAAATCCAACCTCGCAAGACACAAAGTAATCGAGATTAGTCAATAATGCAGCGAAAGTAAACAATATGATTAGCAATGTAATTGAATCAATACATAAACAATATAATTAAAATAATGATAACTTCCTTTTTCAGCGAATTAGCGGACTGCACAGGGTGAAATCGAGGGCTCAAATTTCAGCCCAATCCCCACAATGGTAACACCACTACCCGTCTAGAGAACACTCCAAGACAACCCCCCCCCAAACCGGCCAAGAGACCCACTGCCAAACACACCCCCAACCAACCGAAATCAAGCTGCACAGAGGAGACCACAATAAGACTCGGCCAAAGAGACTGCAAAACCACAAAGGAACCAAACACAGTAGGTGGCAGGAACACGCAAGCAACACGGTCCACAGTAAGGGCCGAATAGGTGACCCCCACAAGCAAGAACCGAACGGTGCAGGAGACGCATAAGCAAGACCCAAGCACACACCACTCGGCCACAACAAGGGAACCAGAGAGGAACCACAAAGGAACCAAACACAGCAGGAGCCGAACACGCAAGAACCGAACGCCGCCTTCCACAACAACGAAGCCACGCAGGTTGCACCGCAACCAGGAACAAGAAGAAGCACACGGTAGGAACAAGAAGGCGCTGCCGGAAAGAGCCAGACAGAGGACTCACGGTGGTGCTCACAAAGAAGGCAGGGAAGAGTCGGGTTTCTCACGAAGAGAAAATGTTGGGCGTTGCTTATCACCGAGAGAGTGGAGAGAAATGTGTCGTGAGTGTTCTAACGAGCCTAAGAGGGGGGTGTGGGTAGATATAGGTTTAGGGTTTAATTAGGGAGCCCTAATTAAATGGGTCGCCTCCGAAGCCTACCCATCGAGCAACAGGGTCGAGACCCAATTAAAACCTCGACGTGGGTAGTAAATCTCTTAGCGCGTGGGCTGCCTAATTGTAGAGACTGGGCAATACTTCGATCATGGGCCTCGGCCTACGAAGCTTAAAATCCGACACTGTTTATTATTATTGCCCCCAAGGTTTGATTGGGACCAAAAAAATCCCAACAGTGGGGACGCGGGGTAGTTAGGGGTGTGGGGGTATGTGGTTTACCAACTTCTCCTACTCTATAAACTTGAGACAATGTGTTGATTTTTAAAGGGTTTACAGACTTGAGCATTGGATTTTAAGACAAGTGGAAAAGGTTAGTTATGTTGGTGTCCAGCTTTGTGTGAATGACCAAAATGGTCTGAGGTAGGTAGCAACCCAGCTAACATTCAAGTTTTTAAAATATGAAGAGTTGTTTATTTTTATTTTTATTTTTATTTTTATTTTTATTTTTTTCACTTCATATCCGTTGCACCATTAAGCGAAGTGGCTTTCTTTCCTAACCTATTGACTTTTTTTCATGTTTACTTTTCTTTAGAGTCTTAGACCAATGCTATGCTTTATTTATTTAATTATTATTTTTTTATGGGGTAGAGTTGGGGGATTTGAATCAAGCCACTCTACGATGAGGGAATGAAAAAAATGCCCATTTTAAAGGGTATCAAACAGACGCCTCATTTTAAGAAAATTGAACCCCGTTTTAAACGTCTGAACCACAAATGTTGACATTCAAATTTTTTTGGCTCTTCTGATCAACAACTTGAATAAAGAATCACTAGTACAAAATTTGCCCAAAAATACAACTATACGCGTAGCATTTACCAATAATCGACACATATAAAAGCGCGGTTACAGTTTTGTAAATATGAGACATACTATATGTGTCCGACGAGTATAGAAATACACCGACTAAGGGCGTCGGTTGTCGGTTGTTTACACAACCGACGCCTATACATGCACAAAACGCGTCGGTTGTTGAAACAACTGACAATGCGCCAGTTGTAACCGATGCCCATACCCAAATTTATAATTATACTCGTTGGCTCTTCTCGAATCGATGCGTATGTAGATACAATTGGACCATTTCTATAGCCCAAGTGATAGATCCAGAAGCTGAAGCCCAAAATTGTTGAAGACAAGCCGGATGAAGTCTAGAAGGAAGAAACCAAATCTGCATCAAAGCAACCCAACTTAATGTGATCCAGCCCAACATGAAGATCCAGATCATTTGTGTAGCGACCGAGAATTTTCCATAACTTATTTAAATAAATATTATTTTCGCTACGACTTTCTCATTTATTTTTAAAGGGAATTTTTCAAGTGAAGTTAAATTTATTTTAATCCGAGTCCAATTTCAAATTTATTAAAATTTTTCTTATTAAGTTATTTTAAGTCCAAATACGAAATTCATTTTTATCTCAAACTTTATTCATTCTCAAATTTATTTTCAGTCCAAGTATTAATTATATTAAGTCCCAATTTTAAAAGATTTAATCCAATCCAACTTATCGAGCCCAAATGTTTTTACCAATTATTCAAGCCCATTTAAAAACCCAATAAGTCATTTCTCGGCCCAACCAATTCAACAGCTTCTTCCTCCCCAAGTTTTCCTTACACAATTTATACTCCTTTCCAAAATTCTTACAAGTTTTCCATAAACCAAGATTTTAACCTAAGTTACTATGTTTAACACCTAAATCAACTATTAATTGGATCACACTAAGCACCATCATTATCATCACCAACTCCACTTCATTGCCAACCTATATCTTCACCCACGGTTTCATCATCACAAAACTTCCATTGTCTGCAGCAAATTTGTCTCCAGCCCTTCTCCATCACAATCACGGCCAGCTCCTCCCAGTCCCCTCCAATTCAACTCCATCCAATACAATTTCCATTGCCAGCAATTTCCATTTGCAAGATCATCACCACTGTCAAACCACAATTACTACCAAAATGTTATCACCTGCAATTTCTCAATCCAGCCATCACCAATTCTCTGCAAGAACCATGTCACCAACGAAACCACCATCACGAACCTTCAATCGTGATTCCATTTTAGGACTTCAAACACCTTGAGCAGGGCAAAATTTCAAAATCCCCATCACCACCCGACCACCTCAACCTCCAAGACCGCCACTGCAATCAACCATCAACCGAACCAAAATACATCCAAACCAAAATCCTCAAATTCACACACTACCATCACCACCACAGCCCTTCTCCATCACCGGATTTAACAAACCACCAACCAACAATAGCCAACCCGGCATCCATCACCATTTTTCCCGTTCGTGTGCTACCACCGCAACCGGTCAACATCACCTCGATCAAACATCAGCTTCATCACTCCAAACAGGCACCATATCCACCTCCAGCCTTGCCTCCATCAACCCCAACCTTTTTCCCAAATCGCCACCATCAACCACTCATCTGCCCAACCTTGAGAAATCTCCAAATCCTCACCCAAATCCAGATCAAAACCCAAGAAATAGAGTACCCAAATACCCACCTACCTCGATCGCTGGATTTATCGCCGGAAAACCCATCCTTTTTGTACACCCATCCCTTGTCGCCGTCCGCCGTTACCTGACGGCGACGTTGCGCCGGCGAAATCGCCGGCTGGAGACCGATTTGCGCGAAGCCTCCTGGTCGTGCGTGCCTCTTCTCCCTCTCTTCCGTCTGAAATGTTGGAGAGAATGAATTGGTTTTTAATTAATTTTGACTTTCGAAAAACTTCAGTTTAGCCCCTAAGTATCAAAATCATTTAATTCAGTCCCTAGACTTGTTATGTTTTAAAGATCAGTCCCTATAGTTTTAAATATTTTAAACCTTACTTTAAATTTCAAAAGTATTCATTTTAGTCTCTCACATTTCAAAAATATTCATTTTAGTCCCTCAACTTTCAAATCATAAATTTAAGTCCCCAAATTGTAAATTATCATTTTAAACTATAAATTTCGAAAGACTAACGTAACTTATGGGCTAGACGAAGCGTACGAAGATTTAAAGGATTTACATCGTTTCCCGCTCAACTTTGCACTCGTCAGATTTGAGGTAGACTCGCCCCCACTAATTGATTTATATTATAATTGCATGTGTTATGTGGATTTGTGTGATTTTATGTTTAATTGCATGAGAAAAGAATATCTCTTTTGAGATTTAGAATTTATGTTATGCTGGACATAACTTATCTGCTAGCCAAGAAAAGAAAAGAATGTGTTCATTTGCGTTCACTATGTGATGCCTATGAATAAGAAAAGAATGTCACTACATTATTTGCATGATTACGTGTTCAATTATCTTGTAGATTAATTACTGGCGATGAGTCTACTGAGTATTTCATTTTTGAAATGCTCAATCCGTTATTTTAAACAATTTTGCAGATTTCGGAGACGGTGGCGAGTGATGGGCAATGACGACAAATTACAAATTGATATTTCTCTAAAAGTCGTGAACTTTGAAATGATTATTTCATTTTATCAAGAATTGTTATTTTTACAAATTTGTACGAAAATACTTATTTCATTTGAATTATCGCTAAATTTTTATTCGATAAATGCTATACTTAATATTTAATCATTTTTCCGCAACAAAGTTTATTCAAGAATTTAGAAAAGTGACGTTCCCGCGCTCCTCGAAATTCGGGGCGTTACAATTTGGCCCAAAATAGGATTCAACCACCTGTTTTAACCTCAACCTTTGGATTTATTGATTTACGTAAGTTTAGTTGCCTGCTCGCATTTGTTTTATTTGTTTTATTTAAAAAAAAAAAAAAAAACACTCTTGGTCATATGTGGAAGCAACTTATTGTGAAACAACTTCCTCACTTAGTGTGAAACGTCTTCCTTGCATAACTGGCAAATTAGGCAATTTTTCACTATTTTTTTTAGCATAAATGAAAGATGAACTTTGTTTAAAATAATAAATAAATCTGATGCCTTAGTGAGCCAACTTGACGGAATTTAACTCCATCAATATCATTCATCTTAACCATTTTGAAATGCTGACCGTTAGCAAGATGCTGTCTAAATGTCTTTGTTATGAAAATGTCCCCTGCCTATAGATTGAGCATTGACCTATGCTGAATAATGAGTGGGATTCTATTCACATGGACCGTAATTCGTGAGCTTTTAAGCCAATATGAGCATACCCATTTCATCATGCTCCTATTCTTTGATTGTGTGAATATCATGCATGGGTGAATTCTTCTAGAACTTGCCATATTATGCATGTTGTGATGCCTCTTTGAAAATCAGATGCAATGTATAAGTAAGGGCATTAGGCAAAGCCAAATTAAGCCTTCTTAAAGAGTCTATCATGGTAGATATACTTTAGAAGCCAACTTTGAGCCTTAACCTTTTTTGTTGAAAATTAAGTCACATTACATACCACGAATATCCTTTCATTGATCTCAACTTTGTTTTGAACCCTGACATTGAAGGAATTTATTAGCTTATTTAGGAGCAATTTCAACTGGATTTTGAAGAAGTTGAGTGATGTACTAAAAAATGGGGGAAAGAAGTAGAAAAAGAAAAAAAAGGTTGAGAGGGTGAATCAAGTTATCTTTGCATTGTGGAAATTGGAAATGTGGGGGAGATTATCAAAGTGTAATTGATCTTGTGTTAAAAAATAAAAAAAAAAAAAAAAAATACTGAAGTGCGGATGTGGTAAAAGTGAAGAAGGAAGCTTGTAACGGAAAATAAAAAACATGAAGAGTTAAGCTTTTGAGTAGTAAGTTACTGAAATTCCTTAAATGAATAAGCCAAAAATAAATCCTTTTCATCCCACATAACCTGAAGCCCCACTACAACCCAATTAAGACCTTACTTGCATTCGTGTCATTGTTGGTTCCAATGTGATATATTAGCAAGCCTATGGTAAGGTCCATCCGTGTATAGATTTGAGAGTATAAAAATGATAGCCCCAAACACTATGAGTGCAAAGAGTGAACATTATGTGAGGGTATTGAAACCCACTACATCTGGAATGTTGGCAATTTGAAATGCTCGATTTAGACTCTTATAGTAAGAAATTTGAGGTCGTGGGGGGGGGGGAGTTCACATTAAGGTGCGTACCATGATTTGTTTTAACACTATAGTGCTAACGGTTGATGATTTTCATGCAAAATGAACACCCCTTGTAGGACCCCATGGGATTTTGAAAATTGAGAATGAATTCACGAGAGGTGGGACGTATAATGGACTAATTTGGGAGGGGGTTTATGTGTTGCATTGTTTGACTTTCTCCGAAGTTCAGAAAAGAGTGGAACGTTTGCCTTTGTTGCGCACTGATAAGTGTATTTTATATACTTATTTATATGTTTAAATTAGAATATATTATTTTCATTTTGGAATATATGCTATTTAATTTGTATTTATTTGTTTACTTTGCAGAAAATACCCCAAAAGATGAAGAATTAAGCAATTAATGGGAAAAACGCACAATTGAATGTTAATTGGAGCTTAATTGAACAAGTGAGAGGTGTGTGACAACAACCGGGAAAGGTTCATGGTACCAAAGTGAACGAATCAAAGGTTGGAGGACTCAATTGAAGGAATTGAGAGCTGAAACGAGCAAATTGACAAGATTTAAAAGTTTGAGGACTAAATCGCAACAATTTGAAGTGAGGGCTGAAGGTGCAATTAAAATCCAGTGACTAACTTAAACAACCAGGAAAAGATGGAAATTGCACATCACGTGATCGCTGGATTCCTACTGCCCAATCGCTCAATGCCTCAAATTCTTCACTCGAGAGTTTTATTATCTACCGTGCGATCACACGGTAATGAATATATCATGAGAGGCACGAATTCAGGACCTTTGCCTCACCTAAGTAAGAGACAAAACTCAGATTTTATAATTCAAATCTTGGAAGATTCAAGCATAGCAAAGGGGCGCAAGTTGAAGATCACGTGGAGAATCGATACTTGGTGCAAGCTTTCCATTCTCTTATGTTATTTTCAATAAACGCTATATTTTATTGTTTTTGTTGTTTAATTATGATGTGTAGCTAAATTCAATGTTGGGATGAACGATGTAGCCAAGTTGATTATTTTAATTCCATATTTCCTTTGTTTTAATGATTCATTGCATGTGTTGATTTATTATTGTGTTTAATGCATGAGTTAACTGGCCACTAATTCATGATTCAATGTGTTATTTTCATAATCTGAGAGGTGAGTTAATAACATAGATCAAGGTAATAAATCCGATAATTGAACAAGAGAGAGAGAGAGAGATATATATAGTTTTGTTATTACTGCGGTCGTGTGTGAATTCTTGTGTGTTATGCATCTAGATAAGGAATATTCAGACCCTCTGTAGAGATACATCTTATTAAGGTAGAATTGATTTAAACTCTAGAGAGGAATTTCAATTTAAATTAGTGAATTCGACCGAATGCATATTTAGAAAATAAAACTGGAATTAGAGTTAATATAATTGGTTAGGTGAAATCGGGATTCCCAACTACATTATAATCATTTAAAAAAAAAAAAAAAAACAAATTCTGCATTTCTTTTATTTCTTTAGTTTAATTCATAGTTTTAATTTAAAAACCTCAAATTCGTTTGTCTATTCACATAGGGTTTAGAACTGAAACATTTCGATACTTAATAGCAGTCCTTTTGGGTACGATAATTCGAACTCTCAGGTCCACTTATTACTTTTCATGATCTCGTACACTTGAGGGTGTATCTCGCATCGCGAGATATCGGTGAACAAGTTTTTAGCATCATTGTAGGGGGACTTTTTTTATATTAATATCGATACTCATTAGCTCTACTTTACTTTGAAATTTATTTTTCTATATTTTTATTTTTAGTTTTTGTTTTTGTTTTTAATTTTTGTTCAATTTAATTTATGTTAAGAAGGACTAAGTATTTGGATTTGCTTCCTTTTGATACTGAAATTGAACGCACCTTTAGAGAGAGGCGTAGACAACAGTTGGAAGCAAATCAACAAATAGGCTTAGCCATAACAGATGACAGAAATCAGAATAATCAGAATGATCTACCAGCAGTTGTTATTGGACAACAACAAAATATTGGGAGGCGCCTTTTGAGAGACTACATGGTTCCTCATGTGGGGAACATTGGAACGTGCATAATGCCGCCTGCAATCTGAGTAAATAATTTTGAGATCAAGACTTCCTTGATATCCTTGATCCAAAACTCATGCGTTTTTCATGGATTTCCATCTGAAGATCCACATGCGCATCTTCGAACCTTTTTGGAATTATGTAATATGCAACGTATGAATGGAGTTTTAGATGATGTCGTGAAATTAAAGTTGTTCTCATTTTCTTTGGCGGACAAGGCAAAAGCCTGGTTCTACTCTTTGCCCCTACACACAATCACTACATTTGAAGTTATGAGCCAGAAATTTTTAGATAAGTTTTTCCCACCTAGCCGCATGTCAAAGCTAAGGCGTGAAATTTTATCATTCAGTCACCAGTCAGGGGAATCAATTTTTGAGGAATGGGAAAGGTTTAACGAGCTCATAAGACAGTGTCCTGCACAGGGAATCGCTGATTGGATATTAGTGCAAACATTTTACAATGGTTTGACAAATGAAAACAAAAAGTATGCAGACTCAGCAGCTGGGGAATCAATAATGGATATGACCTATGAAGAAGCTTCTGAGATTTTTAAGAAGATGGCTGCGAACAGTTACCAGTGGTACTTAGATAGATCTACACCAAAGTCTGGGAAAATTGTTGCAGTTAGTGAGATTACAGCATTAAGTGCAAAGCTGGATGCTTTGACAAAGAAAATAGATAGTATGGGTGTGCAGCCAATAAATTCAATTCAAACATCACTGTGTGATTTTTGCTTCGTAAATCACACTGCAAATACCTGCCCATTACAACAAAATCAATCAAATCTGGAACAAGTCAACTTTGTGGGAAATAGGCAGCAGGGTGGTCCTTATTCACAAACTTACAACCCCGAATGGAAGAACCACCCCAATTTTTCTTGGTCTAATAATCAGAATATTCAGGGTCCACCTGGATTTCAACAACAGCAACAACAGGTAAAAAAGCCCTCCTGTGAAGATTTGATACTATAGTTGCTGCAAAGTCATCAAGCGACATCAAGGAAATAAAAATTCAATTGCGACAATTAGTAGTCGACGGATCAGAAAGATAGCAAGGATAGTTACCAAGAAACAAAGAAACAAACCCTCGTGAGCATGTGAATGATATAACAACAAGGAGTGGGGTTCAATTACTTGAAGTGACTGTTGAAGAATATGAAATGGAAAGAATCATAGACAAAATGGGATGGAAGAACAGGAGAGTGAGAAAGAACAGGGGTCAACTCCTGAAATTCAAGAAAAAGTTGAAGAAGAAGTTCAAGTTAGACCTCCAGTCAAAGCATATGTGACTCCAGTTCCATATCCACAAAGACAGAGAAAGCATTAGTTGGAACAACAGTTTGGTAAATTTTTGGAAATATTCAAGAAACTGTACATAAACATCCCATTTGCAGAAGCCTTAGCTCAAATGCCCCTATATTTGAAGTTCATGAAGGAGATGCTATCAAACAAAAGAAAATTGGTTGATTTTGAGACAGTAGCACTGAGTGAGGAGTACAGCGCCATACTTCAAAAGAAATTACGACAAAAATTGACTGATCCAGGGAGTTTCTCTATCCCTTGCACTATTGGTAATTTCAGCTTTGATAATATTTTATGTGATTTAGGGGCCAGTTTTAATTTAATGTCTCTTTATGTTTACAGGAAACTTGGGTTTGGGGAGCCTAAACTAATGAATATCACTTTGAAGCTGGCGAACAGATCAATCCAAAACCCATATAGGATACTGGAGAATGTTATTGTGAAAGTAGACAAATTCTTCTTCCCAGTCGACTTTGTGATCCTTAACATGGAAGAGGACACTCAAATGCCCCTCATTTTTGGAAGGTCGTTCCTAGCTACTGGAAGAGCCCTAATTGACATTGAAAAAGGAGAAATCATTTTTAGGGTCGAGAAGGAACAAGTCACTTTTACTATCAAGCCAAGGCAAGATCTTGAAGTTCTAAAAGAAAGTTGCTTCAGGGTGGAGGGAGTGGTCCAGAAATCAGAAGAAAAGACGAAGCATGGTATTAAGATTGAGGAAGCTCTAACCACAAAACATGAGTTCGTGAAGGCAAAATATGGATGGAGGGACAAAAAGGAAGAAAAGCCTAACATCCCTCAACAAACAGTTAAAAATGAAGCTTTGCAATTAAAGAAAGTGAGAAAACAGGTGGAGAACTGCAAGGCTGTAAATTGCAAGATATGCAAAGCATCAAAGTCCTCTTTCAAGTCTCCATGATTTTGAAGAGCAAGAAGTCAAGCTTTAAACTTAAAATAAAGCGCTTGTTGGGAGGCAACTCAACTTTTCTTCTCTTTTATTTATTATGCTTTAAGTATTTGTTTATTTGCTTGTGTTGAGATAAATGCATGATAGGTAACTTGTTTTGAGTGTTTTGCATGTTACATGTTATGACACTTTGCATGTTAGTCTATTATTGCATATTTAGGTATGCTTTTAATTTTGCATGTTTTTTTAAACTAGGTTTTTATCGTCATCCCAAACACACACACACACACACAATTTTAAATCATGAATATGATGTTTAAGAGCGCATATTGTAAATCATGAAGTGATTTAGGGGTTAAAAACGAGGTTAAATTTCAGGAAAGAAAATTTTTAGGACTGCCGGAGTAACCAAGCGATCATGCTGCAGTTGGCTCGAGTGATCGTGTAAATGCAATAAAAATGACTTTCGCTAGAGGTGTAGCCTGCGCGATCGCTGGTGTTAAAACCATGCGATCGCGTGGACTACCTGGAAGCATAAACGGCAGTTTATATGTATTAGCTTCAATCTTTCCATATTAAACATTACAAACTCATTTTCTCTCCCCAAAAGTAACTCCATTTATGATCTCTCATCATTTGTGCATATCATCAACACCACATTGCACAAATTTGCACAAATTTCATTGCTTTTATCATCTCAAATACTCAATCAAAGGTATGAATACTTCATTTTGTTTCAAATTTATTCAAGTTGTGAGAATTTCTTGAAATTCATGAATTACAAAGTGTTGAGCTGTGAAGTTTGGGTTTAGGTTAGTTGTTGGAGATTTTGGTTTGTGCATTTATCCAAATTGATGAACATTCTTTGATTTTTGTAGTACACATGAAGTGTTTGATGAAATGCCACAAAGAGATTTTTGTGTTAATTTAAAAATCCTTCCGAGTATATATCTTCATGATAGGTTAATCATTGATTGTGTGAGTTTAGTTCGTGAATTAGTTCACTTCATTACATGAAATTCATGAAAACAAATTTTGCACCATGGAAGCCCCATTTCAAGGTCACTGCAGGATATTGCACCTGAAAACTGCTTCACGTCACCTACTTCTCCATAGCTTTTCATGACCCTATTGAACTTCAAATGAGCTGAATTTTTAATATGTTGTCAACCATGCTATGAAATTTAACATGTCAAAAGTTGGGTGAGAAAAAGTTGTGTTTTTTCTAAGTGATGTCATGGTTTGAACATGTGTTGTCGACAATACTTGAAAATTTAATTTTTTTTTTTTAACTTTAGTTTAGGGTTGTGGCAGTGAACTTCCTTTGTTTCTTGTTGGTGTTTAGGACTTCTTATGCTATTTATCTTTTGTTTACAAGGAACACACCAATCAAAACACTTCAAACAAAGTTTGGCAAGGCAAAATTAGGGTCAAGTTCATCCAAATACATTGCTAATGGAAGTTTCAAGTCTACAAAACATCTCCAATGCACATGGGAAGTTCTCGCTCTCTCTCCTTTGTCTTGTTTTACATTTTTAAAACTTTTTGACAAACATTGAGAACAATGTTTCTTTCTAGTTTGGGGGTGGGAAATATCATTCATGCAAATTGCTTCCATTTTCATTATATGTTCTCATTCTATTTCTATTGGGATAATTGCAAAAAAAAAATAATAATAAATAAATATATAAGTTGAAAACTTTGTTAACATCTTTATTTCCTAGGATGTAGTTTGTATCAAATCTTGCTTTAGCTTGAATTTTGGATAACATGAAAACATGAATTTTATGAACTAGTTATCACTTGCTAGGTTTCACCTACATCGCGCACATAGCCATTATTGGATAATTACTTGTGTATGGATTTGTTTAACACATGTGGGGCAAGTTTTATGCACCTTGAACATTGGAATGACTATTAATCCCTAAACTTAGAGATCTAGAGACATCCCAATCTTTAAAACTTAAAATCTAAACTTGTTCAAGAGCAGTTTGGGGGTGGGAAGAAGTGGTGGATGTAGGCTTGAACTTTTAATGGTCTGTAGTTCCTGAAATGTGTCATTTTTTGAAGAGGTCTTGATCAACGGGTATAAATCATTGCCAGAATAAAAACAGAAAAATGCTGAAGGTCTTATTCTGCTCTTCAAATGCCTTTTTGACTTGAGTGATTAAGTCTGAGGGGTCTTTCAAACCAGGTGCCCTAAAGTCGTCTTCCTTGGGAGTCATCGACCTAATGCTCACTACAGGGATTATATATTAAGTAAGTACGGAGAGTGGACTTACACATAAGACAATAAAACATCTTTAACTTTTTCTGTTTAAGCCTTTATTACTCGAATTATTAAGTCTGAGAGGTCTTTCAAACCTGGTGCCCTAAAGTCGTCTGGCTTGGGAGTCACCGATCTAAAGCTCGCTACAGGGGTAATATAGAAAGCAAGTATGAAAAGTTCTGCACAAAGATGGTAAAAGACATGGATATAAAAGAAAATTTCATCCATTCAAAAAAAAATTAATTACATGGTATAAGCTTGTTGATTGAGACTTTGATACAAAAGGCATGGATTAGGAAACCGCTTACCATTGATAGTTTGGGCAAATTTAGCTAATTCTAACCACCTGGTGTGGAAAAATGCAAATTTTTTATGTTTATAAACCATATGAATAGAAGGAACCTTGGGATTCAAGAGAAAAGCAGTAAGTTGTGTCCATCCATGAGGAGAATAATTAGATTCATTAGGGTGACCACATGAGATTCGGGCTTGATTGTGCATCATAAGAAACACAGTGTTAGATATATCCTTTGCATGAGTAAGAGTTTGATATTGGCTATTCACACACACACTTGAAAATTTGGCATGAGATAATTATAAATTATTTTACTGTATTGTTCATAACTCTTTCTCAAAGTGTGAACTGGTTTGGATTATTGAGGCATATGGTATACATGTTGACAAAACAAAAATAATTGCATTCTGTTATTTTGATTTATTAGTTTAGCTCTACATTGTTCGAGTACAAACAATAATTCTAGTTTACGGGTATTTGATAAGTGTATTTTATACACTTATTTATATGTCTAAATTAGAATATATTATTGTCGTTTTGGAATATATGCTATTTAATTTGTGTTTGTTTGTTTACTTTGCAGAAAATACCCCAAAAGATGAAGAATGAAGCAATTAATGGAAAAAAAAAGGCACAATTGGATATTAATTGGAGCTTAATTGAGCAAGTGAGAGGTATGTGACAACAACCGGGAAAGGTTCATGGTGCCAAAGTGAACAAATCAAAGGTTGGAGGACCCAATTGAAGGAATTGAGAGCTAAAACGAGCAAATTGAGAACATTTCAAAGTTTGAGGACTAAATCGCAACAATTCGAAGTTGAGGACTGAAGGTGCAATTAAAACTCAGTGACTAACTTAAACAAACAGGAAAAGATGGAAATTGCACATCACGTGATCTCCGGATTCCTACTGCGCGATCGCTCAATGTATTTAATTCTTCACCCGAGAGTTTTATTGTCTACCACGTGATCGCAGAATAATGAACCACGCGATCGCGCGCTTGTCTGCTGGGCCGCAACTTGGGCTTTTTCCGTGATTTTTATCTGGCTCTCTTCTTTGTTGACCTAGGTTTCTCCAATATTATCTATAAATATATCATGAGAAGCACGAACTCTGGACCTTTGCCTCACTTAAAAACGAGCCAAAACTCATATTTTATCATTCAAATCTTGGGAGATTCAAACATAGCAAAGGGGCGGGAGTTGAAGATCACGTGGAGAATCGATACTTGGTGCAAGCTTTCCATTCTCTTATGTTATTTTCATTAAACGCTATATTTTATTGTTTTTGTTGTTTAATTATGATGTGTAGCTAAATTCAATATTGGGATGAACGATGTAGCCTAGTTGATTATTTTGATTCCATATTTCCTTTGTTTTAATGATTCATTGCATGCGTTGATTTATTATTGTGTTTAATGCATGAGTTAACTGGCCACTAATTCATGATTCAATATGTTATTTTTATAATCCAAGAGGTGAGTTAATAACATAGATCAAAGTAACAAATCCGATAATTGAACAAGAGATAGAGATATACTTTTGTTATTACTGCAGTTGTGTGTGAATTCTTGTGTGTTATGCATATAGATAAGGAATATTCAGACCCTCTGTAGAGATACATGGTTGACTTATTTAGGTAGAATTTATTTAAACTCGAGAGAAGAATTTCAATTTAAATTAGTGAATTCGACCTAATGCATATTTAGAAAATAAAACTAGAATTGGAGTTAATATGATTGGTTAGGTGAAATCGGGATTCCCAACTACATTATAATCCTTTTAAAAAAAAAAAAAAAAAATCTGCATTTTTTTTTTATTTCTTTAGTTTAATTCATAGTTTTAATTTATAAACCTCAAATTCGTTCATCCGTTCACATAGGGGAACTAAAACATTTCGATACTTAATAGCAATCCTTGTGGGAACGATAATCCGGATTCTCAGGTCCACTTATTACTTTTCACGATCCCGTACACTTGCGAGTGTATCTCGCATCGTGAGATATCGGTGAACACGCACACACACATGCCAGTTGTGTTTTGGAATGGTTGATACTATGGTGTGAAGAATCTATTTTCTTGTAATTACTTGGGATACTTTTTCTAGGGCAAGACATGTTTAGCTTTTATACAATCCATTAATAAGTTGATTGCTTCATACATCAATGAGAATCTATATTTTACTCTTCATGGTGAGTCTTGTTTTGTTTTTGTTTTGTCTCTATTTTGTTGGGGGAAGAACAAGAGTTTAAGTGTGTGTGTGTGTGTTGGGGGGGGGGGGTTAAGTATTTATTTAATGTGTTAAAGTCTCCAAAAAGTCCTCAAGTGGACATGAAGAAACGATGGAGGATCACACAAAAAATTCTACAGTTGTACCCATGCGGACGCATGGGTCATTTATTTGAGAGAGAGAGAGAGAGAGAGACATTCGGCCGCATGTCTACCCTTTGCGATCACAAACGTGAAAGTGCGGATTTTTTTTAACCTAATTAGAAGTCTATTTTGGAAGGTTTTGGTGGACAATTTTAGGGTGCTTTTTGAGACTTTTTGGGAAATATAAAAAAATAAAAGATACCAAGAATTAGGGTTACACTTGGAACAAAGAACTTGGGAGAGAGACAAGAGCAATTGATGCAAGAAAGTTGAGATTTTTGAAGAATTCATTAAGAGTTGAAGATTGGATTCAAGGGAGCAAGTGAGGATTCTTAGTGGAAGAATTCTCATATTTTAAGATTCAATTTCTTATTCCATTATGTATTTTTCATTTATTTCAATTTTATCCATGAATTGTATGAATAGCTAATTCCTTTTTTTTGGGACACACAATGTAGCCTCGTGGTGAATCTTAGTTTTACATTTGTTGATTCAAATTATTATAATTGACTTTCTTGTAAAAATTTTATTGTGAATTTTATGACTTCATCTTTTTAGCTAATTGGTGAAGGATATATTGATTTATGTTGGACTAGTGAAATACTCATGCGATGCACGGGAAGCAACGTCTGATTAAATGTTGGCTTCCTCCTACTACAAATTTTGGAAAACTTTTTTGTACACAACATTTACTGTTGAATTTGTTGGTCTTCCATCCTTATCACAAATCAACATCTTCAATCTCGCACGACTGGTAACCCTAGAAATTGCAACATAAAGTCAACCATGAGTAAGTATCGGTCTTTTAAGAAGTCCCACACGTGAAAGTGCTTCACCAGCATATTGTGCCTATCTAGCATCTCCTTCAAATCAGGAATAATATCATCATGTAACTTGAATCGCATGATTCATGCCTACATGGAGGAACATAAAAAATAAATGTCTCAACCGATACGTTTACACGAAGCAATAAAATCACAAATGCATACCCTACGGCCTTCTTTCTATTTTTCAACTCATTCGCTATATCAACAATGTACAACTGAGCAAACTGTGGCGTAGACAGGAGGCACTCTTCCATTATTCGGGCTATTATCTATTTTCCCCTATAGAAGTAAACGAAAACATCATATTGTAAGTCCAAATGTTCTCAACGAAACTCTTTCGCCTTTCATCTATGACATATACTAACTGTCTTAAAAGACAGTTAACCTTCCCTTCCATACAATACAGTGAGAACCAGGGATTACGATAGGTTTTATAATGATTATCCACCTCTCATTGAACCAAAAATTAGCTTTACAAAATGAACACAAACAAAAAGGATCACCAAGATCCATGTATTTTGTATATTTGAATAATTGATTAAAAAAAATAAATTAACAATAGACACCAAACAAATAAATTATAAGACACGTAAAACGTTCCTTGATAGTGAAACAAACACATTAAATATAAAAAAATATAAAATTCTACATAAAAATTATGATAAGACAAACTTGCAATGCAAACTTCATTAGATCAACAATAGTCTTTGAGTAGAGGAATAATTCCTAGCAATTGACAAATGACCGACCATACAACTTTGATTCAAACAATAAAAAAGGAAACATTTTTATGTACCTTTAAATTAAATCTTCACAACATGTTTAGCTTAAAAAATTGCTTCCAACTCTATAGTGTATTTATTTTTATAAATACACATCATTATATCTCGATAATATTTTTGGCAATATTGAATGCTTTTTGTATTGATTCTGCAAATTTTGATTTTATTTTTGAATACTTTAAATATGAGTTGGATGAAAGTTTTGTAATTTCAGATTTTGCGAAATTTCTTAACATTATTAAATATATTATATTATTAAAAAAAATATAAAAAATATAAAAGGCTTAATCTCACACAGAATGCATAAAAAGGGGGGACCAAATACATTCGGTCCATAATCTGTAACCCTACCAAATGCGACTAAAAAAAATAATAATTCTAGGGAGACATCAACCAATGAATGTGTGTCACATCATAATGTTTCCTAAAAATGTCCATAAATAATGTCTCTTTAAAATTAATGGAACAAATTTGTCCAGTCTCACACAAAATGCAAATAAACCGGCGCCAATTAGTTCAACCCAACCAATCTTACTCAACCCTACAAAATCCAATCTAGACATGAGTATAAAAGAGTTGGCTTCTTTACATCTTACCATTTCCGCCCCAAAATAATTTAAATTATTAAAAGAAAAAATGTATTCTATATAATATTGTTTTCATCATGAACTCCAAACTTGCAACTTTTACCATTTATCAAAAGCTTAACTCAACTCGATTATCCAAAATTTATGGTGTGCTTATTTGTTTAAATTTGTTCTCGACGATACAATCAAATTCAACAAATGAGTTGCTTAAAAGAATTGAAATCGTCAAGAAATTAAAGAGGAAATTAAGAATTTGCAGATGAATCACAAAATTCCAGCACACACTGATGATGATGAACTCAAAAGTGCCTCCAAATTAGGGGTGTCAGAATCTGGGACCAGCCATTGAGCTTGGAAATATCATAAGGTATAGCCATATAGTCGTAGGCAGTTCATTGGTCATGGCATAAATGACTATTATTATTATTCAAAACAATGTAATGTGAACCGGCAAGCATTCATGCAGAGCATAAGAAATAATTATGCGGCTGACCTGACTCGGAATGCGTAATGGGTAAATGTGCAAGACTGGGGGGGAAAATTAATGAAATCAAATGGGGAAAAAATTAAACAAAAAGTGAAGAGACTCATTTTAGGCGGGAAAGTAGTAGTGGGACCCGCAAAATTTAGCTACTTTTATATATTATATTATATAGATTTGAGAAATGAGAACATAAATTAGAATAGGCAATAAAGGTCATTAATTTGGACAAGATATAGAGATATAATCCTGTAATTAATGTGATCATGTTAGGTTGAATTTCAAGGAGACCTATTTACATTTCTTGGTGTAAATGCGTTTGATAACGAATTCATTTAGAGATAGGTGAATTGACCCAATTAAATATGATCAATTGTATTCGAGAGATATAGCTAATCAAATTTAAAATGCCATTAGTTAATAAGAGTTGATTTTTGTCGAATCAATAAATAATTAACTAATAGGATCAATGATGGTGAAGTTGTGAGTCCCAAATCCCAAATTATTTGAATCAAAACTCAGTATATTTCTTCTTTAGTTCACACTAGTTTAATTTAATATTTTCTTTTTTTTGTCATTTATTCAAAACAACCAAATTTTTGGTTTTTTTTCTTCGAATAAAGCCTAAAGTGTCAATTTTGGTACTAAAAAATATTCCTTATGGGATCGATACTTGGACTCACGTCCACTTTACTACTTGTTCGACCTGTACACTTGCAGTTTACTTTATTAAATTATTGTCAAACAATATATATATATATATATATATATATATATATATATATATATATATATATAGTAAGTTATCTACAATAGGTTTTGATCATTACAGTTTATAATCAATTATAGTAAGTCCATATTAAGTGACGAATCCAGGATACTAGTTGAGCTAGAGCTGATTTTGACATTTGACCGTTGACTTTTGACCAGCGATCATCAATGGTCCCAGTAACGAAATATTATTTAATACGGAAATATTATTTAATACGAACAACATATAAATACTATAAAACGTAATTGATGCGTTCCATTTTATTTGGAAATAGCATAAGATAAATTGTAACTTAGAAAATCCAGATTTGTGATTAGGAAAAAACTGTGACCTATAAAACTCGAGATTCATGATCGATAAATAAGTTGTGACTTAAGAAATTTGTAATTGTGACAAAAAATAAGTCTTGAATTTGTTTAATCGTGACCAATAAGAGAGTCGTGATCGATTAATTTAATAATTTATGATCAAAAAATAAGGTTGACCTATAAAAATCATGATTTGTGACTGAAAAATAAGTCGTGACTTATAAAATTTGTTATTTGTGATCAAGAAATAAATCTCAACTTATAAAATTCGTAATTGTGATCGAGAAAAAAGTTGTGATCTATAAAATTCGTGATTTTTGATCGACAAATAAGTCGTGATATATAAATTTTTAATTTTTGACCAGAAAATAAGTCGTGGCCAAATATTTGTGATCGTGAAATTAGTTGTGAACCACATTCGTGACCGAGAAATAAGTCATGAACTTTAATATTTATGATTTGCGACCGATTAATTTAATGATCGAGAATAAATCGTGACCAAATAATTTTATAATTTTTGGTGGTCGGGATAGTGGCAATACGACGACAGGAAGTGGTGGTTGTTGATTTGAGGCTAAAAAAGACATGAAGGGAAACAGGGGAGGTGGTGGTAGTAGTGGTTTGGAAAAGCCATTACGGTGAGGGTTATGGAGGTGGAAGCCATGCTCAACTTGCAGAGTTATGGAGGAAAAGGAAACGTGAGATAAGAATTTGGGGGAATCAGTACAAGGGTTCTCTACATGAGTAGTGGGATAATGGGTTCGGGATAAATACACATATAATTTAATGAGTTTAAATGATGGAATTTAAAATTTTAATACAAAAAAAGTTTTTAATTAAAAAAATATGTAATTAAATATGTTGAGGTCACAATTATACAATAAATGGTCACAGATACAAATCACAAATTTTATAGGTTACAAATTATGAAATTTCTCGGTCACGAATTATAAAAATTTTTGGTCGTGAATTAATTTTCGGTCACAAATAATAAATTTATAGGTTATGACTTATTTTCAGTCACAAATTATCAAATTAATCGGTCACAAGTTATTATTCGGTCAGAAATCACAATATTAAAAGACACGACTTATTTCTCAGTCACAAATACGACTCACAACTAATTTCTTGGTCATGAATATTTGGTCACGACTTATCTTTCGGGCACGAACTAAAAATTTATAAGTCACAACTTATTTCAAGGTCATGAATCTCGAATTTTGTATGTCACAATATTTTTCTTGGTCTCAAATCTCGAGTTAATTAATCACAACTTAACAATTTTTTAGTCACAATTTCTTCAATGGTCACAAATCATAAATTTCATAAGTCACAATTTTTTTCTCGAGCACGTATTACGAATTTCTTACTTCACAATTTTCACAGATCAGAAATTTTATATGTCACAATTTATCAAACTGTTTTGATAACGGCTCATTTTTGGTCACAAATAACCGATTTCATTTGTCACAATCTATTTCTTGGTCACAATTATCAAATGTCACAAATGCACCTACCTACCCCCACAATTACAAATCTTGTCACAATTTCAAATTTTTTCGGGTCATAATTAAATCTCGATCACAAATTATCAAAATAATTGGTCACAAAATACCCTTGCCACCCTACCTCCCACCTCATATCCCACTACCACCCCCATCGCCGAGGAACTACCCAAAATGTCACCTCAACCACCACTTCCAACATACCACAACAGCCACGCCCAATCATCACAACCACTACCATGACCACCTCCAACCACCACTACCAAACCATCATAACCAATGGCAAAATAGAGGCGGTACAAGCATGAATCGAACCGGGACACATGCTGCCGCTGTCATCACAACCATGACCACCTCCGACCACCACCACCTAACAAACATCACAACCATCACCTAACACCATCATCACCACCGACCCAATGGCGATGGTACCTGCATGAATTGAACCAGTGCACCTACTATGGAGGCTCGGTACATGCTGCCATACTAACGAATCTGCAGGGAGAGAAACACATACACGCAGCGATACCACCACCATACACACACATGCCCTCAACCGCCACCATAACCTCCACCACATATCTGCCATAGCCTCCACCGCGACCATAACCCCTACCATCGTTGAACCCGTACTACCACACCACCTCTGCTACACCCTTAGCCACCACAACTTCCGTATCCATCACAGTGGTCTGCGGTTGTGACCACTACAATGCTTGTAACTACTCGTCGCAATAAGAAGCGCCACTCAACCTCTTGTAGTGGTTGCCGTCGATTGTAGGGAGGGAGAGAGAGAGAGAGAGAGAGAGAGAGAGAGAGAGATCATGTGTTTAATATGAGAATTAGGTTTTGAAATGGGGATTGAGATGGGTTGGGTTGGGTTGGGTTGGAAATGGGTTTGTTTTACTCTAATAATATTACGTTTAATATTTATATGTTAAATTAATACTTGAGTTTAGAATAAAAAATGTTAAATTTGGTTTATGAATTGAATAGTTAAAATACATGTGCAGGTGTAATTTCCTCTTTTGATTATGGGTTTGAATGAGTCCACGTTTAGTGAGCTTTGGGTTTTTTTAGTTGATATTCATCCTCGAAACTTTTATTTCATAAATGACATGCGCAATTCTTAAATGTTATAAATATCATGTAGAAACAAAATAAATAAATAAATATTGTAAAAGTACCACTCAATATCACAGGAAATATTTTAAGAAAAAACAATAAGTTTGAAAATAATGTATTTAGATTTTTTTGAATTATGTTCCATCATTTCAAGAGCTACCAAATTCAAAAAATAAGGATAAGAAATTTGGGATATCTACACATTCTCCTACCAAATTCAAAAAATAAGGATAAGAAATTTGGGATATCTACACATTCTCCATAGAATATACATTTCCTGGAGTACAGTTTCAGAGAATCCTAGGACCAACAAAGTTCATCTCGTCAGCAATCCTGATTCTCGAGTGACTGAATTCATCCACACTTATTTTATTGTCGAAGAAATTCAACTGGGTATTCTGTAAATCTAATAATTATTTGAAATATAATTCATATCAGTGAATGAAGGGAACAAATTGAAAGAATCATCTTTCTCAAGTAAATTCGCATCTTCTACATTTATCAGGTTAGGTTGATTTGTTTGATACCAGACACTACATGGTGCTTAAATTTTATTGCATTTATCAGGCTCGGGTTTTCTTTACATGAGGGTATTGATATGAAACTGAGAATTATGTAATAGTTATACCGAATTAGAGACGCACTGGAAGATATTAGTGTGAGAAATCTCATATACACCAACCTACCACAATCCTTGAATCAACTCAACATCTATCTGACTGTTTTAGGGGGTCTACCATCTATAAGGAATGATAACGGAGCTGGTTTGGGGGCGGGGATGTGACGACCCGAATTCTCGACCATTCGAGTGCCACTAAAAGTGACTCATATCATATTATCGAGACTTAAATAGTAATGTAAAATTATTCAAAAGAATAATTAGAATCCCATAATTTTATTTGTGAATAAAAATAGAACATAATTTTCTTACATAAAGTTCAACATAATTATCTCATCAATCTTAACCACTTTTGCCACTTCCATGTTGACCGCCTCGAACCTTCAATTATCTGAAAATGGTAAATATCGTGGAGTGAGATTTATAAAATCCCAGTAAGTATACCAAGCATAAATTTTCTTTTGAAAGCATATGGATCATTTTCATCATAACATAGGATAGGATCGAAATACTCATAAACATAGGGAGACACAAGAATTTTACCGAACTTAAATGGCAAGAATTCTTATGTGTAGCGCTACTAAACTCCGGTCCCCTTAGCATAATCATAAACATATCATATGGAACCCATAACAATCTTGTGAGATTGATTTCATAGCAATGATCCAAACATTTTCATAAAAACATAAGATATACTTACTTGTCATAAAAACATACTTACTTTTCATAAAAACATAAGGTGTATTTACCTTTCATAAAAACATACTTACGTTTCATAAAAACATAAGATATACTTACTTGTCATAAAAACATACTTACTTTTCATAAAAACATAAGATATACTTACTTATCATAAAAACATACTTACTTTTCATAAAAACATAAGATATACTTACTTATCATAAAAACATACTTACTTTTCATAAAAACATAAGATATACTTACTTATCATAAAAACATAAGATATACTTACTTGTCATAAAAACATACTTACTTTTCATAAAAACATAAGGTGTATTTACCTTTCATAAAAACATACTTACTTTTCATAAAAACATAAGATATACTTACTTGTCATAAAAACATACTTACTTTTCATAAAAACATAAGGTGTATTTACCTTTCATAAAAACATACTTACTTTTCATAAAAACATAAGATATACTTACTTGTCATAAAAACATACTTACTTTTCATAAAAACATAAGGTGTATTTACCTTTCATAAAAACATACTTACTTTTCATAAAAACATAAGATATACTTACCTTTTAAAAGATTAAAACGAAGTGTAGTAGTAAATGGACCAAAACTTTCTTGACCACCTTGAATTTCTCTTACTTGTGGATTTTGTCAAGAGATTGGAAATAAGTGTATATGTGTAGAGTTGTGTGTAAAAGAGATGGGTTTAAATAGATGTATAAAGTTGGCATATTGTAAACATAATCATTCAATTCTATTAATTTTAACACATCATTTTCTTAAAGTAAAGCACCATTCATATACTTTTCCATATTTATACAAATAATATGCTCTTCATGATTATATATAATGGAGTCTATCAATCATTCATATACTTTTCCATATTTATACAATTATTATGCTCTTCATGATTATATATAATGGAGTATATAAATCATTCATATACTTTTCCATATTTATACAAATATTATGCTCTTCATGATTACATATAATGGAGTCTTATCAATCATTCATATACTTTTCCATATTTATACAAATATTATGCTCTTCATGATTACATATAATGGAGTATATAATTCATTCATATACTTTTCCATATTTATACAAATATTATGCTCTTCATGATTACATATAATGGAGTCTATCAACCATTCATATTCTTTTCCATATTTATAAAATTAAGATTCTCATAATTATTATATATAATGGAACCTCTCATGCTTGCATATATTTTCTTAATTTCAATAATAAAAATAATTTTTGTATAAATAAATATTGGGATAACATTGAATTAAGTACTTGGACTTAATATACTTTAAATCAAGAGAATGGAGATATTTTTAGAAATTCGGAATTTAATTTAAAATTGAACGATCTCGATTATTTCTTGACTTGGCTATACGAATACGTCACGACGTTACTTAATAAAAATGGGTGAAATAGTAGCGACACGATCTTCTATTAAAATAATTATTAATCGCGTAAAAATTCTTGGTCGCTACAGGGGATGCCAATCCCTGTCCCCACCTCGTTGGAGATTTACCATCCCTGACCCGTCCCCGTTTGACGAGGATGAGGAGGGGCGGCGATGCCCATAATCCCTATTTATATCCCTATTTATTATTATATATATATTTTCGTCCATTAATATATTTTATAATGGTTATCTGATATCTTAGTTTTACAATTTTTGTATTCAAGTATGATTATTTTACAAAATTACCATTTAATAGCTTATAAAGAATGATTAACATTAATAAAAAAACTCATAATAGCTTTTATAGAGTAGTACAAGTTTAATTATATTAAGAAGTATATTTGAAGAGAATGAGATGAGACTTGAAAGTGAGAGATGAAGAGTAGTATAGAGTTGAAATGTAGGACTTAATTTTGAAATTATATATTTGGGAATCCGGTGGTGATGAGAATCATAGGAGGCTCGACCAAGAAAAATCAATCATGTAAGCCAAACAAATTTTGAGTACATTTTGGAGGACTCTAAAGGCGTAAAATAGTATTCAAGGCTAAAACAAGATATCAATCCAAGAAAAAAAGCCAAGAATCAAGCTCGGGATTCAATTAAAGTTTTTGACCAAGATAAAGTCCGAATTTGAGGTTCACTATTGTTTGAATAATGTAACTCTTTTCTTCTAGTTTCCAAATCATTTTGAACCACCTCAATTGGACATCAGGATCAAAAGTTATGGCCAAATTACTGAAAATGACGTGTGCTGAATTTTGACATAAATGTATTTACGGCCGTAAGTACATTAGTTACGGCCATAACTTTATATCTGTTCAGAATTCTCACGAATTTTTGTATTTTTTGTATTTTTTTTTTTTTTTTGAATATGAAGAACACCAATACAAGAATGTGAAGATATGTTTACCAAATTAGAGTCAAACTCTGATATCAAATGATGCGAACCCCTTTGGTATTTGGACCAAAATTTCCACAACAATTTAAGGGTTAAGTACACAATTACACACATTTAAGTATGAAATTTTTTGAAATCAGGTGTTTTGTAACTAATTACAGAAATATCAAAATAATTTTCAAAATCAAGTATTTTTTTTTATAATCAGAAATCAGGATTTGTAATTAAAATTGTAACTTTATTTCAATTTTGTAATTAATTACAATTGTAACTTATGAATTAGTAAAATCTTAGTGTAATTCTTAATTAATTATATTAGTACAATTTGTAATCAACCACCGCCACAACTGTCGTTGGACCACCGTTGAAAATACAATAGTAACTTATTTCAGTTTTGTAATTAATTACAATTGTAACTTTATTTCAATTTGTAATTAATTACCACCACCATCACCATCACCGAATTTGTAACCAATCGTTGCCCCCGCCACCACCACCACCACCTTATTTCAGTTTTGTAATTAATTACAATTGTAACTTTATTTCAATTTGTAATTAGTTACAATTGTAATTTTAATTAAAATTGTAATTAATTACCATCACCACCACCACTATCGATCACCACCTAATTTGTAACCAGCCACCGCATTATTTCAATTTTGTAATTAATTACAATTGTAACTTTATTTCAATTGTAATTAGCTACAATTGTAATTTTAATTAAAATTGTAATTAATTACCACCATCATCGATCACCACCTAATTTGTAATCAGTCACTGCCACCGCATTATTTCAATTTTGTAATTAATTACTTGTAACTTTATTTTAATTTGTAATTGTTACAATTGTAATTTTAACTAATTATCACCTGATCACCGCCAACCACCACCAATAAACACCTAAAATCATCACCACCAACCAGCTTCAAGGTCTGCATGTTTCTAGGGCCTGAGAACTCACCAGATTTGATGAGAACCCGGGAGGGGGTCCTCGTCGTAGCTCGCGGAATAACGCTTGGAAAGTTCCGAATTCAGGTTGGAACGGACGGTAACACTACAACCCGAGCCTCACGACGTAAGAACCATGGGTATATTAAACCCAAGACTCGTTACGATGCGGAAACAAGAACCGTAATGGTTTGAACGCCACAAAGGATGCCCACGCCTTTGATAAGTTCGATTTGTTGAACACCACAAATATCCCACAATATTTGATAAGTTCGCAGTTTGTTCAATTCCAGAACAATGTTGAGAAAACACTCAATATAATTTTCATTCATCAAAATATTCTATTTTTACATTGAATGGAAAAGCATATAAATAGACAAAATAAAACCTAATCGCTAACTGACTCTGAATAGAATCCTAATTAGGCTAAAATAACTAAAATACCAAAATAACCAAAATTATCAAAAATAATTAAAACCAAAAATAACCAACTAAACCCTAGCCGCAAAACAAGGCCCAAAAACGCGTTACTTGAATTACGGCCGTAACAATTGTCTTTACGGCCGTAATAACCGCTCGGATCAAAATGTGGTTTAGTTTGTTACGGTCGTGAGAATTTTGATTACGGCCGTAAGTCTTCTACTTCATTTACGGCCGTGAGATGATATGTTACGGCCGTAAAGGCCTTTCTGTCCAAATTTTCCATATTGATTTTACGGCCGTAAAAATGGGTGTTACGGCCGTGAGTCTGCTTCTGCCCAATTTTCTGATCCTTTGACATTAATTGATCTGATTTGAATCTCGACTCGAGCCCAACATGAAACTTGTTCATTTTTCCATGTAGAGTATTGTTGAATTGCCCGTATCTTGATTTCTCATTTTTGACGCCTTTTCCGGATCACATCATCCCCTCTTCCTTTAAGATGATTCGTCCCGAATCATAACATTGTTCTTAACTTCTTTTCCGGAACACATCATCCCCTCTTCCTTTAAGATGATTCGTCCCGAATCATAAAGCTGTTCTTGGCCTGCTCACTTGGTTTAGTCTGGAACCTTCTTCGTACAAGAAATGTTTGATCTGACGTTCTCCGAACCTACTTGACTTCTTGTTTTGGCTTGAATTATAGATTTTCCCGTCAAGCCCACCCTGATTCGTACCATTCCCTCCTTCTTTAGGATGATTCGTCCCGAATCATGGCGTTGTTCTTGAAAAGTCAAACTGTACCTCCTGGATCAAACGGAAAATTTTCGATTCCCTGACATGCATTCAATAAATGATGCTCCTCCAATTTGTAGACGATAAGGTATTGAAACACGAGGGGAATTGACCAAGGTTGATGCAAATCAAACTTCCATGCACAATAAACCTGGAAGAAAGATTTAACAAAAATGGGGAGGAAAATGTTAGCGTCTCCATGCACAAGGTATGGATCCTTGTATTCATGATGAATTATTTCCGATTCATTTTTCCCAACAACAAAATTCCGCTCTTCACCTCCTTCCTTCTTTGCAATTTCTTGCTCAACCTCTTCTATCTTTTTACTCCCAAACTCAACCAATTCTTCTAGCTCCACGTTCTCATGCACAACCTCCTCTTCCAAATTTTTGGACTCTACCACCTCTTCTAATTCTTCATCCCCAACTTCCAATTTTTCCTCATCAAATATTGGAGTTTGATCACCTAACTCCACCTTTTCATCTCCTACCACAAAATTCGGGGTCTCTTCAACTACTTCTAATTCATTTTTCGCACACTCAACCTCCACTTCTAAATTTATGGATTCTACCACCTCTCCTAATTTCTCATGCTTTTGCTCATGCACCTCCTCATAAATAATTTTATTGACATGATTAGGCACCACCTCAACACTACACAAATTTTTATCTTCTAACTCTTTCCTCAAGTCTTCCTCCTTCTTTTCAACAATCATTTCTAAAGGTTTATCTTGTAATTTAACTACTTCCTCTCTTCCCCTTTCTCTCTCTTGCAACTCGGCTAACTTTTTCCTAGCCTCTCGTTCCTTCATCTCTTTATTTAACTGTATTAATTCCTTGGCCATCTCCATGAATTCATCCTTCATACTCCATTCATCATCTCCGAATTTTCTTTGCTCATCTCTCTTTTCTCGCAATACTTTCTCTTCAAGTATTTCTTCCGGGGTTAATGGCATAAGCTTAATACTTTTCCCATCCTTAACAAATTTATATATATTCCTATGCTTATCGTAGACTGCTTTCCTCTTACACTTCCACGATCTACTCAACAAGATGTCACAAGATTCTAGAGGCACCACATCACACCAAAATTCATCGCTATATCTTCCAAGTGCCAATTTAACAATAACCCCATGGGTTACATTTACCTGCTCACACTCCTTTAACCACGTCAGCCTATAAGGATTGGGATGTGGTAGTAAAGGTAAGCCCAACTCCTCAACCATGGTGGTACTGGCCAAATCGCAATAATACTCTTTATCAATAATAATATTGCACACTTTACTGCCCACATGACACCTAGTCTGGAAGGTAGGATCGAACTCATAATTCATCCCTTTATGTAGCTTTTTAAAAATTTGAGAGACTCAAAATAAGAGGGTCCAGATATTGACAAATATCAAGAAGGAATTTAATGTTGACTCGAAAAGGAAACCAATATCAAGAATTTTAAAGAAATTAAAGAAAGTGGTTCTTGAATTTGACTCGAAAGGAAAGAATATCAAGAATATTATAGAAATTCAAGAAAGTGGTTCTTGAATTTTGACTAGAAAGGAAAGAATATCAAGAATTTTAATTTGACTTAGAAGGCAAAGAATTATCAAGAATTTAAGGAAATTCAAGAAAGTGGTTCTTGAATTTCGGAGTGACTTTTTTTTTTTTTGATGAATTTTCGAAATTAATAAAAAATAAATAAATAATTTTTTTTTTTAATAAAATCCGAAAATTCGACACGAACGCAACAAAACAAACGAGACAGGATTTGGAAAACAATCGAATAAGAAAAACACTTTTGATTTTTTTAGGACGACTCTTATGGATCAAACTAGAAAAAAATTTACTGGCAAGAAGAACGAGATATGGATGATTTTGTGTAGACTCTATGATAAAAACACAAAATCAAACTGGATAGAATAACACAAGAACCTGAATCCAGAGTTCAGCTCTGATACCATATGATGAGAACCCGGGAGGGGGTCCTCGTCGTAGCTCGCGGAATAACGCTTGGAAAGTTCCGAATTCAGGTTGGAACGGACGGTAACACTACAACCCGAGCCTCACGACGTAAGAACCATGGGTATATTAAACCCAAGACCCGTTACGATGCGGAAACAAGAACCGTAATGGTTTGAACGCCACAAAGGATGCCCACGCCTTTGATAAGTTCGATTTGTTGAACACCACAAATATCCCACAATATTTGATAAGTTCGCAGTTTGTTCAATTCCAGAACAATGTTGAGAAAACACTCAATATAATTTTCATTCATCAAAATATTCTATTTTTACATTGAATGGAAAAGCATATAAATAGGCAAAATAAAACCTAATCGCTAACTGACTCTGAATAGAATTCTAATTAGGCTAAAATACCTAAAATAACTAAAATACCAAAATAACCAAAATTATCAAAAATAATTAAAACCAAAAATAACCAACTAAACCCTAGCCGCAAAACAAGGCCCAAAAACGCGTTACTTGAATTACGGCCGTAACAATTGTCTTTACGGCCGTAATAGCCTCTCGGATCAAAATGTGGTTTAGTTTGTTACGGCCGTGAGAATTTTGATTACGGCCGTAAGTCTTCTACTTCATTTACGGCCGTGAGATGATATGTTACGGCCGTAAAAATGGGTGTTACGGCCGTGAGTCTGCTTCTGCCCAATTTTCTGATCCTTTGACATTAATTGATCTGATTTGAATCTCGACTCGAGCCCAACATGAAACTTGTTCATTTTCCCATGTAGAATATTGTTGAATTTCCCGTATCTTGATTTCTCATTTTTGACGCCTTTTCCGGATCACATCAAGATTCCTTTTGAGCTTCTGTATTTAGCGACCAGTTTTTAATTACTTCGCTACCACCACTATTCAATGGAACGTCGCTAGATGTGCTACAGCTATTTCCACCCTTATTGACACCACCACCACCACCTCCGTCGCTATCACCACCATTAATGCCGCCTCATCCTCCTCCACTTTCCATTCCCCTCCTCCTCCACTTTCAGTTCACCACCTCCTCTTCTCCATTGCCACCGCCTTCTCCTCCTCATTCTCCTCCTCATTCTCTATGCCCAACACCATCGTCGTCGCTGTGCAACCACTACCTCCATCCTCCGATCACCTCCTTAGTTATTCTCCACCGCCACAACCTCCTGATGTTAATGTTCGCAGGCACAGCTCTTTGGTGGATGGATTTGCATCTTCACCTCCTCCTTGCCGTTTGATCTCAATCCTCTTCCTCAATCGCTCAATTCCTTCTACTCCAACTCCACCTTGAAGCTCGGTCTTTGGGCGGTCCATTTGGAAAATCATTGAGAGTCAACATTCCGACTGTGATGACTAGTCATAAGTATGTATTATACCTAATTCTAAATAATATTTTTGAAAGAGCTGAGTTTTCAACTAATAAAGTATAAAAACATGGTTTTGAGTAATTTTCCCACAATTTAATATCAAACCCAAGCTAAAATTGTAAAATAACACTCTAACCCAAGTTTAATCTGGCCAAAACTTAAAGGTTAAAGAGCCTAGCCATATGGATAGAAATAAACAAATTTCAAGGTGGTGGAATTAAACAACAATACAAGAATAATATACTTAAAATGTAGTTTATTAACTTCTAAAGATCACAAGATAAAAGAACAAGGGTTTACCTCACCCAAAGAGGAGTCTCTCAAGACCATTCACATGAACATCCAAGCTATGTTTGTTAGGGTTTGAGGTTTAGTATTTGTAGTACAAATAAAAGAGAAATAAAAATAAATGAAAAAATACAAAAATTCACGATAATTTTGGACAATATAAAGTTACGGCCGTAACTAATGTACTTACGACTGTAAGTACATTTCTGTCAAAATTCAGCACCAGCCATTTTTAGTATTTTGGCCATAACTTTTGATCCCAATGTGCGATTGAGGTGATTAAAAATGATTTGAAATCTAGAAGAAAAGAGCTATAATTCTTCAAGAAATAGTGAACCTCAAATTAGGACTTTATCTTGGTCAAAAACTTTAATTGAATTCTAAGCTTGATTCTTGGCTTCTTTCTTGGATTGATTTCTTGTTTTAGCCTTGAATACTATTCTTTTACACCTTGGGAGTCCTTCATAATATACTCAAATTTTGTTTCGCTCGCACAATTGATTTTTCTTTGTTGAGCCTCCTACTATTCTCATCAGGTGGTTTATAATACTTTTAATTTATTTGAATTTTTTTAATTGAACTTATTAATCGGGGATGGTTTCGAGGCGGGGATGGGGATTTGATCGAAATTCCCATCCCCGGTCGGGATACTTTTTCATCCCCGCCCGATAAAAAGTTTCCCTCTTGACAACAATCTGAAACTGAAGCTAGACAAGAGTGCGTAGATTTTGATAACAGCTGTTTTATCAAGACCACATGGGCGCATGGGTTTTTTAAGTACATATTGATGCCTGTGACGTTCATTATCGATATTTTATCCTTTTTTTGTGATGTAAAATCAGGTCTTTTATATTTATTTTCGTACCTCAAACACTAGGCTTTTGGATGGTCTGCGATCATTGACTTTAGGACTTCTCTCTTTTGGCACCCTACTTGACATATTCGAAGAAGAGGCGGCTTGATTTGAATCTTGTGCAGTTGTCTTCAGTTGGCACACAACTTGAGGAGAAGTCTTTTTGAACTTCCGAGAAACCAAATTGAGGAGAGGTCTTATAAGGTACTTCAGAGGAAATAGACCGATGGAGGTCTTTTGAGGGGCTCTAGTAAAACTTTTTCTTCTCCAAAAAATGTACTGATCATTTAGCCATGATATATTATAGATTTAGAAATAGCATAAGAAAATAATCAACTATTATCACATGTCAATATCACTCTGCTAATGTAATTGGACAAAACCAAATAAATGACAGTGAAGTCTCTACAAAGATTTTGTTGTACTAAAGCAGTAACAGGATATTTTATGGCTTTTAACTTGGGTGAAGAAACTGATTATGATTATAAGTGGAGTAATACAACCATTAGCAAAATAAAGAATATTCTACTAAGCATTTTAGGGAAGTTAAGAAAGGTTTAAAATTTGAAAATATTGTGATTATCTGTATATTGTAAATGCTCATAAATCTGGACTATTTAGACAAACAAAATTTCCAGGAAATTTCCACATGAAACGATAATGTTATTGCATAAGGATGAAGTCATAGTTTAAAGAAATCAGTTGTTCCCATTACTGGGGATGATAAAACCAAACACTACAACAAAAATAGCCTAAGGCAACGCGCAAAAATTTTGCAAAAGACCTTTTGCAACGTTCATGTGCATGTTGCAAATTGCAGTGTTGCTGTAGAGGGAAAGGATATGGAAACGTTCATTGTGTATTACAAAAGGATGGATTGCGCGTTGCGGTAGACCTTTGGCAATGTTCACTGAACGTTGCGGTAGACTTTGGCAACATTCATTGCACGTTGTCGTTGATACTTTTGGAAATGTTCATTTCATGTTGCGGTAGACCTTTAGCAATGTTCTTTACATGTTACGATAGATCCTTTAGCAACGTTCGTTGCGTGTTATGGCTGATACTTTTGGTAGCACTCATTGCACATTGTCATTGATACTTCTGGCAACACTCGTTGCGCGTTGCCGTTGATCTTTAACATTTTTTTTTTTTGTGAATCAATATACATAATTCCACTGATAACCAACAAATTTCTCAAACATATATGTAATATGTAAAATATGAAACACGCGTGCTATAAAAATAAATCAACTATTCAAAATAAAATGCAAGCATTTTAAAGAAAATTATACCACATATATTTTAATACTTAACAAAAATTACGATACTTTGTTCTCCTACATTAAAACAAAATCTGCAATATAGGTTTTTCACCTATTTGATTGCACATCTAAAGTTTGACATTTACTATTCCTCTAAATTGCAACAGTATCTCTAGCATACCAGCATCCATACAAAAAGGAGCTACTATCACCATTTTGAACACGAATCATCATTGAAGATGAGTACTTCCCTGGCTTCTGAAGTCTAGCTTGAACTGTGCCCATGACAAACCATCTTGTGAGAGAACTACAAAATTGACTTTTACCTGCAAAGACACTATAAAAGTCTAATAATCAGGACTCCAACTGCACTGAATACAAAACTGTAGAAATAAATCATACTAAATATTAAAATTATCATTTTCTATTGTAAAACTTTACAAAAATTTGGACAGAGTCTCCACTATAAATTGGACTTAGCCAACCTATAGAGGGATATCACAACCACCATAATACTTTAAAACATCAAACTAAAAACTCATTCACCATCAAACTACAATCAAATCAATCCAAAATCCTTCCCCAACTCCACTCCAACAATAATCTAGAATCACTCATCACAACTAAATCATTTCAAAACTCAATCCGCAACAATAGAAATTGAAATTCATCTATAAATAAGTTTTACCTTCATCAAATAAGTTTAATACATCTTTTAGGCCAAGCAACAGTACTTCCCAAGGCTTCACTAAGCAATCGAAGTTCATCTGTAGGTCTGTATAAGGTCAAATGACTCATGTACACTTCCTCAACCTAAACCTTCCAACAATCTCGTCCAAGTGGCATGTGATGCACCTTTGCACTTAGGTCTGTTGTTGCAATCTTCCCTTGGGCAACAATTTCTTCCTCATCAGACTTGTACCAATGCAATAGTTGAAACCTTGCATTAAACTAACTCTTTTTCATGCGAAATGGATGATCCGAGGCAAGAAATCTTATATGTCTCATGTATGCAAATTTCCTACTGTGTGACAACTATAGTTAACATGTATTTTCACGACAAATAGGGCATGCAATTTTTCCCTTCACAGGCCATCCAGATATATTTCCATATGCATGAAAGTCATGTATTGTCCACATCAAAATAGCTTTTAAATTGAATGTAGACTTTGTAACTGCATCGTACATCTCAACCCCATCACTCCATTACAACATTAAATCATCTACAAGTGGTGCCAAATAAACATCTATATCATTACCTGGTTGTTTTGGCCCCGGGATCAATAAACTCAGCATCAAACTTTCCTTTGACATGCATAAAGAGGGAGGCAAGTAATATATAGTTAAGATCACTGGCCAACAACTGTATTTAGAGCTTAGATCTTTGAAAGGATTGAATCCATCAGTGGCAAGACCCAATCTAATATTTCGAGGATCTGATTTAAAATATGGCCGCCTTCTTTTTATAATTTCACAACCCAATGAATCAACTCGATGCCTCATTTTACCATCTAAACTTTTATTACTTGATTGTCATCTAAGTTGCATTGACATCTCATCTATTCCAAACAACCTCGTAAGTCTTGGTATAATAGGAAAATAACGCAAGACTTTTGCTGAAATTTTTTTCTGAATTTTCTTAGTTCATTGGTTAACTTTCCATCTTGAGCAACCACATTTTGGACATATTTCAGCATGCTCAAGCTCTTTCCTATATAGACAACAATCATTTATGCAAGTTGGCTATGCGAAGATACATGCTTGCATAAATCTCATAAAGTGATTTAGGAAGTATATTATTCTCTGGCAGCATGTCTTGAACAAGATTTCTAAGATCATCAAAATCACTATCCGATAAACTATGTGTAGCTTTATGCTTAAACATAGCAATCGAAGCTGACATCTTCGTAAACGCCCTACAAGCAGGATATAAAGGAGTTTCAGCATCATCAACTAAACTTTCAATCTCATCTTCTCTTCCACCAATAGGGTTTTCAGGATCCACATCAAGTTGTGCATAGAAGCCCCTAAACATCATATGCGATTCAGGTATTTCTACATCGATCAAATTTTGTTCACTTGGTTGTTCTCCATGAAATACCCAAACAACATATGTAGGATCCATACTATTAATAACCAAATGTTCATACACCATATCATAATGGTGATGCTTTAGATTCCTACACTTAAAAAATTTTTGTGCTCCATCTCTATATTGTTTTGACAATCTACAAGTAAAATTTACTATGAGTATAATTTTTTTTGATTTTAGTAACTATATTAATAGATGGTCTAATTTCGGATGATAACCTTGATAATTGTAGCCATGCTTTGTCCATCATATACAAAGATATTATCCAACACCAAACAACTCAAAGATTATCCATTATATGCTCATATAGACTCAAATTAAGAAATAAAATATGAGATATCAGCTCCTAAGAAAGTGTAGATCATAGCCAAATTCAAAATTCAAATGTCATTATCTAAATCAAATGACGCATTAACCTTGCAAGTCCTTGCAGACTTGTAATTGCACAGTCGTACTGGAGTCTAGGAGTCAAGTTCAACTTAATAATTTATCAAGCTTAAGCTACCCTTTTCGCAAGTTATCCTAATGCAGAACAAAAGTTCTAGGTTTACAAACATAAACCTAATCGATAAAGAATTGTAATTCACAAGAAAATAATAGCCTCTAAATTTGAATAATCTTATTTAGAAACAAAACAACATTTAAATAGTTCTTGGATCCCTAATGTAAACAAGAAGACCAAATTAGGCATCAATGAAATTAAAGGAATTAAAACGGAAATTCTAAAAAAAAAAAATTGACTCCCCAGTAACATGCCTTAAACTACGAGTTTGAGATTGGAAACAACCTCAATAGGATAAACCCGATTGGGAAGCTATTGAGCATTGAGAGACGTTTTCAAAAACATATTATAATAAGAAATCTGACACTGGTGCAAAAAGTTATAACCGTTTCTTCGAAACAACTCTTTTACTCAAAGGCCCACCCATGATTATGTATTCAGATATACACACACATAGCATACCAACAAAATCAAACACCTGAAGTATCAAATATTGAAAAAAGGAACTCCTTCAACCACCTAACACTTGCCCATAAACATTTGCAAAGGTAAAAAGGCAAATTTTCCCTCAACTTTAAAATAAATAAAAACTCGTAAAAGAAGAGATTTTAAGAAAAGGAAAATGAACACAAACTTAATCATCTTCCCAAGCAATAACCTATCTTCCACTTTGCCAAATAAATTCCCAAAATCCATTGTAGCTTCATAATCACCAATACCCTCACATATCAATCGCAAATCACATTATCTAACATTATAACTCAGATTCCCAAATTCAAATCTAAAATTACATTCTTAATATCAATATCAAATTACATTCTTTAAATCAAATAAGAAATCACATAACTAAAATTGACTAAATCAAAACCCATTATCTAACATTAAAGCTCACATTTTAGAACCAAATTCATACAAGATACCTAAAATCTACTGACTATAAAAAGGGAGTAATATTTTCGAGACTTTTGGTGTGGACTACCAGCTGGTATATGTAAATTTTGTCCGAGACTTGACCATTTCTTTTTTGCAATTAAATAAACAAAATCGGGTATATGTAAATTTTTTCTAAGACTTAACCATTTCGTTTATTTGGGTGCTACAGGTGATGAGGTGAAAAATATCTGGTACTTATTGGAAGCTCACAAGTATCAATCAACAAAATGATTTAAGAAAAGCTAATAGGAACCAAGAAATGAAAAGCTCACAAGTATTCTTGCTCCGTGCTTGCTCGATGCCCCAGCCTTCTCTCGCTCGCTGCCCTTCAACAGCCATCGACGAGATTGAGAGAGAGGATTTGGGCGAGGAGGGTTGGTTTGGGAGCGAAACATAGAATCACGAGAGTTTGGAATTGGGTTGGGGGAAATAATTGGGAAATGGATTCAGATTTAGCTTTTGGTGAGAGGTTAAAGTTTACAGAGAGATATGAGATCTGAACTATGCTGTACGATTTAGGGTTATGTTTAGAGAATTGAGATTTGCAATTAAGTCCCAACATTTGGTAAATGTAAAAATTTAGTCCCAAAACCCTTTTGCAACGCACAAATCACTTTGCAATAGGTATCTATCGCAACGCGCAATGCGCGCTACAATTAGTTTAGCCTTTTGCAACGCGCACTGCATGTTACCAAAGGCTGGGATTTGGCAACGCACAGTGTGTGTTGCAAAAGACCCCTTTTGTAATGCGCACTACGCGTTGCCAAAGGCTCGGATTTTGCAACGCACGTTGCAAAAGGCTAAACTTATTGCAACATTTTTATGAATGTTGCAAAAGCTTATTATTAGCAACACTTTTTTGTTGAATGTTGGTAAAACTCAAATAATTGAATCAAAGGAAATATGCAACAAGTGAATGTTGTTATAGACCCCTTTTAGCAACATTTAATTAACGAATGTTGTTATTTGCATGTTGCAAAAGGCCTTTTTTCTTGTAGTGAAAGAATCATCATCAAGTCAAGCTTAAAATGTTTGAAAAGCAAGAAAATTTGGAATTCAAACGAAATTTTTGTTGTTAAAGAATGTTTCACAAGAAAAGAAGAAAGAAAAATGAACACAACAATACACTCATCTTTGTCATTAGCACATAACAGATAAAGAAAACTATTATCAGTTAAAGAACAATGTATTCCAATCAGTTAATTTCTAGAAAAACTAGAAAACATGACTTCCAACATAGTAAAAACACCAGCAATCTCATTTACCCATATATTAAATTCATTTTCAAGAAAATAAGGACAAGAAGATTCAGAAATTCAGTAACAGCATACCTGATAAACTGTTAAAAGGAGAGTAACATTCATTAGAAGCCAATAAAAATTACCTTGTTTTAGGAGTCTGCATATCTAAACTACCTTCTTGTCTACACAATGAAATTGGGTTGTAAAGATTTTATCAACTCAAATGCTTCCTACCCCACAAATCCTGCTACAAAGCTGATGGACACATAAAGACACAGAGTAATGTGAAGAATTTAATGTAAATAAATGCACACGAAGCATCAATTGTCCCATAACTATATAAAAAACTAAATTCTACAAATATAGTAAGTAGCACATTATCAGTATAATGTCTTATCCTAATGTCTAATCAAGAAGAGTGCATTAATGGTTCTTCAATTTTTGCAGCATTGAATACTCAGGCATGCTTCATATCCATTATTATTTCTATCAAAAGAAATGCATAATGACATGAACATGATTATTTAGACACCCAATGAACCGGTATGATGATATATCAAGAGAGAAGCAAGTGGGGCCAATTGGAAAATTGGTCTATTTAGGGGCAGTATTGTTAACATGTTTCCCTCTTGACAACGATTTGAAACTGAAGCAGGACATGGTGCAAGGGTTTTGATAACAGCTGTTTCATCGAGACAACATGGGTGCATGGTTTTTTTAAGTACATACCGTTTGATTGACAAAATTTCAGCTTGGAAAATAAGCTTTCTTCAAAATGCGAAATCCATTTTGCTCCAATCTTTCATATATTCGAGCAAGAAGAGTGCAAAGAACATCATACCCACCCTATTACGCTTTGATTTCGGCATCCTCTGTTGGCTCCCTCTACTACTGCAACCGACTCCTCCGGCCTGTTGAAGAATGAAGAAAATGAGGGGGAGTTAGGCAGCGTTCTCTTTGGCGTTTTCCAACCGTTTTTCGTTTTCTATTTTCGAAAATGCAGATAAAGCGTTCTCTTGCGTCGTTTTTGAGAAAAAAATTCGAAAATGTTTCCAAATTTTGTAAAGACATTTTTTGCGTTTTTACAAATTATAACTATAATCGAAAAACGCGAAAAGCGCGCGTTTTCATATTAAAAGAATTTAAAATAATAAAAAAATAGAAATTTGTTAAAACTTGTCACTTTTAATTACATTATTGGTCCCTAATTTTCAAAATTTGTCATTTTACTCCTCAAATCTTGAAATTTATTTTGAAAATACCCTCATTTATTTGCAACTTAAGTCCCTCAACTTCAGATTTTCTTGCACATTAGTCGATAAATTTTACTTTTCTTTCAATTTAGTCATTCTCGTATTTGCTTTATAGGTCATTGTCTTCAAACATGTATAACTTTTGATGTACAACTCCGAATTACACTCCTTTTTTGCGTCAAACTCCAAATTCAACCATCTTTCTGATGATATATCATGTGCTTAATTATTAAACATTTCTTTTTTACTTTTGTATTGTAGACACTTGTTTTGTAAGGGCATCATTGATTAACGTAAATTGATTTCTGCAAATTTTATTGAAACTTAAATTTTAAACGTTATGAGTGCTTACTGGAAGGATGTATATATATGAAGTATTAAATGGAATGATTACTTTAGAAGGGCAAATTGCTACCCAAATGTGGAACGATTACTTTAAAAGGTCAACATGAATTTTTGAACTTTTTTGGCATAACCAAATTGTGTGATTGAGGCTATTTCATTTATTTTTGTTGTGCAACTCAAATAATGTTTCTTTATTTTATTTATATTCACAAGCAATATAATTACAAGTATACATAAATAGTTTTCTGCAAAATTTTAAATAGAACGTGTTTTCCAACTTTTCATTTTCGAAGACAGTTTTCATAAATAACAAACCAATCTCATTTTCAGCAATTTCGAAAAAAGTCACAGAAAATGAAAAACAGAAAATATTTTCAAAAATGAAAACAGGAAACTGAAATATAAAGAGAACACAGTCTTAGAGTTCCAGAGCGAGAGTGAGGGAGGCGAGGAAACGTCGTAACGAAGTGAAAGAAAATAGGTATCAAACGGTCCCCCAATTTTTGATAATCTTTAGCGGATTAATTAATGGTCATGAAGGGTCATTTAGGTGTTATATAAGATTATTTTGAGGGCATAACAGTCCAAAAATGTTTCCCCTCCTAAGAGACTTTTATAGGATATATATATATATATATATATATATATATATATATATATATATATAGATGTAGATGTATAGATAAATATTCTATTTTTATTGAGATATATTTTCCATGGGATATAAAACCTGGTTTGTTTAAAGTCTAAGATGATCATCAGAGTGACCTTTACTTATTGTGGAATATCTTTAGGTTACGTAATCTTGATGAAGATTCTTTATTTGATTTTCGGACGTCTTATACATTGTTGATAGGGACTTGATATTTTTGTGGAATAAAAATATAGAATTTCAATGAATTAAATGTCTCCTTATTTGACTAGCAAAAGAGAGTGTGTAAAAAAAATCAAGTTTGTGTAAAAAAATCAAGTTTCTTGAAAAAAATTGTTTCAAGAACTTGGAAATGATGAAATTCTGTGGAGATATTTGCTCATGTACATAAAGATGATGGATGTTTCTATTTATGGTAAAGATTTATATCAAGATTTAGGAAGTGTTCTAAGTAGAATGATAGTTGTGTAGATTGGCGTGAAGAGATATGATTAAAACACTTGATTAGAGTGTAAAGGATATGCTATCGACGATTTGGTTGATTATTTATCATTTGTCATTCATGGAACTGATTATTAGGACTAGATAAGAATGACCATTTTGATGTTATATATGATGCTCTAATATTTTGAGAATTTATCTTATTGTGATGAAAGAGGCAAAATAAAGTTATTTGGTATTAAGTACATAATGATTGGAGGATTATTCAAGTGATGACATAAACTTAGATTTTGGAGAACATGGAAAGTAGTATTCTTAAACTTCATATTGAAAAAGTATTTAGTTTCTCTTAGGTCTGGTAAAATGAAAATCTAAGAACATCCTATCTTGATCTTTGAGATGATATTTGAAGAAGTTAAAGAAGTTCTACTTGAAATAGTTGATGAGAGACGACTGGGAATCAATGCAAGATCGGAATAATTGAGATCTATGTCCAGTGAAAGTTTATTGGGGACATTCAAAAAATAGGTAGCATGGGCAAATTAGGGTCATTTATGTGTTCAACATTTTCATATGGTTCTAATTTAATTAAATGAAAATTTGCAGAATACTATTTAAACTATTTTTAATTAATTTGCTTGCAGAATACTACTGACTCAAACTCAAATTTCCTTTCACAAGATACTGAAAACATGGTTACCTGCAACACATTAATGTGAGCACTAAGAGTCTATATTAGCACAGCTTGGTCAGGTTCGGGATTTGAGGAAGCTCTGGTTCTATTAAAATCCAGAAATGCAAGTTCTTTCGAAACCACCAGAGTCTATTTATCAAGACATATTTTGAAATATAACAACAAGTATTCCCGCTTAATTTTTTTTGTAATATTGATATTGAATTCAATAAAACTTTATTTTAGGCTTAGTTCCAAATTAGGATAATTCTAAAAAAAATAAAAAATAAATAAAAAACTTTATTTAGGCTTAGTTCCAAGTTAGGATAATTCTCCCAAAAGAAAATAATATATATATTTATTTTAAGCTTAGTTCCAAGTTAGGATAATTCTTAAATAAAAAAAAATCCCAAAACGTGTTTTTTGACGTTTTGAACATTTTTTGTTGAAATACACTTAAAACGCCCAAAACGAGGTTTTGGGCGTTTTGTGTACAATTTTTTTTTTTTTCAAAATGAGTTTTCGAAAATGGTAAAGAAAACGCGTTTTTAATGTTTTCGAAAATCAAAACAGAAAATGACCTCAAAACAGTAAAGAGAACAGGATCTTAGTTTTCAATTATTGAAAGTTAAGGATTCGAGGCTATATCATATGAAGGTTGGGGGCTTGATTTGTTCTTTTATAATAGTTATCCATTACTTTTGACATAAAAATGATACATATCTCATTTTTTAGAACAAAAGCCGAAAGCTTCACTGGGAACGAAAAAAGTGGAAAATTGGAGAAAATCAAAGAAAAGGGAAAAAAGTTATTATAATTTTATGGAGCTGTTCTTGGTTCTCTATGTTCTCCTTATTTTAAAGAGGTAAGTAGAAATGTGAATTAAATTTCTTGGGATTTTGAACAATTTACTTTTAACAAATTTTAGCTATAATTAGAAGATTTTGGTATATTTTGAGGTATTAAGCATGAAACACATCAAACAAGTATATATTAGAAGGTTGATGTTAAAGCAAGTGAAAATTTGAATTGGGTTTGAGAAATAGAAGGTTATTCTTTGATTTCTCCTGTGCATATATAATGTTGAACTCTTGAATTAAGGATTATATGTTTGATTTCTCCATTTTGTAGCAGTTTTAACCATTTTTTTAGCAAGGCATACACGTGTTCTATTTTTGAAATTTGCCCGAAATAGTGTTTTTGTCAATAGGTTGATAAAAGACTTCAATATACATACTTGGTAATAGAATTCAATAATGTGGAAATGTATTGTTAGTTTTACAACCATTTGATTTTCTAAGATTTATTATGGGAATCAAATTCAGTACCGAATATTGGTAATTAGATTAAGTGTTATTTATTGGAGTTTTATATATGTGTTAATAGCTTGGTTGTAACGTCCCGAGTTTTAAACACTCGGAACGTCACTTCATCGTATCAACTAACTTTCAAAATAAACATTAAGCGGAAAATAACTGGAATATCAATCGCGTAATTTTATAAAATTTGACTCAAATCATCAAAAATTTGAATACTAAAATAATTTGAAAAACAAACTTGGAACAAACATGAAATAAATAAGTTTCAATTTCAATAATGACCACCATCGTACGCCTTGTCGCCAACTCCATCATCGGCAAAATTGGTTTTGAAAAACATGAGTATTTCAAAGAAATACTCAGTAGACTTGCACACAATAATCACTTGACATTATAAATTAAAACACATAGTCATGATATTCAAGTCTGAGGTGTCGAAACGATCACCAGTAGTCTCATGAACAAGTAAATAAATAAAAGTTCAAGTCTCATACATTTAAGCAAGTAAATTCTCGTAACATAGTCTCATGCTTGAAAAGCAAGTTTTAGCTAGCGACCAAGAATTTTCACATATTTAAATAATTATTTTAAACTATAAAACGTGCAGCTGCAATCTCACCCATTTTTAAGTTAATGTCGCGACGTATTCGTCTAGCCAAGTCGAGAAATGTAAAGTCCATTCAATTTTAAATAAATCCCGAATTTCTAAAATTTTATTATTTATTTATTTATTTAAATTATTATTTTCAAAATCGTTTTAAATTCCAAATTACGTCAAGCTAATTTTATCTGATCCATTTTCCTACTCAGTTGAATTCAAGTATTATTTTTCTCGAACTTCGTGTGTATTGCTTGTCTAATTTTCCATAACATCCTACATCAACCTATACTACCACCAACTTCCATCAATCACATTAATCTCATACCCTATCAAACTCTCACTCACCAACCTCTACAATTCACACCATCTTCACCAGCCTCTCCTCTCAACACAACCACAGGATCATCCTTGTTCCCAGCAACACTATTCACGACATTGGAGCTCAGCATGCCGCTACCTCATTTCCTCAACTCCATTGCAGTCACCTTCCGCAGCCAGGTAACCACCTCACTGCACCACCACTTTCCCGTTCATGCACTACCACCGCAAGCATCACCACTGCCGACTCAACCATTCTACAAGCCAACTACATCACCGCCTCTACCACCGTACACTACCAGTCCATTGACAAGCCGCCACCTCCATCAAGCCATCACCACCACCAAACCATCACTACCGCCACCTCCTTCATCATCATCATCATCACCTCAATCGTGCGGGCCACCACCGCACACAGCCAACAACCACCTCGGCCAACCCACTTCCAAACTCAAATCAAACCCAAAATCTTACAAAGAAAACCAAAATACTTACCTCAACCACCGCTTATACCGCCAGACTTTCGCGTTAAGCTCCAAATCGCAGCCAATAAGCCTCTGTTTAGCCATCGATTTCGCACTCAATCCCACACCAAACTCCCTCGAATCTGAACCTTCCCTTGTGCGTCGCTCACCGCACCCTGCGCCGGAGATTTCGTCGGCGAAACCGTAGGCTGGAGACCGATTTTCCCTCAAGCCCGCACCTCCGCTCTCTCTCTCTTCTTCTTCTCCGTTCGTGAGATAGGGGAGAGAGAAATGAAATTGGTTTTTAATAATTTTGATTTTCGAAATTTGCACTTTAGTCCCCTAGTTTTAAGGTTATTTAAATCAGTCCCTATAGTTTTTAAAATAATCATTTTAGCCCCTTAATTTTTAAATGATTTTAATCAGCCCCTTCATTTTTAAAATCAATTATTTCAATCCCTACAGTTTAATATCCATTTTGAGTTTCAACCAAAGTTTTGAAAATTTACATTTTTGGTCCCCAATGTTCCATTTCGGCCCATGAGTTCAAATATTTTAAAAAATTCTATCCTTTAATTTAAAAATCTGTTATTTTCTGCCTAACTATTTTAATAGAATTTTATTTGAGTTCTGAAAGTTTTGAAAAACTCCATTTTAGTCCCTAGTTTAAAGGTATTCATTTTAGTCCCCCAACTTTCAAAACAGCAATTTCAGTCCCTAAATTTTATTTATCATATTAAACTATAAATTTCAAAACAGTAATTTAACTTATTTTTCTAATTGGCTAGACGAGGCGTACGGAGTTTTAAAGGATTGAAGTCATTTCCAGCTCGATTTTGCACTCGTTGAAATTAAGGTAAACTCGCCCCTATTAATTGATTTAAAATTATGATTGCGTGTGAATGTGTATGTTATGTGACTTCTGTGAAACTCATTTTTATGAAAAGAGACGAGAATGTATTTCTTTGGAAATATTTATGTTGTTATGTGTTCACTGATATCTCGCGAAGCGAAATATCCCCGCAAGTATACGGGTCGTGAGAAGTAATAAAGTGGACCTAGGAGTCCGGATTATCGTCCCACGAGGACTGCTATTAATTACCGAAATATTTTAGTTCTACACTTTATTTGAACGAACAAATGAATTTGCGGTTTTAAACTAAAACTAAAGAATTAAACTAAAGAATTTAAAATTGGAGAATTATTTTGTTTTCAAATACGATTGTAAAGTAGTTGGGATTTACGATTTCACCTAACCAATTAAATTAACTCCTATTCCAGTTTTATTTCCTAAATATGCATTCGGTCGAATTCACTAATTTAAATTGAAATTCCTCTCTCGAGTTTAAATCAACTCTACCTAAATAAGTCAACCACGTATCTCTACAGAGGGTCCGAATATTCCTTATCTAGATGCATAATACACAAGAATTCACACACGACCGCAATAATAACAAGAGTATATCTCTATCTCTCGTTCAATTATCGGATTTATTACCTAGATCTATGTTATTAACTCACCTCTCGGATTATGAAAATAACACATAAAATCATGAATAAGTGGCCAGTTCATTCACGCATTAAACGCAATAATAAATCAGCACATGCATTAAAGCGGTAAAACAAGGAATATGGAATTAAAATAATTAATTAGGATACATCGTTCATCCCAACATCAAATTTAGCTACACATCATATTTAAATAACAAAAACAAAATATAATGACGTTCATTAAAAATAACAACGAAGAATGGAAAGATTGTACCAATTATCAATTCTTCAGGTATCTTCAATTCACACGCCTCTACGATGCTTGAATCTCCAAGAATTTGAATTAAAATCTCTGTTGTTGCTTGTTCTATGGAGAGGCAAAGGTCTAGATCTCGTGCCTCTTATGTTGTATATATAGGTTTTGGAGAAACCTAGGTCAAGAAAGAGAAACTTCTATTGAAAATCGCGAGAAAAAGCCCATACTCGGCCCAGTCGGATAACTGCGCGATCGCTTGGCTTCAACCCTAACGATCGCGTGCTTGACCCTAAAACTCTCGAGTTATATTTTCGCACCATCTCGCGATCGCGTGGCACCTATCCAGGGATCGCAACTTCCATCTTTTCTCGGTTGTGTAAGTTGGTCCTTGACTTTTAATTGCACCTTCAGTCCTCAACTTTCAATTGTTGCAATTTAGTCCCCAAACTTTATCTTCTTCTCGATTTGCCCATTTAAGCTCTTAATTCATTCAATTAGGTCCTCCAACCTCTGATTCGTTCATTTTGGCACATTGCATCTTTCCGGTTGACGTCACAAACTTATAAATTGCTCGTTTTAGCTCCAATCAACATCCAATTATGCATTTTTCTCATCAATTACTTCATTCTTCATCTTTTAGGATATTTTCTACAAAGTAAACAGATAAACACAAATTAAATAGCATATATTCTAAAATGATAATAATTTATTCTAATTTAAACGTACAAATAAGTGTATAAAACACACTTATCATTATGCTTGTCATAACTTATATGCTTTTATGCATGAGAAAGAAAGAAGAGAATGTCTTGCAAGATAAATGATGATGTTATGCATAACTTACGTGCCTTAAGTGCACGAGACAAGACTACTCACACCCGATGATTTTAAAGAGCCTATGATTTTTCAAAGAGAAGCCATCTGCTTTAATGCACGAGAAGAGATTACCCACACCTTATGATTTCTAAAGAGCCTGCATCTACGTGTTCAATTATATTGTGATTAATTAATTGGTGATGAGTCTACTGAGTATTTTTATGAAATGCTCATTTCTATTTTAACAAAATTTGCAGATTTCGGAGAGGGTTGCAAGTGATGAATGATTGTGACAATAGTCGTTAAATAATTGAGAATCTTATTTTGATGATTCATATTTCTAAACTTTGATTATTTTGAGAATTTCAATTATTTGAGAAATTATGGCATTGCCGAATGTTTTGTATTAGTAGTGGCTCGATTCATTATTTTGAATTGTTTCATAAATTTTTTCAAGTTTTATTGACCATTACAGTGTATTTAATGTTGCCAAAAATGAATTTCAGTTATTTCGTCCGTTAAAATATTATTTTAAAAGTTAGACCAGACGATGACGTGGTGAACCGGGTATTTAGAACTCGGGGCACTACAGCTTTGTATCAGAGCCAGTCTGCGTTTCTGTAGACTGGAAAATTTTCAAATTTTTTTTCCAAGAAATAGTTTTCATTATTTAATTATTATTAATGAAGATTGTCACTGCCATCATTCGTTCCACCAATTCCGAGGTAAAGAGTTTATGATGTTTAACGTTATTTCAGTATTTCGGATACTTATTTTAATGATTTATGAGATTTAGAAGAAAGAGAAAGAGATTGTATCCGAATAAGAAAGAAAGAAAGAAATGAGTTTTGGAGCATAACGAGAAATTGTATCCGAATCAGAAAGAAAAGAAAAGAAAGAAAACGAGTGTTGAGCATAATGGGAATAATATGATTTAAGAATGATTTTACAATAATTTTTGTCCTCGAACTTAGAAATGATGAACCCTAGCTGGACTTTGCATAATTGATTTTAGATATGGCACCATTTACGAGGAGTTAACTGAAAGGATTAGACAATATTTTCGGAATATATATCATTTGGACCAAACACCTCATGTTAGGATATATGACCACACTATCGACTATTGTGCCGCGCATTATGAGGCCATGACTAGTGATTTTAGAGCAGCTGTTGCGAAAATTCATTGGTCACTTGTTGTCAACATTTTCAGTAAATCAACGAGAAATAGCAAGCCAGTTTTATGAGGTTGTGATGAGATGTTGAGATTATAAGTAATATGATTTTATTGAGACTTTTATGAGAAGAAATATGAATTTAGAGATTTAAAGATTTGGTTCTTAATTATTGGGAATTAAGGACTTGATATTGTGTTTGAGTAAGTGAATTATTCCTCTATTTTGATAGAAATTTATAATGTTGTTTGGTCTTGTAATTAAAAATTTTGGGACTATGAATTGTGGCATATATTTTATAAGTATGACAAATGAGTGGTCATTTGAGCCAATTAATGTATTGAAGGAAGTGATATTGTGATATTGGAAACTATGATTAGAAATTGTTATGTTGAGGAATTATGAATTGATTTTCTGGGATATTTTTGGTGGTATTGAAGTTTGTTGAGATTTTTGTCAATATTTAAATCGTGGTGGTCAGTTATGGAGTGTAACTACGGGTTGTTATTGTTGGTTATGAAGTATACCTACAGGTTGGATAAGTCCAAATTACAAGGGCATTGATGTTGGACTTGCAAGTTCAGTTACACCACAAGTAAGATTTAGTAAATGAATATAAAGGGATGATGACCCTTGAGATATTTTTGGCTTCTTCGAAGTATAATCATTTTTATAATGGATATAGTTATATTGAAATGCTCTCCTTGTTTCACAATTTCAAAAACAAGATGGTGTATACAACTACTTGGATATCAAGATATACATGAAGTGATGTGAAGACTTGATGCATACATTGGGAAATGTCAAGTTATATTTTGAAAGATGAGTGAAGACAAATATTATGGCATTATTGGGAAGAATCTTAATTATTCTTTGGAACAAATTGATTATTAAATGATCACTTATATTGGAGAATATTATAAAATATGGTGGTATGTGATAATACTGTTGATTTATTTTGGAAGTCGATTGGTAGATGATGTTAAAGATTTGGTTATTTACATGTAATATGATTATTTGGAAAAGTCAGTTATCATAATGAGAGATATTGAAAGTATTTTATAGTGAGATGCCTTAAAGGAGTAACCATTTATTCAAAGTGAGAAATTGGGCACATATGATTGAATGTTTGGGATTATGTGAGATAATGATGATTGTCATAAGGTCATTTGTATATAAAAGGTGCAATAGATGATTATAAGGAATAATGTGGTTTTTCTTATGGTGAGAACTGAAAGTGATGATGTGTTGAGATTATGAAATAAGTTGACTTTTCGTGAATAAGTTGTGCTATATTTGGTTCTAAGTGGGATTCGAAGAAAGATGAGTCTCATCCATGGAAAATAAATCAGGGTTTCCTCGTGATCAGTGAATGATTCACTAATGTACACTAAGTTTTCATTTATGATACTAGAATATCATTGATGGTATCTTGGTTCGAAAATAAGAAATGAACTTTTATGCATTTGTCCTTGTGGATAGGATTTGTGGAAAATGGGGATAAGACTTTGTTGGGTGCATTTTACATGCATATTTCATACATTTACGGTAATACTTTTTGAGTAAGCTTAAATGTGCATATTTTGTGGTCAAATAGGTTTAACATTCAACTACATGGAGAAAACACAAGATAGAAGCTAAATGAAGGATTTATTGAAGAAATTGAGGAGAAAAGAGAGAAATCTTGCAAGGATTTGAAGTTTGGGGACCGATTTGTCACTTTCGAAAAGCTGTGGACTTCTCGAGCAATTGGTCCAGGGACTAAATTGAAAGTTCTCAAAAGATGAAGGACCTAAAATGCAATCTTAGAAGGGCTTAATCGAAAGAAATTGGAAACTTTGGGGACCAAGTTGATCGATATCTAAAGTTGGAGGACTTCAATTGCAATTAAAAGAGGATCAAGCTGCAGACATCAATCAGGTGAACCACGCGAACGCGTGGTTAAGCACAGGTCGCGTTCGCGAATCAAGCATAAAATTCAACCCGAGAGTTTTCAAGTCAATCACGCGATCGCGAGTCATTCAACCACGCAATCGCGTGGTCAAAAAAAATTGAGCGATAATCTAGGCCGACCCGGTGCGACCCAGTTCGGCCCAAATGCTGTTGTTCGCGGATCTACGCGAAAATGGGTGTTTTTAGGGCATTTTTGCTAGGGTTTACATAGACTTTTCTCTCCATTTCCATCCCAAAAACCCATTTTCTCTCATTTGTTCTTCAAGTCCTTGCTTTCTTCTTGTAATTTTCTCTTGTTTTTGTATAGTTTTGTTGATGAATGTTGATTTGAGGGAGAAATACCAACATTATTGTGGAAGAATAGTGATATTTTGAAGCAAGAATCATTGGTGAAGGGAAGTATTATTACTTAATCTTCATATTTCTCTATTTACTTTACTTTGTAGTTGAAATAATGCATTTAATTCTTGAATTTTATTGTTATTTCACTATGGGCTAAGTTATTTAGTATTGGGATGATTGATGAAGCTTGACCTAGCTTAGTTGACATTGATGCTTGTATTAAGAATTTAAGTTTTTTATTATTTTTTGCATTTATTGTTGTATTTATTGACTAACATTTATTGTGGCCACATTTATGCTTAGGTTTCATGGGATGTGCAATTATTGAGAAATTGTTGTATATTCTAAATCAATACAATATTTGCTCTAGGTTCTTATTTAGGATAGAGATATACCTAGAACCATAGATGATCCATTGAGTTATTTTCACAAAGGTTTAATGCAATTGGTGTATTTTTAATCGAAATAGAGATATAGTAGGTTAATTCCACTAATTAGGGTTGGTTTCACTTGAGAGAGGTAATTGACTAAGCTTGGAAAACGGATCTAACATGATTAATAAATTGCATTTCTATTTGCTTGTTGAGAATTTAATTAGATAATGATCAAGTGGAATCAAGAATCCCAACACTCCTATATCATCAAATCATCACCATTTTCCACTTATTTATTTAGAATTGTGATTTAAATTCTAGTACTAGGACTTTCCCAAACCAAAACTTTATTGTGTGTTTCTTGTTGAAATTGATTAAACTAGAGTGTAATTGAAATATAAAATTCTTGTGGGATCGATAAACCGGACTCATTTAGTCCACTATCACTTGTATGCGATATGTGCACTTGCGGTGTGTTTTTAGCGAACAAGTTTTTGGCGCCGTTGCCGGGGATTGTTTCTATTTAAATTACATTTTAGTTGATATCAGTTTTGACTATTAGTTACTTTTATTTCTTGTACAAATTTTCTTTTCTTTTGTTTTGTATAAGAAATCTTCTAATTTCTTGTGTTGTTCTAGGTTGTTAATTGTGCATGCGTCAAAGTAGAAGTCTTGATCTAGTTGAAATAGATCCGGATATCGAGGGAACTTTTTGACGTAGGTTACGGGAAAAAAGGGAAGCTAGGAGACAACTTCTTACTGGGATGGAAGGAGAAAGAGTTAACTTCGAGCTTAATGCTCCCGCTGCAATTCCTCCAAGGGGGTGGAATCCCACCCGGTTTTGACATGCTTTTTGGAGATTTCATGAATCCTCCTATTGTGGAGAATCAATCAAGCATTGTCTATCCCTCCTACAATCATCCAAATTTTCAACTTCGGCCGGATGTCATCAATTTATTCTCCAATACTATCTCATTCTATGGGAGGACCGATGAAAATCCACACGCCCATGTGGTACGGTTCCTAGAGATTTGTAGCAACTTCAACTATGAGGGTGTGAATGTAGAGGCAATCCGGATGAGGTTATTTATACACACTTTGAAAGATAAAGCAAGAGAATGGCTTAACACTTTGCCTCCGGGGAGCATCACTACTTGGGTGGAGTTTGTTCAAAGGTTCACTACAAATTTTTTCCCACCATCTAGAGTTTCCAAACTCAAGCATGATATTACTACATTCCAACAATTCGAGATGGAGAGCTTTCATGAAGCTTTGGATAGATTCAAGGATATGCTTAGGAAGTGCCAAAATCATGGGATTACATTGGGGCAACAAGTCAACCACTTCTATGCCGAGTTAACTCCTTCATGCCGTTCAAATGTGGACTCATCTTCGAATGGGTCTATCAAGACAAAGAGCATTCGGGAGGCTTATGACTTGTTTTAGATCATGAGTGAACAAAATACAATGTGGCCGGATAGAAGTGCACGAAGGAGTTCTAGTGGTGCACGAGGGGGTGATGATTATGCACTTGTCTTGTCAAAGATTGATTCCTTAGCCAAGAAAGTGGAAGGATTATCTACTTCAACCTCTCAGCCTGTCAGATGGTTCAAGTCCCTCCGGTATGTGATATATGTGGGGCTAATCATAAAAGTTCTATGTGTCCATTGGTGGAAAGTGGTTCTTTATCTATCGAGCAAGTTGCTTATGCTCAAAATTTCCAATGCCAAGCGTTCAATCCATATGCTCCCACATACAATCCTGGTTGGAGAAATCATCCAAATCTATCTTATGGCAACAATCACAATGTGTTGAATCCAAAGCCACAAGAAAAGAAAGAGGGATGGGAAGAGGCTATCACCAAGCTAGCAAATCATCAATTGCAATATCAAGAACTCAATGATGCCTCTTTGAAAATTTTGGAGAAGCAAGTTGGCCAAATAGCTAAACTTCTCTCGGAAAGGCAGTAAGGAGCTTTTCCTAGCAACATCGAGACAAATCCTAGGGATAATGTTCAAGCTATTACAACAAGGAGTGGGGTGCAATTTCTCGAGATCACGGCCCCACAACGAACAACTCAATCAAATAAGGCTCCCATTGAAGAAAATGAGCATATTCAAGCATCCGAAAAAATTCTTGAAGTACCAAAGGAAAGTGAGCCGGAAGCATCCACATCAAAGGCCCTAACACCGATCAAGGCTTATATGCCTCCTATTCCCTTTCCTCAAAGGTTACAAAAGCAAAAGCTCGATAGTCAGTTTGGAAAATTTTTGGAAGTGTTCAAAAAGCTAAACATCAACATTCCTTTTGCCGATGCATTAGCTCAAATGCCAAGTTATGCCAAGTTCATGAAGGATATTCTATCCAACAAAAGAAGACTTGAAGAGCATGAGGCGGTGATGCTGATTGAGGTGTGTAGTGCGATCAATCAAAACAAGCTTCCTCCAAAAATTAAAGATCCGGGGAGTTTTACTATTTCATGCACTATTGGTGATGTTAATTTTAGTAAAGCTTTATGTGATATTGGTGTTAGCATTAATTTGATGCCTTTGTCCATTTTCAGGAAATTGGAATTGGGGGAAATTAAAGCAACCACCGTGTCTCTACAATTGGCGGATAGGTCCATCAAATATCATCAGGGGATCATTGAGGATGTTCTTGTGAAGGTAGATAAATTCATCTTTCCGGCGGATTTCATTATTCTAGACATGGAGGAAGATCATGAGATTCCAATCATATTGGGAAGGTCATTTCTAGCAATTGGGAGAGCCCTTATTGATGTGCAAGAGGGGAAATTGATTTTGAGGGTGCAAGATGATCAAGTCACCTTCAATGTGTTTAAGGCCATAAAATACCCCTCGGAGTCCAACTCATGTTTTTGGGTGGATGTAATTGATCATCTAGTGGTAAACTCTTTCAATCATGGAGTTTCTAAGGATCCATTGGAGTCTTGCATTGCCCACTCTTTGACTATTGAGGATGATGATCATGAAGTTGAACAAATGGCTCATTACTTGGAGGCATCACCACAATATCAACACAAGAGGCCCCCCTACTTTGAGGAGTTGAAAAAGAGTTCTTCAACTTCCCTACCATCTCTGGAGAAGGCACCTACCCTCGAGCAAAAGCCTATTCCTTCTCATTTGAGGTATGCTTACTTGGGGGAATCTTCTACCCTTCCGGTCATTATTTCTAATTTATTGAATGAGGTGGAGGAAGATAAATTGCTTCGGGTATTAGGGAGCATAAGAGGCTATTGGATGGACCATCTCGGATATTCGAGGTATTTGCCATTCGTTATGCATGCATAAAATTCTTATGGAGGATGATTTCAAACCTTCGGTGGAGCATCAACGCCGGTTAATTCCTAACATAAAGGAAGTGGTAAGAGCCGAAGTGGTGAAGTGGCTTGATGCGGGTATTATCTATCCAATCTCGGATAGTGCATGGGTGAGCCCGGTGCAGGTAGTGCCAAAGAAAGGAGGTGTTACCATGGTAGAGAATGAAAATAATGAGCTTATTCCAACAAGGCCAGTGATGGGGTGGAGAGTTTGCATTGACTATCGCAAGCTCAACAATGCTACTAGGAAGGATCATTTTTTCCTTCCATTCATCGATCAAATGCTTGAGCAATTGGCGGGTCATTCTCATTATTGCTTCCTAGATGGATATTCGGGCTATAATCAAATTCCTATAGCCCTGGAGGATCAAGAGAAGACAACATTCATATGCCCATATGGAACTTTTGCATATAGGAGGATGCCTTTCGGTCTTTGCAATGCCCCCGTCACTTTCCAACGGTGCATGATGGCTATCTTCTCCGACATGGTGGAGAAATTTATTGAGGTATTTATGGATGACTTCTCGGTTTTTGGTACTTCATTTGATGATTGTTTGAATAATTTGAGAATGGTGCTAAAAAGATGTGAGGATACCAATTTGGTTTTGAATTGGGAAAAATGTCATTTCATGGTTCGAGAGGGGATAGTTCTTGGGCACCGAATTTCAAGCAAGGGGATTGAGGTTGATAAGGCAAAAATTCAAGTTATCGAAAAATTACCTCCCCCAACCTCGGTAAAGGGTATAAGAATCTTCTTGGGGCATGTGAGATTTTATAGGAGATTCATCAAGGACTTCTCAAAAATCACAAAGCCACTTTGTTCTTTGCTTGAGTAGAGTGCCACATTTGATTTCTCTAAAGAGTGTCTTCAAGCTTTTAACACTCTTAAAGAGAAACTCATCACGGCACCTATCATTGTGGCTCCGGATTGGAGTTTGCCTTTTGAGCTTATGTGTGATGCAAGTGATTATGCCGTGGGGGCGGTGTTGGGGCAAAGGAAGGACAAAATCTTACATGTCATCTACTACGCTAGTAGAACCTTGACCGATGCTCAATTGAATTATGCTACTACCGAGAAGGAAATGCTAGCGGTGGTCTTTGCCTTTGATAAGTTTCGGTCATATCTTATTGGCTCCAAGGTGATTGTGTATACCGACCACTCGGCCCTCAAGTATTTGTTGGAAAAGAAGGATGCCAAGCCGAGGTTAATTAGATGGGTTCTTCTTCTCCAAGAGTTTGATTTGGAGATTCGTGACAAGAAAGGGACGGAGAATCTTGTAGCCGATCACTTATCTAGACTTGAGCAAACCGAGGAAGTTATTGATGAAGAGATAAGTGAGGTATTCCCGGATGAGCAACTTTTCCAAATCATGGATCTTCTACAAGCTTCTAGTGTGCCATGGTATGCGGACCGTGTGAATTTTCTTGCAAGTGGCATCACTCCTCCAGACAGCTCTTATCAACAAAGGAAGAAGTTCTTTGCGAATATCAAGCATTATTTTTGGGATGACCCGTTGTTGTTCAAAAGAGGTCCGGATTAAATCATGAGAAAGTGTGTGCCCGAGGAGGAGATGGAGAAGATTCTTGAACAATGTCACTCATCACCTTATGGAGGCCATTTTGGTGCAGTGAAAGCTGCATCAAAGGTTCTTCAGTTGGGATTTTATTGGCCCACTTTATTCAAGGATGTTCACACACTTGTGTCCAAATGTGACCGATGCCAAGGCCTGGGTAATATCTCTAACCGAAATGAAATGCCCTTAAATTCTATTTTAGAAGTGGAGATATTCGATGTTTGGGGTATTGATTTTATGGGACCTTTTCCATCATCCTTTTATAATCAATACATTTTAGTTGCGGTGGACTATGTGTCAAAGTGGGTAGAAGCGGTAGCACTCCCCACAAATGATGCTCGAGTGGTGGTGAACTTTTTAAAAGAAAAATATTTTTACTCGTTATGGCACCCCTCTAGCTATCATTAGTAATGGAGGAAAACACTTTTGTAACCTCCTCTTTGACTCACATTTGACCAATCGAATATCCACTCCTTATCATCCGCAAACAAGTGGGCAGGTTGAAATTTCAAATAGAGAGTTGAAAAAGATCCTTGAAGTGATAGTGAATGCCTCGAGGAAAGATTGGTCCAAGAAATTGGATGATGCATTATGGGCATACCGCACCGCTTTTAAAACCCCCATTGGTATGTCTCCATTTCGACTTCTATTTGGTAAAGCATGTCATCTCCCGGTTGAGCTTGAGCATCGAGCCTATTGGGCAACAAAAGCCTTGAATTTTGATATGAAATTGGCCGGTGAGAAAAGACTACTCCAACTCAATGAACTTGACAAGTTGCGACTTGAGTCATATGAAAATGCTCGGATTTACAAAGAGAAGACAAAGAGGTGGCATGACAAAAACATTGTGAAGCGGGACTTCCAAGTTGGGCAACAAGTACTTCTTTACAACTCAAGACTTCGATTGTACCCCGGTAAACTCCGCTCTAGATGGTCGGGACCTATCACTATTACTCAAATCTTCCCACATGGAGCGGTCGAACTTTATCATAGAAGCAAAGGGAACTTCAAAGTCAATGGGAAACACTTGAAGCCATACTTCGAGAGTGATTATGAAAAGGAGAAGTCGTCCATCCCTCTTGCAAATCCGGAGTAATCGTATCCAAAGTCGAGCTTACGACTTTAACCAAACGCTTTTTGGGAGGCAACCCAAATTTCTACTCTTTTAATTACTTGTTGATATTTACTAGTTGCATTTTTATTATGTCTAACTTGGTTAATCACCAACTTTTGTAGGTTCAAAATTTTTGAAATCCTAAGCAACCTTATCCTCAACAAGTTTGGGGGAGATTTGTGTATCAAGAAAATCAAAGCTTAGGTCAATTTGGAACATCATTCATGCATCAATCCGGGGAAGTTTCATCACCCATTCCTTACTTTTTATTATGATGTTGTCAACATTGAGGACAATGTTTGATTTAAGTTTGGGGGTTTTGGGATCATGTTTCTATGTGAACATTTTAGATTGCCTTGCCGGCCCTTGGTGTTTTGATGTTTGAAATGTTTATTTTGTTGGGAATATTGACATGCTAGATAGCCTTTCTGGCTTATAATATTTTGATGTTTGAAATTGTTGTTAATTCATGAGTTATGACCAAATTTGATGCTTGTGCTATTTTCTTTAAATGCTTATCCATGTAAGATCCTATGTACATTGAGCACAATAGTCATGTTTAATTGTCGGTGAGTTTGGGAATTGTTGAAGGGGAAGAGGTTATAGGAGTAGATGAACTAGGTTGTGAGCTTGTATGTTAATTTATATCAACCTATCCAATGCTCCTAATGCTCTAGATATCTTGACCCTAATGTAAGACAAGCTTGGGGGTGATCGACCCGTCAACGGAAACGGTCTAGACGTGCGGTGATTCCATGCATGTGGAAGTAAATCTTTGTGTAGAGTGTCTTTCGCCAAGTATAAGCTAAGTAATGACCATATGTGAGAATTCTAAGCCCATTTTAATTTTTGCATTGCATTGCCCTATCTCGAAGCCTTTTTGACTCGAGTAATTAAGCCCGTAGGAGTATCTTGAAACTTAGTGCCTTAAGTTTGAAATTTAGGAGTCACCGGCCGAAAGCTCGTTACATGGGTCAATTAGAAAGCTTAATGAGTAGGGCACTCACACACACACGCTTAAAAAAAAAAAAAAAAAGGAAGAAGCACATTATCATAGTATTCGCTTAATAAGTCTACCCCACTTCGTAGCCTCTTTTACTCTAGTTAATGAGTCCGTAGGGGTATTTTGAAACCTATTACCCTTTGGTCTAAAAAATCGGGGAGCTGCCGACCTAAAGCTCACTACATGGGTCAATTAGAAAGCTTAAGAGAGTGGGGACGTTAAGAGCAAAGATCATGTTAGTTGTTAGAAATCATGCATTTGTACTTGCATAAGGGCTTAGATGAATAGTGGGTTTGAATTGCTTGGTATAAACTTGAATGTCGAAGCACTCATTAGTGGAGAGTCACTGCATTTCTAGGTTGTCGAGATTGTCGGTTAAACACACCCATACTAGAGTGGAAAAAGAAAGAGTGATTTGAGAGTATCCTCTAGAATTGCATCCCGGGAGTGGAAAAAAAATTATTCATTGGGGGATGAATGTCACGAGTGGGAAAAGAAAGAATTGACCACTAATGGTGGGTTAGTTTTGACTTGAAACCTCTTTACTCATCAACATTCTTGAATCTTATTGATGATTGACAGTGGTTATGCACACACTTACCGATCTAACATCGGATAAGCCAAACTCATTTTTGTAGCATTATTTGGGAACATAATTGTGAATTAATTATACAATTTCACACTCATGGAATATTGCGAGCTATCTAGAATTGTTGATCATATTGTCAGTATTTTTGTAGATGCATGTAAATATTCTTACTCGGGATGAGCAAGAGTTTAAGTTTGGGGTATTTGTTGGGTGCATTTTACATGCATATTTCATACATTTATGGTAATACTTTTTGAGTAATTTGGACAAATACCTACTTAAATGTCCATATTTTGTGGTCAAATAGGTTTAACATTCAACTACATGGAGAAAACACAAGATAGAAGCTAAATGAAGGATTTATTGAAGAAATTGAGGAGAAAAGAGAGAAATCTTGCAAGGATTTGAAGTTTGGAGACCGATTTGTCACTTTCGGAAAGCTGTGGACTTCTCGAGCAATTGGTCCAGGGACTAAATTGAAAGTTCTCAAAAGATGAAGGACCTCAAATGCAATCTTAGAAAGGCTTAATCGAAAGAAATCGAAAACTTTGGGGACAAAGTTGATCGATATCTAAAGTTGAAGGAATTCAATTGCAATTAAAAGAGGATCAAGCTGCAGACATCAATCAGGTGAACCACGTGAACACGTCATTAAGCACGGGTCACGTTCACGAATCAAGCCTAAAATTCAACCCGAGAGTTTTCAAGTCAACCACGCGATCGCGAGTCATTCAACCACGCGATCGCGTGGTCAAAAAATTGAGCGATAATCTAGACCGACCCGGTGCGACCCAAATGATGTTGTTCGCGGATCTACGCGAAAATGAGTGTTTTTAGGGCATTTTTTCTAGGATTTACATAGACTTTTCTCTCCATTTTCATCCCAAAAACCCATTTTCTCTCATTTGTTCTTCAAGTCCTTGCTTTCTTCTTGTAATTTTCTCTTATTTTTGTATAGTTTTGTTGATGAATGTTGATTTGAGGGAGAAATACCAACATTATTGTGGAAGAATAGTGATATTTTGAAGCAAGAATCATTGGTGAAGGGAAGTATTATTGCTTAATCTTCATATTTCTTTATTTACTTTACTTTGTAGTTGAAATAATGCATTTAATTTTTGAATTTTATTATTATTTCACTATGGGCTAAGTTATTTAGTGTTGGGATGATTGATGAAGCTTGACCTAGCTTAGTTGACATTGATGCTTGTATTAAGAATTTAAGCTTTTTATTATCTTGTGCATTTATTGTTGTATTTATTGACTAACATTTATTGTGGCCACATTTATGCTTAGGTTTCATGGGATGTGCAATTATTGAGAAATTGTTGTGTATTCTAGATCAATACAATATTTGCTCTAGGTTCTTGTTTAGGATAGAGATATACCTAAAACCCTAGATGATCCATTGAGTTATTTTCACAAAGGTTTAATGCAATTGGTGTGTTTTTAATCGACATAGAGATATAGTAGGTTAATTCCACTAATTAGGGTTGGTTTCACTCGAGAGAGGTAATTGACTAAGCTTGGAAAATCGGATCTAACATGATTAATAAATTGCATTTCTATTTGGTTGTTGAGAATTTAATTAAGTAATGGTCAAGTGGAATCAAGAATCCCAACACTCCTCTATCATCAAATCATCACCATTTTCTACTTATTTATTTAGAATTGTGATTTAAATTCTAGTACTAGGACTTTCCCAAACCAAAACTTTATTGTGTGTTTCTTGTTGAAATTGATTAAACTAGAGTGTAATTGAAATAGACAATTCTTGTGGGATCGATAAATCGGACTCATTTTGTACACTATCACTTGTATGCGATACGTGCAGTTGATGTGTGTTTTTAGCGAACAGACTTCACAATGATTACTGACTATGGAGTAGTGTGTTGCTAAGAAAGAGTGACATATGGTAGAATCTAAGATCTATTGAGTTTGAGAGATTTGCATAGAAATTTTAGTGAGTATATTGACATATAAGGTTCATGTAATAAATATGATGGTTATGATATTGTAATCTTAGGGAGATTGATATGAAAATTTTTGAGGTCATATGATATGATGATAAGTGACATGTTACACGATTACTACAAGATATGGTGATTAGACGATTAATGGATATTATGATTAAACCGTGAAAGAATCGTGTGAATATTGAGTTAATTGATCTTATCTTGATGGTTTATTTAATTATGGTGAAATATTACCTACGATTGGGAATCTTCATATTGAGTCATAAGATATATGGATTTATTTAAAATTTTGGTGATGCAGTTTCGAATTACTTATTATCGGGTGTACTTTAGATGTGAGCAAAATATTTTGTTACAATAATGGAAAACCTGAGCTGATCAGTTGTGTGGTTTTTACGTATAATGGGATTGTATCTTTGGGTTAAGTAAAATTGATGAGGAATCCTATATGATTCACAGAAGTCTTATTCAATGGTGATAGACTTGATCAGAGTATTGTTCATAGTGTAACATAAATTGAAGTTGGAGAACAAGAGGAATTGTATATTGAACTTCAAATTTGGGAAGTTAGTGAGGTTTCTTAAGTTGAGAATATCATATCTGATCCTAATGATGATACATTAAATTAGTACATTATTCCTCAGCTAGAATGAGTATGTGATACCAAGTACTTGATGCATGATTTAAGAGTATGGATTAAAGGATTTAAGTTTGAATTCTCCAATATTTAAAGGAAGTTTCAGTCGAGTTTAGAAATGATTGCGTTTGTAAATCTTTTAGAAAGATTCTGCCAAGTTTGAGTTTGTGCTCAATATTTTGGAATTGATACCGCATTTCTATGTTTTGGATCATAAGGTTTTATTCTTGATCAATTTTCTTGATTTTTAGTTTAAGCATTGGAACAATTAATATTTATATCATGGATTCGATATCAGTATAGATCCTTGAAAGGTTGGAAATAGAAGGCTAATGAATGAGTTAATAAGTTGGATAATGTCGGATGATTGATTAGGTTATACACAATAGCTATCTAGCGTCTTTTCGCATAGCTTCGTATGAGGTACAGATATATGTTAGAGAGGTTGTCCGATTTCATGGATTGCTAGTGTCTATTTTTCAGATAGAGATCCGAGGATTTTCCCTTGAAATTTTGGAAGAGTTTACATGTGGCAATGGGTACTAAATTAAATTTTAGTACTGCCTACCATCTCCAGATTCAGACATTGAAAGATATGATTAGGGCATGTGTTCTAGACCCAAATGGTAATTGAGAGACACAGTTTCCATTAGTAGAGTTTGCCTACAACAAACAGTTTTCTGGCTACCATTGATATGTCACCATACGAAGCACTGTATGGGTGAAGATGTCGATTACCAATTTATTGGGATGAAGTTGACGAGAAGAAATTATTGGGTCCAGAATTAATTGAGAAAATAGTGGAGGCTATCGAGAAGATCAGATTACGGATTAAAGCTGCCCAAGACAGACAGAAAAGCTATGCCGATCAAAGAAGAAAAGACTTAGAGTTTGTCTAATGGTAGCAGGGATTTAAGAATCTTTGTACTTAACCCCTAGGTACAAGGTTCGATCCCTGGGGAAGGCAAAAATCCACTTCTTGGAAACGAAGCTGGCAGCCCTTGAGGACCAGGACGACCAAGGGGGGAGTGGAAAGACCATGAGTACGACTCTGAGAAGGCCCCAGCGAGGGAGCCGGGTCGTTACAGTTTGATATTAGAGAGAAAGTGTTCTTGAAAGTAGCTCCTATGAAGGGTACTTTTCGTTTCGGCAAGAGAGGAAAATTAAGGCCTCGTTTCATTAGACCATTTGAAATACTACAGAAAGTGGGGAATGTGGCTTATTGTTTGACTTCGCCACCAGAACTTGCAGCTGTTCACAATGTTTTTCATGTTTCCCTATTGAGAAAGTATGTTCATGATCCTATTCAAGGGGTGAATTATCAGTCTCTTGCAGTTCAGAAAGATTTGTCTTATGAAGAGGCACATATGTGCATAGTAGAGAGAAAAGTCCATGTCTTAAGAAACAAAGAGATTCCTTTAGTCAAAGTAGACACAATAGTGATGAGACTACTTGGGAAAAGAAAGAGGAGATCCTAACCAAGTGTCCAGAAATCATAGATCGAGTAAGTTTAATTTTGATGACCAAATTATTTTAAGGAGGTAAGGTTGTAGCGACCAAGAATTTTCACGTATTTAAATAATTATTTTAAACTTTAAAACGTGCCGCTTCGATCTCACTCATTTTTAAGTTAATGTCGCGACGTATTCGTCTAGCCAAGTTAAGAAATGTAGTCCATTCAATTTTAAATAAATTTCGAATTTCTAAAATTTTATTATTTTATTTATTTATTTAAATTATTATTTTCAAAATCATTTTAAATTTCAAATTACGTCAAGTTCATTTTATTTGATCCATTTTCCTACTCAGTTGAATTCATGTATTATTTTTCTCGAATTTCGTGTATTGCTTGTCTAAGTTTTCATAACATCCTACATCAACCTATACTACCACGAACTTCCATCAATCACATCAATCTCATACCCTATCAAACTCTCTTACTCTCCAACCTCTCCAATTCACACCATCTTAACCAGCCTCTCCTCTCAACACAACCACAGGTTCATCCTTGTTCCCAACAACACCATTCACGACATTGTAGCTCGGCATGCCGCAACCTCATTTCCTCAACTCCATTGTAGTCACCTCCCACAGCCAGGTAACCACCTCACTGCACCACCACTTCCCCGTTCATGCACTACCACCGCAAGCATCACCACTGCCGACTCAACCAATCTACAAGCTAACTACATCACCGCCTCTGCCACCGTACACCACCAGTCCACTGCCAAGCCGCCACCTCCATCAAGCCATAACCAACCCCAAACCATCACCACCGCCACCTCCTTCATCATCATCATCACCCCGACCGCGCCCCCACCACCGCACGCAGCCAACAACCACCTCGGCCAACCTACTTCCAAACTCAAAATCAAACCCAAAATCTTACCAAGAAAACCAAATACTTACCTCAACCACCGCTTTTACTGCCGGACTTTCGCCAGTGAAGCTCCAAATCGCAGCCAATAATCCTCGGTTTAGCCATCGATTTCGCACCCAATCCCACGCCGAACTCCCTCGAATCTGAACCTTCCCTTGTGCGCCGGAGATTTCGTCGGCGAAACCGTCGGCTGGAGACCGATTTTCCCTCAAGCCCTCACCTCCGCTCTCTCTCTCTCTCTCTCTCTCTCTCTCTCTCTCTCTCTCTCTCTCTCTCTCTCTCTCTCTCTTCTCCTCCTCTGTTCGTGAGATAGGGGAGAGAGAAATGAAATTGGTTTTTAATAATTTTGATTTTCAAAATTTGCACTTTAGTCCCCAAGTTCTAAGGTTATTTAAATCAGTCCCTATAGTTTTTAAAACAATCATTTTAGCCCCTTAAGTCTTTAAATGGTTTTAATCAGCTCCTTCATTTTTAAAATCAATTATTTCAATCCCTACAGTTTAATATATGTTTTGAGTTTCAACCCAAGTTTTGAAAATTTACATTTTGGTCCCCAATGTTCCAAATGTTCCATTTTGGCCCATGAGTTCAAATATTTTAAAAAACTCTATCCTTTAATTTAAAAATATGTTATTTTCTGCCTAAATATTTTAATAGCATTTTATTCGAGTCCTGAAAGTTTTGAAAAACTCCATTTTAGTCCTGATGCAAACCAAGTAGCAATTGTAGCTACGCAACCCACAAAATATTGAATTGACCCAAGAACGCCAAGAAACCACGATTTATGGATCCAATTAAAATTAATTGAACCAAGCAACCAATACAATCACAGAGATATATTGACCTCTTGATCACAAGCAATATTAATTCTCACCGAGATTTGAACAAACAAGAATAACTCGCAAGTTCAAATTGTATTCAATGAAGAATAGAAGTTTGAAAGCAATTTGCCCCACCATAATATCAATAATTGTCTTCCTAATAATGAAAATTACATCCCTATAAATAGGGTCAAAATCTGGTCTAAGAGTTCTAATTAAACTAGGAATGAAATTGCCAAAATATGGAAAGAAATAAAAATCTTAAAATTACTCGTATTAGCGGTTACGGCCGTGACCTTATTCTTTACGGCCGTAAGAAGCTTTCTGTTTAACAGTTACGGCCGTGAAACTTAATTTACGACCGTAAATCATATTTTCTGAAAAACTTGTTTTCAACCCGAGGCTGCATTACGGCCGTGACAGGTGTGAGTTACGGCCGTAAGTCCAACTTTTCAAAATTTCAGTTTTTAGTAGTGGACTCGTTACGGCTGTAAGAAATATAGGTTACGGCCGTAAATCTGAAACTTCACAATTTCCTTCGGCTGCTTGAATGAGGTTGATCCACTCGTCGTTTTGGCTCGGTCCCAACATGTAACTTGCTTCTTTTGATGAAACGAACATTATTTTGGCCATTGTTTCTTGTACTAGCTTGTCCAATGCTTCGTTGGCCTTCCTCGTTTGTAATCGAGTCATCGGTCCTCCCTTGATCACCAACGGATCTTTGCGCGGGCTTGTATTCTTGGTCTGGATCACATCATCCCCTCCCTCCTCAAAAGGATTCGACCTCGAATCTGTACCTACATCAAATGGAGATAGATCAGAAACAGTAAACGTAGCCGAAACATTATACTCACAGGAAGATCTAGTTTATAGGCATTTTTGTTGATCATTTCAATCACTTGGAATGGACCATCTCCTTGCGGTTGTAACTTTGATTTACGTTGTTCCGGAAACCGCTCCTTCCTTAAATGTTCCCAAACCCAATCACCGGGTTCAAAGATGATGCATTTTCTTCCTTTGTTAGCCTGCGATGCATAATGTTCATTTTTCTTTTCAATTGCCAACCTCACCTTGTCGTGGAGTGATTTAACCATCTCAGGCTTTTTCTTTCCATCCAAACTACTACATTCATTCACAAGTAAAGGAATTAAATCTAATGGTGTTAGCGGATTAAAACCTTTAACAATTTCAAATGGTGAACAAGAAGTAGTAGAATGTATAGCCCTATTATATGCAAATTTAATAAATGGTAAACACTCTTCCCAATTTTTCAGATTTTTATTGATTATGGCGCACAACAATTGAATCATGGTCCTATTTACTACCTTGGTTTGTCCATCGGTCTGTGGGTGACAAGTTGTAGAAAAAAGTAGTCTTGTTCCTAGTTTGTTCCACAAAACTCTCCAAAACTGACTAAGGAACTTAACATCCCTATCCGAGACGATACTTTTAGGAACCCCATGTAGGAGCACGACTTCCCTAAAGAAAATATCAGCTATGTTGGTAGCATCGTCAGTTTTGTGGCATGGTATGAAATGTGTCATTTTACTAAAGCGATCTACTACCACAAAAATTGAATCTCTTCCCTTCTTAGTTCTAGGTAATCCCAAAACAAAATTCATAGAGATATCGACCCAATGTTCACTAGGGACGGGTAAATACATATATAATCCATGGGGTTTAATCATAGATTTTGCCTTCTTGCAAGTAATGCATCTACTACAAACCCGAGCCACATCAGTCTTCATCATAGGCCAATAGAAATGTTCACTTAAGATTTCGCGGGTCTTTTTAACCTCAAAATGACCCATTAGATCTCCACTATGGGCCTCTCTCACAAGTAACTCTCTCATTGAACACCTAGCGACACACAATTTATTTTCCCAAAATAAGTAGTCATCATGTTTAAAGAATCTATCCACAGCCCCCTTACCATAAATACTAGAAAAGTCCGGATCATTAGAATACATGTCCTTAATATATTCAAATTCAAGCAATTTAGCATTCAAAGAAGTTACAAGGACATACCTTCAAGATAATGCATCTGTCACCACATTTTCCTTACTTTGTTTGTACCGAATGACATAGGGAAATGTTTAGATGAGCTCTACCCACCTTGCATGTCTCTTAGCTCGACCCCTCAAATGCTTCAAGGATTCATGATCAGTGTGGATCACGAACTCCCGGGACCACAAGTAATGTTTCCATGTCTCCAAAGCGCGCACAAGTGAGTACAACTCCTTGTCATATGTGGGGTAATTAGGAGTAGCCCCCTTTAGATTTTCGCTAAAATAAGCTACTGATTTTCGATCCTGCATTAAAACAGCTCCAATGCCTAGCCCTGAGGCATCACATTCAATCTCAAAAGCCTTGTCAAAGTTAGGAAGTGATAAAACTGGTGCTTTACACAACATATTTTTGATATTCTCAAATGCATGCTCCTGTTCTACACCCCATTTAAACCCTACACTTTTTTTGACAATTTCTGTGAGTGGTGCGGCAATTGTACTAAAATCTTTTACAAAACGCCTATAAAAACTAGCCAATCCATGAAAACTTCTAACCTCAGTTATGCTTTTAGGTGTTGGCCATTCTTTAATAGCTTTGACTTTCTCTTCATTTACTTCTATTCCCTTAGCACTAACCACATAGCCAAGAAACACAACTTTTTCCATGCAAAAATTACACTTTTTAAAATTAGCAAAAAGTTGCTCTTGCCTCAAAACCACAAGGACACACCTAACATGCTCCACATGCTCATTCCAAGTTTTACTATATATCAAGATATCATCGAAGTAAACTACAACGAATTTACCTATAAATGCACGTAAAACATGATTCATTAAACGCATAAATGTGCTGGAGCATTAGTAAGTCCAAACGGCATAACTAACCATTAATACAAGCCATATTTAGTTTTAAAAGTAGTTTTCCACTCATCTCCTTCCTTCATTCAAATTTGATGATAATCACTCTGAAGATCAATTTTACTAAATATGCTAGAGCCATGTAATTCATCCAACATATCATCTAACCTAGGAATAGGATGCGGTACTTTACCGTTATGTTGTTGATGGCCCTACAATCAACACACATTCTCCAAGTCCCGTCCTTCTTTTGTACAAGTAACACGGGTACGGCACATGGACTCATGCTCTCCTTTATGTACCCCTTGCTCATCAATTCCTCCACTTTCCTTTGAAGTTCCTTCGTCTCCTTGGGATTACTCCTATAAGCGGGACGGTTTGGAATGACTGCTCCAGGTACAAAATCAATCTGATGTTCAATACCTCGAATGGGTGGCAATCCACTAGGTATATCCTCTGGAAATACATCGTCAAATTCCTACAAGAGAGAAATAGCCAAACTAGGGAGGGGTTTGTTAGTTACCTCATGGGCAAGGAATGATTCCTTGTACAATAAAAGGACCATTGGTCGATTTTCCACGAAAGCTTTCATGATTTCACTACTTTTGGCATAGAAACTCACTCTTGGTTTTTCTTTTCTGGCACTCTTCGCTCCCTCTCCTTTTTCTGAGGTATGTACCCCCAACACTCTTTTTTTTTCCTCGCCTCTCCTTTTTCTGGAGTCATGGCTCCAACTCTCTTTTCCTCTTCTTTTTCTGAGGTTGTGGCCTCAACTCTCCTTTTCTCAAGTTTCCTCACCTTTTGTTATTCATCATTTTTCAATTTAATTTGATCTACATAAACTTGTGATGGTGCCAGTGGTGTAAGTGTAATATTTCTCCCATCCTTGGTAAAACTATATCTATTTTCATATACGTCATGTGTCACCTTCCTATCGTATTGCCAAGGCCTACCCAGCAAAATGTGCCCGGATTGCATAGAAACCACATCACACATCACTTCATCCATATATCTACCAATCGAAAAATTCACTAACACCCTCCTATTCACCTTAATTTCACCACTATCATTTAACCACTGAAGTCTATAAGGTGATGGATGCTTCAACAATGGTAATCCTAATTTCTCAATTAGTGTGGTGCTAGGAACATTTGTAAAACTACCACCGTCAATAATCATACTACATACCTTGTCTTGGATGCGACACCGTGTATGAAATATGTTCTCCCTCTGTTGCTCCACATCATCCACGTTGACTTGGGAAATTCCTTGTGGCGTTTCGAAAGTCGTGGTTCTTTATTCCGCATCGTTGAGCCATCGCGTCGTGAATATCAGGTCATGATTCATCCGTCCAACCATAACCTGAGTTCGAAACTTTCCGGCGTTTCTTCCGCGCTTCGAATCTTATCACAATGTCTAGGAACTGGTACCACGTCCTAAAGAAGGAAATGTAATTGGAACCAAATGGATCTTCAAAAACAAATCGGATGAATAAGGAAATGTTGTTAGAAATAAAGCCAGACTTGTTACTCAAGGCTATACCCAGATTGAAGGGACAGACTTTGATGAAACATTTGCTCCAGTAGACAGACTGGAATCTATCAGACTGTTGCTAGCTGTGTCCTGCCACATTAATTTGATATTCTATCAGATGGACATCAAAAGTGCCTTTCTGAACGGTGTACTTAATGAGGAAGCTTATGTGGAGCAGCCCCAAGGATTCACAGATCCATCTCACCCGGACTATGTCTTTAGCCTCAAAAAGGATTTATATGGGTTGAAACAAGCTCCCAGAGCTTGATATGAAAGGCTCACATCTTTCTTGCTAAGCAACGGATACAAAAGGGGAGGAACTGATAAAACTCTTTTCATTAAGCATCTAAATCCTAGACTAACTATAGCTCAAATATATGTTGATGACATTGTATTTGGGTCTACATCTAAGTCCAAAATTGGTGAATTTATAAATACAATAAAAAGAGAATTTGAAATGAGTATGGTCGGTAAACTAACATTTTTTCTTGGTTTGTAGGTACAACAGGATGAATCTGGTATATTCATATCCCAAGCAAAATATGCTAAAAATTTGGTGAAGAAATTTGGACTTGAAGATGCAAAGGCTATGAGAACTCCCATGGAAACTACATTGAAACTTTCAAAGGATGACAGGGGCAAGGATGTAGATCCATCCCTCTACAAAAGCATGATTGAAAGTCTTTTGTACCTTACTGCCAGTAGGTCAGACATATCCTTTAGTGTTGGGATGTGTGTAAGATATCAGGCCAAACCTAAGGAGTCTCATTTTATCGCTGTGAAAAGAATCATTATATATGTAAGTGGTACATTAAGTTATGAATTTGGTTTACAAGAGATACCACTGCCCATCTTGCAGGTTATTCAGATGCAGTCTGGGCTGAGAATGTGGATGATCGAAAGAGTACATCTGGAGGATGTTTTTACATTGGCAACAACTTGGTGGCATGGCTAAGCAGAAAACAAAATTCAGTGTCCCTTTCCACAGTCGAAGCGGAGTATATTACAGCCGGTAGTTGCTGTACACAGCTCCTTTGGATGAAACAAATGTTGGAAGATTATGGGATATCTATAGAACAAGCCACAATGTAATGTGATAACACTAGTGCTATCAACATCTCAAAAAACCCTGTCCAGCACTCCAGAACAAAACACATTGACATCAGACACCACTTCATCAGAGAATTGGTGGAGCAGAAGATTATCAATCTGAAGCACATACAGACTGATCTACAACTTGCAGATTTGTTCACTAAGGCCCTCGATACTGTCAAATTTGAAAGCCTTAGGAAACAAATTGGAGTATTATCTTCTCCTGAATAGGAACATGCATATTTAAAAATAAAAAAAAACATTCCATTTTTTTTCTTGCATGCATTTAAGTTGACTTATACTATTCATATACTAAGTGTAGATCATATTTTTGCTTGCAGATATATATATATATATATATATATATATATATATATATATATATATATATATATATAAGTGCTTGAGGCTAATAATGAGACAGATATGTCTGGCTGATGGCAGTCAACATGTCTCCTGATGAATCTAACTAGTACTCAAATTTGGACAATCCAAAGGATAAGTCACTGCTGTCTAAGTCATATGGTTTGCTACTGGGTGAGATTTCATATTCTGTGTATAGACCTATGATCTGAATCTTGCTTATAACATTGTACGCATATTCTTATTATCCAAGGGTAGGGTTAGTGGAAAAGAAGGCTGCATATCCAAGTCAAGTTCATGCTCTTTAGTAAAAAAGAAAATATATGAGGAAAAAGTGAAATTATCAAAGAAAAAAGGGGGAAAACCTAGTAAGATAACTTTTGGGGATTGTGTGAATCTACCAATCCAAGCCAAGTTCATACCCTTCTTCTAATCTAAAGGGGAACATCTTGTAAGATAACTTCTAGGGATTGAGTGAACTCGTTTCCACTTTCAAAAGACATTGTCAAAATATTGAAAAAGTCGGCAAGCCGGATTTGAGAAAATGCACTTTATATAGATATTGATCGGTCTTATTGTGCACTACGGTGACAAATCAATAAGTCGGGGCAATCATATAATTTTACAGGTTGCTCGGATCACACATGCACTTTAATCAACTTAATCATGTTCGTGGTGGACTGTACACTGCTAGATGTATCTGCCTCAACTGATGCCAACAGTGCTCAGGCGTGTCTCGGGTACCCAGTTGCATTTAGATTTTTCATGTATGAAATTTAGTTATTTTTCTGAAAATATTTAGTTAAGGCAGTATATTGTGGGCTAATGTGTGTGAATCTTGCAAAATAAGTCAGTAAATTGTGGAGCCCAATTTTGGTAATTTATTTGTTACCTAATTCTTGATTTATCTTGTTTCCATATTTATCCCTTTTTTTTTTGGAAAGGAAATTGGCAGGAACTAGAATTCTCAAGAGATATCTTTGTATACTAAGAATGCAATTAAAACAAAATCTCTTTAATTCTATTTGTACTCAAATTCCTCAAGAATCTCTTCTCAAATCTTGATTTCCTCTCTCCATTTGAAAAACCACAAAAACCCTCTTAAACCACCTTAATATCCAATCTTCGCCTATAGCCGAACAAAGCCAAGGTGACTCCACCACCCAGCTACAAGTTATGGGTGCAAATCTGACACCTATGTTCGGTAATCTTCCTACCAATCACTTTTCTCCCTTAGAAATTCGAAAGGAATTGATGGGTGCAGGAGAAATTTCAGGCAAACAAACTGAAACAAAGGGGGAGATGCCAAAAGATGATAAAGATATGGAAGAAGGTAAATTCGAAACAAATCGGAAAAAGACGCAGATGGATCTGACCAGGACAAAGGTGAGTCTAGCAAGTCAGAGTCAGAGGATAAAGAAGAGGAAGCCGATGAATTTGTAAGTGAGGATGAATCCGATGAGACAGAGGGGTCAAGAGGTCAAGATGAATCTAATAATACTGAAGGAAGTGGAGATGAGGATAATGCTGAGAAAACAGAGAAATCTGAAGAAATAGAAGAAGAAGAGACTACGAGGCTCGACAGAAAGAACAAGGAAAAATGTGAAGAAAACAATGTCTGCAAAGAAAAGGGGATCGAGGACAAAGGCGGATGAATCTGCTACTCTAGATTGATCTAGGTATGATCCTTCATCATTTGTTAGCACTTCTATGCAGACTGCCAAAAGTATGTTTACACCTTTCAAGTTCAAATTCTGGTCAACTGGTGCATATGTTGATTTCCAAAAGTAAGAGATTGCACTATAATTCTCGTGTATGAAATTTTGAACAAGATTGTTAGGGAAAATTTTGACCAGTTTATTCATGAATCGGGTTTAAACGTGAGTATGCCCGGACTCTTTATTTGGCTACTCGTATGGTCCTCAACAAGGGAACACATATTTTCTCGTTTACCCCTTGATTATTTCACAATTTTTTGCTGATTAGGGTGTCAAAAGACCTAAAGATGGATCTGGCCAGCATGATTCGTCTGGACAAGATGGCAGAATTGGGAAACTGGAAGCAGAAGTTATCACTCTAAAGGCAGAAGTGGTTGCACTTAAAGCCACTGTCAAAAGGTTTGAAGATAAATATGTTTTATGCATGTTCTTCCAGAAAATGAGATCTCAAAGGCTTCTACTGAAAAGAAAAAGACCAAGTCCAAAAATAATTTCTAACTGGAAGAAAAATCTATTTTGCATGTTTGCATGAATTCTATGTTTGAGGGGTCGTTGGGAGAGAGACATAGATATTATATCCTACTGTATTAAGTTTCTAAGCATTGTAGTAAGGGGGAGCATTTTTTGTGTTTTCAGAGTTTTCTAAAACTCAACCTTTATTTCCAGTTTTTATTGTCTGTAACCAAATTTTGCCTAATTTTTGTCTACTTGTGCTTATATGGCAGGTTACAAAATGTGGAATGCTTCCCCTATTTCTTCCAAAAAGGGGTGAGTAGTATTTATTTTACTCATCTTTTCCGATTAATTAAATGTTGAAGCAACTTTCAGTTTATTTGGATACTCCTTATGTGCTTATTATTCTTCTCTCTTTATATGCATAAATTGATTGTTATGAGAAGATTATGATGCATAACTTGAGGGGAAGGGGAGCTTCATTTACTTCCACTTGTGCTTATGAAAAGATGATTAGGTTTTGAAAAAATAGAAAAAGTCAAAGGGGGAGATTGTTAACTTAATAAAGTTGGCATTTTTTTTCTACAAGTTTGTAATTTAAGAAAGTTTAATTTAATTACTAAATATGTGTATTTAGCAATTTATTAAGTTTAATTAAATTACGTAAATACTTCTTAGATATAATATGTTTATCTCCTATATATTTGTGATAATCATTTTATTTTGGAGATAATGTTTATTTATGATTAGAATAAAAAAAATATTGATCAAGATTTGTTGCTTATCTTTTATGATTAGAATCAAGAAATGTTGATCATGAAATATTGTGATAATCTTGTGACTTGGCCAAATATTATCTTGTGATTTGGTCGAGTATCTTGATGATTTGATTCTTGGTATCCAAGTTTATCACTTTTGGTAAGATTTGCAAACAAACTTGAATATCTTACCTTATCATCACTTATAGTAAGATTATTAGATTTATGATTATCTTACCTTATTGTCTATTATGGTATTATTCTTGATTTATCTTACCTTATCTTGATTTTATTGCATGAAATCAAGATTTGGTGCAAGTATGATTCTTGATCAACAAGCAATCGAATTGCACATAAATAAGGAAAACGTGGATGGCTTCCCTAGACATGTAGAATTCAACAAATTCGTGTGGTGCTTAAAAATACACGTCCAGTAAAGTAATAAAAAAAAAGTTTCTCCCTTTAAGGCGTATTAGAAGAATTTTTTTTTTTTTTAAATAAAAATTATTATATGCATGTGAAAAAAATAATTCAAGAAGTGCACATTTTTCTTTCTCTCATTAATCGAAGGACGTATTAGAAATCATAAATTATAAGAGAGTTGTTGATTTAATTTTAAATATTTTTTTGTTAGAAACTGAAGAGTTTAGATTATATATGTATGAAAAATAATTTTGTAGAATACACGAAAATAAAAAGAAATAAAATATTAAAAATGTACATTAATTAAAACTAAGGGTTAAAGTAAAATTATTAAAAAGACGCGATGGTAAAATACTCCAAAAAAGGTTTCATGGTAAAGTAATAAAAAGACTTTCTCCATTTAAGGCGCTTTAGACGAAGTTTTATTTTTTTAAATAAAAATTATTATATGCATGTAAAAAAATTAATTCAAAACGTACACATTTTTCTTTTTTTCTCATTAATTGAAGGACGTATTAGAAATCATAAATTATATGATAGTTGTTCATTTTATTTTAAAGATTTTTTGGAGAGAAATTGAAGAGTTTAGATTACATATGTATGAAAAATATTTTTATAAACAATACGAAAATAAAATATTAAAAGCGTACATTAATTAAAACTAAGGGTTAATGTAAAATTATTAAAAATATGCGAGGGTAAAATACTCCAAAAAAGGTTTGAGGGTAAAATAATAAATAAAAAAAAAGTTTGTCCCTTTAAGTCCTTTTAGAAGAGGTTTTTTTTTTTTTTTTTAAATAAAATTTATTAGATGCTTGTAAAAAAATTAATTATAAAAGTACGCATTTTTCTTTTTCCCTCATTAATTGAAGGATGTATTAGAAATCATAAATTATATGATAGTTGTTTATTTTATTTTAAAGATTTTTGGAGAGAATTTGAAGAGTTAAGATTACATATGTATAAAAAAATATTTTTATTTACAATACGAAAATAAAAAGAAATAAAATATTAAAAGTGTACATTAATTAAAACTAAGGGTTGATGTAAAATTATTACAAATATGCGAGGGTAAAATACTCAAAAAAAGGTTTCAGGGTAAAATAATAATAAAAGTTTCTCCCTTTAAGGCTTTTTAGAAGAGGTTTTTTTTTTTTTTTTTTAAATACAACTTATTATATGCATGTAAAAAAATTATTTCAAAAAGTACGCATTTTTCTTTTTCTCTCATTAATTGAAGGACGTATTAGAAATTAGAAATTATATGATAGTTGTTTATATTATTTTAAAGATTTTCTGGTGAGAAATTGAAGAGTTTAGATTATATATGTATGAAAAATATTTTTGTAGACAACACGAAAATAAAAAGAAATAAAATAATAAAAATGTACATTAATTAAAACTAAAGGTTAAAATAAAATTATTAAAAAGATGGGATGGTAAAATACTCCAAAAAAGGTTTCAGGGTAAAGTAATAAAAAAAAACTTTCTCCATTTAAGGCGTTTTAGAAGAAGTTTTTTTTTTTTTTTTAAATAAAAATTATTATATGCATGTAAAAAAATTAATTCAAAAGGTACGCATTTTTCTTTTTCTCTCATTAATTGAAGGAAGTATTAGAAATCAAAAATTATATGATAGTTGTTTATTTTATTTTAAAGATTTTTTGGTGAGAAATAGAGGAGTTTAGATTACGTTTGTATGAAAAATATTTTTATAAACAACACGAAAATAAAAAGAAATAAAATATTAAAAATGTACATTAATTAAAACTAAGGTTAATATGAAATTATTAAAAAGATGCGAGGGTAAAATACTCCAAAAAAGTCTTAAGGGTAAAGTCAGGGGTGGGCAAAATCTCTTTCAAGAATTTGGCGTAACTAGGCATTTGTGCACTTACATCTGCAAATGAGATATTAATATGCAGTTTTCTGAATACTTCCATGAATTTTTCAAACTGCTTATCCATTTTGTGATTTTGCAGACGTTGAGGAAATGGAATGGGTGGGACATATTTCTTAACAGGAGTAGGTGATTTTTCTTTTGATGCTTCGTTTTGAGTTTCGAGTTGGGTTAACTGATAAAACCCCTCAATCTCACTTTCGACTTCATCGATTACTTGTTTCTCTGCCCTCTTAGGTCTTTTTACATGTATCTCAGGAAATTGAACCCCACTACGTGTGGTGATTGCTTGCACATGCTCCCTAGGATTTTTAATAGTGTTGCTTGGTAAAGTCCCAGGTGCTCGCTCAGACAATTGTTGAGCGAGTTGACTTATTTGAGTTTCAAGCTTTTTGATTGATGCAGACTGACTTTACAAAGATGTTTGATGCATTTGGAACATCTTGTCAGTCTTTTGCATATATTGCTGAAACATCTCCCCCAAACTTGGCCTTCTATCCGGTTGTTGATTAGACTCATTTTGATTGTTTGACCATTTAAAGTTAGGGTGTTGCCTCCAACCAGGATTGTAGGTGGGGCATATGGATTGTTTTGCACAAAATTGACTTGCTCATCTGTTGAAACCAACAACATACAATTCTCTGTTGAGTGGTTAGAGCTACAATTCTCACAGATTACCTGTGATTGAATAGCGTTAACTCCTTGTGATGTAAGCAACAAATCAACTTTTTTTGTCAGCGTAGCTATTTGTGCATTTGTACTAGTCAGTGCATCTATATCATGCATTCCAGTAGCTCTCCTTTGTACTACTCTTTCAGATGGGAACATATATGTGTTTTTGCAATGAGTTCTACCAGGTCCCAAGCTTGGTTGACACTTTTATTTGTGATAGACCCACCAGCTGATGAGTCCACTATTGATTTGTATTTTGGTGACAACCCAGAGTAAAAGTACTGAACTTGAAGGCCTTTGTTATTGTAATACCGCATTTCGATTTACATGCTTTCTTGATTGTCACGTAAAGTTTATATTAATATCATTATAAATGATTTAACTAATATTATGGTTTTATTTGAATTATTTTGCAGTGGAAGGACTGGATGCCGTCTCGATCAATGTACCAATTAAAAGTTTATAAATTGTTATTTTAACAGTTTACGTGCAATTTTATGTGATTAATTAAATTTATTGCCTAGGCATGCTAATTTCTATTTTTATTGTGTTAAATTGAAGTTGGAAAAAGTTTGGTGACACTTTGGAATTTTATTTGAAAGTTATGAACCTAAATTACCAATTTGAGAGTTGAGGGACTAAATTGCAAGTTATCAAAAGTTAAACACTCAACCCTAACCTAAAAGAAACCTCACACTCTCATAACCCTCTCCCTCACTCACGCACGCAACTCTCGGTTCTCTCCCTCTCTTCGCGATCTCTCCCTCTCCCTCGACTCACTCGCTCTCGGCCACTCTCTCTCTAACCCGTCGCCGACCACGACCCAACCACCGGCGGTAAGCCCCTTTTCCCCTTTTCTCTTCACGACACACGCACACACACCCGAGACCGCACACACACGCACACGGTTCCACGCGATTTCGCCCACACACACGCCCATAATTCGATACACACATGTATATATGTATAAATTCTATGTAAAGAATGTATGTATACACTTTATATGCATAAATTCAGTTTTTACAGTTAACTGCAGATTTTAATTTTTGTGTAAAATTCGAGTTTAACCATGAAATTGGGGGTCTATGATGTTATGTGAATGAGTAGTGATGTATATGAATGTATATATTATTATGTATGTATAGATGCGTGTATATATATGTATAAGTTTGGATTTTGTGGGCATAGATATATATTCATGAAATTTTTGAATTAATTTGTGTGCTATAATATTAAATTTGAGGTGTGAGTGTATGTATATATGATCATGAATATGCATATGACTATTTAAACGAACGTGTGATTTTTGGAATGTTGGGATAATGGTGTAGGAGAGTAAAGTTTAACCTTTTAGGAACAAGTTAGTTTAAATTGAATTTATGTTCAACGTTATAAATTTTTAGTTTAAGATCATTTTTCTTTTTGAATAAGAAATGCTTAACTTTGATTTGTGAAATTGATAAGTAAGATTTCAAAATCTTCCTTGAACTTAATGTATTACTTCGAATATGATATTATACGTGGTGTTAAATGCATTTGTTATATTATGAGTCACATGATAATCTCGACCTCATTTAAGAGTGTAAAATGTGGTCTTTCACTAAAAATCATATTTTGTTAATGAATGGAAATTAATTAGGAGAAACGGTACATTGACGTCGCGGGCAACCAAGACTTCCACCTGCATATTAAGCAAAGTAACTACTGAGAATTTCAAGTAAGTAAACTCCCCCTATGTTCATCAAAGTTGAATGTAAATGTGAAAGTTATGTGTAAATGACTGTCGTGCAACTTACTTACTTTGATGAATTGTATTTACTTTATGAAAGCATATGTTATTGAGAAGAATGTTAAAGCATGCACGTTATTATGTCATTGCATCATTAGGCATGCACTGGCATCGAAATGGGAAAGTCAAATGTTTTAATGAAAGGAATGTGTCAAAATGCAATCTCATGTCAAAAAATTATGTATCCCAAGTTTTGAAAGAATGGGTGTACTTCTATGTCATGAAAGATGCGAGTGGGAAATGGGGCGCGGGGGACCGGCGTACCCGAAGGTAATGAGCCGCTTTGCGGTGGAATGAATGTAATGAGCCGCTTTGCGGTGGAATGAATGTAATGAGCCGCTTTGCGGTGGAATGAAGTGAATGTTAAACCGCTTTGCGGTGGAAATGCGCATGTTAATCTGGTTCCAAATAAGAATTGTCCACTGTTATCTGATTGACTAGAAGTTACATCAAGTGAGCTCACGATGGAAATGAAGTGAAAGTTTTGAAATGTTAAACGAAAGTTTGAAAAGTTGAATTTCTGGAAAGTAAAGAGAAAGGGATACATATATGAAAATTTTAAAGCATTCATGTCATAAGCATGCATTCATGCATACAGTTTACTTACTGAGCTTTAGCTCACCCCAATCCCTCCCCATTTTTTTTAGGTGATGAAAGTTAGATGATCAGAGGAGAACACTTGGCGACTGACTCCGACAGTACCCGTTGTCGCCTTAATTAATAAAGTTAAATTGATTCAAGTTGTCGTTTAAATTTATTCCTTCATTTATTGTTATTGATAATGTTTTGATTGAAGTTAGTCTTGATTACGTATGGGTGACGCATTTGAGATTAAATATCCTCTTAAATCCTTTTGTCAATGTTGTTTGATATTTTGAGAAATCTTGTGCTTGAGGAGTTTGGGGATTAAATGAATTGGTTTGGATATGATGAATGATTGAGATGTGATGGATGTTTTAAATTTTAAAATGGTTTTTGATGTTCCTCTACAGGTTGGCTATGTCCAATTTATAGAGGAGACTCTGTCGAAATTTCTGTAAAATTTTATAATAGATAAATGAATATTTAGGTCGTGTAAATGATTTAAATTCCGTATTTTAATGTTTAAACGATTTATTTCCGCATTAAAAGAAAAAAGGGAAGTTAACACCTAGGTTTAGGGTTCTTGAACTTGGGGTGTTACAGTTATATTCATGATAAGGGCATTTTCTAAGAAGATCCTTAAATCTACCCCAAGACTCATAAAAACTCTCACCGTCTAGTTGTTGAAACGTAGATATCTCCAATCTCAGTTTAGCGACCTTAGCATGTGAGAAATATTTGTTACAAAATTTTCGAGCTAGGTCATCCCATGTGGTTATGCTAAATTCAGGTTCAGAATCAAGTCACTCCAATGCATTATCTCTTAAAGTGTAAGGAAATAGTCGCAAACGAATGGCATCATCGTTTATGTCTTGAAATTGGAAATTTTGGCACATTCTCCCAAATCTTGCAACATGTGCGTTGGGGTCCTCGTGTGCCTTTCCAAAAAATTGGAGATTATTACTGAAAAGGTTTATTAAATCTGCTCTCAATTGAAAGTCATTCCTTCCAAAAGGCGGATATAATATGTTAGAACGGTTTGCAGTGGCAACAGGAGTCAAGAATTGACCCATAGGAAGATCTCCTACGTTGTCATCTTGTACATTATGTTGGTTGTTTTGATTGATTTGCAATGCTGCATGTTGACCAGGAGGTAATGCAGCTGCATTCGGGTTTAGTTCAATGTGTTCCAAATGATTGATTGGATTGGCCATTTGGTTCAAATTTTGTTGTTCCCTACGTCGTTCTCTAAAGAATTTTTCAATTTCAGGTTCGAAAGGTAGAAGATTTCCTTTTTGAAAACGGAGCATAAAAGGACAAGAAGAAAAAAAAAATTGAAAATTTTGAGAATTTTTTATGTTTTTTATGTTTTTGTTTATTATGAATCAAAATATTAAAAACTTAAGGCAAACTAAATCTAAAAGCTAAGAATGCTAAAAATAAAAATAAATAAATAACAAATTAAAATAGTACTCGGCAACGGCGCCAAAAACTTGTTGGTGTGAAATATCGCAAGTGTACGATATCGCTAACAAGCAGTAAAAGTGGACTTTTGAGTCCAGGTTGTCGATCACACGAGGACTATTTATTTGCCATTGATTTACTTTGATTTAATAAAATTCCTAAACTAAAACAAAAACTAATTAAGAAAATAAAATACCAAACAATCCAAAAACGACAATAAAATTGAGAATCAATGAAATAAACAATGCAATTAAAACAAAAATAGAAAATTAAATTAAAAGCAATTAATAAAAGCAAGAAACAAAGTAGTGGGATTTCTAGCAATTGAATGAATATCGGGACTAACGATTTCGAAATAACGTTCTAGCTTAATTTCTCATCTCAAGTAGTTTTCTAAAATTCTATTTGGTCGAATTCACGCTTGTATTTAATTTACATCTCTCGAGTTCAAATTAAACATATTTAACTAAGTCAACCATGTATCTCTACAACGGGTCAGAGTTCTCCTTAGCTAAATGCATTTAATTTCCTAGGAATTCATAATTGACCACATGCAACCACAAATTCATATCTCTATCTTTTTGTTGAAATTTTCGAATTGTATTACATGATCTAATTGTTAACTCAACTCTCGGATTATGAAAACAACCATTAATTCATAAATTGGTGATCAAGCAATTCAAGTATTAAACGCAATAATAAAATCAATACATGAAATAAAAGCACCAATTTGAGAATTAAAATCAAACAAGAAACATTAAATCTATAACGTCAATCCCGAATTAAAATTTAGTTACTCATGTTATTGGGAGAAAAATCAATAAATAATAACGTAAATAAAACCCGGAGTTTGAAGTGTTGAAAAATCAGCATCTCCTCCTTCCAACCGATTAATTCCAGCTGTTTTATTTGCCCAGCAGCTAACTTTCTTCTACTTTGTCTTCCAGCCGTATGACCTCTGAAATTAATGTTGCTGGCTCTGTTTATTTTTATTCCCAGCTGGTGCACCTTAATTCCACCAATTTAATTACTCCACTATTGTAAGTAACACTTCAACCGACCACTTTTTGATAATCCCCAATTTATGTCGGCTCCTCCTCTTGATTCTACAATTCTTTCCCCCCTCCAAAGCCGTGTGTATATATGTATCTCCCTCAAGAAATAGAGCTCCCAGCAGCTCTCCCTTAATTCCACCAATTTTATCCCCCCTAATTCCTAATTTAATGCCCGAAATATTGCACTACCAAAAAGATTTCCAGCAGCCTCCACTCTTTTATTTCTTTGTTGCTCCACCAGTCGGCACCTTTTGATAATGGAATCTCTCCTCCTAATTAAAACTCTCGGCTCCCCTTTTCTATTTCTTCTCTCGGCTCTCCCTCAATTCCAGCAATATGTGTGTATGTACACACACACACACACACACACACACAAAAATTAATCCTAAGGCCCAAATCAAATAAATTTTCCTTCAAATTACTCAATTCTTCCATATATGATAAGTTAGTCTCAATTGTGCAATTAAGCCCTTGAGTTTCAAAACGTCTTTAATTAACTCCACTTTTCATCCAATTATTATGTATTTGCTTCAGTTCCTCACTTTTCTTGATTTTGGGATAAAACCTGAAATAATGACCAATAAAACACAAACTAAGTAGAATTTATTCGAGAAAAACAATATAATATCCTAATTTCGACAGATAAATAAGTGTATAAAATACACTTATCAATCAACAAGATGCAAAGAACCACAATCAGGTACCTAATACACAACGACCCTATCAGTTGAGAGCTTGCAACTAATAATGTTCCGCCATAGGTTCGTCCATAATAAATTTACTAAAGATGCATTTGATTTGTAAAAATATTATTTATTCATGTGCATTTATAGAATTAATATAGTGGAGTTCGAAGTTTAAGTTATGGCAACTTTTATTAATTACAAGATGTTGTGATCGTGATATACATACCATAACTTAATACTAAATTGTCTAATCATTAGGAATTATGAGACACGAATATCGTACCTACAAATAGATTAGCACGAACCATGTTTCCTTCTACTAAATAACTCGTTGATCCCTTGAGCTAAAATATGGATACACTCTAATAGATACATGGATGAATTGTTAGAAGAACAAATTATTGAATGGCATGCAATGGAGATTTCACATTGATTAGTGTCTATGTGATAGTGGGAATCTAAATGTTAGCAATGGATTTGGTCATTTGACTTTGTCTACTTTTCACTATAACTTAGTGCAAGTCCACCATTTTAGTTGGAGAGATTGACAACTAAAACATTATAACATTTCAATGATCAAGAGTCTTTATGAGAGTAAAATATTCTATTGTGTAAATATTTAATTTAAAATGAGTATGAGAATTAACGCGTTTTATTTTAAAGAAAGACAAACAAGTATAAATAGCATAGAATAAGATGTGATGTGTGTATTATATTGGTGAGGTCGAAATATTTGAAATGCCAATTGATTATTTAATTGTTAAAATAAGTGTTATTTTTAGAATAATTTTTTTCTCTTTTCTACCCCTCCAATCAAACACATGGAACAAAATTTATTTTCCACTCCTTCAATCAAACACACCCTAATAGCCACTAAGGGTGTGTTCCTTTGATTGAGGGGTGGAGTGGAAAATGAAAAGAAATTCTATGGAAACCATTTTCTTATCTATCTATATTGGAAAACAATTTCCTGATTTTTAAAACTAAGCCCCTTTTTGAACTTGAGTGGAAAATAAATTCCATCGATCATTTTACAATCAAATACCAAATGTAGAAAATGAGGATTGAGATATTTTACTTTTCCATTTCTATTCTAATCAAACACACCCTAATTTCAATTTTAGTAGATATTAATATTAGGATCAATCCGTTTGTAAGGATTGTTTTTCCGGAACGTTTTACGTATTTGTCACATGTCAATCACTACGTGTGCGTTCATGAAGTGTTACAACACGTAATTATTAGTAGTATTTATATTTTCAAGGTAGAATTTGTGATTAAAAATTGAAAAGAAAAAATTTGTATTATTAAAAACGTAAATTAAAACTCGTGCCGATTATAACATCGAGTTGCCGAACAGATGCTAAATTCACATATTGTCATCATGTACAGATTTCTAATGACTAGATTTCGACGACCATATTTTCTGTATTCCCTAAAATGCCTGTATGCCAACCATTACTCAATTATCCAACATCAAGATTTTTAAACAAATATATAAATAAGAGTACTTCTGTGGTTATTTGATTCACAATAATTGTCATTTAAGACATTTAAAAACTCTTCTGTACACTGTACGAGATAAAATGCACTTCTTGTACTATAATGGCAAAACAAATTTTCCCATTCCCAATTTTACTTTCCCCAGTTCCTAGTTTCTCTCTTTTCTCCCTCCCTCCTTTCCTCGGTCAAATCCGGCAGGAAAATCCGGCCGTCGCCTCCGCCTCCTGTCGTAGAGCGAGAAAGAAGCCGCATAAGGATTCCGGTATGTCTCTCGCGGTCTCCATTCCTTCCACTTCTCTTCGACGCGACTACAGTTCTGAACCGTTATTGGATTCTAGATTTCGTAAGTCGTGTATATTAGTAAACTGACATAGATGTGAAATATTTTTAAATATTTTTTATTTTTATTTTGTGATTGTTTGTTAATGGGAGTAATTGAAGATCGAGATTTTGATGGTGATCGGTGTAACAATCTGTAGAACTAACCGTTAACACTGTACGGTGCCCAGCTCTTTATAAACCGACAAACTGAACCGTAGCTCTTCTATGTGGGATATAATTAGGGTAATTACAATTTGTTGGATAAGTAATGTTGAAAAATATGCTGTATGTTCTTTTATATTTTTATCATGTGGGTCTGAATGGGATTTTGATGTGTGTCTGACCTTAGGAAAACTTTTGAGCTTTTTAGCATAATAATGCACTTGAACCTGACTAATGATAATGGTAAGGCATAACTAATTACATGGATGATTTGATTATCAGAAAATAATCAAACAATGAACTGAAATTGACATGAATTTCGAAAGCGTGAAGGTAAGGGAAGAAAGGCTGAGGATGGTAACTTCATTATGATGAAGCAGATTTCCATTTTTTGTAGGAATAGTCGGGCAAAGCCTGGACATCCACGGTTATTAATAAAATTATGAAGAAGTAGACATTGTTGGATAAAGATCTCATTAGGATTCATAAGAGTTAAAATGGAAGGTGCACGGATGCACTTTCTTTTAAATGACTTGTAAGCTTTAAAAAAGGTCAAAATATGTACTATAGTGTCCAAGGAGGTGGAATGAAGATATTTTCTAAGCAGAATATAAATGATTACACTGAATTGAATCAGAAAATGACAATTGTATGATATAAGCCTGATGAAGTTAATGATTTTCACGGTTATTCAAATAGTTGTCTCCTAGATTTCATTATCTTCAAGTTTTAATAATATAACTGGATTTATAGTTTTGAGTTTGTTTTGAAGAATTATTAAGAAATTCTCTGTAAATGCTTTCTTGAACTGTGGCTAAAAAACTCCATTATTGTCTGTGGATATATGTTAAACATGGAGACAACTATTTGTATAACCATGAAAAGGCATTAATTCCATCATGCTTGAATCATGCAATTTTCATTTGCTGATTCAATTCTGTGTAATTACTTTGAGACTGCATCCAAATTAAAACCCCCAGAACAATTGTGCCCTTACTGAGTCTCATTTCTAGAAGTGATCTGGCTTTCTCTCAATCCTGTTGTTGATCATGCTGCAGGGAAAGGGGAAGTGCTGACAAGCAATGTAGATGAAGAGACTGACTTATCCAGTAAAACTACTGCACGCAAGAATAGATACTCTATTGGCTTCATCAGTTGCTTTGGGGTGGAGTTGACCCCAGATAGCTTTGCGGTTGCTATGGTTTATTTTGTACAAGGTGTTTTGGGCCTCTCAAGGCTTGCAGTCAATTTTTACTTGAAAGATGACCTGCATCTAGACCCTGCAGAGGTAATCATTTTTGTTAAATTAAAATTCACACTATAATTAGATAGCTTTTTCTCCAAAATGTGCACGTGCACGTGCACCCCCGCACAAAAATAACATGTAAATGTGGAAACAAATCTTAAGAACGAGATACAATTGAATCCTATTCTTTTGTTTCTCGGCTTCATTCTCGTTCCTTTTTACTAAACTAGTTTAAAATATCCTATAAATCACATAACATTAAGACAGGCTGTGTGATAAATTTCTTTCATCCTGATGAAGATGGGTGTTTTGGTTAAGATATTGAACCTTCTCCTTCAATCAAGACTAAAGTGATTTTTTCCTGATTAATACATCAAGGACTGATATGTTTTACATGGTTGACTAGACAGCTATCATATCTGGCATCTCATCATTACCGTGGCTTGTTAAGCCCCTGTATGGGTTCATCAGGTGGGGGTCAGCTTGCACTGCATAATTATCTATCCCATCCGTTTTCTTTGCTAATTCTTTAATGGTATTTTTTATATTTTAGTGATTCCTTTCCGCTTTTTGGCTACCGAAGACGGTCATACTTAGTTCTGTCAGGACTTCTGGGAGCTCTCTCGTGGACTTTGATGGCTACCTTTGTTGACAGCAAATACAGCGTTGCCTTCTGCACACTTCTTGGTTCACTTTCTGTAGCCTTTTCCGATGTAGTAAGTTACTGTTCCTTGAATTTATATAGAAAGGTGCAGAGGTTCATCCTTGTTGTTCATATGATTTGTCCAATCTTAGTTAGAAGCGTTGATTCATATCATCATATCTCTATAAGTCAAGTAGTTTAAGTTGCAGAGAATGTAGTGGGTAGGTTTACTTGATAGAGAAGAAACACGTCTGCCATATAATCTGAAAATGAGATGCTTTTGACATGAATTGAATACTAAATGTCGTTATGTTGGGAGTATGATGCTAAAGATGGACTAATAGGATATGAATGAACTTTGAGGAAGGTTTGTAGCCACTTGGTTGATATATAGATATAAAGTTTATCGTTCACTTGTCCAGGTTTTGCTCATTCGGATCCCCCTTAGAATGATGTGTATGTGTGTGTGCACACCAGAGTATTCTTATACATCATCACGTACTAAACAAATTCCAATCTTATGTTCTGGACCTTTAAATTAATTTTGGAATCTAAAGACACAGAGTCTTGTGCAGAATTCATGCATTTTTACTGCTATAGAACATATCAAATCAGTTAGAGGTCCAAATTGGTAAAAAAGTCTGCAATAAATGTACATATTTTATTGTTGTTAGAAAATCATAAGTGCTTAGTTAGTTGTTTTGTAATGTTCTCTCATAGAATATGTAGGTATAAAGTTTATCATTCAGTTTTACAGGTTTTGCTCCTCTAAGTCCCCCTTTGGATGATGTGTGTGTATGCCAGAGTATTTCTTATACCTCATCATGTCCTAAACACATTTCAATCTTATGTTAACGGACTTTTAAACTAGCTTTGGAATCTAAAGACATGGAGGTTTGTGCAGAATTCATGCATTTCTACTGCTATAGTACATATTGAATCAGTTAGAGGTTCAAACTGTTAAAAAGGTCTTCAATAAATGTACATGTTTTATTGTTGTTAGAAAATCACAAGTGAGCGAGTTGTATTGTAATGTTATTTCATAGTATATGTTGCTGGCTTACCACGACCCAAGCTGACGTCTACCAGGGTCAAATGTTATCAATTTTGCTTGGCTTAGAAAATCCCTCTCCGATTTTATTTGCTTGCAAGGTTAATTTATGGTATCTATGAAGTTCATTGCTTGGGCTGCCTTCTTCATGTTTGGACACACATGATTTATCTTTACTATTAATAAACATGAGAGGGATTTTCGTGTCAGTTACAAAAAGGGGAAATATCATTTTTAAACCTTCATCGTTAAAGTTAATAAATGCTATACCTCTCATTTAAATTTCTTAGATTTTGCTTAACATGCTAATTTCAGAAAAATATAATGGAAAGGTCCATTTTTATGTGGATAACTATTTAGTTTTTGGACTTATACTATTTTAAAAGAATATAAGGTTTAAACTCTGATGCACTTCTAGTGTACCCTGTATCTAGTAGTACCGCTCGATATTCTCAATTTGGGTCCATATGTTACTTGTATAATTTGCACTTAAGCCATCAGTGCAGCTTATCATGATTGATCTTTCTTCCAATATATAAACAATATGCATTAAATTTCATTACCAAATCTATGTGCACAAGAAGGATCGAGTTTCAAAGTCGATTTTTCTGTGAGGTGTCAGCTGGTCTTGAGTTATTTCATTTTGAGTTATTTCATTTTCTGGGAAATAATTTCTTTGCTAGCCTTATGAGATAAAGTATGCTGCAGGTTGTAGACTCCATGGTTGTAGAGAGGGCTCGGGGTGAGTCACAAAGCATGTCAGGCTCTCTCCAGTCTTTATGTTGGGGTTCGTCAGCTTTTGGGGGCATTGTTAGTTCCTACTTTAGTGGCTCCTTTGTGAGTGCTTATGGTGTGAGGTATGCCATGACAATCTGTCTTTCGTTTTTTATGTGTTTGTTACTCAGACAAATTACTGATGAACTTCTGAACATATACAGATTTGTCTTTGGATTGACAGCATTGCTTCCATTGATGACATCTGCTGTTGCTGTACTTGTGAAAGAGCAGCCTGTATGTGGCCCTGGAAGGGGACAGAATTTAACGAGCAGTTCTGACTTTTTTGAGAGCGCAAAACACAGCATTACACAACTGTGGGATGCAGTTAAGCAACCCAATGTATTTCTTCCCACCTTTTTCATTTTCCTGTGGCAGGCAACACCACAGTCTGATTCAGCCATGTTTTATTTCACGTATGTAATTCGAGATGATTGGATATTTTGTTAATAATAATAGTTGTGTTGTGTTATTTATGGATATTGGATAACGAAGAACATTCTGCATGCAGTACAAATAAGCTTGGTTTTACTCCAGAGTTTCTGGGACGTGTTAAATTCGTCACTTCAGTTGCATCACTTCTTGGTGTCGGACTTTATAATGGATTTTTGAAAAGGGTTCCCTTGCGGAGAATATTTCTTGTTACTACATGCATTGGTTCAGCTCTCGGGATGACCCAAGTATGTGTCTTCTCCTCCTATTTCTCTATGCTTTTCTTTATTACAGATATCTGAAATGGACCTTTTTCTTTTGAGAATGCATAGGTTTTGCTTGTTACTGGATTAAACAGGCAGTTGGGTATAAGCGATGAGTGGTTTGCGATTGGTGATTCACTGATAATAACGGTTCTTAGTCAGGTATTGTTCGTCGGTTCAATATAGCTTATGCTTGTACTTGAGTTCCATGATCGGTAACAAGTACATTTTTCAGGCTTCCTTTATGCCGGTTCTCGTCTTAGCAGCAAAAATATGTCCACAAGGGATGGAAGCAACTCTCTTTGCAACCCTTATGTCCATATCGAATGGCGGGAGTGTCCTTGGTGGCCTGATTGGAGCGGGGCTAACCCAGGTTTTTGGTGTGACAAAGGATAATTTTAACAATTTGGTTTTTCTGATTGTTCTTTGCAACCTGAGCTCATTGTTACCTTTGCCGCTACTTGGCCTCCTTCCTCGAGATAATTTCGACGATACTAAAGAAAGCGATGATGTTGAAATGAAATCTAATTGAATTTTCATGGTGTAGCAAAGTGTGAAGTGCTTGTAAATATCCAGATGATAATTAGAATGATGAAGTTGTTTTGTTTTGTTGAAGTTCAAACCCAAGGAAAATTTTTTGTTGTTTACCAAGGCTTGTAGAGAGTCATATTGGAGCAAGTATTGTCTGAAATTTAATATTGTGATAGTCTGTTAACAAATATCTCTTCAGATTTTTTTCTTTAAAAAAAATTTAGAACCTTATTCATCAATCCACCAATAATTCTCCTTCGATCACCTAGGGTGAACTTTATCGGACATCATGGCTCCCTTGTTCGTAATTTGAAGATTTCATTGTGACACGTTTGAACCTCCAGTGAACGCTTAGATAGAGGAATGCATGCAATCTTTTTTGTCTCACTGTTGATCAATCTGGCCGCTATAACAATAATTCTTTGTCATGAATTTTAGTCAATTACTACCAATTTGGATGATGCGGTGTTGAGCAGAAATGACATTGTGTTGAAAGATAAATTTTTTTATTGATTAACTCGTTGGTTGGAGATGATATTGAGATTGTGCCTTAGGTGGGGATGAAAATCAAGGATGAGAAGGTATTTGTGTTTTACCCAAAAAAAAAAAATTAATTATGCTTATCATTTAGGCTTTCCTATTAAAAAAAGAAATTCAAAACCTTATTTGTGTTCTCCTTAAAATTAAAACCTTATTCATCAATCCCTCAATAATTTTCGCCCACCAACCCTTGTTTCTCCTTCAAAATCACCTAGGGCGAACTTTATCGAACATCATGGAAGACCCATGTTCGTAATTTGAAGATTTTATTGTCATATTTGAAACTCTAGTGAACGCTTAGATAGAGGAATGCATGCAATCTTTTTGTCCCACTGTTGATCAATTTGGCCAATTTGCTATAACAATAATTCTTTGTTGCCAATTTTAGTTAATTACTACCAATTTTAGTTAATTTCCTCTCATTGAGTAATATTTTTGTCCCACTGAGTTTCTCACCGAGAATGTCAATTTATTTTCCAGAAGGTGAAGTTACCAATTTGGATGATGCGGTGTTGAGTAGAAATGACATTGGGTTGGAAGATGATTTTTTTTGTTGACTAACCCATTTGTTGGAGATGATATTGAGATTGTGCCTAAGATGGGGATGAAATTCAAAGACAGGAGGTATTTGTGTTCTATAAAAATAAAAAATAAAAAATATGCTTATCGTTTAGGCTTTCCTGTTTAAAAAAGAAATTCAAAGAAGAGTGACGATGAAAGTATCATATATCGACCATTTGTGTGTAATCGAGAAGGTCAAAGATGTAGTAGTGCAAGCTCTTCGTTAAAGCCTCAACCAGCTATTCAGATAGGTTATAAAGCTAGAATGTTGGCTTGTTCAAATGTTTCAGGAATCCGGCGAATTAACAAATTCCATCTAGAGCACAACCATTAGACCAACCCTTTGAAATTCAGGTTTTATCGATGCAATCGAAAAATAACTGAACATGTGAAGCGACAGTTACAAGTAAATGACATTGTTGGGATACCTCTATATAAATCTTGTAACTCAACCGTTGTAGGAGCAAGTGGGTATGAGTCGATCACATTGATTGAAAAGTATTGTAGAAACAATATAGATAAGGTGAAGCAGTTGAGACTTGGCGAAGGTGATGCAAATGCCATTGCAATATATTTTTAGAAAATGCAATCACTTTGTCCTGGATTTTTCTTCAGTATGGATTTGGATGAGGAAGGATGATTAAAGAATGTATTTTAGGTTGACAATAGGTGTAGACAGACCTATACGGAGTTTGGGGATGTAGTCAAATTTGGAATGAAGTACTTGACTAACAAGTACAATATGTCGTTCGCTTCGTTTGTTGGCATAAACAACCACAAACACTTGACACTACTTGGCTGCGGTTTGGTTTCTAACGAAGATATCAAGACTTTTGTGTGGTTCTTTCGTGCATGACTTGAGTGTATAGGTTATAGGGCTCTCATGTGAATAATCGCTAATCAGGATAGGACTATGCAGAACGCTATTGAAAACAAGTTTCCTAACATAAATCATAGATGGTGTTTAGCACATACTCAAGAAGCTTCTCGAGAAATTTAGATATCATAGCGAAAAGGGTTCCATATTGTCGACTATGCATGATGTGGTTTATGAATCACCAAATACTGAAGAATTCAAAATGGGTGGGGGTAAAATGGTTGATGGTTGAGTGGTCTTTTCAGAGAAAGAAGTCGTTGGGTTCCTTGTTTCTTGAAAACAAGTTTCTAGACTGGGATGTCTACCACGCAACGGAGTGAGAGTATAAATGCTTTCTTCGATGGATATGTCCATTCGAAGACATCTTTGAAACAGTTTGTGGAACAATACAAGTGGGCTCTAAGATGTAAGGTTAAGAATGAGTTGAGTTCCAGATAGATTTCAACTCCTTTTCGCAGATAATCTCACGTGTGATTAAGTATGAGATACAAAACAATTTCACGCAGTTTATACTATCACTAAATTTAAAGAGTTTCAACATCAACAAACCGAGAAACTTTATTGTGATCTTATCTCTACCGAGTATTGGTGTGTTAGTACTATGTATGTAGTGGCTGAAGATGTCTTCATGCAACTTGGTATGCGCCAGAAAATATTTTCGTTGAGTATGACAGCATTAGTAGTGAGATTCTTTGTTGCTTTCACCTGTTTGAGTTCGGGAAATAATCTGCAAGCATGCTATTGCAATTTTAATTCGTAATAAGGTGACACATATTCCAGAGAAATATATTAAGGAGATGGAGAAGAGATGTTAGAAGATTGCATAATAGGGTAAAAATAAATTACAATGGATGGATTAGTACTCATGGCAAGAAAAATTATGATCGACAGTGTCAAACATTTTACAAGGTAGCAAACTTGATTGTAGATAATGATGAACAAATTGGAGAGTTAATTCAATGGCTTGAATGTAAAGCTAGTGATTTAACAATTTCAAAGTCAAAAGTGAGTGTCGAAAGCAATATGATATCCCAGAAAGTCTTTGACATGCAGAGTGATTGCATTGGCACGCAACTTGACTCCATTTTTTTATCCAAAGTTCTCTAAAACAAAAGAGGCCCCTCGAAAAAAATAGGAAGAAAGGACCTTAGGAAATTATCTCGAAGAAATCAAAGGTAAATGATATTCTACGTTTTTAACTTGTACTTTGTTAGTGTTGTATAATATAGAGTCCATCTTGTAGGCGACTGTGAAATCAGATGTTGGTTATTTCAACCAACAATCTCTTTCTCTTTCCTAGGTTTTAAATTTTTTGAATAGTACAAAATAGTCACACTTGAATTAATTTAAAGGGTATAATTTAGCCCAAACAAATTAACCTTCTCCCCAAAAAAATGATGTGCTGGCATTTTTAGGTTAAAAATTCAGGGGTAAAATCGTTAGACTACAAGAACAAAATAAATTCCGCTTATTTGTAACTGAAATGAACGGTAATATATACACGTTTAGCTCAAAACGTCCCTCGCATCAACACATATGTGCCTATATTTAAATATATATGGTCCTATATTTTAATGAATGTAACAAATTAAACGATATTGAAGATGTACGAAAGTGAAAATTAACCTCAAAATTTGTGATGAAAGAAAGTGAAATTCAACCCAAAAGAACCTTTCATAATTATTATTTTTTTTTTTAATTTTAAATGTGATGCTAATTGAATATAATTAAATGTATATTTAATTATATGTCAATAAAATAAAAAAATTATTTAAGTGCGACTATTTTGCACTATTCAAAAAAATTTAAAACTTTGACTATTATTATTATTATTATTATTATTATTATTATTATTATTATTATTATTATTATTATTATTATTATTATTATTTGATTTGATTTGAATAGAATAGAATGATAAATTATCTATTTTACAATGTTTTAATGAAAGAATAAAATGGAAGGACCTTTAGTGCAAAGAAAGGTTATTGAGGGTCCAAATGCTAATATTGAAACGATATGGACTATTTGTGCAATGAAGGTAAACGATAGAGACGTTTTGCACAAATTAAACATATTTGACGGAAAAGCTTGACGGAATGTGACGGCAAGGACGAATTCCGCAAGAAAAGGTAGAAATGAGGGCATAAATGCCAAATTTGAAATGATAGTGATGATTTCCACAATGAGGGAAAACGATAAGTACATTTAGATCTATTTAGCCTTATAATTTAAACTAAATAGAAGGGGTGAGTCTACCTCAAACTTAAGAGTTCAAAAACGTGGAGCGGGAATATAACGTAAATCTCTTAATTCATCAAAAGTTTCGTCTAGTCAAAAGAAAATTAAATAACTCAGTGCTTCAAAATTTAAAGATTAAAGTGACAAAATAAATTTTTGGGACTAAATTGTAATTTTTATAAAGAAAGCTGGAAATTTAAAAGTTTAGGGGTTGAATAGACTTTTTCAGAAATAAGAGGATAGACTCATAATTTTAAGAAATCAATAGGACTGAATAAAACATTTTAAGAACTGAATGGTCTAAAATAAATAAGCTGTAAAACTTGGTACTGGAATAAAATACTATTGGAAATTTGGGGACTAAAGGGAAATTTATAAAAATCAATTTTTAGAACAAAACATCTCTCCCTCTCTCTCCTCTCTCTCTCTCTCTCACTCTCAGACAGAGAGAGAGGGCGACGGGCGATGGAGGGGCTTCGCTCATCTCCAATCTACACCGTCGGCCAAGTCGGCGATGACGCCACCATTGCGTTGTGGATGCGACGGGTGAGGGAGAATACGAATTTTTAGGTGGTTTGGGGTGCAAAAATCGAGGCAAACCGAGGCTTTGGAGGTTCGAGTTTTTGGGTTTTTCGGCTAAGAATTCCGGCAACGAAGGTAAGTGATTGTTTTTTGGTTTACTTTCTTGATTTTGGGTTTTTTTGGTGCTGATTTGGTGATTTCGAAATGGGAGGTGGGAGGTGGTGTCTTGGTCGGATATGGAGGTTGGTGGGTTTACGTCGTTGAGGCTGTAGTGATGTTTAGGTTTGTCTGGAGAGATATCACATGTTAGTGCATCGGATGGGGATGAACATGATGATGCATTTGCTTTTATTGGGACTGGTTTTGTTTTAACAGAATAGGGAGAATATAGATGTAGAATCAGATTTGAATTTGAGGAAAGAAAACTTGAAGAAACTTTGGAACATGAAAGACAAGTTAATGCACTTGAAATTCTGGGATATCCTACATGAGAAGGGACCTTTTGTGCATATTATAACATCCTGGTCAACTTTAGATGGCATCTTAGGTGGAGGATTTAACGGCAAAAATGTTACTAAAGTTGGTGGAGTGCCAGGAATTAGTAAAACACCAGTGGGGATCCACCTAACAATGAGTGACCAAATTCCAACTAATTATGACAGCCTGGAAGGAAAGATAGTTGATATAGATACGGAGAGCAGTTTTTTGGTCGAGAGTTTGAAAGGTTGTAGGATTTTTCCGTGTCTTCTTGACGTGAGGAAAGAATCAGGGAATATATTAAGGTTGATTGTGGTGTTAACATGGTAACTTAGGTTGATTTCTTTGATTTAGGGAATGTTGTGTTGATTATGGGATTATTGGTCTGCTATTGAAGGAAGAGTTCGGGTTTGAGGAAGGAATTTTGGAATGTGATTCAGTCACGAATGGAACGAGATGTGGGAGGAAGAATTTCGGGAAGAAAAAATGTGTAAAGAGATGGAAATCGAAGACTGATTGATTATGCTGTCAATTTATTGGGTTAAAGAATTTGGGCCGAGGAAATAATTTAAGGGCTATTCACATAATTACACTACTTTTACGGATCAAATTGAAATTTACTTAAATTTTATAAAAATTGAAAATTACTTATAATAAAATCATAAAAACTGAAAAATACTTCATAATCACGTGAAGTATAACAATCTGATACTTTTGATACTTCTCAAATATGTTAGTATCACAGTATGATACCTATGATACTTTTCAATTTTTTTTAGTAACAATGAAGTATTTTTCAAATTTTTTTTATTTGGGTAGTAAAAATCAGTTTTATTATCTAAAGTAAGTAATCTATATAATTATCCCATAATTTAATATTGAACCATAACAAAAATTGAGATTTGGAGTTTGGACTTAAAAGTTTGGATAGAAGAAGAAGAAGAAGAATAATAATAATAATAATAATAATAATAATAATAATAATGTTTTTGAACTTAAAACGATGAATTTGTGATGTGATCCTGAGAGGGATGCTCGCGGAATAATTGATTAAACGCTGGAAAAGTTTCGAATTCAGGTTGGAACGGACGGTAACATGGAGACCCGAGCCTCACGACGCAAGAACCTAAGGTATATTAAACCTTAGACCCATTACGATGCGGAAACAAGAACCAATATGGGAAATGCCACAAAGGTTATACATTCCTTTGATAAGTTCAATTGGTTAACGTCACAAAGATTTGATAATCTTTGATAAGTTCGAAAGTGTTCAATCAAGAACACAATTTTTATTAATCAAAGTCTAATTGTTACAATGAATGAAAATGATATAAATAATGAAAAATGGACTAAGACTAACCATAATCGCTATAGAGGCCCAAAACAAACCTAAAACAAGTAAAAAGGGAATTAAACCTAAAGTGCGTGAAAATTAAGTTACAATGGTAATTATTGTGGTTACGGTCGTAATGGCTCGACTACATCATTTTTTTGCACTTTTCGTAGCCGCACGTTCTTTTCGTATTTTGGTCATAACTTTCTCTCCCGATATTCGATTGTGCTGATTCAAAGTGCATTGGAACGAATGGTAGCTTGGAAACCTGAGCCTCATGACGCAAGAACCTAAGTTATATTAAACTTTAGACCCATTATGACGCGGAAACAAGAACCAACATGAGGGAACGCTACAAAGGTTATTCACTCCTTTGATAAGTTCAATTGGTGAATACCACAAAGATATGATATAATCTTTAATAAGTTCGAAAGTGTAATATTTGGGAGAAAAATAACTCAACACAATTTTTATTAATCAAAGTCTAATTGTTACAATGATTGAAAATGATATAAATAATGAAAAATGGACTAAGACTAACCCTAGTCGCTATAGAGGCCCAAAATTAAAACCTAAAACAAATAAAAACGGAATTAAACCTAAAATGCACGAAAATTAAGCAGAAATTAAGTTACGGCGGTAATTATTGTGGTTACGGCCGTAATGGCTCGACTGCATCATTTTTTTGTACTTTCCTCAGCCTCATACTCTCTTGGTATTTTGTTCATGACTTTCTCTCCCGATGTCCGATTGTATTGATTCAAAGTGAGTTGGAAAGAAGACTCAAATATATAAAATTATTATTGAAATATATGTTCGAAAATTCGAATGTATTCTATCCGAAAACCGAGCTTCAATCGCTGACTAAAAATCTGGATCACAATCCTTGAGGGTTTTTGATTTCGAATTTTACCCGAAGTCTTCTTTGACCATTATTTTTGCCTCCAATCTTCTTCCCACATGTCATTATTGATTTGAAGTCCTTTGAACATGCCATTGAAGTTTTGTTTGGCTTGATTTGAAGAGTTTTCCATCAAGCCTGTCATGATTCGTATCATTCCCTCCTTCTTCATGACGATTTGTCCCGAATCATAGCGTTGTTCATGATGTACAGCTGCCCTACCTGGATCAAATGGAAAATTATGGACTCCTTGACATGAATTCAATAAGTTGTACTTCTTCAATTGGTAGACAACGTATTGAAACACAAGCTTGAATTGTCATGGTTGGTGTGTGATGTGATCCAGACCACGAACATAAGCCCGCACAAAGATCCGTTGATAATCAAAGGAGGATTGATGACTCGATTGCAAACAAAGAGGGCCAACGAAGCAATGGACGAGATAGTACAAGAAACAATGGCCAAAACAATGTTCGTGTCATCAAAAGAAGCAAGTTCCATGTTGGGACCGAGTCAAAACGACGAGTGGATCAACCTCATTCAAGTCGTTGAAGAAATTGTGAAGATTCCAGAATTACGGTCGTAATCTACAGCACTTACGGCCGTAACGAGCCCACTGATGAAAACTGAGATTTTGAAGGAAGTTGGACTTACGGCCGTAATCCTCATTGTCACGGCCTTAATGAAGCCTCGGCCTGAAAACAAGAATTTCAGAAATTAAGACTTACGGCCGTAAAAATATGTCTCACGGCCGTAATGGTTAAGCAGTAAGATATTTACGGCCGTAAATAAAGTAGTCACGGCCGTAACGACTAAAACGCGTAAATTTAATTTTTTAATTTATTTCCTTATTTTAGGTATTTCTTTCCTAGTATAATTAAAACTCTTTTGTCAGGTTTTGACCCTATTTATAGGGATGTAATTTTCATTATTATACACACAACTTTGATATTATAATTGAGAGACTATTTTGCTTTCACAATCTTATTCTTCATTGAATAAAATTCGAACTTGCGAGTTATTCTTGTTTGTTCAAATCTCGGTGAGAATTATTATTGCTTGTGATCAAGAGGTCAATATATCCCCGTGATTGTATTGGTTGCTTGGTTCAATTAATTTTAATTAGATCTATAAATCGTGGTTCTTTGGCGTTCTTGGGTCGATTTCAATATTTTGTGGGTTGCGTAGCTACAATTGCTACGTGATTTGCATCATTTGGTATCGGAGCTTAGGCTCCAAAAATCAAGTTTATATCTTTATTTTGTTTCTTGAGTTTTTCTTAATTCTTGTTCTTCGTATTCTTCCAGTTCTTGAGTCTTTAGTTCGAAAAAAAAATTCATCAAGTCCAAGAAAAGAGTTATTTGATTTCAAGAATTATCTTCTTGAATCAATCTTAGTTCCCATAAAAATATCAAGTCCTTTATAGAGTCGAATTCCAATTCTCTCAAGGTCTTCTTCGAGTTTTCCAACAAATTCATAAATTCTCACTCATACTCGATTTGAATCATTCGGGCTTAAACTTGTTTGAGTTCGGGTTCGTTCTTTGAAACAATTGGGGTGAAAGCCATTGAGTGGAAAAAGGCAGAGAGGTGAGATCAATGGAGGGTAAAAGCCAAAAATTGAGTGATACACGAACGAAATACACGTGAAGCATATATTACTTAGTTTTAGGATGTCAGAAAATTCTACTACAGCAAAGAACGGCGATCAAGTCAACATGGTGGAAGAGTAGGCACAACGCTTTGAGAAAATGCTTGGGGATATGACGAGCAGGATTGAAAGGTTAGAACGGCCTAGGGAAGCACCCAATGTGCGGAGACAAGTGGGGGGAGGCCATAGGATAGAGATGGAGGAAGAAGATGAATTTGATGGGTATGATGATGGGGTACTTATGGATAGAGAGGTTAGGCATGAACGACGAGATAGAGAGTTTGTTGGGGATCGACAGGATCGTGGCATGAGTAATATCAAAACAACTATTCCTTCCTTTAAGGGTCGGAGTGATCCAGAACAATACTTAGAATGGGAGAAAAGGATTGAGTTGATATTCGATTGCTACAGCTATACGGAGGAGAAAAAGGTTAAAGTTGCGGTTCTTGAATTCACCGATTATGCACTTACTTGGTGGGATCAATTAGCTACTTCTAGGAGGCGAAATCATGAGAGACCTAGTAGTACATGGGGTGAATTAAAGGCTGTCATGAGAAAGAGGTTTGTCCCTAGTCATTACCATATGGAACTTCATCAAAAACTGCAAAGTCTTTACCAAGGTTCTAAGAGTGTTGAGGATTATCATAAGGAGATGGAGATGTTAATGCTTAGAGCCAATGTGGAGGAGGATGAGGAGGCCACTATGACTCGTTTCTTGAATGGGATGAATAAAGAAATAGCAAATGTTGTCGAATTACAACACTATGTGGTGTTAGAAGATATGCTACATATGACCATGAAAGTGGAGAACCAATTGAAGAGAAAAGGGACAACTAAGTATCAGTCGGGTTCTTCGGGTTCTAATCCATCTTGGAAGCCGAAGTGGGGAAATAAAGGCGATGGGGTTGTTTCTAAAGGGAAGTTTGATGTACCCAAGGGAAAGGAGGAGTCCGTTAACAAATTTCCACCCAAAGGGGGAGTCTCAACCATCTAGGAGTAGAGATATCCAATGCTTCAAATGCTTGGGAAGAGGACATGTGCTTCTCAATGCCCTAATAGGCGTGTTATTACCTTGCGAGCAGAGGGGGCTTGGGAAAGTGGCAGCGATGAGGACGACTACAGTGACATGCCCGCTTTAGAGGAAGCTAGTGATAATGAGGAATTGTTATCTGGGGAGCATGGGACGTTATTAGTAGCAAGGAGAGCCCTTAGTGCTAAAATCAAAGTGGAGCAACAGAGGGAGAACATATTTCATACACGGTATAGCATCCAAGACAAGGTATGTAGTATGATTATTGACGGTGGTAGTTGTACAAATGTTGCCACCCATTCGAGGTATTGAGTATCAGATTGATTTTGTACCTGGAGTAGTCATTCCAAATCGTCCTGCTTATAGGAGTAATCCCGAGGAGACGAAGGAGCTTTAAAAGCAAGTGGAGGAATAGATGAGTAAGGGGTACATAAGGGAGAGCATGAGTCCATGTGCCGTACCTGTATTACTAGTACCAAAGAAGGACGGGACTTGGAGAATGTGTGTTGATTGTAGAGCCATCAACAACATAACGGTAAATTATCGTCATCCTATTCCTAGGTTAGATGATATATTGAATGAATTGTATGGCTCTAACATATTTAGTAAAATTGATCTTAAGAGTGGTTATCATCAAATTCGAATGAAGGAAGGAGATGAGTGGAAAACTGCTTTTAAAACTAAATATGGCTTGTATGAATGGTTAGTTATGCCGTTTGGACTTACTAATGCACCTAGCACTTTTATGCGTTTAATGAATCATGTTTTACGTGCATTTATAGGTAAATTCGTTGTAGTTTACTTCGATGATATCTTGATATATAGTAAAATTTTGAATGAGCATGTGGAGCATGTTAGGTGTGTGCTTGTGGTTTTGAGGCAAGAGCAACTTTTTGCTAATTTTAAAAGGTGTAGTTTTTGCATGGGTAAAGTTGTGTTTCTTGGCTATGTGGTTAGTGCTAAAGGGATAGAAGTAGATGAAGAGAAAGTCAAAGCTATTAAAGAATGGCCAACACCTAAAAGCATAACTGAGGTTAGAAGTTTTCATGGCTTGGCTAGTTTTTATAGGCGCTTTATTAAAGATTTTAGCACAATTGCCGCACCACTCACAGAAATTGTCAAAAAAGTGTAGGGTTTAAATGGGGTGTAGAACAGGAGCATGCATTTGAGACTATCAAAAATATGTTGTGTAAAGCACCGGTTTTATCACTTCCTAACTTTGACGAGACTTTTGAGATTGAATGTGATGCCTCAGGGCTAGGCATTGGAGCTGTTTTAATGTAGGATCGAAGGCCGGTAACCTATTTTAGTGAAAAGCTAAAGGGGGCTGCACTTAATTATCCCACATATGACAAGGAGTTATACTCACTTGTGCGCGCTTTGGAAACATGACAACATTATTTGTGGCCACGGGAGTTCGTGATACACACTGATCATGAGTCCTGAAGCATTTGAGGGGTCAAGCTAAGCTGAGTAAGAGACATGCAAGGTGGGTAGAGTTCATCGAAACATTTCCCTATGTCATCCGATACAAAAAAGGTAAGGAAAATGTGGTGGCAGATGCATTGTCTCGAATGTATATTCTTTTAACTTCTTTGAATGCTAAATTGCTTGGATTTGAATACGTTAAGGACATGTATGCTAATGATCCGGGCTTTTCTAGTATTTATGATTCATGTGGTAAAGGAGCTGTGGATAGGTTCTTTAAATATGATGAATATTTATTCCGAGAAAATAAATTATGTGTCCCTAGGTGTTCAATGGGGGAGTTACTTGTGAGAGAGGCCCATAGTGGAGGTTTAATGGATCATTTTGGGGTTAAAAAGACCATCGAAATCCCAAGTGAACATTTCTATTGGCCTAAGATGAAGATTGATGTGGTACGGGTTTATAGTAGATGTATTACTTGCAAGAAGGCTAAATCTAGGATTAAACCTCATGGATTATATATGATTTTACCCGTCCCTAGTGAACCTTGGGTCGATATCTCTATGGAATTTGTTTTGGAATTACCTAGGACTAAGAAGTGAAGAGATTCGATTTTTGTGGTAGTAGATCGCTTTAGTAAAATGGCACATTTCATACCATGCCACAAAACTGATGATGCTACCAACATAGCTGATATTTTCTTTAGGGAAGTCGTGCGCTTACATGGGGTTCCTAAAAGTATAGTCTCGGATAGGAATGTTAAATTCCTTAGTCATTTTTGGAGAGTCTTGTGAAACAAACTGGGAACAAAACTACTTTTCTCTACAACTTGTCACCCACAGACCGATGGACAGACCGAGGTAGTAAATAAGACAATGATTCAATTGTTACGCACCATAATCAATAAAAATTTGAAAAATTGGAAAGAGTGTTTACCATTTATTGAATTTGCATATAATAGGACTATACATTCTACTACTTCTTATTCACCATTTGAAATTGTTTATGGTTTTAATCCGCTAACACCATTGGATTTAATTCCTTTACCTGTGAATGAACGTAGTAGTTTAGATGGAAAGAAAAAGGCTAAGATGGTTAAATCACTCCACGACAAGGTGAGGTTGGCGATTGAAAATAAAAATGAACATTATGCATCGCAGGCTAACAAAGGAAGAAAAGGCGTCATATTTGAACCCGGTGATTGGGTTTGGGTACACTTGAGGAATGAGCGGTTTCCAGAACAACGCAAATCAAAGTTACAACCGCGAGGAGATGGTCCATTCCAAGTGATTGAAAGGATCAACAACAATGCTTATAAATTATATTTTCCTGGTGAGTATAATGTTTCGGCTTCATTTAGTGTTTCTGATCTATCTCTGTTTGATGCAGTCGAATCCTTTCGAAGGGGGAGGGGATGATGTGATCCAGACCACGAACACAAGCCCACACAAAGATCCGTTGATAATCGAAGGAGGACCGATGACTCGATTGCAAACAAAGAGGGCCAACGAAGCAATGGATGAGCTAGTACAAGAAACAATGGCCAAAACAATGTTCGTGTCATCAAAAGAAGCAAGTTCCATGTTGGGACCGAGTCAAAACGACGAGTGGATCAACCTCATTCAAGCCGTCGAAGAAATTGTGAAGATTCCAGAATTATGGCCGTAATCTACAGCACTTACGGACGTAACGAGCCCACTGATGAAAACTGAGATTTTGAAGGAAGTTGGACTTACGGCCGTAATCCTCATTGTCACGGCCGTAATGAAGCCTCGGCCTGAAAACAAGAATTTCAGAAATTAAGACTTACGGCCGTAAAAATATGTCTCACGGCCGTAATGGTTAAGCAGTAAGATATTTACAGCCGTAAATAAAGTAGTCACGGCCGTAACGACTAAAACGCGTAAATTTAATTTTTTAATTTATTTCCTTATTTTAGGTATTTCTTTCCTAGTATAATTAAAACTCTTTAGTCAGGTTTTGACCCTATTTATAGGGATGTAATTTTCATTATTATACACACAACATTGATATTATAATTGAGAGGCTATTTTGCTTTCACAATCTTATTCTTCATTGAATAAAATCCGAACTTGCGAGTTATTCTTGTTTGCTCAAATCTCAGTGAGAATTATTATTGCTTGTGATCAAGAGGTCATATATCCCGGTGATTGTATTGGTTGCTTGGTTCAATTAATTTTAATTGGATCCATAAATCGTGGTTCTTTGGCGTTCTTGGGTCGATTTCAATATTTTGTGGGTTGCGTAGGTACAATTGCTACGTGGTTTGCATCAGTGTGACTCATACTCCCACGTATAATGATCAACATATAAAAAAGAATTAAGCAAAATAGGGTGGGGAGTGTTAGTTTCTCCATGTACAAGGCGAGGAATCATCACCACCTCCTCATTTCTCACAACAAGACTATTTTCTTCCCCTCTTTCAATCTTTTCACTCTCTTGCTCAATATTTTTACTCTCAAGCCCAACCACACCTTCTAATTCCCAATTCTCACACTCAAGCACCTCTACGAAATTTTTATCCTCTACTTCAAAATTCGGAGTTTGATCAACTACTTCAATTTTCAACTCTTCAATCTCAATATTCTCAACATTCTCATTCCGAGGCTCTTCTTGCAATTTAACTACTTTTTCACCCTTCCGTGCAATAATCTTTTGTTCTAGACATTTTAATTGCCTCTTTAAACATAACATTGGGTCACTCTCCTTCGTCGCCTTTTTTGTATCTTCAAGTGCTTGTTCTAATGTTAATCCACCTAGTACAACTGATCTCCCATCCTTAAAAAATCTTTATATGTGCATACTCTTATCATAAACTGTCCTACTCTCACGTCTCCATGGTTTTCCTAACAATATATGACAAGACTCTAGAGGCACTATGTCACATCATACTTCGTCAATATATTTCCCACGAGTGATAGTCATTAAAACTTGTTTAGTAACATTGAACTTCCCACACTCCTTTATCCACATCATTCTATAAGGTCTAAAATGAGGTACTAGAGTTAATCACAATTTCTCAACCAGTGTGATATTAAGCAAATTAGAGAAGTACTCCCCATAAATAGCTAAACTACACACCTTATCACCTACAAAACATCTAGTTTTGAAAACATAACTCGGATCATAATCCATCTCTTACGTGGCGATTAAAAAATTCAAAAAAATCTCAAGAATAGACATCAAATGGAAGAATAATTTGATAGGAGTAATAAGATGTTTAAGGAAACTTAAGAAAGTGATTCTTGAATTTTCGATTTTTTTTTTTTTGGTGCAATTTTCGGAATAAATAAAAAAATAATCTTTTTTTTTTTTAAATCCGAAATTCGACTACGAGTGTGATGAAATAAATGGAACTGAATTCGGATAAGAATTGAAGAAAATAAACACTTTTGAAATTTTGTTGGATTTTTTTTGTGGATTAAAAACTAGAAAGTTTTACTTGTACGAAGAACATGAAGAAGAAGACTCAACAAAAGAAAACAAGATATGAATTATTCACAAGTGACAGACCCGATGATAAAATGAGGAATCAGACTAGGATAGAATAGAATAGAAAAATCTGAATTCAAAGTCCAACTCTGATACTAGATGATGTGATCCCGAGAGGGATGCTCGTGGAATAATTGATCGAACGCCGGGAAATTTTCAAATTCAGATTGGAACTGATGGTAACATGGAGACCCGAGCCTCACGGGGCAAGAACCTAAGGTATATTAAACTTTAGACCCATTACGATGCGGAAACAAGAACCAACATGGGGAACGCCACATAGGTTGTTCACTCATTTGATAAGTTCAATTGGTGAACGCCACAAAGATATGATAATCTTTGACAAGTTCGAAAGTATTCAATCAAGAACAATATTTAGGGGAGAAATAACTCAACACAATTCTTATTAATCAAAGTTAAAGTGTTACAATGAATGAAAATGATATAAATAATGAAAAATGGACTAAGACTAACCCTAACCGCTATAGAAGCCCAAAAATAAAACCTAAAACAAGTAAATTAAAACGATATTAAACCTAAAATGTGAAGAAATTAACTGACGACGGTAATTATTGTGGTTACGGCCGTAATGGCTTGACTACATCATTTTTTTGCACTTTCCTCAACCACACGTTCTATTGGTATTTTGGTCATAACTTTCTCTCCTGATGTCTGATTGTGCTGATTCAAAGTGCGTTGGAAAGAAGACTCAAATATCTACAATTATTCTTGAAATAGATGTTCCTAAATTCGAACGTATTCTATCCGAAAACTGAGCTTCAATCTATCATAAAGTCTTCTTTGACCATAATTTTTGCCTCCAATCTTCTTCCCCCATACCATTATTGATTTGGAGTCCTTTGAACATGCCCTTGAAGTTTTGTTTGGCTTGATTTGAAGATTTTTCCTTCAAACCTTTCATGATTCGTATCGATTTGGACAAATTTTAAAATTAAAATTGGACTTTAAAATTTATGATGACTAGACGAGCACACTTTTAAAATAAAGAGGAGGAGGCGTAGTGACCCGTCTTTAAGAATTTAAAAAAAAAATATTTTATTTAAAAAGTAACGGAGAATTCTGGATTGCTACAAATTTCATTGACTTTTTTTTTTTAATTTGACCATGTAGCGACCCAGAATTTTTACGCAATTAATAATTATTTTTAATATTTAGAAAATTGTGTCGCTACTATTTCACCTATTATTTTGAAGTTAATGCCGCGACGGATTCGTCTAGCCAAGTCAAGAAATATCGAATTTGTTCGATTTTAAATTAAAATCCGAATTTCTAAAATTATATTATTTTAATTATTTATTCAAAGTATTATTTTCAAAATCATTTTAAATTCCAAAAAATTATTTATTTCTCAAATGTATTTTTCAGTCCAAAATATATCTGTTTTAAAAGCGTTTCTTGATCAAAGATAGTTTAATTTTTAGTTGATTTCATCCCCACGTTTTCTCCTCCTTTCTTTTCATCTTTACACCAAATTCATCATTTAAACAAAATTATTCCCCATGATAGCTTCCCCTTTCTACTTTTCTTTTCCACTCCTCCATCATCATTTTGTCCCAACACCATCTCCTTTCCATCTCATTAATCACCCACCAACACTAATTAAACAATTATCCTCAGCATCTTAACGCCGAAAGCTATAGCTTTCATTATACCACCTTCACCCAATCAGTCTTTTCCATCATTATAACAATACAACCATCACTGTTTTCTCACCTGAGCCAAACAATCTGACATCACCACCGCAAAACTCAACCATCAACACCATCTTTAAGGAATCAAGCCTCAACCAAGAATCGAGCAATCCACCATCACCTCCGTTTTCCACCAACTTCATCACCACCAGTCGCCAATCGACCTGCACAGACCATTATCATCACCACTGCCTCCTTCAAAAAATTCACACATCAATGCTTCATCGTCTGCAACCATAGTCCACTCACACTGCGCCTCATCGCATCACCATCACCCACCAACGTGGTCAGCCAGCCACCCTTATCAAACTACCTCAAGTACCGCCGGAAAATCGCAGCTCCAATCTTGGCTCTCAAGGCCTCGGTTCAACCATCGATTTTTACTCAAACCAGCACCAAAACTCTGTATTTTGCTACCAATCCTTTCTTTTTGTTACCGCCTCACGATGGCGGTGATACCGCCGTGGATCGCCGGCGTTTAACTCCGACAGATCTCCCCTGCTCGCGGTTGGCGTCGCTGCTTCCCACTCTGCCTCTCACCGTCTCTCTCTTCTCTGCACAGACGGATAGAAATGGGTAGAGAGAGAGATTTGATATAATATTTTATATTTTCAGAATTTGCAGCATTGGTCCCCCTCTTTTGAAAAGTTATTCAATTCAGTCCCTTTTGGTTTCAAATCATCAATTTCAGCCCTTGAGTTTTAAATGATGTTTTAATCAGCCCTTTCATTTTCAAAATCTATTATTTCAGTCCCTGCTGATTTTATTAATTTGATTTTAAGCCCAAGTTTTAAAAGTATTCATTTTAGTCCCTCAACTATCAAAAGTATTCATTTATATCCTCCACTTTCAAAGTATCTATTTTAGTCCCTGAACTTTCAAAAGTATTCATTTTAGTCCCTCAACTTTCAAAACATCAATTTTAGTCCTCAAATTATAATTTATCATTTTGAACTATATATTCGATAGACTAAAGTGACTTATTGGCTAAGACGAAGCGTACGGAGAATTTAAAGAAATTGAAGTCATTCCCGCTCAACTTTGCACTCGTCGGATTTGAGGTAGACTCGCACTTATTAATTGATTTAAATTATGATTTCATATGAATGTCATGTGACTTGTGAAAGTCAATTTTTAAGAAAAGCAAGTATGTTTTTATGAAAGGTAAATATACCTTATGTTTTTATGAAAAGTAAGTATGTTTTTATGAAAAGAAAATATACTTTATGTTTTTACGAAAAGTAAGTATACCCTATGCTTCACGAAAATGTTTTTTTTGGATCATTGCTATGAAATCAATCTACCAAGATTGTTATGGGTCCCATATGATAAGTTATGATATGTTAAGGGGACCGGAGTTTTAGTAGCGCTACACATAAGAATTCTTGCCACGAAGTTCGGTAACATTCTTGTGTCTCCTATGTTTATGAGGATTTGCCACGAAGTTCGGTAAAATTCCTATGTTTCCATATGTTTATGAGGATTTGCCACCTAAGTTCGGTAAAATTCCTGTCGCATATGTTTATGAGGATTTCGATCCTATCTTATGTTATGATGCAATTGATCCCTATGAATTTCAAAAATTATGCTTGGTATACTTACTACATAAGAATTCTTGCCACCGAAGTTCGGTAAAATTCTTATGTTTATGAGGATTTGCCACGAAGTTCGGTAAAATTCCTATGTTTCCATATGTTTATGAGGATTTCGATCATATCTTATGTTATGATGGAAATGATCCCTATGAATTTCAAGAATTATGTTTTGGTATACTTACTGTTATTATGATTTTACTGCATAAGAATTCTTGCCACCTAAGTTCGGTAAAGTTCTTGTGTCTCCTTATGTTTATGAGGATTTCAATCCTATCTTATGTTATGCTTTCAAAAGAAATTATGCTTGGCATAATTAAAATGTTTTTATAAGTATATGGTTTTCAAAGAGCTGTTTTCAAAGAGCTATTTTCAAAGAGCCTATGATTTGCAAAATATGTCCCGTGCTGTAATGCACAATATGAGTTTTATCAAGAGCAGTTTTATAAAGAAGCTCTATCAATGCCCGTTTTATAAAGAGCCGAGATTTATGTGTTTAATCATCTTATAAATTAAATTAATTTGCGATGAGTCTACTGAGTATTTCCCCCATGAAATACTCACCCTACTTTTTAACAGTTTTGCAGATTTCGGAGACGGTGGCGAGCGATGAATGATGGTGGCAATAATCGTTAAACGGTTGAAAGTTTGACGTTAATGATTTCCGTATTTTTCCAAACAATCGAATAATTTAGAGAAGTTCATTTATTTGAGAAATTATGACATTGTCAATTTCTTTACAAAATTAATGGTTCGATTTACTATTTCAAATGGTTTCATAAATGTTTCAATTTTATCGGCCATTACAGTTTATTTAATGTTGCCAAAAATGAATTTCAATTATTTCTTCCGCAAAAATATTATTCGAAAAATTTAGACAGAAAATGACGTAGTGAATCGGGTATACGGAACTCGGGGCGCTACAGACCAGCTCCTTAGTTTTCTAAGCTAGGGTTAAAATTCCGCAACACTATTTCAAATTTCTAGAAAGCAATTTCAAAATTGGATCTTCTCTTCAGAAGATTAAGCTAGGGTGTCAAGCGCTACAACCTTTGTATAATTTCTCCAATAAAATAAAATTGTACCTTCACCCGAGCAGTACAAACTAGTGTTGCAAGTGCTGCAATACTTAGTCAAATCTTCTCGAAATAAATTTAAAAAATGGACATGCTCATCAGTAGTGAGAACTAGATTTGCATGTGCTACAACAGTTCGTCAAGTTTCAACAATAAAAAATAAAAATAGGACATGCTTCTCACTGGTACGGACTAGGGTTGAAAATGCTGCAACACACCGTAAAACTTTATCTAAAAAAATTAGACCTGCTCCTTAATGGTTCAGTCAAGGGTTTCAAGTGCTATAACATTTAGTCAAATTTCTCGAAAGAAGTTTTGTAATTGGATCTGTTCATCAACCGTAGGGGCTAGGGTTGCACGTGCTGCAGCACTTTATGGAGTTTATCCAATAAGAGATTAAAATTTGACTTATTGCTCATCAATTTGGTTTGGGGTTGCAAGAACTGCAATATTGAGTCAAATTTCTCGAAAGAATTTTTTAAAATAGACCTACTCATCACTGGTCAGAGCTAGGGTTGCAAATATTCAAGACTTATTCAATTTTCTCGAAAGAAGTTTCATAATATGAACAGCTTATCAGTAGTTTGAGTTAGGGTCGAAAGGGCTACATCACTTTGTAGAATTTCTCCAATAAAAAACTAAGCTCCTGTTCTCTTTACTATTTTGAGGTCGTTTTCATTTTTTATTTTCGAAAACGCTAAAAACGCGTTCTCTTTACCATTTTCGAAAACGCATTTTGGAAAACAAAAAAAAAAATTTGTACACAAAACGGAAAACGCCCGAAACATCGTTTTGGGCGTTTTGTATGTATTTCGATAAAAAATGTCCAAAACGCGTAAAACGCGTTTTGGGAAATTTTAATTTTTTTTTTTTTTTTAATAGAATTATCTTAACTTAGAACTAAACTTAATATAAAGTTTTTATTTTTTTATTTTTTTATTATTTTTTTTAGAATTATCCTAGCTTGGTACTAAGCCTAAATAAAGATTTTTTTTTTTTTTTTTTTTTTTTTTGAGAATTATCCTAACTTGAAACTTAGTTTAAATAAAGTTTTATTCAATTCAATATCAACATTACAAAAAAAAAATTAAATGAGAATTCTTGTTGTTATATTTCAAAAAATGTAATGATAAATGGACTCTGGTGGTTTTGAAAGAACTTGCATTTTCTGGATTTTAATAGTAGAGCTTTCTCAAGTCCCGAACCTGACCAAGTTGTGTTAATATAGACTCTTAATGCTCACATTAGTGTGTTACATGTAACCATATTTTTAGTGTATTGTGAAAGGAAATTTGAGTTGGGGTTAGTAGTATTCTGCAAGCAAATTAATTAAAAATAGTTTAAATAGTTTTCTGCAAAATTTCAAACAGAACGTGTTTTCCAGCTTTTCATTTTCAAAAACAGTTTTCAGAAATGACAAACCAAACTCGTTTTCAGCAAATTTGAAAACAAAAATGAAAACACAAAACACAAAACATTTTCGAAAATGAAAATACAAAATAAAATACAAACAGAACGCCACCTAAAATTTGACATGCTCTTTAGGAGTCTGTATAGCAATCAAGAAATTTTCAAATTTAAAAGTTAATTTTATCAAATTTGTCGCTACGACTCTTCAATCTTAACGGTCATTATTTTCAAAATTAGCGCTCTCGTCTAGTCATATTATTATTATTATTATTATTATTATTGAATTTCTCAATCAATATCAGAGATAAATTTTCAATTCCAAAACCAAAACTCTCAACAATCATTAATTCTTAAGTTACAAATTTCTTCAATTTATGCAATATAAATTGTCTCCGTCCTCTCCATTTCTTTTCCTCACCATGTAGCGATCGAGAATTTTCGTGACTTATTTAAATAAAAATAAACATTATGTATTTTAAAAATGTGTCGCTATGACTTTGTCAATTTTTGTAAACACGTGTTCGTCTAGTCATTTCAAGTGAAATTAATTCTATTTAAAATCTTAGTCCAATTTCAATTTTATTAAAAGTGTCTCATTTTCATTATTTATTCTCAAGTCCAAATTTCAATTTTAAGAGATTGCCCAAATTATTTTGATTTCAAGTCCAAGTTATATTTATTGTTGATCTAACTTATTATTATCCAATTTCAATGTAACCCAATCAAATTCTCTAGGCCCATTTCTATAAAAGCCCAACCAAGTCTGACAAAAAATTTTCACATGATGATTCTGATTTCCATACAATTCCACACGTTTTCTCCCAATTTTGCAGATTTCCATTTCAGCTTCTTCTTTCCCATATTCACCCATTCTTCCTCAAATAGATATTCATACTTCCATAACTATTTCCCCAATTCCTTCAATAACCCATTCACCCTAATTTACCATACTAAAACATAATCAATGTGTATTTCTCCCCATTTCCCACTGTTATTCACGAGCCACACAGACAAAAATTTGTAGCAACCCAAAACACTTCACTAGTATGAATTATTACCCCCCTCAAGTTGTTCAATTCGGTGGAGGCATGAAACTGCCATGGCCACTTCTTTTTTAAATTCCATACACCTTCATCATCTCCATTCCAATAAATGGAATTAGGGGATTCGAAGGTGGTTGACTCAATTCAAACAATGGAATGAAGAGGGCATAAAGGAATTCATAGAAAACATCACATTCATACACACCCGATACCTCAAACCTCAAACATGCAAAACCAAAACACAAGCCACAATTTTACCATCCAACACCACTGTAAAGCCAACACATCGCCCAACCAAATTGCCCCATTTCAAGAACTGAACTCCATCAACCATAGCCAAACCTCCATCAACCACCGAACCTCCAATTTTGAGTCCACTATCAACTCCAAATTCGTATCATCAACACCATCGACCACCACTACCTCACCCGAAATCCACAACCAAATCAACACCAAACAAGCACAAACCAAAAATAAACAACCATACACTCACCTCGATTTGACCGGAGTATTAGCCGAAAAACAGCCTCGATTACTCACAGTTTTTAGCTCCAAACATCACCCAAGGATCCTTCCTTTTCACACACCCACACACACCTCTCCACTGCTGCCACTCGACTGCGGTGCCAACGCCGGATTCTTGTCGGCGATGTGGACGGGAGAGAGAGGGGCGGAGCCCCTCCCCTTTTCGCCTCTCTGCTCTCTCTCTCTCTAAAATCTCGATTTTAGAGAGAGAGAGAGATGTTTATGTTATACTTTTAAGATTTGAAAAATTGACTTTTAAACCCCAAGTTTCGAAAATATATTATTTCAGTCATTTTTGTTTTTTAAAACGTTATATTCAGCCACTATTGAGTTTTTAAATATTCTCAGTCAGCCCTTAAGTTTTGAAAATACATTTTCCTTTAAAATTTCAAAAGTGCTAAATTAGTTTAATTTTCTTTTGGCTAGAAAAAACATTTGGTGATTTAGAAGATTGACGTGACTTTCAAGCTCTATTTTTCGAACTCACAATGTTGAGGTAGACTAGCCCCCACTAATTATTTTAAATTATAATTGCATGTATTATCTGAATTTTACGTGATTTAAATACTTTGATGCATGAGACGAGACAATAATATCTCTTATGAGATAAAAACCAGAATGTGATTATGCATGACTTAAATGCTTTAATGCATGAGATAATGATGTGGTTATGCATAACTTAAATGCTTAAATGCATGAGATAAGACTACCCACATCACATCCTATTATTTTTAAAGAGCATATGATTATGATGATGTGGTCACTGTATTAGTTGCATAATTACGTGTTTAATTATTTTGTAAATTAATTAATGACGATAAGTCTATTGAGTATTTCTTTCGAAATGCTCATTCCATTTTTTACAGCTTTTGTAGAGTTCGCATTTCGGAGACGACGGCGAATGAAGGGCAGTGATGGCAGATTAATAAATGATGTTATTCCTGAAAATCAAGTTTTATGAATTTTGTTAAATTAATAATTCGTTGTTATTTTCTTTAGAAATTGAGATTTTATGAATTTTTTTAAATGAATTTATTAGAACTAAGATTTTCGCTGTAGTTTTCAAATGATAAATGCTCAGTTTACAAATTTAATAATTTTTCGCAACAATTATTTCCGCAATAAAGTCAGTTTTAAAAGACGAAGTGGCGTCCCGGGCTTTACGAAACTCAGGGCATTACACACCAGTACATTGCATATTGGGTAAGTCTACTCTTTCTTCTGCCTTCTACCTCCATACACAAACAGTATATACAAGTCACTGTCAAAGCCACCAAGTCGAAGCTACACCATAGTTGAGCAACAATGCACCAATTTCTCCACCAAGCTTACTCCCATCTCCAAAAACTCCCCAACCAATCGAACCACCATCCGCAATCACTCCAAGAAATTGCCACTACTACCTCATTTTCCTCCAAGCAATCAACACCCAAACGAGATCCACCGGACTTATTCATTGACCAAAAAATCAATAGCAAAACCCAAAGCACTAAACTCAAGTAGGGAGTCACGGTGCTCTGGGGTAGGGTCCAAATCATACTCAATCTCCAACTCATCGACCCTACACTTAGCATCCCGTACTCTCTGAAAAATGTCCTCGAATACATTTCGGTTCCACAAGCGTAGACCTTATTTCAGCCTGAAGAACTTCTCTCTGATAGCAGCCATCCCCATAAGATGTGTAGGGTATGACCACTTTTGAGAGACGAAGGCTGAGAAGTCATGGTGCTTGGTCCAACGTTGAGGAATCGAAAAGGTCAAGGCCCCAAATCATCTGATCATCATCTCAGTGAAGCAGAGGAGGTGCATGATCAGATGAAGTCCGATTCAAGTGCCTAATAGTGACCAATCGATAGAAAGTAGCAGCTACACAATTAATCAAGATCCTGTTCAGTCTCTTTTAAACCCGACCATTGGTCCAGGTGTATCTTCTACCAATGAACCCAGCATCCTCCAAACCACAATCAAGCATCATGCAGAGAAAACTGATGTACTTCTATCCCTAGTGTTATGGCCCGTGCGCTCACCATCATGAGCAATAACATTAAAGTCTCCCCCAACTATCCACGGACCGTCCACATTAAGGGAGATGTGGTGAAGACCCGTCCACAAATCCCTCCTACCAGATGCCGTACAAGCAGCATATATAGAAGTCAAGAAAATAGGCCGTGACAGTCTGGGATCCTCAACTCTAATGTGCAAATACTGAGAATGATCAACCAATATAGTAACAGTAGTCGCAGAATTCCAGAAAGCCCAAATCTTCCCTAATGAGTTTTGCGCCCCAGTATCGAAATGAAGCAATCGTCGAATGTAATCAAACCTCTCCTGAAGAACGAAAGCCGCAAAATAACTAAAAAATAAACCTGATGAACTCGAATCAACCTTTTCAGTCACCTACGAGTAGTTGCACTAGCTACACCCCTAACATTCCATATGATGACACTCATCAAGACTGGGAACGAGAGGTATCCAATGACCGACTCCTGGTCGTCATCCGAGTAGGTGGAAATCTAGTTTCAGTGATACGCGGGTTTTTCTTCCGATGACCAGAATAAAACCATCATCCCCAGTACATTAAGCCAGACCAACCAAATCATCCGTCGAATACCTCCTGAAAGGGCCCTGCTGGGGAACCTCCAACTGGGCAATGCTCTATCTATCAGACTGAATCCCAGAATCAAAGGGGACAGAGGCCTCCACATTACATTATGATGGCAAATGTGAGGCGTATCAGAAGGAATTTTTGCTAAGCCACCATAAGAAGGATCCACATCCTCAGCCGAGGCTTGCTGCCTTAAAAGGATATCAAGTAGCGGATCAGAAAAAGAAGCTGGAGCAATACTAAAAGTCAGAACAACCATGAGAGGTGGCGTCATGGTGAAAGATCGCTGCTGCTATAACTATTGTACAACTAGAGGAATAATGGCTGCAGGAAGAGACTGCTGAGTCACTACCGGAACTGAAAACTGAGCACTGATTGGTTGAGCTGAACCTATCAAAGCAGGATTATGAACATAAACTGGCGGAGCTGAAGCTGTCAAAGCAATAGACTGAACTATAGCAGGAGGTCTTAGAATAGTGGCAGAGGTGGTAGTCTCCCGAGGGATGATAAGTGGAGCAATCACCATGGGAGAAGTGTGCTGGATAGAAATACCAGAAGAACTGGGATCCTCCTGGTTGCTGGATACCCTAGGAACCATCATCCACTATCTGGGTTTAACATCAGTCAACATCCGCTCACACTTATCCTTCACCTTATCAACAGGCTTCGGAGGAGGGGCAGAGGAAACAACCACTGGAGCAGAAGAGGAAGATGTGGGTGCAAAAACAGTTGTAGACTGAGTATATGTAGAAACAGTCGACCTACCAATCAAACACTTATAAACAGTATGTCCCAAATGTCTGCACCGACTGCAAAATACTGGCTTCTTATCATATACAACAGGCTGCCAATAACCCGGATATTTCTCGCGCTGAATCCAAATGCGGTTGGGAAGAGAAAATGATAAATAAACCTCTATGCATACCCTGGCCTCACTAGGCCTCCTCAAATCATTAGTGGACCCATCAATGCGCAGAGGGGTCCCAATAGCCCTAGCTAAAGCAAACAAGGCAGCCTTCGCACGGAAATGTATAGGAAGAAGCGGAAAAGAGACCCAAACTGGGACAATAGGGCTCCCATGAGTAGGATTGAAACCAGGTGTCCACTGGATGATCCGCTTAAGAAACCCATCAATATATCAAGAAGGCTTGAGGTACATAATCATCCTCATGTGACATGTGAATAAGTATGTGGATTGCATCAATAAGACCAATGGAAAAATCACCACAAAACCCAAATCTAAGGAAGCTCTCACGTACCTTATTGATAGGAGGCTTCCTATTCACAAATTTGCCAACAGGTGTGAACTTGTATGGCTCAGCTAGAAATTGCTCATCCACATCATCAAAAACAACAGTAGGTTCTTTCAAGTGTAATGAGGGGATCTTAGTAGAGAACCTGTGGAGAAAGGAATACGGGGGTGCCTATGTGACTGATGCAAAAGACTTATTCTGGCTCCTCTCCATTTGAGTGGTCGTTGGATTTCCAGACAAAGCCAATGCATAAGATATCTTCCCAGGACCTGTAGCGGGTGTATCACTAGCATGAGGTGGAGCAGAAGGACCACGTGGGGCTACACATGGGGGTGGCATTTGTCTACGCTCAGGTGCATGCCGAGTATTCCTTGGTGGAGGAACATTAGCCAAAGGTGCATTACTCTTCACCAAAGTATCCAAAGGGGCCTTATGAAGTGTTTTAGAAGGTTCCAAAATGGTTGTAACGGGTCTGGAATTCTGGTTTGAGGCTGAATCAACTAATTTTACCGCCTCATATTACGTGCACAAAGACACGCTTAAATTATTTGTGTGGCTTGTATCTAGTTCTGACTGATTTGTGTGGAAAAATGTAATATATTAATATTTAAAAATACATAAGTAGGGGGAACATTGATATTTGAGTGAAGCATGAGGAATTGATTATACATGAGAGATACATGAAAAAAAACATTGTTTGACCACTTGGGATACGAGTTCTATGCATTATAAGCCACACTATGTTAGCTTTATTTTTATATGAGTATGCATTTGTTATTGATATTCAAACACACACATGAAAATTTATGTATTGGATAAGTAGAAATAATTTTGTTGATTTGTTTAGAATTCTTTTCCAAGGTGTATTTTGATTCAAACCTAAAGCATATAGTAAGAAACTTAACAATTTATTCATATTTGTTGTTGAGTCGTTAATGTAAAAGTTGAAAAGGAGAATCGAGAATCAAATTAGAGTTAAATTGGAAGAAAAGAACGAAAACAGCTCAAAACGGAAGAAATCCAAAGGTTGAGGACAAAATTTTAAATATTCATTAGTTGATTTGGAATACAAGACAATGATTGAAGATCATATGAGATTAATTGAATGATATTGGATGCCAAGGAATTAAGTTGCACTTGAAAAAGGACTTAGGGCTAAAATGGAATAACACAATTTATGTTTTGGATTTTTAGTCGGATCTTGAGACCAATTTTCGGGGTAGTAAAAGTTTGAATTGGAAAAATTGTATTTCAGGAAGAATTGTATAACTTTAAGATAGCTTTTTTACACACTTTGAATCACCTTGATCGGATAAGGGGAAGAGAAAGATACGATAAAAATACTAACAACTGCACAAAGATTACGCGAATGCAACTTTCCTTATTTGATTAGGACTCTTTCGGGAACCCAATTTGGATGTGATTCTGACTTTTGTTTAATTCAATACAATTTGTGGATTGAGTGATTAATTCTATATTTCATGTTTATACAATTATTTTGACAATTATTGCATGAATGTTGTGACGATTTCTTAAGTTAGAAAGATTAGGAGTTTGTTAAACTTATTTTAATTGTCATTAAGTTCTATAGGGGATTGAAATATGCCTCTATACTTTATGTAATCTTTAATTGTTCATGAATCATTTATATTTCCTATTTGTTCACATTCGTCATAGAAATATATGTGAGTCACACATATATGGATAGGTTTTAATTAACGGTTCGACACAAACAAATTGGGAACATTGATCTTCATAACCCATAAAATGTTGTTAACATTTAAATCAAGATATGAAAGATGAACATAAAAATGGATTCTAGATCCTAGCATATTTCGCTCATTAATTTTATATTTCAAAATTTTTTGCTTTAGTTAAATTTTATTTTAATTTTAGATTTAAATTTGAAGCATCAACTTTATTTATCTCGTTCCGATTAAGGTTAGTAATTTAAAAACAAAATTAACTCAATTCTCGTGGGTATGATACATGGACTCATTGTCAACTATATTACTTGTGTGATCCATATACTTGCAATAGGAAACAATGCAACAACAACCAGTGCTGGGAAGAACATTGATGGCAAGAGTAGGCAACCAATAATGTTGTTTAGAAATTCAAAGAAAGAAAGAAAGAAAGTGTCCACTTGTTGTTTCTCAAGCCAGTGAAAGCAAACGATATATGGTCATTGAAAAAGTAGGTGGGAGCCAAAATTGAAGTCAAAGAATGAAGTTGGAGCTATGTCGAGGATACACCTTGCGATCGCAAGGTGTACAAGTGGTATAATCGCAATACATTGAAGATTTCAACTTGAGAGCAAAGCAAATTGTCTTTGCGACACAAGGGTTTGTTCCTTGCAATCGCAAGGTATAAAATTTTAGGGTTTTTCGAATTTTTTGTTATTTTCATTTTAATTGTTTTTAATTCCATTTTATACTTTGATTTTTGAGTTATTAGTTCTATCTAAAGGTGAGGATTCCCATTAATTTTTTCTTCATTAAACTTTTTATTAGAACTTATCAAAGATTCATATCTTTGTGGCATTCATCCTAGAACTTACTAAAGGATTAGTACCCTTTTGTGGACTTAGCAAATCTTAGTTCTTGTTTTCGCATATCAACATGTCTAAGGTTTGATATACATTAGGTTCTTGATTTGTGAGGCTCGAGTTAAGATCATGTAGTTTACAAATCTGAATTTAGACTTTCCACCCATTATCAATTTAATTTTTTAGAGTTCAATGTGTTTTCCACAAGGATTTACATCACATCATTAGCCCCTCCTGCTCACATTCACTCCTTGACGAGGAATGCCCCTCCAACCAATGTGAGTTCCACAAAAGCCCTAAGTCAGACCACAAACGAATGTAGGAACCTTCAAAAAGAGATAAATGTTTGATCAAAAGAGGTTACCTAAATCAAAATGTCAAATAAGATGACAAAAACAACTAAAATCTCAAAAAGAACTTATATGCCTTCTACATACATTGTTTTGCTCGTCAACTTCAGCTAGCTCTTGTAACTGTGACAAAGAAGAATATTCCAATTTCTAATTTCTTTCGTGTGGTTGGTGATGTTGTAAATGTCATTGGATCATCTTGCAAACGTTCTGATCTGCTTAGAGAGAAACATTCAGACTTTATCGTTGAGGCATTGGAGATAGGAGGTGTTTTAAGTGGATGGGACTTAATCAAGAAACTACTCTTTAGCATTTTGGTGATACACGTTGGGGGTCACATTATAATTCTTTGATCAGTTTGCTTTCAATGTTCTCTGCTGTTGGTGATGTACTTGAATTTATTTCAGCAGATGAATCTAGTTCTGGTGATCAAAAAAGTGAGGCATTTAATTTATTGGAGTCGATATATTTGTTTGATTTTGCATTTAATCTACACTTGATGAAAAAAAAAGTCTTAGGAGTTTCGAATGAGTTGTCAAAGGCATTACAATTGAAAGATCAAGATATTGTGAATGCAATGTGATTGGTGAAAATATGCAAATAACAACTCCAACTGATGAGAGACAACGGGTGAGATTTGTTTTTGGAAGAAGTTCATTCTTTTTGTCTGCGATATCACCTTGATATTCCCAATATGGATGATGTGTTTATACGAAATGCACCTCGTGGTCGTCCTCAATGTAATCCACCACCAGAAGTGACAAATTTACATCATTACTGTGTAGATTTATTCAACGCTATCATTGATTTGTAACTTCAGGAGTTGAATGATCGTTTCTCAGAGGTAAATACAGAGTTACTCCTTTGTGTAGGTTGTTTATGTCCACAAAATTCATTCTATGATTTCGATAAGAAAAGATTGATTCAACTTGCGGAGTTTTACAAAGAAGATTTTTCAAGATTTGATCTTCTCACACTTGATGATCAACTTGAAACTTATATTTTTGATATGTGCTCTAACAACGCATTTCAAGAATTGAAAGGCCTTAGTGATCTTGCAGAGAAGTTGGTAATGACAAAGAAAAATAAGGTATACCCATTGTTTTATAAGCCTTTGACTTTGGCGCTTATTCTACCGGTTGCTACAGCTACTGTTGAGAGAGTATTTTCTGCAATGAGCATTATGAAGGATAGATTGCGCAATCGAATGGGTGATGAGTGGATGAATGATAGCCTTATTGTTTATGTAGAGAAAGATATATCTTTGAAGATTGATAATGAAGCCATTGTACAACGATTTCAAAATATGAAAACTCGCAATGAACGATTTTAAGGTACTACATTTGAGTTGAGATTTATTTATTTGTCATTTGTGAAATTAAGTTTTCTCTAATTGATTTAATTTTTCTAGGAAAAAAAATTTCTAGGACCCTGCCCCCTTTCAACCTCATTTAATTTTCGCCCACGCTGACTTAAAATCTTGGCTCCGCCCCTGTCAACTCCTGACTTCTCTTGATGGCGAAGAATGATTTATTTGTTTATAATCGTTGATGGGGGAGCTGGTGGTGTGGAGTAAATTTTGGATTTTTTTGGTTTGATAAAAAGAAAACCTTACTTTCCAAACATAGCAATAAACCCAAAAATTGGAACTCCACCAATCCCATTTTGGCCTCCATCGCTCCCATCAACACAACTACCTTTCCTCTGCATGGCCACTTTCACCCATCCCCACCCCATTTCGCCATTTCCCACCGCCACCACACTCCGCCCAATCAGGCTTAACAAACCGAATATCCGCGTCCCTCACACTAATGCCATAGGTAGCGCGCAACAGGATGGACATACAGAGCACAAAAATACCACCCTCCACCACCACATATACCCCCATCTCATTTCCGCCGCCGTGTCCCTCCACCAACTCAAAGAAATCCATGCCCACCTCCTTAAACTTCATCTCCACCACAACCACCTTCTCCAACTCCTCCTTTCTTCCATTTCCTTCTCTTTCTCCACTTCGTACGCCCTCAATATCCTCTCCTCCCTTCATTTTATCCCTCCAATGAACCTCTCTAACAAGCTTCTTAAGCATGTCTCCCGCTCAGCCGATCCGCACAATACACTTATATTTTTTCAAAAAATGCGAGAAAAGGGATTCCCAATTGACAGGTTTACCTTCCCTACATTGCTGAAGGCAGCATCAAAATGTGCGGTGCACATTGAAGGAAAAATGATTCATGGGTTGACTTCAAAACTTGGGTTCGACTCGGACCCATTCGTTGAGACTGCTTTAGTAGGATTCTATGTATCCTGTGGACAAATTTCTGAGGCCCGTTTGGTGTTTGATAAAATGTCTTATAAAGATGTTGTGACTTGGAATATTATGATTGATGGGTAAGGATTCTGAATCTTTGTCGTTACCTACTAGATATAACAGAAAGTTTGATAATGATGTTAGTGAGTTTTGAGTGAACTATGCTTTTGGATGTTTGGATCACTTAGATCATAATTATGGCGTTCTTTTGTAGGAATGTTCTATATTTGATTCTGAAAACCTTATTATCTCGTCAATTTCTTGTTGCTAGTGAGTGAATATTAAATTTTATGTACTTTTATTGAAATTAGTTTCGAAGATGAATGCAATGTCGTTATAATTGTGAACTTGGCCACCACAGATTTTCGGATTTAGCGTATTCAAATGCAAAAATTCTTGCATGCTTTGGATTTTTCTGCAACGTTGTATTTTTAGGATATGTTTATCATAATTAGAGCATAAATGGAGTCGTTTGCACTTCGAGCATAAGTTTTATTAAAAACTAAAAAGTGGTGTATTAGTTGATCCACTGTTGATTTCCTGACAAGTGATTTTGTTTACATGTGCATAACAGTTATTGTCAAATTGGACTTTTTGATGATGTCTTCTCGCTGGTGCAAGAGATGAAAAGCTCCAATGTGGAACCAGATGAGAGAGTTTTTACAACTATTCTTACGGCATGTGCTCGACTTAAAAATTTGGATGCAGGAAAATTGGTCCAAAGCTTCATATCTGAGAACGAAATTGTAATCAACTCTTATTTGCAGAGCACACTTATTAACCTGTATTCACGTTGTGGTGCCATGGATGTTGCTCAGAGTCTGTATGACACGTTTACACAGAAGAATCTGGTGGTCTCCACCGCCATGGTCTCTGGATATTCGAAAATTGGCAATATAGAAGCTGCTCGCTCCATATTCAATCAAATGGTCGATAAGGACTTGGTCTCCTGGAGTGCAATAATCTCTGGTTATGCAGAGAGTCATAAGCCTGAAGAAGCTCTTAAGATATTTCTTGAAATGAAGAAATCTGGAATTAAACCTGACCAAGTAACGATTTTGAGTGTCATATCAGCCTGCGCTCATCTTGGCGCATTGGATCTAGCAAAACAGCTCCATATGTTTGTTGATGAGAATGGGTTTGGAAAAGCTTTGCCTGTTAATAATGCCCTTATCGATATGTATGCAAAGTGTGGAAGTCTTGAGGAAGCAAAAGAAGTTTTTTTTCAGATGCATAGGAAAAATGTGATATCATGGACAAGCATGATCAGTGCTTTTGCCATCCACGGAGATGTTGGCAATGCCTTGAACCTTTTTCAGCAGATGAAATGTGAAAATATTGAACCCAACTGGATTACATTCGTGGGTATTCTCTATGCGTGTAGCCATGCAGGATTAGTTGAATATGGGCGAAAAACCTTTGCTTTAATGATGGATGAGTATGGCATCACACCGAAACTTGAACACTATGGTTGCATGGTGGACCTATATGGTCGTGCAAATTGTCTTAGAGATGCCCTAGAATTGGTAGAGACTATGCCTATGGCACCGAATGTTATAATCTGGGGTTCCTTGATGGCTGCTTGCCGGAAACACAGTGAGTTGGAATTAGGAGAATTTGCTGCAAAACGTCTTCTGGAGTTAGATCCCGACCATGATGGGGCACATGTCTTCTTATCAAACATATATGCTAGAGAAAGGAGGTGGGAGAATGTTCGAGACATTAGAAAGTCTATGAAACACAGAGGGATATCAAAAGAACGAGGATGGAGTAAGATTGAAATGGACAATGAAGTCCATGAATTTCTTACCACAGATAGAACTCACAGACAAGCTGATGAAATTTATGCAAAGTTAAATGAGGTGGTTGATAAGTTGAAAGATGAAGGCTATGTCCCAAATACAAGCTGCGTTTTGGTTGATTTAGATGAAGATGAAAAGAATGACGCGGTTCTTTGGCATAGTGAGAAGTTAGCATTCTGTTATGCTCTAATAAGAGGGGAAAAAGGGTCCTGCATACGTATAATCAAGAACCTCAGGATCTGCGAAGACTGTCACAACTTTATGAAGCTGGCGTCGAAGGCCTTCAATAGGAAAATTATTATAAGAGATAGGAGCAGGTTTCACCACTGTAGAGATGGTTCATGTTCTTGTAAAGACTACTGGTGAATTTCAAGCAATTGTCAACAGATTTTTTTTGGCTATTTTGTGTTCTCTTAGTGATAGATATGTGACGCCCCGAGTTCCGTAAAACCCGGGTCGTCACTTCATCTCTTTAAAACTAACCATTTAACGAAAAATATTGCGAAAATAAACTGAATTTTAAAACATCACATTCATTTGGGAAATTTGCGATGGTAGCCCAATTTAAATACATCTACTTGAAAACATTCCATAAAATTCCAAATCTCAACAATTTAACTTAACAAAATTCAATAAACTAGATTTTTAAAATAACTTAAAATAAATGTTGTCAAATTGCCTATCATTCGTCTCCGCCTCCGAACTCTGCAAATGTTGTTAAAAACGGAGTGAGTATTTCAAAAGAAATACTCAGTAGACTCATCGTCAATAATTAATTTACAAGATAATTGAACAAGTAATTATGCAAATATTATAATGACATTCTCTTCTTAGTCATAAGCATCATGAAATGAGTGCAATATGAACATACTCTTGTCTTCTCTTATGCAAATAAAGCATATAAGTTATGACATGCATAACATAAATTTCTCTTCTTATCTCATACGAGATTCTCTTTTCTTGTCTCATACAATTAAACATATAATTCACATAAATCCACATAACACATGCAATTATAATATAAATAAATTAGTGGGGGCGAGTCTACCTTAATTTATCTTGTAAAAAGATGGAGCAAGAAGTAGCCTCAAACTCTCAATCGTCCGCACGTTTCGTCTAGCCAAAATATGAAATAAAGCTTTGAATTAGTAAATTAAAGATTTTAAAAGATTAAAGAAATGAAATAAAATTTGAGGACTAAACTGTAATTTTGAAGAAACTGAGATTTAAGAATTTAGGAGCAGAAATAGTATTTTCAAGAACTTAAGGACTGACTAGGGATATTTTAAAACTAAAGGGCTGAAGTTAAACATACTAAACATTTCAGGGACTGAATTAAAAGGGTTCTAATAAAGGTGTGGCTTAAATAACACACTTTAAAGTAAAGGACTGAAATAACTATTCTGAAAGGCTGAGGACCAAAGGGCAACATTAAAATCAAACTTTTATATCTCTCTCCATATCTCTCTCTATTTTGGAAATGAGAGGGAGGAAAGTCAACCGAGAGAAAGAGGAGCACTAGCTCCTCTCGGTGGCGCTGCCGGAGATCTGATGGTGATGGTGACGCCGTCGAGCGGCAGCAACGAGGGGGTGAACGGCGGCGAAAGGGGCAGAATTTGAAGCTGGTTTTGGGCGAAAATCGAGGCTCGATTAGGGCGATTTTCAGAAAAATTCGGTAAAACGTATTTAAGGTTCGAGGTAAGTGTTTGAGTGAACTTATTTCTTGGGTTTTTGTGGGATTTTGGGTTGATCTTTGGGGGTGAAGCAGTGGTGGTGAGAGGTGGTGTCTCGGTCGGCTATGGAGGTTTTGGAGTTGGGAGTGGTTGAGTTGGTTTTGTAACGACCCGGCTCCCTCGCTGGAGCCTTCTCCGAGCCGTACTTGTGGTCTTTCCACTCCCCCCTGGCTCCCTCGCTGGGGCCTTCTCCAGAAGTGAATTTTTGCCTTCCGCAGGATTCGAACCTTGCACCTAGGGGTTAAGTACAAAGATTCATGGAATCCTGCTACCAAGTGGTCTAATGGTAGCAGGATTCCATGAATCTTTGTACTTAACCCCTAGGTGCAAGGTTCGAATCCTGTGGAAGGCAAAAATCCACTTCTGGAGAAGGCCCCAGTGAGGGATCCAGGGGGGAGTGGAAAGACCACGAGTACGGCTCGGAGAAGGCCCCAGCGAGGGAGCCGGGTCATTACAAAAAAGGCGCCTTTTTTGTAACGACCCGACTCCCTCGTTGGGGCCTTCTCCGAGCCGTACTCGTAGTCTTTCCACTCCCCCCTGGCTCCCTCGCTGGGGCCTTCTCCATAGAGATGGCAAAAAAATCCGAGCCGTCCCGTCGATCCGTCGACCCGATCCGATCCGATCCGAAAAAATCCCGATCCGTGGATCAACATATCGAAATTTATGTGATCCGCCCCGATCCGAAAATTCACGAAGCGGATTTGGATCGGGGCTGATCTGATCCGCGATCCGACATTTTTTTTTAATATAATTTTTTTTATCATGTATAAAAATCTAATATGTAAATTTTGTTGCAAACTTTAATTTTTGGGAATAACCTGCAATCTTTGTATTTAAAAAAAAAAAAAAAAAAACACACATTTTCATGTTCTTCATTTGAAGAAAGAATTCCAATAAGTGATGGCAAAAAAACTCGATCCGTTGAATCGGCCTCCATACGTCTCGTTTCAATAAAATAAAAATAAAAATTAATAAAAAAAATAATTTTTCTAATTTTTTTTAAAATGATTTAATTTAAAATATATTTAAAAAAAATTTAAAAAATTTAAAAAATTTTAAAAAAAATTTAAAAAAAATAAAAAAATAATTTGGCGGATCGGTGGACCGATCCGCCGCCCCGCCCCGACCCGAAATTTGACGGATCGCGAGGCGGATCCGGATCGGATCAAAAAAATTCGGGGCGGGGCGGATCGGGGTCCGATCCGCCCCGTTGCCAACACTACTTCTTCAGAAGTGGATTTTTGCCTTCCGCAGGATTCGAACCTTGCACCTAGGGGTTAAGTACAAAGATTCATGGAATCCTGCTACCATTAGACCACTTTGGTCTAATGGTAGCAGGGATTTAAGAATCTTTGTACTTAACCCCTAGGTACAAGGTTCGATCCCTGCGGAAGGCAAAAATCCACTTCTTGGAAACGAGGCTGGCAGCCCTTGAGGACCAGGACGACCAAGGGGGGGTGGAAAGACCATGAGTACGACTCGGAGAAGGCCCCATCGAGGGAGCCGGGTCGTTACAAAAAAAGGCGCCTTTTTGATGTAACGACCTGGCTCCCTCGCTGGGGCCTTCTCCGAAGTGGTCTAATGGTAGCAGGATTCCATGAATCTTTGTACTTAACCCCTATGTGCAAGGTTCGAATCCTGCGGAAGGCAAAAATCCACTTCTGGAGAAGGCCCCAGCGAGGGAGACAGGGGGGAGTGGAAAGACTACGAGTACGGCTCGGAGAAGGCCCCAGCGAGGGAGCCGGGTCGTTACAAAAAAGGCGCATTTTTTTGTAGCGTACCCGGTCCTCAAGGGCTGCCGGCCGTCTACTCATGGTCTTTTTACTCCCCCCCTGGTCGTCCTGCTCCTCAAGGGCTGGCAGCCTCGTTTCCAGGAAGTGGATTTTTGTCTCCCCAGAGATTCGAACCTTGTACCTAGGGGTTGAGTACAAACTTCATGGAATCCCTGGTACCATTAGACCACTTGGTCTAATGGTAGCAGGATTCCACGAATCTTTGTACTTAACCCCTAGGTGCAAGGTTCGAATCCTGCGGAAGGCAAAAATCCACTTCCGGAGAAGGCCCCAGTGAGGGAGCCAGGGGGGAGTGGAAAGACCACAAGTACGGCTCGGAGAAGGCCCCAGCGAGGGAGCCGGGCCCCGAGTTCTAAATACTCGAAACGCCACTTCATCGTCTCAAACTCAATTTCAAAAAAAATATTCATTTAGCGGAAATAATTGAAATTTTAAATTTTGCATAAAATATTATTCCAATCATTCATAGAAATAAAATTCAAATCCTCCATAGTCGGTACAAAAATAAAGTTCGACTTAAAATAAACGGAAATTTTAATATTTAAAATAACATTTAATTATTTCTTTGCCACTTGTGTCCATCACTCGCCACCGCTTCCGAAGTCTGCAAAAATTGTTAATAACGGGGTGAATATTTCTAAGAAATACTCAGTAAACTCATAACTGAATAATTTACTTAATCCATAAATTGCACATAAACATGTAATCATGCTAACATATTTTTCTCATAACATCATAACATATCGCATATTCACATAAGTGCGGAAAGTAGCCTTGTCTTGTCTTAATTCAACATGCAACTATGCATGGAAGTTATAGAGCATATAATATTTCTTCTTTATACACCATTTTTGGGAGAGCATTGGCCCGTCTTACCCCTCATGGTTAATCACATGAACATAACATCATCTATGATTTACATAATTCCAGATTCACATGCAAATCATAGCTAAATAAATTATTGAGTATGAGTCTACCTCAAAGCTTAACGAGTATATATATCGAGCGGGAAAAACTTCAAGTCTCTAATCGTCCGTTCGCGTCGTCTAGCCAAAAAAATAAATTTGAATTAGAAATCTTTTGGAAAATTGAGTATTTAAAATAAAATAAAAGATTGGGGGCTAATTTGAGAATTTAACATAATTAAATCTTAAAAGGCTTGGGACTAACTTTGACAATTTTATCAGAGTAAAACTTAAAGAATTAGGACTTAAATAAAATTTTCAGAATAACATGGGGCTGACTCGGATATTTTAAAACTGCAGGGCTAAAATAACAATTGCTTAAAACTCAGGGCTGCAGATTTGAAATGTCTTTAAATCAAGGGACTGAAATCGTTAATGTTTGGAAAATTGGGACTTAGGGGCCATTTTACAAAAATCAAAACTCAAATAATATATATATATATATATATATATATATATATATATATATCTCATCTCTCTGTTAAACACAGAGAGACGAGAGCGAAGAGCGATGGGCGACTCCACGTCGCCCATCTCCAGTCCGACGCCTCTGCAGGGGCTATCCCCGGCGATTGGCCGGCGGTATCACCGCCTTCACGTGGCGGTGATTAGGTAGGCAAAGAGGTGGAGAATGGAAGGAGAATTGGGTGGAAATTTTGGTTCGAGACCGAGGGTGGCGGCTCAAAATTGGAGTTTCATTTTTAGGTCAAGGTCCGATCGAGGTAAGTATTAGCTTCCTTGGCTTATTTTCTTGGTTCTTATGGTGATTTGGGCTTGATTTTTGAATGGGGAGGTGGTGGTCAGTGGTGTTGTGAGAATGGATTGGTGCAGCTTTGGGGATGGCCGTGGCAAGCGGCGGTATTGGCAACGTGTGGTGGTTCAGGGTTTGGGTTTGGTGGTGTTGGTGGTGACATTTTGTTGCTGTGGGTTTGCAGTTGGTGACTGGAGGTCGGGGCCGTGACAGTGGTAGTGGCAATGGAGATGGGCAGGGGCGATGGCCATTGGGTGAATTTTGGAGTTGGCAGTGAGTGAGCTCGTGCTGAATATGTGTAAATTGAGGAATGGTTTGTGATTGTGTCATAGAAATCCTTACCTAAATTCTGCAGGTGATCGTGGGGGAAGAAAAAATGTGGGTGAAGAAGGTGATTTATAAGCAAATTCTGGGAAGCTGAAGCAGGTTATAACTCCTGTGATGATGATGGAGAAATTTATTTGCCATTGAATGGCAATGAATTGGGAGACGGTTGAGAATTCTGAAAGTTGTATTTGGCTGGAGGTTGCATAATCTGTATAATTGGGGTTCAAAACAATAGTGACAAAATAAAGAAAACGTGATATTGGATTTAAAATGAAATAATAATTTCGGACAAATTTAAAATCGCAAATCGGACTTAAAGATTTAAACGGATTTAAATTTCTTTCTTGAAATCTTAAAATAATTCAATTGGCTAGGCGAACCCGTTTTTTTTTTTTTTTTTTTTAAATTGGGTGAAGTCGTAGTGACACATATTAATAAATTTAACTTTTTGTTATAAAATTTTCTCGGTCGCTACAACCTTACCCCCTTAAAATAATTTCGTCCTCGAAATTAAACTTACTTGGTCTACAATTTCTAGATATTTGGCTAAAATTTCCTCTTTCTTTTCCCAGGTAGCCTCGTTGCTACCGTGTCTACCCCACTGGACCTTGACTAAGGGAATCTCCTTGTTCCTCAAGACATGGACTTTTCTGTCAACTATTGTCATAGGTGCTTCCTCATAGGATAGATTCCTCTGAATCGGAATCGACTGATAGTTAAACACATGGCTGGGATCATGCACATACTTCCTTAATAGAGAAACGTGAAAAACATTATGTACCGCCGCAAGTTCTGGCGGTAGCGCCAAACGATAAGCCACGTTCCCTACTTGTTCCAATATCTCAAACGGCCCAATATATCGAGGCCTTAGCTTTCCTCTTATACCAAAACGGAAAGTTCCTTTCATCGGGGCCACTTTCAAAAATACCTTATCTCCAACTTGAAATTCCAAGTCTTTTCTTCTCTTATCAGCATAGCTCTTCTGTCTATCTTGAGCAGCTTTAATCCTCAGTCTGATCTTTTCAATAGCCTCTACTGTCTTTTCAATCAATTTTGGACCTAATATCTTCCTCTCACCAATCTCATCCCAATATATTGGTGATCGGCATCTTCGTCCATACAATGCTTCATATGGCGGCATACCGATGGTAGCCTGAAAGCTATTATTGTAATGAATCTTTGTACTTAACCCCTAGGTGCAAGGTTCGAATCCTGCGGAAGGCAAAACTCCACTTCTGGAGAAGGTAATCTTCCTGTCCTCAGGGCAGGATATGTGCCTAAATATCTTCTCGATGGCTTGCAGCCACTCTTCCACGGCTAGTGGGCCATTTCCGCCATCAAAAGTAGGCGGACAGTACCTTCTGAATTGCTCAATGATTGGTACCGCGGGAGCAGCTGGGGTTTGCCTCATGTGGTTTGCCTCATGTCTTGTACAGCCCTGAGTAAGTCTCTGATAGCAGTGGACTGAGTCGTGGCTCCCTCTTCTAGGGCAGGATGCTCAACCACATTTCTGTTTCCGCGCCTAGACATTTTCCTTAAAAAAATGAAACAGAAAAATATTTTTAAGTTCTCGATTCATAACCCATCATCACGATAATGCACTCAACTCAAAAAGAATTGACGGAAAATATCTTTATTCATAACTTAAAATTCCTTCAATTGAGGATACATCAAATCAAAAGATAACTGGACCTTGCATAATTGGTATTTTCTTTAGATATGGCACATTTTAGAAGGGGTCAACAGAATGAACCAAGAAACGAATTTTCAGCTTACTTGTCCTTCCGAATGGACCCACATATCACATTGTCTGATCATATATTCGGGTACCGTGCCTTACGTCGAAGGGCCATAGCCGGTGGTCTTAGGATGACGGACACTCAGTCCATCAATCATTTGTTGTCGACATTTCCGATAGGTCAACAACAGCAAGCAACCCAGTTTTACAATGATGTAAAAGGACGTCTCGGTGAGGACGTAAGTTTTCCGAGAGTGTGTATCGAGTTCTTGGAGCACTGGAACCGCTTTAGAGGCCTTGCCCCAGCGCCAGACTGTGCCCGCGGTAGAAGTAATTGTCATCTCTGACGACGACGAGGAGGATGAACCATTAGTGGTATCTGACGCGGAGTCAGGAATTTATGATTACACCCCTAGCTCACCGGGGTACTCGCCATGGTTCAATTACGGTTCCCCGCCAGCTGCACCACCGTCTGGAGGAAATGGTTAGCTCAATGAGTAGAATGGAATAGTATAGTAGTCAGCGTTAGCATTTTCCATTTCCAGTTATCTTTTGAGTTGATGTATCCTCACTTAAAGGAATTTTAAGTTATGAATAAAGATAAATTACACTCAAACATTTTTCCTAGTATTTTACCATCGCATCTTTTTAATAAATTCGTATTAACCGTTAGTTTTAATTAATATACGTTTTTTAATGTTTATTTCTTTTTATTTTCTTATTCTAAATATAAATATTTTTCAAATATATATAATCTAAACACTTCAATTTATGACTAAAAAATCTTTTAAATATAATAAAAAACTATGCTATAATTTGTGATTTCTAATACTTCCTTCAATCAATGGGAGAAAAAAATATGAGAACTTCTTGAATTAATTTTTTTCTTTCATATAACAATTTTTTTTTTTTAAATGAAACAATTCTTCTAAGAGGCCTTAAGGGGAGAATGTTTTTTAATATATTACACTCAAACATTTTTCCGAATATTTTACCATCGCATCTTTTTAATAAATTCGTATTAACCGTTAGTTTTAATTAATATACGTTTTTTAAAGTTTATTTCTTTTTATTTTCTTATTCTAAATATAAATATTTTTCAAATATATATAATCTAAACACTTCAATTTCTGACTAAAAAGTCCTTTAAATAAAATAAGCAACACTTTTATAATTTGTGTTTTCTGATACTTCCTTCAATCAAAAGGAGAAAAAAAAAATGAGGACTTCTTGAATTAATTTTTTTCATTCATATATCAATTTTTTTTTAAAGGAAACAATTCTTCTAAGAAGCCTTAAAGGGAGAATGTTTTTTAATAAATTACCCTCAAACCTTTTTCCGAGTATTTTACCATCGCATCTTTTTAATAAATTCGTATTAACCGTTAGTTTTAATTAATATACGTTTTTTAAAGTTTATTTCTTTTTATTTTCTTATTCTAAATATAAATATTTTTCAAATATACATAATCTAAACACTTCAATTTCTGACTAAAAAATCTTTTAAATAAAATAAGTAACTCTTTTATAATTTTTGATTTCTGATACTTCCTTCAATCAAAGGAAGAAAAAAAAAATAAGGACTTCTTGAATTAATTTTTTTCATTCATATAACAATTTTTTTTAAAGGAAACAATTCTTCTAAGAGGCCTTAAAGGGAGAATGTTTTTAAATAAATTACCCTCAAACCTTTTTCCGAGTATTTTACCATCGCATCTTTTTAATAAATTCGTATTAACCGTTAGTTTTAATTAATATACGTTTTTAAAGTTTATTTCTTTTTATTTTCTTATTATAAATATAAATATTTTTCAAATATATAAAATCTAAACACTTCAATTTCTGACTAAAAAGTGTTTTAAATAAAATAAGCAACTCTTTTATAATTTGTGATTTCTGATACTTCCTTCAATCAAAAGGAGAAAAAAAAAATGAGTACTTCTTGAATTAATTTTTTTCATTCATATATCAATTTTTTTTAAAGGAAACAATTCTTCTAAGAGGCCTTAAAGGGAGAATGTTTTTAAATAAATTACCCTCAAACCTTTTTCCGAGTATTTTACCATCGCATCTATTTAATAAATTCGTATTAACCGTTAGTTTTAATTAATATACATTTTTTAAAGTTTATTTCTTTTTATTTTCTTATTCTAAATATAAATATTTTTCAAATATATATAATCTAAACACTTCAATTTCTGACTAAAAAGTCTTTTAAATAAAATAAGCAACACTTTTATAATTTGTGTTTTCTGATACTTCCTTCAATCAAAAGGAGAAAAAAAAATGAGGACTTCTTGAATTAATTTTTTTCATTCATATATCAATTTTTTTTTAAAGGAAACAATTCTTCTAAGAAGCCTTAAAGGGAGAATGTTTTTTAATAAATTACCCTCAAACCTTTTTCCGAGTATTTTACCATCGCATCTATTTAATAAATTCGTATTAACCGTTAGTTTTAATTAATATACGTTTTTTAAAGTTTATTTCTTTTTATTTTCTTATTCTAAATATAAATATTTTTCAAATATTTATAATCTAAACACTTCAATTTCTGACTAAAAAGTCTTTAAATAAAATAGGCAACTCTTTTATAATTTGTGATTTCTGATACTTCCTTCAATCAAAGGGAGAAAAAAAAAATGAGGACTTCTTGAATTAATTTTTTTCATTCATCTAATAATATTTTTTTTAAATGAAAAAATTCTTCTGAGTTGCCTTAAAGGGAGAATGTTTTTTAATAAATTACCCTCAAACCTTTTTCCGAGTATTTTACCATCGCATCTATTTAATAAATTCGTATTAACCGTTAGTTTTAATTAATATACGTTTTTTAAAGTTTATTTCTTTTTATTTTCTTATTATAAATATAAATATTTTTCAAATATATATAATCTAAAAACTTCAATTTCTGACTAAAAAGTCTTTTAAATAAAATAAGCAACTCTTTTATAATTTGTGTTTCCTGAAACTTCCTTCAATCAAAGGGAGAAAAAAAATGAGGACTTCTTGAATTAATTTTTTTCATTCATATAACAATTTTTTTTAAAGGAAACAATTCTTCTAAGAGGCCTTAAAGGGAGAATGTTTTTTAATAAATTACCCTCAAACCTTTTTCCGAGTATTTTACCATCGCATCTTTTTAATAAATTCGTATTAACCGTTAGTTTTAATTAATATACGTTTTTTAAAGTTTATTTCTTTTTATTTTCTTATTCTAAATATAAATATTTTTCAAATATATATAATCTAAACACTTCAATTTCTGACTAAAAAGTCCTTTAAATAAAATAAGCAACACTTTTATAATTTGTGTTTTCTGATACTTCCTTCAATCAAAAGGAGAAAAAAAAAATGAGGACTTCTTGAATTAATTTTTTTCATTCATATATCAATTTTTTTTTAAAGGAAACAATTCTTCTAAGAAGCCTTAAAGGGAGAATGTTTTTTAATAAATTACCCTCAAACCTTTTTCCGAGTATTTTACCATCGCATCTTTTTAATAAATTCGTATTAACCGTTAGTTTTAATTAATATACGTTTTTTAAAGTTTATTTCTTTTTATTTTCTTATTCTAAATATAAATATTTTTCAAATATACATAATCTAAACACTTCAATTTCTGACTAAAAAATCTTTTAAATAAAATAAGTAACTCTTTTATAATTTTTGATTTCTGATACTTCCTTCAATCAAAGGAAGAAAAAAAAAATAAGGACTTCTTGAATTAATTTTTTTCATTCATATAACAATTTTTTTTAAAGGAAACAATTCTTCTAAGAGGCCTTAAAGGGAGAATGTTTTTAAATAAATTACCCTCAAACCTTTTTCCGAGTATTTTACCATCGCATCTTTTTAATAAATTCGTATTAACCGTTAGTTTTAATTAATATACGTTTTTAAAGTTTATTTCTTTTTATTTTCTTATTATAAATATAAATATTTTTCAAATATATAAAATCTAAACACTTCAATTTCTGACTAAAAAGTGTTTTAAATAAAATAAGCAACTCTTTTATAATTTGTGATTTCTGATACTTCCTTCAATCAAAAGGAGAAAAAAAAAATGAGTACTTCTTGAATTAATTTTTTTCATTCATATATCAATTTTTTTTAAAGGAAACAATTCTTCTAAGAGGCCTTAAAGGGAGAATGTTTTTAAATAAATTACCCTCAAACCTTTTTCCGAGTATTTTACCATCGCATCTATTTAATAAATTCGTATTAACCGTTAGTTTTAATTAATATACATTTTTTAAAGTTTATTTCTTTTTATTTTCTTATTCTAAATATAAATATTTTTCAAATATATATAATCTAAACACTTCAATTTCTGACTAAAAAGTCTTTTAAATAAAATAAGCAACACTTTTATAATTTGTGTTTTCTGATACTTCCTTCAATCAAAAGGAGAAAAAAAAATGAGGACTTCTTGAATTAATTTTTTTCATTCATATATCAATTTTTTTTTAAAGGAAACAATTCTTCTAAGAAGCCTTAAAGGGAGAATGTTTTTTAATAAATTACCCTCAAACCTTTTTCCGAGTATTTTACCATCGCATCTATTTAATAAATTCGTATTAACCGTTAGTTTTAATTAATATACGTTTTTTAAAGTTTATTTCTTTTTATTTTCTTATTCTAAATATAAATATTTTTCAAATATATAAAATCTAAACACTTCAATTTCTGACTAAAAAGTCCTTTAAATAAAATAAGCAACTCTTTTATAATTTGTGATTTCTGATACTTCCTTCAATCAAAAGGAGAAAAAAAAATGAGGACTTCTTGAATTAATTTTTTTCATTCATATATCAATTTTTTCTTAAAGGAAACAATTCTTCTAAGAGGCCTTAAAGGGAGAATGTTTTTAAATAAATTACCCTCAAACCTTTTTCCGAGTATTTTACCATCGCATCTTTTTAATAAATTCGTATTAACCGTTAGTTTTAATTAATATACGTTTTTTAAAGTTTATTTCTTTTTATTTTCTTATTATAAATATAAATATTTTTCAAATATATAAAATCTAAACACTTCAATTTCTGACTAAAAAGTGTTTTAAATAAAATAAGCAACTCTTTTATAATTTGTGATTTCTGATACTTCCTTCAATCAAAAGGAGAAAGAAAAAAAATGAGTACTTCTTGAATTAATTTTTTTCATTCATATATCAATTTTTTTTAAAGGAAACAATTCTTCTAAGAGGCCTTAAAGGGAGAATGTTTTTAAATAAATTACCCTCAAACCTTTTTCCGAGTATTTTACCATCGCATCTATTTAATAAATTCGTATTAACCGTTAGTTTTAATTAATATACGTTTTTTAAAGTTTATTTCTTTTTATTTTCTTATTCTAAATATAAATATTTTTCAAATATATAAAATCTAAACACTTCAATTTCTGACTAAAAAGTCCTTTAAATAAAATAAGCAACTCTTTTATAATTTGTGATTTCTGATACTTCCTTCAATCAAAAGGAGAAAAAAAAATGAGGACTTCTTGAATTAATTTTTTTCATTCATATATCAATTTTTTCTTAAAGGAAACAATTCTTCTAAGAGGCCTTAAAGGGAGAATGTTTTTAAATAAATTACCCTCAAACCTTTTTCCGAGTATTTTACCATCGCATCTTTTTAATAAATTCGTATTAACCGTTAGTTTTAATTAATATACGTTTTTTAAAGTTTATTTCTTTTTATTTTCTTATTATAAATATAAATATTTTTCAAATATATAAAATCTAAACACTTCAATTTCTGACTAAAAAGTGTTTTAAATAAAATAAGCAACTCTTTTATAATTTGTGATTTCTGATACTTCCTTCAATCAAAAGGAGAAAGAAAAAAAATGAATACTTCTTGAATTAATTTTTTTCATTCATATATCAATTTTTTTTAAAGGAAACAATTCTTCTAAGAGGCCTTAAAGGGAGAATGTTTTTAAATAAATTACCCTCAAACCTTTTTCCGAGTATTTTACCATCGCATCTATTTAATAAATTCGTATTAACCGTTAGTTTTAATTAATATACATTTTTTAAAGTTTATTTCTTTTTATTTTCTTATTCTAAATATAAATATTTTTCAAATATATAAAATCTAAACACTTCAATTTCTGACTAAAAAGTCCTTTAAATAAAATAAGCAACTCTTTTATAATTTGTGATTTCTGATACTTCCTTCAATCAAAAGGAGAAAAAAAAATGAGGACTTCTTGAATTAATTTTTTTCATTCATATATCAATTTTTTCTTAAAGGAAGCAATTCTTCTAAGAGGCCTTAAAGGGAGAATGTTTTTTAATAAATTACCCTCAAACCTTTTTCCGAGTATTTTACCATCGCATCTATTTAATAAATTCGTATTAACCGTTAGTTTTAATTAATATACGTTTTTTAACGTTTATTTCTTTTTATTTTCTTATTCTAAATATAAATATTTTTCAAATATATATAATCTAAACACTTCAATTTCTGACTAAAAAGTCTTTTAAATAAAATAAGTAACTCTTTTATAATTTTTGATTTCTGATACTTCCTTCAATCAAAGGGAGAAAAAAAAAAATAAGGACTTCTTGAATTAATTTTTTTCATTCATATAACAATTTTTTTTAAAGGAAACAATTCTTCTGAGAGGCCTTAAAGGGAGAATGTTTTTAAATAAATTACCCTCAAACCTTTTTCCGAGTATTTTACCATCGCATCTTTTTAATAAATTCGTATTAACCGTTAGTTTTAATTAATATACATTTTTTAAAGTTTATTTCTTTTTATTTTCTTATTCTAAATATAAATATTTTTCAAATATATATAATCTAAACACTTCAATTTCTGACTAAAAAGTCTTTTAAATAAAATAAGCAACACTTTTATAATTTGTGTTTTCTGATACTTCCTTCAATCAAAAGGAGAAAAAAAAATGAGGACTTCTTGAATTAATTTTTTTCATTCATATACCAATTTTCTTTTGAAGGAAAAAATTCTTCTAAGAAGCCTTAAAGGGAGAATGTTTTTTAATAAATTACCCTCAAACCTTTTTCCGAGTATTTTACCATCGCATCTATTTAATAAATTCGTATTAACCGTTAGTTTTAATTAATATACGTTTTTTAAAGTTTATTTCTTTTTATTTTCTTATTCTAAATATAAATATTTTTCAAATATATAAAATCTAAACACTTCAATTTCTGACTAAAAAGTCCTTTAAATAAAATAAGCAACTCTTTTATAATTTGTGATTTCTGATACTTCCTTCAATCAAAAGGAGAAAAAAAAATGAGGACTTCTTGAATTAATTTTTTTCATTCATATATCAATTTTTTCTTAAAGGAAGCAATTCTTCTAAGAGGCCTTAAAGGGAGAATGTTTTTTAATAAATTACCCTCAAACCTTTTTCCGAGTATTTTACCATCGCATCTATTTAATAAATTCGTATTAACCGTTAGTTTTAATTAATATACGTTTTTTAACGTTTATTTCTTTTTATTTTCTTATTCTAAATACAAATATTTTTAAAATGTATATAATCTAAACACTTCAATTTATGACTAAAAAACCTTTTAAATGAAATAAGCAACGCTTTTATAATTTGTGATTTCTGATACTTCCTTCAATCAAAAGGAGAAAAAAATATGAGAACTTCTTGAATTAATTTTTTTCTTTCATATAACAATTTTTTTTTTTTTAAATGAAACAATTCTTCTTAGAGGCCTTAAGGGGAGAATGTTTTTTAATATATTACACTCAAACATTTTTCCGAATATTTTACCATCGCATCTTTTTAATAAATTCGTATTAACCGTTAGTTTTAATTAATATACGTTTTTTAAAGTTTATTTCTTTTTGTTTTCTTATTCTAAATATAAATATTTTTCAAATATATATAATCTAAACACTTCAATTTCTGACTAAAAAGTCTTTAAATAAAATAGGCAACTCTTTTATAATTTGTGATTTCTGATACTTCCTTCAATCGAAGGGAGAAAAAAAAATGAGGACTTCTTGAATTAATTTTTTTCATTCATCTAATAATATTTTTTTTTAAATGAAAAAATTCTTCTGAGTTGCCTTAAAGGGAGAATGTTTTTTAATAAATTACCCTCAAACCTTTTTCCGAGTATTTTACCATCGCATCTATTTAATAAATTCGTATTAACCGTTAGTTTTAATTAATATACGTTTTTTAAAGTTTATTTCTTTTTATTTTCTTATTCTAAATATAAATATTTTTCAAATATATATAATCTAAACACTTCAATTTCTGACTAAAAAGTCTTTTAAATAAAATAAGCAACTCTTTTATAATTTGTGTTTCCTGAAACTTCCTTCAATCAAAGGGAGAAAAAAAATGAGGACTTCTTGAATTAATTTTTTTCATTCATCTAATAATTTTTTTTAAATGAAAAAATTCTTCTAAGAGGCCTTAAAGGGAGAATGTTTTTTAAAATATTACCCTCAAACCTTTTTCTTTTTAATAAATTCGTATTAACCGTTAGTTTTAATTAATATACATTTTTTAATATTTATTTCTTTTTATTTTCTTATTCTAAATAAAAATATTTTTCAAATATATATAATCTAAACTCATCAATTTCTCACTAAAAAATCTTTTAAATAAAATAAACAACTGTGTTATAATTTGGGATTTTTTTATTCTTCCTTCAATCAATGGGAGAAAAAAAAAATGAGAACTTCTTGAATTAATTTTTTTCAGTCATATAACAAACTTTTTTTTAAATGAAAAAATTCTTCTAAGAGGCCTTAAAGGGAGAATGTTTTTTAATATATTACCCTCAAACCTTTTTCCGAGTATTTTACCATCGCATCTTTTTAATAAATTCGTATTAACCGTTAGTTTTAATTAATATACGTTTTTTAAAGTTTATTTCTTTTTATTTTCTTATTCTAAATATAAATATTTTTCAAATATATATAATCTAAACACTTCAATTTCTGACTAAAAAGTCTTTAAATAAAATAGGCAACTCTTTTATAATTTGTGATTTCTGATACTTCCTTCAATCAAAGGGAGAAAAAAAAAATGAGGACTTCTTGAATTAATTTTTTTCATTCATCTAATAATTTTTTTTTAAATGAAAAAATTCTTCTAAGAGGCCTTAAAGGGAGAATGTTTTTTAAAATATTACCCTCAAACCTTTTTCTTTTTAATAAATTCGTATTAACCGTTAGTTTTAATTAATATACATTTTTTAATATTTATTTCTTTTTATTTTCTTATTCTAAATAAAAATATTTTTCAAATATATATAATCTAAACTCTTCAATTTCTCACTAAAAAATCTTTTAAATAAAATAAACAACTGTGTTATAATTTGGGATTTTTTTATTCTTCCTACAATCAATGGGAGAAAAAAAAATGAGAACTTCTTGAATTAATTTTTTTCATTCATATAACAAACTTTTTTTTAAATGAAAAAATTCTTCTAAGAGGCCTTAAAGGGAGAATGTTTTTTAATATATTACCCTCAAACCATTTTCCGAGTATTTTACCATCGCATCTTTTTAATAAATTCGTATTAACCGTTAGTTTTAATTAATATACGTTTTTTAAAGTTTATTTCTTTTTATTTTCTTATTCTAAATATAAATATTTTTCAAATATTTATAATCTAAACACTTCAATTTCTGACTAAAAAGTCTTTAAATAAAATAGGCAACTCTTTTATAATTTGTGATTTCTGATACTTCCTTCAATCAAAGGGAGAAAAAAAAAATGAGGACTTCTTGAATTAATTTTTTTCATTCATCTAATAATATGTTTTTTAAATGAAAAAATTCTTCTGAGTTGCCTTAAAGGGAGAATGTTTTTTAATAAATTACCCTCAAACCTTTTTCCGAGTATTTTACCATCGCATCTATTTAATAAATTCGTATTAACCGTTAGTTTTAATTAATATACGTTTTTTAAAGTTTATTTCTTTTTATTTTCTTATTCTAAATATAAATATTTTTCAAATATATATAATCTAAAAACTTCAATTTCTGACTAAAAAGTCTTTTAAATAAAATAAGCAACTCTTTTATAATTTGTGTTTCCTGAAACTTCCTTCAATCAAAGGGAGAAAAAAAATGAGGACTTCTTGAATTAATTTTTTTCATTCATCTAATAATTTTTTTTTAAATGAAAAAATTCTTCTAAGAGGCCTTAAAGGGAGAATGTTTTTTAAAATATTACCCTCAAACCTTTTTCTTTTTAATAAATTCGTATTAACCGTTAGTTTTAATTAATATACATTTTTTAATATTTATTTCTTTTTATTTTCTTATTCTAAATAAAAATATTTTTCAAATATATATAATCTAAACTCTTCAATTTCTCACTAAAAAATCTTTTAAATAAAATAAACAACTGTGTTATAATTTGGGATTTTTTTATTCTTCCTTCAATCAATGGGAGAAAAAAAATGAGAACTTCTTGAATTAATTTTTTTCATTCATATTACAAACTTTTTTTTAAATGAAAAAATTCTTCTAAGAGGCCTTAAAGGGAGAATGTTTTTTCATATACTACCCTCAAACCTTTTTCCGAGTATTTTACCATCGCATCTTTTTAATAAATTCGTATTAACCGTTAGTTTTAATTAATATACGTTTTTTAAAGTTTATTTCTTTTTATTTTCTTATTCTAAATATAAATATTTTTCAAATATATATAATCTAAACACTTCAATTTCTGACTAAAAAGTCTTTTAAATAAAATAAGCAACACTTTTATAATTTGTGTTTTCTGATACTTCCTTCAATCAAAAGGAGAAAAAAAAATGAGGACTTCTTGAATTAATTTTTTTCATTCATATATCAATTTTCTTTTGAAGGAAACAATTCTTCTAAGAAGCCTTAAAGGGAGAATGTTTTTTAATAAATTACCCTCAAACCTTTTTCCGAGTATTTTACCATCGCATCTATTTAATAAATTCGTATTAACCGTTAGTTTTAATTAATATACGTTTTTTAAAGTTTATTTCTTTTTATTTTCTTATTCTAAATATAAATATTTTTCAAATATATATAATCTAAAAACTTCAATTTCTGACTAAAAAGTCTTTTAAATAAAATAAGCAACTCTTTTATAATTTGTGTTTCCTGAAACTTCCTTCAATCAAAGGGAGAAAAAAAATGAGGACTTCTTGAATTAATTTTTTTCATTCATCTAATAATTTTTTTTTTAAATGAAAAAATTCTTCTGAGTTGCCTTAAAGGGAGAATGTTTTTTAATAAATTACCCTCAAACCTTTTTCCGAGTATTTTACCATCGCATCTATTTAATAAATTCGTATTAACCGTTAGTTTTAATTAATATACGTTTTTTAAAGTTTATTTCTTTTTATTTTCTTATTCTAAATATAAATATTTTTCAAATATATATAATCTAAACACTTCAATTTCTGACTAAAAAGTCTTTAAATAAAATAAGCAACACTTTTATAATTTGTGTTTTCTGATACTTCCTTCAATCAAAAGGAGAAAAAAAAATGAGGACTTCTTGAATTAATTTTTTTCATTCATATATCAATTTTTTTTTAAAGGAAACAATTCTTCTAAGAAGCCTTAAAGGGAGAATGTTTTTTAATAAATTACCCTCAAACCTTTTTCCGAGTATTTTACCATCGCATCTATTTAATAAATTCGTATTAACCGTTAGTTTTAATTAATATACGTTTTTTAAAGTTTATTTCTTTTTATTTTCTTATTCTAAATATAAATATTTTTCAAATATATAAAATCTAAACACTTCAATTTCTGACTAAAAAGTCCTTTAAATAAAATAAGCAACTCTTTTATAATTTGTGATTTCTGATACTTCCTTCAATCAAAAGGAGAAAAAAAAATGAGGACTTCTTGAATTAATTTTTTTCATTCATATATCAATTTTTTCTTAAAGGAAGCAATTCTTCTAAGAGGCCTTAAAGGGAGAATATTTTTTAATAAATTACCCTCAAACCTTTTTCCGAGTATTTTACCATCGCATCTATTTAATAAATTCGTATTAACCGTTAGTTTTAATTAATATACGTTTTTTAACGTTTATTTCTTTTTATTTTCTTATTCTAAATACAAATATTTTTAAAATGTATATAATCTAAACACTTCAATTTCTGACTAAAAAACCTTTTAAATGAAATAAGCAACGCTTTTATAATTTGTGATTTCTGATACTTCCTTCAATCAAAAGGAGAAAAAAATATGAGAACTTCTTGAATTAATTTTTTTCTTTCATATAACAATTTTTTTTTAAATGAAACAATTCTTCTTAGAGGCCTTAAGGGGAGAATGTTTTTTAATATATTACACTCAAACATTTTTCCAAATATTTTACCATCGCATCTTTTTAATAAATTCGTATTAACCGTTAGTTTTAATTAATATACGTTTTTTAAAGTTTATTTCTTTTTATTTTCTTATTCTAAATATAAATATTTTTCAAATATATATAATCTAAACACTTCAATTTCTGACTAAAAAAGTCTTTAAATAAAATAGGCAACTCTTTTATAATTTGTGATTTCTGATACTTCCTTCAATCGAAGGGAGAAAAAAAAAATGAGGACTTCTTGAATTAATTTTTTTCATTCATCTAATAATATTTTTTTTAAATGAAAAAATTCTTCTGAGTTGCCTTAAAGGGAGAATGTTTTTTAATAAATTACCCTCAAACCTTTTTCCGAGTATTTTACCATCGCATCTATTTAATAAATTCGTATTAACCGTTAGTTTTAATTAATATACGTTTTTTAAAGTTTATTTCTTTTTATTTTCTTATTCTAAATATAAATATTTTTCAAATATATATAATCTAAACACTTCAATTTCTGACTAAAAAGTCTTTAAATAAAATAGGCAACTCTTTTATAATTTGTGATTTCTGATACTTCCTTCAATCAAAGGGAGAAAAAAAAAATGAGGACTTCTTGAATTAATTTTTTTCATTCATCTAATAATTTTTTTTTTAAATGAAAAAATTCTTCTAAGAGGCCTTAAAGGGAGAATGTTTTTTAAAATATTACCCTCAAACCTTTTTCTTTTTAATAAATTCGTATTAACCGTTAGTTTTAATTAATATACATTTTTTAATATTTATTTCTTTTTATTTTCTTATTCTAAATAAAAATATTTTTCAAATATATATAATCTAAACTCTTCAATTTCTCACTAAAAAATCTTTTAAATAAAATAAACAACTGTGTTATAATTTGGGATTTTTTTATTCTTCCTTCAATCAATGGGAGAAAAAAAAATGAGAACTTCTTGAATTAATTTTTTTCATTCATATAACAAACTTTTTTTTAAATGAAAAAATTCTTCTAAGAGGCCTTAAAGGGAGAATGTTTTTTAATATATTACCCTCAAACCATTTTCCGAGTATTTTACCATCGCATCTTTTTAATAAATTCGTATTAACCGTTAGTTTTAATTAATATACGTTTTTTAAAGTTTATTTCTTTTTATTTTCTTATTCTAAATATAAATATTTTTCAAATATATATAATCTAAACACTTCAATTTCTGACTAAAAAGTCTTTAAATAAAATAGGCAACTCTTTTATAATTTGTGATTTCTGATACTTCCTTCAATCAAAGGGAGAAAAAAAAACTGAGGACTTCTTGAATTAATTTTTTTCATTCATCTAATAATATTTTTTTTAAATGAAAAAATTCTTCTGAGTTGCCTTAAAGGGAGAATGTTTTTTAATAAATTACCCTCAAACCTTTTTCCGAGTATTTTACCATCGCATCTATTTAATAAATTCGTATTAACCGTTAGTTTTAATTAATATACATTTTTTAAAGTTTATTTCTTTTTATTTTCTTATTCTAAATATAAATATTTTTCAAATATATATAATCTAAAAACTTCAATTTCTGACTAAAAAGTCTTTTAAATAAAATAAGCAACTCTTTTATAATTTGTGTTTCCTGAAACTTCCTTCAATCAAAGGGAGAAAAAAAATGAGGACTTCTTGAATTAATTTTTTTCATTCATCTAATAATTTTTTTTTTAAATGAAAAAATTCTTCTGAGTTGCCTTAAAGGGAGAATGTTTTTTAATAAATTACCCTCAAACCTTTTTCCGAGTATTTTACCATCGCATCTATTTAATAAATTCGTATTAACCGTTAGTTTTAATTAATATACGTTTTTTAAAGTTTATTTCTTTTTATTTTCTTATTCTAAATATAAATATTTTTCAAATATATATAATCTAAACACTTCAATTTCTGACTAAAAAGTCTTTAAATAAAATAGGCAACTCTTTTATAATTTGTGATTTCTGATACTTCCTTCAATCAAAGGGAGAAAAAAAAAATGAGGACTTCTTGAATTAATTTTTTTCATTCATCTAATAATTTTTTTTTTAAATGAAAAAATTCTTCTAAGAGGCCTTAAAGGGAGAATGTTTTTTAAAATATTACCCTCAAACCTTTTTCTTTTTAATAAATTCGTATTAACCGTTAGTTTTAATTAATATACATTTTTTAATATTTATTTCTTTTTATTTTCTTATTCTAAATAAAAATATTTTTCAAATATATATAATCTAAACTCTTCAATTTCTCACTAAAAAATCTTTTAAATAAAATAAACAACTGTGTTATAATTTGGGATTTTTTTATTCTTCCTTCAATCAATGGGAGAAAAAAAAATGAGAACTTCTTGAATTAATTTTTTTCATTCATATAACAAACTTTTTTTTAAATGAAAAAATTCTTCTAAGAGGCCTTAAAGGGAGAATGTTTTTTAATATATTACCCTCAAACCATTTTCCGAGTATTTTACCATCGCATCTTTTTAATAAATTCGTATTAACCGTTAGTTTTAATTAATATACGTTTTTTAAAGTTTATTTCTTTTTATTTTCTTATTCTAAATATAAATATTTTTCAAATATATATAATCTAAACACTTCAATTTCTGACTAAAAAGTCTTTAAATAAAATAGGCAACTCTTTTATAATTTGTGATTTCTGATACTTCCTTCAATCAAAGGGAGAAAAAAAAACTGAGGACTTCTTGAATTAATTTTTTTCATTCATCTAATAATATTTTTTTTAAATGAAAAAATTCTTCTGAGTTGCCTTAAAGGGAGAATGTTTTTTAATAAATTACCCTCAAACCTTTTTCCGAGTATTTTACCATCGCATCTATTTAATAAATTCGTATTAACCGTTAGTTTTAATTAATATACGTTTTTTAAAGTTTATTTCTTTTTATTTTCTTATTCTAAATATAAATATTTTTCAAATATATATAATCTAAAAACTTCAATTTCTGACTAAAAAGTCTTTTAAATAAAATAAGCAACTCTTTTATAATTTGTGTTTCCTGAAACTTCCTTCAATCAAAGGGAGAAAAAAAATGAGGACTTCTTGAATTAATTTTTTTCATTCATCTAATAATTTTTTTTTAAATGAAAAAATTCTTCTAAGAGGCCTTAAAGGGAGAATGTTTTTTAAAATATTACCCTCAAACCTTTTTCTTTTTAATAAATTCGTATTAACCGTTAGTTTTAATTAATATACATTTTTTAATATTTATTTCTTTTTATTTTCTTATTCTAAATAAAAATATTTTTCAAATATATATAATCTAAACTCTTCAATTTCTCACTAAAAAATCTTTTAAATAAAATAAACAACTGTGTTATAATTTGGGATTTTTTTATTCTTCCTACAATCAATGGGAGAAAAAAAAATGAGAACTTCTTGAATTAATTTTTTTCATTCATATAACAAACTTTTTTTTAAATGAAAAAATTCTTCTAAGAGGCCTTAAAGGGAGAATGTTTTTTAATATATTACCCTCAAACCATTTTCCGAGTATTTTACCATCGCATCTTTTTAATAAATTCGTATTAACCGTTAGTTTTAATTAATATACGTTTTTTAAAGTTTATTTCTTTTTATTTTCTTATTCTAAATATAAATATTTTTCAAATATTTATAATCTAAACACTTCAATTTCTGACTAAAAAGTCTTTAAATAAAATAGGCAACTCTTTTATAATTTGTGATTTCTGATACTTCCTTCAATCAAAGGGAGAAAAAAAAAATGAGGACTTCTTGAATTAATTTTTTTCATTCATCTAATAATATGTTTTTTAAATGAAAAAATTCTTCTGAGTTGCCTTAAAGGGAGAATGTTTTTTAATAAATTACCCTCAAACCTTTTTCCGAGTATTTTACCATCGCATCTATTTAATAAATTCGTATTAACCGTTAGTTTTAATTAATATACGTTTTTTAAAGTTTATTTCTTTTTATTTTCTTATTCTAAATATAAATATTTTTCAAATATATATAATCTAAAAACTTCAATTTCTGACTAAAAAGTCTTTTAAATAAAATAAGCAACTCTTTTATAATTTGTGTTTCCTGAAACTTCCTTCAATCAAAGGGAGAAAAAAAATGAGGACTTCTTGAATTAATTTTTTTCATTCATCTAATAATTTTTTTTTTAAATGAAAAAATTCTTCTGAGTTGCCTTAAAGGGAGAATGTTTTTTAATAAATTACCCTCAAACCTTTTTCCGAGTATTTTACCATCGCATCTTTTTAATAAATTCGTATTAACCGTTAGTTTTAATTAATATACGTTTTTTAAAGTTTATTTCTTTTTATTTTCTTATTCTAAATATAAATATTTTTCAAATATATATAATCTAAACACTTCAATTTCTGACTAAAAAGTCTTTTAAATAAAATAAGCAACACTTTTATAATTTGTGTTTTCTGATACTTCCTTCAATCAAAAGGAGAAAAAAAAATGAGGACTTCTTGAATTAATTTTTTTCATTCATATATCAATTTTCTTTTGAAGGAAACAATTCTTCTAAGAAGCCTTAAAGGGAGAATGTTTTTTAATAAATTACCCTCAAACCTTTTTCCGAGTATTTTACCATCGCATCTATTTAATAAATTCGTATTAACCGTTAGTTTTAATTAATATACGTTTTTTAAAGTTTATTTCTTTTTATTTTCTTATTCTAAATATAAATATTTTTCAAATATATATAATCTAAAAACTTCAATTTCTGACTAAAAAGTCTTTTAAATAAAATAAGCAACTCTTTTATAATTTGTGTTTCCTGAAACTTCCTTCAATCAAAGGGAGAAAAAAAATGAGGACTTCTTGAATTAATTTTTTTCATTCATCTAATAATTTTTTTTTTAAATGAAAAAATTCTTCTGAGTTGCCTTAAAGGGAGAATGTTTTTTAATAAATTACCCTCAAACCTTTTTCCGAGTATTTTACCATCGCATCTATTTAATAAATTCGTATTAACCGTTAGTTTTAATTAATATACGTTTTTTAAAGTTTATTTCTTTTTATTTTCTTATTCTAAATATAAATATTTTTCAAATATATATAATCTAAACTCATCAATTTCTCACTAAAAAATCTTTTAAATAAAATAAACAACTGTGTTATAATTTGGGATTTTTTTATTCTTCCTTCAATCAATGGGAGAAAAAAAAAATGAGAACTTCTTGAATTAATTTTTTTCAGTCATATAACAAACTTTTTTTTAAATGAAAAAATTCTTCTAAGAGGCCTTAAAGGGAGAATGTTTTTTAATATATTACCCTCAAACCTTTTTCCGAGTATTTTACCATCGCATCTTTTTAATAAATTCGTATTAACCGTTAGTTTTAATTAATATACGTTTTTTAAAGTTTATTTCTTTTTATTTTCTTATTCTAAATATAAATATTTTTCAAATATATATAATCTAAACACTTCAATTTCTGACTAAAAAGTCTTTAAATAAAATAGGCAACTCTTTTATAATTTGTGATTTCTGATACTTCCTTCAATCAAAGGGAGAAAAAAAAAATGAGGACTTCTTGAATTAATTTTTTTCATTCATCTAATAATTTTTTTTTAAATGAAAAAATTCTTCTAAGAGGCCTTAAAGGGAGAATGTTTTTTAAAATATTACCCTCAAACCTTTTTCTTTTTAATAAATTCGTATTAACCGTTAGTTTTAATTAATATACATTTTTTAATATTTATTTCTTTTTATTTTCTTATTCTAAATAAAAATATTTTTCAAATATATATAATCTAAACTCTTCAATTTCTCACTAAAAAATCTTTTAAATAAAATAAACAACTGTGTTATAATTTGGGATTTTTTTATTCTTCCTACAATCAATGGGAGAAAAAAAAATGAGAACTTCTTGAATTAATTTTTTTCATTCATATAACAAACTTTTTTTTAAATGAAAAAATTCTTCTAAGAGGCCTTAAAGGGAGAATGTTTTTTAATATATTACCCTCAAACCATTTTCCGAGTATTTTACCATCGCATCTTTTTAATAAATTCGTATTAACCGTTAGTTTTAATTAATATACGTTTTTTAAAGTTTATTTCTTTTTATTTTCTTATTCTAAATATAAATATTTTTCAAATATTTATAATCTAAACACTTCAATTTCTGACTAAAAAGTCTTTAAATAAAATAGGCAACTCTTTTATAATTTGTGATTTCTGATACTTCCTTCAATCAAAGGGAGAAAAAAAAAATGAGGACTTCTTGAATTAATTTTTTTCATTCATCTAATAATATGTTTTTTAAATGAAAAAATTCTTCTGAGTTGCCTTAAAGGGAGAATGTTTTTTAATAAATTACCCTCAAACCTTTTTCCGAGTATTTTACCATCGCATCTATTTAATAAATTCGTATTAACCGTTAGTTTTAATTAATATACGTTTTTTAAAGTTTATTTCTTTTTATTTTCTTATTCTAAATATAAATATTTTTCAAATATATATAATCTAAAAACTTCAATTTCTGACTAAAAAGTCTTTTAAATAAAATAAGCAACTCTTTTATAATTTGTGTTTCCTGAAACTTCCTTCAATCAAAGGGAGAAAAAAAATGAGGACTTCTTGAATTAATTTTTTTCATTCATCTAATAATTTTTTTTTAAATGAAAAAATTCTTCTAAGAGGCCTTAAAGGGAGAATGTTTTTTAAAATATTACCCTCAAACCTTTTTCTTTTTAATAAATTCGTATTAACCGTTAGTTTTAATTAATATACATTTTTTAATATTTATTTCTTTTTATTTTCTTATTCTAAATAAAAATATTTTTCAAATATATATAATCTAAACTCTTCAATTTCTCACTAAAAAATCTTTTAAATAAAATAAACAACTGTGTTATAATTTGGGATTTTTTTATTCTTCCTTCAATCAATGGGAGAAAAAAAATGAGAACTTCTTGAATTAATTTTTTTCATTCATATTACAAACTTTTTTTTAAATGAAAAAATTCTTCTAAGAGGCCTTAAAGGGAGAATGTTTTTTCATATACTACCCTCAAACCTTTTTCCGAGTATTTTACCATCGCATCTTTTTAATAAATTCGTATTAACCGTTAGTTTTAATTAATATACGTTTTTTAAAGTTTATTTCTTTTTATTTTCTTATTCTAAATATAAATATTTTTCAAATATATATAATCTAAACACTTCAATTTCTGACTAAAAAGTCTTTTAAATAAAATAAGCAACACTTTTATAATTTGTGTTTTCTGATACTTCCTTCAATCAAAAGGAGAAAAAAAAATGAGGACTTCTTGAATTAATTTTTTTCATTCATATATCAATTTTCTTTTGAAGGAAACAATTCTTCTAAGAAGCCTTAAAGGGAGAATGTTTTTTAATAAATTACCCTCAAACCTTTTTCCGAGTATTTTACCATCGCATCTATTTAATAAATTCGTATTAACCGTTAGTTTTAATTAATATACGTTTTTTAAAGTTTATTTCTTTTTATTTTCTTATTCTAAATATAAATATTTTTCAAATATATATAATCTAAAAACTTCAATTTCTGACTAAAAAGTCTTTTAAATAAAATAAGCAACTCTTTTATAATTTGTGTTTCCTGAAACTTCCTTCAATCAAAGGGAGAAAAAAAATGAGGACTTCTTGAATTAATTTTTTTCATTCATCTAATAATTTTTTTTTTAAATGAAAAAATTCTTCTGAGTTGCCTTAAAGGGAGAATGTTTTTTAATAAATTACCCTCAAACCTTTTTCCGAGTATTTTACCATCGCATCTATTTAATAAATTCGTATTAACCGTTAGTTTTAATTAATATACGTTTTTTAAAGTTTATTTCTTTTTATTTTCTTATTCTAAATATAAATATTTTTCAAATATATATAATCTAAACACTTCAATTTCTGACTAAAAAGTCTTTAAATAAAATAAGCAACACTTTTATAATTTGTGTTTTCTGATACTTCCTTCAATCAAAAGGAGAAAAAAAAATGAGGACTTCTTGAATTAATTTTTTTCATTCATATATCAATTTTTTTTAAAGGAAACAATTCTTCTAAGAAGCCTTAAAGGGAGAATGTTTTTTAATAAATTACCCTCAAACCTTTTTCCGAGTATTTCACCATCGCATCTATTTAATAAATTCGTATTAACCGTTAGTTTTAATTAATATACGTTTTTTAAAGTTTATTTCTTTTTATTTTCTTATTCTAAATATAAATATTTTTCAAATATATAAAATCTAAACACTTCAATTTCTGACTAAAAAGTCCTTTAAATAAAATAAGCAACTCTTTTATAATTTGTGATTTCTGATACTTCCTTCAATCAAAAGGAGAAAAAAAAATGAGGACTTCTTGAATTAATTTTTTTCATTCATATATCAATTTTTTCTTAAAGGAAGCAATTCTTCTAAGAGGCCTTAAAGGGAGAATGTTTTTTAATAAATTACCCTCAAACCTTTTTCCGAGTATTTTACCATCGCATCTATTTAATAAATTCGTATTAACCGTTAGTTTTAATTAATATACGTTTTTTAACGTTTATTTCTTTTTATTTTCTTATTCTAAATACAAATATTTTTAAAATGTATATAATCTAAACACTTCAATTTCTGACTAAAAAACCTTTTAAATGAAATAAGCAACGCTTTTATAATTTGTGATTTCTGATACTTCCTTCAATCAAAAGGAGAAAAAAATATGAGAACTTCTTGAATTAATTTTTTTCTTTCATATAACAATTTTTTTTTAAATGAAACAATTCTTCTTAGAGGCCTTAAGGGGAGAATGTTTTTTAATATATTACACTCAAACATTTTTCCAAATATTTTACCATCGCATCTTTTTAATAAATTCGTATTAACCGTTAGTTTTAATTAATATACGTTTTTTAAAGTTTATTTCTTTTTATTTTCTTATTCTAAATATAAATATTTTTCAAATATATATAATCTAAACACTTCAATTTCTGACTAAAAAAGTCTTTAAATAAAATAGGCAACTCTTTTATAATTTGTGATTTCTGATACTTCCTTCAATCGAAGGGAGAAAAAAAAAAATGAGGACTTCTTGAATTAATTTTTTTCATTCATCTAATAATATTTTTTTTAAATGAAAAAATTCTTCTGAGTTGCCTTAAAGGGAGAATGTTTTTTAATAAATTACCCTCAAACCTTTTTCCGAGTATTTTACCATCGCATCTATTTAATAAATTCGTATTAACCGTTAGTTTTAATTAATATACGTTTTTTAAAGTTTATTTCTTTTTATTTTCTTATTCTAAATATAAATATTTTTCAAATATATATAATCTAAACACTTCAATTTCTGACTAAAAAGTCTTTAAATAAAATAGGCAACTCTTTTATAATTTGTGATTTCTGATACTTCCTTCAATCAAAGGGAGAAAAAAAAAATGAGGACTTCTTGAATTAATTTTTTTCATTCATCTAATAATTTTTTTTTTAAATGAAAAAATTCTTCTAAGAGGCCTTAAAGGGAGAATGTTTTTTAAAATATTACCCTCAAACCTTTTTCTTTTTAATAAATTCGTATTAACCGTTAGTTTTAATTAATATACATTTTTTAATATTTATTTCTTTTTATTTTCTTATTCTAAATAAAAATATTTTTCAAATATATATAATCTAAACTCTTCAATTTCTCACTAAAAAATCTTTTAAATAAAATAAACAACTGTGTTATAATTTGGGATTTTTTTATTCTTCCTTCAATCAATGGGAGAAAAAAAAATGAGAACTTCTTGAATTAATTTTTTTCATTCATATAACAAACTTTTTTTTAAATGAAAAAATTCTTCTAAGAGGCCTTAAAGGGAGAATGTTTTTTAATATATTACCCTCAAACCATTTTCCGAGTATTTTACCATCGCATCTTTTTAATAAATTCGTATTAACCGTTAGTTTTAATTAATATACGTTTTTTAAAGTTTATTTCTTTTTATTTTCTTATTCTAAATATAAATATTTTTCAAATATATATAATCTAAACACTTCAATTTCTGACTAAAAAGTCTTTAAATAAAATAGGCAACTCTTTTATAATTTGTGATTTCTGATACTTCCTTCAATCAAAGGGAGAAAAAAAAACTGAGGACTTCTTGAATTAATTTTTTTCATTCATCTAATAATATTTTTTTTAAATGAAAAAATTCTTCTGAGTTGCCTTAAAGGGAGAATGTTTTTTAATAAATTACCCTCAAACCTTTTTCCGAGTATTTTACCATCGCATCTATTTAATAAATTCGTATTAACCGTTAGTTTTAATTAATATACATTTTTTAAAGTTTATTTCTTTTTATTTTCTTATTCTAAATATAAATATTTTTCAAATATATATAATCTAAAAACTTCAATTTCTGACTAAAAAGTCTTTTAAATAAAATAAGCAACTCTTTTATAATTTGTGTTTCCTGAAACTTCCTTCAATCAAAGGGAGAAAAAAAATGAGGACTTCTTGAATTAATTTTTTTCATTCATCTAATAATTTTTTTTTTAAATGAAAAAATTCTTCTGAGTTGCCTTAAAGGGAGAATGTTTTTTAATAAATTACCCTCAAACCTTTTTCCGAGTATTTTACCATCGCATCTATTTAATAAATTCGTATTAACCGTTAGTTTTAATTAATATACGTTTTTTAAAGTTTATTTCTTTTTATTTTCTTATTCTAAATATAAATATTTTTCAAATATATATAATCTAAACACTTCAATTTCTGACTAAAAAGTCTTTAAATAAAATAGGCAACTCTTTTATAATTTGTGATTTCTGATACTTCCTTCAATCAAAGGGAGAAAAAAAAAATGAGGACTTCTTGAATTAATTTTTTTCATTCATCTAATAATTTTTTTTTTAAATGAAAAAATTCTTCTAAGAGGCCTTAAAGGGAGAATGTTTTTTAAAATATTACCCTCAAACCTTTTTCTTTTTAATAAATTCGTATTAACCGTTAGTTTTAATTAATATACATTTTTTAATATTTATTTCTTTTTATTTTCTTATTCTAAATAAAAATATTTTTCAAATATATATAATCTAAACTCTTCAATTTCTCACTAAAAAATCTTTTAAATAAAATAAACAACTGTGTTATAATTTGGGATTTTTTTATTCTTCCTTCAATCAATGGGAGAAAAAAAAATGAGAACTTCTTGAATTAATTTTTTTCATTCATATAACAAACTTTTTTTTAAATGAAAAAATTCTTCTAAGAGGCCTTAAAGGGAGAATGTTTTTTAATATATTACCCTCAAACCATTTTCCGAGTATTTTACCATCGCATCTTTTTAATAAATTCGTATTAACCGTTAGTTTTAATTAATATACGTTTTTTAAAGTTTATTTCTTTTTATTTTCTTATTCTAAATATAAATATTTTTCAAATATATATAATCTAAACACTTCAATTTCTGACTAAAAAGTCTTTAAATAAAATAGGCAACTCTTTTATAATTTGTGATTTCTGATACTTCCTTCAATCAAAGGGAGAAAAAAAAACTGAGGACTTCTTGAATTAATTTTTTTCATTCATCTAATAATATTTTTTTTAAATGAAAAAATTCTTCTGAGTTGCCTTAAAGGGAGAATGTTTTTTAATAAATTACCCTCAAACCTTTTTCCGAGTATTTTACCATCGCATCTATTTAATAAATTCGTATTAACCGTTAGTTTTAATTAATATACGTTTTTTAAAGTTTATTTCTTTTTATTTTCTTATTCTAAATATAAATATTTTTCAAATATATATAATCTAAAAACTTCAATTTCTGACTAAAAAGTCTTTTAAATAAAATAAGCAACTCTTTTATAATTTGTGTTTCCTGAAACTTCCTTCAATCAAAGGGAGAAAAAAAATGAGGACTTCTTGAATTAATTTTTTTCATTCATCTAATAATTTTTTTTTAAATGAAAAAATTCTTCTAAGAGGCCTTAAAGGGAGAATGTTTTTTAAAATATTACCCTCAAACCTTTTTCTTTTTAATAAATTCGTATTAACCGTTAGTTTTAATTAATATACATTTTTTAATATTTATTTCTTTTTATTTTCTTATTCTAAATAAAAATATTTTTCAAATATATATAATCTAAACTCTTCAATTTCTCACTAAAAAATCTTTTAAATAAAATAAACAACTGTGTTATAATTTGGGATTTTTTTATTCTTCCTTCAATCAATGGGAGAAAAAAAATGAGAACTTCTTGAATTAATTTTTTTCATTCATATTACAAACTTTTTTTTAAATGAAAAAATTCTTCTAAGAGGCCTTAAAGGGAGAATGTTTTTTCATATATTACCCTCAAACCTTTTTCCGAGTATTTTACCATCGCATCTTTTTAATAAATTCGTATTAACCGTTAGTTTTAATTAATATACGTTTTTTAAAGTTTATTTCTTTTTATTTTCTTATTCTAAATATAAATATTTTTCAAATATATATAATCTAAACACTTCAATTTCTGACTAAAAAGTCTTTAAATAAAATAGGCAACTCTTTTATAATTTGTGATTTCTGATACTTCCTTCAATCAAAGGGAGAAAAAAAAAATGAGGACTTCTTGAATTAATTTTTTTCATTCATCTAATAATATTTTTTTTAAATGAAAAAATTCTTCTGAGTTGCCTTAAAGGGAGAATGTTTTTTAATAAATTACCCTCAAACCTTTTTCCGAGTATTTTACCATCGCATCTATTTAATAAATTCGTATTAACCGTTAGTTTTAATTAATATACGTTTTTTAAAGTTTATTTCTTTTTATTTTCTTATTCTAAATATAAATATTTTTCAAATATATATAATCTAAAAACTTCAATTTCTGACTAAAAAGACTTTTAAATAAAATAAGCAACTCTTTTATAATTTGTGTTTCCTGAAACTTCCTTCAATCAAAGGGAGAAAAAAAATGAGGACTTCTTGAATTAATTTTTTTCATTCATCTAATAATTTTTTTTTAAATGAAAAAATTCTTTTAAGAGGCCTTAAAGGGAGAATGTTTTTTAAAATATTACCCTCAAACCTTTTTCTTTTTAATAAATTCGTATTAACCGTTAGTTTTAATTAATATACATTTTTTAATATTTATTTCTTTTTATTTTCTTATTCTAAATAAAAATATTTTTCAAATATATATAATCTAAACTCTTCAATTTCTCACTAAAAAATCTTTTAAATAAAATAAACAACTGTGTTATAATTTGGGATTTTTTTATTCTTCCTTCAATCAATGGGAGAAAAAAAATGAGAACTTCTTGAATTAATTTTTTTCATTCATATTACAAACTTTTTTTTAAATGAAAAAATTCTTCTAAGAGGCCTTAAAGGGAGAATGTTTTTTCATATATTACCCTCAAACCTTTTTCCGAGTATTTTACCATCGCATCTTTTTAATAAATTCGTATTAACCGTTAGTTTTAATTAATATACGTTTTTTAAAGTTTATTTCTTTTTATTTTCTTATTCTAAATATAAATATTTTTCAAATATATATAATCTAAACACTTCAATTTCTGACTAAAAAGTCTTTAAATAAAATAGGCAACTCTTTTATAATTTGTGATTTCTGATACTTCCTTCAATCAAAGGGAGAAAAAAAAAATGAGGACTTCTTGAATTAATTTTTTTCATTTATCTAATAATATTTTTTTTAAATGAAAAAATTCTTCTGAGTTGCCTTAAAGGGAGAATGTTTTTTAATAAATTACCCTCAAACCTTTTTCCGAGTATTTTACCATCGCATCTATTTAATAAATTCGTATTAACCGTTAGTTTTAATTAATATACGTTTTTTAAAGTTTATTTCTTTTTATTTTCTTATTCTAAATATAAGTATTTTTCAAATATATATAATCTAAACACTTCAATTTCTGACTAAAAAGTCTTTTAAATAAAATAAGCAACTCTTTTATAATTTGTGTTTCCTGAAACTTCCTTCAATCAAAGGGAGAAAAAAAATGAGGACTTCTTGAATTAATTTTTTTCATTCATCTAATAATTTTATTTTAAATGAAAAAATTCTTCTAAGAGGCCTTAAAGGGAGAATGTTTTTTAAAATATTACCCTCAAACCTTTTTCTTTTTAATAAATTCGTATTAACCGTTAGTTTTAATTAATATACATTTTTTAATATTTATTTCTTTTTATTTTCTTATTCTGAATAAAAATATTTTTCAAATATATATAATCTAAACTCTTCAATTTCTCACTAAAAAATCTTTTAAATAAAATAAACAACTGTGTTATAATTTGGGATTTTTTTATTTTTCCTTCAATCGATGGGAGAAAAAAAAATGAGAACTTCTTGAATTAATTTTTTTCATTCATATAACAAACTTTTTTTTAAATGAAAAAATTCTTCTAAGAGGCCTTAAAGGGAGAATGTTTTTTAATATATTACCCTCAAACCTTTTTCCGAGTATTTTACCATCGCATCTTTTTAATAAATTCGTATTAACCGTTAGTTTTAATTAATATACGTTTTTTAAAGTTTATTTCTTTTTATTTTCTTATTCTAAATATAAATATTTTTCAAATATATATAATCTAAACACTTCAATTTCTGACTAAAAAGTCTTTAAATAAAATAGGCAACTCTTTTATAATTTGTGATTTCTGATACTTCCTTCAATCAAAGGGAGAAAAAAAAAATGAGGACTTCTTGAATTAATTTTTTTCATTCATCTAATAATATTTTTTTTAAATGAAAAAATTCTTCTGAGTTGCCTTAAAGGGAGAATGTTTTTTAAAAAATTACCCTCAAACCTTTTTCCGAGTATTTTACCATCGCATCTATTTAATAAATTCGTATTAACCGTTAGTTTTAATTAATATACGTTGTTTAAAGTTTATTTCTTTTTATTTTCTTATTCTAAATATAAATATTTTTCAAATATATATAATCTAAACACTTCAATTTCTGACTAAAAAGTCTTTTAAATAAAATAAGCAACACTTTTATAATTTGTGTTTTCTGATACTTCCTTCAATCAAAAGGAGAAAAAAAAAATGAGGACTTCTTGAATTAATTTTTTTCATTCATATATCAATTTTTTTTTAAAGGAAACAATTCTTCTAAGAAGCCTTAAAGGGAGAATGTTTTTTAATAAATTACCCTCGAACCTTTTTCCGAGTATTTTACCATCGCATCTTTTTAATAAATTCGTATTAACCGTTAGTTTTAATTAATATACGTTTTTTAAAGTTTATTTCTTTTTATTTTCTTATTCTAAATATAAATATTTTTCAAATATATAAAATCTAAACATTTCAATTTCTGACTAAAAAGTCCTTTAAATAAAATAAGCAACTCTTTTATAATTTGTGATTTCTGATACTTCCTTCAATCAAAAGGAGAAAAAAAAATGAGGACTTCTTGAATTAATTTTTTTCATTCATATATCAATTTTTTCTTAAAGGAAACAATTCTTCTAAGAGGCCTTAAAGGGAGAATATTTTTTAATAAATTACCCTCAAACCTTTTTCCGAGTATTTTACCATCGCATCTTTTTAATAAATTCGTATTAACCGTTAGTTTTAATTAATATACGTTTTTTAAAGTTTATTTCTTTTTATTTTCTTATTCTAAATATAAATATTTTTCAAATATACATAATCTAAACACTTCAATTTCTGACTAAAAAATCTTTTAAATAAAATAAGTAACTCTTTTATAATTTTTGATTTCTGATACTTCCTTCAATCAAAGGGAGAAAAAAAAAATAAGGACTTCTTGAATTAATTTTTTTCATTCATATAACAATTTTTTTTAAAGGAAACAATTCTTCTAAGAGGCCTGAAAGGGAGAATGTTTTTAAATAAATTACCCTCAAACCTTTTTCCGAGTATTTTACCATCGCATCTTTTTAATAAATTCCTATTAACCGTTAGTTTTAATTAATATACGTTTTTTAAAGTTTATTTCTTTTTATTTTCTTATTATAAATATAAATATTTTTCAAATATATAAAATCTAAACACTTCAATTTCTGACTAAAAAGAGTTTTAAATAAAATAAGCAACTCTTTTATAATTTGTGATTTCTGATACTTCCTTCAATCAAAAGGAGAAAAAAAAAATGAGTACTTCTTGAATTAATTTTTTTCATTCATATATCAATTTTTTTTAAAGGAAACAATTCTTCTAAGAGGCCTTAAAGGGAGAATGTTTTTAAATAAATTACCCTCAAACCTTTTTCCGAGTATTTTACCATCGCATCTATTTAATAAATTCGTATTAACCGTTAGTTTTAATTAATATACGTTTTTTAAAGTTTATTTCTTTTTATTTTCTTATTCTAAATATAAATATTTTTCAAATATATATAATCTAAACACTTCAATTTCTGACTAAAAAGTCTTTTAAATAAAATAAGCAACACTTTTATAATTTGTGTTTTCTGATACTTCCTTCAATCAAAAGGAGAAAAAAAAATGAGGACTTCTTGAATTAATTTTTTTCATTCATATATCAATTTTTTTTTAAAGGAAACAATTCTTCTAAGAAGCCTTAAAGGGAGAATGTTTTTTAATAAATTACCCTCAAACCTTTTTCCGAGTATTTTACCATCGCATCTATTTAATAAATTCGTATTAACCGTTAGTTTTAATTAATATACGTTTTTTAAAGTTTATTTCTTTTTATTTTCTTATTCTAAATATAAATATTTTTCAAATATATAAAATCTAAACACTTCAATTTCTGACTAAAAAGTCCTTTAAATAAAATAAGCAACTCTTTTATAATTTGTGATTTCTGATACTTCCTTCAATCAAAAGGAGAAAAAAAAATGAGGACTTCTTGAATTAATTTTTTTCATTCATATATCAATTTTTTCTTAAAGGAAACAATTCTTCTAAGAGGCCTTAAAGGGAGAATGTTTTTAAATAAATTACCCTCAAACCTTTTTCCGAGTATTTTACCATCGCATCTTTTTAATAAATTCGTATTAACCGTTAGTTTTAATTAATATACGTTTTTTAAAGTTTATTTCTTTTTATTTTCTTATTATAAATATAAATATTTTTCAAATATATAAAATCTAAACACTTCAATTTCTGACTAAAAAGTGTTTTAAATAAAATAAGCAACTCTTTTATAATTTGTGATTTCTGATACTTCCTTCAATCAAAAGGAGAAAGAAAAAAAATGAGTACTTCTTGAATTAATTTTTTTCATTCATATATCAATTTTTTTTAAAGGAAACAATTCTTCTAAGAGGCCTTAAAGGGAGAATGTTTTTAAATAAATTACCCTCAAACCTTTTTCCGAGTATTTTACCATCGCATCTATTTAATAAATTCGTATTAACCGTTAGTTTTAATTAATATACATTTTTTAAAGTTTATTTCTTTTTATTTTCTTATTCTAAATATAAATATTTTTCAAATATATAAAATCTAAACACTTCAATTTCTGACTAAAAAGTCCTTTAAATAAAATAAGCAACTCTTTTATAATTTGTGATTTCTGATACTTCCTTCAATCAAAAGGAGAAAAAAAAATGAGGACTTCTTGAATTAATTTTTTTCATTCATATATCAATTTTTTCTTAAAGGAAACAATTCTTTTAAGAGGCCTTAAAGGGAGAATATTTTTTAATAAATTACCCTCAAACCTTTTTCCGAGTATTTTACCATCGCATCTTTTTAATAAATTCGTATTAACCGTTAGTTTTAATTAATATACGTTTTTTAAAGTTTATTTCTTTTTATTTTCTTATTCTAAATATAAATATTTTTCAAATATACATAATCTAAACACTTCAATTTCTGACTAAAAAATCTTTTAAATAAAATAAGTAACTCTTTTATAATTTTTGATTTCTGATACTTCCTTCAATCAAAGGGAGAAAAAAAAAATAAGGACTTCTTGAATTAATTTTTTTCATTCATATAACAATTTTTTTTAAAGGAAACAATTCTTCTAAGAGGCCTGAAAGGGAGAATGTTTTTAAATAAATTACCCTCAAACCTTTTTCCGAGTATTTTACCATCGCATCTTTTTAATAAATTCCTATTAACCGTTAGTTTTAATTAATATACGTTTTTTAAAGTTTATTTCTTTTTATTTTCTTATTATAAATATAAATATTTTTCAAATATATAAAATCTAAACACTTCAATTTCTGACTAAAAAGAGTTTTAAATAAAATAAGCAACTCTTTTATAATTTGTGATTTCTGATACTTCCTTCAATCAAAAGGAGAAAAAAAAAATGAGTACTTCTTGAATTAATTTTTTTCATTCATATATCAATTTTTTTTAAAGGAAACAATTCTTCTAAGAGGCCTTAAAGGGAGAATGTTTTTAAATAAATTACCCTCAAACCTTTTTCCGAGTATTTTACCATCGCATCTATTTAATAAATTCGTATTAACCGTTAGTTTTAATTAATATACGTTTTTTAAAGTTTATTTCTTTTTATTTTCTTATTCTAAATATAAATATTTTTCAAATATATATAATCTAAACACTTCAATTTCTGACTAAAAAGTCTTTTAAATAAAATAAGCAACACTTTTATAATTTGTGTTTTCTGATACTTCCTTCAATCAAAAGGAGAAAAAAAAATGAGGACTTCTTGAATTAATTTTTTTCATTCATATATCAATTTTTTTTTAAAGGAAACAATTCTTCTAAGAAGCCTTAAAGGGAGAATGTTTTTTAATAAATTACCCTCAAACCTTTTTCCGAGTATTTTACCATCGCATCTATTTAATAAATTCGTATTAACCGTTAGTTTTAATTAATATACGTTTTTTAAAGTTTATTTCTTTTTATTTTCTTATTCTAAATATAAATATTTTTCAAATATATAAAATCTAAACACTTCAATTTCTGACTAAAAAGTCCTTTAAATAAAATAAGCAACTCTTTTATAATTTGTGATTTCTGATACTTCCTTCAATCAAAAGGAGAAAAAAAAATGAGGACTTCTTGAATTAATTTTTTTCATTCATATATCAATTTTTTCTTAAAGGAAACAATTCTTCTAAGAGGCCTTAAAGGGAGAATGTTTTTAAATAAATTACCCTCAAACCTTTTTCCGAGTATTTTACCATCGCATCTTTTTAATAAATTCGTATTAACCGTTAGTTTTAATTAATATACGTTTTTTAAAGTTTATTTCTTTTTATTTTCTTATTATAAATATAAATATTTTTCAAATATATAAAATCTAAACACTTCAATTTCTGACTAAAAAGTGTTTTAAATAAAATAAGCAACTCTTTTATAATTTGTGATTTCTGATACTTCCTTCAATCAAAAGGAGAAAGAAAAAAAATGAGTACTTCTTGAATTAATTTTTTTCATTCATATATCAATTTTTTTTAAAGGAAACAATTCTTCTAAGAGGCCTTAAAGGGAGAATGTTTTTAAATAAATTACCCTCAAACCTTTTTCCGAGTATTTTACCATCGCATCTATTTAATAAATTCGTATTAACCGTTAGTTTTAATTAATATACATTTTTTAAAGTTTATTTCTTTTTATTTTCTTATTCTAAATATAAATATTTTTCAAATATATAAAATCTAAACACTTCAATTTCTGACTAAAAAGTCCTTTAAATAAAATAAGCAACTCTTTTATAATTTGTGATTTCTGATACTTCCTTCAATCAAAAGGAGAAAAAAAAATGAGGACTTCTTGAATTAATTTTTTTCATTCATATATCAATTTTTTCTTAAAGGAAACAATTCTTTTAAGAGGCCTTAAAGGGAGAATATTTTTTAATAAATTACCCTCAAACCTTTTTCCGAGTATTTTACCATCGCATCTTTTTAATAAATTCGTATTAACCGTTAGTTTTAATTAATATACGTTTTTTAAAGTTTATTTCTTTTTATTTTCTTATTCTAAATATAAATATTTTTCAAATATATATAATCTAAACACTTCAATTTCTGACTAAAAAATCTTTTAAATAAAATAAGTAACTCTTTTATAATTTTTGATTTCTGATACTTCCTTCAATCAAAGGGAGAAAAAAAAAATAAGGACTTCTTGAATTAATTTTTTTCATTCATATAACAATTTTTTTTAAAGGAAACAATTCTTCTGAGAGGCCTTAAAGGGAGAATGTTTTTAAATAAATTACCCTCAAACCTTTTTCCGAGTATTTTACCATCGCATCTTTTTAATAAATTCGTATTAACCGTTAGTTTTAATTAATATACATTTTTTAAAGTTTATTTCTTTTTATTTTCTTATTATAAATATAAATATTTTTCAAATATATAAAATCTAAACACTTCAATTTCTGACTAAAAAGTGTTTTAAATAAAATAAGCTACTCTTTTATAATTTGTGATTTCTGATACTTCCTTCAATCAAAAGGAGAAAAAAAAAATGAGTACTTCTTGAATTAATTTTTTTCATTCATATATCAATTTTTTTTAAAGGAAACAATTCTTCTAAGAGGCCTTAAAGGGAGAATGTTTTTAAATAAATTACCCTCAAACCTTTTTCCGAGTATTTTACCATCGCATCTATTTAATAAATTCGTATTAACCGTTAGTTTTAATTAATATACATTTTTTAAAGTTTATTTCTTTTTATTTTCTTATTCTAAATATAAATATTTTTCAAATATATATAATCTAAACACTTCAATTTCTGACTAAAATATCTTTTAAATAAAATAAGTAACTCTTTTAAAATTTGTGATTTCTGATACTTCCTTCAATCAAAGGGAGAAAAAAAAAAATAGGTCTTCTTGAATTAATTTTTTTCATTCATATATCTATTTTTTTTTTAAAGGAAACAATTCTTCTAAGAGGCCTTAAAGGGAGAATGTTTTTAAATAAATTACCCTCAAACCTTTTTCCGAGTATTTTACCATCGCATCTATTTAATAAATTTGTATTAACCGTTAGTTTTAATTAATATACGTTTTTTAAAGTTTATTTCTTTTTATTTTCTTATTCTAAATACAAATATTTTTAAAATGTATATAATCTAAACACTTCAGTTTCTGACTAAAAAACCTTTTAAATGAAATAAGCAACTCTTTTATAATTTGTGATTTCTGATACTTCCTTCAATCAAACGGAGAAAAAAATATGAGAACTTCTTGAATTAATTTTTTTCATTCATATATCATTTTTTTTTTTTTAAGGGAAACAATTCTTCTAAGAGGCCTTAAAGGGAGAATCTTTTTTAGTAAATTACCCTCAAACCTTTTTTCGAGTATTTTACCATCGCATCTTTTTAATAAATTCGTATTAACCGTTAGTTTTAATTAATATACGTTGTTTAAAGTTTATTTCTTTTTATTTTCTTATTCTAAATATAAATATTTTTCAAATATATATAATCTAAACACTTCAATTTCTGACTAAAAAGTCTTTTAAATAAAATAAGCAACACTTTTATAATTTGTGTTTTCTGATACTTCCTTCAATCAAAAGGAGAAAAAAAAATGAGGACTTTTTGAATTAATTTTTTTCATTCATATATCAATTTTCTTTTGAAGGAAACAATTCTTCTAAGAAGCCTTAAAGGGAGAATGTTTTTTAATAAATTACCCTCAAACCTTTTTCCGAGTATTTTACCATCGCATATATTTAATAAATTCGTATTAACCGTTAGTTTTAATTAATATACGTTTTTTAAAGTTTATTTCTTTTTATTTTCTTATTCTAAATATAAATATTTTTCAAATATATATAATCTAAACACTTCAATTTCTTACTAAAAATTCTTTTAAATAAAATAAGCAACTCTTTTATAATTTGTTATTTCTAATACTTCCTTCAATCAAAGGGAGAAAAAAAAATGAGGACTTCTTGAATTAATTTTTTTTCATTCATATAACAATATTTTTTAAAGGAAACAATTCTTCTAAGAGGCCTTAAAGGGAGAATGTTTTTTAATAAATTACCCTCAAACCTTTTTCCGAGTATTTTACCATCGCATCTTTTTAATAAATTCGTATTAACCGTTAGTTTTAATTAATATACGTTGTTTAAAGTTTATTTCTTTTTATTTTCTTATTCTAAATATAAATATTTTTCAAATATATATAATCTAAACACTTCAATTTCTGACTAAAAAGTCTTTTAAATAAAATAAGCAACACTTTTATAATTTGTGTTTTCTGATACTTCCTTCAATCAAAAGGAGAAAAAAAAATGAGGACTTCTTGAATTAATTTTTTTCATTCATATATCAAATTTTTTTTTAAAGGAAACAATTCTTCTAAGAAGCCTTAAAGGGAGAATGTTTTTTAATAAATTACCCTCAAACCTTTTTCCGAGTATTTTACCATCGCATCTATTTAATAAATTCTTATTAACCGTTAGTTTTAATTAATATACGTTTTTTAAAGTTTATTTCTTTTTATTTTCTTATTCTAAATATAAATATTTTTCAAATATATATAATCTAAACACTTCAATTTCTGACTAAAAAGACTTTTAAATAAAATAAGCAACACTTTTATAATTTGTGTTTTCTGATACTTCCTTCAATCAAAAGGAGAAAAAAAAAAGAGGACTTCTTGAATTAATTTTTTTCATTCATATATCAATTTTTTTTTAAAGGAAACAATTCTTCTAAGAAGCCTTAAAGGGAGAATGTTTTTTAATAAATTACCCTCAAACCTTTTTCCGAGTATTTTACCATCGCATCTATTTAATAAATTCGTATTAACCGTTAGTTTTAATTAATATACGTTTTTTAAAGTTTATTTCTTTTTATTTTCTTATTCTAAATATAAATATTTTTCAAATATATAAAATCTAAACACTTCAATTTCTGACTAAAAAGTCCTTTAAATAAAATAAGCAACTCTTTTATAATTTGTGATTTCTGATACTTCCTTCAATCAAAAGGAGAAAAAAAAATGAGGACTTCTTGAATTAATTTTTTTCATTCATATATCAATTTTTTCTTAAAGGAAGCAATTCTTCTAAGAGGCCTTAAAGGGAGAATGTTTTTTAATAAATTACCCTCAAACCTTTTTCCGAGTATTTTACCATCGCATCTATTTAATAAATTCGTATTAACCGTTAGTTTTAATTAATATACGTTTTTTAACGTTTATTTCTTTTTATTTTCTTATTCTAAATAAAAATATTTTTAAAATGTATATAATCTAAACACTTCAATTTCTGACTAAAAAACCTTTTAAATGAAATAAGCAACGCTTTTATAATTTGTGATTTCTGATACTTCCTTCAATCAAAAGGAGAAAAAAATATGAGAACTTCTTGAATTAATTTTTTTCTTTCATATAACAATTTTTTTTTTTAAATGAAACAATTCTTCTTAGAGGCCTTAAGGGGAGAATGTTTTTTAATATATTACACTCAAACATTTTTCCGAATATTTTACCATCGCATCTTTTTAATAAATTCGTATTAACCGTTAGTTTTAATTAATATACGTTTTTTAAAGTTTATTTCTTTTTATTTTCTTATTCTAAATATAAATATTTTTCAAATATATATAATCTAAACACTTCAATTTCTGACTAAAAAGTCTTTAAATAAAATAGGCAACTCTTTTATAATTTGTGATTTCTGATACTTCCTTCAATCGAAGGGAGAAAAAAAAAATGAGGACTTCTTGAATTAATTTTTTTCATTCATCTAATAATATTTTTTTTAAATGAAAAAATTCTTCTGAGTTGCCTTAAAGGGAGAATGTTTTTTAATAAATTACCCTCAAACCTTTTTCCGAGTATTTTACCATCGCATCTATTTAATAAATTCGTATTAACCGTTAGTTTTAATTAATATACATTTTTTAAAGTTTATTTCTTTTTATTTTCTTATTCTAAATATAAATATTTTTCAAATATATATAATCTAAATACTTCAATTTCTGACTAAAAAGTCTTTTAAATAAAATAAGCAACTCTTTTATAATTTGTGTTTCCTGAAACTTCCTTCAATCAAAGGGAGAAAAAAAATGAGGACTTCTTGAATTAATTTTTTTCATTCATCTAATAATTTTTTTTTAAATGAAAAAATTCTTCTAAGAGGCCTTAAAGGGAGAATGTTTTTTAAAATATTACCCTCAAACCTTTTTCTTTTTAATAAATTCGTATTAACCGTTTGTTTTAATTAATATACATCTTTTAATATTTATTTCTTTTTATTTTTTTATTCTAAATAAAAATATTTTTCAAATATATATAATCTAAACTCATCAATTTCTCACTAAAAAATCTTTTAAATAAAATAAACAACTGTGTTATAATTTGGGATTTTTTTATTCTTCCTTCAATCAATGGGAGAAAAAAAAAATGAGAACTTCTTGAATTAATTTTTTTCAGTCATATAACAAACTTTTTTTTAAATGAAAAAATTCTTCTAAGAGGCCTTAAAGGGAGAATGTTTTTTAATATATTACCCTCAAACCTTTTTCCGAGTATTTTACCATCGCATCTTTTTAATAAATTCGTATTAACCGTTAGTTTTAATTAATATACGTTTTTTAAAGTTTATTTCTTTTTATTTTCTTATTCTAAATATAAATATTTTTCAAATATATATAATCTAAACACTTCAATTTCTGACTAAAAAGTCTTTAAATAAAATAGGCAACTTTCTTATAATTTGTGATTTCTGATACTTCCTTCAATCAAAGGGAGAAAAAAAAAAATGAGGACTTCTTGAATTAATTTTTTTCATTCATCTAATAATTTTTTTTTAAATGAAAAAATTCTTCTAAGAGGCCTTAAAGGGAGAATGTTTTTTAAAATATTACCCTCAAACCTTTTTCTTTTTAATAAATTCGTATTAACCGTTAGTTTTAATTAATATACATTTTTTAATATTTATTTCTTTTTATTTTCTTATTCTAAATAAAAATATTTTTCAAATATATATAATCTAAACTCTTCAATTTCTCACTAAAAAATCTTTTAAATAAAATAAACAACTGTGTTATAATTTGGGATTTTTTTATTCTTCCTTCAATCAATGGGAGAAAAAAAAATGAGAACTTCTTGAATTAATTTTTTTCATTCATATAACAAACTTTTTTTTAAATGAAAAAATTCTTCTAAGAGGCCTTAAAGGGAGAATGTTTTTTAATATATTACCCTCAAACCATTTTCCGAGTATTTTACCATCGCATCTTTTTAATAAATTCGTATTAACCGTTAGTTTTAATTAATATACGTTTTTTAAAGTTTATTTCTTTTTATTTTCTTATTCTAAATATAAATATTTTTCAAATATATATAATCTAAACACTTCAATTTCTGACTAAAAAGTCTTTAAATAAAATAGGCAACTCTTTTATAATTTGTGATTTCTGATACTTCCTTCAATCAAAGGGAGAAAAAAAAATGAGGACTTCTTGAATTAATTTTTTTCATTCATCTAATAATATTTTTTTTAAATGAAAAAATTCTTCTGAGTTGCCTTAAAGGGAGAATGTTTTTTAATAAATTACCCTCAAACCTTTTTCCGAGTATTTTACCATCGCATCTATTTAATAAATTCGTATTAACCGTTAGTTTTAATTAATATACGTTTTTTAAAGTTTATTTCTTTTTATTTTCTTATTCTAAATATAAATATTTTTCAAATATATATAATCTAAAAACTTCAATTTCTGACTAAAAAGTCTTTTAAATAAAATAAGCAACTCTTTTATAATTTGTGTTTCCTGAAACTTCCTTCAATCAAAGGGAGAAAAAAAATGAGGACTTCTTGAATTAATTTTTTTCATTCATCTAATAATTTTTTTTTAAATGAAAAAATTCTTCTAAGAGGCCTTAAAGGGAGAATGTTTTTTAAAATATTACCCTCAAACCTTTTTCTTTTTAATAAATTCGTATTAACCGTTAGTTTTAATTAATATACATTTTTTAATATTTATTTCTTTTTATTTTCTTATTCTAAATAAAAATATTTTTCAAATATATATAATCTAAACTCTTCAATTTCTCACTAAAAAATCTTTTAAATAAAATAAACAACTGTGTTATAATTTGGGATTTTTTTATTCTTCCTTCAATCAATGGGAGAAAAAAAATGAGAACTTCTTGAATTAATTTTTTTCATTCATATTACAAACTTTTTTTTTAATGAAAAAATTCTTCTAAGAGGCCTTAAAGGGAGAATGTTTTTTCATATATTACCCTCAAACCTTTTTCCGAGTATTTTACCATCGCATCTTTTTAATAAATTCGTATTAACCGTTAGTTTTAATTAATATACGTTTTTTATAGTTTATTTCTTTTTATTTTCTTATTCTAAATATAAATATTTTTCAAATATATATAATCTAAACACTTCAATTTCTGACTAAAAAGTCTTTTAAATAAAATAAGCAACACTTTTATAATTTGTGTTTTCTGATACTTCCTTCAATCAAAAGGAGAAAAAAAAATGAGGACTTCTTGAATTAATTTTTTTCATTCATATATCAATTTTCTTTTGAAGGAAACAATTCTTCTAAGAAGCCTTAAAGGGAGAATGTTTTTTAATAAATTACCCTCAAACCTTTTTCCGAGTATTTTACCATCGCATCTATTTAATAAATTCGTATTAACCGTTAGTTTTAATTAATATACGTTTTTTAAAGTTTATTTCTTTTTATTTTCTTATTCTAAATATAAATATTTTTCAAATATATATAATCTAAACACTTCAATTTCTTACTAAAAATTCTTTTAAATAAAATAAGCAACTCTTTTATAATTTGTTATTTCTAATACTTCCTTCAATCAAAGGGAGAAAAAAAAATGAGGACTTCTTGAATTAATTTTTTTTCATTCATATAACAATATTTTTTAAAGGAAACAATTCTTCTAAGAGGCCTTAAAGGGAGAATGTTTTTTAATAAATTACCCTCAAACCTTTTTCCGAGTATTTTACCATCGCATCTTTTTAATAAATTCGTATTAACCGTTAGTTTTAATTAATATACGTTGTTTAAAGTTTATTTCTTTTTATTTTCTTATTCTAAATATAAATATTTTTCAAATATATATAATCTAAACACTTCAATTTCTGACTAAAAAGTCTTTTAAATAAAATAAGCAACACTTTTATAATTTGTGTTTTCTGATACTTCCTTCAATCAAAAGGAGAAAAAAAAATGAGGACTTCTTGAATTAATTTTTTTCATTCATATATCAATTTTTTTTTAAAGGAAACAATTCTTCTAAGAAGCCTTAAAGGGAGAATGTTTTTTAATAAATTACCCTCAAACCTTTTTCCGAGTATTTTACCATCGCATCTATTTAATAAATTCGTATTAACCGTTAGTTTTAATTAATATACGTTTTTTAAAGTTTATTTCTTTTTATTTTCTTATTCTAAATATAAATATTTTTCAAATATATAAAATCTAAACACTTCAATTTCTGAGTAAAAAGTCCTTTAAATAAAATAAGCAACTCTTTTATAATTTGTGATTTCTGATACTTCCTTCAATCAAAAGGAGAAAAAAAAATGAGGACTTCTTGAATTAATTTTTTTCATTCATATATCAATTTTTTCTTAAAGGAAGCAATTCTTCTAAGAGGCCTTAAAGGGAGAATGTTTTTTAATATATTACACTCAAACATTTTTCCGATTATTTTACCATCGCATCTTTTTAATAAATTCGTATTAACCGTTAGTTTTAATTAATATACGTTTTTTAAAGTTTATTTCTTTTTATTTTCTTATTCTACATATATATATTTTTCAAATATATATAATCTAAACACTTCAATTTCTGACTAAAAAGTCTTTAAATAAAATAGGCAACTCTTTTATAATTTGTGATTTCTGATACTTCCTTCAATCGAAGGGAGAAAAAAAAAATGAGGACTTCTTGAATTAATTTTTTTCATTCATCTAATAATATTTTTTTTAAATGAAAAAATTCTTCTGAGTTGCCTTAAAGGGAGAATGTTTTTTAATAAATTACCCTCAAACCTTTTTCCGAGTATTTTACCATCGCATCTATTTAATAAATTCGTATTAACCGTTAGTTTTAATTAATATACGTTTTTTAAAGTTTATTTCTTTTTATTTTCTTATTCTAAATATAAATATTTTTCAAATATATATAATCTAAATACTTCAATTTCTGACTAAAAAGTCTTTAAATAAAATAGGCAACTCTTTTATAATTTGTGATTTCTGATACTTCCTTCAATCAAAGGGAGAAAAAAAAAATGAGGACTTCTTGAATTAATTTTTTTCATTCATCTAATAATTTTTTTTTAAATGAAAAAATTCTTCTAAGAGGCCTTAAAGGGAGAATGTTTTTTAAAATATTACCCTCAAACCTTTTTCTTTTTAATAAATTCGTATTAACCGTTAGTTTTAATTAATATACATTTTTTAATATTTATTTCTTTTTATTTTCTTATTCTAAATAAAAATATTTTTCAAATATATATAATCTAAACTCTTCAATTTCTCACTAAAAAATCTTTTAAATAAAATAAACAACTGTGTTATAATTTGGGATTTTTTTATTCTTCCTTCAATCAATGGGAGAAAAAAAAATGAGAACTTCTTGAATTAATTTTTTTCATTCATATAACAAACTTTTTTTTAAATGAAAAAATTCTTCTAAGAGGCCTTAAAGGGAGAATGTTTTTTAATATATTACCCTCAAACCATTTTCCGAGTATTTTACCATCGCATCTTTTTAATAAATTCGTATTAACCGTTAGTTTTAATTAATATACGTTTTTTAAAGTTTATTTCTTTTTATTTTCTTATTCTAAATATAAATATTTTTCAAATATATATAATCTAAACACTTCAATTTCTGACTAAAAAGTCTTTAAATAAAATAGGCAACTCTTTTATAATTTGTGATTTCTGATACTTCCTTCAATCAAAGGGAGAAAAAAAAAATGAAGACTTCTTGAATTAATTTTTTTCATTCATCTAATAATATTTTTTTTAAATGAAAAAATTCTTCTGAGTTGCCTTAAAGGGAGAATGTTTTTTAATAAATTACCCTCAAACCTTTTTCTGAGTATTTTACCATCGCATCTATTTAATAAATTCGTATTAACCGTTAGTTTTAATTAATATACGTTTTTTAAAGTTTATTTCTTTTTATTTTCTTATTCTAAATATAAATATTTTTCAAATATATATAATCTAAAAACTTCAATTTCTGACTAAAAAGTCTTTTAAATAAAATAAGCAACTCTTTTATAATTTGTGTTTCCTGAAACTTCCTTCAATCAAAGGGAGAAAAAAAATGAGGACTTCTTGAATTAATTTTTTTCATTCATCTAATAATTTTTTTTTAAATGAAAAAATTCTTCTAAGAGGCCTTAAAGGGAGAATGTTTTTTAAAATATTACCCTCAAACATTTTTCTTTTTAATAAATTCGTATTAACCGTTAGTTTTAATTAATATACATTTTTTAATATTTATTTCTTTTTATTTTCTTATTCTAAATAAAAATATTTTTCAAATATATATAATCTAAACTCATCAATTTCTCACTAAAAAATCTTTTAAATAAAATAAACAACTGTGTTATAATTTGGGATTTTTTTATTCTTCCTTCAATCAATGGGAGAAAAAAAAAAATGAGAACTTCTTGAATTAATTTTTTTCAGTCATATAACAAACTTTTTTTTAAATGAAAAAATTCTTCTAAGAGGCCTTAAAGGGAGAATGTTTTTTAATATATTACCCTCAAACCTTTTTCTGAGTATTTTACCATCGCATCTTTTTAATAAATTCGTATTAACCGTTAGTTTTAATTAATATACGTTTTTTAAAGTTTATTTCTTTTTATTTTCTTATTCTAAATATAAATATTTTTCAAATATATATAATCTAAACACTTCAATTTCTGACTAAAAAGTCTTTAAATAAAATAGGCAACTCTTTTATAATTTGTGATTTCTGATACTTCCTTCAATCAAAGGGAGAAAAAAAAAATGAGGACTTCTTGAATTAATTTTTTTCATTCATCTAATAATTTTTTTTTAAATGAAAAAATTCTTCTAAGAGGCCTTAAAGGGAGAATGTTTTTTAAAATATTACCCTCAAACCTTTTTCTTTTTAATAAATTCGTATTAACCGTTAGTTTTAATTAATATACATTTTTTAATATTTATTTCTTTTTATTTTCTTATTCTAAATAAAAATATTTTTCAAATATATATAATCTAAACTCTTCAATTTCTCACTAAAAAATCTTTTAAATAAAATAAACAACTGTGTTATAATTTGGGATTTTTTTATTCTTCCTTCAATCAATGGGAGAAAAAAAAATGAGAACTTCTTGAATTAATTTTTTTCATTCATATAACAAACTTTTTTTTAAATGAAAAAATTCTTCTAAGAGGCCTTAAAGGGAGAATGTTTTTTAATATATTACCCTCAAACCTTTTTCCGAGTATTTTACCATCGCATCTTTTTAATAAATTCGTATTAACGGTTAGTTTTAATTAATATACGTTTTTTAAAGTTTATTTCTTTTTATTTTCTTATTCTAAATATAAATATTTTTCAAATATATAAAATCTAAACACTTCAATTTCTGACTAAAAAATCTTTTAAATAAAATAAGCAACACTTTTATAATTTGTGATTTCTGATACTTCCTTCAATCAAAGGGAGAAAAAAAAAATGAGGACTTCTTGAATTAATTTTTTTCATTCATCTAATAATATTTTTTTTAAATGAAAAAATTCTTCTGAGTTGCCTTAAAGGGAGAATGTTTTTTAATAAATTACCCTCAAACCTTTTTCCGAGTATTTTACCATCGATTCTATTTAATAAATTCGTATTAACCGTTAGTTTTAATTAATATACGTTTTTTAAAGTTTATTTCTTTTTATTTTCTTATTCTAAATATAAATATTTTTCAAATATATATAATCTAAAAACTTCAATTTCTGACTAAAAAGTCTTTTAAATAAAATAAGCAACTCTTTTATAATTTGTGTTTCCTGAAACTTCCTTCAATCAAAGGGAGAAAAAAAATGAGGACTTCTTGAATTAATTTTTTTCATTCATCTAATAATTTTTTTTTAAATGAAAAAATTCTTCTAAGAGGCCTTAAAGGGAGAATGTTTTTTAAAATATTACCCTCAAACCTTTTTCTTTTTAATAAATTCGTATTAACCGTTAGTTTTAATTAATATACATTTTTTAATATTTATTTCTTTTTATTTTCTTATTCTAAATAAAAATATTTTTCAAATATATATAATCTAAACTCTTCAATTTCTCACTAAAAAATCTTTTAAATAAAATAAACAACTGTGTTATAATTTGGGATTTTTTTATTCTTCCTTCAATCAATGGGAGAAAAAAAATGAGAACTTCTTGAATTAATTTTTTTCATTCATATAACAAACTTTTTTTTAAATGAAAAAATTCTTCTAAGAGGCCTTAAAGGGAGAATGTTTTTTAATATATTACCCTCAAACCTTTTTCCGAGTATTTTACCATCGCATCTTTTTAATAAATTCGTATTAACCGTTAGTTTTAATTAATATACGTTTTTTAAAGTTTATTTCTTTTTATTTTCTTATTCTAAATATAAATATTTTTCAAATATATATAATCTAAACACTTCAATTTCTGACTAAAAAGTCTTTAAATAAAATAGGCAACTCTTTTATAATTTGTGATTTCTGATACTTCCTTCAATCAAAGGGAGAAAAAAAAAATGAGGACTTCTTGAATTAATTTTTTTCATTCATCTAATAATATTTTTTTTAAATGAAAAAATTCTTCTGAGTTGCCTTAAAGGGAGAATGTTTTTTAATAAATTACCCTCAAACCTTTTTCTTTTTAATAAATTCGTATTAACCGTTAGTTTTAATTAATATATATTTTTTAATATTTATTTCTTTTTATTTTCTTATTCTAAATAAAAATATTTTTCAAATATATATAATCTAAACTCTTCAATTTCTCACCAAAAAATCTTTTAAATAAAATAAACAACTGTGTTATAATTTGGGATTTTTTTATTCTTCCTTCAATCAATGGGAGAAAAAAAAATGAGAACTTCTTGAATTAATTTTTTTCATTCATATAACAAACTTTTTTTTAAATGAAAAAATTCTTCTAAGAGGCCTTAAAGGGAGAATGTTTTTTAATATATTACCCTCAAACCATTTTCCAAGTATTTTACCATCGCATCTTTTTAATAAATTCGTATTAACCGTTAGTTTTAATTAATATACGTTTTTTAAAGTTTATTTCTTTTTATTTTCTTATTCTAAATATAAATATTTTTCAAATATATATAATCTAAACACTTCAATTTCTGACTAAAAAGTCTTTAAATAAAATAGGCAACTCTTTTATAATTTGTGATTTCTGATACTTCCTTCAATCAAAGGGAGAAAAAAAAAATGAGGACTTCTTGAATTAATTTTTTTCATTCATCTAATAATATTTTTTTTAAATGAAAAAATTCTTCTGAGTTGCCTTAAAGGGAGAATGTTTTTTAATAAATTACCCTCAAACCTTTTTCCGAGTATTTTACCATCGCATCTATTTAATAAATTCGTGTTAACCGTTAGTTTTAATTAATATACGTTTTTTAAAGTTTATTTCTTTTTATTTTCTTATTCTAAATATAAATATTTTTCAAATATATATAATCTAAAAACTTCAATTTCTGACTAAAAAGTCTTTTAAATAAAATAAGCAACTCTTTTATAATTTGTGTTTCCTGAAACTTCCTTCAATCAAAGGGAGAAAAAAAATGAGGACTTCTTGAATTAATTTTTTTCATTCATCTAATAATTTTTTTTAAATGAAAAAATTCTTCTAAGAGGCCTTAAAGTGAGAATGTTTTTTAAAATATTACCCTCAAACCTTTTTCTTTTTAATAAATTCGTATTAACCGTTAGTTTTAATTAATATACATTTTTTAATATTTATTTCTTTTTATTTTCTTATTCTTAATAAAAATATTTTTCAAATATATATAATCTAAACTCTTCAATTTATCACTAAAAAATCTTTTAAATAAAATAAACAACTGTGTTATAATTTGGGATTTTTTTATTCTTCCTTCAATCAATGGGAGAAAAAAAATGAGAACTTCTTGAATTAATTTTTTTCATTCATATAACAAACTTTTTTTTAAATGAAAAAATTCTTCTAAGAGGCCATAAAGGGAGAATGTTTTTTAATATATTACCCTCAAACCTTTTTCCGAGTATTTTACCATCGCATCTTTTTAATAAATTCGTATTAACCGTTAGTTTTAATTAATATACGTTTTTTAAAGTTTATTTCTTTTTATTTTCTTATTCTAAATATAAATATTTTTCAAATATATATAATCTAAACACTTCAATTTCTGACTAAAAAGTCTTTAAATAAAATAGGCAACTCTTTTATAATTTGTGATTTCTGATACTTCCTTCAATCAAAGGGAGAAAAAAAAATGAGGACTTCTTGAATTAATTTTTTTCATTCATCTAATAATATTTTTTTTAAATGAAAAAATTCTTCTGAGTTGCCTTAAAGGGAGAATGTTTTTTAATAAATTACCCTCAAACCTTTTTCCGAGTATTTTACCATCGCATCTATTTAATAAATTCGTATTAACCGTTAGTTTTAATTAATATACATTTTTTAAAGTTTATTTCTTTTTATTTTCTTATTGTAAATATAAATATTTTTCAAATATATATAATCTAAACACTTAAATTTCTGACTAAAATATCTTTTAAATAAAATAAGTAACTCTTTTAAAATTTGTGATTTCTGATACTTCAATCAAAGGGAGAAAAAAAAAATAAGGTCTTCTTGAATTAATTTTTTTCATTCATATATCAATTTTTTTTTTAAAGGAAACAATTCTTCTAAGAGGCCTTAAAGGGAGTATGTTTTTAAATAAATTACCCTCAAACCTTTTTCCGAGTATTTTACCATCGCATCTATTTAATAAATTTGTATTAACCGTTAGTTTTAATTAATATACGTTTTTTAAAGTTTATTTCTTTTTATTTTCTTATTCTAAATATAAGTATTTTTCAAATATATATAATCTAAACACTTCAATTTCTGACTAAAAAGTCCTTTAAATAAAATAAGCAACTCTTTTATAATTTGTGATTTCTGATACTTCCTTCAATCAAAAGGAGAAAAAAAAATGAGTACTTCTTGAATTAATTTTTTTCATTCATATATCAATTTTTTTTAAAGGAAACAATTCTTCTAAGAGGCCTTAAAGGGAGAATGTTTTTAAATAAATTGCCCTCAAACCTTTTTCCGAGTATTTTACCATCGCATCTATTTAATAAATTCGTATTAACCGTTAGTTTTAATTAATATACATTTTTTAAAGTTTATTTCTTTTTATTTTCTTATTCTAAATATAAATATTTTTCAAATATATATAATCTAAACACTTAAATTTCTGACTAAAATATCTTTTAAATAAAATAAGTAACTCTTTTAAAATTTGTGATTTCTGATACTTCAATCAAAGGGAGAAAAAAAAAAATAAGGTCTTCTTGAATTAATTTTTTTCATTCATATATCAATTTTTTTTTTTAAAGGAAACAATTCTTCTAAGAGGCCTTAAAGGGAGTATGTTTTTAAATAAATTACCCTCAAACCTTTTTCCGAGTATTTTACCATCGCATCTATTTAATAAATTTGTATTAACCGTTAGTTTTAATTAATATACGTTTTTTAAAGTTTATTTCTTTTTATTTTCTTATTCTAAATATAAGTATTTTTCAAATATATATAATCTAAACACTTCAATTTCTGACTAAAAAGTCCTTTAAATAAAATAAGCAACTCTTTTATAATTTGTGATTTCTGATACTTCCTTCAATCAAAAGGAGAAAAAAAATGAGGACTTCTTGAATTAATTTTTTTCATTCATATATCAATTTTTTATTAAAGGAAACAATTCTTCTAAGAGGCCTTAAAGGGAGAATGTTTTTTAATAAATTACCCTCAAACCTTTTTCCGAGTATTTTACCATCGCATCTTTTTAATAAATTCGTATTAACCGTTAGTTTTAATTAATATACGTTTTTTAAAGTTTATTTCTTTTTATTTTCTTATTCTAAATATAAATATTTTTCAAATATATATAATCTAAACACTTCAATTTCTGACTAAAAAATCTTTTAAATAAAATAAGTAACTCTTTTATAATTTTTGATTTCTGATACTTCCTTCAATCAAAGGGAGAAAAAAAAAATAAGGACTTCTCGAATTAATTTTTTTCATTCATATAACAATTTTTTTTAAAGGAAACAATTCTTCTAAGAGGCCTTAAAGGGAGAATGTTTTTTAATAAATTACCCTCAAACCTTTTTCCGAGTATTTTACCATCGCATCTATTTAATAAATTTGTATTAACCGTTAGTTTTAATTAATATACGTTTTTTAAAGTTTATTTCTTTTTATTTTCTTATTCGAAATAGAAATATTTTTAAAATGTATATAATCTAAACACTTCAATTTCTGACTAAAAAACCTTTTAAATGAAATAAGCAACTCTTTTATAATTTGTGATTTCTGATACTTCCTTCAATCAAACGGAGAAAAAAATATGAGAACTTCTTGAATTAATTTTTTTCATTCATATATCAATTTTTTTTTTTTAAAGGAAACAATTCTTCTAAGAGGCCTTAAAGGGAGAATCTTTTTTAATAAATTACCCTCAAACCTTTTTCCGAGTATTTTACCATCGCATCTTTTTAATAAATTCGTATTAACCGTTAGTTTTAATTAATATACGTTTTTTAAAGTTTATTTCTTTTTATTTTCTTATTCTAAATATAAATATTTTTCAAATATATATAATCTAAACACTTCAATTTCTGACTAAAAAATCTTTTAAATAAAATAAGTAACTCTTTTATAATTTTTGATTTCTGATACTTCCTTCAATCAAAGGGAGAAAAAAAAAATAAGGACTTCTCGAATTAATTTTTTTCATTCATATAACAATTTTTTTTAAAGGAAACAATTCTTCTAAGAGGCCTTAAAGGGAGAATGTTTTTTAATAAATTACCCTCAAACCTTTTTCCGAGTATTTTACCATCGCATCTATTTAATAAATTTGTATTAACCGTTAGTTTTAATTAATATACGTTTTTTAAAGTTTATTTCTTTTTATTTTCTTATTCGAAATAGAAATATTTTTAAAATGTATATAATCTAAACACTTCAATTTCTGACTAAAAAACCTTTTAAATGAAATAAGCAACTCTTTTATAATTTGTGATTTCTGATACTTCCTTCAATCAAACGGAGAAAAAAATATGAGAACTTCTTGAATTAATTTTTTTCATTCATATATCAATTTTTTTTTTTTAAAGGAAACAATTCTTCTAAGAGGCCTTAAAGGGAGAATCTTTTTTAGTAAATTACCCTCAAACCTTTTTCCGAGTATTTTACCATCGCATCTTTTTAATAAATTCGTATTAACCGTTAGTTTTAATTAATATACGTTTTTTAAAGTTTATTTCTTTTTATTTTCTTATTCTAAATATAAATATTTTTCAAATATATATAATCTAAATACTTCAATTTCTGACTAAAAAGTCTTTAAATAAAATAGGCAACTCTTTTATAATTTGTGATTTCTGATACTTCCTTCAATCAAAAGGAGAAAAAAAAAATGAGTACTTCTTGAATTAATTTTTTTCATTCATATATCAATTTTTTTTAAAGGAAACAATTCTTCTAAGAGGCCTTAAAGGGAGAATGTTTTTAAATAAATTGCCCTCAAACCTTTTTCCGAGTATTTTACCATCGCATCTATTTAATAAATTCGTATTAACCGTTAGTTTTAATTAATATACATTTTTTAAAGTTTATTTCTTTTTATTTTCTTATTCTAAATATAAATATTTTTCAAATATATATAATCTAAACACTTAAATTTCTGACTAAAATATCTTTAAATAAAATAAGTAACTCTTTTAAAATTTGTGATTTCTGATACTTCAATCAAAGGGAGAAAAAAAAAAAGGTCTTCTTGAATTAATTTTTTTCATTCATATATCAATTTTTTTTTTAAAGGAAACAATTCTTCTAAGAGGCCTTAAAGGGAGTATGTTTTTAAATAAATTACCCTCAAACCTTTTTCCGAGTATTTTACCATCGCATCTATTTAATAAATTTGTATTAACCGTTAGTTTTAATTAATATACGTTTTTTAAAGTTTATTTCTTTTCAAATATATATAATCTAAACACTTCAATTTCTGACTAAAAAGTCCTTTAAATAAAATAAGCAACTCTTTTATAATTTGTGATTTCTGATACTTCCTTCAATCAAAAGGAGAAAAAAAAGAGGACTTCTTGAATTAATTTTTTTCATTCATATATCATTTTTTTATTAAAGGAAACAATTCTTCTAAGAGGCCTTAAAGGGAGAATGTTTTTTAATAAATTACCCTCAAACCTTTTTCCGAGTATTTTACCATCGCATCTTTTTAATAAATTCGTATTAACCGTTAGTTTTAATTAATATACGTTTTTTAAAGTTTATTTCTTTTTATTTTCTTATTCTATATACAAATATTTTTAAAATGTATATAATCTAAACACTTCAATTTCTGACTAAAAAACATTTTAAATGAAATGAGCAACTCTTTTATAATTTGTGATTTCTGATACTTCCTTCAATCAAAAGGAGAAAAAAATATGAGAACTTCTTGAATTAATTTTTTTCTTTCATATAACAATTTTTTTTTTTTTAAATGAAACAATTCTTCTAAGAGGACTTAAGGGGAGAATGTTTTTTAATATATTACACTCAAACATTTTTACGAATATTTTACCATCGCATCTTTTTAATAAATTCGTATTAACCGTTAGTTTTAATTAATATACGTTTTTTAAAGTTTATTTCTTTTTATTTTCTTATTCTAAATATAAATATTTTTCAAATATATAAAATATAAACACTTCAATTTCTGACTAAAAAGTCCTTTAAATAAAATAAGCAACTCTTTTATAATTTGTGATTTCTGATACTTCCTTCAATCAAAAGGAGAAAAAAAATGAGGACTTCTTGAATTAATTTTTTTCATTCATATATCAATTTTTTATTAAAGGAAACAATTCTTCTAAGAGGCCTTAAAGGGAGAATGTTTTTTAATAAATTACCCTCAAACCTTTTTCCGAGTATTTTACCATCGCATCTTTTTAATAAATTCGTATTAACCGTTAGTTTTAATTAATATACGTTTTTTAAAGTTTATTTCTTTTTATTTTCTTATTCTAAATATAAATATTTTTCAAATATATATAATCTAAACACTTCAATTTCTGACTAAAAAATCTTTTAAATAAAATAAGTAACTCTTTTATAATTTTTGATTTCTGATACTTCCTTCAATCAAAGGGAGAAAAAAAAAATAAGGACTTCTCGAATTAATTTTTTTCATTCATATAACAATTTTTTTTAAAGGAAACAATTCTTCTAAGAGGCCTTAAAGGGAGAATGTTTTTTAATAAATTACACTCAAACCTTTTTCCGAGTATTTTACCATCGCATCTTTTTAATAAATTCGTATTAACCGTTAGTTTTAATTAATATACATTTTTTAAAGTTTATTTCTTTTTATTTTATTATTCTAAATATAAATATTTTTCAAATATATATAATCTAAACACTTCAATTTCTGACTAAAATATCTTTTAAATAAAATAAGTAACTCTTTTAAAATTTGTGATTTCTGATACTTCCTTCAATCAAAGGGAGAAAAAAAAAATAAGGACTTCTTGAATTAATTTTTTTCATTCATATAACAATTTTTTTTAAAGGAAACAATTCTTCTAAGAGGCCTTAAAGGGAGAATGTTTTTAAATAAATTACCCTCAAACCTTTTTCCGAGTATTTTACCATCGCATCTTTTTAATAAATTCGTATTAACCGTTAGTTTTAATTAATATACGTTTTTTAAAGTTTATTTCTTTTTATTTTCTTATTCTAAATATAAATATTTTTCAAGTATATAAAATCTAAACACTTCAATTTCTGACTAAAAAGTGTTTTAAATAAAATAAGCAACTCTTTTATAATTTGTGATTTCTGATACTTCCTTCAATCAAAAGGAGAAAAAAAAAATGAGTACTTCTTGAATTAATTTTTTTCATTCATATATCAAATTTTTTTAAAGGAAACAATTCTTCTAAGAGGCCTTAAAGGGAGAATGTTTTTAAATAAATTGCCCTCAAACCTTTTTCCGAGTATTTTACCATCGCATCTATTTAATAAATTCGTATTAACCGTTAGTTTTAATTAATATACATTTTTTAAAGTTTGTTTCTTTTTATTTTCTTATTCTAAATATAAATATTTTTCAAATATATATAATCTAAACACTTAAATTTCTGACTAAAATATCTTTTAAATAAAATAAGTAACTCTTTTAAAATTTGTGATTTCTGATACTTCAATCAAAGGGAGAAAAAAAAATAAGGTCTTCTTGAATTAATTTTTTTCATTCATATATCAATTTTTTTTTTAAAGGAAACAATTCTTCTAAGAGGCCTTAAAGGGAGTATTTTTTTTAATATATTACACTCAAACATTTTTACGAATATTTTACCATCGCATCTTTTTAATAAATTCGTATTAACCGTTAGTTTTAATTAATATACGTTTTTTAAAGTTTATTTCTTTTTATTTTCTTATTCTAAATATAAATATTTTTCAAATATATAAAATATAAACACTTCAATTTCTGACTAAAAAGTCCTTTAAATAAAATAAGCAACTCTTTTATAATTTGTGATTTCTGATACTTCCTTCAATCAAAAGGAGAAAAAAAATGAGGACTTCTTGAATTAATTTTTTTCATTCATATATCAATTTTTTATTAAAGGAAACAATTCTTCTAAGAGGCCTTAAAGGGAGAATGTTTTTTAATAAATTACCCTCAAACCTTTTTCCGAGTATTTTACCATCGCATCTTTTTAATAAATTCGTATTAACCGTTAGTTTTAATTAATATACGTTTTTTAAAGTTTATTTCTTTTTATTTTCTTATTCTAAATATAAATATTTTTCAAATATATATAATCTAAACACTTCAATTTCTGACTAAAAAATCTTTTAAATAAAATAAGTAACTCTTTTATAATTTTTGATTTCTGATACTTCCTTCAATCAAAGGGAGAAAAAAAAAATAAGGACTTCTCGAATTAATTTTTTTCATTCATATGACAATTTTTTTTAAAGGAAACAATTCTTCTAAGAGGCCTTAAAGGGAGAATGTTTTTAAACAAATTGCCCTCAAACCTTTTTCCGAGTATTTTACCATCGCTTCTATTTAATAAATTCGTATTAACCGTTAGTTTTAATTAATATACGTTTTTTAAAGTTTATTTCTTTTTATTTTCTTATTCTAAATACAAATATTTTTAAAATGTATATAATCTAAACACTTCAATTTCTGACTAAAAAACTTTTAAATGAAATAAGCAACTCTTTTATAATTTGTGATTTCTGATACTTCCTTCAATCAAAAGGAGAAAAAAATATGAGAACTTCTTGAATTAATTTTTTTCATTCATATATCAATTTTTTTTTTTAAAGGAAACAATTCTTCTAAGAGGCCTTAAAGGGAGAATCTTTTTTAGTAAATTACCCTCAAACCTTTTTCCGAGTATTTTACCATCGCATCTTTTTAATAAATTCGTATTAACCGTTAGTTTTAATTAATATACGTTTTTTAAAGTTTATTTCTTTTTATTTTCTTATTCTAAATATAAATATTTTTCAAATATATAAAATCTAAACACTTCAATTTCTGACTAAAAAGTCCTTTAAATAAAATAAGTAACTCTTTTAAAATTTGTGATTTCTGATACTTCCTTCAATCAAAGGGAGAAAAAAAAATAAGGTCTTCTTGAATTAATTTTTTTCATTCATATATCAATTTTTTTTTTAAAGGAAACAATTCTTCTAAGAGGCCTTAAAGGGATAATGTTTTTTAGTAAATTACCCTCAAACCTTTTTCCGAGTATTTTACCATCGCATCTTTTTAATAAATTCGTATTAACCGTTAGTTTTAATTAATATACGTTTTTTAAAGTTTATTTCTTTTTATTTTCTTATTCTAAATACAAATATTTTTAAAATGTATATAATCTAAACACTTCAATTTCTGACTAAAAAACCTTTTAAATGAAATAAGCAAATCTTTTATAATTTGTGATTTCTGATACTTCCTTCAATCAAAAGGAGAAAAAAATATGAGAACCTCTTGAATTAATTTTTTTCTTTCATATAACAATTTTTTTTTTTTAAATGAAACAATTCTTCTAAGAGGCCTTAAGGGGAGAATGTTTTTTAATATATTACACTCAAACATTTTTACAAATATTTTACCATCGCATCTTTTTAATAAATTCGTATTAACCGTTAGTTTTAATTAATATACGTTTTTTAAAGTTTATTTCCTTTTATTTTCTTATTCTAAATATAAATATTTTTCAAATATATATAATCTAAACACTTCAATTTCTTACTAAAAATTCTTTTAAATAAAATAAGCAACTCTTTTATAATTTGTTATTTCTAATACTTCCTTCAATCAAAGGGAGAAAAAAAAATGAGGACTTCTTGAATTAATTTTCTTTCATTCATATAACAATATTTTTTAAAGGAAACAATTCTTCTAAGAGGCCTTAAAGGGAGAATGTTTTTTAATAAATTACCCTCAAACCTTTTTCCGAGTATTTTACCATCGCATCTTTTTAATAAATTCGTATTAACCGTTAGTTTTAATTAATATACGTTTTTTAAAGTTTATTTCTTTTTATTTTCTTATTCTAAATACAAATATTTTTAAAATGTATATAATCTAAACACTTCAATTTCTGACTAAAAAACCTTTTAAATGAAATAAGCAACGCTTTTATAATTTGTGATTTCTGATACTTCCTTCAATCAAAAGGAGAAAAAAATATGAGAACTTCTTGAATTAATTTTTTTCTTTCATATATCAATTTTTTTTTTTAAAGGAAACAATTCTTCTAAGAGGCCTTAAAGGGAGAATCTTTTTTAGTAAATTACCCTCAAACCTTTTTCCGAGTATTTTACCATCGCATCTTTTTAATAAATTCGTATTAACCGTTAGTTTTAATTAATATACGTTTTTTAAAGTTTATTTCTTTTTATTTTCTTATTCTAAATACAAATATTTTTAAAATGTATATAATCTAAACACTTCAATTTTTGACTAAAAAACCTTTTAAATGAAATAAGCAACTCTTTTATAATTTGTGATTTCTGATACTTCCTTCAATCAAAAGGAGAAAAAAATATGAGAACTTCTTGAATTAATTTTTTTCTTTCATATATCAATTTTTTTTTTTTAAAGGAAACAATTCTTCTAAGAGGCCTTAAAGGGAGAATCTTTTTTAGTAAATTACCCTCAAACCTTTTTCCGAGTATTTTACCATCGCATCTTTTTAATAAATTCGTATTAACCGTTAGTTTTAATTAATATACGTTTTTTAAAGTTTATTTCTTTTTATTTTCTTATTCTATATACAAATATTTTTAAAATGTATATAATCTAAACACTTCAATTTCTGACTAAAAAACATTTTAAATGAAATAAGCAACTCTTTTATAATTTGTGATTTCTGATACTTCCTTCAATCAAAAGGAGAAAAAAATATGAGAACTTCTTGAATTAATTTTTTTCTTTCATATAACAATTTTTTTTTTTTTTAAATGAAACAATTCTTCTAAGAGGCCTTAAGGGGAGAATGTTTTTTAATATATTACACTCAAACATTTTTACGAATATTTTACCATCGCATCTTTTTAATAAATTCGTATTAACCGTTAGTTTTAATTAATATACGTTTTTTAAAGTTTATTTCTTTTTATTTTCTTATTCTATATACAAATATTTTTAAAATGTATATAATCTAAACACTTCAATTTCTGACTAAAAAACATTTTAAATGAAATAAGCAACTCTTTTATAATTTGTGATTTCTGATACTTCCTTCAATCAAAAGGAGAAAAAAATATGAGAACTTCTTGAATTAATTTTTTTCTTTCATATAACAATTTTTTTTTTTTTTAAATGAAACAATTCTTCTAAGAGGCCTTAAGGGGAGAATGTTTTTTAATATATTACACTCAAACATTTTTACGAATATTTTACCATCGCATCTTTTTAATAAATTCGTATTAACCGTTAGTTTTAATTAATATACGTTTTTTAAAGTTTATTTCTTTTTATTTTCTTATTCTAAATATAAATATTTTTCAAATATATAAAATATAAACACTTCAATTTCTGACTAAAAAGTCCTTTAAATAAAATAAGCAACTCTTTTATAATTTGTGATTTCTGATACTTCCTTCAATCAAAAGGAGAAAAAAAATGAGGACTTCTTGAATTAATTTTTTTCATTCATATATCAATTTTTTATTAAAGGAAACAATTCTTCTAAGAGGCCTTAAAGGGAGAATGTTTTTTAATAAATTACCCTCAAACCTTTTTCCGAGTATTTTACCATCGCATCTTTTTAATAAATTCGTATTAACCGTTAGTTTTAATTAATATACGTTTTTTAAAGTTTATTTCTTTTTATTTTCTTATTCTAAATATAAATATTTTTCAAATATATATAATCTAAACACTTCAATTTCTGACTAAAAAATCTTTTAAATAAAATAAGTAACTCTTTTATAATTTTTGATTTCTGATACTTCCTTCAATCAAAGGGAGAAAAAAAAAATAAGGACTTCTCGAATTAATTTTTTTCATTCATATGACAATTTTTTTTGAAGGAAACAATTCTTCTAAGAGGCCTTAAAGGGAGAATGTTTTTAAACAAATTACCCTCAAACCTTTTTCCGAGTATTTTACCATCGCGTCTATTTAATAAATTCGTATTAACCGTTAGTTTTAATTAATATACGTTTTTTAAAGTTTATTTCTTTTTATTTTCTTATTCTAAATACAAATATTTTTAAAATGTATATAATCTAAACACTTCAATTTCTGACTAAAAAACTTTTAAATGAAATAAGCAACTCTTTTATAATTTGTGATTTCTGATACTTCCTTCAATCAAAAGGAGAAAAAAATATGAGAACTTCTTGAATTAATTTTTTTCTTTCATATATCAATTTTTTTTTTTTAAAGGAAACAATTCTTCTAAGAGGCCTTAAAGGGAGAATCTTTTTTAGTAAATTACCCTCAAACCTTTTTCCGAGTATTTTACCATCGCATCTTTTTAATAAATTCGTATTAACCGTTAGTTTTAATTAATATACGTTTTTTAAAGTTTATTTCTTTTTATTTTCTTATTCTATATACAAATATTTTTAAAATGTATATAATCTAAACACTTCAATTTCTGACTAAAAAACATTTTAAATGAAATAAGCAACTCTTTTATAATTTGTGATTTCTGATACTTCCTTCAATCAAAAGGAGAAAAAAATATGAGAACTTCTTGAATTAATTTTTTTCTTTCATATAACAATTTTTTTTTTTTTTAAATGAAACAATTCTTCTAAGAGGCCTTAAGGGGAGAATGTTTTTTAATATATTACACTCAAACATTTTTACGAATATTTTACCATCGCATCTTTTTAATAAATTCGTATTAACCGTTAGTTTTAATTAATATACGTTTTTTAAAGTTTATTTCTTTTTATTTTCTTATTCTATATACAAATATTTTTAAAATGTATATAATCTAAACACTTCAATTTCTGACTAAAAAACATTTTAAATGAAATAAGCAACTCTTTTATAATTTGTGATTTCTGATACTTCCTTCAATCAAAAGGAGAAAAAAATATGAGAACTTCTTGAATTAATTTTTTTCTTTCATATAACAATTTTTTTTTTTTTTAAATGAAACAATTCTTCTAAGAGGCCTTAAGGGGAGAATGTTTTTTAATATATTACACTCAAACATTTTTACGAATATTTTACCATCGCATCTTTTTAATAAATTCGTATTAACCGTTAGTTTTAATTAATATACGTTTTTTAAAGTTTATTTCTTTTTATTTTCTTATTCTAAATATAAATATTTTTCAAATATATAAAATATAAACACTTCAATTTCTGACTAAAAAGTCCTTTAAATAAAATAAGCAACTCTTTTATAATTTGTGATTTCTGATACTTCCTTCAATCAAAAGGAGAAAAAAAATGAGGACTTCTTGAATTAATTTTTTTCATTCATATATCAATTTTTTATTAAAGGAAACAATTCTTCTAAGAGGCCTTAAAGGGAGAATGTTTTTTAATAAATTACCCTCAAACCTTTTTCCGAGTATTTTACCATCGCATCTTTTTAATAAATTCGTATTAACCGTTAGTTTTAATTAATATACGTTTTTTAAAGTTTATTTCTTTTTATTTTCTTATTCTAAATATAAATATTTTTCAAATATATATAATCTAAACACTTCAATTTCTGACTAAAAAATCTTTTAAATAAAATAAGTAACTCTTTTATAATTTTTGATTTCTGATACTTCCTTCAATCAAAGGGAGAAAAAAAAAATAAGGACTTCTCGAATTAATTTTTTTCATTCATATGACAATTTTTTTTGAAGGAAACAATTCTTCTAAGAGGCCTTAAAGGGAGAATGTTTTTAAACAAATTACCCTCAAACCTTTTTCCGAGTATTTTACCATCGCGTCTATTTAATAAATTCGTATTAACCGTTAGTTTTAATTAATATACGTTTTTTAAAGTTTATTTCTTTTTATTTTCTTATTCTAAATACAAATATTTTTAAAATGTATATAATCTAAACACTTCAATTTCTGACTAAAAAACTTTTAAATGAAATAAGCAACTCTTTTATAATTTGTGATTTCTGATACTTCCTTCAATCAAAAGGAGAAAAAAAAATGAGTACTTCTTGAATTAATTTTTTTCATTCATATATCAATTTTTTTTAAAGGAAACAATTCTTCTAAGAGGCCTTAAAGGGAGAATGTTTTTAAATAAATTGCCCTCAAACCTTTTTCCGAGTATTTTACCATCGCATCTATTTAATAAATTCGTATTAACCGTTAGTTTTAATTAATATACATTTTTTAAAGTTTATTTCTTTTTAGTTTCTTATTCTAAATATAAATATTTTTCAAATATATATAATCTAAACACTTAAATTTCTGACTAAAATATCTTTTAAATAAAATAAGTAACTCTTTTAAAATTTGTGATTTCTGATACTTCAATCAAAGGGAGAAAAAAAAAATAAGGTTTTCTTGAATTAATTTTTTTCATTCATATATCAATTTTTTTTTTAAAGGAAACAATTCTTCTAAGAGGCCTTAAAGGGAGTATGTTTTTAAATAAATTACCCTCAAACCTTTTTCCGAGTATTTTACCATCGCATCTATTTAATAAATTTGTATTAACCGTTAGTTTTAATTAATATACGTTTTTTAAAGTTTATTTCTTTTTATTTTCTTATTCTAAATACAAATATTTTTAAAATGTATATAATCTAAACACTTCAATTTCTGACTAAAAAACCTTTTAAATGAAATAAGCAACTCTTTTATAATTTGTGATTTCTGATACTTCCTTCAATCAAATGGAGAAAAAAATATGAGAACTTCTTGAATTAATTTTTTTCATTCATATATCAATTTTTTTTTTTTAAAGGAAACAATTCTTCTAAGAGGCCTTAAAGGGAGAATCTTTTTCAGTAAATTACCCTCAAACCTTTTTCCGAGTATTTTACCATCGCATCTTTTTAATAAATTCGTATTAACCGTTAGTTTTAATTAATATACGTTTTTTAAAGTTTATTTCTTTTTATTTTCTTATTCTAAATACAAATATTTTTAAAATGTATATAATCTAAACACTTCAATTTTTGACTAAAAAACATTTTAAATGAAATGAGCAACTCTTTTATAATTTGTGATTTCTGATACTTCCTTCAATCAAAAGGAGAAAAAAATATGAGAACTTCTTGAATTAATTTTTTTCTTTCATATAACAATTTTTTTTTTTTAAAATGAAACAATTCTTCTAAGAGGCCTTAAGGGGAGAATGTTTTTTAATATATTACACTCAAACATTTTTACGAATATTTTACCATCGCATCTTTTTAATAAATTCGTATTAACCGTTAGTTTTAATTAATATACGTTTTTTAAAGTTTATTTCTTTTTATTTTCTTATTCTAAATATAAATATTTTTCAAATATATAAAATCTAAACACTTCAATTTCTGACTAAAAAGTCCTTTAAATAAAATAAGTAACTCTTTTGAAATTTGTGATTTCTGATACTTCCTTCAATCAAAGGGAGAAAAAAAAATAAGGTCTTCTTGAATTAATTTTTTTCATTCATATATCAATTTTTTTTTTAAAGGAAACAATTCTTCTAAGAGGCCTTAAAGGGATAATGTTTTTTAGTAAATTACCCTCAAACCTTTTTCCGAGTATTTTACCATCGCATCTTTTTAATAAATTCGTATTAACCGTTAGTTTTAATTAATATACGTTTTTTAAAGTTTATTTCTTTTTATTTTCTTATTATAAATATAAATATTTTTCAAATATATAAAATCTAAACACTTCAATTTCTGACTAAAAAGTGTTTTAAATAAAATAAGCAACTCTTTTATAATTTGTAATTTCTGATACTTCCTTCAATCAAAAGGAGAAAAAAAAAATGAGTACTTCTTGAATTAATTTTTTTCATTCATATATCAATTTTTTTTAAAGGAAACAATTCTTCTAAGAGGCCTTAAAGGGAGAATGTTTTTAAATAAATTGCCCTCAAACCTTTTTCCGAGTATTTTACCATCGCATCTATTTAATAAATTCGTATTAACCGTTAGTTTTAATTAATATACATTTTTTAAAGTTTATTTCTTTTTAGTTTCTTATTCTAAATATAAATATTTTTCAAATATATATAATCTAAACACTTAAATTTCTGACTAAAATATCTTTTAAATAAAATAAGTAACTCTTTTAAAATTTGTGATTTCTGATACTTCAATCAAAGGGAGAAAAAAAAAAAAAGGTTTTCTTGAATTAATTTTTTTCATTCATATATCAATTTTTTTTTTAAAGGAAACAATTCTTCTAAGAGGCCTTAAATGGAGTATGTTTTTAAATAAATTACCCTCAAACCTTTTTCCGAGTATTTTACCATCGCATCTATTTAATAAATTTGTATTAACCGTTAGTTTTAATTAATATACGTTTTTTAAAGTTTATTTCTTTTTATTTTCTTATTCTAAATACAAATATTTTTAAAATGTATATAATCTAAACACTTCAATTTCTGACTAAAAAACCTTTTAAATGAAATAAGCAACTCTTTTATAATTTGTGATTTCTGATACTTCCTTCAATCAAACGGAGAAAAAAATATGAGAACTTCTTGAATTAATTTTTTTCATTCATATATCAATTTTTTTTTTTTTAAAGGAAACAATTCTTCTAAGAGGCCTTAAAGGGAGAATCTTTTTTAGTAAATTACCCTCAAACCTTTTTCCGAGTATTTTACCATCGCATCTTTTTAATAAATTCGTATTAACCGTTAGTTTTAATTAATATACGTTTTTTAAAGTTTATTTCTTTTTATTTTCTTATTCTAAATATAAATATTTTTCAAATATATAAAATCTAAACACTTCAATTTCTGACTAAAAAGTCCTTTAAATAAAATAAGCAACTCTTTTATAATTTGTGATTTCTGATACTTCCTTCAATCAAAAGGAGAAAAAAATGAGGACTTCTTGAATTAATTTTTTTCATTCATATATCAATTTTTTTTTTTTTAAAGGAAACAATTCTTCTAAGAGGCCTTAAAGGGAGAATCTTTTTTAGTAAATTACCCTCAAACCTTTTTCCGAGTATTTTACCATCGCATCTTTTTAATAAATTCGTATTAACCGTTAGTTTTAATTAATATACGTTTTTTAAAGTTTATTTCTTTTTATTTTCTTATTCTAAATACAAATATTTTTAAAATGTATATAATCTAAACACTTCAATTTTTGACTAAAAAACCTTTTAAATGAAATAAGCAACTCTTTTATAATTTGTGATTTCTGATACTTCCTTCAATCAAAAGGAGAAAAAAATATGAGAACTTCTTGAATTAATTTTTTTCTTTCATATAACAATTTTTTTTTTTTAAATGAAACAATTCTTCTAAGAGGCCTTAAGGGGAGAATGTTTTTTAATATATTACACTCAAACATTTTTACGAATATTTTACCATCGCATCTTTTTAATAAATTCGTATTAACCGTTAGTTTTAATTAATATACGTTTTTTAAAGTTTATTTCTTTTTATTTTCTTATTCTAAATATAAATATTTTTCAAATATATAAAATCTAAACACTTCAATTTCTGACTAAAAAGTGTTTTAAATAAAATAAGCAACTCTTTTATAATTTGTAATTTCTGATACTTCCTTCAATCAAAAGGAGAAAAAAAAAATGAGTACTTCTTGAATTAATTTTTTTCATTCATATATCAATTTTTTTTAAAGGAAACAATTCTTCTAAGAGGCCTTAAAGGGAGAATGTTTTTAAATAAATTGCCCTCAAACCTTTTTCCGAGTATTTTACCATCGCATCTATTTAATAAATTCGTATTAACCGTTAGTTTTAATTAATATACATTTTTTAAAGTTTATTTCTTTTTAGTTTCTTATTCTAAATATAAATATTTTTCAAATATATATAATCTAAACACTTAAATTTCTGACTAAAATATCTTTTAAATAAAATAAGTAACTCTTTTAAAATTTGTGATTTCTGATACTTCAATCAAAGGGAGAAAAAAAAAAAAAGGTTTTCTTGAATTAATTTTTTTCATTCATATATCAATTTTTTTTTTAAAGGAAACAATTCTTCTAAGAGGCCTTAAAGGGAGTATGTTTTTAAATAAATTACCCTCAAACCTTTTTCCGAGTATTTTACCATCGCATCTATTTAATAAATTTGTATTAACCGTTAGTTTTAATTAATATACGTTTTTTAAAGTTTATTTCTTTTTATTTTCTTATTCTAAATAAAAATATTTTTAAAATGTATATAATCTAAACACTTCAATTTCTGACTAAAAAACCTTTTAAATGAAATAAGCAACTCTTTTATAATTTGTGATTTCTGATACTTCCTTCAATCAAACGGAGAAAAAAATATGAGAACTTCTTGAATTAATTTTTTTCATTCATATATCAATTTTTTTTTTTAAAGGAAACAATTCTTCTAAGAGGCCTTAAAGGGAGAATCTTTTTTAGTAAATTACCCTCAAACCTTTTTCCGAGTATTTTACCATCGCATCTTTTTAATAAATTCGTATTAACCGTTAGTTTTAATTAATATACGTTTTTTAAAGTTTATTTCTTTTTATTTTCTTATTCTAAATATAAATATTTTTCAAATATATATAATCTAAACACTTCAATTTCTGACTAAAAAATCTTTTAAATAAAATAAGTAACTCTTTTATAATTTTTGATTTCTGATACTTCCTTCAATCAAAGGGAGAAAAAAAAAATAAGGACTTCTCGAATTAATTTTTTTCATTCATATAACAATTTTTTTTAAAGGAAACAATTCTTCTAAGAGGCCTTAAAGGGAGAATGTTTTTAAACAAATTACCCTCAAACCTTTTTCCGAGTATTTTACCATCGCATCTATTTAATAAATTCGTATTAACCGTTAGTTTTAATTAATATACATTTTTTAAAGTTTATTTCTTTTTATTTTCTTATTCTAAATATAAATATTTTTCAAATATATATAATCTAAACACTTAAATTTCTGACTAAAATATCTTTTAAATAAAATAAGTAACTCTTTTAAAATTTGTGATTTCTGATACTTCAATCAAAGGGAGAAAAAAAAAAATAAGGTCTTCTTGAATTAATTTTTTTCATTCATATATCAATTTTTTTTTTTTAAAGGAAACAATTCTTCTAAGAGGCCTTAAAGGGAGAATCTTTTTTAGTAAATTACCCTCAAACCTTTTTCCGAGTATTTTACCATCGCATCTTTTTAATAAATTCGTATTAACCGTTAGTTTTAATTAATATACGTTTTTTAAAGTTTATTTCTTTTTATTTTCTTATTCTAAATACAAATATTTTTAAAATGTATATAATCTAAACACTTCAATTTTTGACTAAAAAACCTTTTAAATGAAATAAGCAACTCTTTTATAATTTGTGATTTCTGATACTTCCTTCAATCAAAAGGAGAAAAAAATATGAGAACTTCTTGAATTAATTTTTTTCTTTCATATAACAATTTTTTTTTTTTTTTAAATGAAACAATTCTTCTAAGAGGCCTTAAGGGGAGAATGTTTTTTAATATATTACACTCAAACATTTTTACGAATATTTTACCATCGCATCTTTTTAATAAATTCGTATTAACCGTTAGTTTTAATTAATATACGTTTTTTAAAGTTTATTTCTTTTTATTTTCTTATTCTAAATATAAATATTTTTCAAATATATAAAATCTAAACACTTCAATTTCTGACTAAAAAGTCCTTTAAATAAAATAAGCAACTCTTTTATAATTTGTGATTTCTGATACTTCCTTCAATCAAAAGGAGAAAAAAAATGAGGACTTCTTGAATTAATTTTTTTCATTCATATATCAATTTTTTATTAAAGGAAACAATTCTTCTAAGAGGCCTTAAAGGGAGAATGTTTTTTAATAAATTACCCTCAAACCTTTTTCCGAGTATTTTACCATCGCATCTTTTTAATAAATTCGTATTAACCGTTAGTTTTAATTAATATACATTTTTTAAAGTTTATTTATTTTTATTTTCTTATTCTAAATATAAATATTTTTCAAATATATATAATCTAAACACTTAAATTTCTGACTAAAATATCTTTTAAATAAAATAAGTAACTCTTTTAAAATTTGAGATTTCTGATACTTCAATCAAAGGGAGAAAAAAAAAAATAAGGTCTTCTTGAATTAATTTTTTTCATTCATATATCAATTTTTTTTTTAAAGGAAACAATTCTTCTAAGAGGCCTTAAAGGGAGTATGTTTTTAAATAAATTACCCTCAAACCTTTTTCCGAGTATTTTACCATCGCATCTATTTAATAAATTTGTATTAACCGTTAGTTTTAATTAATATACGTTTTTTAAAGTTTATTTCTTTTTATTTTCTTATTCTAAATACAAATATTTTTAAAATGTATATAATCTAAACACTTCAATTTCTGACTAAAAAACCTTTTAAATGAAATAAGCAACTCTTTTATAATTTGTGATTTCTGATACTTCCTTCAATCAAACGGAGAAAAAAATATGAGAACTTCTTGAATTAATTTTTTTCATTCATATATCAATTTTTTTTTTTTTAAAGGAAACAATTCTTCTAAGAGGCCTTAAAGGGAGAATCTTTTTTAGTAAATTACCCTCAAACCTTTTTCCGAGTATTTTACCATCGCATCTTTTTAATAAATTCGTATTAACCGTTAGTTTTAATTAATATACGTTTTTTAAAGTTTATTTCTTTTTATTTTCTTATTCTAAATATAAATATTTTTCAAATATATAAAATCTAAACACTTCAATTTCTGACTAAAAAGTCCTTTAAATAAAATAAGCAACTCTTTTATAATTTGTGATTTCTGATACTTCCTTCAATCAAAAGGAGAAAAAAATGAGGACTTCTTGAATTAATTTTTTTCATTCATATATCAATTTTTTTTTTTTTAAAGGAAACAATTCTTCTAAGAGGCCTTAAAGGGAGAATCTTTTTTAGTAAATTACCCTCAAACCTTTTTCCGAGTATTTTACCATCGCATCTTTTTAATAAATTCGTATTAACCGTTAGTTTTAAGTAATATACGTTTTTTAAAGTTTATTTCTTTTTATTTTCTTATTCTAAATACAAATATTTTTAAAATGTATATAATCTAAACACTTCAATTTTTGACTAAAAAACCTTTTAAATGAAATAAGCAACTCTTTTATAATTTGTGATTTCTGATACTTCCTTCAATCAAAAGGAGAAAAAAATATGAGAACTTCTTGAATTAATTTTTTTCTTTCATATAACAATTTTTTTTTTTTAAATGAAACAATTCTTCTAAGAGGCCTTAAGGGGAGAATGTTTTTTAATATATTACACTCAAACATTTTTACGAATATTTTACCATCGCATCTTTTTAATAAATTCGTATTAACCGTTAGTTTTAATTAATATACGTTTTTTAAAGTTTATTTCTTTTTATTTTCTTATTCTAAATATAAATATTTTTCAAATATATAAAATCTAAACACTTCAATTTCTGACTAAAAAGTCCTTTAAATAAAATAAGCAACTCTTTTATAATTTGTGATTTCTGATACTTCCTTCAATCAAAAGGAGAAAAAAATATGAGAACTTCTTGAATTAATTTTTTTCATTCATATATCAATTTTTTTTTTTTTAAAGGAAACAATTCTTCTAAGAGGCCTTAAAGGGAGAATCTTTTTTAGTAAATTACCCTCAAACCTTTTTCCGAGTATTTTACCATCGCATCTTTTTAATAAATTCGTATTAACCGTTAGTTTTAATTAATATACGTTTTTTAAAGTTTATTTCTTTTTATTTTCTTATTCTAAATATAAATATTTTTCAAATATATAAAATCTGAACACTTCAATTTCTGACTAAAAAGTCCTTTAAATAAAATAAGCAACTCTTTTATAATTTGTGATTTCTGATACTTCCTTCAATCAAAAGGAGAAAAAAATGAGGACTTCTTGAATTAATTTTTTTCATTCATATATCAATTTTTTTTTTTTTAAAGGAAACAATTCTTCTAAGAGGCCTTAAAGGGAGAATCTTTTTTAGTAAATTACCCTCAAACCTTTTTCCGAGTATTTTACCATCGCATCTTTTTAATAAATTCGTATTAACCGTTAGTTTTAATTAATATACGTTTTTTAAAGTTTATTTCTTTTTATTTTCTTATTCTAAATACAAATATTTTTAAAATGTATATAATCTAAACACTTCAATTTTTGACTAAAAAACCTTTTAAATGAAATAAGCAACTCTTTTATAATTTGTGATTTCTGATACTTCCTTCAATCAAAAGGAGAAAAAAATATGAGAACTTCTTGAATTAATTTTTTTCTTTCATATAACAATTTTTTTTTTTTTAAATGAAACAATTCTTCTAAGAGGCCTTAAGGGGAGAATGTTTTTTAATATATTACACTCAAACATTTTTACGAATATTTTACCATCGCATCTTTTTAATAAATTCGTATTAACCGTTAGTTTTAATTAATATACGTTTTTTAAAGTTTATTTCTTTTTATTTTCTTATTCTAAATATAAATATTTTTCAAATATATAAAATTTAAACACTTCAATTTCTGACTAAAAAGTCCTTTAAATAAAATAAGCAACTCTTTTATAATTTGTGATTTCTGATACTTCCTTCAATCAAAAGGAGAAAAAAAATGAGGACTTCTTGAATTAATTTTTTTCATTCATATATCAATTTTTTATTAAAGGAAACAATTCTTCTAAGAGGCCTTAAAGGGAGAATGTTTTTTAATAAATTACCCTCAAACCTTTTTCCGAGTATTTTACCATCGCATCTTTTTAATAAATTCGTATTAACCGTTAGTTTTAATTAATATACATTTTTTAAAGTTTATTTATTTTTATTTTCTTATTCTAAATATAAATATTTTTCAAATATATATAATCTAAACACTTAAATTTCTGACTAAAATATCTTTTAAATAAAATAAGTAACTCTTTTAAAATTTGAGATTTCTGATACTTCAATCAAAGGGAGAAAAAAAAAAATAAGGTCTTCTTGAATTAATTTTTTTCATTCATATATCAATTTTTTTTTTAAAGGAAACAATTCTTCTAAGAGGCCTTAAAGGGAGTATGTTTTTAAATAAATTACCCTCAAACCTTTTTCCGAGTATTTTACCATCGCATCTATTTAATAAATTTGTATTAACCGTTAGTTTTAATTAATATACGTTTTTTAAAGTTTATTTCTTTTTATTTTCTTATTCTAAATACAAATATTTTTAAAATGTATATAATCTAAACACTTCAATTTCTGACTAAAAAACCTTTTAAATGAAATAAGCAACTCTTTTATAATTTGTGATTTCTGATACTTCCTTCAATCAAACGGAGAAAAAAATATGAGAACTTCTTGAATTAATTTTTTTCATTCATATATCAATTTTTTTTTTTTTAAAGGAAACAATTCTTCTAAGAGGCCTTAAAGGGAGAATCTTTTTTAGTAAATTACCCTCAAACCTTTTTCCGAGTATTTTACCATCGCATCTTTTTAATAAATTCGTATTAACCGTTAGTTTTAATTAATATACGTTTTTTAAAGTTTATTTCTTTTTATTTTCTTATTCTAAATATAAATATTTTTCAAATATATAAAATCTAAACACTTCAATTTCTGACTAAAAAGTCCTTTAAATAAAATAAGCAACTCTTTTATAATTTGTGATTTCTGATACTTCCTTCAATCAAAAGGAGAAAAAAATGAGGACTTCTTGAATTAATTTTTTTCATTCATATATCAATTTTTTTTTTTTTAAAGGAAACAATTCTTCTAAGAGGCCTTAAAGGGAGAATCTTTTTTAGTAAATTACCCTCAAACCTTTTTCCGAGTATTTTACCATCGCATCTTTTTAATAAATTCGTATTAACCGTTAGTTTTAATTAATATACGTTTTTTAAAGTTTATTTCTTTTTATTTTCTTATTCTAAATACAAATATTTTTAAAATGTATATAATCTAAACACTTCAATTTTTGACTAAAAAACCTTTTAAATGAAATAAGCAACTCTTTTATAATTTGTGATTTCTGATACTTCCTTCAATCAAAAGGAGAAAAAAATATGAGAACTTCTTGAATTAATTTTTTTCTTTCATATAACAATTTTTTTTTTTTTAAATGAAACAATTCTTCTAAGAGGCCTTAAGGGGAGAATGTTTTTTAATATATTACACTCAAACATTTTTACGAATATTTTACCATCGCATCTTTTTAATAAATTCGTATTAACCGTTAGTTTTAATTAATATACGTTTTTTAAAGTTTATTTCTTTTTATTTTCTTATTCTAAATATAAATATTTTTCAAATATATAAAATCTAAACACTTCAATTTCTGACTAAAAAGTCCTTTAAATAAAATAAGCAACTCTTTTATAATTTGTGATTTCTGATACTTCCTTCAATCAAAAGGAGAAAAAAAATGAGGACTTCTTGAATTAATTTTTTTCATTCATATATCAATTTTTTATTAAAGGAAACAATTCTTCTAAGAGGCCTTAAAGGGAGAATGTTTTTTAATAAATTACCCTCAAACCTTTTTCCGAGTATTTTACCATCGCATCTTTTTAATAAATTCGTATTAACCGTTAGTTTTAATTAATATACATTTTTTAAAGTTTATTTATTTTTATTTTCTTATTCTAAATATAAATATTTTTCAAATATATATAATCTAAACACTTAAATTTCTGACTAAAATATCTTTTAAATAAAATAAGTAACTCTTTTAAAATTTGAGATTTCTGATACTTCAATCAAAGGGAGAAAAAAAAAAATAAGGTCTTCTTGAATTAATTTTTTTCATTCATATATCAATTTTTTTTTTAAAGGAAACAATTCTTCTAAGAGGCCTTAAAGGGAGTATGTTTTTAAATAAATTACCCTCAAACCTTTTTCCGAGTATTTTACCATCGCATCTATTTAATAAATTTGTATTAACCGTTAGTTTTAATTAATATACGTTTTTTAAAGTTTATTTCTTTTTATTTTCTTATTCTAAATACAAATATTTTTAAAATGTATATAATCTAAACACTTCAATTTTTGACTAAAAAACCTTTTAAATGAAATAAGCAACTCTTTTATAATTTGTGATTTCTGATACTTCCTTCAATCAAAAGGAGAAAAAAATATGAGAACTTCTTGAATTAATTTTTTTCTTTCATATAACAATTTTTTTTTTTTTAATGAAACAATTCTTCTAAGAGGCCTTAAGGGGAGAATGTTTTTTAATATATTACACTCAAACATTTTTACGAATATTTTACCATCGCATCTTTTTAATAAATTCGTATTAACCGTTAGTTTTAATTAATATACGTTTTTTAAAGTTTATTTCTTTTTATTTTCTTATTCTAAATATAAATATTTTTCAAATATATAAAATCTAAACACTTCAATTTCTGACTAAAAAGTCCTTTAAATAAAATAAGCAACTCTTTTATAATTTGTGATTTCTGATACTTCCTTCAATCAAAAGGAGAAAAAAATGAGGACTTCTTGAATTAATTTTTTTCATTCATATATCAATTTTTTTTTTTTTAAAGGAAACAATTCTTCTAAGAGGCCTTAAAGGGAGACTCTTTTTTAGTAAATTACCCTCAAACCTTTTTCCGAGTATTTTACCATCGCATCTTTTTAATAAATTCGTATTAACCGTTAGTTTTAATTAATATACGTTTTTTAAAGTTTATTTCTTTTTATTTTCTTATTCTAAATACAAATATTTTTAAAATGTATATAATCTAAACACTTCAATTTTTGACTAAAAAACCTTTTAAATGAAATAAGCAACTCTTTTATAATTTGTGATTTCTGATACTTCCTTCAATCAAAAGGAGAAAAAAATATGAGAACTTCTTGAATTAATTTTTTTCTTTCATATAACAATTTTTTTTTTTTAAATGAAACAATTCTTCTAAGAGGCCTTAAGGGGAGAATGTTTTTTAATATATTACACTCAAACATTTTTACGAATATTTTACCATCGCATCTTTTTAATAAATTCGTATTAACCGTTAGTTTTAATTAATATACGTTTTTTAAAGTTTATTTCTTTTTATTTTCTTATTCTAAATATAAATATTTTTCAAATATATAAAATCTAAACACTTCAATTTCTGACTAAAAAGTCCTTTAAATAAAATAAGCAACTCTTTTATAATTTGTGATTTCTGATACTTCCTTCAATCAAAAGGAGAAAAAAAATGAGGACTTCTTGAATTAATTTTTTTCATTCATATATCAATTTTTTATTAAAGGAAACAATTCTTCTAAGAGGCCTTAAAGGGAGAATGTTTTTTAATAAATTACCCTCAAACCTTTTTCCGAGTATTTTACCATCGCATCTTTTTAATAAATTCGTATTAACCGTTAGTTTTAATTAATATACGTTTTTTAAAGTTTATTTCTTTTTATTTTCTTATTCTAAATATAAATATTTTTCAAATATATATAATCTAAACACTTCAATTTCTGACTAAAAAATCTTTTAAATAAAATAAGTAACTCTTTTATAATTTTTGATTTCTGATACTTCCTTCAATCAAAGGGAGAAAAAAAAAATAAGGACTTCTCGAATTAATTTTTTTCATTCATATAACAATTTTTTTTAAAGGAAACAATTCTTCTAAGAGGCCTTAAAGGGAGAATGTTTTTAAACAAATTACCCTCAAACCTTTTTCCGAGTATTTTACCATCGCATCTATTTAATAAATTCGTATTAACCGTTAGTTTTAATTAATATACATTTTTTAAAGTTTATTTCTTTTTATTTTCTTATTCTAAATATAAGTATTTTTCAAATATATATAATCTAAACACTTCAATTTCTTACTAAAAATCCTTTTAAATAAAATAAGCAACTCTTTTATAATTTGTTATTTCTGATACTTCCTTCAATCAAAGGGAGAAAAAAAAATGAGGACTTCATGAATTAATTTTTTTCATTCATATAACAATTTTTTTTAAAGGAAACAATTCTTCTAAGAGGCCTTAAAGGGAGAATGTTTTTTAATAAATTACCCTCAAACCTTTTTCCGAGTATTTTACCATCGCATCTTTTTAATAAATTCGTATTAACTGTTAGTTTTAATTAATATACGTTTTTTAAAGTTTATTTCTTTTTATTTTCTTATTCTAAATATAAATATTTTTAAAATGTATATAATCTAAACACTTCAATTTCTGACTAAAATATCTTTTAAATAAAATAAGTAACTCTTTTAAAATTTGTGATTTCTGATACTTCCTTCAATCAAAGGGAGAGAAAAAAAATAAGGTCTTCTTGAATTAATTTTTTTCATTCATATATCATTTTTTTTTTAAAGGAAACAATTCTTCTAAGAGGTTTTAAAGGGAGAATGTTTTTAAATAAATTACCCTCAAACCTTTTTCCGAGTATTTTACCATCGCATCTATTTAATAAATTTGTATTAACCGTTAGTTTTAATTAATATACGTTTTTTAAAGTTTATTTCTTTTTATTTTCTTATTCTAAATACAAATATTTTTAAAATGTATATAATCTAAACACTTCAATTTCTGACTAAAAAACCTTTTAAATGAAATAAGCATCTCTTTTATAATTTGTGATTTCTGATACTTCCTTCAATCAAACGGAGAAAAAAATATGAGAACTTCTTGAATTAATTTTTTTCATTCATATATCAATTTTTTTTTTTAAAGGAAACAATTCTTCTAAGAGGCCTTAAAGGGAGAATCTTTTTTAGTAAATTACCCTCAAACCTTTTTCCGAGTATTTTACCATCGCATCTTTTTAATAAATTCGTATTGACCGTTAGTTTTAATTAATATACGTTTTTTAAAGTTTATTTCTTTTTATTTTCTTATTCTAAATACAAATATTTTTAAAATGTATATAACCTAAACACTTCAATTTTTGACTAAAAAACCTTTTAAATGAAATAAGCAACTCTTTTATAATTTGTGATTTCTGATACTTCCTTCAATCAAAAGGAGAAAAAAATATGAGAACTTCTTGAATTAATTTTTTTCTTTCATATAACAATTTTTTTTTTTTAAATGAAACAATTCTTCTAAGAGGCCTTAAGGGGAGAATGTTTTTTAATATATTACACTCAAACATTTTTACGAATATTTTACCATCGCATCTTTTTAATAAATTCGTATTAACCGTTAGTTTTAATTAATATACGTTTTTTAAAGTTTATTTCTTTTTATTTTCTTCTTCTAAATATAAATATTTTTCAAATATATAAAATCTAAACACTTCAATTTCTGACTAAAAAGTCCTTTAAATAAAATAAGCAACTCTTTTATAATTTGTGATTTCTGATACTTCCTTCAATCAAAAGGAGAAAAAAAATGAGGACTTCTTGAATTAATTTTTTTCATTCATATATCAATTTTTTATTAAAGGAAACAATTCTTCTAAGAGGCCTTAAAGGGAGAATGTTTTTTAATAAATTACCCTCAAACCTTTTTCCGAGTATTTTACCATCGCATCTTTTTAATAAATTCGTATTAACCGTTAGTTTTAATTAATATACATTTTTTAAAGTTTATTTATTTTTATTTTCTTATTCTAAATATAAATATTTTTCAAATATATATAATCTAAACACTTAAATTTCTGACTAAAATATCTTTTAAATAAAATAAGTAACTCTTTTAAAATTTGAGATTTCTGATACTTCAATCAAAGGGAGAAAAAAAAAAATAAGGTCTTCTTGAATTAATTTTTTTCATTCATATATCAATTTTTTTTTTAAAGGAAACAATTCTTCTAAGAGGCCTTAAAGGGAGTATGTTTTTAAATAAATTACCCTCAAACCTTTTTCCGAGTATTTTACCATCGCATCTATTTAATAAATTTGTATTAACCGTTAGTTTTAATTAATATACGTTTTTTAAAGTTTATTTCTTTTTATTTTCTTATTCTAAATACAAATATTTTTAAAATGTATATAATCTAAACACTTCAATTTCTGACTAAAAAACCTTTTAAATGAAATAAGCAACTCTTTTATAATTTGTGATTTCTGATACTTCCTTCAATCAAACGGAGAAAAAAATATGAGAACTTCTTGAATTAATTTTTTTCATTCATATATCAATTTTTTTTTTTTTAAAGGAAACAATTCTTCTAAGAGGCCTTAAAGGGAGAATCTTTTTTAGTAAATTACCCTCAAACCTTTTTCCGAGTATTTTACCATCGCATCTTTTTAATAAATTCGTATTAACCGTTAGTTTTAATTAATATACGTTTTTTAAAGTTTATTTCTTTTTATTTTCTTATTCTAAATATAAATATTTTTCAAATATATAAAATCTAAACACTTCAATTTCTGACTAAAAAGTCCTTTAAATAAAATAAGCAACTCTTTTATAATTTGTGATTTCTGATACTTCCTTCAATCAAAAGGAGAAAAAAATGAGGACTTCTTGAATTAATTTTTTTCATTCATATATCAATTTTTTTTTTTTTAAAGGAAACAATTCTTCTAAGAGGCCTTAAAGGGAGAATCTTTTTTAGTAAATTACCCTCAAACCTTTTTCCGAGTATTTTACCATCGCATCTTTTTAATAAATTCGTATTAACCGTTAGTTTTAATTAATATACGTTTTTTAAAGTTTATTTCTTTTTATTTTCTTATTCTAAATACAAATATTTTTAAAATGTATATAATCTAAACACTTCAATTTTTGACTAAAAAACCTTTTAAATGAAATAAGCAACTCTTTTATAATTTGTGATTTCTGATACTTCCTTCAATCAAAAGGAGAAAAAAATATGAGAACTTCTTGAATTAATTTTTTTCTTTCATATAACAATTTTTTTTTTTTTAAATGAAACAATTCTTCTAAGAGGCCTTAAGGGGAGAATGTTTTTTAATATATTACACTCAAACATTTTTACGAATATTTTACCATCGCATCTTTTTAATAAATTCGTATTAACCGTTAGTTTTAATTAATATACGTTTTTTAAAGTTTATTTCTTTTTATTTTCTTATTCTAAATATAAATATTTTTCAAATATATAAAATCTAAACACTTCAATTTCTGACTAAAAAGTCCTTTAAATAAAATAAGCAACTCTTTTATAATTTGTGATTTCTGATACTTCCTTCAATCAAAAGGAGAAAAAAAATGAGGACTTCTTGAATTAATTTTTTTCATTCATATATCAATTTTTTATTAAAGGAAACAATTCTTCTAAGAGGCCTTAAAGGGAGAATGTTTTTTAATAAATTACCCTCAAACCTTTTTCCGAGTATTTTACCATCGCATCTTTTTAATAAATTCGTATTAACCGTTAGTTTTAATTAATATACATTTTTTAAAGTTTATTTATTTTTATTTTCTTATTCTAAATATAAATATTTTTCAAATATATATAATCTAAACACTTAAATTTCTGACTAAAATATCTTTTAAATAAAATAAGTAACTCTTTTAAAATTTGAGATTTCTGATACTTCAATCAAAGGGAGAAAAAAAAAAATAAGGTCTTCTTGAATTAATTTTTTTCATTCATATATCAATTTTTTTTTTAAAGGAAACAATTCTTCTAAGAGGCCTTAAAGGGAGTATGTTTTTAAATAAATTACCCTCAAACCTTTTTCCGAGTATTTTACCATCGCATCTATTTAATAAATTTGTATTAACCGTTAGTTTTAATTAATATACGTTTTTTAAAGTTTATTTCTTTTTATTTTCTTATTCTAAATACAAATATTTTTAAAATGTATATAATCTAAACACTTCAATTTTTGACTAAAAAACCTTTTAAATGAAATAAGCAACTCTTTTATAATTTGTGATTTCTGATACTTCCTTCAATCAAAAGGAGAAAAAAATATGAGAACTTCTTGAATTAATTTTTTTCTTTCATATAACAATTTTTTTTTTTTTAATGAAACAATTCTTCTAAGAGGCCTTAAGGGGAGAATGTTTTTTAATATATTACACTCAAACATTTTTACGAATATTTTACCATCGCATCTTTTTAATAAATTCGTATTAACCGTTAGTTTTAATTAATATACGTTTTTTAAAGTTTATTTCTTTTTATTTTCTTATTCTAAATATAAATATTTTTCAAATATATAAAATCTAAACACTTCAATTTCTGACTAAAAAGTCCTTTAAATAAAATAAGCAACTCTTTTATAATTTGTGATTTCTGATACTTCCTTCAATCAAAAGGAGAAAAAAATGAGGACTTCTTGAATTAATTTTTTTCATTCATATATCAATTTTTTTTTTTTTAAAGGAAACAATTCTTCTAAGAGGCCTTAAAGGGAGAATCTTTTTTAGTAAATTACCCTCAAACCTTTTTCCGAGTATTTTACCATCGCATCTTTTTAATAAATTCGTATTAACCGTTAGTTTTAATTAATATACGTTTTTTAAAGTTTATTTCTTTTTATTTTCTTATTCTAAATACAAATATTTTTAAAATGTATATAATCTAAACACTTCAATTTTTGACTAAAAAACCTTTTAAATGAAATAAGCAACTCTTTTATAATTTGTGATTTCTGATACTTCCTTCAATCAAAAGGAGAAAAAAATATGAGAACTTCTTGAATTAATTTTTTTCTTTCATATAACAATTTTTTTTTTTTAAATGAAACAATTCTTCTAAGAGGCCTTAAGGGGAGAATGTTTTTTAATATATTACACTCAAACATTTTTACGAATATTTTACCATCGCATCTTTTTAATAAATTCGTATTAACCGTTAGTTTTAATTAATATACGTTTTTTAAAGTTTATTTCTTTTTATTTTCTTATTCTAAATATAAATATTTTTCAAATATATAAAATCTAAACACTTCAATTTCTGACTAAAAAGTCCTTTAAATAAAATAAGCAACTCTTTTATAATTTGTGATTTCTGATACTTCCTTCAATCAAAAGGAGAAAAAAAATGAGGACTTCTTGAATTAATTTTTTTCATTCATATATCAATTTTTTATTAAAGGAAACAATTCTTCTAAGAGGCCTTAAAGGGAGAATGTTTTTTAATAAATTACCCTCAAACCTTTTTCCGAGTATTTTACCATCGCATCTTTTTAATAAATTCGTATTAACCGTTAGTTTTAATTAATATACGTTTTTTAAAGTTTATTTCTTTTTATTTTCTTATTCTAAATATAAATATTTTTCAAATATATATAATCTAAACACTTCAATTTCTGACTAAAAAATCTTTTAAATAAAATAAGTAACTCTTTTATAATTTTTGATTTCTGATACTTCCTTCAATCAAAGGGAGAAAAAAAAAATAAGGACTTCTCGAATTAATTTTTTTCATTCATATAACAATTTTTTTTAAAGGAAACAATTCTTCTAAGAGGCCTTAAAGGGAGAATGTTTTTAAACAAATTACCCTCAAACCTTTTTCCGAGTATTTTACCATCGCATCTATTTAATAAATTCGTATTAACCGTTAGTTTTAATTAATATACATTTTTTAAAGTTTATTTCTTTTTATTTTCTTATTCTAAATATAAGTATTTTTCAAATATATATAATCTAAACACTTCAATTTCTTACTAAAAATCCTTTTAAATAAAATAAGCAACTCTTTTATAATTTGTTATTTCTGATACTTCCTTCAATCAAAGGGAGAAAAAAAAATGAGGACTTCATGAATTAATTTTTTTCATTCATATAACAATTTTTTTTAAAGGAAACAATTCTTCTAAGAGGCCTTAAAGGGAGAATGTTTTTTAATAAATTACCCTCAAACCTTTTTCCGAGTATTTTACCATCGCATCTTTTTAATAAATTCGTATTAACTGTTAGTTTTAATTAATATACGTTTTTTAAAGTTTATTTCTTTTTATTTTCTTATTCTAAATATAAATATTTTTAAAATGTATATAATCTAAACACTTCAATTTCTGACTAAAATATCTTTTAAATAAAATAAGTAACTCTTTTAAAATTTGTGATTTCTGATACTTCCTTCAATCAAAGGGAGAGAAAAAAAATAAGGTCTTCTTGAATTAATTTTTTTCATTCATATATCATTTTTTTTTTAAAGGAAACAATTCTTCTAAGAGGTTTTAAAGGGAGAATGTTTTTAAATAAATTACCCTCAAACCTTTTTCCGAGTATTTTACCATCGCATCTATTTAATAAATTTGTATTAACCGTTAGTTTTAATTAATATACGTTTTTTAAAGTTTATTTCTTTTTATTTTCTTATTCTAAATACAAATATTTTTAAAATGTATATAATCTAAACACTTCAATTTCTGACTAAAAAACCTTTTAAATGAAATAAGCATCTCTTTTATAATTTGTGATTTCTGATACTTCCTTCAATCAAACGGAGAAAAAAATATGAGAACTTCTTGAATTAATTTTTTTCATTCATATATCAATTTTTTTTTTTAAAGGAAACAATTCTTCTAAGAGGCCTTAAAGGGAGAATCTTTTTTAGTAAATTACCCTCAAACCTTTTTCCGAGTATTTTACCATCGCATCTTTTTAATAAATTCGTATTGACCGTTAGTTTTAATTAATATACGTTTTTTAAAGTTTATTTCTTTTTATTTTCTTATTCTAAATACAAATATTTTTAAAATGTATATAACCTAAACACTTCAATTTTTGACTAAAAAACCTTTTAAATGAAATAAGCAACTCTTTTATAATTTGTGATTTCTGATACTTCCTTCAATCAAAAGGAGAAAAAAATATGAGAACTTCTTGAATTAATTTTTTTCTTTCATATAACAATTTTTTTTTTTTAAATGAAACAATTCTTCTAAGAGGCCTTAAGGGGAGAATGTTTTTTAATATATTACACTCAAACATTTTTACGAATATTTTACCATCGCATCTTTTTAATAAATTCGTATTAACCGTTAGTTTTAATTAATATACGTTTTTTAAAGTTTATTTCTTTTTATTTTCTTCTTCTAAATATAAATATTTTTCAAATATATAAAATCTAAACACTTCAATTTCTGACTAAAAAGTCCTTTAAATAAAATAAGCAACTCTTTTATAATTTGTGATTTCTGATACTTCCTTCAATCAAAAGGAGAAAAAAAATGAGGACTTCTTGAATTAATTTTTTTCATTCATATATCAATTTTTTATTAAAGGAAACAATTCTTCTAAGAGGCCTTAAAGGGAGAATGTTTTTTAATAAATTACCCTCAAACCTTTTTCCGAGTATTTTACCATCGCATCTTTTTAATAAATTCGTATTAACCGTTAGTTTTAATTAATATACGTTTTTTAAAGTTTATTTCTTTTTATTTTCTTATTCTAAATATAAATATTTTTCAAATATATATAATCTAAACACTTCAATTTCTGACTAAAAAATCTTTTAAATAAAATAAGTAACTCTTTTATAATTTTTGATTTCTGATACTTCCTTCAATCAAAGGGAGAAAAAAAAAATAAGGACTTCTCGAATTAATTTTTTTCATTCATATAACAATTTTTTTTAAAGGAAACAATTCTTCTAAGAGGCCTTAAAGGGAGAATGTTTTTTAACAAATTACCCTCAAACCTTTTTCCGAGTATTTTACCATCGCATCTATTTAATAAATTCGTATTAACCGTTAGTTTTAATTAATATACGTTTTTTAAAGTTTATTTCTTTTTATTTTCTTATTCTAAATATAAATATTTTTCAAATATATAAAATCTAAACACTTCAATTTCTGACTAAAAAGTCCTTTAAATAAAATAAGTAACTCTTTTAAAATTTGTGATTTCTGATACTTCCTTCAATCAAAGGGAGAAAAAAAAAATAAGGACTTCTCGAATTAATTTTTTTCATTCATATAACAATTTTTTTTAAAGGAAACAATTCTTCTAAGAGGCCTTAAAGGGAGAATGTTTTTTAACAAATTACCCTCAAACCTTTTTCCGAGTATTTTACCATCGCATCTATTTAATAAATTCGTATTAACCGTTAGTTTTAATTAATATACGTTTTTTAAAGTTTATTTCTTTTTATTTTCTTATTCTAAATATAAATATTTTTCAAATATATATAATCTAAACACTTCAATTTCTGACTAAAAAATCTTTTAAATAAAATAAGTAACTCTTTTATAATTTTTGATTTCTGATACTTCCTTCAATCAAAGGGAGAAAAAAAAAATAAGGACTTCTCTAATTAATTTTTTTCATTCATATAACAATTTTTTTTAAAGGAAACAATTCTTCTAAGAGGCCTTAAAGGGAGAATGTTTTTTAACAAATTACCCTCAAACCTTTTTCCGAGTATTTTACCATCGCATCTATTTAATAAATTCGTATTAACCGTTAGTTTTAATTAATATACGTTTTTTAAAGTTTATTTCTTTTTATTTTCTTATTCTAAATATAAATATTTTTCAAATATATAAAATCTAAACACTTCAATTTCTGACTAAAAAGTCCTTTAAATAAAATAAGTAACTCTTTTAAAATTTGTGATTTCTGATACTTCCTTCAATCAAAGGGAGAAAAAAAAAAAGGTCTTCTTGAATTAATTTTTTTCATTCATATATCAATTTTTTTTTTAAAGGAAACAATTCTTCTAAGAGGCCATAAAGGGAGAATGTTTTTAAATAAATTACCCTCAAACCTTTTTCCGAGTATTTTACCATCGCATCTTTTTAATAAATTCGTATTAACCGTTAGTTTTAATTAATATACGTTTTTTAAAGTTTATTTCTTTTTATTTTCTTATTCTAAATATAAATATTTTTCAAATATATAAAATCTAAACACTTCAATTTCTGACTAAAAAGTCCTTTAAATAAAATAAGCAACTCTTTTATAATTTGTGATTTCTGATACTTCCTTCAATCAAAAGGAGAAAAAAAAATGAGGACTTCTTGAATTAATTTTTTTCATTCATATATCAATTTTTTCTTAAAGGAAACAATTCTTCTAAGAGGCCTTAAAGGGAGAATGTTTTTTAATAAATTACCCTCAAACCTTTTTCCGAGTATTTTACCATCGCATCTTTTTAATAAATTCGTATTAACCGTTAGTTTTAATTAATATACGTTTTTTAAAGTTTATTTCTTTTTATTTTCTTATTCTAAATATAAATATTTTTCAAATATATATAATCTAAACACTTCAATTTCTGACTAAAAAATCTTTTAAATAAAATAAGTAACACTTTTATAATTTTTGATTTCTGATACTTCCTTCAATCAAAGGGAGAAAAAAAAAATAAGGACTTCTTGAATTAATTTTTTTCATTCATATAACAATTTTTTTAAAGGAAACAATTCTTCTAAGAGGCCTTAAAGGGAGAATGTTTTTAAATAAATTACCCTCAAACCTTTTTCCGAGTATTTTACCATCGCATCTTTTTAATAAATTCGTATTAACCGTTAGTTTTAATTAATATACGTTTTTTAAAGTTTATTTCTTTTTATTTTCTTATTCTAAATACAAATATTTTTAAAATGTATATAATCTAAACACTTCAATTTCTGACTAAAAAACCTTTTAAATGAAATAAGCATCTCTTTTATAATTTGTGATTTCTGATACTTCCTTCAATCAAACGGAGAAAAAAATATGAGAACTTCTTGAATTAATTTTTTTCATTCATATATCAATTTTTTTTTTTAAAGGAAACAATTCTTCTAAGAGGCCTTAAAAGGAGAATCTTTTTTAGTAAATTACCCTCAAACCTTTTTCCGAGTATTTTACCATCGCATCTTTTTAATAAATTCGTATTAACCGTTAGTTTTAATTAATATACGTTTTTTAAAGTTTATTTCTTTTTATTTTCTTATTCTAAATACAAATATTTTTAAAATGTATATAATCTAAAAACTTCAATTTCTGACTAAAAAACCTTTTAAATGAAATAAGCAACGCTTTTATAATTTGTGATTTCTGATACTTCCTTCAATCAAAAGGAGAAAAAAATATGAGAACTTCTTGAATTAATTTTTTTCTTTCATATATCAATTTTTTTTTTTTTAAATGAAACAATTCTTCTAAGAGGCCTTAAGGGGAGAATGTTTTTTAATATATTACACTCAAACATTTTTCCGAGTATTTTACCATCGCATCTTTTTAATAAATTCGTATTAACCGTTAGTTTTAATTAATATACATTTTTTAAAGTTTATTTCTTTTTATTTTCTTATTCTAAATATAAATATTTTTCAAATATATATAATCTAAACACTTCAATTTCTGACTAAAATATCTTTTAAATAAAATAAGTAACTCTTTTAAAATTTGATGATTTCTGATACTTCCTTCAATCAAAGGGAGAAAAAAAAAATAAGGTCTTCTTGAATTAATTTTTTTCATTCATATATCAATTTTTTTTAAAGGAAACAATTCTTCTAAGAGGCCTTAAAGGGAGAATGTTTTTAAATAAATTACCCTCAAACCTTTTTCCGAGTATTTTACCATCGCATCTATTTAATAAATTCGTATTAACCGTTAGTTTTAATTAATATACGTTTTTTAAAGTTTATTTCTTTTTATTTTCTCATTCTAAATACAAATATTTTTAAAATGTATATAATCTAAACACTTCAATTTCTGACTAAAAAACCTTTTAAATGAAATAAGCATCTCTTTTATAATTTGTGATTTCTGATACTTCCTTCAATCAAAGGGAGAAAAAAAAATAAGGTCTTCTTGAATTAATTTTTTTCATTCATATATCAATTTTTTTTTTAAAGGAAACAATTCTTCTAAGAGGACTTAAAGGGAGAATGTTTTTAAATAAATTACCCTCAAACCTTTTTCCGAGTATTTTACCATCGCATCTATTTAATAAATTTGTATTAACCGTTAGTTTTAATTAATATACGTTTTTTAAAGTTTATTTCTTTTTATTTTCTTATTCTAAATACAAATATTTTTAAAATGTATATAATCTAAAAACTTCAATTTCTGACTAAAAAACCTTTTAAATGAAATAAGCATCTCTTTTATAATTTGTGATTTCTGATACTTCCTTCAATCAAACGGAGAAAAAAATATGAGAACTTCTTGAATTAATTTTTTTCATTCATATATCAATTTTTTTTTTAAAGGAAACAATTCTTCTAAGAGGCCTTAAAGGGATAATCTTTTTTAGTAAATTACCCTCAAACCTTTTTCCGAGTATTTTACCATCGCATCTTTTTAATAAATTCGTATTAACCGTTAGTTTTAATTAATATACGTTTTTTAAAGTTTATTTCTTTTTATTTTCTTATTCTAAATACAAATATTTTTAAAATGTATATAATCTAAACACTTCAATTTCTGACTAAAAAACCTTTTAAATGAAATAAGCAACGCTTTTATAATTTGTGATTTCTGATACTTCCTTCAATCAAAAGGAGAAAAAAATATGAGAACTTCTTGAATTAATTTTTTTCTTTCATATAACAATTTTTTTTTTTTTAAATGAAACAATTCTTCTAAGAGGCCTTAAGGGGAGAATGTTTTTTAATATATTACACTCAAACATTTTTCCGAGTATTTTACCATCGCATCTTTTTAATAAATTCGTATGAACCGTTAGTTTTAATTAATATACGTTTTTTAAAGTTTATTTCCTTTTATTTTCTTATTCTAAATATAAGTATTTTTCAAATATATATAATCTAAACACTTCAATTTCTTACTAAAAATCCTTTTAAATAAAATAAGCAACTCTTTTATAATTTGTTATTTCTGATACTTCCTTCAATCAAAGGGAGAAAAAAAAATGAGGACTTCATGAATTAATTTTTTTCATTCATATAACAATTTTTTTTAAAGGAAACAATTCTTCTAAGAGGCCTTAAAGGGAGAATCTTTTTTAGTAAATTACCCTCAAACCTTTTTCCGAGTATTTTACCATCGCATCTTTTTAATAAATTCGTATTAACTGTTAGTTTTAATTAATATACGTTTTTTAAAGTTTATTTCTTTTTATTTTCTTATTCTAAATATAAATATTTTTAAAATGTATATAATCTAAACACTTCAATTTCTGACTAAAATATCTTTTAAATAAAATAAGTAACTCTTATAAAATTTGTGATTTCTGATACTTCCTTCAATCAAAGGGAGAGAAAAAAAATAAGGTCTTCTTGAATTAATTTTTTTCATTCATATATCATTTTTTTTTTTAAAGGAAACAATTCTTCTAAGAGGTTTTAAAGGGAGAATGTTTTTAAATAAATTACCCTCAAACCTTTTTCCGAGTATTTTACCATCGCATCTATTTAATAAATTTGTATTAACCGTTAGTTTTAATTAATATACGTTTTTTAAAGTTTATTTCTTTTTATTTTCTTATTCTAAATACAAATATTTTTAAAATGTATATAATCTAAACACTTCAATTTCTGACTAAAAAACCTTTTAAATGAATTAAGCATCTCTTTTATAATTTGTGATTTCTGATACTTCCTTCAATCAAACGGAGAAAAAAATATGAGAACTTCTTGAATTAATTTTTTTCATTCATATATCAATTTTTTTTTTTAAAGGAAACAATTCTTCTAAGAGGCCTTAAAGGGAGAATCTTTTTTAGTAAATTACCCTCAAACCTTTTTCCGAGTATTTTACCATCGCATCTTTTTAATAAATTCGTATTAACCGTTAGTTTTAATTAATATACGTTTTTTAAAGTTTATTTCTTTTTATTTTCTTATTCTAAATACAAATATTTTTAAAATGTATATAATCTAAACACTTCAATTTCTGACTAAAAAACCTTTTAAATGAAATAAGCAACGCTTTTATAATTTGTGATTTCTGATACTTCCTTCAATCAAAAGGAGAAAAAAATATGAGAACTTCTTGAATTAATTTTTTTCTTTCATATAACAATTTTTTTTTTTTAAATGAAACAATTCTTCTAAGAGGCCTTAAGGGGAGAATGTTTTTTAATATATTACACTCAAACATTTTTCCGAGTATTTTACCATCGCATCTTTTTAATAAATTCGTATGAACCGTTAGTTTTAATTAATATACGTTTTTTAAAGTTTATTTCCTTTTATTTTCTTATTCTAAATATAAGTATTTTTCAAATATATATAATCTAAACACTTCAATTTCTTACTAAAAATCCTTTTAAATAAAATAAGCAACTCTTTTATAATTTGTTATTTCTGATACTTCCTTCAATCAAAGGGAGAAAAAAAAATGAGGACTTCATGAATTAATTTTTTTCATTCATATAACAATTTTTTTTTAAAGGAAACAATTCTTCTAAGAGGCCTTAAAGGGAGAATGTTTTTTAATAAATTACCCTCAAACCTTTTTCCGAGTATTTTACCATCGCATCTTTTTAATAAATTCGTATTAACTGTTAGTTTTAATTAATATACGTTTTTTAAAGTTTATTTCTTTTTATTTTCTTATTCTAAATATAAATATTTTTAAAATGTATATAATCTAAACACTTCAATTTCTGACTAAAATATCTTTTAAATAAAATAAGTAACTCTTTTAAAATTTGTGATTTCTGATACTTCCTTCAATCAAAGGGAGAGAAAAAAAATAAGGTCTTCTTGAATTAATTTTTTTCTTTCATATAACAATTTTTTTTTTTTTAAATGAAACAATTCTTCTAAGAGGCCTTAAGGGGAGAATGTTTTTTAATATATTACACTCAAACATTTTTCCGAGTATTTTACCATCGCATCTTTTTAATAAATTCGTATGAACCGTTAGTTTTAATTAATATACGTTTTTTAAAGTTTATTTCCTTTTATTTTCTTATTCTAAATATAAGTATTTTTCAAATATATATAATCTAAACACTTCAATTTCTTACTAAAAATTCTTTTAAATAAAATAAGCAACTCTTTTATAATTTGTTATTTCTGATACTTCCTTCAATCAAAGGGAGAAAAAAAAATGAGGACTTCATGAATTAATTTTTTTCATTCATATAACAATTTTTTTTTAAAGGAAACAATTCTTCTAAGAGGCCTTAAAGGGAGAATGTTTTTTAATAAATTACCCTCAAACCTTTTTCCGAGTATTTTACCATCGCATCTTTTTAATAAATTCTTATTAACTGTTAGTTTTAATTAATATACGTTTTTTAAAGTTTATTTCTTTTTATTTTCTTATTCTAAATATAAATATTTTTAAAATGTATATAATCTAAACACTTCAATTTCTGACTAAAATATCTTTTAAATAAAATAAGTAACTCTTTTAAAATTTGTGATTTCTGATACTTCCTTCAATCAAAGGGAGAGAAAAAAAATAAGGTCTTCTTGAATTAATTTTTTTCATTCATATATCATTTTTTTTTTAAAGGAAACAATTCTTCTAAGAGGTTTTAAAGGGAGAATGTTTTTAAATAAATTACCCTCAAACCTTTTTCCGAGTATTTTACCATCGCATCTATTTAATAAATTTGTATTAACCGTTAGTTTTAATTAATATACGTTTTTTAAAGTTTATTTCTTTTTATTTTCTTATTCTAAATACAAATATTTTTAAAATGTATATAATCTAAACACTTCAATTTCTGACTAAAAAACCTTTTAAATGAAATAAGCATCTCTTTTATAATTTGTGATTTCTGATACTTCCTTCAATCAAACGGAGAAAAAAATATGAGAACTTCTTGAATTAATTTTTTTCATTCATATATCAATTTTTTTTTAAAGGAAACAATTCTTCTAAGAGGCCTTAAAGGGAGAATCTTTTTTAGTAAATTACCCTCAAACCTTTTTCCGAGTATTTTACCATCGCATCTTTTTAATAAATTCGTATTAACCGTTAGTTTTAATTAATATACGTTTTTTTAAAGTTTATTTCTTTTTATTTTCTTATTCTAAATACAAATATTTTTAAAATGTATATAATCTAAACACTTCAATTTCTGACTAAAAAACCTTTTAAATGAAATAAGTAACGCTTTTATAATTTGTGCTTTCTGATACTTCCTTCAATCAAAAGGAGAAAAAAATATGAGAACTTCTTGAATTAATTTTTTTCTTTCATATAACAATTTTTTTTTTTTTTTTTAAATGAAACAATTCTTCTAAGAGGCCTTAAGGGGAGAATGTTTTTTAATATATTACACTCAAACATTTTTCCGAGTATTTTACCATCGCATCTTTTTAATAAATTCGTATGAACCGTTAGTTTTAATTAATATACGTTTTTTAAAGTTTATTTCCTTTTATTTTCTTATTCTAAATATAAGTATTTTTAAAATATATATAATCTAAACACTTCAATTTCTTACTAAAAATCCTTTTAAATAAAATAAGCAACTCTTTTATAATTTGTTATTTCTGATACTTCCTTCAATCAAAGGGAGAAAAAAAAATGACGACTTCATGAATTAATTTTTTTCATTCATATAACAATTTTTTTTTAAAGGAAACAATTCTTCTAAGAGGCCTTAAAGGGAGAATGTTTTTTAATAAATTACCCTCAAACCTTTTTCCGAGTATTTAACCATCGCATCTTTTTAATAAATTCGTATTAACGGTTAGTTTTAATTAATATACGTTTTTTAAAGTTTATTTCTTTTTATTTTCTTATTCTAAATATAAATATTTTTAAAATGTATATAATCTAAACACTTCAATTTCTGACTAAAATATCTTTTAAATAAAATAAGTAACTCTTTTAAAATTTGTGATTTCTGATACTTCCTTCAATCAAAGGGAGAGAAAAAAAATAATGTCTTCTTGAATTAATTTTTTTCTTTCATATAACAATTTTTTTTTTTTAAATGAAACAATTCTTCTAAGAGGCCTTAAGGGGAGAATGTTTTTTAATATATTACACTCAAACATTTTTCCGAGTATTTTACCATCGCATCTTTTTAATAAATTCGTATGAACCGTTAGTTTTAATTAATATACGTTTTTTAAAGTTTATTTCCTTTTATTTTCTTATTCTAAATATAAGTATTTTTCAAATATATATAATCTAAACACTTCAATTTCTTACTAAAAATCCTTTTAAATAAAATAAGCAACTCTTTTATAATTTGTTATTTCTGATACTTCCTTCAATCAAAGGGAGAAAAAAAAATGAGGACTTCATGAATTAATTTTTTTCATTCATATAACAATTTTTTTTAAAGGAAACAATTCTTCTAAGAGGCCTTAAAGGGAGAATGTTTTTTAATAAATTACCCTCAAACCTTTTTCCGAGTATTTTACCATCGCATCTTTTTAATAAATTCGTATTAACTGTTAGTTTTAATTAATATACGTTTTTTAAATTTTATTTCTTTTTATTTTCTTATTCTAAATATAAATATTTTTAAAATGTATATAATCTAAACACTTCAATTTCTGACTAAAATATCTTTTAAATAAAATAAGTAACTCTTTTAAAATTTGTGATTTCTGATACTTCCTTCAATCAAAGGGAGAGAGAAAAAATAAGGTCTTCTTGAATTAATTTTTTTCATTCATATATCATTTTTTTTTTAAAGGAAACAATTCTTCTAAGAGGTTTTAAAGGGAGAATGTTTTTAAATAAATTACCCTCAAACCTTTTTCCGAGTATTTTACCATCGCATCTATTTAATAAATTTGTATTAACCGTTAGTTTTAATTAATATACGTTTTTTAAAGTTTATTTCTTTTTATTTTCTCATTCTAAATACAAATATTTTTAAAATGTATATAATCTAAACACTTCAATTTCTGACTAAAAAACCTTTTAAATGAAATAAGCATCTCTTTTATAATTTGTGATTTCTGATACTTCCTTCAATCAAACGGAGAAAAAAATATGAGAACTTCTTGAATTAATTTTTTTCATTCATATATCAATTTTTTTTTTTAAAGGAAACAATTCTTCTAAGAGGCCTTAAAGGGAGAATCTTTTTTAGTAAATTACCCTCAAACCTTTTTCCGAGTATTTTACCATCGCATCTTTTTAATAAATTCGTATTAACCGTTAGTTTTAATTAATATACGTTTTTTAAAGTTTATTTCTTTTTATTTTCTTATTCTAAATACAAATATTTTTAAAATGTATATAATCTAAAAACTTCAATTTCTGACTAAAAAACCTTTTAAATGAAATAAGCAACGCTTTTATAATTTGTGATTTCTGATACTTCCTTCAATCAAAAGGAGAAAAAAATATGAGAACTTCTTGAATTAATTTTTCTCTTTCATATAACAATTTTTTTTTTTTAAATGAAACAATTCTTCTAAGAGGCCTTAAGGGGAGAATGTTTTTTAATATATTACACTCAAACATTTTTCCGAGTATTTTACCATCGCATCTTTTTAATAAATTCGTATGAACCGTTAGTTTTAATTAATATACGTTTTTTAAAGTTTATTTCTTTTTATTTTCTTATTCTAAATATAAGTATTTTTCAAATATATATAAACTAAACACTTCAATTTCTTACTAAAAATCCTTTTAAATAAAATAAGCAACTCTTTTATAATTATTTATTTCTGATACTTCCTTCAATCAAAGGGAGAAAAAAAAATGAGGACTTCATGAATTAATTTTTTTCATTCATATAACAATTTTTTTCAAAGGAAACAATTCTTCTAAGAGGCCTTAAAGGGAGAATGTTTTTTAATAAATTACCCTCAAACCTTTTTCCGAGTATTTTACCATCGCATCTTTTTAATAAATTCGTATTAACTGTTAGTTTTAATTAATATACGTTTTTTAAAGTTTATTTCTTTTTATTTTCTTATTCTAAATATAAATATTTTTAAAATGTATATAATCTAAACACTTCAATTTCTGACTAAAATATCTTTTAAATAAAATAAGTAACTCTTTTAAAATTTGTGATTTCTGATACTTCCTTCAATCAAAGGGAGAGAAAAAAAATAAGGTCTTCTTGAATTAATTTTTTTCATTCATATATCATTTTTTTTTTAAAGGAAACAATTCTTCTAAGAGGCCTTAAAGGGAGAATGTTTTTAAATAAATTACCCTCAAACCTTTTTTCGAGTATTTTACCATCGCATCTATTTAATAAATTTGTATTAACCGTTAGTTTTAATTAATATACGTTTCTTAAAGTTTATTTCTTTTTATTTTCTTATTCTAAATACAAATATTTTTAAAATGTATATAATCTAAACACTTCAATTTCTGACTAAAAAACATTTTAAATGAAATAAGCATCTCTTTTATAATTTGTGATTTCTGATACTTCCTTCAATCAAACGGAGAAAAAAAATATGAGAACTTCTTGAATTAATTTTTTTCATTCATATATCAATTTTTTTTTTTTAAAGGAAACAATTCTTCTAAGAGGCCTTAAAGGGAGAATCTTTTTTAGTAAATTACCCTCAAACCTTTTTCCGAGTATTTTACCATCGCATCTTTTTAATAAATTCGTATTAACCGTTAGTTTTAATTAATATACGTTGTTTAAAGTTTATTTCTTTTTATTTTCTTATTCTAAATACAAATATTTTTAAAATGTATATAATCTAAAAACTTCAATTTCTGACTAAAAAACCTTTTAAATGAAATAAGCAACGCTTTTATAATTTGTGATTTCTGATACTTCCTTCAATCAAAAGGAGAAAAAAATATGAGAACTTCTTGAATTAATTTTTTTCTTTCATATAACAATTTTTTTTTTTTTTTAAATGAAACAATTCTTCTAAGAGGCCTTAAGGGGAGAATGTTTTTTAATATATTACACTCAAACATTTTTCCGAGTATTTTACCATCGCATCTTTTTAATAAATTCGTATGAACCGTTAGTTTTAATTAATATACGTTTTTTAAAGTTTATTTCTTTTTATTTTCTTATTCTAAATATAAGTATTTTTCAAATATATATAATCTAAACACTTCAATTTCTTACTAAAAATCCTTTTAAATAAAATAAGCAACTCTTTTATAATTTGTTATTTCTGATACTTCCTTCAATCAAAGGGAGAAAAAAAAATGAGGACTTCTTGAATTAATTTTTTTCATTCATATAACAATTTTTTTTAAAGGAAACAATTCTTCTAAGAGGCCTTAAAGGGAGAATGTTTTTTAATAAATTACCCTCAAACCTTTTTTCGAGTATTTTACCATCGCATCTTTTTAATAAATTCGTATTAACTGTTAGTTTTAATTAATATACGTTTTTTAAAGTTTATTTCTTTTTATTTTCTTATTCTAAATATAAATATTTTTCAAATATATAAAATCTAAACACTTCAATTTCTGACTAAAAAGTCCTTTAAATAAAATAAGTAACTCTTTTAAAATTTGTGAGTTCTGATACTTCCTTCAATCAAAGGGAGAAAAAAAAAAAAAGGTCTTCTTGAATTAATTTTTTTCATTCACATATCAATTTTTTTTTTAAAGGAAACAATTCTTCTAGGAGGCCATAAAGGGAGAATGTTTTTAAATAAATTACCCTCAAACCTTTTTCCGAGTATTTTACCATCGCATCTATTTAATAAATTTGTATTAACCATTAGTTTTAATTAATATACGTTTTTTAAAGTTTATTTCTTTTTATTTTCTTATTCTAAATACAAATATTTTTAAAATGTATATAATCTAAACACTTCAATTTCTGACTAAAAAACCTTTTAAATGAAATAAGCAACTCTTTTATAATTTGTGATTTCTGATACTTCCTTCAATCAAAAGGAGAAAAAAATATGAGAACCTCTTGAATTAATTTTTTTCTTTCATATAACAATTTTTTTTTTTTAAATGAAACAATTCTTCTAAGAGGCCTTAAGGGGAGAATGTTTTTTAATATATTACACTCAAACATTTTTACAAATATTTTACCATCGCATCTTTTTAATAAATTCGTATTAACCGTTAGTTTTAATTAATATACGTTTTTTAAAGTTTATTTCCTTTTATTTTCTTATTCTAAATATAAATATTTTTCAAATATATATAATCTAAACACTTCAATTTCTTACTAAAAATTCTTTTAAATAAAATAAGCAACTCTTTTATAATTTGTTATTTCTAATACTTCCTTCAATCAAAGGGAGAAAAAAAAATGAGGACTTCTTGAATTAATTTTCTTTCATTCATATAACAATATTTTTTAAAGGAAACAATTCTTCTAAGAGGCCTTAAAGGGAGAATGTTTTTTAATAAATTACCCTCAAACCTTTTTCCGAGTATTTTACCATCGCATCTTTTTAATAAATTCGTATTAACCGTTAGTTTTAATTAATATACGTTTTTTAAAGTTTATTTCTTTTTATTTTCTTATTCTAAATACAAATATTTTTAAAATGTATATAATCTAAACACTTCAATTTCTGACTAAAAAACCTTTTAAATGAAATAAGCAACGCTTTTATAATTTGTGATTTCTGATACTTCCTTCAATCAAAAGGAGAAAAAAATATGAGAACTTCTTGAATTAATTTTTTTCTTTCATATATCAATTTTTTTTTTTAAAGGAAACAATTCTTCTAAGAGGCCTTAAAGGGACAATCTTTTTTAGTAAATTACCCTCAAACCTTTTTCCGAGTATTTTACCATCGCATCTTTTTAATAAATTCGTATTAACCGTTAGTTTTAATTAATATACGTTTTTTAAAGTTTATTTCTTTTTATTTTCTTATTCTAAATACAAATATTTTTAAAATGTATATAATCTAAACACTTCAATTTCTGACTAAAAAACCTTTTAAATGAAATAAGCAACGCTTTTATAATTTGTGATTTCTGATACTTCCTTCAATCAAAAGGAGAAAAAAATATGAGAACTTCTTGAATTAATTTTTTTCTTTCATATAACAATTTTTTTTTTTTTAAATGAAACAATTCTTCTAAGAGGCCTTAAGGGGAGAATGTTTTTTAATATATTACACTCAAACATTTTTCCGAGTATTTTACCATCGCATCTTTTTAATAAATTCGTATGAACCGTTAGTTTTAATTAATATACGTTTTTTAAAGTTTATTTCTTTTTATTTTCTTATTCTAAATATAAGTATTTTTCAAATATATATAATCTAAACACTTCAATTTCTTACTAAAAATCCTTTTAAATAAAATAAGCAACTCTTTTATAATTATTTATTTCTGATACTTCCTTCAATCAAAGGGAGAAAAAAAAATGAGGACTTCATGAATTAATTTTTTTCATTCATATAACAATTTTTTTCAAAGGAAACAATTCTTCTAAGAGGCCTTAAAGGGAGAATGTTTTTTAATAAATTACCCTCAAACCTTTTTCCGAGTATTTTACCATCGCATCTTTTTAATAAATTCGTATTAACTGTTAGTTTTAATTAATATACGTTTTTTAAAGTTTATTTCTTTTTATTTTCTTATTCTAAATATAAATATTTTTAAAATGTATATAATCTAAACACTTCAATTTCTGACTAAAATATCTTTTAAATAAAATAAGTAACTCTTTTAAAATTTGTGATTTCTGATACTTCCTTCAATCAAAGGGAGAGAAAAAAAATAAGGTCTTCTTGAATTAATTTTTTTCATTCATATATCATTTTTTTTTTTTAAAGGAAACAATTCTTCTAAGAGGCCTTAAAGGGAGAATGTTTTTAAATAAATTACCCTCAAACCTTTTTCCGAGTATTTTACCATCGCATCTATTTAATAAATTTGTATTAACCGTTAGTTTTAATTAATATACGTTTTTTAAAGTTTATTTCTTTTTATTTTCTTATTCTAAATACAAATATTTTTAAAATGTATATAATCTAAACACTTCAATTTCTGACTAAAAAACCTTTTAAATGAAATAAGCAACGCTTTTATAATTTGTGATTTCTGATACTTCCATCAATCAAAAGGAGAAAAAAATATGAGAACTTCTTGAATTAATTTTTTTCTTTCATATATCAATTTTTTTTTTTAAAGGAAACAATTCTTCTAAGAGGCCTTAAAGGGAGAATCTTTTTTAGTAAATTACCCTCAAACCTTTTTCCGAGTATTTTACCATCGCATCTTTTTAATAAATTCGTATTAACCGTTAGTTTTAATTAATATACGTTTTTTAAAGTTTATTTCTTTTTATTTTCTTATTCTAAATACAAATATTTTTAAAATGTATATAATCTAAACACTTCAATTTCTGACTAAAAAACCTTTTAAATGAAATAAGCAACGCTTTTATAATTTGTGATTTCTGATACTTCCTTCAATCAAAAGGAGAAAAAAATATGAGAACTTCTTGAATTAATTTTTTTCTTTCATATATCAATTTTTTTTTTTAAAGGAAACAATTCTTCTAAGAGGCCTTAAAGGGAGAATCTTTTTTAGTAAATTACCCTCAAACCTTTTTCCGAGTATTTTACCATCGCATCTTTTTAATAAATTCGTATTAACCGTTAGTTTTAATTAATATACGTTTTTTAAAGTTTATTTCTTTTTATTTTCTTATTCTAAATACAAATATTTTTAAAATGTATATAATCTAAACACTTCAATTTCTGACTAAAAAACCTTTTAAATGAAATAAGCAACGCTTTTATAATTTGTGATTTCTGATACTTCCTTCAATCAAAAGGAGAAAAAAATATGAGAACTTCTTGAATTAATTTTTTTCTTTCATATAACAATTTTTTTTTTTTTAAATGAAACAATTCTTCTAAGAGGCCTTAAGGGGAGAATGTTTTTTAATATATTACACTCAAACATTTTTCCGAGAATTTTACCATCGCATCTTTTTAATAAATTCGTATGAACCGTTAGTTTTAATTAATATACGTTTTTTAAAGTTTATTTCTTTTTATTTTCTTATTCTAAATATAAGTATTTTTCAAATATATATAATCTAAACACTTCAATTTCTTACTAAAAATCCTTTTAAATAAAATAAGCAACTCTTTTATAATTATTTATTTCTGATACTTCCTTCAATCAAAGGGAGAAAAAAAAATGAGGACTTCATGAATTAATTTTTTTCATTCATATAACAATTTTTTTTAAAGGAAACAATTCTTCTAAGAGGCCTTAAAGGGAGAATGTTTTTTAATAAATTACCCTCAAACCTTTTTCCGAGTATTTTACCATCGCATCTTTTTAATAAATTCGTATTAACTGTTAGTTTTAATTAATATACGTTTTTTAAAGTTTATTTCTTTTTATTTTCTTATTCTAAATATAAATATTTTTAAAATGTATATAATCTAAACACTTCAATTTCTGACTAAAATTTCTTTTAAATAAAATAAGTAACTCTTTTAAAATTTGTGATTTCTGATACTTCCTTCAATCAAAGGGAGAGAAAAAAAATAAGGTCTTCTTGAATTAATTTTTTTCATTCATATATCATTTTTTTTTTTTAAAGGAAACAATTCTTCTAAGAGGCCTTAAAGGGAGAATGTTTTTAAATAAATTACCCTCAAACCTTTTTCCGAGTATTTTACCATCGCATCTATTTAATAAATTTGTATTAACCGTTAGTTTTAATTAATATACGTTTTTTAAAGTTTATTTCTTTTTATTTTCTTATTCTAAATACAAATATTTTTAAAATGTATATAATCTAAAAACTTCAATTTCTGACTAAAAAACCTTTTAAATGAAATAAGCAACGCTTTTATAATTTGTGATTTCTGATACTTCCTTCAATCAAAAGGAGAAAAAAATATGAGAACTTCTTGAATTAATTTTTTTCTTTCATATAACAATTTTTTTTTTTTAAATGAAACAATTCTTCTAAGAGGCCTTAAGGGGAGAATGTTTTTTAATATATTACACTCAAACATTTTTCCGAGTATTTTACCATCGCATCTTTTTAATAAATTCGTATGAACCGTTAGTTTTAATTAATATACGTTTTTTAAAGTTTATTTCTTTTTATTTTCTTATTCTAAATATAAGTATTTTTCAAATATATATAATCTAAACACTTCAATTTCTTACTAAAAATCCTTTTAAATAAAATAAGCAACTCTTTTATAATTTGTTATTTCTGATACTTCCTTCAATCAAAGGGAGAAAAAAAAATGAGGACTTCTTGAATTAATTTTTTTCATTCATATAACAATTTTTTTTAAAGGAAACAATTCTTCTAAGAGGCCTTAAAGGGAGAATGTTTTTTAATAAATTACCCTCAAACCTTTTTTCGAGTATTTTACCATCGCATCTTTTTAATAAATTCGTATTAACTGTTAGTTTTAATTAATATACGTTTTTTAAAGTTTATTTCTTTTTATTTTCTTATTCTAAATATAAATATTTTTCAAATATATAAAATCGAAACACTTCAATTTCTGACTAAAAATTCCTTTAAATAAAATAAGTAACTCTTTTAAAATTTGTGATTTCTGATACTTCCTTCAATCAAAGGGAGAAAAAAAAAAAAGGTCTTCTTGAATTAATTTTTTTCATTCATATATCAATTTTTTTTTTAAAGGAAACAATTCTTCTAAGAGGCCATAAAGGGAGAATGTTTTTTAATAAATTACCCTCAAACCTTTTTCCTAGTATTTTACCATCGCATCTATTTAATAAATTTGTATTAACCGTTAGTTTTAATTAATATACGTTTTTTAAAGTTTATTTCTTTTTATTTTCTTATTCTAAATACAAATATTTTTAAAATGTATATAATCTAAACACTTCAATTTCTGACTAAAAAACCTTTTAAATGAAATAAGCAACTCTTTTATAATTTGTGATTTCTGATACTTCCTTCAATCAAAAGGAGAAAAAAATATGAGAACTTCTTGAATTAATTTTTTTCTTTCATATAACAATTTATTTTTTTTTTAAATGAAACAATTCTTCTAAGAGGCCTTAAGAGGAGAATGTTTTTTAATATATTACACTCAAACATTTTTACGAATATTTTACCATCGCATCTTTTTAATAAATTCGTATTAACCGTTAGTTTTAATTAATATACGTTTTTTAAAGTTTATTTCTTTTTATTTTCTTATTCTAAATATAAATATTTTTAAAATGTATATAATCTAAACACTTCAATTTCTGACTAAAATATCTTTTAAATAAAATAAGTAACTCTTTTAAAATTTGTGATTTCTGATACTTCCTTCAATCAAAGGGAGAGAAAAAAAATAAGGTCTTCTTGAATTAATTTTTTTCATTCATATATCATTTTTTTTTTTAAAGGAAACAATTCTTCTAAGAGGCCTTAAAGGGAGAATGTTTTTAAATAAATTACCCTCAAACCTTTTTCCGAGTATTTTACCATCGCATCTATTTAATAAATTTGTATTAACCGTTAGTTTTAATTAATATACGTTTTTTAAAGTTTATTTCTTTTTATTTTCTTATTCTAAATACAAATATTTTTAAAATGTATATAATCTAAAAACTTCAATTTCTGACTAAAAAACCTTTTAAATGAAATAAGCAACGCTTTTATAATTTGTGATTTCTGATACTTCCTTCAATCAAAAGGAGAAAAAAATATGAGAACTTCTTGAATTAATTTTTTTCTTTCATATAACAATTTTTTTTTTTTAAATGAAACAATTCTTCTAAGAGGCCTTAAGGGGAGAATGTTTTTTAATATATTACACTCAAACATTTTTCCGAGTATTTTACCATCGCATCTTTTTAATAAATTCGTATGAACCGTTAGTTTTAATTAATATACGTTTTTTAAAGTTTATTTCTTTTTATTTTCTTATTCTAAATATAAGTATTTTTCAAATATATATAATCTAAACACTTCAATTTCTTACTAAAAATCCTTTTAAATAAAATAAGCAACTCTTTTATAATTTGTTATTTCTGATACTTCCTTCAATCAAAGGGAGAAAAAAAAATGAGGACTTCTTGAATTAATTTTTTTCATTCATATAACAATTTTTTTTAAAGGAAACAATTCTTCTAAGAGGCCTTAAAGGGAGAATGTTTTTTAATAAATTACCCTCAAACCTTTTTTCGAGTATTTTACCATCGCATCTTTTTAATAAATTCGTATTAACTGTTAGTTTTAATTAATATACGTTTTTTAAAGTTTATTTCTTTTTATTTTCTTATTCTAAATATAAATATTTTTCAAATATATAAAATCGAAACACTTCAATTTCTGACTAAAAATTCCTTTAAATAAAATAAGTAACTCTTTTAAAATTTGTGATTTCTGATACTTCCTTCAATCAAAGGGAGAAAAAAAAAAAAGGTCTTCTTGAATTAATTTTTTTCATTCATATATCAATTTTTTTTTTTAAAGGAAACAATTCTTCTAAGAGGCCATAAAGGGAGAATGTTTTTTAATAAATTACCCTCAAACCTTTTTCCTAGTATTTTACCATCGCATCTATTTAATAAATTTGTATTAACCGTTAGTTTTAATTAATATACGTTTTTTAAAGTTTATTTCTTTTTATTTTCTTATTCTAAATACAAATATTTTTAAAATGTATATAATCTAAACACTTCAATTTCTGACTAAAAAACCTTTTAAATGAAATAAGCAACTCTTTTATAATTTGTGATTTCTGATACTTCCTTCAATCAAAAGGAGAAAAAAATATGAGAACTTCTTGAATTAATTTTTTTCTTTCATATAACAATTTTTTTTTTTTTTAAATGAAACAATTCTTCTAAGAGGCCTTAAGAGGAGAATGTTTTTTAATATATTACACTCAAACATTTTTACGAATATTTTACCATCGCATCTTTTTAATAAATTCGTATTAACCGTTAGTTTTAATTAATATACGTTTTTTAAAGTTTATTTCTTTTTATTTTCTTATTCTAAATATAAATATTTTTAAAATGTATATAATCTAAACACTTCAATTTCTGACTAAAATATCTTTTAAATAAAATAAGTAACTCTTTTAAAATTTGTGATTTCTGATACTTCCTTCAATCAAAGGGAGAGAAAAAAAATAAGGTCTTCTTGAATTAATTTTTTTCATTCATATATCATTTTTTTTTTTTAAAGGAAACAATTCTTCTAAGAGGCCTTAAAGGGAGAATGTTTTTAAATAAATTACCCTCAAACCTTTTTCCGAGTATTTTACCATCGCATCTATTTAATAAATTTGTATTAACCGTTAGTTTTAATTAATATACGTTTTTTAAAGTTTATTTCTTTTTATTTTCTTATTCTAAATACAAATATTTTTAAAATGTATATAATCTAAAAACTTCAATTTCTGACTAAAAAACCTTTTAAATGAAATAAGCAACGCTTTTATAATTTGTGATTTCTGATACTTCCTTCAATCAAAAGGAGAAAAAAATATGAGAACTTCTTGAATTAATTTTTTTCTTTCATATAACAATTTTTTTTTTTTTAAATGAAACAATTCTTCTAAGAGGCCTTAAGGGGAGAATGTTTTTTAATATATTACACTCAAACATTTTTCCGAGTATTTTACCATCGCATCTTTTTAATAAATTCGTATGAACCGTTAGTTTTAATTAATATACGTTTTTTAAAGTTTATTTCTTTTTATTTTCTTATTCTAAATATAAGTATTTTTCAAAAATGTATATAATCTAAACACTTCAATTTCTGACTAAAATATCTTTTAAATAAAATAAGTAACTCTTTTAAAATTTGTGATTTCTGATACTTCCTTCAATCAAAGGGAGAGAAAAAAAATAAGGTCTTCTTGAATTAATTTTTTTCATTCATATATCATTTTTTTTTTTAAAGGAAACAATTCTTCTAAGAGGCCTTAAAGGGAGAATGTTTTTTAATAAATTACCCTCAAACCTTTTTCCGAGTATTTTACCATCGCATCTTTTTAATAAATTCGTATTAACCGTTAGTTTTAATTAATATACGTTTTTTAAAGTTTATTTCTTTTTATTTTCTTATTCTAAATATAAGTATTTTTCAAATATATATAATCTAAACACTTCAATTTCTTACTAAAAATCCTTTTAAATAAAATAAGCAACTCTTTTATAATTATTTATTTCTGATACTTCCTTCAATCAAAGGGAGAAAAAAAAATGAGGACTTCATGAATTAATTTTTTTCATTCATATAACAATTTTTTTTAAAGGAAACAATTCTTCTAAGAGGCCTTAAAGGGAGAATGTTTTTTAATAAATTACCCTCAAACCTTTTTCCGAGTATTTTACCATCGCATCTTTTTAATAAATTCGTATTAACTGTTAGTTTTAATTAATATACGTTTTTTAAAGTTTATTTCTTTTTATTTTCTTATTCTAAATATAAATATTTTTAAAATGTATATAATCTAAACACTTCAATTTCTGACTAAAATATCTTTTAAATAAAATAAGTAACTCTTTTAAAATTTGTGATTTCTGATACTTCCTTCAATCAAAGGGAGAGAAAAAAAATAAGGTCTTCTTGAATTAATTTTTTTCATTCATATATCATTTTTTTTTTTTAAAGGAAACAATTCTTCTAAGAGGCCTTAAAGGGAGAATGTTTTTAAATAAATTACCCTCAAACCTTTTTCCGAGTATTTTACCATCGCATCTATTTAATAAATTTGTATTAACCGTTAGTTTTAATTAATATACGTTTTTTAAAGTTTATTTCTTTTTATTTTCTTATTCTAAATACAAATATTTTTAAAATGTATATAATCTAAAAACTTCAATTTCTGACTAAAAAACCTTTTAAATGAAATAAGCAACGCTTTTATAATTTGTGATTTCTGATACTTCCTTCAATCAAAAGGAGAAAAAAATATGAGAACTTCTTGAATTAATTTTTTTCTTTCATATAACAATTTTTTTTTTTTAAATGAAACAATTCTTCTAAGAGGCCTTAAGGGGAGAATGTTTTTTAATATATTACACTCAAACATTTTTCCGAGTATTTTACCATCGCATCTTTTTAATAAATTCGTATGAACCGTTAGTTTTAATTAATATACGTTTTTTAAAGTTTATTTCTTTTTATTTTCTTATTCTAAATATAAGTATTTTTCAAATATATATAATCTAAACACTTCAATTTCTTACTAAAAATCCTTTTAAATAAAATAAGCAACTCTTTTATAATTTGTTATTTCTGATACTTCCTTCAATCAAAGGGAGAAAAAAAAATGAGGACTTCTTGAATTAATTTTTTTCATTCATATAACAATTTTTTTTAAAGGAAACAATTCTTCTAAGAGGCCTTAAAGGGAGAATGTTTTTTAATAAATTACCCTCAAACCTTTTTTCGAGTATTTTACCATCGCATCTTTTTAATAAATTCGTATTAACTGTTAGTTTTAATTAATATACGTTTTTTAAAGTTTATTTCTTTTTATTTTCTTATTCTAAATATAAATATTTTTCAAATATATAAAATCGAAACACTTCAATTTCTGACTAAAAATTCCTTTAAATAAAATAAGTAACTCTTTTAAAATTTGTGATTTCTGATACTTCCTTCAATCAAAGGGAGAAAAAAAAAAAAGGTCTTCTTGAATTAATTTTTTTCATTCATATATCAATTTTTTTTTTAAAGGAAACAATTCTTCTAAGAGGCCATAAAGGGAGAATGTTTTTTAATAAATTACCCTCAAACCTTTTTCCTAGTATTTTACCATCGCATCTATTTAATAAATTTGTATTAACCGTTAGTTTTAATTAATATACGTTTTTTAAAGTTTATTTCTTTTTATTTTCTTATTCTAAATACAAATATTTTTAAAATGTATATAATCTAAACACTTCAATTTCTGACTAAAAAACCTTTTAAATGAAATAAGCAACTCTTTTATAATTTGTGATTTCTGATACTTCCTTCAATCAAAAGGAGAAAAAAATATGAGAACTTCTTGAATTAATTTTTTTCTTTCATATAACAATTTTTTTTTTTTTTAAATGAAACAATTCTTCTAAGAGGCCTTAAGAGGAGAATGTTTTTTAATATATTACACTCAAACATTTTTACGAATATTTTACCATCGCATCTTTTTAATAAATTCGTATTAACCGTTAGTTTTAATTAATATACGTTTTTTAAAGTTTATTTCTTTTTATTTTCTTATTCTAAATATAAATATTTTTAAAATGTATATAATCTAAACACTTCAATTTCTGACTAAAATATCTTTTAAATAAAATAAGTAACTCTTTTAAAATTTGTGATTTCTGATACTTCCTTCAATCAAAGGGAGAGAAAAAAAATAAGGTCTTCTTGAATTAATTTTTTTCATTCATATATCATTTTTTTTTTTTAAAGGAAACAATTCTTCTAAGAGGCCTTAAAGGGAGAATGTTTTTAAATAAATTACCCTCAAACCTTTTTCCGAGTATTTTACCATCGCATCTATTTAATAAATTTGTATTAACCGTTAGTTTTAATTAATATACGTTTTTTAAAGTTTATTTCTTTTTATTTTCTTATTCTAAATACAAATATTTTTAAAATGTATATAATCTAAAAACTTCAATTTCTGACTAAAAAACCTTTTAAATGAAATAAGCAACGCTTTTATAATTTGTGATTTCTGATACTTCCTTCAATCAAAAGGAGAAAAAAATATGAGAACTTCTTGAATTAATTTTTTTCTTTCATATAACAATTTTTTTTTTTTAAATGAAACAATTCTTCTAAGAGGCCTTAAGGGGAGAATGTTTTTTAATATATTACACTCAAACATTTTTCCGAGTATTTTACCATCGCATCTTTTTAATAAATTCGTATGAACCGTTAGTTTTAATTAATATACGTTTTTTAAAGTTTATTTCTTTTTATTTTCTTATTCTAAATATAAGTATTTTTCAAATATATATAATCTAAACACTTCAATTTCTTACTAAAAATCCTTTTAAATAAAATAAGCAACTCTTTTATAATTTGTTATTTCTGATACTTCCTTCAATCAAAGGGAGAAAAAAAAATGAGGACTTCTTGAATTAATTTTTTTCATTCATATAACAATTTTTTTTAAAGGAAACAATTCTTCTAAGAGGCCTTAAAGGGAGAATGTTTTTTAATAAATTACCCTCAAACCTTTTTTCGAGTATTTTACCATCGCATCTTTTTAATAAATTCGTATTAACTGTTAGTTTTAATTAATATACGTTTTTTAAAGTTTATTTCTTTTTATTTTCTTATTCTAAATATAAATATTTTTCAAATATATAAAATCGAAACACTTCAATTTCTGACTAAAAATTCCTTTAAATAAAATAAGTAACTATTTTAAAATTTGTGATTTCTGATACTTCCTTCAATCAAAGGGAGAAAAAAAAAAAAGGTCTTCTTGAATTAATTTTTTTCATTCATATATCAATTTTTTTTTTTAAAGGAAACAATTCTTCTAAGAGGCCATAAAGGGAGAATGTTTTTTAATAAATTACCCTCAAACCTTTTTCCTAGTATTTTACCATCGCATCTATTTAATAAATTTGTATTAACCGTTAGTTTTAATTAATATACGTTTTTTAAAGTTTATTTCTTTTTATTTTCTTATTCTAAATACAAATATTTTTAAAATGTATATAATCTAAACACTTCAATTTCTGACTAAAAAACCTTTTAAATGAAATAAGCAACTCTTTTATAATTTGTGATTTCTGATACTTCCTTCAATCAAAAGGAGAAAAAAATATGAGAACTTCTTGAATTAATTTTTTTCTTTCATATAACAATTTTTTTTTTTTTTTAAATGAAACAATTCTTCTAAGAGGCCTTAAGAGGAGAATGTTTTTTAATATATTACACTCAAACATTTTTACGAATATTTTACCATCGCATCTTTTTAATAAATTCGTATTAACCGTTAGTTTTAATTAATATACGTTTTTTAAAGTTTATTTCTTTTTATTTTCTTATTCTAAATATAAATATTTTTAAAATGTATATAATCTAAACACTTCAATTTCTGACTAAAATATCTTTTAAATAAAATAAGTAACTCTTTTAAAATTTGTGATTTCTGATACTTCCTTCAATCAAAGGGAGAGAAAAAAAATAAGGTCTTCTTGAATTAATTTTTTTCATTCATATATCATTTTTTTTTTTTAAAGGAAACAATTCTTCTAAGAGGCCTTAAAGGGAGAATGTTTTTAAATAAATTACCCTCAAACCTTTTTCCGAGTATTTTACCATCGCATCTATTTAATAAATTTGTATTAACCGTTAGTTTTAATTAATATACGTTTTTTAAAGTTTATTTCTTTTTATTTTCTTATTCTAAATACAAATATTTTTAAAATGTATATAATCTAAAAACTTCAATTTCTGACTAAAAAACCTTTTAAATGAAATAAGCAACGCTTTTATAATTTGTGATTTCTGATACTTCCTTCAATCAAAAGGAGAAAAAAATATGAGAACTTCTTGAATTAATTTTTTTCTTTCATATAACAATTTTTTTTTTTTAAATGAAACAATTCTTCTAAGAGGCCTTAAAGGGAGAATGTTCTTTAATAAATTACCCTCAAACCTTTTTCCGAGTATTTTACCATCGCATCTTTTTAATAAATTCGTATTAACCGTTAGTTTTAATTAATATACGTTTTTTAAAGTTTATTTCTTTTTATTTTCTTATTCTAAATATAAATATTTTTCAAATATATATAATCTAAACACTTCAATTTCTTACTAAAAATTCTTTTAAATAAAATAAGCAACTCTTTTATAATTTGTCATTTCTAATACTTCCTTCAATCAAAGGGAGAAAAAAAAATGAGGACTTCTTGAATTAATTTTTTTTCATTCATATAACAATATTTTTTAAAGGAAACAATTCTTCTAAGAGGCCTTAAAGGGAGAATGTTTTTTAATAAATTACCCTCAAACCTTTTTCCGAGTATTTTACCATCGCATCTTTTTAATAAATTCGTATTAACCGTTAGTTTTAAATAATATACGTTTTTTAAAGTTTATTTCTTTTTATTTTCTTATTCTAAATATAAATATTTTTCAAATATATATAATCTAAACACTTCAATTTCTGACTAAAAAGTCTTTTAAATAAAATAAGCAACACTTTTATAATTTGTGTTTTCTGATACTTCCTTCAATCAAAAGGAGAAAAAAAAAATGAGGACTTCTTGAATTAATTTTTTTCATTCATATATCAATTTTTTTTTAAAGGAAACAATTCTTCTGAGAAGCCTTAAAGGGAGAATGTTTTTTAATAAATTACCCTCAAACCTTTTTCCGAGTATTTTACGATCGCATCTTTTTAATAAATTCGTATTAACCGTTAGTTTTAATTAATATACGTTTTTTAAAGTTTATTTCTTTTTATTTTCTTATTCTAAATACAAATATTTTTAAAATGTATATAATCTAAACACTTCAATTTCTGACTAAAAAACCTTTTAAATGAAATAAGCAACGCTTTTATAATTTGTGATTTCTGATACTTCCTTCAATCAAAAGGAGAAAAAAATATGAGAACTTCTTGAATTAATTTTTTTCTTTCATATATCAATTTTTTTTTTTAAAGGAAACAATTCTTCTAAGAGGCCTTAAGAGGAGAATGTTTTTTAATATATTACACTCAAACATTTTTACGAATATTTTACCATCGCATCTTTTTAATAAATTCGTATTAACCGTTAGTTTTAATTAATATACGTTTTTTAAAGTTTATTTCTTTTTATTTTCTTATTCTAAATATAAATATTTTTAAAATGTATATAATCTAAACACTTCAATTTCTGACTAAAATATCTTTTAAATAAAATAAGTAACTCTTTTAAAATTTGTGATTTCTGATACTTCCTTCAATCAAAGGGAGAGAAAAAAAATAAGGTCTTCTTGAATTAATTTTTTTCATTCATATATCATTTTTTTTTTTTAAAGGAAACAATTCTTCTAAGAGGCCTTAAAGGGAGAATGTTTTTAAATAAATTACCCTCAAACCTTTTTCCGAGTATTTTACCATCGCATCTATTTAATAAATTTGTATTAACAGTTAGTTTTAATTAATATACGTTTTTTAAAGTTTATTTCTTTTTATTTTCTTATTCTAAATACAAATATTTTTAAAATGTATATAATCTAAAAACTTCAATTTCTGACTAAAAAACCTTTTAAATGAAATAAGCAACGCTTTTATAATTTGTGATTTCTGATACTTCCTTCAATCAAAAGGAGAAAAAAATATGAGAACTTCTTGAATTAATTTTTTTCTTTCATATAACAATTTTTTTTTTTTTAAATGAAACAATTCTTCTAAGAGGCCTTAAGGGGAGAATGTTTTTTAATATATTACACTCAAACATTTTTCCGAGTATTTTACCATCGCATCTTTTTAATAAATTCGTATGAACCGTTAGTTTTAATTAATATACGTTTTTTAAAGTTTATTTCTTTTTATTTTCTTATTCTAAATATAAGTATTTTTCAAAAATGTATATAATCTAAACACTTCAATTTCTGACTAAAATATCTTTTAAATAAAATAAGTAACTCTTTTAAAATTTGTGATTTCTGATACTTCCTTCAATCAAAGGGAGAGAAAAAAAATAAGGTCTTCTTGAATTAATTTTTTTCATTCATATATCATTTTTTTTTTTAAAGGAAACAATTCTTCTAAGAGGCCTTAAAGGGAGAATGTTTTTTAATAAATTACCCTCAAACCTTTTTCCGAGTATTTTACCATCGCATCTTTTTAATAAATTCGTATTAACCGTTAGTTTTAATTAATATACGTTTTTTAAATTTTATTTCTTTTTATTTTCTTATTCTAAATATAAATATTTTTCAAATATATATAATCTAAACACTTCAATTTCTGACTAAAAAGTCTTTTAAATAAAATAAGCAACACTTTTATAATTTGTGTTTTCTGATACTTCCTTCAATCAAAAGGAGAAAAAAAAAATGAGGACTTCTTGAATTAATTTTTTTCATTCATATATCAATTTTTTTTTAAAGGAAACAATTCTTCTGAGAAGCCTTAAAGGGAGAATGTTTTTTAATAAATTACCCTCAAACCTTTTTCCGAGTATTTTACGATCGCATCTTTTTAATAAATTCGTATTAACCGTTAGTTTTAATTAATATACGTTTTTTAAAGTTTATTTCTTTTTATTTTCTTATTCTAAATACAAATATTTTTAAAATGTATATAATCTAAACACTTCAATTTCTGACTAAAAAACCTTTTAAATGAAATAAGCAACGCTTTTATAATTTGTGATTTCTGATACTTCCTTCAATCAAAAGGAGAAAAAAATATGAGAACTTATTGAATTAATTTTTTTCTTTCATATATCAATTTTTTTTTTTAAAGGAAACAATTCTTCTAAGAGGCCTTAGAGGGAGAATCTTTTTTAGTAAATTACCCTCAAACCTTTTTCCGAGTATTTTACCATCGCATCTTTTTAATAAATTCGTATTAACCGTTAGTTTTAATTAATATACGTTTTTTAAAGTTTATTTCTTTTTATTTTCTTATTCTAAATACAAATATTTTTAAAATGTATATAATCTAAACACTTCAATTTCTTACTAAAAAACCTTTTAAATGAAATAAGCAACGCTTTTATAATTTGTGATTTCTGATACTTCCTTCAATCAAAAGGAGAAAAAAATATGAGAACTTCTTGAATTAATTTTTTTCTTTCATATAACAATTTTTTTTTTTTAAATGAAACAATTCTTCTAAGAGGCCTTAAGGGGAGAATGTTTTTTAATATATTACACTCAAACATTTTTCCGAGTATTTTACCATCGCATCTTTTTAATAAATTCGTATGAACCGTTAGTTTTAATTAATATACGTTTTTTAAAGTTTATTTCTTTTTATTTTCTTATTCTAAATATAAATATTTTTCAAATATATATAATCTAAACACTTCAATTTCTTACTAAAAATTCTTTTAAATAAAATAAGCAACTCTTTTATAATTTGTTATTTCTAATACTTCCTTCAATCAAAGGGAGAAAAAAAAATGAGGACTTCTTGAATTAATTTTTTTTCATTCATATAACAATATTTTTTAAAGGAAACAATTCTTCTAAGAGGCCTTAAAGGGAGAATGTTTTTTAATAAATTACCCTCAAACCTTTTTCCGAGTATTTTACCATCGCATCTTTTTAATAAATTCGTATTAACCGTTAGTTTTAATTAATATACGTTTTTTAAAGTTTATTTCTTTTTATTTTCTTATTCTAAATACAAATATTTTTCAAATATATATAATCTAAACACTTCAATTTCTTACTAAAAATTCTTTTAAATAAAATAAGCAACTCTTTTATAATTTGTTATTTCTAATACTTCCTTCAATCAAAGGGAGAAAAAAAAATGAGGACTTCTTGAATTAATTTTTTTTCATTCATATAACAATATTTTTTAAAGGAAACAATTCTTCTAAGAGGCCTTAAAGGGAGAATGTTTTTTAATAAATTACCCTCAAACCTTTTTCCCAGTATTTTACCATCGCATCTTTTTAATAAATTCGTATTAACCGTTAGTTTTAATTAATATACGTTTTTTAAAGTTTATTTCTTTTTATTTTCTTATTCTAAATACAAATATTTTTAAAATGTATATAATCTAAACACTTCAATTTCTGACTAAAAAACCTTTTAAATGAAATAAGCAACTCTTTTATAATTTGTTATTTCTAATACTTCCTTCAATCAAAGGGAGAAAAAAAAATGAGGACTTCTTGAATTAATTTTTTTTCATTCATATAACAATATTTTTTAAAGGAAACAATTCTTCTAAGAAGCCTTAAAGGGAGAATATTTTTTAATAAATTACCCTCAAACCTTTTTCCGAGTATTTTACCATCGCATCTTTTTAATAAATTCGTATTAACCGTTAGTTTTAATTAATATACGTTTTTTAAAGTTTATTTCTTTTTATTTTCATATTCTAAATACAAATATTTTTAAAATGTATATAATCTAAACACTTCAATTTCTGACTAAAAAACCTTTTAAATGAAATAAGCAACGCTTTTATAATTTGTGATTTCTGATACTTCCTTCAATCAAAAGGAGAAAAAAATATGAGAACTTCTTGAATTAATTTTTTTCTTTCATATAACAATTTTTTTTTTTTTAAATGAAACAATTCTTCTAAGAGGCCTTAAGGGGAGAATGTTTTTTAATATATTACACTCAAACATTTTTCCGAGTATTTTACCATCGCATCTTTTTAATAAATTCGTATGAACCGTTAGTTTTAATTAATATACGTTTTTTAAAGTTTATTTCTTTTTATTTTCTTATTCTAAATATAAGTATTTTTCAAATATATATAATCTAAACACTTCAATTTCTTACTAAAAATCCTTTTAAATAAAATAAGCAACTCTTTTATAATTTGTTATTTCTGATACTTCCTTCAATCAAAGGGAGAAAAAAAAATGAGGACTTCTTGAATTAATTTTTTTCCATTCATATAACAATATTTTTTAAAGGAAACAATTCTTCTAAGAGGCCTTAAAGGGAGAATGTTTTTTAATAAATTACCCTCAAACCTTTTTCCCAGTATTTTACCATCGCATCTTTTTAATAAATTCGTATTAACCGTTAGTTTTAATTAATATACGTTTTTTAAAGTTTATTTCTTTTTATTTTCTTATTCTAAATACAAATATTTTTAAAATGTATATAATCTAAACACTTCAATTTCTGACTAAAAAACCTTTTAAATGAAATAAGCAACGCTTTTATAATTTGTGATTTCTGATACTTCCTTCAATCAAAAGGAGAAAAAAATATGAGAACTTCTTGAATTAATTTTTTTCTTTCATATAACAATTTTTTTTTTTTTAAATGAAACAATTCTTCTAAGAGGCCTTAAGGGGAGAATGTTTTTTAATATATTACACTCAAACATTTTTCCGAGTATTTTACCATCGCATCTTTTTAATAAATTCGTATGAACCGTTAGTTTTAATTAATATACGTTTTTTAAAGTTTATTTCTTTTTATTTTCTTATTCTAAATATAAGTATTTTTCAAATATATATAATCTAAACACTTCAATTTCTTACTAAAAATCCTTTTAAATAAAATAAGCAACTCTTTTATAATTATTTATTTCTGATACTTCCTTCAATCAAAGGGAGAAAAAAAAATGAGGACTTCATGAATTAATTTTTTTCATTCATATAACAATTTTTTTTAAAGGAAACAATTCTTCTAAGAGGCCTTAAAGGGAGAATGTTTTTTAATAAATTACCCTCAAACCTTTTTCCGAGTATTTTACCATCGCATCTTTTTAATAAATTCGTATTAACTGTTAGTTTTAATTAATATACGTTTTTTAAAGTTTATTTCTTTTTATTTTCTTATTCTAAATATAAATATTTTTAAAATGTATATAATCTAAACACTTCAATTTCTGACTAAAAAACCTTTTAAATGAAATAAGCAACGCTTTTATAATTTGTGATTTCTGATACTTCCTTCAATCAAAAGGAGAAAAAAATATGAGAACTTCTTGAATTAATTTTTTTCTTTCATATAACAATTTTTTTTTTTTTTAAATGAAACAATTCTTCTAAGAGGCCTTAAGGGGAGAATGTTTTTTAATATATTACACTCAAACATTTTTCCGAGTATTTTACCATCGCATCTTTTTAATAAATTCGTATGAACCGTTAGTTTTAATTAATATACGTTTTTTAAAGTTTATTTCTTTTTATTTTCTTATTCTAAATATAAGTATTTTTCAAATATATATAATCTAAACACTTCAATTTCTTACTAAAAATCCTTTTAAATAAAATAAGCAACTCTTTTATAATTTGTTATTTCTGATACTTCCTTCAATCAAAGGGAGAAAAAAAAATGAGGACTTCTTGAATTAATTTTTTTCCATTCATATAACAATATTTTTTAAAGGAAACAATTCTTCTAAGAGGCCTTAAAGGGAGAATGTTTTTTAATAAATTACCCTCAAACCTTTTTCCCAGTATTTTACCATCGCATCTTTTTAATAAATTCGTATTAACCGTTAGTTTTAATTAACATACGTTTTTTAAAGTTTATTTCTTTTTATTTTCTTATTCTAAATACAAATATTTTTAAAATGTATATAATCTAAACACTTCAATTTCTGACTAAAAAACCTTTTAAATGAAATAAGCAACGCTTTTATAATTTGTGATTTCTGATACTTCCTTCAATCAAAAGGAGAAAAAAATATGAGAACTTCTTGAATTAATTTTTTTCTTTCATATAACAATTTTTTTTTTTTTAAATGAAACAATTCTTCTAAGAGGCCTTAAGGGGAGAATGTTTTTTAATATATTACACTCAAACATTTTTCCGAGTATTTTACCATCGCATCTTTTTAATAAATTCGTATGAACCGTTAGTTTTAATTAATATACGTTTTTTAAAGTTTATTTCTTTTTATTTTCTTATTCTAAATATAAGTATTTTTCAAATATATATAATCTAAACACTTCAATTTCTTACTAAAAATTCTTTTAAATAAAATAAGCAACTCTTTTATAATTTGTTATTTCTAATACTTCCTTCAATCAAAGGGAGAAAAAAAAATGAAGACTTCTTGAATTAATTTTTTTTCATTCATATAACAATATTTTTTAAAGGAAACAATTCTTCTAAGAGGCCTTAAAGGGAGAATGTTTTTTAATAAATTACCCTCAAACCTTTTTCCCAGTATTTTACCATCGCATCTTTTTAATAAATTCGTATTAACCGTTAGTTTTAATTAATATACGTTTTTTAAAGTTTATTTCTTTTTATTTTCTTATTCTAAATACAAATATTTTTAAAATGTATATAATCTAAACACTTCAATTTCTGACTAAAAAACCTTTTAAATGAAATAAGCAACACTTTTATAATTTGTTATTTCTAATACTTCCTTCAATCAAAGGGAGAAAAAAAAATGAGGACTTCTTGAATTAATTTTTTTTCATTCATATAACAATATTTTTTAAAGGAAACAATTCTTCTAAGAAGCCTTAAAGGGAGAATATTTTTTAATAAATTACCCTCAAACCTTTTTCCGAGTATTTTACCATCGCATCTTTTTAATAAATTCGTATTAACCGTTAGTTTTAATTAATATACGTTTTTTAAAGTTTATTTCTTTTTATTTTCATATTCTAAATACAAATATTTTTAAAATGTATATAATCTAAACACTTCAATTTCTGACTAAAAAACCTTTTAAATGAAATAAGCAACGCTTTTATTATTTGTGATTTCTGATACTTCCTTCAATCAAAAGGAGAAAAAAATATGAGAACTTCTTGAATTAATTTTTTTCTTTCATATATCAATTTTTTTTTTTAAAGGAAACAATTCTTCTAAGAGGCCTTAAAGGGAGAATCTTTTTTAGTAAATTACCCTCAAACCTTTTTCCGAGTATTTTACCATCGCATCTTTTTAATAAATTCGTATTAACCGTTAGTTTTAATTAATATACGTTTTTTAAAGTTTATTTCTTTTTATTTTCTTATTCTAAATACAAATATTTTTAAAATGTATATAATCTAAACACTTCAATTTCTGACTAAAAAACCTTTTAAATGAAATAAGCAACGCTTTTATAATTTGTGATTTCTGATACTTCCTTCAATCAAAAGGAGAAAAAAATATGAGAACTTCTTGAATTAATTTTTTTCTTTCATATAACAATTTTTTTTTTAAATGAAACAATTCTTCTAAGAGGCCTTAAGGGGAGAATGTTTTTTAATATATTACACTCAAACATTTTTCCGAGTATTTTACCATCGCATCTTTTTAATAAATTCGTATGAACCGTTAGTTTTAATTAATATACGTTTTTTAAAGTTTATTTCTTTTTATTTTCTTATTCTAAATATAAGTATTTTTCAAATATATATAATCTAAACACTTCAATTTCTTACTAAAAATCCTTTTAAATAAAATAAGCAACTCTTTTATAATTATTTATTTCTGATACTTCCTTCAATCAAAGGGAGAAAAAAAAATGAGGACTTCATGAATTAATTTTTTTCATTCATATAACAATTTTTTTTAAAGGAAACAATTCTTCTAAGAGGCCTTAAAGGGAGAATGTTTTTTAATAAATTACCCTCAAACCTTTTTTCGAGTATTTTACCATCGCATCTTTTTAATAAATTCGTATTAACTGTTAGTTTTAATTAATATACGTTTTTTAAAGTTTATTTCTTTTTATTTTCTTATTCTAAATATAAATATTTTTAAAATGTATATAATCTAAACACTTCAATTTCTGACTAAAATATCTTTTAAATAAAATAAGTAACTCTTTTAAAATTTGTGATTTCTGATACTTCCTTCAATCAAAGGGAGAGAAAAAAAATAAGGTCTTCTTGAATTAATTTTTTTCATTCATATATCATTTTTTTTTTTAAAGGAAACAATTCTTCTAAGAGGCCTTAAAGGGAGAATGTTTTTAAATAAATTACCCTCAAACCTTTTTCCGAGTATTTTACCATCGCATCTATTTAATAAATTTGTATTAACCGTTAGTTTTAATTAATATACGTTTTTTAAAGTTTATTTCTTTTTATTTTCTTATTCTAAATACAAATATTTTTAAAATGTATATAATCTAAACACTTCAATTTCTGACTAAAAAACCTTTTAAATGAAATAAGCATCTCTTATATAATTTGTGATTTCTGATACTTCCTTCAATCAAACGGAGAAAAAAATATGAGAACTTCTTGAATTAATTTTTTTTCATTCATATATCAATTTTTTTTTTTAAAGGAAACAATTCTTCTAAGAGGCCTTAAAGGGAGAATCTTTTTTAGTAAATTACCCTCAAACCTTTTTCCGAGTATTTTACCATCGCATCTTTTTAATAAATTCGTATTAACCGTTAGTTTTAATTAATATACGTTTTTTAAAGTTTATTTCCTTTTATTTTCTTATTCTAAATACAAATATTTTTAAAATGTATATAATCTAAAAACTTCAATTTCTGACTAAAAAACCTTTTAAATGAAATAAGCAACGCTTTTATAATTTGTGATTTCTGATACTTCCTTCAATCAAAAGGAGAAAAAAATATGAGAACTTCTTGAATTAATTTTTTTCTTTCATATAACAATTTTTTTTTTTTTAAATGAAACAATTCTTCTAAGAGGCCTTAAAGGGAGAATGTTTTTTAATATATTACACTCAAACATTTTTCCGAGTATTTTACCATCGCATCTTTTTAATAAATTCGTATGAACCGTTAGTTTTAATTAATATACGTTTTTTAAAGTTTATTTCTTTTTATTTTCTTATTCTAAATATAAGTATTTTTCAAATATATATAATCTAAACACTTCAATTTCTTACTAAAAATCCTTTTAAATAAAATAAGCAACTCTTTTATAATTATTTATTTCTGATACTTCCTTCAATCAAAGGGAGAAAAAAAAATGAGGACTTCATGAATTAATTTTTTTCATTCATATAACAATTTTTTTTAAAGGAAACAATTCTTCTAAGAGGCCTTAAAGGGAGAATGTTTTTTAATAAATTACCCTCAAACCTTTTTTCGAGTATTTTACCATCGCATCTTTTTAATAAATTTGTATTAACTGTTAGTTTTAATTAATATACGTTTTTTAAAGTTTATTTCTTTTTATTTTCTTATTCTAAATATAAATATTTTTAAAATGTATATAATCTAAACACTTCAATTTCTGACTAAAATATCTTTTAAATAAAATAAGTAACTCTTTTAAAATTTGTGATTTCTGATACTTCCTTCAATCAAAGGGAGAGAAAAAAAATAAGGTCTTCTTGAATTAATTTTTTTCATTCATATATCATTTTTTTTTTAAAGGAAACAATTCTTCTAAGAGGCCTTAAAGGGAGAATGTTTTTAAATAAATTACCCTCAAACCTTTTTCCGAGTATTTTACCATCGCATCTATTTAATAAATTTGTATTAACCGTTAGTTTTAATTAATATACGTTTTTTAAAGTTTATTTCTTTTTATTTTCTTATTCTAAATACAAATATTTTTAAAATGTATATAATCTAAACACTTCAATTTCTGACTAAAAAACCTTTTAAATGAAATAAGCATCTCTTATATAATTTGTGATTTCTGATACTTCCTTCAATCAAACGGAGAAAAAAATATGAGAACTTCTTGAATTAATTTTTTTTCATTCATATATCAATTTTTTTTTTTAAAGGAAACAATTCTTCTAAGAGGCCTTAAAGGGAGAATCTTTTTTAGTAAATTACCCTCAAACCTTTTTCCGAGTATTTTACCATCGCATCTTTTTAATAAATTCGTATTAACCGTTAGTTTTAATTAATATACGTTTTTTAAAGTTTATTTCCTTTTATTTTCTTATTCTAAATACAAATATTTTTAAAATGTATATAATCTAAAAACTTCAATTTCTGACTAAAAAACCTTTTAAATGAAATAAGCAACGCTTTTATAATTTGTGATTTCTGATACTTCCTTCAATCAAAAGGAGAAAAAAATATGAGAACTTCTTGAATTAATTTTTTTCTTTCATATAACAATTTTTTTTTTTTTAAATGAAACAATTCTTCTAAGAGGCCTTAAAGGGAGAATGTTTTTTAATATATTACACTCAAACATTTTTCCGAGTATTTTACCATCGCATCTTTTTAATAAATTCGTATGAACCGTTAGTTTTAATTAATATACGTTTTTTAAAGTTTATTTCTTTTTATTTTCTTATTCTAAATATAAGTATTTTTCAAATATATATAATCTAAACACTTCAATTTCTTACTAAAAATCCTTTTAAATAAAATAAGCAACTCTTTTATAATTTGTTATTTCTGATACTTCCTTCAATCAAAGGGAGAAAAAAAAATGAGGACTTCTTGAATTAATTTTTTTCATTCATATAACAATTTTTTTGAAGGAAACAATTCTTCTAAGAGGCCTTAAAGGGAGAATGTTTTTTAATAAATTACCCTCAAACCTTTTTTCGAGTATTTTACCATCGCATCTTTTTAATAAATTCGTATTAACTGTTAGTTTTAATTAATATACGTTTTTTAAAGTTTATTTCTTTTTATTTTCTTATTCTAAATATAAATATTTTTCAAATATATAAAATCTAAACACTTCAATTTCTGACTAAAAAGTCCTTTAAATAAAATAAGTAACTCTTTTAAAATTTGTGATTTCTGATACTTCCTTCAATCAAAGGGAGAAAAAAAAAAAAGGTCTTCTTGAATTAATTTTTTTCATTCATATATCAAATTTTTTTTTAAAGGAAACAATTCTTCTAAGAGGCCATAAAGGGAGAATGTTTTTTAATAAATTACCCTCAAACCTTTTTCCTAGTATTTTACCATCGCATCTATTTAATAAATTTGTATTAACCGTTAGTTTTAATTAATATACGTTTTTTAAAGTTTATTTCTTTTTATTTTCTTATTCTAAATACAAATATTTTTAAAATGTATATAATCTAAACACTTCAATTTCTGACTAAAAAACCTTTTAAATGAAATAAGCAACTCTTTTATAATTTGTGATTTCTGATACTTCCTTCAATCAAAAGGAGAAAAAAATATGAGAACTTCTTGAATTAATTTTTTTCTTTCATATAACAATTTTTTTTTTTTTAAATGAAACAATTCTTCTAAGAGGCCTTAAGGGGAGAATGTTTTTTAATATATTACACTCAAACATTTTTACGAATATTTTACCATCGCATCTTTTTAATAAATTCGTATTAACCGTTAGTTTTAATTAATATACGTTTTTTAAAGTTTATTTCTTTTTATTTTCTTATTCTAAATATAAATATTTTTCAAATATATATAATCTAAACACTTCAATTTCTTACTAAAAATTCTTTTAAATAAAATAAGCAACTCTTTTATAATTTGTTATTTCTAATACTTCCTTCAATCAAAGGGAGAAAAAAAAATGAGGACTTCTTGAATTAATTTTTTTTCATTCATATAACAATATTTTTTAAAGGAAACAATTCTTCTAAGAGGCCTTAAAGGGAGAATGTTTTTTAATAAATTACCCTCAAACCTTTTTCCGAGTATTTTACCATCGCATCTTTTTAATAAATTCGTATTAACCGTTAGTTTTAATTAATATACGTTTTTTAAAGTTTATTTCTTTTTATTTTCTTATTCTAAATACAAATATTTTTCAAATATATATAATCTAAACACTTCAATTTCTTACTAAAAATTCTTTTAAATAAAATAAGCGACTCTTTTATAATTTGTTATTTCTAATACTTCCTTCAATCAAAGGGAGAAAAAAAATGAGGACTTCTTGAATTAATTTTTTTTCATTCATATAACAATATTTTTTAAAGGAAACAATTCTTCTAAGAGGCCTTAAAGGGAGAATGTTTTTTAATAAATTACCCTCAAACCTTTTTCCCAGTATTTTACCATCGCATCTTTTTAATAAATTCGTATTAACCGTTAGTTTTAATTAATATACGTTTTTTAAAGTTTATTTCTTTTTATTTTCTTATTCTAAATACAAATATTTTTAAAATGTATATAATCTAAACACTTCAATTTCTGACTAAAAAACCTTTTAAATGAAATAAGCAACTCTTTTATAATTTGTTATTTCTAATACTTCCTTCAATCAAAGGGAGAGAAAAAAATGAGGACTTCTTGAATTAATTTTTTTTCATTCATATAACAATATTTTTTAAAGGAAACAATTCTTCTAAGAGGCCTTAAAGGGAGAATGTTTTTTAATAAATTACCCTCAAACCTTTTTCCGAGTATTTTACCATCGCATCTTTTTAATAAATTCGTATTAACCGTTAGTTTTAATTAATATACGTTTTTTAAAGTTTATTTCTTTTTATTTTCTTATTCTAAATATAAATATTTTTCAAATATATATAATCTAAACACTTCAATTTCTGACTAAAAAACCTTTTAAATGAAATAAGCAACTCTTTTATAATTTGTGATTTCTGATACTTCCTTCAATCAAAAGGAGAAAAAAATATGAGAACTTCTTGAATTAATTTTTTTCTTTCATATAACAATTTTTTTTTTTTAAATGAAACAATTCTTCTAAGAGGCCTTAAGGGGAGAATGTTTTTTAATATATTACACTCAAACATTTTTACGAATATTTTACCATCGCATCTTTTTAATAAATTCGTATTAACCGTTAGTTTTAATTAATATACGTTTTTTAAAGTTTATTTCTTTTTATTTTCTTATTCTAAATATAAATATTTTTCAAATATATATAATCTAAACACTTCAATTTCTTACTAAAAATTCTTTTAAATAAAATAAGCAACTCTTTTATAATTTGTTATTTCTAATACTTCCTTCAATCAAAGGGAGAAAAAAAAAATGAGGACTTCTTGAATTAATTTTTTTTCATTCATATAACAATATTTTTTAAAGGAAACAATTCTTCTAAGAGGCCTTAAAGGGAGAATGTTTTTTAATAAATTACCCTCAAACCTTTTTTCCAGTATTTTACCATCGCATCTTTTTAATAAATTCGTATTAACCGTTAGTTTTAATTAATATACGTTTTTTAAAGTTTATTTCTTTTTATTTTCTTATTCTAAATATAAATATTTTTCAAATATATATAATCTAAACACTTCAATTTCTGACTAAAAAGTCTTTTAAATAAAATAAGCAACACTTTTATAATTTGTGTTTTCTGATACTTCCTTCAATCAAAAGGAGAAAAAAAAAATGAGGACTTCTTGAATTAATTTTTTTCATTCATATATCAATTTTTTTTAAAGGAAACAATTCTTCTAAGAAGCCTTAAAGGGAGAATGTTTTTTAATAAATTACCCTCAAACCTTTTTCCGAGTATTTTACCATCGCATCTATTTAATAAATTCGTATTAACCGTTAGTTTTAATTAATATACGTTTTTTAAAGTTTATTTCTTTTTATTTTCTTATTCTAAATATAAATATTTTTCAAATATATAAAATCTAAACACTTCAATTTCTGACTAAAAAGTCCTTTAAATAAAATAAGCAACTCTTTCATAATTTGTGATTTCTGATACTTTCTTCAATCAAAAGGAGAAAAAAAAATGAGGACTTCTTGAATTAATTTTTTTCATTCATATATCAATTTTTTCTTAAAGGAAACAATTCTTCTAAGAGGCCTTAAAGGGAGAATGTTTTTTAATAAATTACCCTCAAACCTTTTTCCGAGTATTTTACCATCGCATCTTTTTAATAAATTCGTATTAACCGTTAGTTTTAATTAATATACGTTTTTTAAAGTTTATTTCTTTTTATTTTCTTATTCTAAATATAAATATTTTTCAAATATATATAATCTAAACACTTCAATTTCTTACTAAAAATTCTTTTAAATAAAATAAGCAACTCTTTTATAATTTGTTATTTCTAATACTTCCTTCAATCAAAGGGAGAAAAAAAAATGAGGACTTCTTGAATTAATTTTTTTTCATTCATATAACAATATTTTTTAAAGGAAACAATTCTTCTAAGAGGCCTTAAAGGGAGAATGTTTTTTAATAAATTACCCTCAAACATTTTTCCGAGTATTTTACCATCGCATCTATTTAATAAATTCGTATTAACCGTTAGTTTTAATTAATATACGTTTTTTAAAGTTTATTTCTTTTTATTTTCTTATTCTAAATACAAATATTTTTAAAATGTATATAATCTAAACACTTCAATTTCTGACTAAAAAACCTTTTAAATGAAATAAGCAACTCTTTTATAATTTGTGATTTCTGATACTTCCTTCAATCAAAAGGAGAAAAAAATATGAGAACTTCTTGAATTAATTTTTTTCTTTCATATAACAATTTTTTTTTTTTAAATGAAACAATTCTTCTAAGAGGCCTTAAGGGGAGAATGTATTTTAATATATTACACTCAAACATTTTTACGAATATTTTACCATCGCATCTTTTTAATAAATTCGTATTAACCGTTAGTTTTAATTAATATACGTTTTTTAAAGTTTATTTCTTTTTATTTTCTTATTCTAAATATAAATATTTTTCAAATATATATAATCTAAACACTTCAATTTCTTACTAAAAATTCTTTTAAATAAAATAAGCAACTCTTTTATAATTTGTTATTTCTAATACTTCCTTCAATCAAAGGGAGAAAAAAAAATGAGGACTTCTTGAATTAATTTTTTTTCATTCATATAACAATATTTTTTAAAGGAAACAATTCTTCTAAGAGGCCTTAAAGGGAGAATGTTTTTTAATAAATTACCCTCAAACCTTTTTCCGAGTATTTTACCATCGCATCTTTTTAATAAATTCGTATTAACCGTTAGTTTTAAATAATATACGTTTTTTAAAGTTTATTTCTTTTTATTTTCTTATTCTAAATATAAATATTTTTCAAATATATATAATCTAAACACTTCAAATTCTGACTAAAAAGTCTTTTAAATAAAATAAGCAACACTTTTATAATTTGTGTTTTCTGATACTTCCTTCAATCAAAAGGAGAAAAAAAAATGAGGACTTCTTGAATTAATTTTTTTCATTCATATATCAATTTTTTTTTAAAGGAAACAATTCTTCTAAGAAGCCTTAAAGGGAGAATGTTTTTTAATAAATTACCCTCAAACCTTTTTCCGAGTATTTTACCATCGCATCTATTTAATAAATTCGTATTAACCGTTAGTTTTAATTAATATACGTTTTTTAAAGTTTATTTCTTTTTATTTTCTTATTCTAAATATAAATATTTTTCAAATATATAAAATCTAAATACTTCAATTTCTGACTAAAAAGTCCTTTAAATAAAATAAGCAACTCTTTCATAATTTGTGATTTCTGATACTTTCTTCAATCAAAAGGAGAAAAAAAAATGAGGACTTCTTGAATTAATTTTTTTCATTCATATATCAATTTTTTCTTAAAGGAAACAATTCTTCTAAGAGGCCTTAAAGGGAGAATGTTTTTTAATAAATTACCCTCAAACCTTTTTCCGAGTATTTTACCATCGCATCTTTTTAATAAATTCGTATTAACCGTTAGTTTTAAATAATATACGTTTTTTAAAGTTTATTTCTTTTTATTTTCTTATTCTAAATATAAATATTTTTCAAATATATATAATCTAAACACTTCAAATTCTGACTAAAAAGTCTTTTAAATAAAATAAGCAACACTTTTATAATTTGTGTTTTCTGATACTTCCTTCAATCAAAAGGAGAAAAAAAAATGAGGACTTCTTGAATTAATTTTTTTCATTCATATATCAATTTTTTTTTAAAGGAAACAATTCTTCTAAGAAGCCTTAAAGGGAGAATGTTTTTTAATAAATTACCCTCAAACCTTTTTCCGAGTATTTTACCATCGCATCTATTTAATAAATTCGTATTAACCGTTAGTTTTAATTAATATACGTTTTTTAAAGTTTATTTCTTTTTATTTTCTTATTCTAAATATAAATATTTTTCAAATATATAAAATCTAAACACTTCAATTTCTGACTAAAAAGTCCTTTAAATAAAATAAGCAACTCTTTCATAATTTGTGATTTCTGATACTTTCTTCAATCAAAAGGAGAAAAAAAAATGAGGACTTCTTGAATTAATTTTTTTCATTCATATATCAATTTTTTCTTAAAGGAAACAATTCTTCTAAGAGGCCTTAAAGGGAGAATGTTTTTTAATAAATTACCCTCAAACCTTTTTCCGATTATTTTACCATCGCATCTTTTTAATAAATTCGTATTAACCGTTAGTTTTAATTAATATACGATTTTTAAAGTTTATTTCTTTTTATTTTCTTATTCTAAATATAAATATTTTTCAAATATATATAATCTAAACACTTCAATTTCTTACTAAAAATTCTTTTAAATAAAATAAGCAACTCTTTTATAATTTGTTATTTCTAATACTTCCTTCAATCAAAGGGAGAAAAAAAAATGAGGACTTCTTGAATTAATTTTTTTTCATTCATATAACAATATTTTTTAAAGGAAACAATTCTTCTAAGAGGCCTTAAAGGGAGAATGTTTTTTAATAAATTACCCTCAAACCTTTTTCCGAGTATTTTACCATCGCATCTTTTTAATAAATTCGTATTAACCGTTAGTTTTAAATAATATACGTTTTTTAAAGTTTATTTCTTTTTATTTTCTTATTCTAAATATAAATATTTTTCAAATATATATAATCTAAACACTTCAAATTCTGACTAAAAAGTCTTTTAAATAAAATAAGCAACACTTTTATAATTTGTGTTTTCTGATACTTCCTTCAATCAAAAGGAGAAAAAAAAATGAGGACTTCTTGAATTAATTTTTTTCATTCATATATCAATTTTTTTTTAAAGGAAACAATTCTTCTAAGAAGCCTTAAAGGGAGAATGTTTTTTAATAAATTACCCTCAAACCTTTTTCCGAGTATTTTACCATCGCATCTATTTAATAAATTCGTATTAACCGTTAGTTTTAATTAATATACGTTTTTTAAAGTTTATTTCTTTTTATTTTCTTATTCTAAATATAAATATTTTTCAAATATATAAAATCTAAACACTTCAATTTCTGACTAAAAAGTCCTTTAAATAAAATAAGCAACTCTTTCATAATTTGTGATTTCTGATACTTTCTTCAATCAAAAGGAGAAAAAAAAATGAGGACTTCTTGAATTAATTTTTTTCATTCATATATCAATTTTTTCTTAAAGGAAACAATTCTTCTAAGAGGCCTTAAAGGGAGAATGTTTTTTAATAAATTACCCTCAAACCTTTTTCCGATTATTTTACCATCGCATCTTTTTAATAAATTCGTATTAACCGTTAGTTTTAATTAATATACGTTTTTTAAAGTTTATTTCTTTTTATTTTCTTATTCTAAATATAAATATTTTTCAAATATATATAATCTAAACACTTCAATTTCTTACTAAAAATTCTTTTAAATAAAATAAGCAACTCTTTTATAATTTGTTATTTCTAATACTTCCTTCAATCAAAGGGAGAAAAAAAAATGAGGACTTCTTGAATTAATTTTTTTTCATTCATATAACAATATTTTTTAAAGGAAACAATTCTTCTAAGAGGCCTTAAAGGGAGAATGTTCTTTAATAAATTACCCTCAAACCTTTTTCCGAGTATTTTACCATCGCATCTTTTTAATAAATTCGTATTAACCGTTAGTTTTAATTAATATACGTTTTTTAAAGTTTATTTCTTTTTATTTTCTTATTCTAAATATAAATATTTTTCAAATATATATAATCTAAACACTTCAATTTCTTACTAAAAATTCTTTTAAATAAAATAAGCAACTCTTTTATAATTTGTCATTTCTAATACTTCCT